>OV815960.1:17320000-19720000 GCA_929112965.1 Mythimna albipuncta
AAACATGTTTTTTTTTTCATTCTTTCTTTTCTTACACACACCTACAAACTCTCATTTATAATATATATATAGCGCGATTGCTTTTAATGTCTATTACATTAAGGGCGTTTTTAAGATGGCATGCGGATTTCATCATGCATGCGGGTTTGCACCGCATGCTGAAAATTTCAAATTAGAAAATATTGTGTCCCGCGTGCGTTTTCTGCGCATTACAATAAATATTTGTATGAAATAGACATTTGCGGGGGTACGCGTGCGGAGCAATCCCGCGTGCGTGATTAAAACCGCATGATATTAAAAACACCCTTAACTTAGTCCTATTTGATATTACTACGGTCCAGAAATATATAAAGGTATGTCCAAAATAGTATGTTTTTTATTTCCTTATTTACTTTGTTTAAACAACACTAAACACTATACTGCGCTCCAAAACGCAAATCGTTGACGTAGTTCAGAAGGCTGCCCAACGCTGGACATGTCTGCCACATGCCGACCGAGCGGTGGGCCAGTAAAACGCAAAATTGGTGCCCTGAAATCGCACGTGGCAGACCAAAAAGGAGATGGACGACTTGGATGTCTTCCTTGGGAATTGGAAAGAGGTGGCTCAAAACCGGGAACATTAGAAGGAGTGGAGGGAGGCCTTTGCCTAGCAGTGGGACAGTATGGGCTAGTTATAATAATGTAAACCAAGTAAATAATGAAAAAAAAATATATATTTACTTTGTTCAAACAAAGTAAATAATATACGTTCGATTAGTTCTCATTGATGTGGCGTTTCAGATTTTCTACCATCTGCCGCCGACTGGACTATTAGAGAATAAATGAGTAATTTCACTTGGAGTGACACAACAATTAATTTATCAGGGCGTGTTTGATAGTGATGGGCAGCCTGTCCGCTGAAGTCGCACGAAACAAACAATATTGTTAGGTACTGATAAAAATATAAATATTTCTTTTTTTTTAATTTAATTAATAACGTAATTTAGGTGTCTTTATGAATATAGTGAATAGGTTCTAAATAAACTTGTGCGCCTTACCATCGATGATTGCATCACTGCTTACCATGAGGTGGGATCGCAGTCAAGCACTAGTAAATCAATTAAAAAAAAAACTTAATTCAGCTACACTGCTACTCATTTTATAAATAATCTACCTACACTAATATAATAAAGAGGTAAAGTTTGTTTTTTTTTTTTTGTTTTTAGGAGGTAATCTTTGGAAGTACTGGTCCGGTTGCTAAAATTTTTTCACCAATAGAAAGCTACATTTTCCCTGAGTGACTTAAGCTATATCTTAAGTACGCGGGTGAAGCCGCGGGCAAAAGCTAGTCAGGGACCTTATCATGACGTGTTAAAATGTCAAGCGTCCGAATGAGAAAGAGGCATGGAGCTATACTCCCTATAAAGCTCCATCCCTTTAAAAGTCCAGTTTAGGTCGTCAAATGGATCGCGTTAAGAGCTCGTGGTAGGCCCTCACTACTGGCCGTTGACTCAAAATTGCACCAAAATACTCATCATATTAAAAAAAAATACAATTATGGTAAAGTAAAAATCTACAGCTCGAAATCAAGCTTAACTGTTCCCGCACACGGGCCATAAAAAAAACGCCACAAAAAAATGCTAGAAGCGGACACAAAAAAACGCTGAAGCGCGCCACAAAAAAGGCCGCCTGAAAAAGAAGCTTGAAGCTGCTTTTTTTTTGTGGCCCGTGTGCGGGGACATTAAGGTAGAACACTGCGCACACGTGTGCCACACACGCTAATCTGGGCGAGTTGGTCTCTATATATTTTTATAAGGAAACAAGACTTGTAGAACTACGTCTAATCCACGTCACGCGACGTCGTTCTATGACTACGTACAATTCAGGCTTGTTACACGTGGAAGTCGGTCCAATGTAGTTGTAGCTTTTTTATTTATTTATTTATATCAATCAACATTGGATCATAGCATTACATTAAAATAAAGTTATAAATATGATTAACGAAATACATTTGAACTAAAAGTCAAGTATAAGTACAAGCATATACCTACGTCACAAAATAATAATAATAGAATTTAATAAATAAATATTTTATTGCAAATATATTCATACTTTAACGATCTGTCAAAAATTACTATCATCTCTATTGATTAATTATGAATTGATTAGTCTTTGTTTTTCTTATGGGTGTAAAAAAATATAAAACTATTTACTTTTATAAATGTTGTCAGCTTTAATATTTAATACGGCAATATAACACGAAGGGAATAATGCCCCTCTGACCTAACCTGTCCGTGTCGAAGTACCCTAAAATTCCGAGTTCACTCGCTTTTGTGCTACTTATTCTAATTAAACGTAGGTGTCTTAACAGATTGTCAATTAGACTTCTAAAGTCATATGCTATTTTAGATAAACATATATATTGCTGTCCGTAATTTACTTTTATTAAAGACACAATAATTTCACATTGTTTTGATACTTTTGTCTATTGTGACGCCATTTTTTTCTGTTAAGCAGCGTTACTTGCGGCGATTATTGGAACTAATTTTCAAAGCGGCGTATCGACGTGTTTTGTATGTGGCCTGCACGTTAAGCCGCTTTGATGAACTCCGACTGAACGTGAGGTAGCCGCGTAAGAGCTCATACACACAAGGCGGCATGTTGCTAACGGCACCACTATGTGGACCGCCCGGAGAACATTTGCTTGGGCAGAGCACCGCCTTGTCCTCGTAGGGGAAATCACTGGCAACGATTTCTCACGCCGTACCTTGTTAAAGGCCATGGTCCGAAGCGAGGAGGAGTGGCAGGCAGTCGCCTCCTTCTGCGAAGCAGTAGTGCTAGCAAAGGAGGCGGCCTTATGCGCACGCGCGAGTGTACGGCCCTTACGCCTCCACCGCAAAGATCCCGATACCGATTTCTGGCCACCGTAGGCGAGGGCTTCCGGACGGCAAGCGACGGGTAGCTCGCCGTCCGACCATCCGGTAACCGTCCGGACCGAGCCCAAGTCATTGACGACGCGTAGTGTTCCACGCGTGCCTCAAGGAAATGTCAGCAACCTGTAGGAGCCCAGCACGGGGCGAAGCCTACTGAGGCCATGAGGTCGCTTCTGAAAGGAAGACTCGGCCTTGGAATGAAAGGCAACGAAGAAACTACTGATACGTCTTCCTGAGATGTCTTTGGATGATTTTCCATCTAGCATTCCAACTTTGAAGATCAGCGGTAGCCGTCATATCAAGTGTCAGTATAGGTCGACGGCTGTATTCACCTCTGCCGTTAACAACATGACGCTCGTCTCTCACATAACAGCGTCGTTTTTCAATCGGGCGCACCAATATGTAAAGCGGCGTGTTATACGATACGGCTGCGATGTAGGCACAATGGGCACCATAAGATCCATCATGCAACCGTGCACCGCTTTGTTTGATCATGATTAAGTTGTTACGCTTTTGAATGGATCGTCGCGCGTGTATTAATCAGACTACTCCCAAATCGTCTATTAATCAAGTTTAAGCATCTGGATGACAACGAACTGTCAGCTTAAGTAGTGTTTAGTTTACGACGTACTGTAAACAATCGGTTGCGGTAACTTGTCTCGGCTCACTGCCTTCATTGTTTAATGTTTACATGATTGTAATCATAAAGTTTGCTGCGTTATATTAGGAATTCGGAATGGATTGTAATTACGCGTGTTGATTAATACCTAAATAATTTGATTTTGATTAGTTTCGGAAGTAACTCTCTGTTTATAGAATCCGTGTAGGATACATACTTATAGATATGAACATGTATGTATGTGTAATTTCTGTAAACTTTACTAAGTTTCATTAACGGAATGTGACGGCATGGTTGGCTCAGTGGTTGAGCGATTGACTGCTGAGCTGCGTGTAGCAGGTTTGATTTCTGTATGAAACGAATATTTGGATCCAGGTCTGGTTGTTTGTGCATCTAAGCTACAATGTTTGTGAAGGCAACCACGATATTGGAGTAATTTCTAGTGTGGGGAAGTGTTTTTTATTTAAAAATCATATTAATATTTATAGGCGAATGTTTGTGAGTTTCTATATTTGTAAGTTTGTTGCTTCTTCACGCACGAACAGCTGAACCGATTACGATGAACTTGGTACGCGGGTAGACCGAGATGGTCTACAAGGAAATGTACATATAGGATACTTTTTATCCCAAAACTTTGTATGTTCCTTAGGATAATTTTCTACTATAACGTGAAGTAGCAAAAGAAGTAGCAAAAGCTGGTATAAAAAAATAATGAGACAGTAACACAATATAATTGTAACAAACCATGCGTTGCACGTTGGTGGCATTTTATTCAAACACTAGCTTTTGCCCGCGACTTCGTTCGCATGGAATAGTGACTTCCGGAAATTTCAGTACTGAATTGATGCCGACTCTTGACCAATAGATGGCGCTGTATGTCCGGAATAAATTTTATTTTTTATTTTATTTTTTGCAATAAAAACAATCCTATGTCCTTTCTCAAGTTCCAAACTATGTCTGTACCAAATTTCACACAAATCGGTTCAGTAGTTTAGGCGTGAAGCAAAGACAGACAGACAGACAGACAGAGTTACTTTCGCATTTATAATATTAGTTTGGATTTCGATTTATTGGTCTCTATACCTAAGTTTATGACAATAAAAAGTAAGACCTTTTCGAATTTACCACAAAACAAACCCAAATCCCAGTTTTAATAGTCATCACAGAAACCTCAAATCGCATTAGAAATGAATTGCAGTTCCGGTTCATAAAAGCGCTTAATATCATCTAAAGTTCAGCTTCAATTGATCGCAAGGCGCAAAAACGTTAAAGCCGTTATCCCAGCAAGCGCATTCGGCATTCCAAATCAACAATGACATTAACCCCCCTAGTGTGGCAATCAGAGAGTAAGTGGGAATTTCCGCGTCGTTTCATACGGCTCCCGGCTAAATGTTAAGAGTTCGTTGCCTATGTATCTACGTACGTAGATACAGCGCGACCGCTGTGGGGGACGCACTGACCGAGCGCTCGCCGAGCACCGCCGATAACCGCCACTCGTGAACACGGCTCATTTATAAAAAAGAACCACTAACGATGGCCTAAGCATCCAACTAATTCAATTACAATTTAACGCTATTTCAACCACGCATAACAATGAATTCGTATGAAACTTCTGTTACACATTTATTTATGTCTGTCGCGAGAGTTGAACCCTGAAGTTATAATGTTCACGCATGACGCACAATCATGTTTTATTGAAAACATTCCGGACAAATTGAAGGTAAAATCTTTTTTTTAATTCCCTTCTTTAAATGCACGTGTGTAACACTGGACTATTGCACTTGTTTCTATTAATTAAATTCTTCTACTTTATTTATGAATCGGGACGTTAGATAACTGTGTTTCGCAGAATTCTATCTGAATCTGGTTCTGAGTGGGATTAAGTTTATATTAAATAACCGTTTTCATTTATAGATTAATTTGAGATAACGTACAAATAGTTTGTAATGAAGTTTTACGTAAAGACAGAGCTTCAAACATCTTTAGTAAATAGGTAATTATTGTGTAGGACGTTATTGCTTTGCCGATTCAGAGGCGCCAAAGGCAATATTTAACTGTAGTAGGTACATATTATATAACGATTGAGTTCTACCGCATGCCTAATATGTGGAAATTGTTTATGATGGAAATTGTTTATTTTCAATAATTCAAATAGGCTTTGAATTTGTTTATATTATGTTAGTATGGAGGTACGTTTCGCAAATCAAATTATTACTTTCATATTATTTGTATTGAAATTTCTTTCCTTTCAAATCATCAATATTTCAAGTAAAACTTTTATTTGGGTCACTGAAGAAAATTAAGGAAAAATTTCATTACGTTCATTCACATTTACCTTTTTCTTAGGAGGTCATTATTGGAGTTTGAAAAAGGTTCAATGTTTGTTTACTTTTATATTGGAGAAGATTATTAAAATATGGCAAATGTTCCAATCAGCGGTTTGGGGTCTCCTTGTTCTTTTGTACCTCGTTTCAGTATGAACTCCTCTTCATGTTTTATTGTGCTTAATTTTTATTGAGCGGCATTTAAAATTAAAAATATAATTGCTAAAGAATCTTTCGTCACAAAATCTACCAAGATGTCTCCTACGGATGGTTCTACTTGAGGATTAAGACAATACTCGTGTAGAACAATTCTATGTAGGTAGGTATTAAATATATATGTGGGTTTTTTAAATTTATATACACATTGTGCTGTTTTTCATTTGTTTTTATGCACCTGCCCTGTTTTCTCTTCACCACCCTTGGTTGACTGGTAGAGAATGCCTAAGGCATTTTAAGTCCGCCTTTGTACATTTATGTTGCAGAAAATTTTAATAAATAAATAAATCGTGTGGTCCATGGTCCTTTACCGGAGTGTGGGCACAGTTTCTGTTTAAGCGACTTGCCGGGTACGAGGTGGTGAGCCTTCTTGGCGCTCAGACAGCTCACACTTTGGAGCCAACCGTAACAGACAGAACTTTGACAGGATCTTGGGAAACAGTGACTGTCGCAACCTAGAGCTGGGCATGTTTGAGGACTGGCTTCAAAGGCACCACGGCGTTCTCACTTTCCACCAGACGCAAGTCCTCATTGGGCTTGGTTGTTTCGGGAGGTTTCTGATCAGATTCGGTGGGAAGAAGCGGCTAGGATGTCACTATCGTGCGGATAGATCTGAAGACACGGTGGAGCAAACAGTAAAAGTCTGGTCCGTTTAGGCAAAGGACCGCCGCGTCCTTGTGGAGCTTGGCGCTGGTTTGGTACGGAGTGAAAGGAAATGGGAGACGGTCAGGTCCTTCTGCGAAGCAGTGGTGCAGGCCAAGGAGGTGGCTGAAACCGTGTGGTAGAGACAAGCCTTACGCCTCAACCCCCACCGGAGATGACCCATGCGTCACCAAAGCCAGGAGCTAGCAGTTGAAGAGCAATAGGTAGGTCGCCACCCAGTCGTCCAGTAAGGATCAACTCGAGTTTACGGCGCGTGATGGTCTACTTGAACCTTAAAGAGATGTCAGCAAAACTGAAAGGGCCTAGTAGAGCCGATGCTTGCCAGAGCTGCGGGGATGTTCGAAAGAATTGTTTCGTGGCCATAGGTTTCTTTTTCTGTTGGTAAAAATCATCCCCCTGCCTCAAGCGGAGCGAGAGATAGTGTCAGACTCTTACTGACTAAAAACCCACCCCGAGAGTTGAGTAGACACGGCAATACTGTGGTCTGGCGGGGCACACCCGACTGTGTGCTCGACTTTGTCCTCCAGGCATTCCACATAGTGGTGACACCCAGGCGTCACTTTTGCTCGAATCCGGGGCATGTACTTCCCGCACTTACCATGTCCGGTGAGAACTTGCGTCATGCGGAAGGTAAGGACGCTGCGAGGTCTTTCCAGCCACGCCTCAAAGAAGGGTCTTACCCCCATATTGTGTCGTGCCCACAAAGACACAGGTTGGTTGTATCAGACATGTCCTCAAGCCACTCTTGAGCAGGAAAAATCATTTGAAGATTTCCCATCTCAAAAAGACATCCATCATAAGTATTGAACTTACGTCTACCTGAAATCTAAAACTTTCTACTGTAAAATCATCAATACTTAGTGAGTATCTATTGTGTGGTGGCAGAATTATAACTGTTATAATCTGAGTAGTTTTCAAGTAAGAAGACAAGGCCGGACTACTGATGCTCACAAAACATACATTGAACTAATCTCATTACGCAAACAAAATCCTATCAGAATTGTGCTCAAACACTATTCATTGTCGCCAACACTAATCATTACGGAACGATGATTGGCCTGTTTGTAAAGCATAATACGTTCCAATTAATTACCACTAGAACAACACGAGGGAAAGGAATGGCGTGCAATGGCGTGCGTGGCTTTCAGCGCCGGAACAAAGTCGCCCGTGCAACAAGTGACGTTTCGTCCCTAGCCACCACCTAAGGCGAAATAGCTTTTCCTTATAATAAAGTATCACCCAATAAATCTATCTAAACCCAAAAAAAATAGATCACCTCCAAAATAATAACTACCACTGCCTACTTGCCCATGTTCTCAATTCAAATGTTTGATTTCAACCGCGTCTTCAGTTCTCTTAGTAAACAGTTCGTATGAGTTTATTTACTTTTCGCTACTTTTAAAAGAGAATGATTGTTGAGTGCGCCTGCGCGAAATCCGAGCGAGAAAATTGTGCGAGCGGGACGGGTGACAGTGGCACTCGCTTCGACCAATCGATTAGTCGCATAACGATAGCGGCTTCTTAAATGCAGATGTGTCGTGTATACCAACGTCAGTCGGCTAGCGGCAGGCGGCCGGGGCGGTCGGACATGGCTCCTGTGAGCCGGTTCCACACGTACGCTGTCCTTTGTAGTGACTGTAACGTTCGGCCGGTATAAACGTTCGCGGTCGAATGTGATCACACATTCTCGTCGCCAGTGAGATGTAACGCTAATTATTGCCAAACGTACTCATTAGATAAACTTTTTAAAACTACTTCCAAGTTACGAAAACGGCCTAAAACGTTAAGTTTAATATATAAGCGGACACTCGATTAGTGCTCAATTTAATTATGGAGTGAACAAAGAAAGGATTGTAACCGGAAAGGTAATATATAAAACGTATTTCCCATTTAGAAAATTCTTCTCAGAAGTTGTTGCATGAATGGATAACTGTGCTGATGATAATAGAAACAAACACGGCCTGAGCTCCAAACGATTAGCAGTTTTATAATTTCTGTTATGAATTATTAGCTTCATTTATTTTCATTTGTTTGGCAAACCATTAAAAAACTTCAATTTGAATTTTAGCTTTTTTGAGCCATTCTTATTTCTGGTAAGCTAAACGGCACGCCTTCTTGGTTATTTCTTTACTGATTAGGTCAAGATTAACAGCATAATAGTTCATCAAATATTTTTAATCTATATTTTAACATGTTATAGAAACTGAATTTTCATAAAGATAAAAATAAAACGAGACGGACATAAACTGAACGGTTCGTTCAGTTTATTTATACAGCAATAAATCACTTCCTTTTTATGTTCCTAATCACGTTTACCCTACATATTCAAATAAAAATATGCATGTTTACATTTATAATCGTTCAGGAATTCATTCAGAAAAGTTAGAAAGCGAACATCACAAGAGTGTGAAATTACGAACACATTCGTAGCAATCGTAGCCAATTCGTAGCACTTTCGTAGACGGGCGTAGCGGATGATAACATAAACGTTTAAGATATAGATTTGGCATACCTGTCGTATTGGCACCTTGTGGATGGGCTCGGGGGACGGTCGTCACCCCATCTGGTATCTCATAACCACTTTAGTGCCCGAATGATATGGGACTTTATTTTAACGTGCCACGTGGACCGAGATTAGAGCGCCAGTGAACGAAATGGCTATAGAGAATCGATTTAAATGTTTGTTGTCATGTGCACGGAATGGAATCTTGTTGTTTATGTTTTGATATTTGCACTTACTATTAATGTTCTCTATATCTAACTGTATAAGATTGCTTTTTGAACACGTCATGTTTAGAAAATCAAAGACTTCGTTTATTCGGATATTTTAACTGTGAAACAAATTGCTTCGTATTGTTAAGGATTTTTTTGCTTCATGTTTCCTTTCTTATACGTGGATATGACAAAAGTGTCGACAATTTCTGGGTAAGAAAATAGAGAAATAAGACTATTTTCCTTATTTTATTTTTCGTAAATAAGAATAATTTCAATGTAGCTGTTATTTTGGGAACATTGTTAAGATTGAGACTAAGCGGGAACTGTTCGTTAAAAATGCCAAAAAAAATCTATTGACATAAAAATATAATGCGATCAATGTAAGACTGCTGTGGGTAATGTTTCCTGATTCTTTTACAAGTAATATTTTTCTTTCATAAAAATTAAATGTAGAAACTACTTAATAATGCAAAATTTGTGGACCAAACTTTGAATGTCCAAATTTTTCTTCAAAAGCGTTTTTGCACTAATTGTTATCCGATTGATTCCTTTAAATAAATTAACATAAATATTGAAATTAAAATTGTCTGTAAGTTTTGTTCTAAAAACTTTTAATTTTCTTTCTATTTGTTCCTCAATTAGTATTTTACAAATGCCATTTTTTTTTTGTTTATCTCATTTTTAATCCCTGAAGTCTAGACGAAATTACAAATAAAGATGAAGAACAACACCAATTCAATAAGTAATAAAGAAAAGCATAGTTCTTTCCATAATTCATCAGGTTTTTATCAATAGTAGGTTCTGTACGTTGTATAAACAACAGGCATTCCTACGCGAGGGTCGAGGGCGGCCGGAGAGAAATTACAATAGGTACCTGCATTCCTCCCCGGCGGCCGGTATTCCATTCCTCTCGTCTTTATGCCAGCTATTGCTTCTTGGATTATCTGGCCTACCGAGCTAAATTAGATAGGAAACGAAGGTACCGATATACGAAGGATCTCTTTCATACCTGTTTCCTTTTTATCTCGGGACAAAATGGTATTTTTTTTCCCGTTGCTCCGTCACGGTTTCGGAATGAAAGAGAAACGTGGCGTATTTGTTGACAGGCTTCCCACGGAAGTTTTTAGAGTCAACCGAGGGAAATCAACATGGTTTGCGTAAGCGATAGGTTCACAGACTGCCGGCTTTTTATTCGCTCCTAGTAGATTTAGGACTGTGTGGTAACATGAGTATCATCATAAAATTGGCTTTCGATTTGATAAAGTATCGAACGTCCATTTTATTTGCTGGAAAAAGAAAACGTACATATGTCCACCACAAATGTATCTGTGTTGGTCTAGCAGTTAGTGGCTCTAACTGCTATGCTGGTGGTCGTGGGTTCGGTTCCCACCCAAAACAGATATTTGAGTATGAGCACGATCATTTGTTTCTGTCTGGGTGTGACTTTTCTATGATATACTAGCTTTTACCCGCGGCTTCACCCGCGTACATAAAATATATATCATTCAGGAATAAAGCAGCTTTTTATTGGTGAAAAAGTTTTAGCAATCGAACCAGTACTTTCAGAGATTACTTCCTACAAACAAAAAACAAAACTTTACTTCGTTATTATATGAGTGTTATATAGATTAATGTAGATGCAATAAGATTTACTTAGATTGAGACTAAATGCCGTTGCGTAAAAGTTGTTGATTATAGATTATTATGTACAGGCATACCAGTTTTTTTCTAAACCACAAAATAATTGATTTTACGTTAAGCATTGAAAAAAAACAGGAAATTACAAAGAATGAAAATAGAACATAATATTAAAAACGTATTAACTAAAATTGGCCACCAAGCTTTTTATTGTATTCACTATATATAGGATTGGAACGGGATTCTCCGAAAGGGATTAGCTTCTACACAACGCATTTACCCCATCATGATTTTTCACTGCATTACTCGTGACAAACAAAAAGTCTATGTGCAAATGGATGAATATTGAAAACGATGGGTGAAGGATTCGAGTTTTATGGATTTACTGTGATATTGTGACCAAAAAAAAAATGGCAGAACAATTCTTTGTGCCATTTTTCTAAGCTCCGATTATTGTACAAAAATAAAAACTGGGTTGTTGTCTTACTTACGATTATTAACGTACGGTTGGAGCAGTGGTTGAGCGATTGACTGCTGCGCTGCGTGTCGCGGATACGCTTCCCGCACGGAACAAATATTTGTATGGCCTACAGTTTGTTCTTGGTATAGGTGTCTTGTGTGTACGTTTACATGATTGTGAACGCACTCGCGATACAGGATTCGTAGTTTGAGGTAGTGTTTAAAAAAATAAGTTGGAGACCCTAATATTACAAGGCGAAAGTTTACGAGTGTGTGTGTTTGTTACTTCTTTACGTTTCAGGGGCTGAACAGACTTAGTACACGGGCACGACATATACTAGAATAGCATATAGGATACTTTTTATCTCAAGAATGTTTCCTTGGGACTATTTCGACTATATCATACGGGCAAAGCCACTAGCAGTAGCTAGTCAACCAATAATACTTCTTGCTTTAGGTGGAGCAAAAAGGACTGTCAGACTTTTACTGACTAAAACCCACCCGTGTTCCTATAGTTGCCCTTTGCGATTGCGATACAGAGCCGTGATATCTCTTTATAATAAAGCTGTCCCCTGCTTTACTTAAATATTTGCTTTAATTTTTGTTCCTTTCTTTAATGTCGAACTCGGAACTTACAACGCATGCAGTAATTAGTAATGTTTCATTACGCCTGTTGATACATAATCCCAAATGTCACAAGGCCGGTCAAGGTTTTTTTTTTCGGTGGGTTAAAATTATCCAAATGACATCCCCCGCACTTGGGCAGAGCGAGAGATAAAGATAGGACAGCGGGGCCTCTGCTGTTGCTGACCAGTGCACGGGAACAGTGCGCGCCGTCGACGACTTTGGCTCGCCCTACGGTGGCCGGAAATCGGGATCGGAACCCCGGCGGCGGCGAGAGCGCCGTTGCCTTATGCGGTTGGCCTCCTCCTTTGCTAGCATTACTGCGCCTACACTTCGCTTCACAAAAGAAGGCGACCGCCTGCCACTCCTCCTCGCTCCAGACCATGACCTGTAGGTACAAAGGACCAGCGCGAGAGATCGCCGCCACCGGTCGCCCCCACGAGCACTGGCACACCTCCACTGTGTGCTCCACCGTCTCCTCCGGGCGTTCAGTACAATACTGACACCCGGGCGTCACTTTTGCAGCTTCTGCTGCATGAATCCGGTACAGGAACCTCCCGAACTTACCGTGTCCAGAGAACCTGCGTCATGCGGACGGTGAGGACGCCGTGAGTTCTTTCCAGCCACGCCTCAAAGAGGGGAATTACCGCCATGATTGAGGCCGCTGAAGGTTCTAGGACATGCCAGTGTCTTCACGATGTTTTCCTTCACTGTTTTGAGTACAGTGGTGGTGAAATAAATGATACATTGTGCCTTTCTGGGTTTCAAACCCGTGACATAAACTCGTAAGTTTGTTGGTTGGTTAATATACAGCTGGCGCTATGGTTGAGCGATGTGCTGCAGCATCGAGGGTTCGAATCCCGCACAGAACAAACATTTGTATGGCCTGCCAGATCCGATTCGAGATTTCCGGGTCTGGGAGTTTACACATTTTTGAAAGCATCCTTGAGACAGAATTTTTAAGTCGGTGCCATTACCATTACATTAGCTACCTGTGTTCATTTATATTTAGGTTTCTTGAAATATGCAGCGATCCTGTTGCCATCAATCGAAAACAAGTCAAGACTCCGAGATGCTATTTCTCCAGGTGTAAAAACCCAATAAAATTTTACCTGACTGGGAATAGAAACCAAAATCTCATGCTACTCCGTATCCTCTACAAGAGACACTACGAGACGAAATAAAGTTAAACTTAAAAACGGGAAAAATATTGCACTTAAAAAATACATTCTCACACATTCGTACTTGTTTACTTGTAAAAGAATACTCGTTTCACAAAAAAAAAAATGTCCCTACGGGAAACATGTGATAAATGGAACTACACTTTTGTCATTTTTCAATTAAACGGCATAGTTCTGGCGGCTAATGTAATTAATATGCTCGCACCATTTTACACTGGCTGTTAAAGTAATTTCATTTTTTTTTATTCACGGAAATAAAATTCACAGCCAGCCTTCGCTCGTCATATTGACAAAATTCCGTCGACTTTCGGCTGTCAACGGCCTAGCAAATTCATTACATTCCTGATTTAACGAGATTATATAACTGAAAACAGTACGCACGTTTATTACTTGCAATGTTTTACGTAAAAACTTTTAGTTAACATTGTATTTTTCTTTCGTAGCAGATCAAAGTATTTCTCTTTGTTTCATTTTCTTTACTTCGTGACGTAAGCTTTTTATCTTAAATGTATGAAAATATATATTAACGTCAAGAAGCTGTTGGATACGTAAATGGATATGAGACTGTAGTAAGTGGAAAATTGTTGAAATGCTTAGGTTTATTCAAAGATCTTATTGTTCTTTTTTTTTTTTTTTTTTTTTTTTTTTTATGGTGGGAAAAATCATGCATTGACATCCCCCGCCCTTGGGCGGAGCGGGAGATAGTGTCAGACTCTTACTGACTAAAAGACCCACCCCGTTCCTTCTAGCCTTCATACCGGGGCTCGAGCGCCCTTTCGGATAACCCTGGCCCCAGTAGGCTTCGACCCGGCTGGGTCCCTGCTGTTGCTGACAACTCTTTGAGGCGCGCGGGAACAGTGCGCGCCGTCGACGACTTGGGCTTGGTCCGGACAGTTACCGGACGGCCGGACAGCGAGCTACCCATTGCTCACTGTCCGATCTTATTGTTCTTAGCTTGGAGTGAACAAAGGAAAGAAGAAAGGCCGAGCATCAAAATCTTTTCAAATTCCATTTATTACTGTTATTAAAAGTTGATGAATACAACAATATTTTTTGTTGTGTCTTTACGATACTCCTATATTTTGATTATCCGGGAATATTCTCGGACAACCGTTTCCCGGGAAGGTTGAGCGTCGCGTCGTGGTAAAATTTATAAGACATAACCCGAGCGGTTTACTTTACAGAATCATAAAAATGTTATTTCTTGTGGACAGCAGGAAATTCTGATAGGGTCACCAGGAGACGATTGGGGAAGAAAAGCTGTTTATATATTTATGTATAGGGTGTATTTAATAGCTTTGCCAGGTCCGGTAACGTTTAGTGTCCCCCGCACACGGGCCACAAAAAAGCCGCTCCCAGCTTCTTTTTGAGGCGGCCTTTTTTTGTGGCCGCTTCAAGCTTTTTTTTGTGGCCCGTGTGCGGGGACACTTAGTCTTTTAACCGCCTACATCGGATATTTCCAACAAACAGTCTCGCGTTAAATTCAAAGGTGAATCGATGACATGGTAAGGATTGCGGAAATCCGATGGATGTGAGACGCACAGGACCGTTCATTGTAGCGTCACTTGGGGGAGGCCTATGCCAAAAGTGGCTGAAGGACAGCCACTTTTTGACATAGGCCTCCCCCAAGTGAAATGATGATGATGACTCTCTCGTTTATTTTGCCAGGGTCGCACATCCACGGCCAAAAACTCCATCTCGTCAGCTCTTCGGTGACCATTGATTGAAGAGCTAAACTAGATGGAGTACTTAATCGCAAAAATACGACTTTGGTAAATAGGAACAAAACACTCAGACGGTCAGACTAATCCGATTATACGAAAAATTCTCACCAGAGTATGTTTGGAAGTTCAGTTAAAAAAATCTACCAAAAGGATAATTGAGAGCGAAAGATTCGCGTTTTTAGAATATTGTATAACCACATGGAACTAAGTTGATCTTTTTTCCGTTTCGTTATGTAAACATAGGCCCGAGAAAAATGGTTCCAATATGATTTTAAATCGACCAATAGTTTAGTTTGTAGGCTAACCGAGTGCGCTACCAATGTAGGTACGGGTGGAATATCAAGTGCAAGCGACACAACTTCAAAATTGGAAATTCGATGGCACCGTTGATTGCAAGCCTAGAATTTTTCTCTATCAGCTAGTTTTTTTTAAAAATATAACAAAGTTTTAAATTGCGCTAAAATGTCTATCTATTTTGTTCTTCCGTTTTTACAAATGGTTATTTGTGCATATTGGTCAAGCTAACAATCGATTGAACAATGCATTGTGAAGAAGAGTTGGTGTGTTTGTTTGATAGCGCTAATCTGAGCAACTGGTTTGAATTGAAAAAACATTGTAGTGTTGGATAGCCTATGTATCTGGGAAGGCTATATATTATATATCATTACGCCACAACCCGCCTGAGCGGAGTTGTAAACAAAGACGTGGAGGAAATCGTCGGGGACAGTTAGTTGAACAATAACCCATTATTTTTAATTATTGGTCGATTTGACTCCGGATCAAAAGGCTGAATCAAATCTAATCACTCTTATTCATTGACAAAGAGTCAATTAATAAAGAGGCAATCAATCAATTAAATATTATTAAGAGGCATAAAGTAAGAGTAAACTTTTATTAAGAATTCACCTGTCGGGCTCAAAGAAAACTAATTTATCAGATAACATGGTACTTAAGTAATCTAAGCAGCCGTAGTAAGTTGCCTCCTTAGCAAATAAAATAAGCGTGAGATTTGTGATCTTAGTAATAAGGACAGACATTACTGAAGGTAAACTACTTACGAAAGGTAATTAGTGTCGTCATCACTCGCTCTCTACCCTATTTGTGGCTTATTGATTTACTAGCTTCTGTCTGTGGCTTCGCCCTAATCCCGGGATAAAAATTAGGTATTCTTTAAATGCTATTCCAAGATATGGCCGTCCGGTAACTGTCCGGACCAAACCCAAGTCGTCGACAGCGCGCACTGTTCCCGCGCGCCTCAAGGAGTTGTTAGCAACAGCAGGGGCCCAGCCGGGTCGAAGCCTACTGGGGCCAGAGTTATCCGAAAGGGAACTCGAGCCCCGGTATGATGGCTAGAAGAAACGGTGTGGGCTTTTAGTTAGTAAGAGTCTGACACCATCTCCCGCTCCACCCAAGAGCGGGGGTTGTCATTGGATGATTTTTCCCACACTAAAAAAAGTATAGCAAATGTCATTTTATCCATTTGAGTGTGAATGAGTCACATCAAATAAGTATAAACAAACTCTCACTTTTATATTATTGGTGTGATCCCCTAACAAAAGCCCGTATTGCCATTCAAGCTACAGTAGTTTTGAATTTAGAGTTTTCTTTAGTCACTCAGTGCCGTTTTGTGGCGGTATCGGCACTGACAACTTACCGAGCATCTACATTTCAATGAGCCCGCATCCCACGTAAGTCATATAGCACATTTCAATGAGCTCAGTTTCACTGAAATGTAGGCAAGTTTTCATTAGTTACCGACAGAATTCGTACCGAATAAACTAAACGAAACCGTACTACACTAGTACGAGGGAGCAGTTAACCGCCAACCGCCGTAAAAAGTACCTAAATATCATATTTTAATAATGTATGTTGTATTTTGGATTGCTGAGTCAGTGAGTCGGGCTCTGAATTTGTTTTTCGTTAACTCCCTACCTCGAGCTCGTAGGTAACAATAAATTGAGCTGAGCTTTCGTAAACGTTATGTCTATTCATCCCAGCGGAGTTTCTAGTAGATACTAATTTCCGATAAATTTGTGCGTTCTCGCGGGTGAAACGAGCCACGGGGAGAAATTTATAGCTTTTGAAACGGCGTTCACCTTTGAATTGAGCGTTAATCTTGTGTGAAAGACGCGACGTTACGGAGAGATGCGAACACTCGCGATCTTCGTGTTACCCTCTCATTGTTTCACCAAGCAAGACTTTCTATAATGGCCCATAAATCTTGAACCTTGAGCCGTGATTTTTAATCGATGACACATTTTTTTAACCACACCGCAAGTGTCGACGTATCGCGTCGGGAAAGTGAGGCGGAAAATTTGTTTAAGAAAGTAATTTATCACTTTCCGATGGATATATTTAAAAAGGGAGCCGCTCCGGCAATTTGCATATTTATTTGGCAATAAGTAAATTATTGCGAACACGTCGAGGGTTAATTTGGTTCGTGGCAGCCCTGAGCGGAGCTCGAACTGCTTTCTCTGCCCAAGTCATGCGTAGTTATTTACCTGTATCTGATCCTTTGTCTATTTTCGCTCCACAAAGTTCGCTTTATTTGCTCTGCACGATTGGCTGCTTCATTCCGACATAACAAATGAAACAAAGTTATTACTAGTTTTCCGGATTACTTTCTTTACAAAACAAATCTTTTGTGTTAGATAAATCAGTATGTTTTAATTTTCCTGTATTTATTTGTGGGAAGAAATATTGAATATAAGTATAAGTATTGAATATAAGTATTTATAATAAAAATATAAGTATGAAACGTTAATGACTGTTCTTCAAAAGCTGTACCGAAGTTATAACAAAAAAGTCGTCGTTGTATGCCAAAACATCGTTCTAAGTCGTTTGTATTAATTTTCATAGAAAGTACGCATAAAGTGCTGTTATGATAATGTCCATTGGTTGAAAAATGCCGGGGCGGGAAATGTACAATGCAAACGACTGTAGGGGCCTATTATTCGCAATCAAAGCGTCAATATAAAGAAAAGTGATCCAAGATATATGGTTGTTCCACTTTAAAGCCATTTAAGGACATCCCGCGGTAAGGAAAAATTCTCTTCTTTTACGATTTCACGCTACCTTTACACGAAATGCGTCTTTGTAGAAAACCTTATTTGAATGGATGGGAAATTGAAAAAAGAAACGTTATAATATGGGCATCCCTATACACTTATGTATGTCAGTAGCTATGAATGAGAAATTATGATTTATGAAATTATGAATTAGACGATAATTGAGTGGGATATCTCAAAAATAGGTTATCGACAATCTTTCCTGGATACACTTAGAACAAAATTCAAAGCATTTTTTTTTAAATATTTCATAAGTTTTCACACAAAACGATAGCAAAACAGGAAAGGTGCTGTAGCTCAATTAGCAGAAGTACAAACACTACGAACAGCTAAACAGCTCGTCGACATGTCCCACAGATAAAATGAACAACGCCGTAGTGCTTGACAACTGTAATAAAGCAACCCAGTGACGCATTGTTTACGAACGGTCGTCGGTCGTCGGTGAGCCGTCGGATAGGCCTACGAGACGTCTTCTACTCGTAAAGTCAGGTTTACACGAAGTCAGTGCGCTGGCGCTAGTGCTAGAGACTTGCCAGCGCTTGCTTTGCCCGATGACCTGTCCAATGAAAGGCCTTATTTTACTGACAAAAAACCCATCTGTGTTCTTCAGTTGCCCTTTGTGTTCTACTGCCACGGTACTTTTTTAAAACGTTCTCGCAGCTGGCTTTGCGCGTTATACTTACATTTACCCAGTCATAATTGCATTATTTTTGTAGATTTCGAAGTTTGTCTCAATAGATGTCTGAACCAAACAACGCGAGATGAGGGGGAAACGAGTGGAAGTTAATGGCTAGAAAGATAAGCGTATTCATACTTTTTTTATTATTATTGATAGGCTTGCACTTGACCACTATCTCATCTGATGCCAGATGTCAGTGTTGAGTGCTAGTGCTGTCCTAGCAATGTATATAATAGGCTGATACTAAGCCAGCACTGGTTGCCAGTCTCACGCGCTATCTTCGTGTAAACCTCCCTTAAAGCCCCTGCGTTTGCATGCGACAGCGCTTTCGGGATACATAAAGGGCAGATACGGACGGAATATTAGCATTGCGCTGTTATTCTACTACAGATGGATCCCTTTACACTTGTAACGAATAAAGATAGGGCAAATGTATTTGTTTTTGTAAGTAATCGCATGGATGTATTCGAATTTTGAAGCATGTTTATTTTTTGGTCGCTTGTAATTTTACAAGTCCCTGAAATTGGATTGGCGTTTCTTGTGTTTTTTATGCTTGTACCAAATAAATTACCATTTTGATTTTTTGTAAATTGGCTACATTGTAGGCGTAATTATAAAAATGTTTTGCTTCGATAAGTAGGTACCTGTACTCAATATATATTATTTACACATGGGTAAAATTTTCAGGTGGTTGGGAAATGCAAAACTTCTCAAAGTGTGAATAAGTTTGCGGCATAACATTACTTCTTATAATTCATTGCTTATTAGGAATAATATCAAATAGTGTAAAAAAAACAGTGAGTAGGATATTATTGGGCATTCTACGCCACAATCGACAACTCCAAAATTTAAAAAAAAAAACTGTTTTTTCCGAAATCAACAGATTCATTTCCTGGTTAAGTTAGGTTTTTTTTTTTTAATAATACGGTCTTAATATTTTATCTAAAAGGGAGCCACGAGTTCTTTATTAGCTATTCCTCATAATTTGGATTTTGGCAATCACACCCACTTGAAAAATTAATTCTGTGTAGGTCGTTTTAATTGCGAAGCCTTAGACATGTTTCTTATGAGGGGAATGGCGGATCAATTTCTTCTATAAATTTCCTTTCATACTATGTTGGAATCTTGTTTGCTGCTTTTCATTGCTAATTAATTATTATATACATTGGATACATTCATACATGAACAATCTTATTAAAATATTCGAGAAGAATATTATATTCTTGGTCTGATCTGATCCAAGTCCATACCGAATGTGTCAGATTAATGAGGACCTGATCACAATTACGTCTGTTCATTATTAATTTAGCTGAAAGACGCCCACTATTGGACATAAGCTTCCCCCAAACACCACAACGACCAGTTCTGTGCTTCTCACATGCATTGGATTAACGCTGCATCTTTTGGTACGCGGTCACCACTCCAGAATTTTTCGCCCCATCGAGCATCTGTTCTGCTAGCAAAGTGCCCTGCCCACTGCCACTTAAGTATTGCGATTCTTCGGGCTGTGTTCGTAATTTTGGTTCTCCTGCGGATATCTTTATTCCTGATACGATCACGCAAGGAAACTCCGACCATAGCCCTTACCATTACCCTTAAGGTGACTTTAAATCTTCTGATGAGGCCTACTGACTATGTTTCAGAGCCATATTTCATCACTACCAGTACGTACCTACTAATACTGGTACGTAGAAATACGTAAGTATGTATCGTCTGTTCCTTACCCTAACATTGTTCATCACCATTCGTATGCCTGTTGTGATTTATAGAAAAACACATACCAACAATAAATTACTTAAATATTTAACTAACTACAAATATTTACATGCATTATGCGTACAGCTAAAGAGTGAAATTCCCAGTCAAAGTACAGATAAAACAATAGTTACTAAGCAGACTTTAAGTCAAGAGTGAATACTTTAGGTTAAGAGTGGTTACTTCAAGGCAAGTGTGTTCCACCGTCGACCACATCATCGCCTACCATCATGTGAGATATTGGTCAAGCGCGACCAAATAAATACACTTACATTTTCAACTGACTTCGAAAAGGAGGAGGTTCTCTGAATGATGTTCGGCTGAATGTGTTTTTTTTATGTATTTTTAACGACATCTCGGTCAATTAGGGAAAAAAAAATTTTTGATTGATAGGTTATGCTTCCAAGTTGATCCCATAGAAATATTGTTATGATCTGATCATAAACTTCGAAGATATGGAACAGAATTACTCATAGGGACACAGCAGAATTGTCGTAACAAGTACCTACAATTGGTTTGTTTATACGTGTAGTCGGTGACAGGCTGAAAGAAAAGGGGGAGGGGGATGCATCGAACTGATCTGGTGATAAAGCCGGAAGGTAAACCGACTTCAATGTAAACAAAAACACTGAAAAGTACAAAATAACTTTAATTTCGGTCGACAGTGTTAAATAACGAAGAGACAAAACTATCTATTATAGAAATACCGACTTCCGAAATTAAAGTGATTTTGTACTTTTCAGTGTTTTTATTTACATTGAAGTCGGTTTAATTTTTATTAACTATTTTTTTCTAACTTTCTAACGAATTGCTACCAGCGGGTTCGACCACATGAAAGTAGAAAATTGTTCCAAGGAAACATACTCCCTTGATAAAAGTATCCTATGTGCTATTCCAGGACATGGTCTACCTGTTTGACAAATTTCATCCAAATCCGTCCAAAACCACTAGACCAACAGGCCAGTCATTATTGATAGGCTCGCATTTGACCACATTTCACCTGATCTCAGTCGAAGTTCGAAATGAAAAACTAATTACAGTTGAAATGTTTAAATATATACTACAGCTGAACGAAATACTAACTTGTGTTGTTAGCCGGCGGCGCGGCGACGTCCGGAGACAGATGACAGCGTCCTGACGTGAACTATGTCCAATGAAAACGTTCACGCCGTGCACTCATTTACAAACTAAATCATTGTGGATTAGGTGTGAGGAAATTTTAGATCAGGTAGAAAATAAGTTTACAACATTAGATGCCGACTATGTATATATCCGTATATGGTTTTTATACAAGACGCCAGATACGGATATATACGTAGGACTTTTATACGAGACGAGGAAGTATGCGGGGCGGGAAATACCAATGATACCGAATTTACGTAATTAAATGTATAAGTTTTTATCCGTGTACTTATTTACTCAGAGTGCATTATTTTAGCTGGTAACACGGATATATATGTAAATCTAGACAAATGTTTGTTGGTAACCGATTTTAGTCGTGTAGCCAACTTCGCTATTCAACGGGTTCTTGTAAATTTATACAGAATGCCTGCTTCGCTGTTCTAGTTGTTGTCAGCGCAAGTTGGTAAGGTGAGGGTTCGATCATTTCCGAATTAAAGCAGAAGTGACGCCCGGGTGTCGCCACTGTGCGGAACGCCCGGAGGACACGGTGGAGCACACAATTGCAGTGTGCCCTGCTTTGATGGAGCATCGCCGTGCCCTCGTGGGGGTGATCGGCGGCGGAGACCTCTCGCGCCGGGCCCTGGTCGAGGCCATGGTCCGGAGCGAGGAGGAGTGGCAGGCGGTCGCCGACTTCTGCGAAGCAGTAATGCTCGCTAAGGAGGAGGCCGACCGCATCAGACAACGCTGCTCTCGCCGCCGCCGCCGGGATTCCGATCCCGATTTCCAGCCACCGTAGGCGCGGGCTTGCGGACAGTGAGCAATGGGTAGCTCGCTGTCCGGCCGTCCGGTAACGGCCCCGGTACGAAGGCTAGAAGGAACGGGATGGGTTTTTTAGTCAGTAAGAGTCTGACACTATCTCCCGCTCCGCCCAAGAGCGGGGGTTGTCATAAGATGATTTTTCCCATCGAAAAAAAAGAGTTCGATCATGTTTTCTCGACACCAGCCCCGAGTCCTGGCACTCTAGAGCATGGTGATCACTGGGGTGGATTTTGTGAGGTAAAAATCCCACAATTCACGTTCACGTAATTTTAATAAAATAATAATACACATTTTTATTTCCCATCACCTAAGAGTATGTAATAAGTACATAAATCTAAATTTCACTTATAATTATTATTTTTTTCATTCACTATCGTTTTGTTGAAAAGGAACACTACTTTGCGTATAGGTCTCCTCCAGTTTTCTCCACTTTTCTCTGTCTCCAGCCTGCTTACTCCAGTTCTTGCCAGCTGTAGCTACAATGTAATCACTCCATCGCGTTGTAGGTCATCCTTACCGCCTTTTTCGTTAGGACCTTTCTATCTCGATACTTCTGTTGTCATCATTTATCATTGCAACATGCTACATAGCCAGCCCATCGCCATTTCAAACTTAGACAGTAGAAGTAGTAGAATGTCAATTAGTTTAGTCTTCTTCTGTATGAATTCGTACGTACTTATCCCCTGAAAAACAAAAGATCGAAAACACAATGCACCTGTAGCCTAATGAAAAGTGAAATAACAAAACACAGGACAGATGAAAACAATACGCATGAGTAGTATCTCGATAGTCTTATTAATTTAAAAAAAAAAACCAGGGTCATTTTATTATTGTTGAAATTTTTGTGGAAACCGATGAATGGGATATAAATGGAACATAAACAGTAAATAAACAGCACAATAATAAAATTAAAATTCATTCATTTCCATTCATTGGTTTCCATGAAAACTTCAATTATATCTGACGACCCTGGTTACTTTGCTCCTTTGTTTACTGTACAACAAGAAGAAAACAGAATAAAGCTAGAAGCATATTAAACCGACGTACACGTGTAACACGCCTGATTTTTACGCAGAAGGACGTTGTGTGTCGTCACGTGGCATCGCGTGGCGTCGTGTGGTGTCGCGTAACGTTGCGTGGGGTTATTAAGTGCGCCCATATCGGTATGTGTGGCATACGTTTGAACAGTGTAATAATAATAATAATAGGACAACTATTTTTTATATTTTTAAATGTCTTTTTTTAAATTATTTTTTTAAGAAAAAATGTAAAATAATATGTTAAAATGGAAAATAAAGGAGATAATAATATAATATAATATAATATAATATAATATAATATAATATAATATAATATAATATAATATAATATAATATAATATAATATAATATAATATAATATAATATAATATAATATAATATAATATAATATAATATAATATAATATAATATAATATAATATAATATAATATAATATAATATAATAATATTCCACAACTAGTAGTTCTGCCTTAATAGACGTGAAGGTTTTGCTTCTCTGCGTGATTGTTCGAAAAAGTGGTCGCGGTCCTGGAACACAAAAGGCAACTAACGAAGGAACACGGGTGGCTATGAATCTATATTCACAATATTTTACCGAGACACCATGGCGGCGAAACTGGTCGCACCGTGTTGGTATCCAGGTGAAATATAACCCTAAAAGTCTGACTTTTCCTCTCGCTTCACCCAGTGCGGGAGTTTTTATATGACTTTAAAAAAAAAACTTACGTCTGAAAAAAATTCTTCCGGCACACCTATGAAAAAAAATCACCATCCACCAACCCGCACTGGGCCCCGGTGTGGGCGCCGTCACTGCAAAAGCGACCGGCGGCCATTCTGAACGCCTACCAGAGGGTCATGGAAATTCGAATGTTGCGGGGATACCGCACGATTTCCTGCGAAGCGGCAAGCCATTTAGCTGGCCTACGACCGTGGGATCTGGAGGCAACAGTCCTTGCACACATGCACGACATGCGCGTGGAGATGCAACGCTGGAGTGAAAGTCCTCTGCCGTGACAGTTCACGGCATGGCGGACAGAGCTCCGGCGGGATCTCATGGTGGAATGGCGTCAGCGACTATCGCAACCCAGTGCTGGGCACGCCACAATTATGGCGATAAGTCCCCTCTTTGAGGAGTGACTGGAAAAACCTCAACGGGTTCTGTTCAACCTTCCGCATGACACAGGTCCTCACCGGAAATGGCTAGGCCGGGAGGTTTCTGTTCCGAATTAAATCGGAAGTGATGCCCGGGTGTCGCTACTGTGCGGAACGCCCGGAGGACACGGTGGAGCACACTGTCGCGGTGTACCCTGCTTGGGCGGAGCATCGCCGTGCCCTCGTGGGGGTGATCGGCGGCGGAGACCTCTCGCGCCGGGCCTTCGTTGAGGCCGTGGTCCAGAGCGAGGAGGAGTGGCAGGCGGTCGCCGACTTCTGTGAAGCAGTAATGCTCGCTAAGGAGGAGGCCGACCGCATCAGGCAACGGCGCTCTCGCCGCCGCTGGGATTCCGATCCCGATGTGCAGCCACCGTAGGCGCGGGTTTGCGGACAGTGAGCAATGGGTAGCTCGCTGTCCGGCCGTCCGGTAACTGTCCGGACCAAGCCCAAGTCGTCGACGGCATGCACTGTTCCCGCGCGCCTCAAGGAGTTGTCAGCAACAGCAGGGGCCCAGCTGGGTCGAAGCCTACTGGGGCCAGGGTTATCCGAAAGGCTTGAAGGAACGAGATGGGTTTTTTAGTCAGTAAGAGTCTGACACTATCTCATCACATCATATTAAGATGTACTTATTATGATGTTAAAAATAATATTAATAAATGTCGCATCACCTATTATTAAAAAAAATAATACAATCTCGTTATGCGCATGAGGCGTAGGTATTAAGCTTAATTGAAACCTAGTTTTTTATATAACTACAAATGCAAGTGAAATTCAAAACGTTTTAAATATCCATTTAATAATTAAAATCTCTGTAAAACATCTACTTAGAATGGGACGTTACCTAAACGTGATGACGTGACATGAATACATTTCTCTTTGAATAGAGAACACGTATAATGTGTTGAGAATTTTATTCAGGTTAAGAATCAACTAACCGGTTTAAAAAAATAAAAAACCAGGGATAGTTATTAAAAAAAAATGATAGCAAAGGAGACGGCCGCACGCCCCAGCCACCTAACGGGTTGTATTCGTAGACTTGCGGACGATGAGCAAAGCGTAGCTCACCGTCCGACTGTCCGGTAACCGCCCAGAACGGACGAAGCCGGATTTCACTTCTCCAGTCTTGTCAAGAGGTAATACGATGCGTGCTACACAATTGCTGAGTTGTGGAGGTCAGATTGGCAGTCGCTGCATCCGTTTAGATTCTTCCAATCTAAACGGATGCAGCGACTGCCAATCTCCCGATCCCAACACTTTTAGATAAATTTTAGGTAGATTTATCGGAAGTAATCACCTGAATTACGAATTAGAATCCTCCACTTACAAGAAGCTACCCAACTGTTGAGTACCATTGACTTTTACCCTCTGAAAAATCCACAGATCCTAAGGGATGAGGGAAGGCTCTTCCTTCCCTTAATCTTTGAGCTCAAATATCTTAAAGCTAGCATTAGCTCGAATGGCCTAAAGTCCTCAAAGACAACAAGAAGATTATAAGTGTGATTTTTGTAAATAGTTTTGTTATTGTCATTTATTGTGCAACCGTCACATTAGTCTGCGAATATACGCCCTACAGCTAAGTCGTGGTTTCATTTTATCAGTCCAGATATTCCTCAATTTTAGTCAGTAAGAGTCTGACACTATCTCCCGCTCCGCCCAAGAACGGGGGTTGTCATTGGATGATTTTTCCCATCACAAAAAAAAAAAGATATTCCTCAATAAGCTACAAGAAAATTTCACAACATTGTTACCAAGATTTTCCTGAAAAAAAGTCTTTTAGTAGTAGTAACAACGTTTTTAAGAGCCTAGTAAAATGCCAAAATTAAAGGTAGGCTCAACTGTTTCTAGGAATGGACTTTTGGTGTAGTAAATATTTCAAGGAATCTGGTAGCTGTGTCCGGTTTATGTACTAATGATAAGCATAAAATATATTCTCAAATTTTACATTGGCATAACAAAATTCAGCATAATGATCATTACGCATAATATTATTAGGCATAAATGTTTTGCCATAATGCTTGTTGCCATAAATACTGCTACTTCGTACTTCTTAATTCCTTCCTTCTTAGTTTATATAGGACATTACTGACTCCTCATGCTTCGCAAAGCACATAAAGCCGTTATAAACCTAACCTAACCTTTGCATTATGCCAAAGTATTATTATGCAGCAGTATTATTATGCTAATAAAAGTTTTGCGAAAACGTTATGCCAAACGATATTATGCCTTTAAACTTTATGCCAACAGGGGTATTACCGCTGTGTCCGGACAGTTCCTAAAACTCGATATGAGAAAAATCCCAAATTTTCAGAATCTAAGTTTAATGACATTGTTTTCTGTCATCGGCTTTGCGCGTGTTAAAGTAAAAATATATATTCCAGGTAACCAACTCCCAGAAACTATCATAATATGTCATATGTTCTATCCCAATGTTCATCCACATCAGTTAGGTTATTTGAGCGTGAATGAGTAACAAACATATTATATATGTCAGCGTAAAATTAACCGAAAATAAATTCCTTGAATTGCGAGCAGTATGTTACGGCTCTCAATATTTCGACAGTTTACATATTTGATATCTCCCGAGATAGATTATAATCTAATGGTATTTACATTTTTACGGTGACATATTATATGTATATGTTACGGGCAATTTGATAAGTCCGGGCACTATTAATAATGGCTGGTCTGTATTCATAATGCCCGAGTCAATTGGGCAATGTGATTAAAACAGCATGATTAATCACTTTTCCCGGCCATTATGAATAATGCTCACCCTGTCTTGGGCAAAGTAATAAAATAGTAGAACTTTAGTGCTTTTGTTTATTAAATGAAATTAAACTTGCAATTTTTTTATGAAAAGTTAACAAAAAATAAACTATTGAAAATAGTACTTAAAAATAAACAGTTAAAAATGTAATAACATCATTAATTACCTACTTTTATTTTGATACTAGCGACCCGCCCCGGCTTCGCACGGGTGCAATGTTGATACTAAATACACTACAGAAAAACTGTGAACGTTGTATATAAAAACATAGCGGCCCGCTCCGGCTTTGCACGGGTTTCAAATATATAGCCTATGTGATTAAAATCGATTCAGTAGTTTTGATTTATTCATTACTGCCCGTGGCCCGCACGCGTTAAATTTGGAGTAAAACAATCCCCCTTTCCCTATACCATGAAGAGGCACGCTCTTGCCGCACCGGGCGGCCGGCCGGTACCGCCGCAAACGCTATGTCCCGCAATTTTTAAATCTGTAATATCTTCGAAAATATTCACTTAAATCATACGGTGTAAAGGGCCATATAGATCTATATTAAATGAACAATGTATTTAAGGTATTTAATTGGTTAAGGATTAATGCTGTATTGGTTAAAATCGCTTCGAAAATTAGCCATTATTTGTCGTAAAAAGTAAATGACAAAAAAAAGTTATTGTGGGTTATCCAAAAGAGATAGACATATACCATCACGGACTTTTTTGTACACCTTTTCAATGTGTACAATACTTAGTACATTATTTTGATAAAACTCGTAGGGTTCAGCCTGCGTTTGCAATGTAAGCGGAAAAAATGTAATTATTTACGACATCACATTAGAAACCTCAAAAATAACAGTACTTCTCCACTATTTAATGGATATTATTATACATATAAACCTCCCTCTTGAATCACTCTATCTATTAAAGAAAACCGCACCAAAATCCGTTGCGTAGTTTCAAAGATTTAAGCGTACAAAGGGACATAGGGACAGAGAAAGCGACTTTGTTTTATACTATGTAGTGATAGTGATAAGAACAATAGTTTAAAAATTAGTAAACTGAGGTAAAATCAATAGAAATGTCTAATAATTAAGGACTGTGCAAGAAAGTTATTAAGTTAATTATTTATTCTTGCAAGATGAGCTTTTATGACATTTGGAATTGCAAAAAATGATTGATTTCTGGCATTTACAACGTTTTGAATTGCAGTCACCATTACAGTTATAATGCTGGAAGTCTTTTCCATCAAAATGAAAGTCACTTCGAGCACATTCTCGAAGAGTAATATCAACTTTTGGAACATCGTCGATCGAAATGAACTTTACACACAGTAAACTCATTTCTGGATTACAGTTGGTTTAAAATACCGTGTTTAGTTTCAAGTTTGTAAAGTTTTTCTTTTACGACAGATATGATACCTAATAGCAATTATATTACGACTATCAGTCTTGGCTCGATCTACATCGGGTATCCTTTATTGAACACATCGCTGCGTGCGCGCGCGGTCCTCCTCCCGCACGTATGCGCCCCTCGCATGTTGCAAGGTACGGCCGTGGTCCAATTTATCACATTGCCCGGCTACAATTAGGGAGTTATTCATACTGCCCGGTCCAAGTGATAAATTCAAGCCATCTCAAACACTGACTTATTACATGGACCACGGGCCGTCGGGCATTATTAATAATGGCCGGTCAAAGTGATAAATCAATCACTTTGCCCATCGCTCTTGAGCATTATTAATAATGGCCGGTCCTTATTAATAATGGCCAGTTAATCACGTTGCCCGTAACATATATAAAAATTAATGTTTATTTATTTATTAAAACTTTATGCATAAACTATAAAGGCGGACTTAATGCCTTATTCATTTTCTATATACATAACACTGTAGATGCAGCTTAATAGTAAAGTAATACAATAATAAATATATACTTAGATAGAGAGAGGTACATACAAATTAACAATGTAATTATGAGAAACGAATCAACAAATCAACGCTGTGATGATTACACCAACTTGCTGCGAATGTGTTCAAGTGCCTTTACAATACACTTCTACTTCTGCTTCTTCATCAATATTATTATTAAAATTTGGAGCTCAAGCCTCCAATTTAAAATACCATGCCTATAGAACCTTATATTACGTCGAATGTTAAGAATCGTCTCTCATGTAGGCTTTTCTATTGCATCTAGCCCAAATACCTATAACTCGTTGCACTGCCAAAGGGGGCGGGACCATTTTCCTTTGAAAGCCTATGACATATAGAGTAATATGAGGTTTGTTTCAGAGGGGAGGGAGTGTCCCTGATGTAGACATCTTAACACCGAGGATGGATCACTGGGTGACAGCAGCCAGCTCGTTGCTGGCCTTCCTGCTGTACTATAACACCTTGGACGCAGGATTTGTTTACGATGACAGGTAATTAAATAGAACTAATTAATTTTAGTAGCGTTAAGTAAAAAGTTGGAGGATGTTGGAGCCGAAAGGTTTGGAAATGGTGACCACGTACCGGAAGATATAGAGTTGGAAGGCCTCCTACAAGGTGGACCGATGACCTGGTAAGGATTGCGGGAATCCGATGGATGCGAGACACACAGGACCGTACATTGTGGCGACATTTGGGGGAGGCCTATGTCTAATAGTGGACGTCTTTCGGCTTAAATGATGATGAATAATAAGTAAAAAGAATCCATTAAGAGCGTCGGAACCGAGGTACATTTTCATACAACCGCTTTTACGGGATTATGATGTTATTTACACATCTTTCTCCAGATATTATGGACACACAAATTTCTTTTGGATATTATCCAGGCTTCTATAGAAATCAAAACATTTTGTGAAAAACTAATCCAGTAAAGACCTCTTCTAATCTGCTATTTAGCGTGAGTTTTGCAAAATATTCGAGTAAATCACGGAATTACCGAATGACACTGTTTTTCGCGTTTCCTCTTCATCAGACATCGCGTTGGATTACGTTAGATAAAGCAACAAGCTTTTAAACCATGCTTGACGTTGACGATAGGTGAACGGGGAGGGGCTCCTAACGATACGTGGAAACCACAGGAAATGGCGGCTGGCAGACGGCTCGGCCGTTGCTAACCTCGTCTGTATGATTAGAATGGGTTTCTCGTCGGTATGGTATTTTTGGTATGTTTGAAAAGATATCTAAAGTAAGAATCCTCCTTTTACGTATAAACCCACTCAAATTAATACCGTAACCTTATTGGTAATTACAGTTTTGAGCCGTTTGGGGTCGAAACGCTTGGTTCATGGGGTCCGAGTGCGCGTCTCCTTTTCAAGGAAATTTCACGCCGACTGATCGACACTTTACGTGACCAGAGGGCTGATTTATTCTTCGCTCAAACAATTAGCATTGCCATTCAACGTGGCAATGCTGCCAGTCTTCTGGGCACATTTCCGGACGACAGCGATGTGGAGGAGTACTTTGACGCCTGAGCGTACTTTGTCATTTTGTATTATATTTATGTACATAGTTAGGTTTTAGTATAAATAGTTTGTTTAGTATTTAAGTTTTTTTATGTACTTATGTATCAAAAGATTGATAAAGAAATTATCTTTTAGTTTGTGAAAGTTTTACTCAAACTTAGTTTGATTCTCAATATAATTATTATATTTTAAGTTCTCTAAATTATATTATTATTACGTTATATTATGTTTTAAGTTTGGGTATTATTTTTAAGTACCTAAATAAGTTTAAAATAGAATTAAGTAATGATACTTAATTCTATTTTAAACTTATTTTTTTTTACTGTGCTTACAAACAATAGTGTAGTTCTTTTTATCTTAACCTAAAGGTTGACTAGTACATAGCATTCTCCATGCTATTTATCACAACTGTAGATAAGGTTTAAATAATAAAAATTACATGGGTTGATGCAATCCTCTCAGGCGGAAGCAGTGTTGTGCGACCACTCCAGTACTCAATCGTGTTCAAAGGTTGAACACAATTGAGTAACTACTGTAGTGGCTTTGACACATTGTAGCTCGGTTTACAAAAAATGTGAGTGATAAACGTGTCGAATGCCAAAGTTTCATTAGATTAACTTAAAATAGTACATTTTGATACAAGTGGGGAAAGTTTGTCATTACAACCGAGGCGAAATTCGGCGAGGGTGTTATGGTGCCGAGTGCTGCAGTGACAAATCTCCACGTGTATCAAACGACGTTTTTCAATACACTTACGAAGAAATACTTGCTTTCTCTGAAAATTACGACGCATTTTTGTTCATTTTGTACTGAAGAAAATGTTCCAAAGTTGCCATACATTTTAGTTTAGATTTAAATGGCGGCAGGCTATCGCAAGTACTTATTAATAATAATAATCATTTATTTCAGGAAATTATTCCCATATAAATTACACATTTCACACAAATATAAATCACATACACAAATAAAATTAAAATTCAAATTATAAATTACATCAATCCCTTTTTTTTTAAATTAAGTCTTAAATTACAGTCAAAATAAGTTAGAATTAAATTAAATTAATTAAAATCAAATTAAACAAATTATAATTAAAATCAAATTAAACAAATTATAATTAAAATCAAAGCGAAAAAATTAAAATAAACAAATTAAATAAATTAAAACCACAATATTATTAATTACCCAATTATATTAAAAAAATTAATACTCCCTCTCCGGCATTGGTATCGGAACATGTCTAGCCGAACAATGCCGGATGAGAGGACAATCCAGTCTCGCGGCAACCATCGCCAGCACGGTGTTGGAGCTAGCCCGCACTCTGCTCACCAAGGATGTTGCGCGCTTACGCATAGTTGTGTGAAAGCAGTTAGTGCGCGCTTCTGCAAACATACCTGAGGCACTGCAGTAACGAGGAAGCCCCATCACCGCCCTGAACGCGTTATTGTATTGGACGCGGATGGCGCTGTATGCCGCACGCGTATACCTTACCCACAGACTGCACGTGTAGAGGGATGTACAATAAGCTATTTTATTATTAACTTAATCACAATATCTGGCGGCGGCGGTACCATCTAAAGAATTCTCTTCAAATCTTAAATTCAACATTTTTTTTTACAAAATATAACACAAATAAAAAATAATATTTAATAGACTTTTTCCGTGCTTTACCTTGGCAGATTGAAGAAAAAGCAAAGATATCAAACTTATACATCCTACTTAGTATTAAAAATAGAAATTCAAATATTTTTGAATTTAGAACACAGATAATTGTTAATTTGTTGATAACAAATTATTGTGTAAATAATCTTATTTATTCATTATATTCTGTTCATATACATAATTTTAATTTTCATTAAATATTAAAACCTTAAAAATATTCACCTATTTGCTTTAAAAAAAAAACCGGCCAAGTGCAAGTCCGACTCGCCCATGAAGGGTTCCGTAGCAGCAAGTAACATAATATAAAAGTTCTTGTAATGTGTTGTAACTTTGATCGATGTTTTAATAATAGTGTATTTTTTTCGATTTATGACGCATTAAAAAAAAAAACTACTCACTAGATTTCGTTCAAACCAATTTTCGTAGGTAGTTTTTATAGTAATTTACATCATATATTTTTTTAGTTTTATCATTCTCTTATTTTAGAAGTTAGAGGGGGGGGGGGGACACATTTTACCACTTTGGAAGTGTCTGTCGCGCAAACTATTCAGTTTAGAAAAAAATGATATTAGAAACCTCAGTATCATTTTTGAAGACCTATTCATAGATACCCCACACGCATGGGTTTGATGAAAAAAAAATTTTTGAGTTTCAGTTCTATGTATGGGGACCCCCAAAATTTATTGCTTTTTTTTCTATTTTTGTGTGAAAATCCTAATGCGGTTCACAGAATACATCTACTTACAAAGTTTCAACAGTATAGCTCTTATAGTTTCGGAAAAAAGTGGCTGTGACATACGGACGGACAGACAGACAGACAGACATGACGAATCTATAAGGGTTCCGTTTTTTGCCATTTGGCTACGGAACCCTAAAAATACGGTTGATCGACCATAGTGAGATAAGAGCCAGTTTTCGAGTAAGTGAATTGAATAAAGAGTTTGACTAATACTCAACTTGTAGTCTGATAGGTTTCCGACCTCAATGTGAAGGTAGCAGCACTGGTCAATTAAAGCTAGTATAGTTAATTGTGCATCTTTTGACTATTACTCGCCAAAGTTTCAGCCATTTTGGATGCGCAGTGGTTATGACAATAATTTGAGTGAGTCGATGTAAAATACAAAAAAGAAAAATCTTTTCACCAAGACAATGCGTCCTCTTTCACCTCAGCTGTTGTCACGGCAAAAATCTCAGAATTACGGTTTAAGCTGCTTGATTAAGGTCCTTTCTTACCAGATCTAGCCCCAAGCTACTTCTTTTTATGCCTTTATCTAATAATTGCGTTTGGAGGATATAGAATTTCGTCAAATGCGTAGGAAAACTTCGGGAATATTTTTTTTTTCGGCAGAAAAAAAATGCCAGCTACTATTTGACCGGGTTAGAGAGATGGAGGCATCGCTGGGAAAAGTGTGTAGAGTCAACAAGGAGCCAATGTAAAAAAAGAAAAATAAAATGTAAGAAAAAATGTCTTGTATCTTTTAACTTTTCAGACCACCTGTGTAAATCTTTAATTTAGAAAGCGAGGACAGGGGTGCGTTGAGTCTTTTCAATACCTATCTAAAAAAAATAACACATTCTACAGCTTAAAGGTTTTATGATACATTGTATACAAATAAAGTTCGTTATCTTTTGCCACGACAGTAATTAAAGACATTCAAATGTTTTTAGAACCAGTTTCCTATATTCAGCCAGTATTAAAACTTCTTCTCATTTTCAAATTCATAAAAATGGGGGTCGGACTTAAAATACAGATTCCAATTCAATATTCACGATCATGTAGATGCCAAAGCATTTGAATTTAGTTTTCCATGGGTCAATGAGAACAATCTGGCAGCTTTGAAAGGTCAGCGGCAGTAACATCAAAAATATTTTTATTTAATTTATCTAATTTTCGTTTCGAAGATTTTGCCACAGAAACCCTTCGTAAATGGAAAACGGAAACCTTTGAGGTATGTCAGGTCTGCCTGCGATTGCTTCAAATATGTTTGAATCACCACCATATTAAATTTTATTATTATTTTTATAATAAGGCACATTAACAATTTGTTTACAGATTTCTATAAAGATACTAGCTTTCAGAAGATCGTCGTAAACAGACCAATAACAGGGGTGCATACCGTATCATTCACAAATTTAGCCGACTATTATGTACTTACGTAATATTTTAAAATGATATTAAAATTTACTTTAATTACAAAAAAAAGAAACAAAATAATAATTAAAAATTTAAAACATTATATAAATTAGAAATAATACGATCACAAAATAAAATAAATCAATTATAAATAAAAACACATAAAAAATCAAAAATCAAATTACAAATTAGATCATTAACTTACAAATTAAAAATATTTAATAAAATTAAAATAAAATAATAATAATAATAATATTCCACAATGTTTCTTATTATTTATCTTGTGAATATACACCGCGACCCTGGAATGTAAAAAGCAACTGAATGAACACGAACGATTGATACTCTCTCTTGCTTCATCCAGAGCCAGAGAAGGTATTTAATGATTTACCACACTCAAAAAATACTTCCTTATTTTTTACAGAAATGAATCTAATTGCAATCTTTTCTAAATAGGTACGTATTTATTTGGTCCCCAGGGAACATAATCCCAGGATAAAAATTATCATTTGTGTTATTCCAGAACATGGTGTGCACATGTGCCAAATTTTATCCAAATCGGTGCAGCAGTTCAAGCGTGAAGTAGTAACAAACATACAGTCACAAACTATAGCCTTTATATATTAGTATGATTTGAAACTGTAGGAAGTATTTTTTTTTTTGACAAAATCGTGTCGCCTGTCCTGTCAGCCTGTCGTTTCCCTATTTTTTTTTTTGAAAGAAATTTTTGTAACAAATAGAAATAAGTTTGTACTTAGATTAAAGGTTACTGCAAAACTATAAGTAACACTACAGTTTTTCAGCCTGAGCAATTATTGGCACAGGTAAAATAACAAAATCTATACGTTTTATTTATTCCAGTAGTATTTTTTTAAGGAAAACGTTTGCGTAGCTAGTTTTTCACGGAAAATAACGTTATCATGTTTCAATAGGAAGCTTGGTTGGATTTTTGTTGCTTTGTGTAGTACCTGTGTGAAATACGCAGAAATAGCAGCCTGTTTTCTATTAGAGTATCACGAGTATTTTATTAAGTAGCTTATATAGATAGAAAAAAAACTCAAAATCGGTTATTGTGTATCATAAATAAATAGAAAAAAGATTTATAAGCGGTAATTGGCGATATTTTTTTATTTATTGATATAAATTAGTGTTTAACTGCGATCCCACATGATGGTAAGCTTTGATACAAATAGTTAATGGTAAGGGGCACTAGTTTATTAAGACCCTATTGACTCAAGCCTTGAAGACACAAAATGCAAACTAAATAAATGAAATTGCTAGAAAATATCTCGGAATATGTCTTTCTTACTCTTTAATCGTGGAAATTACAGACACAATAGAAATACAATAAGTGCGCGAACGCCGGCGTTCGCTTGGGGTTTAATGAATTAAATGGGCTATCAAATCAAATAAAAATCAAAATGTTATCATTATTTCTCTCGCATTAAGCCGCATTATAAAGCAAGACGTAACCTTTCTTATAGGTGGGTGAAATCAAATTAAATGAGGACCAGTGATGCGTCAGTGGTAACGGTCCTAACTTACAAGTTGACAACATGTGACATCAACCAACCCGCACCAGGCCCGCCCGCGTGGTAGATTACGGCCCTACCTTATTATTCCCTCTCCTAGACATGAGGCCAGCGTTCCACCGGTGGGAACATTAAAAGGCTGATTAAGCTATAAATTAAATCAAGCTCAAAATGTTTGTATCGTTTCTCAAATGTACCACCGCGGTCATTCCTGCAAAAATTCGCTTGAATCCCGCGGCGTGGCGGTTAGCGGTGGTCAGGCGGAAGTGTCTTCCATGGTACATTAAACAGTATAACTAAGTTAGAAGTAACCCCAATAAGTTATAAAATACACTTGTATTGGGTCTATCTCACTATTTTACAATGTTGAGGCCTATCACTTTTGAACAATAGCAAACGCTAAAATATTTTTTCATATCGAACCAGTACCCCTAGCCATGTTGCAAATCTGCAATCGTCAACGCTTGTAGTAAGCTTCAAATGTACGGGAATGACGTCATCTCAACGCTCAGTCACGTGGTGAGAACAAAAGATTCGGCAACGCGGCCAACTCGAAGTGTTCGACGCAATCGAAACAGTTGTAACTTGGCTAGGGGGGCAGTACTTCCCGTAATTAGTACGAATCAATCTCTTCAGCTTTATAATATTAGTTTAGAGTCACCACTAAACACAGAGTATCTAATATAACATTAACCGGATATCAATCGAGTCCATACATAAAAAGAACTACGTTCGGATCCTCTTGAGGAATGCCACCAATTAACACCTAAATAAGGCTGCCTGGGGAATTGAAGGAGCTATAAAAAGGTAACCCGCTATTTGGCGAGAGCCTAGACTTGGGCATGTTGAATAATTTAGATTCTCCTTTGATCCCGTTGTCCCTGAGGGTATAAGGGCAGCCACATTATTGTGTTTGATTTATATTTTATACTTCTTTTGACTTCTTTGAGCGGTTAGGCGGCTTGAAACAATATTAGTATGATCAGAACTTTGTTTAATTTTTTTACAAAGTTCTTGCGAAACATTAGCTTCTCAGTTAAAAGTTATAATGTACCTAAATGAATTAGTTTCAAACTGACTGTCTCCCCTGATGTTTGAGCTCGTAATAACTGTACCAAGAAAACATAAAGGCACCTGTCTAAAAGCACTTATACTTATGTCATGTGTCGAGTGCGGTATTCACGAACACTACAACACAAAAGTTCGACAAGTACATTCGGAGGACAGCGCTAATTTTCTCAGTGGAAACGTTCCAAACCGATAATCGTGATGGAATCGATGAACTTTGTTCTGGATCAGAGCTCGTCGAAAACCGCTATACTGTTTCGTAATTGAGGGCTTACGTGACGACTGTGCACAGCTGCCCGCAACTCGCCCAACAAAAAGTTCCGCACTACCCCCAACTTTATCTCAATCTTAGTTTCGATTCTAGGGACGCGACTACTTTTTATCGATATGGTTATGAAAACCAATATAGGCCAATATTCTTACAGGATAGGCTTTGATATAAAATGTAAGGGATTACGTATTTTGCTATTTCAGCCTTATTTGATGCGTGTACATAAATTGATATTCTTCCTATAAGAGATAGACGTAAAATGCTTCGCTTTGATATTGGAATACGATTTATTTAACAAAAGAAACATATAACATTATTATTTAGTAAGTTATAGTTAGGAAGCTCTTAGCTAAGGCCATTTTTTGAACAACAGGCCTATTTGCACTTGAACCACACATATTATTATTGCTTGTCTAAAGTTATTAACGTTTAAGGTACTGTGGGACCATCTTTGATCATTTTTGTCATTAGGTACATATAGGGCAGTTTGTTATTGAATAAGCAATTTAGTTATTTACTGTTGTTATTAGTCTGTAAGCTTTTCTAAAATGTGATTAATTAACTACATAGAGTTTTATAGATGAACAGAGTGTAAGATGTATGCATTTTACTTGTGAGGTAAATAAATATCGTGAGATAAATACAGATTTTGTCATGTACAGTAGTGGTACATAGGCGGACTTAATGCAACGAAGCATTCACTATCAGTCACCCTTGGGTTAAAAATGCTACACTGATATGTGACCACGATAAATAAACCGTGCGGTCAAACGAGGTCATCAATTACATATTTGAAATAGAACGAAGGATCATTAAGATTTTTAGTATATTATTATATAGTTATGCGTATATAGCTTGTTTATTTATTTTTTATTTATTTATTTAGGTTAACCAAAAATTGTTTACACATATATATTTCTAACTTATTTATTATTATTATTTATTATAATCTTTATTGTACACCAAATAAACAAAAATACAGGACAAACATTTAAAAGAATAAGTGCACAATGGGCGGTCTTATCGCACAGGGCGATCTCTTACAGACAACCTTTGGATGGACTGAGAGAAAGGAGATAGATTAAGGGTTGTCAGTGTACAAACATCAGATATAATACTAACAAGATACATTAACACAAATACATACATACAATACAAAAAAAAAAAATATACTAATAAATATCAAATATATAGTTGAACCAGGAGAAGAAAATATATCAAAGAGAAAGGTAATGCTCCTTCACCATCCAGGTTAACATTTGCAAGCGCAACAATTAATTAAAGGTTAACACCACATGCACAAAAAACGGCTTTAAATAACATATTTAAAATTATAAGTACAAAATTAAAAGTAAAATCATAAGTACATTATGTATAAAAAAAAATAACAATTAAGAAAATTAACAATTAATTATCATTCAATAATGTATAGATACAACATAGAAAAAAAAACATTCGCATGAAAATTACTGATTGAATCAATTGCAAATGATTAAATTATGATTGATTAATTATAATTACAATTAGAATTAAAATTATTATAAATAGGTAAAAAAGTAAAAGTAAGTTTATGTGTAGGTAAGTAGGTATCATTCTCATGCTGATGTGAAAACGAGGCAGTACCGATCACGGAATCGCTAGCGTCATAAAATGAAACGCCCATAACCAGAGCCTACTAAGATATTCCATATTTCTATTTTCATTTTTATTACAAGGCGTGGTACCGGTGTTAGGGTTCTATGTAACAATGTAAGCTTGTGTTGGCATGTTGTCTGGTCACCGCGCCCGGACTTGGTAAGAATAACTATGGGCTCCGACCGTTATATGACTTGCAAAAAACGCCACTAAAATTGCCAGCTATGAATTTTCTCTGATAATCTTGAATATGATAAAATAATATAGATAAGTACTCTCAACCGCGGACTGCTATGAAATTGCGAGATATAATTTATTATCCGATGGTAGCTAAGATCTTTGAAGAGGACTTTAAAAGCATTGATATAAATGTAAGTAGTTCCAGTTATTTCTAGAGAACTAGTGTCTACGGCTCCTTAAATGTCTGAGATTATTGGAATGTTCTATATACCAAGCGGGGCCACGTTCTATTTTCGTGCCTTCCAGATTTATCAAAAACCGTTCAGCTGTTACTGCATGATTGAATAAAACATCGTGACTTCCATATTTACAACGTTCGTGAATAACGTATTTGACAGAACACGTGATTCAAAACTAAACTTTCTAGATTCGTTATTCCCTCAATAAATATATTTCTGCAAAAACTGAAATGAGGAAGTGCAAAACGAAAGTCATTTACGAACAAAATACTCGGAGAAGTTTTTATGTAAATAAATGAAGGAAAAGGCGTCTTACTCACAATTTGCAATACAATGGCCGACTGTTAGAGATGATTTTTCCTTCTTCGCATAGTAAGCACGGTTTTGGTCCCATAAAAATATATTATTCAATCGGCTATTTCACCGGTTTTTCCTTCCAATTCTAAAATGAACGAATAAAATGTGTGAGGGATCAATAGATAAAGGGATGAGTACCTTGCGTGGATATATGGTCTATGTCCCCACACAATACGTCTTTCCTCATATAATTGTGAATCTGTTTATTGACAAAAGCGCTCCTTACCCGAAATGTATCCTAAAATATACATTATCTTTTATATATATGTTAATATAAGTCAAGTCAACATTTGTCATGTAAATATAATGTGTTGTACCATTTTTTTTCTTATGTGATATGTACATATATAAGTTGACACCAATTTCAATTAAGTTCGGCTAGCGGTTTAATGTGACATAGTTCAAAGGAATTCTAGGATAGCTATGTATTTGATAGTAACTTCAATATTACTATTTAGTTAGAATACGAAATGGATGATGTAAGGTAAAATATAACAACCTTTTGGAGCGACAATATCATGTATCATTTCCTCCACATGTAAAATGAACCCGGTAAACATCCCCGGTTGCCAATGCCAACCGATACGGATTATGGCATTAATTTCGCTAATAATTGCCCTTGTTGTTCAGTTACCGTATACCAGGAAACGCGCAAATTAAAGAAAGCAAATAGAACATTATCCGAATGCTCGCACAGGTCACTAAGCGTATTCCGTCGCCCGTCAGGCATTCAACCGGGTTGCGTCGCACATCAACCGGAAAACGTCAAAACACGGTTCGCAAAATCAATTTGAGAGGAGAAATCGGTACGTTAAAACATGTCCATTATTTAGATGGGCTTGAGGCGCCCTGCGGAGGAACGGTAGGAGCGGAGGGCGCAGGCCAATCGTTCGGGGAAACATCGAACGGATTCGGGTTTGATGAGCGACTGCTCACACAGGTAAGATGGTAATATTTTATTTAAATTAAGCAGTTAGGGACGGCTGTTTGAATTTGTTCTTCGGTATTAAATTTTGATGTGTAGCGTAAATAAAATTTGGAATCCTTTATTGCGTTTACTTTGTATAAATTAATAGAAAGCACTTACAGATTGGGGATGTTGAATTACGGGCTTTTACGTAAAGGAGTTAGCTTTTTAGACGTGATCTTTATTTTGTCGGTCTTTGAGCCAACAATCTGGAATCTTTGATACGTTATAAAGTTTTAAGTTACTGGAATTCTTCGTGATTAATTTTATGTTGCTAGGCTAATACAAAAGACTCGTGCACCTGTTGTGTATACTATATTGATTATTATTAGGTTCCTGAATCTATTGTAATCACATTAATATTATAGAGGCTAAAGTTTGTATATGTATGTAAGTTTGTTCCTCCATCATGCGCAAATAGCATAACGAATTTGGATGAAATTTGGCTTACGGATAGACCACTTACTTGTGTGACGGATTTATAAGACTTTTTATCCCGGTAATATGTTCCTTTGGGATAATTTGCTATTTTCAAACAGGCAAAGCCGCTGGCAGAAGCTAGTAAAAGCTGTTTCCTCATTTTACAACGATCGTTCTTGTTAATAAACATTTATTATAACACATTTTTATTTTAAAAACGTTCATGTTTGACTTAATAAGGGTCAAATGATCCATCGCGATCCATAAATATTTTACCTATAAGAGATACGGAGAATTTTACGTGAAATTATTTATTCAAGCTTCCAATTACATAAATTGATTTAATAACCTCATAAGTATCGTGGAATTGTTACTTACAGTAATTTATTTCAGGACAGGAAAATTTAAAGTTTATATGTTGTGCGTTTTACTGTTTTGTACCTATCTAATATTATCTATATCTATACCCAGGGTGTTTTTAATACCGTGCAGATTTTATCACGCATGCGGGTTTGCTCAACATGCAGAAAATTGTAAAATGCAAAAAAACGCGTCCCGCGTGCATATTCCGCGCATTACAATAAATATTTGTATGAAATGGACATTAACGGTGGATACCCGCGGAGGATATGTCGCATGCGGAGTAATCCCGCATGCGAGATCAAAACTGCACGATATTAAAAACACCCTAGCACTTTGCCAGCGATTTCCCTTAAATCGTATTTGGAGGGTAGTTTTGAAAAAGTAATAGGTAATGATTGTCTTTAAGTATCTAATGTTCAATTTAATGTTCGATTAGAATTTGTACCAAGTTTCAAGTTTATTAATCCAAAAAATAAGAATTTTCCATACTTTCTTTAAAACCTCCTGAATTATTTCTATTTAATGTTTTTTTTTTTTAAGGTGGGAATTCATGCATTGACTTATCCCTCTCTATCGTGTTAGATTATGTTCACTAACTAACATGCACTAGCTTCTGACGTTTTATAAGTGCCCATGTAGGCCTATGTCAAATAAAATATTTTGACTTTGACTTTGTTCCTTCTTTGCTTAGTGTTCCAGGACAGGGTTCATTTATATTAGAAGTAGTTCTGAAAACAAATAATTACTTAGTTTGCTATTTGTGTCAACTTTCAAACACGGTGGTACCCGGTATGAGATTTACGTATGAGAGCATACACACAAAATCCCCCCCTTTCACCCCTCTAAAGGTTAAAGTTCTGAGTATTTACGTCATAAAAGGATGTTTTGTGCAAAATTTGATATTCCTAGTACCAGCAGTTTTGGCTGTGTGTTGTCAGTCAGTCAGTTTTTGTTTTATATATTATGTATATAGGAGAAAGATAAGGATACGAATATAAAGATGAGTGAAGAGCAACTCCTTGTGAGAGTTCCAGAATTCCGGTAGATACAAGACGCATTTGACCGATCATTATGAAGCAGGAGATTACGAACTTTAGCAAAATGACAATGGGATCGTGTTGGAATGAGGAATTTATAAAATAGCAGACTTGTATCCGTTTTTTTTTTATTGTGGGAAAAATAATCCAATGACAACCCCCGCTCCTGGGCGGAGCAGGAGATAGTGTCAGACTCTTACTAACTAAAAGCCCACCCCGTTCCGTTCGTTCTAGCCTTTATACCGGGGCTCGAGTTCCCTTTCGGATAACCCTGGCCCCAGTAGGCTTCGACCCAGCCCGGCCCCAGTAGGCTTCGACCCAGCCTTGCCCCTGCAGCTGCTGACAACTCCTTGAGGCGCGCGGGAATAGTGCGCGCTGAGACTTGGGTACCTGGGAAGAGATAGCGAGACGACCTAGACGCCTACCGCAAGGTCTGATTCGTTGTGGCTCAAGAAAATAATACCTGGAAGAAGTTGGGGAGGCCTTTACTTAGCCGTGGGAAAGTATAGGCTAAATAAAAAAAATAGATTTAATTTATTGTTGACGAAAAATGGTTAAACTAACCTAGAAAGTTCCTTGTAAACGAAATAGCAGTTTTCTCGTGAAAAATCTTTTTCTAACTGTTATAACTTCGAAAATCGTCGCAATTTCTCTTGATAAATAACTAACAGGCAAAAAATGTTCGCAGATTGACACGGGCTACAAAAATGTGTTAGGTATTGATCTTTTATATTTCATTAAAAGGCAGCCGTGCTGGGGAAAAGTTACGTTTGCAAAGTTTTTTAATCAAACCTGATGAAATATATACGATACGAAGGCGCTGGTCGTCAAGATACCTACTTATTTCTTGGTGCTGTGTACCTTCCGTGACAATCTACAAATTGCCTTTAGAGAATTTCACTTTAAAAATGTTTTATTAAATCTCAGGAATAATCGACTTATTTACATAATACTAGCTTTTGCCAGCGTCTCAACCCGCGTGTATATTACTTTTGGTTTAAACTTACTCCGTAAATTATATCAAAATCAATTCAGTAGTTTAACCATGAGTGATAGGCAGAGTAAGGGTGCCTTCAAATTAACCGCAAAGTGGCGCGCGACAGCAGCGCAGGTGTAGGGCAACAGTCGCGCGGCTAATTTGAAGGCGGCCTTACTTTCACATTTATAATATCAGTATGTATTTTTTAAGCTATTGCATAGCTTCTATCGCGGGCCTTGAGCGTGGAGACCGAATCCAGAAATTCCGTAACGAAAATAACCTAACACCCCCCACTCATTTGTTTTTTGAGCGTGGTGACCGATAAGAAAACAAATGAGTGAAAGCAGCTGTCGGCGTTTTGGATGGGTGGGGTCAAGCAGCTGTTAGCGAGGTCTGGTTTTTGATGGAAGAGGTTAAGCAGCTGTTGCTGAGGTCTGGTTTTGGATGGAAGAGGTTAATCAGCTGTTGGCGAGGTCTGGTATTGGATGGGTGGGGATAAGCAGCTGTTGGCAAGGTCTCATTTTGGATGGGTGGGGTTAAGCAGCTGTTAGCAAGGTCTGGTTTTGGATGGGTGGGGTTAAGCAGCTGTTGGTGAGGTCTATTGCATAAGTTGATAAAAAAAACTACGCAATAGCTTTATCGCGGCAGTCCCCGAGTGCCACACGTCTTTTTTTTTGTTTATTCGACTACCAGTAGATATATACATGTACGTGTACAATGACTTAATTATTAACTGACTACGAATCTACGTACACAATTATATACAAAATCAAATACACTTAGGCGTCGAAGTACTCCTCCACATCGCTGTCATTGAGGAAATTGTAAACACTTTGTTTATTGTAGAAATGCGGTTTCTGTTTGATTTGGTAGAAGAGAGTCTTCATGCTCTTAACATTATTTATTTGGCATTGTATATATTTGTTGTTGATACTATATTATTGATGACACAAAAAATGTGAAACGTACACAATGATACCACAGACATTGACAATTACCCGCGCTTCAGTTAAATTATGACAGTATGAATGGCTCACAGTTATGTGAATAGAATATAACTTTATTCATTTATTGAACGAAAAAAATATTATCTTTTGTTTTCATTGCATACTGAACACGCTAGGCATCTACATTTTAAATATCAATCCTTTCATTACCATTTTAATAAAGCGGAATTTTAATGAAATAATATACGTTAACGTTTTTTTTTATTTCGCAGGCGGGCGATTCTCTCCAACCCGGATGTCATCGGCCACACACCTATCAACGCATTATTCGAAAACGATTTCTGGGGAACACCGCTCACAGACCCCGGTTCACACGGTTCCTACCGACCGCTGTGCGTCGCTACATATCGATTCAACTACGCTTTCAGTGGATTTAAGCCGTGGAGTTACCATCTCCTCAACGTTATATTCCACTGCACGGCGACGGCTTTAGTAGTGGTGACTGCTCGGCGTCTGTTGCCAGCTTATTGTATGAAAGTAGGAACAGCAGTCACTGGTATCGCTTTTGCTGCTCATCCGATACACACTGAGGCAGTGGCGGGCGTGGTCGGAAGGGCCGATTTAACCGCATGCAACCTGTTTCTATTGAGTTTCCTGCTGTATAGCGAACACATACGACTGCGTGAGGAAAGGCACAAGAAACAATGTCGGCACATAGTGAAAGATAATCTGATGCGACGACAAATAACAACTAGCGATCCACCGTTCAGGCTGAGTTGTCACAGCTTGGTGCAACACATCATCATGAATGTTCGCAAACTATTGCAGGCGAGTAAAGCGGGGCCTCTGAAGATGTTTGACGCTTGTGAAGTTAACGGCGCAGTGAGACTAAAGTGTCAGTTCAGTGGTGGTGTGAGTGAGGACCCCGGTGAGTTGCTGCAGTGGCTGACGTTGGCGGGGACCCTTACGTTCGCCGCGGCTGCCACTCTGTGCAAAGAGCCGGCCATAATGGTTCTGCCTCTTTGCATATTCTATGACTTTCTTAAGGGCTCTCGCTACGAGGAACCATACTATAAGGTAAGGAATATTATTACGTTAAACATGCGAACGGTTTTGGCTTTTTATCTCGTATATACTCCTAATTTTTATAGAGTACAAAAAAAAGTGTGGATCTTTAAGTACCCGTTACTGATCATATTTTTGTAGTCAAAAGTAAAAAAAAAAACCCGTAATTGTCCACAAAACTTTGTCATAATTGGTAAATTCATAATGGAATCAATAACAATTGCTACTAGTAAAAAATACTATGCGCAGTTGTTTTTTAATTTTGATCGTCATTTGTTTGTCCATTCATAAATCCTGTACAATATTTCCATCAATTGAGTGAGATTTGTGGATATAAATAAACGCTAATAACTTTGCTGTTTATGAATATTATTTATTGAGACTTTACTTAAATAACAAGACCCTTTCTAAGGTAAGTATTTGTACTAATTAAAAAGTAGAGTTGTATGTTATGATATTGTTTTCTAGGGTTTTAGATTGAAAGCGTTCAAGTAATGAACTGCGGGTGCTTGATATTACCTCGTGGAGACTGATTTTGAAATAAAACCGAGGGTTATTCTCATGCTGATCCTTTAATAAAAGGAAGATAAATTGTGGAAGCTATTTATCTTCTCAAATTATGTGAAAGATTTAACGAAATCTGTAAAGGACACTGTTGGGTCAGATTTTGTCCTATCCCAATAAACCCTCAGTCGCAATTTAATATGTATTTGGATGCAGAGCATGTACACTCAGAAATACATTGTTAGTAGGTACTCGTAATAGGATCGGGTCCACGGCAGAAGAACAATAGTGGTAGCGGGTGGATTTTGGGCACACAGCTCGCTGCCTTGGTAATCAGTCCGACGCGACGTGACGCCTCGTATTGTTAGCTTTCCTACTAACACTTAAAGGTTTCAAAATGTTAGCGAGTCAATAGGAAACAAGTTTACAATAAAAATATTTTTTTCATAACAAGCTTTTATAGCGCGGTAAATATGTAATTAATACTCATTAAGACCATTATAAAAAGCTCAAACACGATAGAATATATCAGTTCGTATGGCCGAGGATGGAACTTTCCGGTTCCATCATCAGATCAGCTCCATGTTATAATAATTTTGTATTGTCATCTTTGACAACATTAGGACAGGTGAAACTAAATAAAACCCTGTAAAATAGATTTTTCTTTTCAAATTAAATTCCTTGTCTGGCCCAGTAGTCATTAGGTCCCTACGTGAACAGGTAACGTAAGATGAAGGGTGGGACATGACACAAACACTGAAAATAGGAACATTCGGAACTGTCCGAGAACCCGCAACTGTAGTAGGGATTGTCTTGCTGCGCCCGATCTGGGTATAGAGAAAATGAAGTAATCTTTGATATTCATTGCCCGTATTGTAACAACTAAAAGCTTCAAAATCACTGTTACTAATACTCCAAATAACATGCCGAATAAATAAATACACAAGCGGAAATAAGGCACTACAAGGATGTGTCTTCGGAACTAAAGTCAGTACTAATCCAATTGGTATCCCGTGAACATCTTGATTGTTTCCAAGTCGTGATCTGAATGTTCGATGGAGGAGAGGAAACTTTGGACGCACTACCGTAATTAGTAATAGACAAGTTATACACAACAGTTGCGCGGCACGATATAAATAACATAGCGAGTTTTTACTTTTTATACTGAAAGTATATTGGGTCACATCTCTGTTTCTAGTCAATACGTAATGTCACCATTTTTGGCGGGATGTCTTCGAGTGAAGTTCAGTGGCTGTGTTAATTATTCGCAAATTGACCCTTAATGGATATTGTTATGTAGAACTGGCGTAGTTTTCTGCCTCAAGCATCTGTGCAACTGGACAATACATGGAATCATTAAAAGGCGCGATCTCGGTAAATTGGAGCTGAGAATATTATTGTAGTTTTGGATACCTCAGCAAAGTTTGCTGAGAAGGCAGACTCGATACATTTGCTGCCAAATGTTTTACAAACATTAGAATGCGTTACACCCGCATTCCAATGATTAAAAAAAAAACATACATTCAGCCGAACATAGAACCTCCTCCTTTTCGAAGTCGGTTAACTAATGAACTATTCATACGAAGACATGGCTTAAAGGACTAAGTATCCAAGCCAAAAATATTAATAAAAAAAAAATTCGGGCAGTTTTGTTAGTTCTTAATAACCCCTACATTTTTTCATTAATTGCCACAGAAATGAGAACAGTACCTACGTGAATTTTGTAATTCTTTAGGAATTAAATATAGGTACAGGCAGAAAGATGACCACGCGGGGTTTTATTGTAGACAAAGTCACAAATGCTCAGATAATCCGCTGAAAGGTGCCACTTTATGAGTAGTTTGTATGTTTGTTCTTCAATTTTTTGACTGGTCTATTGGTCTAGTGGTTAGTGGCCCTGACTACTATGCCGGAGGTCGTAGGCTCGAGTCCCACCCAGAACAAATATTTGTATAATGAGCACAATCATTTGTTCTGTGTCTGCGTGTAATTTATCTACAATATGTATGTACTTTAAAATATATTAATTTGTTTATCAGTTGTCTAATGCTCATAACACAAGCTCTGCTTAGCTTGAGATCTAGTCCCAAGGCGGCTTTGTGTGATAGTTGTGAAATTAAAAAAAAATGCAATAAATTTGAGGTATGGTGCACGGATAGATCATATCCTAGAATAGAACTTATTATCCCGAGAGTATGTTCCTCTGGGACAATTTCCTAGTTTGAGGCGCAACTAGTATATTATAACTAGCTTCTACCAGCTGTTTCGCCCGCTTGAATGTAGGTTTCTCCATCCCATCTATGGACCCCCAATTCGTCCCCTTAGCCCCGTAAGGGGGTGAAATGAGGTCAAAAATTCGAAGCAGTAATGCTCGCTAAGGAAGAGGCCGACCGCATCAGGCAACGGCGTTCTCGCCGCCGCCGGGATTCCGATCCCGATTTCCAGTCACCGTAGGCGCGGGCTTGCGGACAGTGAGCAATGGGTAGCTCGCTGTCCGGCCATCCGGTAACTGTCCAGACCAAGCCCGAGTCGTCGACGGCGCGCGCTGTTCCCGCGCGCCTCAAGGAGTTGTCAGCAACAGCAGGGGCCCAGCTGGGTCGAAGCCTACTGGGGCCAGGGTCATCCGAAAGGGCGCTCGAGCCCCGGTATGAAGGCTCGAAGGAACGGGACGGGTTTTTTAGTCAGTAAGAGTCTGACGCTATCTCCCGCTTCACCCAAGAGCGGGGGTTGTCATAGGATGATTTTTCCTATTGAAAAAAAAACCCCTGAATTTTGATAAATACATAATGCTCGCTAACGTTATCCCAGTAGTTTCGAGTGTGCGTTGATATGTTAGCTAGTTTCTCCTTTTATATTATACAGGGTGCCACTGACATCGACGCACAAACGAATACCATGGATCTAGTTCTGGACCCCCCAGTGGTGGAATTTTTCGTCGGTTTTTTCCCATTATTTTTTTTACATTTTTAATTTAAACTGTATAAACTCGTTATTATTAATATTTTTAGTAAAAAAAATATGGATACCTTTGAAATTAAAAATGCCATTAGGATTGATTGGAATAACTATTTTATTTCATTTTAAAAATTGATTTAAATCATTTTTTTTTGTTTTTTAATAAAATACTATCGTAGCTGGTTACAATAACGATTTTACAAACTTTAAATTAAAAAAAACCTTTTTTATTCCAAAATTATAAAAAAGCCGACAAAAAATTTCACAACTGGGAGTATAGAATCATGTACTGGGTAATCCATGGTATTCGTTGGTGCCTCGACGTCAGAGACACCCCGTGTAGATAGGTAGGTTGCTTTATTAAACCGATTTCCAAGTATTTTGAACATTCTATTCATAGAAGTCTAGCTCTCACGATACGTGGAACCCTAGTGTGAGTTCCAAGAAATCAAACTGATATTTTCTTAGAAAATAAAAGTATTCTTTTTTTTTCTTATTTACTAATGCGAACGGAAAACAAATGTTTTCATTCTTGATTATTATTATTACCAACGAATTTTACTTTATATTACGATTTAACGATTATTTAAGCATTAATAAATAAACTCAATTTTCATAGTTTTATCAAGAACTTAGGTACAATTTACTAGAGTAGATTAAAATCTCGTATTCACCTTTAAAATATTCCTCAAGTTATTCTTGAAATTTAAACCTTGAATAAATTGAGAAGTCTGGAACAGCAATGGGTTTGGTAGACTGTTATTATTAGAATTCGCTATTTATTATACAAATTCGATGGTAACGTTGGTACCTTTTAAATATAATTCGAGTATATAAACATTTACAAGCTTCAATTTTTCTGAATCTTATATGACACAGTCAACAATGCAGATATGTAATCATGGTCGTTAGATATAGTTCAAGTTTTAATGGATGCAGATGGATAGAAATAAATAAATTTTAATTTTATCAATAGGTTGTTTATTTACGATTAATGATTCATTCACATTCATCCAACGGTTTCCAGAGAAACTTGAACAATATTCTTTCTACCATCGAACAACCCGACGGACGTCGAGTACGAGTACCCTAACGTTGTTGTAACCTCTACGGTCCGATCCAAGCGTTTATACCGCGTTAATCAAAGGTCTGAAACAATTTGCCTGCTCTGGTCTTCCCGTTCGATTGTAATTTAGGTAACTCCAAGGCTACAGTGAATAGGCTCTTAATAAACTAGTGCGCCTCACTGTCAACGATTGCATCACTGCTTACCTGCTTGCTTGCTTGCTTGCTGCTTGCATTGCTGCTGCTTATGGAATCGCAAGAAAGCACTAGTTTATTACAAATTTAAAAAAAAAAACTGAATACCCTTATACTAATCTCCTTTGTACACTTTACACACAAAAATCTGTACACATTTTTCAAGCCAACACTATAATAAAAAAATAACTAAACATTAGGAACTTTCTGAATGCCAAAACGGAGCGAAGTGAAGTGAGGAATTCAAACTGCCCAAGACAAAAACAGCTTTATCCTCGTGTTGCATACTCTACTTTTTACACCATCTGTGAGATAATTAAAAGACAATTTGGTCGACCAAATCATATATTAGAGAAATATAAGTATTATGTTTAAAGTTCATCAAACAAACAAAATTCACTACTCCAAGATTTTACAGTTTCAATTTTCTATAACGTTCTCGTCTGTGAGCATGTTTTATTCTATTTTTTTTTTGTTAGTGGCCAGTTTGAATTCCGTGTCAATTTGTTTGATGCACGTACATTTTAATTCACAATGTTGACGATTTTTGATGTTCCAAATTCAAACCTCATTATTCCCTAGGGATCGGCCATACTGCATTATCTCCTTAGGGATAGAATGACTTGCTTTAAGTGAGGTTTGTATGACGTATAAAACGACATTATCGAACAGGTGGTGTAAAAAATATACGAATATATGAGCCGGTAGTTAAATAGTTTCAGGGCAACGTTAACGAAACTAATGACCCTTAAATTTCTTTTGTTTTATGATTGCGTTTCTTTGTACAGTTTTAAACTAGGACAAGCCGTGCGTCCGATGGTGTTTCCCATTGAAAAAAATTGTGAAGTCATTATTCACGGATATGAAAACAATACCATTTTATCTTATTAATCTCCTTTTAGGAAATCTATACTTTATATAGATTAAGAAGAAAGATATTGCCTACAGCGATCTTCCCGTCCAATTATTGGTGTCTTCAAGGCTAGGGTGAATAGGCCCTTAATAAAATAGTGCGATTCGCCATAAAAAATTACATTACTGCTTACCATCAGGGATCGCAGTCAAGAACTAGTTTATACAGGGTTATTTGTAAAACACTAGCAACCTCTTAGGTGCTAGTTAAGAACATCATAAAAAACAACTATTGTTCTTTGACTTTTTACAAAATATAACACATTTGTTCAAAACAAACTTTCAAAATTTCGTTGTTGTAGGTATCTATATCTAACACATTTCAACTCTGTATTTTGCTGTATCTACTTATTTTTTAGAACCTGTTGGCGTCTGAGCCAAACGGGAAAGGGCTTGCAGACGGCGAGCTATGGGTAGCTCGCTGTTCGACCGTCTAGTAACTGTCCGGACCAAGCCCAAGACGTCGACGGCGCGGACTGTTCCCGAGCGCCTCAAGGAGTTGTCAGCAACAGCAGGGGCCCAGCTGGGTCGAAGCCTATTGGGGCCAAGGGTTAGTTTCGAAAGATAGCTCGGGCCCCGGTATGAAGGCTTGAAGGAACGGGGTGGGTTTTTAGTCAGTAAGAAGAAGAGTCTGACACTATCTCCCGCTCCGCCCAAGAGCGGGGGTTGTCATTAGATCATTTTCCCACCATAAAAAAAGCCAAACGGTAAATAAAATAGACAATTCGCATCACAGTTGTTTCCCTGAAGGGAATAATGCGTTGTTAGGTTTCGATTTTTGTCACTTACCAGAAATAGCTTATCTCAATGACAGTAACATTAGTTCCACGATCACACTAATAACACAAAGGTGGAAGTTTGTATGTGTGTGTGTTTGTTACCTCCTTCACGCTCAAATAGATCAAAGGCTTTGGATGAAAGGCTCAAGCATTGTGTATATCCTGGAACTAGCACATTTGGTATAGGGTTATTTTACTAGTTACAAGTGGATGAAGGCACTGGCTGAACGAAGCTAGTATACACTACTAATTTTTAATTAGTACAAATAATTAAAGGTCTTATTAGAAAAACCCTTGTTATTATTTAAGTGAATTCTCATTAAATAATATTCATAAACATCAAAGTTATTAGCGTTTGTGTTTATCCCTAAATGTCTCTCAATTTATGGAAATATTGTGCAGGCTATTGATTATGAATGAATAAATGACGATTAAAATGGAAAAGCACTGCTCACAGTACTTTCTACTAGCAATTGTGATGTATGATTGAATCTATGATGAATTTACCATTTCGTGCTCAATTTTAGGATTTCGTTTTTTTCTACTTTTGAATGCAAAAATATGATCAGTAGCGGGTACAGATACAGCCCTATTTTATTGTGTACTAATTAAAAAGTAGGGGTGTATATGGAAATATTTTCCGAAACAGATAATAAACATAAAAACAAAAATAACTGTTTGTGCTTAGAATATAGTCACTACACAAAATGGCATAGTTACTACATTACTACAATAAATACAAGAATTGAAAATCACATCACCCGAAAAAATATAGCTTTAGATATTTCAACTGCCATCCATCCTAATGGCTTAAAGAACAGAAAATATAACATTTGACATGACATCTTGTCGTTCGTTCAAAAATGCGTTTTTAAAATTCACAAGGAGGTACGTAGGTATTATTGACATATACGTAATCTGACCAACTTTAAACTGCAATTTCTTTAGTACATGGAAAGTATTGTCTGAGAAAATATTGTTTGGAAATTTAATCTATATATATAAAATATGCCAACAAAATTTTGTTCGGGACTTCGCCATGATCCTTTGCGAAAATGCGCAAGCGCTTTCGTTAGTCGATATCTAAAAACAATAAAACTAGTCTGGTTTTGTTTTTAGTTTTACCCCACTTTTGTAATGGTTCTTGTATTGTGTGTAAGTTTGTCAAAATTTAAAACATTTATAAGATACTCAGACCCAGAACAACTATCCGTAGTCCATAGCAACCCGCGGCACATAACGCTACAGCCAACTACTGCTTCAATCGTGCTGTTAAATTGTCCGTTTTTGATTTTTTCTAGATTGGGATTGGTTGATTTGGGTGGTTACATATACTAATAGCGACCATTAGTCATGTAGTTAACTTTTTTGGAATGAAAACCTTTTATTTTTAGTTTTATTTTCATTACATTAGCAAAACTGTCGTGCCCCATACCTGCACTAGGAAGATTTAATGAGTGTCACCGATGCTGATGCAGTTAGCGTAGCAGCGTAACAGTTTAACGAGTTCATTATCGATTAGAAAAGAACACTCTTGATTGACCGCCTAGCGCAATTTCGCTATCAAAAACATGATTTGATAATTACAAAATATTATGTCCAAGTTGTGTTGACGATAATTCCTGTATTCAGTGAGTTGTCATGCAACTGAGGTTAAATTCAAATTTGAAATAAATATTAATTACGGTACCTGTTTAAATAATTAATACGAGTCTCTATTGGTAATGTTTGACATTTCCATCCAGTAAATGACGTATGATTACTAACGTACAGTACCTAAATCAAAGCCGAAACACACACGTTGTTTCATTGAAATGTTTGCTATGTTAATTGTCTTATAAAATATGTATTTAGCCATCTCCTTCACTTGACTTTCTGTTTACTAAGTGCGTAATGGCATTCAAATGGGATTAGCAAATGATTAATTAGCGAAGCTATGGTTAGGGTTACAGCTATGTATCTGTGTATCTGTGTTCATCTGTCTATCTGAGTACTTTGCACTTAGCTTGCCTATGAACTAACTAATTAAATGAGGAATATATAGTGCTATTTTAGCGTACAATCGGAACATAAAGCCAGATACCTGCACTAATTGCATCTATACAGCTTGTACACGACTTAAGTATATAGTACGAAATCAGTAGATGAAATCTCTTCCCTCATCTGTTATTCGATTATGATAAGTAATATGTGCTAGATAATGCGTTTGTTAAGACATTCCGAATGGGTTGCCTAGCTAAATCTGATCCCAATGATGTTAAACAATAAAAGTCCGAGATCGCGAGCATTTAAAATTTTCGACTTTATACAAATACTTACAAATTGAGTTCTATCGTTACTACGAGTAATAGCTTCTATTAGACTAAAAAAACACTAATTAACAAGAAAAAAAATTGATGAGGAATAACAGATGAGGTTAAATTATGGCCTTTACTCACCTCTTTTTGCAGGGCAAGCCTCCTATTTGCACCAAATAAAAGGAGTCAACCTATAGTTTTTCAGTTTTTCACGCGACGTCGTTCTACGTACAATCGGGCGTGGTCTATGTGTGCGTCGGAAAAATGTCTAATGTTCCCACAGATATTCTTTAGCATACAACATCACATTTAATCGATAGATTCGAGCTAGTTTTCATCCTCCAAAGATGCAGATAGTCGTAAAACTTATCTCATTGAACACTTGCTCTAAAAATGTATATAAAAGAATTTGCTGTTAGATTTACGGGACTGGGCAAACACGGTAGTGTTTCGGAAAAGCTTGCTTTTTAATTTTCCACTGAATGCATTCACACACCTGGGAAATATAACCAACCAGAGATAATTGTATCTCGCGAGCGATAGTGATGTTACGGTACTTTTGACTCTGAAAAGCGGTTATAACTTTCGCGTTACGAGTTTATTATTACTCTCATGCTGCTCGACGTTTCATTGTTTGATTTATCACTTTCCATTTTCAAATGAGTCCGTCCGACATCTACTTTTGTAACTTCAATTGAAAATAAAAAAAGTTTGAGTTCTAAATCATCATCATCATCATCATTTTAAAAGAAAGAAGTGTACCGTTGGACATAGGCTTCGGCGTCTCGCAACCTCTCGGATTCTCGAAACCTTTACGAGGTCACCGGTCCACCTTGTAGGAGGCCTTCCAACGCTGCGTCTTCTGGTACGTGGTAGCCACTCCAGAACCTTTCGGCCCCAACGGCCATCTATTCTGCGAGCAATGTGCTCTGCCCATTGCCACTTAAGGTTGGCGAGTCTTCGTGCTATGTTGGCAACCTTAGTTCTTCTGCGGATATCTTTATTTCTGATTCGATTACGCAAGGAAACTCCGACCCTTTCCATTGCCCTTTGAGTGACTTTAAACCATCCGATGAGGGCCATTGTGAGCGACTACGTTTCGGAACCATATTATTATGTCATCAGTACTAAATAAATTATGGCAATAGATCAAAAAAAAAAAAAATACGCGCGTATTAAATAAGGAAGTCATTTGTTTTTCAAATTGACCTCAGGCAGTTTCGTAACCGTCCAAAAATATATTCGACGAGTCGGTTTCATTCGGCATCAAAGTTTTACTTTTTAATAGGTATATAGGATGTAGGGATGTCCACGTGTCTATGAAGGTAGGTAGGTAGTCTTTGCTTAGAGTTAATATTCACGCGCCGTTGAGCATGGGAAAATTATGCCGCGCACCGACTTTAAAAGCGGTTCGTTGAGATTAATGGAACTAATCTAGGAGCTCTATTGCTTTTTATTTTAATCTAGAATTTTAATAGATAAAACTATAGAGCGTTAGTTTTCGTAGCTTTGGTTATAAGTAGGTAAACTAAGATATAACTTATCGTGTATTTAGGTGCAGATTTTGTTATTAATAAGAATATTAGATTTGTGATTATAAGAAATATTTAACGTTATCCTACTTAATATTACTGTTGTAATTTTAAGCTTTTAAACATGAAAGATAGAATATACATAAGTATAATATGTATTTTATTAAAAACTAAAGTTAGTTTCAATAACATATTTCAGAATAATTTTTTTTCACAACTTTAATTCATTAAACCCCAAGCGAATGCGGCGTTCGCGCACCTATTGTCTTTCAATTGTGTCTGTAATTATCACAATTGAAAGGTTAAATTCATAATTCCCTAACCAATCTCATATTTACAACACTCTATGTTCTATATCGTGTTTATTGTAGCATTAGCTAGTTTTACCCGCGACTTTGGTTACTGCTACGTTCCTTTGGATCGTGTAATGTTATATAGCCTATGCTTTCTTCGATAAATGGATTAATTATCCAACAATTTTTTTTGGTTCGGATTGGTAATTCACAAGAATTACTTTTAATAAGATTAGCACGTTCCAACAAATAAAAAACCGGGCAAGTGCGAGTTGGACTCGCGCACTGAGAGTCCCCTATAAACATATCTATGAAAACAGTTCAATTTGTTGTATTACCGTATTGAGTTAGGTAAATTCCAAATCGCAAAAAAGTTTATTTCTTTATTATTGTTAGGATCGCCAACATTACAAAAGTTGTTTTGTGATGTAACAACAAATTTACAGTTTTAGATTTTTTCCTACACACGTGATATTGATATTTAGGGTGACTGGCAATTTAGTGTACGATACTTAAACAATTATTAATTGTGCTCATGATAACAAACAATTTTTAAGCGAAAAAAATATCAGCTGTTCAGTATATTAGGCAAACATAAATGTATTAAATAGCTGTTTTTTTTTTTCGCGATTTCAGATTTGTTCCCATAGTAAAAGTTGTTGGTTATCATGAGCACAATCACGTGTTTAAGTATCGTACACTAATTACCAGTCACCCTATATATCTACATATATATATATCTACTATGCTTATGAATTTTCGTTCCCCTGAGAGCGTCAGAAAGCATGATTTTTGCAACATAAACGGCCGTATCTTCTTTCTCGTCTCTTTTTCTCAGCTTCAAGGGACCGCCAAAAAAGTAGCAGTCTTCTGCTTTATAGTGTTATAAGCAGGGGCGCCGGCTTTTAGAAAACCACATGGGTGCTCATGCTAATTTGATGACTCGAAAAAATGGTGAAGTGTAAGAAGAGAAATTTACACTATCATCATCATCATCACCAGCCTTTTTATTTTACCACTGTTGGAGTTCAAGCCTCCTCTCTAGGAGAGGGAATGGGCCGTAATCTACCACGCGGGCCCAGTGCGGGTTGATAAATGTCACATGTCTTCGAATTTTTGGTTCTAGGACATACCGGTTTCCTCACGATGCTTTCCTTCACCGTTTTGAGAGCAGTGGTGATGAAATAAATTACACAGTGCGCCTGGCTGGGTTTGAACCCGCGACGTACAACTCGTAAGTCGGAGCCGTTACCATTCGGCTACCACAGCTCTCAAATGGACACTAATCGACCGACAAATAAATAAATGTCCTTCTTACATGCTGCGTACTTAATTATTAATTATGTGTGCCTTACGTCTCCGGCGCTCTAAACCACAGTGTTAAACGGGTCGTCAAAAAAAACGCTCATTCCTAAAAGGCGATTACTGATCTGTTTTTTGAAGACTTTTTCCAGGGGTGCGCGTCACCCAATGTTTATTTCTCATGGATTCAGCGCCCCTGATTATAAGAATAGATTGAGTAGCTCTGTGCTGTGTCTGTATTTATAACTGGGACAGGAAGGCAGTCCACCTTAATGAAGCGACGGATGTGAGCTACCTACTTAACTGGTCGTTTTGGCAGGCGGACTTAATGTTGCTAATAACACGTTCTCTACCAGTCAACCTGGGGTTTACTGGGTTAAAAAGAGTAGGTATACTTTATTTACTTCACACATGACATGATTAAGACTTAGGCATGTATGTTGGCAGGAGAAAAAAAAGACAGGTTGCATTATTCTAATTGCAAATACAATTATAATATTTGATTCCATCGCATACCTACAGATCTAATGGTATTCAGTTCCGATTATTCTCATTCGCATTCAGTCCATTTTAAGCCAGGACACTGAGCTGTAAATCCGTACCAAAAAATGTGAAAGTCTGTCTGTTTGTTACGCTTTCACAGTTAAACCAATTTTGTTTGAAATTGGGTACGGAACCAGCTCGAATTCTAACGAAGTCTACTCTATGCTTTATAGGTAAAGCAAAAAGTGCGACATTCACGCGGGCCAATTTGGGGGCAAAAACTGGAATAATAATTAATTATAAACCTTAACGAGTGCCAATTTTTCATAAAACTGAAACTTTCAATATCTGCTAATTGGCCAATTGTTTTATTTAATCAGTTAAGGGTGAGTTGCGCCATTTAACTATAACAATAACCAAAACATAACAAGCCGTGAAACGGCCGCCTATTGGTTAATTCGACGATTTGACAACTGTTAACAACTCTGTTATCGTTATAGTTAAATGGTGATATTTCAGTATAATATTATCACATTTTACAGGTAACGTAGCGGAGCAAGATAAAAGAGCCGCCTGACGTTACTAATTTCCTGATTAAGAAAAAGTGTGGGTTAGAGTAGTGTTAGTATGCCACCGGCCAATTTACCGCTATCAGATGCTAAAGTCAAAAACATTTTCTGTTCAAAATTTTTCTATAAATCTGAGTGCTAATTTCTATTTTCACAACATTGTTAAATAATGATTATATTAGTTTAACGCTTAATTAGTAATTATGATAGTCTAAGAGTTCGTCACCACCTCTGGTATCATTTATTATATTATAAGCAATTCAAAGGCATGAGAAAAGAGATCTCCTTTTCTCATGCATTTGAATTGCTTATAATATTTCTATATTTTTCATTCTTTTTTTTATCTTTTATAAACTAGTACTTGACTGCGATCCCGCCTGATGGTAAGCAGTGATGCAATCTCTCATAGCTTTACACTGCTTTTCTCTCTAATAACTTTATTACTCTTTCCTCTAATTCCTCACTCTTATAACTTCAATTACACATAAAATTTCCTCTCTCTTTCCTCACTTCCTTACACTTCTTAACGTTACTTTCTTAACATTCCCTTTCACTCCCTGCACTCTTACTTTAGAAGTTACTCTCACATAACGTTACTTTAGCACTCCTAACACTCTCCTCTACTTACTCATACTTACAATACACTTCTAACGTTACAATGCGTACGTTCAAAGTTCACATTAACATAACTCAATTCCACTTTTTTTTTATTAAAAAAATAATAAAATGTCTCAGGGTTCTTGGACAAAAAATAAACAGAAACAGCCCTCAAATTGACAAACCCAGTTTGTGACTCATTTTATAAGTAGGAGGTTATTTCAGTATTTTCCAAAGCATATTGTGACCGAAATAAAATACCAAAATACTTTTAGTGTCTGGTCGAAGTTGATTGTGATAGCTATTGTAGGCACACCTGTATATGAAGTGATTATATCGAAAATAGCTCAACGAATAACCTTAGAGACCGGTGACACTCTCATGTAAGGGATCGGCTATTTTTCCAATTACATTAGTAATATTATTTTATCGTGAAAAATATTATGATATCAAAATAACCTTTTTTCTGGTTTATGTTGCCTACTATTTTGGTACTGACAGAATACTCTTCGATAGATTTAAGCGTCTATATTAATATTTTAGTTTTTTTTTGTATTCATTTTTATACATATTTTTTGTTGGTTTTTGTGTAAATGTTCAAATTTTTTTATAATTGCAGTGAGCACCATGTTTTATTTGTCTATTGAAAATCACTTTAAAAACATAGTCCGATGGAGCGTGAGGGCCGTTACCTCGCGCGTGCGGAAGCCTCCTTGCTAGCATTACTACTTCGCAGAAGAGGTAGAAGAGGGTGACCGTCTGCCATTCCTCTTCGCTCTTCAAAAAATCAAAAAATGTCCAGTAGACAAACAATATTTTAAGATCTATTTATTCCATACAGTATTTGGGATCTACAGTTTCATAATCGATAAATTACACCTTCATAGATTCACATCTAAAAACGTAATAACGTTTAAACATACAACATTATGCGTACTAAAATACAAAAACCCGTCCCATTCTAACCAAAATGATGAAGCGAAGTTCCCTTAAACAACTCAGCGGCAAAACAAATACAACCGCAAATAGAAAGACAGATATAACGCTTTATATTAAGTACGAATATACATATACATAGGTACACACAGGGTGGGATTAGATCCGTGCAGGCGTAGAGGGTAACCGTTTAACACACGCGTGCCGGAGGCGCTCGGTTTTATACTGCGGGCTAATTAAATTCAATTTTCGAATGCGGGCAGCCATGACAGAGATATTGCGGGACCGGTCCGGCTCCCGGACCATTTTATGTAGAAATACTGGCCGGATAGAGGCCTTAGTACAAGTTTTTATAGGTACTTACTCGATCGCGGTAACGTAAACGAAGACGTTTGCGTATTTCACGTCGTGTACGATAATTGTGTGTCATTGTATTGTTACCAGACTACGCTTATCCAGTTTCAATACAAATTGACAAGCGCCCAGAATAAGACTGTATTGTAATCTGCCCATTATGATTGAGTTTATACTTTGTGCGATATCTTTTGGCGGATGTGTCCTATCGGGTTCGGATGGCGTTTTCATTGATATTGATTGGCTGTGATTGGATTGCTTGTTGGGAACAATTGTGTCCTTTTGTCTGTCCGTTTTGGATTGATTGTGAATAGGATTTCTCTAAATTTGGTGGAAATAATAGATTTAGAATAATCAAACAATAGATTTTCTGAGTAATCTGAAACGCACAGTTAGAATTCAATCTAAACCTGGACGAAAATTACACAGAGCAATTAGGTTCCTAATACGCTGAACATTATTTTTTATTGCTTACGGGCGGCCCCAAATAGGCCACACTAAGCTGCCTTTATTATTATAGTAAATAACTGCTATCCCAAATAAACAGGTTGCTGTTTTTCAACATAACATATTTTGACCGTTAAGTTTCGAGTGTTCTCCGCCCCTTGGATGGAGATAATAAGTTCACTTAGTGAAATTATGAGTTACTAGCTGTTGCTAGCGGCTTTGTCCGCGTGACAGTACAAAATTGTACCTAGAGAACATACTCTTGGTATAAAAGTATCGTACATAGTATTCCAGAACATGGTCTACCCGCGTTACCAGTTTCATCTAATTCCATTCAGCCGTTCGAGCGTGAAGAAATGGCAAACATACAAACTTTCGCTTTTATAATATTAGTCGGATGACTTTCAATGTTATTTTGTGGTAGCAACATTAACATAAAATAAAACCTACCTAAGGGAGTTGGGAGCTCTACGCAGTGCAGCATGCAACCGCTCCGCAAATGTGTACTTTAAAGCAAGTTATATTTTAGTTGCAAACTCTATATCCTAAACAATGGCTTAACGTAACAGTGAAACTAAAGCATTTTCATATTCCGCTTAGATTGCTAAAGTTTTCCTTTTAAATACCTATCCTTTAAAACCTCAACGTTCGTTAAAACTCTCATAAAAAGATAGGCGACCTTCCTTCCATTGTTAGACTGGCATACAAATTCAGGAGAAGTAATTAGGTGACTTTATGGGCACGGTTCACGAAAGAAATTGTTGACATGATTCATTTGGATGTAGAATTTCTGAATAAAAAAAACTTTAATACATTTCATGTCAAGACAAACTGAGGAGTTTGATATTTGCTTGCGTATCTCCGGCATAGTTGGCATACAGGACCCGACATTCCGTCCGTGGTTGACATGACCCTTCTGATTTTCGATTTAGTATTTCCTTTATATAGGTGTGTATATGTATCGAGATGTGAGCAAAACAAACGACTATTTTCCCTACAGAAATGTTTTATTGGTATCTCCTACACAAGTTTATGCCATCTCATGCAATAAAGTGATAAAACAGTTAGCTAGCACAGCGCCCCGAACTGGCTCAGATATATCGACGAACAAATAAAACTGACATTAAAAGCGCAAACTTGCCGAATGTTTTGTTTTGTTTTTTTCGTCATAACTCCTGCGAACCTTCGCATTATGGATATGGCGATAATATTTCCCATCATGTACGCTAATGTTAGAATAATATTCCAAGTTTCACCCTGTATCTACGTACTTACATTGTACAACGTTATTTTTAAAACAAAAATTAGGATTGTGAAACTATTAGGAATTAGGACTAATTAGGATTGTGATTTGTCTTTCTTTGAATACAAACGAGTATCGCTTGGTATCGCGTTCAAATAATGAATCGACTGATTAATTATCTTACTCATTATACATCAATTTATACCAGTATCGCGATCACGCCTCTTAATGTGCACATTAATTAAATAAACTGTTTCAATAACCATGTACTTAACATCGTCACAAAAGCTCACTATGTAGCGAAGGGGTGGCTGTATAATCATAAAGCGACGGTTAACTGTGCACAGTAGGCACCTTGTGGCCAACAAAGTATAAATTCAGTAATAATGAAAGGCCGCTTATAAAACTAAGTAGATACGTAATATTCATGATATCGTTCGCCAGGAAAAATTAACGGTACGCTTAGCCAAATGAATATCGATTCAACGCCCTGCCCTCGCCTCATTTGCCCTGCATAAAATTAGTATTTGGACCTTTTCGCGGGCAGGCCCAATATTTCTCTCATGTTGAGGATTGAAGCAATTTTGTGTAGCTCTCAACATTAAATTAACATTTGGGCTTTTTCTTGGTCCGCGCGGCCAGTCCCCCGTCCCTAGCTCAGTATATTTCAGCGGTCGCGTAATTTGTGGCTCGTAAATGTTCTGAAATTGGTCATCCCTTTGGTTGAGGTGAATTTATTGCCTCCTCGGTCGGCCTGTCGAAAGGGGAATTAATAAGTCCCCTCTAATGGTGAAACGTACCCTTACCATCAATTTGAATGCCAATGCCCCAAGATTGCTGCGGCCCAGTAAAATGAGCCTGCACATGAAATATCTCACTTATAAATTCTTATTCATTTTGTGCTTCCAATAAATTGGATACCCGATGATTGCCTCATTTTGTTATAGTGCGTACATGGGGAATATTGGAAGGTTGACAGATAAAAGATTGAAAGGGATATTATACTTGGCTAGCTTTGTCGAATATGTTTTCGGTTTTGGGTACAAGTGTTCTTCCATTACGCCAATTATTGCCTTCTCTAATGTCTTCTCTCCGTCTATGAAAATTGTCTAATTCAGTGGTTCAATTTAGTGTTTCAAAAATTGTAACCATTAGGTTTAATATGATTGTTATATCTTCCTTAAAAACGTAACGTAATTACATAGCCACGAGCTTTAGGAAGTTATTGTTGCTTCTTCTCGGAAATCTGCTTACCCTATAATAGAAAGGACCCCGAGCGTTCAAAGTGTTTAAAGTTCGGAAAGTTCACTTAGGCTGTAATTATTGTTTGTAGTCTTTACCGTATTATCATTTTAGAAAGTTTAAAATTGAAATATAATGAAGAAACAAACTAAATTATTAAATTTCTTTGTGAATTTTAAATGAATCAATAGTTTAATAAGGCGTTAATATAGGTACACCAAAGTCGTGAATGTTTAATTCATTATTATTTAGGTGTATATTTGTGTGGGATTACGTGCGTCCAGCGCTAGTAACGATAATGAGTAAATAATGACCATTTCGCTGTGAACTGAACAGTGATAAACATTTCTTTCGTGTGTAAAAACCACGTTTATTTTCACCTGTAAATGTGACTGCAAATGTGATTCTAATTCTCATTTCTGTATAAAAAACGGATTAGTAGTGCTATTAATGCTTTTGTAATACAATAGGTCGCAATAAAATTAGCGAGGAAAATATTTGTCGCGTGGCCGCACGAACGTGCAGTTCGTGTTATTGTGTCACAAATATTTTCCAATAAGTTCCAAATAATGGGTATTTCCCTAATGACGGCTGACACAAACCGAGCCAAGTTCTTTGTCGTGCAAATTGCGACATCGACGCGATACATCACTATTTTTACGTAAAGCAATAAACAAACCAGGTTGTAAATAACATTGGTTGAACGCCTCCTTGTCTTGAGAGAAGAATAATGGTATTTTCTATTTCGTTAGGTTGTACTAGATATACTTATATCCGCTCGGATGGCTGCCAGCTGCGGCGGTCCGCATCCAGTTCTAGTGTCCCTCCCGTCCCGAAGATCTAAACTTACTACGCGCTGGAGGAGACCACCGCCACTACATTTTCAACTCTAGGGAGAAAGCAGAACTACCAAAGTAATAAATTCTAAACAGACGCTCACGTACACTTTCTAGATATAAGGAAATCTTTTATTCTATTATGTTTTATTGGCTTTTTCATACTGCAAGCTGTCTTGAGTGTACCGGTGTATCTTCTCATCAACTTTAAAGGTTTTAAACTCTGCAAGATATGAATTTTATATCTATTCTTCTTCGAACCATGTCAAGTTCTATATCCACACATATCCAAGTGTTGAAAGCGTACGTACGTACAACCGTTGCGTTATTCACGCGTCGCGAATCCCACTGCGCTTGTTTGTCCGTGACGTCGTTCCGCATTCAAATTGGCACATAACGAAAGGACGCACCACGACCCATGTACCACGCACTGCTGACATTCCAAACAATTAAGTCTCACGCGTGTTGTTCGAGTCTCTTCCAGTCCACAGTAACTCTGTGTGCCCGACGGCCCTAAATCAAAGAGCCGTGAAGTCCCCCCCACACTTCCATATTTTCGCACCCCGACAACGTCGTATAATGGCTATTGACCAAATTTATCGACTTTCATGTCATATTCTCATCTTTATGCGGAGCTGGAAGCCTGGAATTGGCTTCACATAACATATGTGGGAAAAAGTCTCCGTGTTCTACGACACAATAAATTATTTTGATCTTTGTCTCGCACATAAATAATAGAAGTTATTGATATCAACGGAACTTATGGAATATAGCGACTAAATGGCATATTCAGGAAGGGAATTACATACCAATCGGTTTTATTAATTTGATTGAGGCTATGAATAGCATAATCAGATACATGTATTGTTAGCTATGTTTACTTACTCACTTGTGTGTCCGTTGTGTGCGCTTGGTTAGCGTGAAACGAGAATTGGTTAACTTAATTCTAATCAAACTTGCACGTCCGCTGTAAATCCAACTACCACAAAAACACCTTAATACCCGGGACAATTGTTCGCTCACGTATGTGCCCATTCAAAAAGCGGAGAGAAACCGGCGTGAGCAATCACAAAAGAACGGAAACGAGGAGCGAAGAAACACTGTCATTAATATACGTTGTACGAATGTTGTACCGCGCCGCGCTGTGCCGCTGCCGGGGCTCTTGTTTTTATTCAGAGCACGGAATTTAAGTTTATTATGACTGTTATGCAAACTTCGACGTAAATGGTGCGAAGCGAACAAAAGAAGTAAGCGATCGAGTATCGAAAGAGTCTAGTGCTTTGCTCTCATATTTAAATCAAGAAATTTCCGATTTCATCTTAAACATTTCTGAAGTTTTTTCCTCTCAAAACTTTGATCGTCATTGATTCCTCGCCGCACTCACGTACCATTTTAATAACTGGTCGGTATTGTTCTTTTTAAAATAAAAAGGAAAGTTTTTTTATGCTTTCTGAGGTATAAAAGTTTATTAGTAAAGTCTATGCATAAATTCTCGCCGGCTTCGTGCTTAACAATGGACTGGAGTTATACATTTTATTCAAAAAAATTATTTGGTCCTACATGTTTCATGTCCGCCGCTTTACACGATGCCAGACAAAATGCGGAATAAATTATTTCAGTATATTATCCTTTTTACGGCCTCACCTCACGTGTGAAATTAAATTTATTTTTGAAGTATTTTATTAAATATATTTTACCAAAATTTTATCATTATTACTAGCTTTTGTCCGCGTGGCTTCGCTCCCACTCTTCTCGACTCTACCCTACTGTACGCTACTCTACCCTACTCTACCCTACTCTACCCTACTATACCCTACTCTACTCTACTCTACCTTACTCTACCTTACTCTCCCCAACTCTACCCTACTCTACCCTACTCTACCCTACTCTACCCTACTCTACCCTACTCTACCCTACTCTACTCTACTCTACCCTACTCTACTCTACCCTTCTCTACTCTACCCTACTCTACTCTACACTACTCTATTCTACTTTTCTCTACCAAACTTCACCTACCTAAACCATCTACTAAATAGTCCGAACAAAGCCTAAACATTTGGTTTGGATAGGTGAGCCCATTCTTGAGTAATAAAATTACAACGAAAAGTAGCATTGATTTTTATGTAAATAGATAATGTCTTTATTGTTTTAACATTGTTCATATCCTTAAGGGCCAAGCGCCCGAAAAGTGCCATAAAACAGTGATTTTCTGAGGCCTACTCCTCCGTAACGGCTAGGTCAATTGGTTTGAAAAAAAAAAATGTTTATTATAGATTCATGAACAATAATATCAACATTTGATTTTTTCGTGCAATTAATACTTTTGTCAAAAAAAAATATTTAGCAAATTCGCAACTTTTCGCAACTTTTCCCTACTCTTTCGAAACGGACCTTTAGAAAAATTTTACACATAAAAATTGGTGGTTAAATATTCTTCAAAGTGAACATTGCTTATGTAAATCAATCAATATCTCGCAGAGAAAATGGATATAAAACGCTGTCCGGGCGCTGCTGGCCGCAAATAAATGCACAGATTTGCGTACTGCCGCCTAGGCAAGTGCGAGAGTTGCGTTCACATAATTTCGGCCAGATGGTTCAAGGGACTATACGCCTTAATAGAATAACCACGTAAATGCTGTTAATTAAAGTCAATAATACCACTATTTCGGTAGGTACATCAAAATATTCATCACCATAATTTCAAAGACGGCTCTACTGCTGAACATCGGCTTCCCATAAGTGTCATGGCAATGACCCGTACTGTGTGTTTCACATCTTTTGATTCCCGTGACCCTCACCAGGTGGTCAGTCCACCTTGGGGGAGGGCTTTTGGCGCTGTGTCTTCTGGTATGTGGTCGCCACTTCGGAACCTTTTGCCCCATCGACTAGATAGTCAACACGGTATTTTGCTCGCAGAACAGATATTCTGCGGGCAATGTGCCCTGCCAGAGTAGGCAGAGCAAATTGCCCACAGAATATCTGTTCTATATACCTCTTAAGTTTGATGACTTTTCGGGCTATATCGGTAACCTTTATCAAAATATTATTCGGAGTTTAATTGGTGAAATGTCATGGAACTCACAGACGGTACAATTGATCAGTGTTCCGGCTACGCAGATGCGAACGGTTCGCAAAAGGTCACCAGGCTCGCCAGTAAGCCAGGCCGGACAGAATATATAAGCAGACGTATCTTCAAAATAACCGCCGACGTCATAATCATTATTGAAAACTTTTACAACAAGTTCGAAACACCCTGCTCTGGTAAGTTGCTACCTCCGTAAAGTACGGAAATTTATTGCAGAATGTTTTTACTGGTTTCCGAAGTTCCTTAATCTAAAATCGATAGAAACGACGCCGAACAAAGTTGTGAATAGTACCTTAAGTTGGGTATTGAAGAAAGTCGGACCTTCCGTTCAACACCTGTGTAAAGGATACGGTCCGCTGATAAAGTCGCTAGCTCCGACGAGGAGCGGTAGCACAGAGATGATGTACCTAAATGGAAACCTTTGTACTAAAACTTCATATCTTTTTTTATGTGGGAAATCATTCCATTACATCATAACTTCTCCCACTCTGGAGCAGGAGGGCAGTATCAGGAGTGTCAGACTTGTACTTACTAATACCTACCTGTGTCCTTCGGTAGCCCTTTGCGTTTCAGTACCACGGTATCTCTTTCGAAAATTCTTGAGGCCCTAGCGGTAAATTTTGGGCCCCAAAAATTTTGTTGACATTTCTTTGAGGCACGCGTGGAAACACGTTCGACCACTCGAGGTATGTCCTTACCGGACAGCGAGCTATCTTATGGTGGCCGTAACTCCCGATGCAAGGGACGTCTCCTGTGGCGATGGCTGGGGCGTGAGGATGTCCGTTCCCTCACGGCAACTGTCAATATTTGGCCACACGCTGCTCTTAACTGCAAATATTTTTAAAATAATCTCGTAACTTGTAAACTTTTCTGTAGGACAGCACAATCCGGTCATATATGGGTCAGTAGTAGGACCGAGCCGAGCTACCTAATAGGAGTTTTCCTGAAATATTTTTTTATCATAGCTGAAGCGCGTGAACGTTTATATAAAAATAACATCCCAACCGATTGACTATCTCTGATATTTATGACTTTTTTATGTTTAAATGGATACAGATTTTTGCCGGAGATAGGTTTCATATTTTAAAACAATAAAATGCCATAAATTTTTAACGATGATAGGTTTTATCTTCTTTTTCAGGTTACACTAAAAATAATCTCAATTTATAAAAAATACCTTCTAGAATTTTTCCTGTTATTGGTACAAATTATTGTAACTATTTAGCTATGGTATCAAAACCATTAAAATACCCACTTAACTTTAAGTAGATATTTGAATAATAACTAAAAACAATACCTGGCCTAAACGATAGCTTTATTTAATTTTAATAGTGCCCTAAACGTTAGTCAGATCCCACTTAAATGGTAGAGATCTAGAGAAAGCTCCGTACGTGAATGTTTAGAGAGGGATACAAACCGAATAGATATGGTCGGGTGCGTCTCGTACGTCGGCCGAATGTAGCGAGCAAATTACATCACTCTATAGAACTGGGCGCCTGGTAGCACGTGACGCCACTTTACTACATGATACACGGAAAATGATTTTCCTCAAAATATTTGAAGGAAAGAGTTAGCTTTAAATGGGAACGTTTCTAGGAAAACTGTTAATTGGCGTCTTGTTTATGGTATTATGACACTGGTTGTGGTCGTTTTAATAAAGCGAATTTTAGTAAGAATTCCAAATTATACCGCTTTGAATGACTGAGCGCCTAGTAGTGCTAGAAGCATCTTTAGAACCTGATACATAGCAAATATTTTGTCTCAAAATATTCGTATTGATGGAAAATGTTAGCATAATAAATAAAATATGTACTTATAAATAAAATAGCCGTTAAATGAAAATGTTGATAATAATATGAATATGGTGGACTAAATTACAACGTTTCTAAGAACTGCGCGCCTCGTAGCGCTTGATTTCACTTTGAACTTGATACACGCAAAAGTGAAGATTTTCTTGAAATCTTACAAAAATGTGTTCTACTAAGAACACATTTTTGTACGATTTCAGGGAAATCTGAATGAATGAAAATGTGAATGGCCTTTCTGATCGTAAATCTTTTGGTAATTCTAAAATATAAAAGCTGATTTTTTATTTTGTGTTGATAGTTAATTTGTGATGAATCTTGGTAGTAAATTATATCTTTACATTTTGTATTAGGTTCAGCCAGCGGCTCCACCAGTTGGAAAATAATGATGAACCAACATTTTAGTGGAAACAGATTTTTTTTAATCGATCCGTTAGTTAGTGAGTTTATTCATTACAAACAAAAGAACAAACATCCAAATCTTTCTTGTTTAAAATATTAGCTTAGAAGTAAGAATGTATTATGAAAACAATAATTGTTTTCTTAATACATACTTACTTCTTGCTAATATTTTTCCCTTTAAGACTCATGTGAATAGAAACGTCACTACTAAAATTTATTCATGTGACTATACTTCACTCTAAAAGTCTGATTGTTAGAGTGAGGCAAAAAAAAAAAAATTATAAAATTAATTATTTGCGTAGCACAGTGCTCAGCCACAGTAGTTCCGTCCGTGGACAGGTAACAGGGCATATGGCCCAAGATGTAAGGAAAAGTAGAAGTGGTATTTCTAAAGTGAGGATCATTCCGTAGCCAAAGAAAGTGAGTCAATAGTAAGTAGAGAGACTGGCCTGTTGGTCTAGTGGTTAGGGTTCCTGACTGCTAGGCCGGAGGTCGTGGCTTCGATTCCCACCTAGGACAAATGTTTGTGCGATGAGCGCAATCATTTGTTCTGTGTCTGAGTGTAATTTATCTATATTATTTTTTTATTAGATAAACTAGTGCTTGACTTCGATCCCACCTGATGGTAACTAGCGATACAATCTTTGAAGGTGAGGCTAGTTTATTAAGAGCCTATTCATTCTACCCTTGAAGACACTCAAATTATAATCGGACGGGAAGACCGCAGCAGGCAAACTGTTCCAGTCCTTCGACGTATTATGTATGTATTTAGAAAATATATAAGCATGTTTATCAATTATCTAGTAATCATAACACAAGCTCTACTTAGCTTGGGACTAGATGTCGTTGTGTGATAGTTGTGGAATATAATTATTAAATTGTAGAATTATAGCTGCAAAACGACCATTGTTCCGTTTACTGAACGTCAGACACAGAAGGAACAACAGGTATTATACAGCTATACTTTTAGCACAGAATTTACAAAATAATGTCAAAGTGTCAATGTTATTGACACACGGGGTGATCGGTGAATAGGCTCAGTGCATTGAAAAATGAAAATGTTGCTGTGTTAAACATATCAGTGTGTGGTATGTGATAAAATTCTGCACAGTTTTGCATGAATCAGTCTGAAATTATATTATGACTAGCTTCTGCCAGCAGCTTGGTCCGCATGAAAGTAGGAGTCTTTTTTTGGTGGGAAAGTCATCACAATGACCTCCCGCTCTTGGGTGGAGCGAGAGATAGTGTCAGACTCTAACTGACTAAAAACCCACCCCGTTCCTTCGTGCCTTCATACCGGGGCTGAGCTATCTTTCGAAACTAACCCTGGCCCTAGTAGGAAAGTAGGAGCCTTATCTATATCCCCTCTTAGTGCTTGCCTACGTAATATAAGGAAGCCTTGTGAAGAAATTCACATTCTTAGTCCCAGTAGTTTCGGCTGTGTGTTGAAATGTCAGTCAGTCAGTTTCTCCTTTTTAGGGTTCCGTAGTCAACTAGAAACCCTTAAAGTTTCGCCATGTCTGTCTGTCTGTCTGTCTGTCCGTCCTCGCTTAATCTCTGTGACCGTTAGCACTAGAAAGCTGAAATTTGGTACCAATATGTATATCAATCACGCCGACAAAGTGGTAAAATAAAAATTGGAAAAAAATGTTTTATTAAGGTAGCCCCCCTATATGTAAAGCAGGAAGTGATTTTTTTTTAATTTCAACCCTAACGTGTGATATATTGTTTGATAGGTATTTAAAAATGAATAGGGGTTTACTAAAATCATTTTTTGATAATGTCAATAATTTCGGAAATTATCGCAAAAAAAAACAAAAAACAATGTGTCCCCCCTCTCTAACTTTTGAACCATAAGTTTAGAAAATATGAAAAAATTCTGAAACGTAGAACTTTATAAGGACTTTCTAGGAAAATTATTTTGAACTTGATGAAAAGAAGAGTTTTTGTACAAAAAAGACAAAAAGGTTGTACAAAATAATTTCTGGACTAATCGTATATGCAAGCATTTTTTTAAACTCATTAGTGGGTACACTTATTTTGACGGACGGGAAACTACGGAACCCTACACTGAGCGTGGCCCGACACGCTCTTGGCCGGTTTTTCTTGCTATAAACTCAGACGAGAAGTCTTTCTTAAAAAGCTTAGTACGAGTACTAGAGTTAGATACGTTTTAAAAACAATTTGAAAAAAAAGAGAACACAAATAAAAACCATGCAGGGCAAAATAGGGGAGCGAGGGGCTTGTTGTAACAGGGGTAAGTAGTAACAGGCCCTTATCACTAGGATCTTAAACGCTATTAACGTATTTCTTTGACTCGATTTAACCTATAAATCGCGCCGCATCATGTTTCCATAGCCAATGTCCCGCCGGCCGGCGCAGTGAGCGGAAGTGTGCACGTGCTTCATTTCTGCCAGGTAATATAAAATTGTACTGTCGTAAAATTTCGGTTTGCGTATTTAATATCGACTAATTTCAAATTTTCTATATATTATTTCCATTCAAATTTTCTATATCTTATTTCCATTCAAATTTATCTATCTCTGATAGTGTGTAACAGTTTTTATGATTGCTAAATTGTTTAAATAGTTATCTTGATAAATGTTGAAAATCATAACATAGGGTTAGTTGTAACAAAATCCCGGGGCTTGTTGTAACGTGTTACAACATACTGTTGTTGAGGAGGTTGTCTGGTATGTGGTGAAGCTTACACAGATACAAATAAAGAAGATTGGATAGAGTGTATCATTTGTAAGATGTGGGCACATGTTGGATGTGTTACAGGAGACATTATATCTTTTATTTGTATTAATTGTAACTCAGATGAAGACTGAATTTAATTATAATGAAACCCACCAAATGTTGATTCTTACATAAGTATAATACTTTGTTAGATAGCTATTAAGAAGAGATAATTACGAGCATACCTTAAATAATTTAATTACTTACTGTGATGCAAAAGTGCCATGATGATTATAAGTAGTGTTTAACTAAATAAAACTGTTAATTACTTAATTTTTAAGTGTTGATTACTAAAAAAAATGTATTTGAGTTGATTTTTGATAAGAATTACGTAATACTTACTTTAGAAAGATGTCAATTTTTTTAAAAAAAAAAGAGTAATTTTATGATAGCTATTTCTTTTATCTGTGCTCATATTACATAATTATTTCTTTTATTCATTTTTATACACGCTACAATATATTTTTAAATATTTCTTAAAAAACAATAAAAAAAACATTAAAAAATATTAAAAAAACATAATCCCACCTTTTTTATGGTGGGAAAATCATGCATTGACATCCCCCGCCCTTGGGCGGAGCGGGAGATAGTGTCAGACTCTTACTGACTAAAAGACCCACCCCGTTCATACCGGGGCTCGAGCGCCCTTTCGGATAACCCTGGCCCCAGTAGGCTTCAACCCGGCTTGGGCCCAGCTGTTGCTGACAACTCCTTGAGGCGCGCGGGAACAGTGCGCGCCGTCGACGACTTGGGCTTGGTCCGGACAGTTACCGGACGGCCGGACAGTGAGCTACCCATTGCTCACTGTCCGCAAGCCCGCGCCTACGTTGGCCGGAAATCGGGATCAGAATCCCGGCGGCGGCGGCGGCGATAACGCCGTTGCCTGATGCGTTCGGCCTCCTCCTTACAGTATCCCACCTGTATCGGGAACAGGGTTCACAGGCTACCGGCTGTCAGGGCTCCAGAGAAAGGAACCTCCTAACTTATACATAACTAATTACATAATTTATTATTACTTTGCATCAAAGGAGTTTTTGGTGGATTTCTTCGACTGAAGTCCAGTGGCTGTTTTTTGATGTAGATTTGTATCTCAAGTGTCTGCGCAACCGCACAGTGTATGGAATCATTGAAACAGGCGCGAACACAGTAAAATCACAAAATAGATATGTATAGAAGACAATCTCATTTAAGTACTTCACTTTTTATACCTACGCTCGGTGGACGCACACTAATGAGCGTTTGAGCCGGAATTGTTCGGCGAGTGGTCCGAGACGACCGAGAAATCGTGTCCGTGAGTGTTGTCTATGTGTGCGTTGCTTGAGCGCGCTTTGTGTGTAGTGACTTCTGTATCTATCTATTTTGTGGTAAAATGGAGTTGAGAATTTTATTGCAGTTTTGACTACCTTAGCAAAGTTTGGCGAGAAGGTTGGCTTGTTACATTTGCTGCTAAATACTACAAAAACATTAGAATGTGTACATCCATATACCATTTGGAAATAAATAAACTATTCATACGAAGATATGGCTTAAAAGAATTAAGCACACAAGTCAAAAACATTAACAAAAAAAAAATCGACCCACAAACAGTCCGATTTATTTTACAATTTTGCGTACACACGCAAAGTTTACCGTTCACTATCAAGCCTTAAACAAAGTGAACATCGATAGATTTCTCTATCTGGCCGAGCACAAAGAGCAAAACGTTATGTACCGTTCTATTCTGCGTTTTGCATTGAAGCGGAAGGAATTGAGCCAGACATTCCTTTATTTCGTATCGCGTTGAATATTCAAACAACATTATCAAGGACTAATTTGTGAATAATTTGATGTGGATGGTACCTACATTGTTATTCGACTGAAAACACAAAGAAAGTTTTGAAAGTCTTCGATTTTTTTCTTTAGCATTGTTCTTTATTATTTTTTTTTTTTGTTTCATATTATGTTGAAGATATTTTTAAATTATGGTGGGTTGAGATTTGTTTGTTCGATTGTAAGGATTTTTTTGGCTGGCTAATTAATAAATCTTCATAAGTATATATAATATAAAAAATGAATAGCTATTCGTTAGTCTCGCCAGAACTCAAGAACGGTTGGACTGATTGGGTTCATTTTGGCCTTGAAATATTTGTGATAGTCCAAGAAAGGTTTTAACAGTGAAAAGGTAAGGGAAAATTCACGAAAATAAAAAATCCGAATAAAAAGCGCCCTTAGAAAGTAGTGAAGAAAAGTTACGCTAAATTGCCCGTCCAAAGCGTAGATCAAGACCATGCAAGAAATTCAATGGTCACTCTTTTAAATCATATTAACCCAGATTATATAACTCACATATAATCTGGGTTACATATTTCTTGTTGTTTCTATTATGTGAGGACAATGTAAATAATAAAATAAAAAATCATTAAAAGATAGAAATTGAATTAAGCCACTGGCAGCTGTGATGACCTGCCTCAACTGACGGCAACCGTTCACGAGCATGACGCGTGCTGCACGCGGCGTGCATCAGCCCCACTCAGCTTAACTATTTTAAAGTGAACTGAATGACCCAATAACACGTGCCACCAAAAGCGAGACATTTTAGTGAGCATGCAAACTCTGAACTGCCATGCTCGTAATGTCAAAAAAAAGTTTGTAAACCCCTTTAAAAACCTCTTTATAATATTAGTGCAGATGATAAAAAAAAGATAGGAGCTCTAGCAAAGCAGATTGTAAATAATAAAACAATATCAGATAAACTCGTAGGTACCTACATTATAAAGTACTCGAGTATTTTGTAATGAAAATATAAAATTATGTATCCAAAAGAAGAAACTGTTTTCTTTATTGTCACACGCCATTAAATATTCATGAAGAAAAATAGATAATTATGCTCATTGACGAAGCGTGACATGAAAAGTTTATCACGTGACAAGAATAGAATTGTTTATTCAGTAATTAGGCTACCAATGTGTATTTTTATTTGGTATCGAAAAACCAGGTAACCTTCTATAGATAGGCGTGTGATGAGATAATGTCATTATTGTCATCATTATCAGCTTTTTTAATGTTCCCACTGCTGGGACTCAGGCCTCCTCTCTAGGAGAGGGAATGGGCCGTAATCTACACGCGCACGCGTTTGATCGCATACGCGATGCGCGTATGCGATAATGTACTGACAACAATTTTGTGTATATATTTTTTTTTTATGTGTTATAAACTAGTACTTGACTGCGATCCCGCCTGATGGTAAGCAGTGATGCAATCGTTGATGGTGAGGCGCACTAGTATATAGTATATATGAGTATGTGTGATATTGATTCTGAACCCCTGTTTACATGTTTCATAGTTTTTGAAAGATTTGGAGTAGTATTTCGATGCCTAAGCGTATTTGTTAACTAACTCAAATCTAATTACGGTTTTGAAAATTCGTAGTTTGTCAACATTTAACTCATATAGGTACATTTATTTTGCTACTTTTTAAGGTAGTACTACACTGTTCACACGTGTGCTTTACACGATGATCCTGAACGCGACGGTCTCCGTACATTTTATATGGACACTAGGCTTGTAAAGCTACACTTGATACATGTCATGCGACGTCGTTCTACGTACAAATCAGGCGTGTTACAGGTGTGCTTTCGTCTAATGTAGTTAATAGCTAGCTTTAATATATCTGTTTTAATTCATTCACATTTGTTATTTTGGAACAAAAAGTGCGCCATTATTACCCACCCCGCCATTTCAACCATCCTGACAATTTATGGTCACCGTCACAATTAAAAAACCATAAGACGAAAATAGTGTACCAGCCAGTACTCAAACAAACTTTCACAACTTCACGAATAATGCAAAGTTCTGAATATTCTATTTTACATCTATCTACGTAGTTGTACTACTCGCCCCGAAGCTTACCTACCTCTTGTTTTGCACAATACTGCGACTTGCTTCAAGAATCATATTTCTGTCTACAGTCTGTCTTTTGTCTTAAATAATATGGAGCTAGCAAAGAGCTCCGGTAACTTAATCCGAGCAAGTACAGTTGCCAATGCAAACGGTCTAGCTTTTGTAAACATTCATTATAATGCAACTGAAGATGATGTACTTAGAGGTAGCTCACAATCGTTTACTTTGTGTTGCTTCTTTGTTTATGGTTTGGTTCATTTGCTATTGGAAATTCGATTTTTCAAGATTCTGAAAGTAGAAAAATATTCTAAAGGATAATAAGTATTGCTATTTCGGGACTCTGTCTACCTGTCTGACGAATTTAATATAAATCCATTCAGCCGTTTGAGTATGAATAAGCAACACATACACAATACAAACTATCCCTGACCTTTTGGCCTACTGGTTAGTGGTCCTGACTGCTATGCCAGAGGACGTGGCAACGATTCCTACCCAGGACAAATGTTTATGTGATGAGCATAATCATTTGTTCTGTATCTGGGTGTAATTTATCTATAATGTGTATGTATTTAGAAATATATAAGTATGTTCATCAACTGTCTAGTACCTAATCATAACACAAGCTCTACTTAGCTTGGGACTAGACGGCGTTTTGTGATAGTTGTGGAATATTATTATTATTAGTATGATAGGTAGATGTGCATACGAAATAAAACCTCGATTATGGAAACAAAAATAGTAATCGCATGTGAAAATTTGTTAAACGCGTTAGGTGCCGTGATGGATTGAATACTTCAACAACCGAATGCGGCTTAGTCATAAAACGTGTTTTGCAAAATGTCTACTGGTCTCTTTCATTACCAATCTCTCGAGTTTTTCTGCGAAAGAGGCACTATGAGAAAGCGACCGTTTGCGAAAGAGTCACTCCGCGAAAGTAAGATTATGAGGAAGAGTCATTGTGTATGAAGGCTTGAAGGAACGGGATGGGTTTTTTAGTCAGTAAGAGTCTGACACTATCTCCCGCTTCGCCCAAGAGCGGGGGTTGTCATAAGATGATTTTTTCCATCGAAAAAAAAAAAAGAGTCATTGTCATTTTACGACCAGTAGACTTCTTGCGACTGACAGCACGGTTAGTGCAGTTGTTGAGCGCTTGACTGCTGTGCTACGTGTCGCGGGTGCGATTCCCGCCGATTCGGAACAAATATTTGTATAGCTTATAGAAGGGTCGGGATGTCTTGTGTGTATGAGTTTACATGTTAATGAATGCACTCTTGATATAGGAGTAAATCCTAGAGAGAGGCAACTGCCATGTACCACTAGTGTACATGAAGTTTAAATAATTAAAAACACGAGTTTTACAGGTAAACTGGAGCATGTATGTTGCAAAACTGTGCAGATTTCCACGCAAACTTACCTGACAGGTATAGGAAAATCTGTCGGATATACTCTTGCGTGTATATCTTTAAAGACAAATTTTGACAGGTTTTCAGGCGTTTGAGAAATATTCAACTTAATATATTTTTTAAATCAGGAATAGCCCGAATCGTATCACTTGATTTGCGTTTAATTTGAGGCACATCGATAGAATCAAGATGTTAATAGGTATTTTAGTTTCTGATAAATATTTCAAGAAAAATAAGTGGTTTTGCCTAAGATAAGTTTTCGTTTGATCCTCATTTTTATTTTTGTTTTATTTTGCTACACTCAAAGGATTCTATTTATTTTTCAATAAAATATATATTTCATTTATTTAATCCGTCTCGTTTTAAACCAAAGCCTTGTTCCCCTCGTCTTATCTCAAAGAATCTGCATACAGGATTTGAGCTGAATTAATTCTTTGAAAGTTTTAAACATTTTCTGAATTGTTGCCTTTAACGTTCACAGCTTGTCTGAGTAAACTTTTATTGCTTTGGAATTTCTTGAAAGATGATTCAACTTAATATTTATAGTACGTAATTGTTGATTTGAGGTTGGAAACGTGCCTTTTGAGTATGAGCTGTATTTTGTGGGGCTTAGCAATTTAATTTTATTTAATTTTGGACAATTAACAAATACAGTATACAGTGATTAATAATAAATTAACGATGATTCTAAGTGGTACTAATATTACGGCCCACTGCATTATCCGTATTATTTTTAACAACGAGAATTATTATTAAATCATTAATTACCTATAAAGACCTTAAGTAGGCGTGACTTAATAAAAGTATCGATAACAGCAATCTTTAGATATACTTTTTTGTTTTTACAAAATAATAATGAACCACATATAAGGACGTTATTTGCTTTGGATGGCTAGACGGCAACTGTCACCTCCCCACTTTGACTAAGTGACGGGGTGTATGGCTTGCTTTGTGTCAGTACAGTGGCGACATCTTTTAGCAGGCGTTACATTATATTACAAAATTAATTGTTATTTAAATATAATCTCAAAGGTTGAAATGAAATAGAACAAACAATTTACATACTATGAAATGTAAAATATTGCTAGGGATATGTAGGATAGACAGAATTGCTAGTACCACCCTATTTTCGAACGAGTGTTAGAAATCTATGAAACTCTTGGCTTATTTCTACTATTATATGCATGTATTATACAGTTAAACCTTCCTCATAAATCATTCTATCTATTGGTGAAATTGCATGAAAATACACTTAATAGTTTTTGAGTTCGTCCTGTTTACTCATACAGGCTCACACGGTGGAGAACTTTGTTCTGTAATAATGTACATAAATAAGAATACGGATTGACACGACTTTTTTTATTATTTTGGTTTGCACTCGATTACGTTCTATGTGAAATATAATTTCCGGCAAAAGGCTGCCGAGGGTCCGCTGTAATCGGGCATTTTAGTGGAACAATTTTGGATGACGTCGTATAAGTGTGCCGAATTTATCTTTTCGAGTTACGTTGCCGGCAATCGTCGCTGTGATTTGTCGGAGTAGACCAGAAATTTCACGTAGCCTTTCTGAAAATAGTCAAGCGATGTTAATTCAGACGATTTCGATGGACAGTAAATTAAGGTTTAGAGATGAAATGAACGCAGCGAGCAGACGGAACAAAACAATGGTTCTAAAACTTTGTACAATTTCAACACGTGAATTGTGGTGACCGTATAGTGAGAATACTAAATAAGTAAATCCGCTAATGTCATTTGTAGCTTAACTAAGATAGCCGTTATACATTGTAACAGTTCAAGAATATCAATAGGTGCTCTATATGGTATATGGTGATGTCATCACCTTCTCAAAACGGTGAAGGAAAATGTCTGATGTGGGTGATGTGTTGCGAAAGGAAACACGTCTGATCGAAACAAGCGTTTATTGTCAAATACTTAAAGGTTACAATTTTGCTTATTACTAAGTACATTTACTACTTCATGTCGTAAGAAAACCAAAAATATCACCAACCCGCTCTGATCCCACGAGGTCGATGGATTTGAATGACATTTTGGTAATACCTTGGGTGTATGTTCCCTAAGGATAACATTCTGGTTAGTTTGTAAATTAATATAATCTAATATCTAAAATTTTCAAACTCTTGCGAAATGGTTAGACTGATTTTTATGTTTTTTTTTGTGTGGGTTTGACAATAGGTCGCAGGCAATTTTCACTCCTACTTCCAACTTCCATTTTTTCTTTGATAATTTACATGGTAGAACGACGTTTGCCGAGTCAACTAGTAATTTTATATTTTTATGACAGATGACATGATATACAGATAGACTTTCGATTTCATTAAGCGATCGCGAAGAAAACCCACAGGGCTTACCCAAGTTGATAATCTATAATCGTTAACGCTAGTAGAAAACAACTTCAAATCTATGGGAATGACATCATTTCAACGTAAAGTCACGTGGTCAGAACAAAGAAAGTAGAAAGAGATTCGAAACGAAAAGCCCGTAATTTGGCTAGGCCTGATTGTGAGTGGTAACAATTATATTTTATCTATCTATATTCTAACTAGCTTTTGCCAGCGGCTTCGCCCGCTTACATAAAATATAGCCTATGTCACTCAAGAAAAAAAACCGGCCAAGTGCGAGTCGGACTCGCCCATGAAGGGTTCCGTAGCAGCAAGTAACATAATATAAAAGTTCTTGTAATGTGTTGTAACTTTGATCGATGTTTTAATAATAGTGTATTTTTTTCGATTTATGACGCATAAAAAAAAAACTACTCACTAGATTTCGTTCAAACCAATTTTCGTTGGTAGTTTTCATAGTAATGTACATCATATATTTTTTTTAGATTTATCATTCTCTTATCTTAGAAGTTAGAGGGGGGGGGGGACACATTTTACCACTTTGGAAGTGTCTCTCGCGCAAAGTATTCAGTTTAGAAAAAAATGATTTTAGAAACCTCAGTATCATTTTTGAAGACCTATCCATAGATACCCCACACGCATGGGTTTGATGAAAAAAAAATTTTTGAGTTTCAGTTCTATGTATGGGGACCCTCAAAATTTATTGCTTTTTTTCTATTTTTGTGTGAAAATCTTAATGCGGTTCACAGAATACATCTACTTACAAAGTTTCAACAGTATAGCTCTTATAGTTTCGGAAAAAAATGGCTGTGACATACGGACGGACAGACAGACAGACAGACAGACAGACAGACAGACAGACAGACAGACAGACATGACGAATCTATAAGGGTTCCGTTTTTTGCCATTTGGCTACGGAACCCTAAAAAGCAGCTTTCTATCGCTGAAAAAAATTATCGTAATCGGACTAGTACTTTCAGAGATTACCTCCTACAAACAAAAATACATAAAAAGAAAAAAAACTTTACCTCTTTATTATATTAGTGTAGATTAAACAAATTTTGGTTCTAAAATCCTAAACTCTATCAAGTCCATACCGTGTTGTATCGCTAGATAAACTTATGTCATCACAGTATGATCAGTAATCCATCTTTCAAGCTTGGTGACTAAAGTACAGTCCCCTGGGACTGTTTGTTATGGCAGGCGCTTCCTCCTGATATGGATGATGGATGATAAGGAAAAAACGTGAAGAGAACTTTAGAAAACAGAGTACCTACCATTGGATAAATATGTCGTTTTGAAGTGCATTTAAAGTACTTGCTTAATCAGTTTCTATTGCAGGATTCTGAAAGTTTTCAAGATTATGTAGTTTTTTTTTTGGGAAAATCGTCCAATGAAATCTCCGCGCCCGTGGCGAAGCGGGCTATAGTGTCAGACTTTTACTAATGAAAAACTGACTAAAAACCCACTTCTGTTCATTCGTTGCCTTTCGTATCAGGGCCGAATCTTCCTTTCAGAAGCAGACCCTTTGGCCCCAGTGTAGGCATCGACCCTGCGGGGCCCCTACGGTTTGCTGACAACTCCTTGTGGCGCGCGTGGAATAATATGCGCCGTCGACGTTTTGGGAAGATTATATACCGCTAAATTTTGATCGTTTTAATCCCGTGGAGGGTTGATCCGGTACATGAAACAATATCGATTTGTAAAGATAAAATTAAAAAATAAAGTACCTTTTTTTCAAAACTCGTATTAATTTACGCATGTACGAAATTAATTTCTTTAAGAAAACGTCAGCTTAGCGAGTCCAATGACCTGTAGGTAGTTTGTACGCATCGCCGAATACTAACTACAGGTCATTGAACTCGCTCAGCTTAGGCGGCCTTCGTACAAGGTAGACCGATGACCTGGTTAAGGTAGCGGGAAACCGATGGATGAGGGACGCACAGGAACGTTTGATGTGGCGACGCTTGGGGGAGGCCTATGTTCAACAGTGGACGTGCATCGGCTGAAATGATGATGATGATGATGACCCTTTTTTTCAAAGCTGTTCAATAAGGAACGCGTTTTAGACCATGACCATACGGCCTTAACGGCTGAAAGGATTTTAGCCATTACTTAGAGTACTTCATCGGAATTCCATACCGGTAATACATTCCCTTGGGATAATATAACACTTTCAACACGAGCGCAAAGTATAAACAATGTTTAAAAATATTATTTGCTAGCAGTACACCACAGAATTACTCCTTTTTAGGGTTACGTACCTCAAAAAGAAAACAGGAGATCTTATAGGATCACTTAGTGGTCCATCTGTTTGTTAAGGACCTTTATCTCGGGAACGCGTGGAGGTATCGAGTTAAAATTAAAACCATATACTCAAGTCTGCGGTCTCTCGAGAAAAAAAGATACTTCGATTTATGTTTCAAAAACGTACATTACGACACTCTCGAGGAAATCAAAATTCATAGAGTACTTACCATTGACCCAGAACCCTGAAATTTTGCACAAAGCAAGGTCTTACAGCACAGGTAGCTTCTTACAGTACAGGTATAGGAATTAATCTAAAAACTATAAATTTGTTATTACGTCAGAACATTTTTTCTTGCGATTCGGTAAAATCTTCAAATTAAATTTAATTAATATATAATTAATTTGGGAATTGAACTATTTACATAGGTCAGTTTATACGGAACCCTCAAGGTGCGACTTCGATTCGCACTCGCTAAGTTTTTTTATTTTAAATTCTTTCAGTATAGGCAAAGTTTGTGTGGTTGATATAGCTGTCAATGGTAAGGCCGCCACTGTAACTATTGTTTTAAGTTTATGTATAGGTTTGTTACTAAATTAGTGTACTGTAAAATACAGTTAATTTTGTTTTGTTCTTTTATATTTCATTACATCGCGACCTTTGTGTTTCTACTGTATTTATAGTTAGGTACATACTGCTTACAGAACAAAAATGTTTTGTTTTTAATTGCCCCGAGGTCGCCATTTAGTCGAGTTGAAATCTTCTATTTTTCTTTTGACGAACACTCTAATTATATTAGAAACCGTCCTGAACAAGTTAAAATATAAAAGGAAATTGTTTATTAAGAATGTTTTGAAACCTTTGAAAAATACAGGACAGACTGTAAATGCTGAAATGAGGTTGAGCCTGGAGGAAAAACTGACAAGGTAAACATGCTTGAAAAAACTACATTGCTTGTAAAGATTCCATTGAAATTCTACCATTTTATAAAAAAAAATCGATACTTAAGGGTGGTAAAGTGGAGTTACTCTTATTATTTGGCTGTACCTCTACTTGGGCCATCGTTTTAAAACTCAAAGAAGCTGAAGAGTTTGTTTGGTTGAACGCGTTAATCTAATTGATAATGCTCTTATAAGATTTTAGTGTTGGATAGCCCATTTATAGATGTATAACATCACGCTGTAACTAATAGATACAGAGCAGGAACCAAAGACATGAGTAAAACCGAGGGACGGCTAGTCATTTCATAAAATTGAAAGAAAGACAGAAAAGTATTTTATTTGGCACACATATTTAAGATACACACAATGCAAAAACAACATGTAAACACTTACAATTAAAAAAGAAAAAAGAAAACTGAACATTGTAAAACACTAACTTTGTTGTTAAAATTGCTTTATAATAAACTGTTAAACTTACACAAATACTCTATTCAAGTAAACAAAACAACTGAATGATCTTGTCAAGTTACTAGACCGTTATTAGAACTGAGCCAGCCTGGCCAATAGTGTACAAAGCCATGCCATTCCAATGAAGGAAATAACTAACTGTGGCATTAGCCGACGGTGGCGGTACGGCCTCTGCGTCTGTGGTTCCCGTAACGAATAGGCTCTAGTGGGGGCCGTGACGGCTAGCACACACGAAGGAGGAATTCGAAGACTGATCGTCTGTTATTTTGTCTGAACTATTGTTTCTTGTGTGGGTGTAAAATGTTATTGATGTACACCCACGTTTTCTATGAAGTCATACGTGATAGAGGCGACCTTTGATCTCAAGGTAGTTTGTTCTTAAAACTAAGTTCATGTAATTGAGTCTAGTCTCTTTGCGAGACAGATAAATCAAGTTGTCAACTAAGCCGTAGGTATGATATTACTCATTTATTATTGACTTTCCTATATTGTATCTAAAGAAGAAACTGACTGGTTGACGTATTATTAACGCACAGCTGAAACTACTAGCTCTAGAAAGGTAAAATTTGGTAAAGCGATTTCGTTTAATGATGTAAGCGAGCAATAAGAACACGTTTTTAGGGTTCCGTAGCCAAATTGCAGAAAACGGAACCCTTATAGATTCGCCATGTCTGTATGTCTGTCTGTCTGTTTGTCCGTCCGTGAAGTGGCTGTGACATAACAGCCACTTTTTTCCGAAACTATAAGAGCTATACGGTTGAAACTTAGTAAGTAGATGTACTCTGTGAACCGCTTTAAGATTTTCACTCAAAAATAGAAAAAAAACAATAAATTTTGGGGGTCCCCATACTTAGAACTGAAACTCAAAATTTTTTTTTCATCAAACCCATACGTGTGGAGTATCTGTGAATAGATCTTCAAAAATGATATTGAGGTTTCTAACATCATTTTTTGTAAATTGAATAATTTACGCAAGAAACATTTCCAAAGTGGTAAAATGTGCCCCCCCCCCCCTGTAACTTCTAAAATAAGAGAATGATAAAAAAAAAATATATGATGTACATTACCATGTAAACTACCAAAGAAAATTGGTTTGAACGAGATCTAGTACGTAATTTTTTTTGAATACGTCATAAATCTAAAAAAATACACTATTATTAAAATATCGATCAAAGTTACAACGAACTACAAGAACTTTTATATTATGTTACTTGCTGCTATGGAACCCTCCATGGGCGAGTCGGACTCGCACTTGGCCGGTTTTTTTAAATTTGACTTTTAAGTGGGCAAAAAGGGGGAAATTCGTTTGTATACAAAATATTTTATTGTTATGGTCCATATACTTAAAACTTAGCATAAATAGTAACCTTAAGTAAATAAAAAAGGTTTCCAGTATTCGTTTTTCAAAACTACCCCTATAAAATGATTTGGGGGTGTTAAAGGTTCTATGGGAGAATCTTATTTCTTAGGTTAATAAACTTGAACTTCGTCGCGGGTTCAAACCCAGCTAGCCACATTACTTTGTGTAATTTATTTCATTACCACTGCTCTTAAAACGGTGAAGGAAAACATCATGAGGAAACCGGTGGATTTCCTAGAACCAAAAATTCTCGGAATTAAAATACAAGAATTAATGTTTTTGGACTCAGTAAAACCTATGATATTGGCATTTGTAACACAATCCTCTCTTCTCCAATGTCCGATAAAGCTAAACAATTGTTTGAGTTAGCCTTAAGGTAGATTGTAAGTTTTTGTGTTTTCTGTACTGGGCGATGTGGTCGCTAAGCGACAAAGCACTTTAATCAAATTAAAAAAAAATGCTATGTACAGTCTGAAGAACACTAAACCAGCATTTTTTTGGGTAAACATGTTTAACGTAACAAATATGGCTTTAATGTTTGATAATCATTAAAATCATCAATACAACCCTCTCAGTTCGTCTAACCCTGTCTGACTTTTTCACGAAAATGTTATTTGGAAGTCAGGATGCCCCGGGGTGATTAAGAGCCGTTCCTGTAGGAAAATAAACAGAAACTTAAGTTGCTCATTATTTATTCAACCAGAACGACAAAATGCCTATTACTCTGATTTCATTTGGTACAAATTATGCAAAACACATTTAAGGAAATATAACACAACTAATACAACTAAACCTCTCACTCAGTCTTCTTGTCACTAGACATTCAGTCAGTACCTCCTTCCATTTATTAGCGAATAGACCTAGTCAAGGATTGGATTAAAGGAGAGCGTTGACTGTGATTAACATCCGCGGAATAGGTAACATACGTCGTGCAACCGCACGGCAACGTGGCGCCACAAATAATTTATGTTATCTTGCCCGACAATAGTTATTACAACTAACTATATCCCAATGAAAATGTCTTGTCAAATGTTGGTCAACCGTTTCGAAGATGTATCCCGTAGTTAGAAAGCGCGTTCACGCAGGAAGATATGAAGTAGCCTAACTATTAAGCTAATCCTGATAATATTATGCTGTTTGTCCGTAAAAGTCCCGTAAAAATCAGCAGACGGTCAGTCAGGACGCAATAGAAACAGATACTTCAATATTGTTTAAATGTACGTATGTATGTGTATAGTTTAATTTGATGTAGAAAGATAATTATTACACTTATTAAGCAGCAGACCTAGCCAAGTCGCGACCTCTTTGTTTCGAATCTCCTTTCTACTGTCAGTAACGCCTATTCTTTTGTTTTAACCACGTGACGTAGCGTTGAGATTTATGGTTGAGATGATGTCATTCCCATACATTTGAAGTTTTCTAATAGTCCAAAGCCAAGTTGATAATTTTAGATTATCAACTTGTCTAAGCCCTCAGATTAGTGATTAAAAAGACATTGCTCGGCCTCCGTACATTCTTCGCCCTGGAGCCGAGAGCATCGGAAAATTATGTACTGTATTCTTTAACATTAGTAAACTCCTATTAGATCTTATTTTTATAGCGGACTAGCTTTCAAAATAGATATATTAAAAAAAAAAAACAGATTTTGCGGTTATATTCGAACCATAGCAATGAATATAAGGTATGATTTTTCATATTTCCAAGTAATTTTTAAGAAACTGAAAAACAATATCACAATACTTATAGCTATTTTTCGCTTTTACAAGCAATCAGAGTTCGTTAACATATGCAATAAGTCCCGAAAATCACCAAAACATCGATACAATAACAAAGAGCAAGTGACATTAATGCAAGCACAGGTAGAAACAAAAAAAAGCTATAAAATAGTATTCTGTGGGTTGAACTGAAAACTGTGACTTTGACAATGACAAAGGACCATAGCTACGTCAAAAATGGGGATGGCAAATACGATACAATTAATCGATATTTCCAAAGATTGACTATGGCAATATGTTACAAACTGCCTTGCATCAACTTTTGTCAAATTTTTGTGTAATAACACTTCTATACCTTATAACATCTGTATCTACATAGTTTGCAATATTGTTTAAAAAAGACCATTAATTTTTGTGTATTCCGATACTCATCATTGCACAGGGCGAGTTTGGACATGCACCTTTGTTATTATGAGAACTAAAGCACGCATTAGGTGTCTAGTTCTCGTCGTCTTCTGATTAGTTCAATTCAAAATAGACTTAGATTTCATTATAATTGGGTAACTTTTCACGTGGGTTACAAAGATACAATGCGCTTCACAAAGCCCCAAAAAATACAAAAGGCATAAAATATTCTCCCAATTAGCTGTATTGTTCTTAATTAGCAAAATTTTAATTTAACACCACCTTAACCAAAGAAAAATTAAGAAAATATTATGAAAATTAAAACATTGTGTCTTTAAAAAATCTTCAAAGTATAATTTCTGAAGAATGACGTTGACACTTTAATGAAAAGCAAACTGGGTCAGTTTATATCTATGACAGTTAAGGCCGGTCCTCATTTGGTCGATTTTCCCTTGACTTGCTACTAAATTATTATTAGAGTTTAGATTGTTTGATAGAGTTGGCTTTGCTTCGTGTTACTACGAGAAAATTGCTGTATTATTGTGACGTGTTGCCTCCTCGCTCCTAAACTAATAATTATATTATCATGTCTTTTGTTTTGATAGGTTTTCTTTGACGTTGGGCATTTAGTTTTCCTACAGCCATGTGGTTGTTATTGTTTTGCTAGAGGCCAAACGATGTTTCATAAAGAGTTCTCAATACAAAATTATATTCATAAAGTGTCACAGGACGAGTAATAAAAATAAAATAGGTCAGCATCGCATTGAAAAATATTTCGCCGAAGTCGATAATAACGAATGGCGATCAAAGAGCAAAAGTATCGTGTGAATAAAAGTACCGCTATAAATTATAGCATCGGCGTGAGGTGAACCGCGATATTATTATGTACGAGTGAAAAATTTCATCAATAATACCATTTCACTTTGAAATAGGGAAGAATGGATGAAATACAATTACTTAAACAGAACTCGACACAAGCGTCCTATTTCTTTCTCGCCTACTACAGTAATGGGTTTGGTGCTCCCTCTTCCCACTAGTGGTGTTGCTGGTATCGCCCCCCACCCCTCCCCCCACCCTTCAGTTTCCAACGCCGTCGGTGCCACCAACAATGACCTCGTATTTCAGACGGAATTGCTCAAACACGGAACAGAGAAAACTCAGAATAGCTCTCTGATATTTAAAAGATCATCGAAGGTTTATTTAATTTTTTATTTTTATATATTTCGTCTATCTACTATTTTATTCGAAGCCTCTTGAAATGTTTCATTTATAAAAATAACTGTTTTGATTTATTTTTGTCTGACCTAAAACTTTTTATCAATGAATTTTCTATAACCACATTTCTTTTATTAACTCATTGGTTTTAAAAGATCAATGCCAATTTTTTTATTATCATTTGAAGTCTCCATGCTCTGAAGTCTATAGTATTTTATAGAAGTTGAATTTTAAGCACAGATAGGTAAATTAAAAGCGAGTTCACTCATAAATTATACAAAGAAGAAGTATTTAGGCATCTCTAGTCCTAGCTTTGTTTCATACTTAACTACGTAATACTGTAAAGGAGCTGTCATCAAATGTAAATTGTGAGCAGGAAACAGCTATATTTTCTTCATAGTATTGCCAAGTTGCTCTACACTATTTGAAGCCAACTTTAGATTCAAATAACTTGAGGTTTGAAGAAGTGGAATGGCGATTTATTGAACAATATATCTTTATTAAACCTAACTAGAGCAGTAGTAGCCGAGTAGTAACGGGCCCGACTTACGAGTTGTAGCTCGTGGGTTCAAACCCAGCCAGGCGCATTACTTTGTGTAATTTATTTCATCATCACTGCTCTCAAATCGGCGAAGGAAAACATCGTGAAGAAATCGGCATGACCAAACATTCGAAGACTTGTGACATCCACCAACCTGCACTGGGCCCGCGTGGTGGATAACGGCCTATTCTCTCTCCTCAAGAGGAGGCCTGAGTCCCAACAGTGGGAACATTATAAGGCCGACTATGTCTATGTCGCTACACTTTGCTAAACCTACCTCTTGTTACATTACCTATATTGCTATCTTTTACTCGCTAAATCAGAAAACATCGAGACAAAATTAAAGCTGTCAGATTAGTTCAACCAGTACCTACTGCTTCCATAAAAGTTTAGGACGTGACTCAGACCGCGCCACCTGTAAACACGTTGAAGTTTGTTGTGTAATCTAGTTTGACAGTTCTAAACTATTAACTTCTCTTTCGATCTCTGCCAATTAGAAAAGGACTGCAATAGTTTTTATCCTGATTATCATAAATATAATGGAAAACCTACATACACGCGAAGCCATTAGCAGAAGCTAGTATAACATAAGTCGTAATAATTGTAATAAATATTTTTAATTACCTTCCAGTGATGGGATTAAATTGTTGTATTATGATATAATTTTAAGATACATTACACTTACTTTTTTCAACATACCAAATGTTGAAAAAAGTAAGTGTAATGTAGATCCAATTTATTTTTATGCAAATAATGATATCCTATTCTATTTTTACTAAGGTATTTTTCTAAATCACTTATACACACTGTCTCGATCTCTTATCCAACTCTTGTCGCAGGTCTGCTCGAAGAAATTTCGTTTGAAATAAGCAGCACCTTTGCACTGTTCTATCTGTATTTGTTCTCTTCGATTTTAAGTATTTATGTGTACATTAATATAGATAATTTTTATACACTAAAATTGTGTGTAACTTGTTATATTACTTAGACTTTGTTTTATCGAAATTGGTTGACTATTTTGAAAGATATATTAATTTAAAGTATTCAAGAACTATAGGATGTCTCAGTAAGAGTGCAGTTTTTAAAATTGGAATCTTTTTTTCTCATGCAAGTGGCAACTCTGAAATTTGACAGCTGTCACCTCTATTTATTCCGATTATTAAAAATGGAGCGCTTTTTGAAAGAACAACGCGGTATAATTGTGAAAACTCATTACAAAAATGGAGAAAGTTATGAAAGTTATGAACCGCATTCGTTACAGGAATATGATAACGGACTTCTTTTGGCCTCAACTGGACGGCATGAATCTGGACAACATGTGGTTTCAGCAGGACGGCGCAACCTGCTACACCGCACATGAAACAATTGACTTATTGCAGCAAAGATTTCCAGAACACATTATCTCACGAAATTCTGATTTCAACTGGCCACCAAGATCGTGCGATTTAATGCCATGCGATTTTTTTCTATGGGGTTTTGTGAAATCTCGGGTTTATTCGTATAAATCCGAAACAATTTCTGAGCTCAAATCGAAAATCCAACGCGTCATCGGTGAGATACAGCAATATCTCTGTGCAAAAGTCATGGAAAATTTCATGAAAAGAGTAATGGCTTGTCATCGGAGCCGTGGGGGTCATTTGCCGGATATTTTATTCCATACTTAATCGGAACATGTCTTCTTTACAATACAATAAAAATATCACAACTCTACCATAAAATACTTGTTTTTATTTATAAAATAAAAAAGTGCACTCTTACTGAAACACCCTATATAATATCATCACACGCAATGACAGTTAGGCGATACAAAGTTCGCCGAGTCTAGCTTTCTAGTAGACTAGACTGTGTAAGTAAATTATTTATTTATTTATTTATTTATTTAAACTTTATGCAACGCACAGGTACAAAGGCGGACTTAATGCCTTAGGCATTCTCTACCAGTCAACCTAGGGTGGTGAAGAGAAAAACATGGCAGGTGCACAAAAAAAAACAACAAAACAAAAAAAAAATGGATTATTAAGAAAAATAAGGGTGCAAATGTATATATATAACTAAAATAGACATACATATATATTTAATATAATATACCTACATATATATTTATATAAAGTAGCAGAAGGGGTGTTTTGAAACGACTCCGCTATTTGTTCTGAAAGTAATGCCGCAACTTTCGCTTAAATGCATACTGACTGGTGGCCATCCTGATGTCGAGAGGAAGCGCATTCCACAGAATTATGGACTGTATATGAAAGGAAGAATGAACAAAAGAAGTAGTATGAGAGGGACAGAGCAGTAGGAGATTGTTAGAAGAACGAAGACTCTTAGAATGGGAAGAACATAAATATTGAAAATGAGATAAAAGATAAGAAGGAGGGGTAGGAGAGTTGAGCAGAGAGAAGAGTGTAGTTAGTGCGCGCAAAATTCTTCTCTGGCGAATGGGCATCCATTTGAGCTCCGATCTGTAACTCGAAACATGGTCATATTTTCGCAAGTTAAATATGAATCGGATGCAGTTGTTGAGGAGCCTGTCAAGTTTGTCCAACAACTCCGCATTCAGGTTACTTAGCCAATAATATAATTAGTACCATATAATGTCATAGTTCAGTAATATTAGCTTGAAAATAGGGCAGCCCTTGTCTTTCCGTTGATATTATAGGATGAGGGTATTATTATTCAGATGGGATGTAGAATTTTAACATGGCTCAGATTTCCCAAAGGCCAGGGGGTACGAGGTCAGACAGCAGTCGCTCTGCGTCAAACAGGGCCTCGCTTCGCAATGTCGGATGCAGTGATGTCGCTCTTGAAAATGTCACGTGGAAATAGACAAACCAAAACCAAACTGTGGGAGCAGTCTTTAATTAAATTTTACTAATTGGGTTTCAATGCTGACGATGCGTGAAGGTATTTGTGGAGATATTTTTTTTTTTAGTTGCGAAATCGTCCAATGACTGCTCCCGCTCTAGGGCAAAGGTAAAAGGCGGGTCAGATTTTTACTGACTAAAACGTACTCCTACATATGTTCCTTTTTTGCCTTTGATTCCGTTTGGACGATCCATGGCATGGCATTCTGTTTTGTATTTAATTTTGAAAGCTTGAACTGAAACTCGGATTTCTTGGGCGGAGCATCGCTGTGCCTCGTGGGGGCGATCGGCGGGCCTTGATTGAGGTCCGGAGCGAGGAGGAGTGGCAGGTGGTCGTCGATTTCTGCGAAGCAGTAATGCTCGCAAAGGAGGAGGCCGACCGCATCAGGCAGCGGCGGTCTCGTCGCCGCTGGGATTCCGATCCCGATTTCCGGCCACCGTAGGCGCGGGCTTGCCGTAGGAGTGAGCAATGGGCAGCTCGCTGTCCAACATATGTGAGTAACTGGAATTATGCACACTGTTGTGCACCCCAATTATAAAATAAAGTTACAATTATTAAAATCAGATACAGAATCTGTAAACAGGTTTTCACTTATGTTAATAATAATATTCCATATATATAATAATAACTATTTGCATAGACACAACCTCGTAGCCAGGATTATTCACCAGCAACTTGCTCTTAAATACAATCTTGTAGAATCAGAAGTACCGTACTACAGGTATGTGCCCGACCCAGTTCTCGACAATGGCAGTATCACGTTATATTGGGATCCATCTATCATCACTGACAGGACTATTGTTGCCAATAAGCCTGACATAGTGGTGATAGATCGACTAGAGCGTCGCACAATGATTGTTGATATAGCGGTCCCTCATGACGAGAACCTCGTGAAAGCCGAGAAAGATAAACAAACTAAATATCTTGACTTGGCTCGCGAGGTTGTCGACATGTGGGAAGTGGATAGAGCAATCATTGTGCCGATAGTCGTGACGGCCAATGGCTTAATTGCCAAGAGCCTCGACCAACATCTGCGGAGGCTCTCGTTAGGCAGTTGGATCAAGGGCTTGATCCAGAAGGCAGTACTCCTAGACACGGCGCGTATTGTCCGGAGGTTCCTCTCTCAGGAGCCCTGACCGCCGGCAGCTTGGACCGTGTTCCCGATGCCGGTGGGCTACTATTTTTTATATTTTTAAATGTTTTTTTAATGTTATTTTTTTAAGAAATATTTAAAAATATACTATAATATGTATATAATAATAAATAAATGGAATAATATTCCAAAACTAACACACAATGCCATCTAGTCTCAAGCTAAGCAGAACTTGTATTATGAGTAGGTACTAGACAATTAATTAATATATTTCTATACACCCAGACACAGAACAAATGATCGTGCTTATCACACAAACATTAATTGTCCTAGGTTATTTTATGAGAACCTACGACCTTCGGCATAGCAGTCAGGGCCACCAACCACTAGACCATCAGGCCGGTCTCTCAAATTCATCATCATCATCATCATTTCAGCCAATAGACGTCCACTGTTGGACATAGATCTCTCAAGTTACTCAAAATTATTATTAATTATATATTCCACAACTATCACACAGCGCCGTCTAGTCCCAAGCTAAGCAGAGCTTGTGTTATGGGTACTAGACATCTGATAAACATACTTATATATTTCTAAATACATACATACTATAGATAAATTACACCCAGACAGAACAAATGATCGTGCTCATCACACAAACATTTGTCCTGGGTGGGAATCGAACCCACGACCTCCGGCGTAGCAGTCAGGGTCACTAACCACTAGACCAACAGGCCTGTCAAAATAATTGAAGCTCATTGATTTATCCCAATAATAGATTGATTGTCATACAGGCATCTAACGTAACTAACCTAATCTAACATGAAATACGTTGTTCGCTTTATGTTACAGCACGAAATGAACGTGATAATGATTTGCATTATAAATGGGAGCTCCAATAACACATAGAACAAATTGTACACAGTTAAATTGAATGATGGTACCGAATTTGAGGGAGGGAATATGGGTGATGAGTCTTATTTTGGGTTTGGGAAAAAATAGTACATTGTTACACTAGGGGTGAAAGTAACTCATTTCATCCCGAGGAAGGAGTTGGCGGGCGAGCGAAGCGAGGTCGCTAATTCGAGGGGTTAAATGGGTTACTTTCACCCCGAGGTAAACACTGTGCTTTTCATTACGAATACGAGGAAACTAAAAATAAAATAAAAAGTTTGTAAAACCTGAGTCGTCGTACCTATGATTTTAAGTAGGTATCTTTCTTCTGATTTAGGCGGTAAAAGCTATTCCACTACCGCTTTAGCCTCTTCTCTTATGAAATTAGGCGATAAATCACTATTTTAATCTGATAAACATAACGTGTAAATACAAATCTCTGTTGTATGGAAATGTAAACGAAACTCGAAAAAAACCAACGACTGATTGCCACTTTCCCGCCATTTTGTTTTTTTTTCTGCGGCCAGCCAGCTATTCAGCCTCATTAATGAAAAATTAGAAATTAATTGTAATCTTTTTAAAATAAAGTATTTTAAAGAAATAGTTAACAAATAAATCACTTAAAAATATAATATTATTTATTTAATACTTATCTTTAAGTTAATTCAATTTTATATCGCGCTGTGATTGACCGGCTGTATGGAAAATTGGAACGTGGTTCAATAGAAACGTGAAGATAGAACTAGTTTTTTTTTTAATAATTTGACAGCTGTCAGTTGTACAGTAAAACTCTCTAGGGATGAAAAGTATCACTTTCAGCCCGCTCCTCAGACAACTTCAGACCCACTTTCAGAGTACTTTCACTTCCAAAATAGAATTAGATCATTACCGCCACTTAGCCAAAGTGGCCGATAAAAAATAGGCCATGACACTCGTCTATAGTGTAGTAGTGTTTATATGTATTTGCTAATGTCATATTTTTAAATGACTAAATGTCATTTAAATATATGACATTTTAATAAAAAAAAATGACAGGCTTTACGCTCGAACTGCTGAACGGATTTCGATGATAATTGGTACACGGGTAGACTATGCCCTGGTTGCACATAGAGCACTTTTTTATCCCAAAAGTATGTCCCCTTGGTACAATTCTTTACTATGATAGTTAATTTTCTATATAAAATATAAAATCTCAGCTTTTCTCTAGTATAATATACATATATTATCAACCCAAAAAATCCTTAAAATTCACTCTCTCTATTGGTGCACACTGCATGAAAATCTACTGAGTAGTTATTGAGTTTATTACGAACAGACAAACAGACGGACAGACAGACGCGGCGGGAGACTTGATTTAAAATAATGTGTGTAAAGTATAAGTATAAAAAGGTTAGAGACGCGGTTTTGGTAGGTCCCTGACAATATGTTCGTAGCAGTACACTCTGTTCGATTAATTGCTTGAAATCTACAAAATTCTTGTTTGTATTGTTTCATTTTTCAATAGGTAGTGTTGGAAAACAAAGCATTTTTAGTTCGACCTAAATATAGTAAACCATGAATTACTTATGGCAGTCGGAATCGTTTCTGACGATAAAGTTTTTTCGTTTTAACAAGGCAATAATGGTTAATGCCCTTTCCCGAATATTTTTTTATAAAAACCCTTCGATGAACATTGTGCATTGTTCATCGAAGTAAAAATTGGAGAAAAACTGGGCAAGTGCGAGTCAGACTCACGCACTGAGGGTTTTGTGCAAACTATAATTCCCAAATTGAGCTTTAAATATTTTTCCGAAGTGCAAAAAAAGTTTTTGTTTTGTGAACTGTTTTCAGATTTATTCCTAAACCTGTGCTATAAGACCTTGTTTTGTGCCAAATAGGGTTTTGAGTCAACGGAAAATATACGTTATTTGCGACATATGCGGCCGTATTTTTGTTTTAACTTAACTTAGAAGTTTGATTTTTTCACAGCTTGAAGGGACCGCAGACTTGGGTAAATGGTTAATTTCTACTCGATACCTCCCCGCGTTCCTGAGATAAAGGGTCTTGACAGACAAATGGACGTTCGTCCGTTTTTTTCCTTTTGAGGTAAGGAACCTTAAAAATCGATAAAAAATGTTGACCCAAAATGCTCTATTAAACTGACAGAATGTAAAAAAATACACATGTATATTGTCACCTTTTTGGGATTGCGATAGGCTCTGATTAATAAAGAAGAAAGAAAATCTAAAAGAAATTTCATGACACCTTTTTTATGGTGGAAAATCATGCATTGACATCCCCCGCTCTTGGGCGGAGCGGGAGATAATGTCAGACTCTTACTGACTAAAAGACCCACCCCATTCCTTCTAGCCTTCATACCGGGGCTCGAGCACCCTATCGGATAACCCTGGCCCCAGTAGGCTTCGACCCGGCTGGGTCCCTGCTGTTGCTGACAACTACTTGAGGCGCGCGGGAACAGTGCGCGCCGTCGACGACTTGGGCTTGGTCCGGACAGTTAACCGACGGCCGGACAGTTAGCTACCCATTGCTCACCGTCCGCAAGCCCTGACACCTGACATTTGGCGGTTTCATTTAGGACCCCTTAAGGCTAATTTAGGTTTTCTCATTTCTGGTTTTGAAATTAGGAAACCCAATAAATATAATTAAGTCCCTTGTCGGTGAATGACCACTATTATCCTGTTAAACCGTAACAGCTATAGCAAAACTTTAATCAAGCTTCAGCATTCGCCTGTTTATCGATAACAGGATACTGCGATTACCAACACTGCGTATAATTGGTAACACAAGCGGCATTCATTTGGGAGCCCCGATTCCCGAAAGCCCATTACCGGAGGCACCCGAATGCGATAAATATGATTACATTTATTTTTATTCTTTTTTCTGTTGTTTTCAATTTGAACTGTCTAAATAAAAACCGGCCAAGTGCGAGTCGGACTCGCCCATGAAGGGTTCCGTAGCAGCAAGTAACATAATATAAAAGTTCTTGTATTGTGTTGTAACTTTGATCGATTTTTTAATAATAGTGTATTTTTTTCGATTTATGACGCACTTAAAAAAAACTACTTACTAGATTTCGTTCAAACCAATTTTCTTTGGTAGTTTTTATAGTAATGTACATCATATATTTTTTTTAGTTTTATCATTCTCTTATTTTACAAGTTAGAGGGGGGGGACACACATTTTACTACTTTGGAAGTGTCTCTCGCGCAAACTATTCAGTTTAGAAAAAAATGATATTAGAAACCTCAATATCATTTTTGAAGACCTATCCATAAATACCCCACAAGCAAGGGTTTGATGAAAAAAAAAATATTGAGTTTCAGTTCTAAGTATAAGACCCCAAAATTTATTGCTTTTTTCTATTTTTGTGTGAAAATCTTAATGCGGTTCACAGAATACATCTACTTACAAAGTTTCAACAGTATAGCTCTCATAGTTTCGGAAAAAAGTGGCTGTGACATACGGACGGACAGACAGACAGACAGACATGATGAATCTATAAGGGTTCCGTTTTTTTCCATTTGGCTACGGAACCCTAAAAAGTGCTTAAAGAGTTGTGGTAGATTCAAGAACAAAATTTTGCTGGCATATTTAAAAAAAAATACAAAAGTATAGATTAAATTTTCAAACAATTTTTTCTCAGACATTACTATTAATAAACTTCGTATATTAAAGATATTCTAGTTTAAAGTTGATGAGATTACGTATATTATTTCAATAATACCTACGTAAGTACCTCTTTATGAATTAAAATAATGCATTTTGAACGAACTACAGGATGTATTGTCATGTCTAATGTTATGTTGCCTGTGAAAATATTTTCATAAAAAACTTTAACATCCCTTGTGTTAAAGTTTTTTTTGAGAACATTTTCGCGAACTAAGTCGCGGAAACAGTGCTAGTTTACTAATATTATAAAGAGGTAATAAACAAGGCATAAATTCAGGGCAAAAGTCTCGAGTGCCTTTTTGTTGGAAATCATCAGTTTCAGACTTTTGCTGACTAAACTCCACCCATGTTCATTTAGTTGCTCTTTGCATTGGCCACGATGATTCTTTCGATCACTTCTCGCAGACTACTGCCATAGACACACTTCTGTGACATTTGCACCGTAGGCGTGGGCTTGCGGACGACGACCAATTGGTATCTCGCCGTCTGGCCGTCTGGTAACCGTCCAGAATGAGCCCGAGTCGTCGACGGCGCGTAGTGTTCCACGCGCGTCTCAAAAATATGTCAGCTAAACCGTAGGGGCCCAGCAGAACCGAAGTCTACTGGGGCCATGGTTTGACTTCTGAAAGGGAAGCTTGGGGTCCTGGAACGCAAGTCAAACATAGTTGTGGTTTAAGTCAATAAAAGTCTGACACGCCCGAGCTCGGTCCTATAGCGAGATAAGTCATTGGATGATTTCTCCTTAAAAAAACTTTATGACATGAAACTAGAACTCATCATCATTTCAGCCGAAAGACATCCACTGTTGGGCATATCCCCCTCCCTCAAGTGTCGCCATAATGACCAGTCCTGTGCGTCTTGTATACATCGGATTCCTGAGACCCTCACCAGGTCTTCGGTCCACCTTATGGGTGGCCTTCTAGCGCTGTGTCTTACGGTACGAGGTTGCCACTCCGGAACCTTTCATTCTTATCTACGATCTGCCAACCAACTTTAAGGAACTGAGGAAATATGGGTGTGTCTACCTTTTTAGGAAATAAAAGCGTATAAAACATTTCCTACCGACGATTAAGTTTTATTATAGATAATTGTCATCTCTGTATACGGCCGTTAGTCATTAGTTTGATGCAGTATGCTCGTGTCGGAAAACATTCGTATACGCCCAGGACTAATTACTACTGTCCCGACGACGCTAATCACTCGACTATTAGCGTGGCCTCCTACTAGGGCAATGTGTTTTTCAAACGAACCGGACGAATGTCCGGTATTGTCCACACAGTTTATTTTAGTTTGCAAGTAAAAATAACGATGGTGAAATGTTTGTTTTCTAAATTGAATGTTTTCATATTTTTATTTGATGATTATGGTGGTGTTTTCGTATCTATACAGTTATATTTATTATTGATAATTAATCTCTAGAGCCCCAGCGGCACAAAAACGTGCCAGTAAACAAGTATTACCGTTGAGCCCCGCTGGCACAAATTTGTGCCACCAAACCCGCCGATTTAAAACTGTATTTGTAGTAAAGATAAGTCTTAAAATCGTTTCTAAACGAATGTTTTCGACGGCAGATAATATTTTACTGATTATTAATATTGAAAAAATATTTTTGTTTTTATTCATAGCTTTGCGCTTGACCACTATCACACGTGATAATAAGCGACTATGAAGTTGATGATGGAGCGCGCTTGCCTAGAAATAACCTGTTCAGGAATGAATACTGTACACACAATGAACGTGTTCCCAAAATCATAGTATATTTTGAACATTAATGAATGAGCCAAAAATGCATACCTCAAACTCACTTACTTACATCAGACGATCAGAGCAAAATCCATTTATATCAATGTCACTAATTTTGTTAAGGTGAATGTTTGTATGTGTGTGTGTTTGTCGCTCCTTCACACACAAACGGCTGAACGGATTTGGATGAAATTCGGTACTCGGGTAGAGCATGTCCTGGAATGGTACATAGAATACTTTTTAATCCAGGAATATATTCTCTTGAGATATTTTCTACTATTATGCCGGTAAAATCAGTAGTAGCAGCTACTTGCCTATATATTCAGGAAGGATATTTATGAACTGATATGAACGAAGCGCTCTTTAATCAGACCTCTTTTATCATAAGACGTGACCCTTTAGGACGGATGGGCAGACAATACGCAGGTACTCCTTAACATGTCATGTCACGTCCCATCCGTCACTTGATTTGACATCAAACGTGTCGTATGTTCATCTTTTGTCCAACTTTTCTGACAAATCTTATATTTTTGAGCCATATTATCTCATCTCAACACTGTCAAATATTACGACGTGAGGTAGAAAAGGGTAACACGTAATGGACCTTTTTCGGGACGTATCGGTCTTGTCTCAATCTGTCAGTCTGCAAGTAAAGGAGTGGAGGCTCAGTTATGACTTATGAGCCATCTACCAAATTCCGAACTGTAATATATTATTTTATTTTAGAGGTCAATGCAAATCAGCTGTTTTCGTTTTCAAGCAGGGACGTGCTGTCATTATTTCTAGTTGATACGTAAGACATACAAAATTGAAATGTCAAAATCATAGTTCTAAATATTCCCAAGTGGCATCCTTGCTTAAAAAAAAGCTTTTTTATTATTGATAGGCTTGCGTTTGACCTCCATCCACCTGATGGTAAGCGATGATTTGGTGCACGATGGAGCACGTTTGCCTAGAAATAACCTATTCACTCTTGACTTATGACTTACTTGCAGATGTTTCTAAAGAGTCTTAAGTCGTAAGAGACATTAAACCCCTTGTTATTGATGTTTCCTCCGAAACATAATGCTCACAGGAGCAATATGTGAGGACGTCACGTCAGCCATGTTCTACCAACATCAATAGAACGCATACGTTCTATAGCGTTTGCTACCTGTATTGTATCAAGAAACAAAAAGAATCAAAGCATTTTTTCAAATAAATCTGTCACAAAAGTGATGCTATTTGCAAGTTTTGCTATTCCAAGTCGTAGATCTCTAGAGAAAAAGATGCAAGAAACTCCATAGGCACTCTAGGCCATACTGTTCATACCTATTATGATTTCGTAGAATTTACCAATGCCAAAAAATGCGTACGAAGACGCAATCATCTACTTATAGCTTTAGAAGCGTACCTGGGTTATTTAAGGCACATATTACTAAATTTAAACTGATAAATTCATGATTTGAAATAACAGCATCGCGCAATCTACAATTTAAATCCGAATTACCGAAATCGAAGCACTGATTAATATCAAAATTATAGACTAACTGCTAGTTTACGTAGTTATTAAAGATGTACCTAGCAAAACTATTAATACAACACAATATAAATAATTGCGCGCTCTACTCCAACAGCGTTGAATGAATGTGTGTAAAACAAATTTCAAGCATAACCATATATGCGTACGGTAGCCGGCCTTATTGGTGTTGTAATTCCATTTCCTCTGTATATTTAATTCTAACTATTGGCCCCTTCCTTTGTTTAGCTAATTGGAAACCCGCTTTATAATTGTGACACCGATTGCTCGCTGTGGTTGTCATGACAGGGCAACATAACCTTCTGCGGTTTCTATTTCGGCGCGCAGCCGGCATAATGGAGCAAAATGAAATAAAGAGGGGAAATTCGAAGGACATTCGTTGTTCCTCAGCTGAGTTAGTTGATAAAGAAATTGCTAGAACTGGGTTTGCAAACGAAATGCAAATGGGAGCGTATCGCTGTGCCGCTCATCTCCATACGATTAGTTGATCATTTGTTACGCCACCCTGCTGCCACTTCCATTCAGCCGTTTGCCGCCATTGCCGAGGCTGACTAATATACAGTATTACTTAGGTCATAACTTTTAGTGACATTACGCTTTGTGAACACATTTCTAGAACTTGGTGCGTACCGATTGGAAGTTTCAATCTAACGGGAGTAGGTATTGCCTTTATTGCGTGACAATATAAATTACGTTGAAGTCGAAAATGCTTTTTGGGTGTTCACAGTTCGATGTTACAGCTACTAACCACAGAGTTCGGTTGTCTATTATACAAAGACACTGATTAAAGAATTATTAGAGCACAATACATAAATATTAATGTGTAATATGCGTTAAGGTGAAAACTAATCGGTTTGTTCTCGCTAGATGGCGTTAAACTCAATAATTTTTAGATTTGTTTTAGTACATGGCAACTTTCATGAATGCTATCAAGACAGCTGTGATTGCTTTATTCTGACATTCCAATTTATCGAACTTAGTCATTATTGCTTCAAGATCCACATAATTCGGATTGCTCGTGCTCATGTAGGTAGTGTGTGTCGCTTCACACGCCGATTGCTAGAATTAGTAGGTACTTTAATTAGAAAGATTTCACCTTAATGTCTGATTGTTCGTCTATTGTTTTTCTTTTTATTAATCTGTTTTGTTTTCCAAGCTTTAATGAGCATCTGTTATTCAAAACAAATAACTTTTACTGATTCGTCACGGCACCAGTTTTCGTATGTCTTATTATATGTTTTAACAAGAAGTTACTGGCACTTATGAGTACTAATGGCTTCGAACCAATATATTTATATATAGTATATGTATAGAGGCTAAATCTAATTAACATCTTAATGAAGTCGGTGATATAATGAAGTTGTCAGATGGAAGTCGACACACGACTGCGGGGAGTTGAGACTGTTTAATTTTTCGCTGTGTGATTACCATTTGCATACGCTGCGAGCCTTCGGATACTAAATTAGGTTTTCTTCCTAATAATATGTTTTATATAGCTTTTGTAATTATAGTTATGGTTGAATATATCATTTTTAAATTTTAAAAGAAGTAAAGTAGTAGTGTTTATTATATTTATTATTATTGATAGGCTCGCGTTTGACCACTATCTCACCTGAAAGTAAGCGATGATGTGGCCGACGATGAAGCACGCTTGCCTAGAAGTAACCTATTCACTCTTGACTTAAAGCCCCCTAAGTTGTAGCTATCAGGTAACATAGACCCCGGCAGGGAACTTCACTCCTTAGCTGTACGCCTAATGAATGTGTTCTCAAAACGCTTAATAACTAAAAGATTTCATTTAGGAAACAGTTTTAAACGAGACAGTCATGTCAAGTTTTGAGTTTAGGAATCTAAGTAATCACTTTTCATACTAACAATTTATTTGTCCCTAGCTATAAAAATGATTTTAGCTAAATACTCTTTTAGTAGCTTTGTTTCAATTGCAGTCACTATACAAAATTCATGTTTTTGACGTTAACTGTTTCGTCAATGCGCAGAGTGTCTTACAAATGAACCACGTTCATCTATAATATAAACGTATATTATAAGATTTCAGTACACAAAATATAATATGTATGATAACATACAATCATATTGATCATGACCTCCCTATTCTGATATTTTTAGAACGTTTGCGGAATCGAAGGTATACCTAGTAGATGTTGATATTATTTTCTATATGGTAAAAATAGATACTAAGATGGAAATTATACGGAAATAGATCATCAGATGATAACTATCATATAAAAATATGATTGCTTTGGTGGCAATACAGATAACACAATACTCTTTTAAAGCTTCTATTTACAATGTCTCTGCTTCAAGTAAACACAATTTCTAGAAATGAATGATTTATTTTTAGTTTCACAAATAAACTTCCCAGTTTTTTGTTGTTTGTTCTTTTTTTTTGTTTGGTGAGATTTCGTATTTCTTGAAATGTTGGAGTAGCAAATATTGTATTTAGGTAAGATACAATATAAAAGATTTTTTTCAAATATGATGTTTCTCTCGTCAAATTGTGAACTATGTTTTATATTTGGGTCACTAAGCTACAGACTACGCCCAGTTTAGGACCCGTAGCAAATTTTTAAGGCCATTGTTAGTTAGTTTGTTAGTAAGTTGATTAGTGTTATATGATATTTCTGTTTTCAATAAGGTAGTTTAGGAGCATTTTAACATAGTATCATATATAGCATACATTTGCCTTTACTATAAACTAGCTGCTGCCACCGGTTTGGCCCGCGTGAAAGTAAAATATTGTCCCAATGAAACATGTTTTTTTTTCAGTGGGAAAATCATCTAATGACATCCCCCGCTCTTGGGCGGAGTGGGAGATAGTGTCAGACTTTTACTGACTAAAAACCCACTCCTGTTCCTTCGTTGACTTTCATATTCCGAGATAAAAAGTCCTTTGTGTTATTCGAGGACATGGTCTACCCATATACCAAGTTTAAAGTAAAAAATATAAACACACGCACCATCTTTCGCTCTTATAATATTAGTGTGATATATTTATTTATTCTATACTTTAATGTACACTATTACACATACAAAAGAATGTGTAATAGCTGTCATTGGTGTAATAAAACCAGTATTAAATAGATATATTATAAAAGATACACAGATATATAGACCAGGGTAGATGCCTTCAAAAATAATAAAAAGTGAAAAATAATAATAGTAGGATGAAACCCATCACAAAAGGAGGAGAATATTATAAAAATGAAAGGAAAAATAATTTACGGGCGATCTGAGGTCGGGAAGGGGGTGGGGGTGACTTTTTAAGGGGAAAAAACGGTTTTTCTCGATTTCCGGCAAAACTAAAAGTCCTATGGAAAAAAGTCAAATGGCAAAGTTGTAGGTAATAAAAAGATCTAAAACTTTTGTATTAACACTTTTTTCACATAACCTCAAAATTTATGTGAAAAATTCAAAAAACCATGTGTTTGGTTTTTTATTTTTATCTCTTTCAAAAAACAATATTTTATCACGAAATTTGGTGAAAACTTACCTTTTTATGTCCCAAATACGCTGTAATTTATTTGATTAGAAATATTTATTTTTTCACCTTATTTTGAATAAATATCGAAAAATCACCCTAATTTTCAATCGAAAAATCACCCGTCAAAATATCTTTTTTTTTCAAACAGTTTATATGGTGTCTGTTCGTTGAAATCTCTACTTTCCGATGGTGAAAAAAATATATATGTTACCATAGTAAATCTTCTCAGCAAATGCAAAAAACCGAAAAAAACTCGAATTCGAAATTTTTTTTCAATTATTATATTGAATGTAGAGCTATTTATTAAAATTTACACTTTAATTACTCGAAAAACGTAAAATAACATGTTACATAGATAACAAAAAAAATTGCAAATCAAAATATAGTACTATAATTAACAAACAAATAAGTTGATAAAATTAATACTTAATAAGACGTCTACAATATTTGGAGAAAGGAGTCGAATCTTCTTTAAGTTATATGCGTAGATGCCTATTTATAACTATTTTTAGATAACTTATATTTATCTGAGTGACCTACGAAAAATTTTAGCCCATCAAAAGGTATTTCATAGAGGAGTGGGGAAGGGGCTAGGCGGGTCCGGGTCTTACTACATACATACCTAATATATTATTTCGTAGCAGCTGTAACAACCGTTAGCCTAGCCAGTATTCGAAATACAGTATAGTATACAACATCGTTTAAAAAAATACACGTGCACGTTGAGTTTCTTGAAGATAATTGTGACAAGTTTACAAAAAAACTAAGAAGATTAAAAAAATAATAATCTCCTTTATTTTGCACAAACAAACTTAGTTACTCCCATAAGATATATAAAATACACATCGTAAATATATTTTTACTAACTAACTTATGGCCTATTTTCATATATATTTCATATATTTTAAATATATTTTAGATACATTCAAAATATATCCTAAAAGACATAAAAAACATAGCTAAAAATAAAATAAAAAAATTGAATATATCTGAAATATATTTGAAATGTATAATATATATATGAAAATCGGCCAAAAGTTAGTTAGTAAAAATATATTTACGATGTGTATTTTATATATCATATGGGAGTAACTAAGTTTGTTTGTGCAAAATAAAGGAGATTATTATTTTTTTAATCTTCTTAGTTTTTTTGTAAACTTGTCACAATTATCTTCAAGAAACTCAATGTGCACGTGTATTTTTTTAAACGATGTTGTATACTATACTGTATTTCGAATACTGGCTAGGCTAACGGTTGTTACAGCTGCTACGAAATAATATATTAGGTATGTATGTAGTAAGACCCGGACCCGCCTAGCCCCTTCCCCACTCCTCTATGAAATACCTTTTGATGGGCTAAAATTTTTCGTAGGTCACTCAGATAAATATAAGTTATCTAAAAATAGTTATAAATAGGCATCTACGCATATAATTTAAAGAAGATTCGACTCCTTTCTCCAAATATTGTAGACGTCTTATTAAGTATTAATTTTATCAACTTATTTGTTTGTTAATTATAGTACTATATTTTGATTTGCAATTTTTTTTGTTATCTATGTAACATGTAATTTTACGTTTTCGAGTAATTAAAGTGTAAATTTTAATAAATAGCTCTACATTCAATATAATAATTGAAAAAAAAAATTCGAATTCGATTTTTCTTCGGTTTTTTGCATTTGCTGAGAAGATTTACTATGGTAACATATATATTTTTTTTCACCATCGGAAAGTAGAGATTTCAACGAACAGACACCATATAAACTGTTTGAAAAAAAAAGATATTTTGACGGGTGATTTTTCGATTGAAAATTAGGGTGATTTTTCGATATTTATTCAAAATAAGGTGAAAAAATAAATATTTCTAATCAAATAAATTACAGCGTATTTGGGACATAAAAAGGTAAGTTTTCACCAAATTTCGTGATAAAATATTGTTTTTTGAAAGAGATAAAAATAAAAAACCAAAAACATGGTTTTTTGAATTTTTCACATAAATTTTGAGGTTATGTGAAAAAAGTGTTAATACAAAAGTTTTAGATCTTTTTATTACCTACAACTTTGCCATTTGACTTTTTTCCATAGGACTTTTAGTTTTGCCGGAAATCGAGAAAAACCGTTTTTTCCCCTTAAAAAGTCACCCCCACCCCCTTCCCGACCTCAGATCGCCCGTAAATTATTTTTCCTTTCATTTTTATAATATTCTCCTCCTTTTGTGATGGGTTTCATCCTACTATTCGTTTTTTTTGTTTTAAAAATTATCGACACTGGTCTAATATACATATGTCGTATAATAGATGCATAAATACATACATAATTATTGAAAACTATAGACAGATATATTGGCAGCGACAGGTAATTTTATATTGGTATCATTTTCAAATCGAAATTACTCAACACACCCTGCACTTTCCATTCATAGAAAAGTCCGAGTCTCTCTCAAAACTGTATTATTTAGTAGAAACTTTAACCACTTTTTTTTTTACTCGATTTTGTCTACAATCCATTGTGTTATGTTTAGGATATCGATATCGAACCCTTTAAAAATATTTGTTCAAAAAATTCGCAGCGTGGCATCGCGCCAGTCACGTTTGTCGCTCCGATGGCCTTTAGAGTAGAATTTAAAATCGCCATGTGTGTTTATCGGGTCTGCTGTTTGGACAAAAAGCTTGAGTTCCTTATTCGATCCCAGTAAATGACAAAAGAATGAGTAACTTTGCTTTTATTTATTTATAATGTTATGTTAATGCTCAACATCGTGAGCATTTCTTTCTTTCATTCATCATCATCATCTTCTTGCCCTTGTCCCGTTTTATTTGGGGTCGGTGGTGTATATCTCTTTCTTTCGTTATTTTTCATAAATGTTGCCCCACACTATGAATATCCTGCATCGTGGTTGCATTCACAAACATTTTTTTTAACTCAGATTCACAAGACCCGGAAGAATTATCTGTAAAGAAACCTTTTGTTTTTATTTATTAATTTGGAAAAAATAAAAAAATTATGTGCGAAAGTGTTGCATAAGCGAACTTGGCGCATTCTCTACCAAGGTTACCTAAGGGTTTAAAATGAGTATAAAATTTCTGTTGCCACCATAACAACAAATACTAAAAGCTCTCCCGTACAACAAACGTGATATTGTTGCCGTTTTTTGCTTTGTACGGTACGGAACCTTTCGTGGAGTCCGACTGACACACACACGGACAATATTTACTAATTTAATCAACTTGGTATGATGTTATTAAAGTCATAGCGGAAGTAATCAAATTAAAAGGTATATTGAATCAAATCGAAAATGAAGAGTTTTAGAATAGAATAGAATAGAATAGAATAGAATAAACTTTATTGTACAACAAAATAGTAACAATTTCACAGAAACTTAAACCTATGTATGTATGTGTATGTGTGTATGTGTATGTATGTAGTTTTCTGTGAAGAAAATAAATATCCCCTACGGCATAGCATAACCAACTTTATAATGTTCACACTGCTGGGACACAAACCTCCTTTCTAGAAGAGGGCATTCCTTCTTCTAGCAAGGAGGCACATTGACCGTAATCCACAACTCGGGTCCAGTGCAGATGTCACTTATACCCGAATTTCTGGTTCTAAGGCAGGTCGGTTTCCCTAAGATATTTCACGTTGGTCCTGTGGCAAACCTCACAGAATTCCCCGTATCACGAATTAACAACATTCGTATTGAATTTGCCAGTCCATTACCTAGTAAAAGTAGTTCTTAGAATGTCGTCAGAGTGAAGGCTATATGGCGGAGCAAACATTAATTCCTAGAAGAGCAATGTCAATCAGTGCTAAAGCCTTCCTCTTTGTTATTAGGTCATGAATGGGGTTAGCTAGTGGCCGACATGGTCGAATGGAAATTAAATTGGAAATTGTTCTAAGATGTTTTACACAGTGTACAATTTTTGCGAAAACGCGTTGTCGCTTTGCTCCAATCTACTAGAATGTTTAAGCTCACAAATCAAATCAACTCGACTCAAATTTTTTTCAAGGTGACTGATATATCGATATATTAATTTATTATAAAACGTTTTAATCAACGTAACATAAATTGTAGGCTATAACACTATTTGAGCCTCGAGTTAGCACATAAATCGGATTACACATAATTTAAATGGATTTGGATTAATTTATACTATGTTATATTTACAAATCACACTAATATTATAATGGTGTGAGTACGTATGTACATCCCGTCGCCCTCCCTGCAAACTGTCGTAACTAGCAGTTGATATTTTTCCAGGGCGACGGTCGTTCGGCGTTAAAATAATATTCCCGTAGTTGCGTTGGCTGTAGTTTTATTAATAAATTAATAAGTTTTTTATATTAATCTTGGCATATTCTTTTGAGGTATTCCATGAAGCACACCTAAACGAAGCACACCCAGACGAAGCACACCTAAACTATTCCACTTAGCACACCCGTAGGTGGGCTTCAAATAAAAATTTAAAATAATTAATTTCCTATTCCACGAAGCACACAACACACAAGCATAAAAATATCGATAGCGAGCGCGCCTGCTGGCTGTGGGAGAGTGGGAGTCGGGTCTCTGGCTTCGCGCACCACAGTCGTCGAACATTGGCACCTTGCTCGATGATAACACTTTCCGCCTCGCTGTTGCCTTACGTCTAAGTGCTCCATGCTGTTCTCCTCATCGCTGTCACTGCGGCGAAGTCGTCAACAGCCTCAGACACCACGGTCTGTCATGCAGCCGTAGTGCGAGTCGCATTGCGCGACACGCGAATATCAACGACATCATCCGGCGCAGCTTGTCACTGTCGGCGTTCCAGCCGTATTGGAACCCCATGGGCTGGCACGCGACGATGGCAAGAGACCGGACGGCATGTCGTTATTCCCTTGGAAGATGGGAAGGACGCTACTTGTGTCGATACTCTTGCACCTTCACATTTTCCTAGCTCGTCGTGTCGTGCTGGTGCTGCCGCTGCGGCTACGGAGAACCTCAAGCGGCGAAAATATAACAACCTGGTTGGAAGTTATATTTTCGATCCGTTTGGGGTTGAAACTCTCGGATCGTGGGGTCCGAGTGCTCACAAGTTGTTTAAAGACCTATCGAAACGTCTAGTTGACACTTCGCGTGACCCAAGGGCTGGTTTTTACCTCGGACAGAGGATAAGCATTGCCATACAGCGTGGCAATGCCGCTAGCCTTTTGGGCACATTACCAGTCGACAGCGATGTGGAAGAGTTTTTTGACGCCATATTTTAGTTTGATTTTAGTTAGTTGTAATTAGCGTAGGGTATTATTTTTATTTATTTTTATTTACTGTAATTATAATTTTTAGTTGTGTATTATAGAAAAATAGTTAAAAAATAATTATTTTTTTGGAAAGATAATTATCAAACAATCTGTGATTTTAAATAGTAAGATTACAAAAATTACAAATATTGTGTCACATTATTGTAATGAAACTGAATGATGTTAGAAATTTATGTTAGTCTTTTAAATAATAAATATTTTCTTCTATCGACATTTTTTATTTATTAGTCCCCGCACTATGCGTGTGATAATCGTAGGTGTGCTTTGTGGAATAGGAAATTAATTGTTTTAAATTTTTATTTGAAGCCCACCTATGGGTGTGCTAAATACTTTAGATGTGCTTCGTCTGGGTGTGCTTCGTTTGGGTGTGCTTCGTGGAATACCTCGTTCTTTTAGTTAGTAGTGGCTCTAAAGCTCTAAATTACAAAGGTAGTGAGGATATTTTTTACCTTTTTTAACACTTCCGCAAAAGAAATTCTTGAATATAACTTCGGTAAACGATACAGATATGACGATTAGAGAGAACATATTCGAAATAATGTTATGAACACGTTGGTAATATCAGTGCAGATACGCCAGTTTGTGAGATACGACAGTTGGCGGGGAGGGCGAAGATATATTTGTTATTTTTACACGTTCAGACGATTGAATGGATTTAAATGTAACGTTAAATTAATATTACTTACGTCAGAATAAAGCTAGAACTACATTAGACCGACGCCCACGTGGACCATGACTGATTTGCATGTAACACGACGTCGCGTGGCGTCGTCGCTTTGCGTGGATCTAGTGTAGCTCTACAAGTCTATAGTTTTCATACTGAAATGTCTAAATACATTTCATTTATAGAAATTAGACCGAAACAGCGATTAAAAAACCCGGAAATAATGCACACAAGTCTATAGTTTCCATAATGGAATGTCTAAATATATTTCATTCATACAAATCAGACCGAAAATAGCAATTAAAAAAAACGTAAACAGCGCACACGTGTGTCACGTACGCTTAAATCAGCTTATATGCGTAAATGCGCTGTGTTAATTAATGCGCGCGTAAGTTCTACATTTATACATAGGCTATAATTTATAATGAGAGGAAGTACGAATTCAATGCGGGCAAAAATGGAGGCATCGGATTGACATGCGCTACCAATATCTTTCGTTTTTTTTTTTTGCGGTTTGGTAATCATCAAAAAATCTCTAGCACATTGGATCTTCTCGTTCCACGAGTATAAGACTTTTAGCGTCTATAACCCATCTAGACATCATGTACCGGAAAACACACCGTTGAAAGGCCTGCCACAAGGTGGACCTACTCAATACTTTATTGCATTCCATAATGTAGACTAAGGTGGTAAATATTCGCCAAAAAAAAAAAAACAATCGTGGACCCTTTCGGGCTCAGCAAAAAGGATATGCGGAGATGTGAACTTATCATTTATGTTATTTATAATCTAAAAACCAACGATCTGGTGAGTGTTGCCAAAATTTAATGAATGCCAGAAGCACAAGACCAATCATTGTGGCGACACTTGGCTGGCCTAGCCTAGCCTAGGCCTAGCCTTTGCATACATAGGTCTCCGTTAAATGTCATCACAGCGACCAGTCTTGTGCATCTCGCATCCATCTGTTTCCTATGACTCACACCCAGGTCATCAGTCCTCCTTATGGGAGGCCATCCAACGGTGGTCTGTGTATTGTGTATCTTCTTAAATTAATGTAATTGCAGGTTAGCCATTTTTAGGGTTCCGTACCTCAAAAGGGAAAAACGGAACCCTTATAGGATTCTTTGTTGTCCGTCCGTCTGTCTGACAAGACCTTTTATCTCGAGAACGCGTGGAGGTATCGAGTTGTATTTAAAACCATATACTCAGGTTTGCGGTCCCTTCAAGCTGTGTAAAAATCAAACTTCTAAGTTGACGAATAAATAAGATACGGCCGTTTATGTCGCAAAAAACGTATATTTTGGTACTCTCAAAGATCGAAATTCATAGGGTACTTCCCGTTGAACTAGAATCCTGAAATTTGGCACAAAGCAAGGTCTTCTCCTACTGCTCTGTCCCTCTCATACTACTTCTTTTGTTCATTCTTCCTTTCATATACAGTCCATACTTCTGTGGAATGCGCTTCCTCTCGACATCAGGATGGCCACCAGTCAGTATGCATTTAAGCGAAAGTTGCGGCATTACTTTCAGAACAAATAGCGGAGTCGTTTCAAAACCCCCCTTCTGCTACTTTATATAAATATATATGTAGGTATATTATATTAAATATATATGTATGTCTATTTTAGTTATATATATACATTTGCACCCTTATTTTTCTTAATAATCCATTTTTTTTTTTGTTTTGTTGTTTTTTTTTTGTGCACCTGCCATGTTTTTCTCTTCACCACCCTAGGTTGACTGGTAGAGAATGCCTAAGGCATTAAGTCCGCCTTTGTACCTGTGCGTTGCATAAAGTTTAAATAAATAAATAATAAATAAATAAATAAAGCAAGGTCTTATTTAGCACAGTTAAAGGAAACAATCTGGTTGTTACCTACGTCACAAAAAAAAAAAAAATGCAATTCGGAAAAATCTTCAAGACTCCATTCGGGAATTGTAGTTTGCACGGAAGTGCGCGATTCCGACTCGCACTTGCCGAGTTTTTATAAATCATTTCAATCGTGTAACCAGTGTGTAAAATTTCACTTGCCTATTTAAAAAAATCGATAAAATATTCGACAGTTTCCCCATAGGGTTGCAGAACCAGATTGCGGAACAGCTAAAAACGTATCATTACGCTTATTTCCCTTGCGTACGCAGTGATACTTAATCGAATGTCAATCCTGGAGGCTGCCCCCCCACTCGTGAATGGAGACCACTGTGTGACAGGTTACATGGCATTGCTGTTCCATTGTCGTGCACACGCTATAGCAGTCGTAGTATATTGAAGTTGAGGTATTGATTTGTTACAACAGATAGTCATGAGATAGCGTTGACTTTTATATTTACTTTTGACAATAATTTAGCATTCAAATAGATTCAATTGTTTTTTTTTTTTTGTTAATTATAGGCTCGCGTTAGACCACTATCTCACCTGATGGCAAGCGACGATGGTTTATTGCCTGAAACATTTTATGGAAATACTAGCTTTTGCCTGCGGTGTCACCCGAGTTAAAATAGAAAACTATCTTAAGAGGCTGCTTTTCCACTCGCCTATCGTAAACATCGAGCATGGTTTAAAAGCTTGTTACTTCATCCAACGCAATCCAACGTGATGTTTGACGAAAAGGTAACACGAAAAAAGAGTGATAATACCTGAAAAATCTGTTGGCATTCAGTAGTTCCGTGATTTACTCGAATATTTTACAAAACTTGTTCCAGGAAATACGTGTTTTTTTTAACACTTAAAAGATTTTGAAAAAAATTGTCATTATATAGATTCTTTATAAAATTTGCTAGGCTTGCATGTTGTACTTTTTTAAGTTTTTGCATAGCTTCTTTCGCGGGCCTTGAGCGTGGAGACCGAATCCAGAAATTCCGTAACGAAAATAACCTAACACCCCCCACTCATTTGTTTTTTGAGCATGGTGACCGCTAAGAAAACAAATGAGTGAACAATCAATCCAAATTCAATTCAATGTGTGAAAGTGTAACTTCAATTAATATCAAAGAAAAAAAAACAGAGGAAAAAAAAAATACTGCATAAATAAAATAAATAAATAATTATAATTGCATAAGTTGATAAAAATGCTATGCAATAGCTTTACCGCGCTAGTCCCCGAGTGCCACACGTCTTTTTTTTTTTATTGATATAAACTAGTGCTTGACTGAGATCCCACCTGATGGTAAGTAGCGATGCAATCTTTGATGGTGAGACGCACTAGCTACTACTACTACTTTTTTGATTTCTTAAAATTTTGAGTAATTTATGAAGTGTCAAATTTCACCCAAAATAGCAGATTTTCAGAGATCTTAACTGGATTAGTTTTACACAAATTTATGAATTGATTTCCATAAAAGCCTAGATAATATCCACAAGATGGTTTGCAAGAAGCTGTTTCCAAAATATCTAATGAAAATTGTGTAATAACGTCATAATCGCGAAAGAGCTGTTGTATGAAAAACAGAGAAAATTTATCTCGAGATCAAGATGCATCCCCTTAAAGAATTCCCGAGATAAAATGATGAAATACACTGTCTTATTCTAGCTAGGACATGGTGTGCCTGTGTGTCAATTTCATCAAAATCTGTGCAGATTTTTCAGCGTAATAATGTAGCAAACTTACACAAACATAAATTAAAACTTCCTCATTAATGATTAGTGTGATTAGTGTATTACTCGACTTTTTAAATTAAATTATGTATTAGATACCTAATCTACGTCAACACCATTTTGTGCTAGCCATTGTTCAGGTCAGTTAGATTTGGAGTTAAGCCTATAAAATAAACTGCTGATACAGGATGATTTTTTTGGAATATGTTCTATTATACAGCAAATTAATGTCAAAGGTGAGCAGAACGCGCATATAAATCATTAGCCCTACCTAGCCTACCACCTAGGATTCCCTTGCGTGGAGTTAGTAAATACCTACTTCTTTTTCCCCTAAAAAAAAAATGATGGCCTATGTGTCTACTCAGGATATAAGCTATGGTGTCATCCAAAATCCGTTTAGCCGTTTCATCATGATGGAATAACAAACATTCACACATACAAACTTTTGCCTTGATAATAACACATTTATGAGTAGCATAAGTCATAAAAATTGTATTTTTTGTTGATAAAAGTTGTATAAAAAGAGTTTACTGAAATAACAAAATAATCTACAACCTGGGGTCTCTCCTCTCTCCCGCTCCAGCCACGACCGGGCGAATCATTAGATGATTTCCAACCTAAAAATAAACCTAGAATACTTTATTTATTAACTTATTAAAACTTCATGTAACACAAAGGTACAAAGGCAAACTATCGATGATATATCGCCTATCGTCACTTCACACAAACTAGCAACTCACAATACAGCCTGTATATTTAAACAATAGTGGTTCTAGCCGAAATGGTATCACATTGTAGCCGCCCAACTAAGTCCCACCTGCCGTGACCAACATTACCATACTAATAATAATTAGTAGTCGACCAACTCTACGGATATAGCATGACTCAATACGAGCTGGTATAATAGCTTCACGACTAAGGCTAGATTTAATATTAAAGCTAATAGTAGTAATGACTAAAGGACTGGTTTTTACCTCGGTCAGAGATTAAGCATTGCCATTCAACGTGGCAATGCCGCTAGCCTTTTGGGCACACTTCCAGTCGACAGCGATGCGGAGGAGTTCTATGACGCCATATTTTAGTAGCCTTTAGTGTGTTTAGTTGGGTTAAGCATAAATATTTTTTTTTAATAATTGAGTTTATTATGTATATATTTTGTTGTTGTAAAAAACTAAATAAATAGTAGGTATGAACTATATTGTCTCAATCAATACACATTTCACGGAGTATGTTTTACAACGGTCAGAAATCGCGTCACAACAAATAAAGCGTGTAAACCTAAGGCGAAATAGGGATGACAGTTTTCCTTGTATTCTAAACTTTATACCCCGTTAAATTTTGATCGTTTTAATCCTGTGGAGGGTCGATTCGGTACATGAAATACTATCGATATCAATGTAAAAATTTTTTTTTTTTTTTTCAAAGACTCACATGTATATATTTTCTTGTAACTAAATAAATAAATAATTAGTGTAAAAATTAAATTAAAAAATAATACACCTTTTTTAAAAACTCTTATAAATTTACGTATGTATGAAATTAATTTATTTAAGAAAACGTCAGCTGAGCGAGTTCAATGACCTGTAGGTAATTAGTACGCAACGCCGACTACTACCTACGGGTCATAACAATAATAACAAACATACTAAAATACACGCTCACAAACTTTCACCTATATAGTAGGTATTGTGACGAGGGGAGACGCCAATGAAAGGCTTTTAGCTTTGATTTTAGTAATTATATTCGTAGAAGCCTTTGAATTATCTTATTATCATATAAAATTAAATTCATATTTTTTTCATGTTGACAACTTCAGTCATATTTTTAAATCTATCTTCTTAATACATCTGCCTTAAAAGGTCCATTATAATAAAGTTTCTACTTCAATTAATATGTGACCTTCGTGGTCGTCACAGTATATAGCTAATAGAGTCTGTGCGGAAAGTAAACCGTCGTGGGATTTGAGGGCGCTGCTGTAGATAAATATCGTTTTCGTTATGTAAGCAACATTGTGACGTCATTATAGAGCGACTGTTAAATCTTGATATTTTTAAACTATGTTAGACTAGCTTCTTCCAGCGGCTTCACTCTATAATAAAAATTATCCTATTCTGAATTTGCTCACCTAGTGAAACTGCAAAGTTATAGCTTATGTGCTATATTATTGAAATGTTTATAATTAAGTTCATTTGTCTAGTAGTTTTTGCGCGACACATCCATACATACGAGTACCTAGATCTACCTTCACAAACTTTCGCATTTATAATATTAGTAGCCCATTTATTGAACTTGCTCAAGTGATGAAACTTAGCAAAAATATAGGTTATAAGCTACATTATAGCAACGTTTATCATTAAATTCATCCGTTTATAAGTTTTTGCGTAATGCCGACACCTTGACACCTGGGGGAAGCCTATGTCAAACAGTGGACATCTTTCGATTGCAACGATGATGAACATTTAAATGCAAACACGAACCGGTAAAGGAAAATAGCGTGAAGGAAATGCTGTACTGCCTATCGAGGTAGGTTCCACCAACGACCACTTACCAAGTTCCAACGAAAATGGTTCCATCACTTTGACTGGGATTGGTCTATTATCACTGACTGGAATATTGTAGCTAGCAGCAAGTTTATGTTTGTTAAATATAAAGGTAAAAATGGGACACAGTACCACTTACTCGTTATCTTTCTTAGTACACTTTTCCCTTTAGCTAATCAATGAAAAATATGAACTTAATGACTATAAAAATAAAGTACACTTCAAAATTTGTAATGTTGCTTCGTAAAAAATCTATTTAGCCTGTAAGGGACCATCTCGCATATAAGAACCTTGGGATCACTTGGTTGTCCGTCTGTTTATCTGTTAAGACCCTTTAACTCGAGAACGCTTGGAGGTATCGAGTTAAAATTAAAACCATACACACAAGTCTGCGGTCTTTTGAAGTTGTGAAAAAATCAAACTTCTGAGTTAACGAAAAAAAAAAGATACGGCCGTTTATGTCGCAAAAAACATATATTTCGATACTCAAAGGAATCAAAGTTCATAGGGTTGAATCTCGTTGACCTAGAAACCTGAAATTTGGCATAAAACGAGGTCTCATAGAACAAGTACAGGGAAAAATCAGAAAACTGTAAATTTGTAGATCAGATCACTACAAAAAAAAAAATTGTTTGCAATTCGGAAAAATTTTTGTAACTCAATTCGGGAATTGATTTCGGTAAATTTGTACAGACTCTTCAGTGCGCGAGTCCGACTCGCACTTTTTTATTTTAGTTACTGTATCCTCACTCAAGCCTGAAAAGAAATATTTTAAGTTAGTCGAAATGCATTATAAATTTAAAGTATCAATACTCTTTATACTAGCCATCGAAAATATTGACAAAAATAAAATAAACAAATATCCTCATGTTTTAATGAACTTCCGTTTAATTTATATATATTTAGGGATAACATGGACAGGAGTTCACCTAGGAAGTCTAAAAACATTAAAATAAAAGTGTTACGTACCAAAAACACAGCATACCAATGTTTCCCAAGTTCGTGACTTTGTTTTGATCAATTATGGTGTCATTTGCCATTTATTATCTTTGGCAAAACTGTAATATATTAAATATTATTTCCCTTACAGCTCAGTGAAATTTTTTATCACATTTCTGAAGATTTCAATTAAAAATCACAATAAAATAACACAATAAACAAACCTGATATGACGTTTGCCATTTGATGGATGGCTGGGTTGTGTTGCTACTTAAAATCTTTAATGTTGTTTTCACTTTACGCCACGACGGTTCTTTTATCGCACAGACAATAGTGTGATATAATTCAAAAACTCTTTCTTCTTTCTGCCCTTATCCCATATTACTTTGGGTCGGCGCAACATGTTTTGTTTCTTCCATTCTGCCCTGTCACCCATCAAACTATCGCTAACTCCCTTTTCTTTCATGTCACTCCGCACACATGGATGGATATCCATCTTTTCTTCGGCCTTCCTCTCCCTCTCCATCCACCTACATGTATACTCAGAACTCTTTTAGTAATATGCGCTAAACTCTCGCACAAAATACTTCAGTAGAAAACATTGCTACAATCCCAAATCGTGTACCGTTTATCTGATACATAAATGGAAGGAATGCTATACGTTTATTTCTTTGATTCACAAATGAAAAATACCAAGAGCAGAAACAGTAAACAAAAGGACAAAATTAATATCTATTGTTAGCTGCAACAAAGAAGATAATACACAGACACTTGTATCGTGCTCGAAACACGTGTCACGATCTCCTAATTATTTGTTCGAGTGCTCGAAACAAGGATTCACGGATATTGAGTGTAAATGGGAATTAAGCAATTACGACCGTCCACTTCAGCTGCCAAGTGGAAACTGACCAGACTCGGCTTGTTTTTCTTTAATTACCCATCTCGGGTGGCGTGCTTTCGCAGCGGCGCATATAAACAATGGCTACATGGAACCTATGCTAACATTTACTAAAGGGAGACATAAATGTCAAAGATACACCATGTGTACCTAAGTGTGTAATTATGTAGTTTAGAATATATAAAACACAAAGGTATAATTAGAAGTTTTATTTGCTAATTCAGTGGTAAAATAAACTTTAATGTTTTACTGCGGTGTTTATTTTCTCTACGTATCTAAGGGTCGTTGTGGTTCCCTAAGGATTTTCAGAACTGAATGGTGTAAAGATGAAAGAGTGAGGGAGGGCATTACCATTAATTTTAGGGTGTGGTTACTTTGTAATACATTATGACTTTAGTTTCTGGCTAAAACTCATCTGTGTTTATTCAGTTGCTCTTTGCGTTCTAGGACCAAAGTGACTTTTTCAAATGTTCTGATATCTTTTTGAGACGCGCGTAGAACACAACGATGATTCATGTTTGGTCCTTACCGGACAGTTGGAAGGCGAGCTACCCATTGCATGTCGTCCACAAGCCCGCGTTTAAGGTGGCTGGGAATTGCTCTGTGACTTCCGAAAGCATAAAAACCACGTATCAAAGTTAATTTAAATTTTAACCATACGTTTTTTATTAAAATCCATTACTTTTATTCCATGAATCTTTTATTAAAAATGGTGATTAATCTCATTAATTATTCATAGCCTTGAATATACGCCGATAGCCTCAACTATGAATGTGTCCTATCACTTTCAATGCCTATTTATAAGTGCCATGTAGGCGTTCCCACGATTTATTTTCAGTTACATCAAACCGTAGTAGCCTGGGGACGTGTCAATTTGTGCCACATTCATGAAAAGGGGTCTTTGAGATTTATTTGCTATAGTTATTTATTTTACACCTGTACACAGGTTCTGTTACTGATTGCCTGTCTGACAAATCAGTGTTTCTCAAAATGTGTGCCACGGTACACTGGTGTAGCACGGTGATAAGTTGGCGTGCCTTGATTTCTCTTAAAGTTAATAGATAGACGAAAGAAAAATGTAGATCTACTTTTAGGCTTTTAGCCTGGGTTCGAAACCAATTCGCTGAGAGCAGTCCTTTTGGACACTTACCGATTAACGAGCAGGAAAAACTATTGGAAAAGAAAACGGATCGCACATTAAAATTAAAAATACCCAGAAATTCGTTTATAACCTTTTTGGATAAGTACATTTATGGTATTCTTGCAAATACTTTTACCATTGGAAACCCATTTATGGGAATTAGGATTTTCAACATTTACCCCAATAAAAAAAGCGAACGCCTCAGGACCGTGGACAAAGAAATTAGAAAGAGTCTCTGCTGAATTAAACAAGCGCATGTTTCGCATTAAGTAACTTTTCTGCAATATTAAGTTTAGGTTTTCTGATTGCTGATAAATATTGGTTTATTGATATTCTTTTCTTGATCAATACTTTGTAAAAAATATTTTTCATTTATGGTGTACCTGTACCTTAAACACAAATAGTTTGCGGAACACTGTCATAGACAATAGACACATTATAGTTCGAAGGCAAGTTCTAAAAAAGGTTGAAGTTATCTACTGCCTTTTTTATTGTGTGAGAAATTATTAAATAACTTCTCCCAGGGGTAGAATGAGGGAACAGACTTTTGCTGGCTAAAAGCTTTCGAACTATCCAAGTCAAGTTTCTTGCGTAAGCATAGCATATGCAGACTTAGAAATATTCCTACTGCTGGGTCTCAGGCCACCGCTTTATGATAGGAAATCAATGGCCCACGACTCACGTGTCGGTGGACGTCACATGTTTTGGAAGCTTTAGTTCTAGACTTCTAGGACATGACGGTTTTCTCGTAAAGTTTTTTTTCACGTCTTTGAGAGCATTGGTGACGAAACATGTCTTCGAAATTTTTTGTAGGACATCCCGGTTTTCCCATGATGTTTTGAGAGCAGTGGTGATAATATGATTTAAACAAAGTAAAGTGCCTATCAAGGTTTAAACCCACGACATACAACTCATAATTCAGGGCCATTATCATTAGCTACTATTGCTCTATCGGTAAAGTGCTCAGTCTATAAATAATTTAGCATCAACAAACACATAATAAAACGTCCAACAAAATTTCGTATCACGTAAATAAACCTTCTCTCATAATATTAAAGCGGTGTACTGTTAAATACCCGCCACTGTTTTCGGATCAATTTACTAACAGCTTGTTTTAAGTTCCCCGTAACTTTGTGATAATTTTATGAGCGTTATACACGAAAGTTCAAGTGCTTATTGTAGCTAGTCAACTACAACTAACGTAGAACATTCCTGTGTTATATACAGCTCATAATATTTTTTATTAGCTTTGACCCACTTTGAAATTTATTAAGCTTTATGTCTCTTTTAAACTAATAAAACTTAAGGTCTTTATTATTCTGTATTTGTTTTCTTTTCTATACTGATTTACTTAATTCGAAGACATGTGACATTCACCAACCCGCACTGGGCCCGCGTGGTGGATTACGGCCTTTTCCCTCTCCTAGAGAGGAGGCCTGAGTCCCAGTAGTGGGAATTATAAAGGCTGATGATGATGATGATGATGACTGATTTACTATTGGGTTGGTTCCTAGGTTCGAATGCTATGTCGGGCTAATTTTTATTCAATTTTATACTAGGTTTTGTCCATGGTAGGCAGAGTCTTTTTTCTAGCTTGTTAAAGGCAATATGATTACAACCTAGGACATAGTATTTGATGCCTCAATTGATTAGGGTCATAAGAGACAAGGCTTGAAATGTCAGCTATACGTACAAAGCGTTTTGGGAGTACATTCGTTATGCGTACAGCTAAGGAATGGAATTCCCTGCCGGAGTCTGTGTTTCCTGATAGCTATAACCTAGGGGTCTTTAAGTCAAGAGTGAATAGATTGCTTCTAGGCAAGCGTGCTCCATCGTCGGCCACATCATCACTTAGCATCAGGTGAGATTGTGGTCAAACGCGAGCCTATCCATTATAAAAAAAAAGCTGAGGAAGAACCATAGCTTCATGCAGTTGGTTCAAAATATCATGTTTCTTTTTTCTTTTTTTGGTTTGAAGAAGATAGGCGCTTGAGGGATTCAACATTATGTTTCATCCGTCTCTTTCCGTGTTTTCATAATAAATTTCATACAATACGGCAAGATTTTTATCTTCTCTCAGTAATGTCTTCAAGAATGCAATTAAGACGAATAGTTTAAAGCGTTTCATTATCGGCAGCAGAGTCCAAGTTTAAATACTCTGGCATTTAACTGTTAATGTAAAGTGTTTGAACATCTCTCGAGTATTTCAAGTTTAGTTTTAGTACAATTCACCCGGTTTAAGTACAAAAGATCTGTCCTAGATCTGTTTGAGATTTACTGAGAATTTAGTAAGACTATTTCAAGAAGTTTTAAAACTGAGAGATTGTAATACAGGATTGACCAAGTTGGTAATAGACACTTGTATTATTTGATTTATTTTTCTGATATTAAAAGAAAATTGAAGTCAATATAAGATACAAACTAACTCATTCTTTAACATTGATAACAGTTATTATCTAAACTAACTAATAGTAACAAACTTTAGTGGCTGTGAGCAAGGTTCATTGCTCGCAGAACAGATGGCCAATGGGCTGGAAGGTTCTGGAGTAGTGACCGCGTATCGGAATACATAACGTTGTAAGGCCAGTCATAAGGTGGACCGATGACCTGGTGATGGTCACTTGAATTTGATGGATGCGAGACACCGGTCTTTGTGGTAACACTTGGGGGAAGCCTATCTCTAGAAGTAGATCAACTAAGCAAATAAATGTTATTTTTTTAAATTATGGATAGGCTTGCGTTTAACCATTATCTCACCAGATGGTAAGCGGTAATGCGGCCAACAATGGAGCACGCTTACTTAGAAGTAACATATTCACGTTTGATTATATTTAATTAGGTATCTATTTATTTCAAGTACCTTAGAGACTCATTTCAGTTACACAATCATACACATACAGACAATAGGTATAATACAATTACACAAAATTGATAGTTAACAAGAGAATTAAATTAATTTCAATTTCATTTTACTATTCTTTTATGATTAAATTGGATTATCATTATTTTGCATTGATCATTGGATTATTATACTTAAAGACCCCTAGGTTGTAGCTAAACCACTCCTCAATGTGTTTCCTAAACGCTTTGTACATTATTATTTCAGAATACGAAGATTACTTTTATTAACTGCCTCATCTCACAACGATTTGTAATCTTTTAGTAATATTTATATGTTCAATAGGCTCAGTTATACGGAAGACAAATTGGAAAAATAAAGTGAAATCAATTCACCGATTTGAGAGCGAACAATCTTTCATCGTTCGCGTTCACCCTTCCCCTTATCCATCCCGAGTCTATCTCATCCCAAGCAGTGGGGATTACGTTTGTTTGCTCAGCAGTCGGTACAAAGCGAACACTCTGTTGACATTTACTGTCACGGTAAATACTCGGTTTACCATTATTTACCGAATGGACGTAATACTCGCACCTACTACCACCGTACTAAGTAAATATGGACCACCCAGAAAAGAATAAAACTATAATCAACTACTGAAGTTTAAATCAATAACTAAACAGAACGTCTTTGTTTAACCTCCAATTATAACTCAGAATTATCGCACGTAGAATCAGTTCAAGTACTGCTTGTTAACGTGTGAATATACTGCTTCTCGTTACTCGTACTATACAATTACGTAAGTGTCTGTTTCAAGAAAGACTGGAATTAAAGTAAAGCAGGTTCTGTTCCCATTTTCGAGTAAAAATATAAAACATTCTGTAAATTCTTTAGAAGTCTAGATATTGAAAACTTTGCCAGTTTACGGTCGGTATTATTTCAGGCGTCACGAACGAAGTTTTGTTTCGTTTAGCGCCCCCAATAATAAAATAGCTTATTGTCGTAGCCATTCGTAGCACACGTAGAGGCTGTCATGTTGCGCAGCTACGCGGCTACGCCGTAGCTGTCGTAGCCACACGGATAACTTCGCTCTTTCCTAAAAACAACTAGGCACGTGCAAAATTAGTTTTATTTTTTTTGTTCTTTTGTCCAAAGGTCAGGTGGCTTTTAGTCAAAACAATGTTGAAGCCAACACATAAATAATGAGAAACAAAAGTCGCTTTGTGTGTATTGAGTTATTGGTTTTTGGCAGATTTTTGACAATGTGATTGTTTTTTTACGATGGAGTATTAATTTTCTGTACCATTTCTATTGAGTTTTTTTATAGATTTATTTGAAAGAGTATATTTTTGCTGTTTAGAAAACAACCTGTTAGTTGTGACGTTTATTCCCAGACAAGTTTAATGGAACTATTCCATTGAATTTATCCTTCTCCTTTGTTCCCATGACGTCAGAATCCCAGATAGTTTTGTATATGTTTGGCGTTAGTTACCGAGCTATGTGAAGGAATGTTGATGTGATACATAGATAAGCGTGGTTAATGAACCTGCTACTCGCGTGAACGTACATTACATTACAGATGTCGACGCTACTGTGACTTAGCATGTTTCAATCAAAGGAAATTAAACATTTCATTTGAGTATTTATTTTTGGTAACCTTAATTATAAGGTACAAATAAAAAGAGAATTGGGGAACTTGCCATGGTTAGTTTTTATTGGTTTGTATATTAAGGTCATTTTTTTTTAATGGGGAACCATTTAATAATATTAATATTTCTACAGCTTTTACTCACCGTCATTTAGTCCCAAATTAAGTTGAGCTTGTGTTGTGAGTACTAGACAACTGATAAACATACTTATATACTTCTAAATAAATACACACAAATTATAGATACATTATACAGATGCAAACCAAATGATCGAGCTCATCACACAAATATTTGTCTCGGGTGGCAATCGAATCCATGACCTCCGGCATAGCACTCATGACCTCTAACTACTAGACCAACAGGCTTTATAATTTCTAGTGCTCTCGAACATTCCGCAGCCAAAGTCATTGAATGAGTAATTTTTAAACAAAACTTGACTCAACCCCATATTAAATCTGAGAAGAATTTCCAAAATGAAAATATATAATATTTATAGTATCTACAGTACCTTAATTATGAAGATAGTAAATAAACTGTAGTTAAATTATCTGTACTTGTTAGTATTATAACAATATTATAATATTTTCAAGATCCCCAGCGTACTCGAAGCACCCACGCGTTACAACCCTCTTCAGATAACAACAGGTCTTAAAAATATTCAATGAAATACTCGTATTTCTTGCTCCTTAGTTTACAATATGATTCGAACAAAAGGAAAATCAGCGCGCGGAGCCGGGGGGCAGGGCGTAGTATAAATAATAAGAGCAGGCAGCCCCGTTGGAGACGGAATGCCGGTAAAGTTAAACTCCCACCAGACATGATTTCTCTCATAATATTATTTGCTGCCGTGACTACGTGACTCGAATTTCGCCAGTTACCTGCTTATGACGATATGAAATTTGTTCGCCACAGGAAACTTGCGTATTTACCTTAGAAATTGCAATGCAAGTTATGAAATATGAGATTATTGTTCTGTCTTTCGTCAACATTGCTTTATTTGATGCGAGATGCGAGTGTCGTCTTATGCCGCTCGCTGTCTCGTCTAGTTATGTCATATACTATGTATATATTTGGACTAACAATATTGTGCTATGAAAGATAATCTTAGTCATCAATGGGGTTTGAGAATGTTTGAAAAGGTGACTGTGGTGCTAGAGCGCAAAGCAATTGCAGGACACAAATTGTCCAGCCACCGTAGGCGCGGGTTTGCTTGTGAGCAATGGGTAGCTCGCTGTCCGGCCGTCCAGTAACTGTCCGAACCAAGCCAAAGTCGTCGACGGCGCGCACTGTTCCCGCGCGCCTCAAGGATTTGTCAGCAACAGCAGGGACCCAGCCGGGTCGAAGCCTACTGGGGCCAGGGTTATCCGAAAGGGAACTCGAGCCCCGGTATGAAGGCTAGAAGGAACGGGGTGGGCTTTTAGTCAGTAAGAGTCTGACACTATCTCCCGCTCCACCCAAGAGCGGGGTTGTCATTGGATGATTTTTCCCACCATAAAAAAAATTGACATGCCCTCTCGTTCCCCATTAGAGCGGGAGAAGTTATTTGATGATTTCCCATATCAAAAAAAAAAAAACAAAATCAAAATGGTTTTTAACACAAAGGTTGACTGGTAGAGAATGCCTTGTCGTATATTAAGTCCGCTTATGTACCCCTGCTGTACATGAAGGCAAAATAACAATCAATTGTATAATTGTACATAGCCGCTTGATAAAAAGAGGAGAGAGGAGGACCCTTTTATCCTGAACTAATATTAAAAAAAGCCATTAACGGCAATGAATAGACCCTTATATCATAGCTACTATTCTTATCTCTTTTTTTTATTTTAAAACACCATAAGGACAAATCGAAGTTGAAAGAATAGTCGCAGTCGGCTGCGGGACTGACCATCAAATTTTTGACAGTACTAAAGGTAGACCTACATTGCGCACACGTGGACCTCTTACGGCGATCTGAGCGCGTCGGTCTCCATACATTTTATATGGAAACTAGACTCGTAGAACACTAGATCCACGCCACGCGACGTCACGCGACCTCGTTCTACATACAAATCAGCCCCTCTAGCCAAGTTACAATCGTTTTGCTTGCGCTGAACGCTTCGAGTTGACCTTGCCGTCAATTCTTTTGTTCTGACCACGTGACTGAGCGTTGAAGTGACGTCATTCCCGTACATTTGAAGCTTTCTACAAGCGTTAACGATTTTAGATTAGCAACTTGGCTAGGGGTATTGGCATGTTACGCGTGTGCGTCTGTCTAATGTAGTTCTAGATAAAGCATTGTCACTCATAAATTCTCTTTTCTATTTTTATAAAAACATACTTTTAAAGTTCAAATATTAAAACGTTTGTGGAAACATATTACAAAATGAAACAGCGCCATTTTCTCGGTACGTCCATATAGTTGTTGCCATATTTAATCCAGCACAATGCATGTATCTGAAAACGCGAGCGGGCTCACTCCGAGGTGCAGCGACTTTCAATACAAAATGCATGTGTAGTCTGTTGTTGAGACTTAGACAAAGCGCGAAACAAAAACTTTGAACACATGTCTGAATAACCCAAGTCTCACATTAGGCAGAGTTATGGTTTGCTGACAGTATTTAAACAAACTCTATCTGCTTATTTATACTTCTACATTTACACAATAATATCTACACTAATATAACAAAGAAGTAAAGTTTTTTTTTTTTGTTTATAGGAGGTAATCTCTGAGAGTACTGGTGCGATTTCTAAAATTTTTTCTCCAATAGAAAGCTACTTCATTCCTGAGTGACATAGGTCAAAAGCTAGCAAAAGATAATTAATATTAGAAGGTCCTATGAAATTGCCGTTTTTTAAAAGGGGTTGCTTTGGGTTGTTTTTTGGGCTATCTTTGGATTGACTTGGAAGTTCAAATAATATTTACAATAAAAGTAATTATTAGGTATTTATTGGTTTCTTTGTATTTTGTATTTTCTGTAATATTACAGTACTCGTTCCAAATTAAGCAGAGCTTGTTGTTTGAGTACTGGACTACTGATAAACATACTTATGTCTTTCTAGATTCATACATATTATAGACTAGCACTATAGCATAAAATATAAACTATGTCACTCAGGAAAAAAGTAGTTTTATGTCGGTCAAAAAATTTTAGCAATCGGATCAGTACTTTCAGAGATTACCTCCACCAAACAAAAAAACAAACTTTACCTCTTTATTATACTAGTGTAGATAAATCGCCCCAGAAAAAGAACAAATGATAGTGCTCATCAGACATTACACACATTTGTTTTGGGTGGGTAGCGCATCCACGACTTCCGGTATAGCAGTCAGGATAGCTACTAAACCAATGCCAGAAATCATCAAATAACATCTTCCGTTCTGGATGGAGCTAGAAGGAGTGTCTTTTACTTACTAAAGCCCACCACTGTCCTCCATTTGCTCTTTACGTTCCAGGGCCTCGGCAACTCTTTCAAACCATCCCGCTAGGATGTGAATGAAATTTACTACCATCAGGGTGCGTATTCAAATTCAAAAGAGGACGAAGTTATTTTTTGACTTATAAATGTAAAGGGTCAAGAAGTAGGCCATGTTTTTTTACGTAGACGTCTGTTGCTAGTAGAGCCCTGTAATATGTTCCTCGCATAATAATTCGTTCTGAATAACACCGCCGCCTCGACGGGCGAAGTGTGAACCTGTCTTATACGCATTATAATGTAGCGGTGTAAAAATATTGTCATTCCCCGTCGAAGGCCTTGGCGGTCGGAATTAAAAGAGCTTTTTCCTGTTGTAGAAATTTCGACATGTAGTTATGAAGGTATTAAAGTTAATGGAGCCCTCGGCACCGTCGTCTACCTCGCCGAGTTTATGAGTTCATAGCTAGGGTATCTCTGTGGTAACATTTTATTTGTAAGAAATCATTTTAATTTTGGAAGCCTCTCAGAAGATTATTTTTCAGAAAAATGTAAGACGTTTTTCTTGCCAGTACTTTCGTTATACATACGTATAAGCTGCTAAGTACCTACTGAGATTCTGTGTTCAATCGTCGCGTTTTTTATCTGGATCTAGTGCCAAAAGACATAAGTTAGGACACAATTAATCTGAACGTTTTGTTCTTAGTCGAAGTAATACGATAAGTGAAAACATTAGGTAAGAACTTTTTGCCATTTCCGAGATTCTATGCAAGGTCGTTTTTTGGCAGTTGCAAACGGCATTTTTAATCTTAATCAAGCTTGCTAAATATAATTTAATTCTTGATTCAAATAAATGTGGGTATTTTGAATGAAGATTCGTTACTACCTAATACTGAGGGTTTTTCAAACGGACTGGCAAATGAGTCGGCATTTGCGAGGCGACGATGGCAATGTCAGCCAGCCAGTAAATTTTCCAGATAAGCGCAGCTCTGACGGCTAGGCCAAGCTCGCTCGCTTATTTCATTAAGTTATTTGCTTTGACTTCAACTTGCCTGATGAAATACAAGTCGACAATTTACAGAAAATATGTATATATTTCATCTCTACGTATCACTGTAATGTATTAATATTATTTTATTTGCTTTGCAAATCTTTTCTGATTTAATAATGCTCTCATACAAAAACAACTTATTTTCGGTACATATCTCACATTTCCTTATTATTAACTCGACATGGAGCTTCAAAAAATACGTAATTGCCTTAACATCGTTATTTTCCTTTTGTAAAAGACCTCAAACTCTCGTAATAGGTTAGGAATATCAAAAGGTGAAAAAAGTGTGTTGTATTATTCAGCCTCTTTTCCCTCATTCGGATTGATTAATTTGTACTTCATCTAAGTTTCGCCGAGATTTCCGATTTGCTCCCCTGGTGGTGTAAATTGTGCTAGAAATCCGAAACGGCATCGTTAGTTCTGCGGGGGGATCCCCTGGGCCAGGTCGGGCAGGGGACGCGGTAACCTTCATAAATCTTTTCCTCGAGCTTCCCGCAAGTAACAAGCCGGCAGGGCGGAGCGCCCCGGACGGCGCGCGGCGCGGATCGAACCCAACCGCCACTAAATAACCGTGAAAACTTTCATAATAACACCACTTTAAGTAGATTAAAATACCTAACTGATCGTATATTCATATTAATCATATAGTGCCTGAAAGAGGGTTGGCGTTATGTACGTGCTAGTAGTAATTTAATAATCTAAGGGACGTCTCGCCGCGATTCGCTCCTTTATAAATCAGTTTTATCGGGGTGCCTTCGCTGTGGCTTAAAATTATTAGTTCTGCGGACGGCTGTGGCACTTTGACTATACACTAGTTATGGCGGCTGTTCTCGGGAAAAATCATATCATTAATTGTTCAGAAAGAAGGGTAACTTGGTTTTATACTTTATTACAATAAGATTCATCGTCATCATCATTTCATGATATAGGCCTATTTTTTTCATGATTAGGCCGTTTTAGTACAATTTTATTTGTTAACTGGTGTCAATATATCTTCTTACTAGATATTTGAGATTTTCATCCATCAAGTAAACGGTTATGAATATAAAATTCTATGAAATTGGTTTTGTGTAGCTAATTAAAGTAACTTTACAATGCTCTTTGAACCATCCATTTTGAATAATTCCGTAGTAAGTCTGCGGGACGCACAAGAACGTTCGTTGTGGCGACGGTTGAGGGAGGCCTATGTCCAACAGTGGACGTGTATCGGCTGAAATGATGATGATGATGAAGTCTTCGAAAAGTTTTATTGGAATTTATATTAATAATAATAAACTTTATTCACAAATGTGAGACAACCATAGAGAATAACTTAACCCGTTGACTGCAGGGTCGCAGATCTACGCGAGCCACAATGGCTTTTTAATTATGTCTCTAATTACGGCATTCGAGAGGTTAATATACACAAAGATAGACAAAAATCTACTTTCACAATAACATTTATGCAAGTCTATATTAAATAATGTAAAATGGCATATTTTAAAAGTGAATAATTAACACTCTATAAATAAAATGATGGTGACCGATCTAGATGTATCACTAAGTTGTATATCGTGGCTGGTAGAGCCCAAGAGCCACAGTACCGCAGCTTCCCACTAGTTTTAGTCACCTTACGACACGTTCTGGCGCGGTGGGGATTAGTTCTTAATACCGTCGTCTTCGTGCCAGTTGAGACGTGAGCCGTAAATACTCCTGTCATAGGGTTGAATCTCGTTCAAACGCGATCAAATAAATCTGTGTAGAAAACCTGCTCGGTTGACGACTTGGTAAAATGGTCATTAATCTCTCGGCTGTGAGATCGATTTGATTGTTGAGAAGTGGATTGTTTGTTTATAAGGATATGGCTTAATTTGTGTCTTTCTTGGCGTCGATTTCATTCAAATAGATTTTTGTTTATAGTTTTCAGAATGTTGGTAAATCAATTTTCTTTTCATTCTTATCACGCATCCGACGGGTTATAAAAAATACTACCTATAATTCTATTAAATCGCGGCAAATTCTTCGACAGATATTAATGAAATATTGCTCCGAGGTAATCAATCACTATGGAGTTCCCAACAATATTTAGAAAAATAAAACTTCTAATACCTAACTTTCCTCTTTGCGTTTATGAATAAACTTTATTTTATGAATTGGGAATAACTTGATACTTTTAGAACCTTTCTTAAAAGTTTGACGTACTCAACTGTTCACTTTTCACTTGAACGCTTCGTTTGTGTTTATTGTTTTTTTATTAAATTATATTTCTCATTGTTTCAGCATCGATGGCGGAGCGTTTGCGCGCTGGGCACCGGAGGCTGTGCCCTTTTGTACTGGCGCCTGCGGCTCGCCGGGGCGCCCACCGCCTTCGCGGCGGCTGATAACCCCGCGTCGCGAGACTCCTCCATTCTTACGCGCCTCTATACTTTTGCTTATCTCCCCGTCTTCAACTTCTTCCTCCTTTTATACCCTTTTCATCTGAGCTTCGATTGGTCAATGGACTCGATACCAAGGATAACGACGCTGTTCGACGCCCGGAATATCACTACTGCGATATTCTACGCCATAATTTCCAAAGTGACCTGGCGAACACTTACGAACGAATTCAAAAAACATCAAGATAACTTATACCGGGATGCAAAGTACTACAAAAAACAGAACTGTAAAATTAAGCACAAATGGAATTATAGTAGCAAGCAGTATAATAGAGGACAAGACTGTTATGAAAGAAAAAGCTATCATGCACCGCACAAAGAGAATGTATCATCTAAAAAGCTATTGTGTCCGTGCACTGGGTGCAAACATTCACTCAGTGATGAGCACACGAGTGTGTGTCGCGCGAGCAACAACAACAACGTAACGATGCACACGTCGAGCTGCATCTGCCCGATATCGTTAGCGAAGTCGAAGGCGAGCAGTGCGCACAGGAGCGTGTACCGCAGCCCGCAGGTTGCGCTGCTCATGTTCACGGCGTTTATGGTACTGCCGTTCGTGCCTGCGACTAATTTACTTTTCTACGTCGGCTTCGTAGTGGCGGAGCGTGTTTTGTACATACCAAGTGTGGGGTTCTGCTTGTTGCTGGGGCTGGGGGCGGGCGTGTTGACCCGGAGCTGGCACCGCGGCGAGACGCGCAGCAGGCTGTTCATGTTGGCCCTGCTGGTGACCTTGTCCGCGATGTGCGGCTACACAATGCGGAGGAACCTCGACTGGCGTGATGAAGAAAGTCTCTTCAGAAGCGCATTGCATATCAACCCTCCTAAAGGTGAGTAAAAGCTGCACACTACTTGCATATTTTATGAATGTTTTTGTCCCACTGTAGGGAAGTGAAGTGCTGACGCCACTTGAGACTGCGTTCATTGTATGGCCACAGTGCGTAGGTCGCGACTCGCGACTAGTTGCTAAGCCTCGTTTACAAGCGCCATACTGACCTATTTCCTTTTCTTGCGTCACAGTGGAAGGATGTCAGCTGATAGGTTCTGTACTTTTTAATATTCTTAGTTCAAAAGTAACGAAATTGAGAGTTAATATTATAATAAAATGAGAGTTATTAGGATACTCGTACTTGTCTATAAGTATAGGACAAGGCGATTTACTTGTAAAACTAATTTGACTACATTAAGCAATCGATTTAAAGAGTATCTGTGGTGGTCTAGTGGTAACGGTCTTGACTTAAAAGCTTGTAGGTCGCGGGTTCAAACCAAGCATTATTTTTATTTCATCGCAATAACTCGCGGAACGATGAAGGAAAATATGAGGAAACCGACATGTCCTAGGACCAAAAAGTCGAAGACTGGTGACATCCACTAATTCGCATAAGATCCGCATGGTAGTTTACGGCTCATTCCCTCTCTTACAGAGGAGTCCTGTGTCACATTTGTGGGAACATCGTAAGGCGCATAATCAGCCTGTTCCCACAGCTGGAACATAAGTTTTATAGTATTGAGCAATAATTACAAAGCATTAAGTGCTTTCACAGCAATTTTTTTTTAAACTCGATGTGATTGTACATACATAACATTGCTTGCACAGATGTTCATATAATTTAAAGTCCCACAAAGTTTCAATTTTGAGCAGGCCAGTTGTAGAAACCGTTACTCAACGTCGCGGCGAAATTTTGCGAGTTCACGGCATAATGTTAGCGCAGGGGAAGCAACACTTCCACCGCGTACCTTTCTCAAAACTTTGTTTGAGTTGCTCCCTCGTTACAGCTCAAAACTAAGACACAATTAATTTGTTTGAGAGACAGCTACAAACTACCTGTCCGCATGTTAGTTCGAGTAAGTTAGAAAAGAGGTTGTCACGGCGCGGCTGCTTGGTCCCGAGTACCTGCCCACTCGGGAGCTGGTAATGTATTCACTACTTCCACTCACATTCAGACTCTTGACCTTTCTAGGACGCCATTAAACATGCATGCGCGTCCCGAGGGGCCCCGGGCCCCGCGCCTCGGGTTTCTGTTCACATCACAAACTTTCGCGCAAAGAGAAAAGTTTAGCCTGATGGCTCTCATTTTGCCTTCCTTCATACGACGAATGTTCGACTCAATCTCGAATATTATATTAGTAGTATATTGTAAACGATTGCCCATGAATATTTGATAAGTTAAATGAAGTACATTATTGCATGTAAACTGTCGGTAATTGGTAAGTTAATTACATTAAAATTACCTTTGTTGTAAGTAATAGAGACGAGAAACATTTTTTACTAATAAAGTTTTCGTTGGTAAATTGATAATTATTATTTAACATATAAGTAAAAAAAGTAGTACGTAGATATGACATAAAGCTTTTTAATTTTCAAAACCGTTCCTTATTGTTTTAGCTTTAGGAAAACTGCCATATACACTATTATAATGTAAGTTCCTTGTTCGGGCACTTACCCTTGTTTGCTCACCCTTGGCCAGTCTAACAAACTTCAAAACAAAATCCATAGTTCAGTGTTAAAATTGGCGTGGCTAATACAAAATATGGGACAAAGTTACTGAAGAGGGAAAACAACAAAAGTTGCCAATTGCGACATTATTTACCTGACAAATAAAAACAGACAAACAATATAACGCAAATACATCAATACATTTGGAGAACTTCATAAATAATATTATCAACAGGTCTCCGAAGTCGGTTTGGTAAATATGTATATACTATTGAAAGGAAAGAAAATTGTAACTTATTCAGAAACCACAAATAAGATAACGAAATATGCTCCCCTCGCCAGAGAAACAATATTTCACCTAAATTATGACACTTTATCGAAGGGTCTCCGTTGTACAACTATCAAACTTGTTCAGGATGGGTTTGTGAGGAAAAAATAAGAGGGCCGAGTTACTTTTTAAAAGTTTCTATCTAAGTCCTTCTATTTTTACGAGATTTGGAATCACTTGAAAAATATTGAGGATGCTCCGCAGCTGCGGCTCGACGATACGTTCTCATGGAAAAATAAAACTAAAAAAAGTAGTAACCCGAAAAATAAGTAATAACCCGCTTAAATAAATGAATTTATTTCGTGTTGAAGTGTCAATTTAATATTTAGCCGAAGTTATACATAAAGATGTTGGATTTAGATTGTTTTTACGATGTTTCATGTATTTTATAGACATCGTAATATTGTCTAGGTTTACAGATTTTTACGCTTTCTTGCGTGTTGTAACAAAAAGGTCAGCTTTCTAGCTAAAAGGCTCGCTGTCTGTTACTCTATTATTTTGGATGGTCAGGTTTTGGTAATGTTTCATTCATAGTATGTTGGAATGTGTGGAAAAAGGTGGGAGAGGCCTTCGCCCAGCAGCAGGACATAAAAGTGCCAATTAGCTTAGATAGATTAAATATTGGACCACGGGATTGTTTGGAAGAGTCACTGCAATCCTAGTACGCAAAGGGCAACAAAAGGAAACGAGTGAGCTTATGTCAGTAAAAATCTGTCACACTCGCCTCACCCAGAGACGGAAGAAGTTGTATGATACTTTCCAACCACAAAAAACAAAATTTGATTATTTTTGTCAAAGGTAACTTCTACGAAAGTGTCTTTTTGAACGATTCTACTACGAATGTTTCTTCAAAACGTATATTTTTATTTAGTCAAACTACATTTTTAAAACAAATTAAAATAAAGTCTTTAGTTTCATATACTCGTAGTATTATTTTCACACAATAAAAAGCTAAAAAAGAGCATCATGTCTACTTTTGCGAAAATGAATGACTGTATAGCTTCTGTCAATGACTTCATCCGCGTGAAAATCGATAATTACTCCAATGGAACATTCTTCTTCTTCATACCTTATGAGCACATAGACATGGTTTATCTGTGTGACAAAAATTATCTAAATCTGGTCAGCTGTTTGAACTTGAAAGATTAACAAACAACCCCACACATAGATATACATGCAAACTTTTGGTGTAACGTACCGATTGTACAACGTGAATGACCTTGAGAAACGCATAATCATCATACTGTAACGTGTACGAAATTTATTCAGCCGAAAATTTTGGTTTTTATATCTTCGTTTTTCCTGGAAAAACCAAAAAAGGTTTTGTTTGAAAATGTTCGTAAAACATATCATTTGAGAAAAGCTGGTTAAATTTAACTAGTTTTCATTTTTTTTAAATTCGGAAAGAATCGACTAAAGGAAAACGTGTTATTAACGCTCATGTCAGTTATTATTTTTAATAAAGTTTTATTGTAAAGGTAGATATTAAAATGTAGTGTTACCTATCTTTTTCTCCGTTATTCCCTGACGAAATAAAAATGAAAAAAAAAATTCTCCAAAAAACTAAACTTCATCTGCCTTATTCGAAATACTTGAAACAATCAATAATCGATATTTTTTATTGATGTACACTTAAATAAAGGGAGTTAGTGATAGCGTGACGAGTGACAGGACAGAATGGAAGAAAACAACGTGTTGCGCCGACCCCAAATAAGATGGGACAAGGGCAGGAAGAAAACTCGGATATATCATATCTGCAGATACTGCATATGTTGTTCATTTAAATTCTCCAATGTAGAATACGTGTATAAATAATAGCGTAGTTTCATTGTTAAACACCGCTGGCCGCGACTGTACAATGCACTGTCATAATAATGTTACAATGAATAAACGAATCTGAATCAAAAAAAATAATGCCGTATTTTATGAATTTCCTTTTACAATTGTACGTATCTTTGATAAATACTTCCATGCGTATTTTACTTTATTGTCTTCGTATTTCCTGAGAAATATGACGGCTTTTCTTCTCGTCGGTATTTATAATAAAAAAGTTAAATGTGGTGAATGGTGGAAATTTTCATAATAAAAAAGGATTATTTTCATGAAAATGTTCTAATTTAACAAATTTCATACAATATCCGCTTGGTATGAAAGTGCCACAGGTGACGTATCTAAGTGCCCCGTTGGCGGGGTAGAATGATTCAAAACCCATTTTTTACAAAACACGCGCTAATCTTTTTCTTTCACATATTAAACTATATTTATCCTTGACATCATAATATTTATACATTTAGCTAAACGTCCACTTGAAAATTAGTTAAAAATATGTCATTTTTTCACCTATAATTTGAGTTTAAATTTTTATGTATCAATCTACCCCACTTCCCGAAGAAAACTCGGATATATCATATCTGCAGATACTGCATATGTTGTTCATTTAAATTCTCCAATGTAGAATACGTGTATAAATAATAGCGTAGTTTCATTGTTAAACACCGCTGGCCGCGACTGTACAATGCACTGTCATAATAATGCCGTATTTTATGAATTTCCTTTTACAATTGTACGTATCTTTGATAAATACTTCCGTGCGTATTTTACTTTATTGTCTTCGTATTTCCTGAGAAATATGACGGCTTTTCTTCTCGTCGGTATTTAAAAATTAAATGTGGTGAATGGTAAATGGGCTTGTGTGCACGACAGTACAATCAACAATCAGTAATTCAATTAGGTATTATCTAGTGTTCTTTTTGTAGAAAATTTTATCATATTGCCATTTAGTCAATCTTTTCTTAATTTCAATCTTTTTTTGAAAACAGCATCAAAATTGATTGTACCAAATGGAGTAGAAATTAGCTTTTCAAATATTGGTATGTGGTAGAGAGGGGGTGTGGAGGGAACCTCTCGCTATCACTTTTGTACACACGTAATCTAATGGCGGTGACATCACATTTGAGTATGTGCTTCCGTATTGCTACTTGAAAGTATTCCCCCTTCCACCAGATTTCACAGGTTTGTAACTTACTTCCTTCTATTTACATGAAACCAATATTTTGTATCGAGTTACTTTTTTAGGGTTCCGTAGCTCAAAAGGAAAAAAACGGAACTCTAATAGGATCACTTTGTTGTCCTTCCGTCTTTCTGCCTCTCTGTCTGTCAGCCAAGACCCTTTATCTTGAGAACGCGTGGAAGTATCGAGTTGATATTAAAACCATATAGTCAAGTCTGCGGTCCAAATCTAAAAAATCAAACTTCTAAGTTAACGAATAAAAAAGATAGGGGCGTTTATGTCGCAAAAAACCTATATTTTTATACTCTCAAAGATCGAAATTAATAGGGTACTTCCCGTTGACCCGGAATCCTAAAATTTGGCACAAAGCAAGGTCTTATAGCACAAGTATAGGAAAAAACCTGAAAACAGTAAATTTGTTGTTACCTACGCTACAAATTTTTTTTTTTTTTGCAATTCGGAAAAATCTTCGTGACTCCATTCGGGAATTGTAGTTTGCACAGAACCTTCTGCGCGCGAGTCCTACTCGCACTAGCCCAGTTTTTATCATCGTCATCATCATGATTTCAGCCGAAAGATGTCCACTGTTGGGCATATGTCTCAAATAAGTTTTGACGAACGATCCTGTGAGTCTCACATCCGTCGAATTCCCATGATCCTCACCAGGTCATCGGTCCATTTTGTGGGAGGCTTTCCAACTTTACGACTTCTTAATACAGAATAAGAAAAAATGTTAACTACTCAACTCTATGTGCTAAGCTTAGCTTATGCCCGCGGCTTCGCTCCCGCTCGTCCCTACTCTACTCTACCAGACTCTACCTTACTTTACCCTACTCTACCCTACACTACCCTACTCTACCCTACACTACCCTAATTTTCATTTTTTCCCATAAGAACCTTCTCCTTACAATAAAAACACACAAAAAAAAGAATTAGTGAAATTGGTCCAGCCGTTTATGCGTTTATGCGTGACCAAGGGAAATGGGAATTCATTTATATATATATAGATTATATTTAGTTTTATTCATTATTTTAATTAGCAGTCTATAACATTTAGAGATCCCTCTATGCCTCAGGAAGCACGTTAAACGATGGGTCCAGGCCGTTGTTTGTAGACCTTTGACAGTCGGTGAAGGAAAACATCGCGAGGAAACCGGCATGTCTTAGAACCAAAAATTCGAAGACATGTGACATCCACCAACCCGCACTGGGCCTGCGTGTTGGATTACCGCCCATTCCTTTCTAGAGAAGAGGCCTGAGTCCCAGCAGTGGGAACATTATAAGACCGACTATACTATAGAACAAATTAAAGGGCCAAAAGACTAACCAGACTAAACAGTCACATATACATACCTACACTCCATATAAAAAATTAGCATTCTGCTGCATCAGGTTGCACAAATCAAAAGGTAGATGATGGAGTAAATTTTCCTACAAGCGTAAAACACGGAACTACTACTTAAAGTCCTCTCAATCTTAGTTCGGTAGTTAGATTTTAATGTCACTAGCGAAAACCAGCTCGGTCCTTCGGAGGACTTCCTTCGCTGCTTTGTGGAGGGCGCGAAGTTCGGCCTGGTAGACGGTAGAGTTAGACGGCAAAGCAAGTTTGAGGGCATTGACCTCCGCCTGATCGGTCCACGCCGAGACTGCGGCTCCGACCTTTCCCTCAAGGAAGATTTAAGTATAAATACGAGTAAATGTAAATATAAAAATGACGACTACCAATAATTGTAGCGACAGATAATGTTCTCGTAAGGGACTTTGTTAACACTGGCAACTATTGAGCGCGTTTAGTTGGGCCTGGCAACTCATTCCACAGACGAGCAGACTGGATAATAAATGATTTATTCAAGGAAGTTGTGGAATGCATTAGCATTTTAAGTCGCAAGTTCTCTGAGGACCTATAGCTTAATCAACCTTATAATGTTCTCACTACTAGCAGTCAGACCTAGTATGGATTTGAATGTCACATGTCTTCAACTTTATGATTCTAGGAAATGACGGTTTTTCCTCACGATGTTTTCTTTAATCGTTTTGAGATCTGTGTTGATCAAATAAATTACACAAACTAATATGTCTACCTTGGATTGAACCCGCGACACACAACTCGTAAGTCAGCGCCGTTACCACTGGGTCACCTGGTCACCGCTATTCACTGCTGAAGACCTATGTTTTTAAAAAACTATCACACTTTTTACTAGCGAACCGTTATTTTTGCGGCCCAGTACCCACAATGCAGTTCATTCCTCAAAATTCTTGGTCACCACAAAAGGCTTGTAATAATGGGTAGGTACTTACAATGCAGTTTGGTAATTAGTTGGTTTTCAGAAGCCACTGAATTACGACCTACATTGAGTTTCAATTGCTGTTTATATGTAGGTCAGTTTATACTATATAAGGTGCTAATGGTGCGTAGGTGGTATTAATTGTTGTACTAAAATAGAACGGTATTATTAATGGTAATGACTCGTTCTATTTTCACCTGTTTGAATTTTATTTTGCTCTGTGTATGACTTGAGGTTTTTTTAGGGTTCCGTAGTCAACTAGGAACCTTTATAGTTTCGCCATGTCTGTCTGTCCCTCTGTCCGTCCTCGCTTAATCTCTGTGACCGTTAGCACTAGAAAGCTGAAATTTGGTACCAATATGTATATCAATCACGCCGACAAAGTGGTAAAATAAAAATTGGATTTTTTTTTTATTAGTGTAGCCCCCCTATATGTAAAGTGGGAGGTGATTTTTTTTTTAATTTCAACCTTAACGTGTGATATATCATTGGATAGGTATTTAAAATGAATAGGGGTTTACTAAAATCATTTTTTGATAATGTCAATAATTTCAGAAATAATCGCTCCTAACGTAAAAAACAATGTGTCCCCCCCTCCTCTAACTTTTGAACCATAAGTTTAGAAAATATGAAAAAAATCTGAAAAGTAGAACTTTATAAGGACTTTCTAGGAAAATTATTTTGAACTTGATGGAAAGAACAGTTTTTGTACAAAAAAGACAAAAGGGTTCTACAAAATAATTTCTGGACTAAGTTTATATATGCAAGCATTTTTTAACCTCATAAGTGGGTACACTTATTGTGATGGACGGGAAACTACGGAACCCTACACTGAGCGTGGCCCCACATGCTCTTGGCAGGTTTTTTATATACTTAGTACGGCAGTACAGACCGTAATAGATAAACATTAGGGTTTTTAATGCGTTGCGGGATTGTTCGCAAGAGTTTGGCACCGTGGCTGCTAAGGACAACTGAAAGAACACGGGTGGGTTTTAGATCGTAAATGTCTGACATTTCCTGTCCCTACACCCAAAGCGGGAGCAGTCCTTTAATGAGTGTTTTTTAACATTCAAGTCGGTTATATTTTTTTTTTTTTGTAAACAGATTTTATTTTACACTTTTTTAGTTATGGTACCACCACTAAAAAGTACCCCTCAGACAAACTTAAATAACTTATAGCCACAGTGCATCTCATAACAATTCCAATAATCCCAAACACGGTTAGATTACCTTTTTTCCTTTTGGCTTCATAATACAATCAGTTGAATACATCCCCCTCTCTCTTTTTCTGTCAGTCAGTCATCGACTACACGTATAAACAAAGCAACTTTACTTGTAACCACAGTTCTGCTGTGATCCTATGAGGAGTTTTGTTTCATATCTTCGAAGTTCATGATCAGATTATAACAATATTATATGCGACCAACCTGGAAGTATAACCTTTTAATCAAAAAAAGAATTTTCAAAATCGGTCCACAATTGACCGAGATATTGGTGAACATACATAAAAAAAAACATACATTCAGCCGAACATGAAAGAACCTCCTCCTTTTCGAAGTCGGTTAAAAATGAATTGCAATTCTGTTAGTCTCGCTAAAACTCGAGAACGGCTGAACCGGTTTGGCTAATTTTAGTTTTGAAATATTCATGGAAGTCCAGGGAAGGTTTGAACGGATAGAAAATATGCAAAAACTCATGAAAAAAAATCGAATAAAACGTCATCTCTAATTGAAATGTCATTTCGAAATGAACTATACTCGTTCTGGTAATGCTGTTAAGATTGCGTTATCCTTTGACAGCTTAGCTGTTCGGTGTAGTATGTGTTGCTAAGCGCAAATCTTGAGAACAGCTGAGCCGACTGCGCTAATTCTATTTTTGTTGTGTTTGTTATTGAGAGAAGGTTTTTATGGAATGAAAATTAATAAAAAAAAAAATGAAAATTAGAGTAGTGTAGGGTAGTGTAGGGTAGAGTAGGGTAGAGTAAGGGTAGAGTAGGGTAGAGTAGTGTAGGGTAGTGTAGGATAGGGTAGAGTAGGGTGTAGAGTAGGTTATAGTAGGGTGCGCGGGCAAAAGCTAGTCTCTACTATTGTTGGTAGCATTGTTGGTAGTCAATTTTGTGTAAAAAAAGAAAACTTCTATTTTCATAACTAGATGGCGTTGTTCATTTGATTTTCTGTCGATCACAAGGTCAATGTATGTTTTCTATGATAAATGATAAATGATATTTATTTTGTAAATAGGTTTAAAAAACACTTTTACACGTCAATTTTTTTTTCGTCAGTTTATGCTAGATGAGACCGGTGTTTCCTATCTGACTACCCTGAGAAGAAACACCGAAACAATCTCAGGGGTCAAAGTCTCTTTTAAAGTCCATACAGTAAATATGTAATGGTCAAATCACATGAGAACCATGCAGATTTGTCTGAGATGGTCTTTTGAAGAAAGAACCTTACAGATTTGAGTGGACCTGTCCAATCAGTGTAAGCATTTGTCAGTATTCGAAAAGCTCAACTTAGGACTACTAAGGAGCTCTACGACTTGACGAACAATACCAAAGAAAGGACATTTGGGTAGGCCGCTGAAAACACTCGTGTTATGTGTTTTGATATTGCGATCACATCAAGTTTTGATACGAATATACCATACTATGAAGGTATTCGAATTCTGCGAAGTATTGTTCAATTATAAAAACTTTCACATTAACGATATTAATTAGTAGATTGTAAAGCTCCGTGCTTAAACAGTAGCTAATTGCTAAATTAATGACAGTCGTCTTAATTTATTCTATTTTAGGTCAGGTATTTAAGTTATATTCACGTTACTCGGTCGTGTTCAGTGTCACTGACCTCAGCTATGTTATGTTAAGGAACTTAGCAACTTAAATTAATAACTTAGGTCATGGGCGTGCTGGGGGCGTGTTGGAATGTAACAAAGTATAATATATTATGTAATTATATATTATATACTTTTTTGTTTTTTATTTTTAAAGTATAAGGACTTCAACGTCGTCTAGGTAAAGCTATTGGTTCCAACCCCTGATTTTTTTCTCAAAAGCCCAGGCGCCTTTTGAGCGCTTCCCTCGGAAACAAAAAAAGGTATTAAACTAAATCTGTTACGTAAATAGAAACATGGCAAAGATTTAGTACACTAATGCTTGTATAATTAACCTTTACTTTTTCTTTTGTCTAGAATACGTATGTCTAGAAAAAATATTTATTTTATTGTGTAATGAGCCAGCCTGTGATGAGCAGAGGTTCTCCGGTGACAGCAGCCTCGTTTACGTCATGGGTTCAAAATCCAGGCAGGCAAATTCTTTTGTGCAAATTATTTCGTTACCATTGCTCTCAAAACAGTTCTCAAAACAGCTCGAAGACATGTGACATCCACGAACTCGTATTGGGCCCGTGCCCCAGCTGTGGGAACATCCACGGGCAGAGTGAAAGTGAGATCTGGGGCCCTGGGACAAAAGTAAAGAAGGAACAAGAGAGAGTTTTTAGTCAGGAAAAATTTTGACACGCCGTCTCGCGCCGCCTAAAAGCAGGCTATGTTATTGGATGGTTTTGCCCACCTAATAAAAAAGAAAAAAATGCATTATAAGGTTAATTATAAGCCGGTTCTTAGCTTCAATCTTGATGAAGGAAGTCTACGATAGAACGAGTGAGTTTAAAAACCGACGGTTTGTAGAACACATATTTTTACAACAAAATCTAACATTTGAATCGCGTTTCAGTGTAATGTTTTTGACATGGTAAAATTGGCCTTTTGCTTTGTAAAACCTGTTTCTAGCATGTTTTAACTACGTAGCAAAATTTTTAAAGCGCACTAATAAACATCAACAAAACCTGCACCTTGTTTGCAATAAACACGGTGCAAAGTAAATTTATATCCCAGGTACAGTAAGTACAGTGTCCACAAATGTCGTCGACAAGGCTATATTTATGATGCGCTCCGCACGCAAATTCGAAAGCTCTGCCGCATTCAGTGAAGCACGTCGGTTTCAGCCGATCCTGAGGTGCCTCCTGGGACATTCACGGTTAACTTTATGCTCGCTACAAGGATGCTTCGTTTGGAATAGGTTCAAAATGAATAGTACTTTATTTAGTCGTACTTCAAAAAGGTTCTTTGGAAGACCAGCGTCAGACAGTTTTTTTTTCGAACTGGTACACCACCTACTACTACTTTACTGAACATTGCTGGAATGAACCTTTTTGGCGCGGCCGTGAGGCACACACAATGATATTGTTTTTATTTACTTTTTTTCTTTTTTTTTTAAGTTGTGTGATCCTGGTGACAGACGCTAAATAAATATTTTTCTTTATTTTTTAAGGAGTTACATATTTAGACTTAAAAAAAAACGAAAGATAGACTTAAAAATATATCTACATAAAAGTTGGTGATCGGTGGCAGCGACCTTTCGAGTCGTGCCCTGGTACAGGCTATGGTTCAGAGCGAGGAGGAATGGTAGGTGGTCGCCTCCTTCTTCGAAACAGGAATGAAGGAGACTGTCGCACACATGATGGAATAGAAATTCTTATGGCGCAGCCACCGAGACCCTAACCCTGAGACTATCAGCCACGGTAGAAGCAGGCCTGCGAACGACGAGCCTACCGTCCGGTCGTCCGGTAATCAACCGGACCGACCCCAGGTCATCGATAGCGCGTAGTGTTTCATGCGCTCCTCAAAGAGATGTCAGCAGGGGCCTAGCAGGCGGTGTCGGGTCGACGATGAAGTACCTGGGACTCGTCCTCGACAGCCAGTGGAATTCCGTGGAGCATTTCCGACGTCTGGCTCCCAAACTCAACCGGGCTGTGGCTGCGCTCAAGCGGCTCCTGCCCAACCTTGGGGGTCCAGACGTCTCCTGACGGAGGCTCTACGCGGGGATCGTTTGGTCCATGGCCCTCTACGTGGCGCCGGTGTGGGCGCCGTCGCTGAAAAAGCAACCGGCGTCCATGCTGAGCGCCTGCCGGAGGGTTATGGCAATAAGATTGGTGCGGGGATACCGCACGGTCTCCCGCGAAGCGGCGAGCCTTCTGGTTGGCCTACCACCGTGGGATCTGGAGGCAACAGTGCACACACGCACGATATGCGCGTGGAGATGCAATGCCGGGGTGAAAGTCCGCTGCCGCGACAGGTCACGGCATGGCGGACAGAGCTCCGGCGGGATCTCATGGTGAAATGGCATCAACGACTATCGGGACCCAGTGCTGGGCACGCCACAATCATGGCGGTAAGTCCTCTCTTTGAGGCGTGGCTGGAAAGACCTCACGGCGTCCTTACCTTCCGTATGACGCAGGTCCTCACCGGACATGGTTCGTTCGGGAGTTTCCTGCACCGGATTTGTGCGGAAGATGATACCCGGGTGTCGCCACTGTGTGGAATGCTCGGAGGACACGGTGGAGCACACAGTCGAGGTGTGCCCTGCTTGGACGGAGCATCGCCGTGCCCTCGTGGGGGCGATCGGCGGCGGAGACCTCTCGCACCAGGCCTTGGTTGCGGCCATGGTCCGGAGCGAGGAGGACTTGCAGGCGGTCGCCGACTTCTGCGAAGCAGTAATACTCGCAAAGGAGGAGGCCGAACGCATCAGGCAACGGCGTTATCGCCGCCGCCGGGATTCTGATCCCGATTTCCGGCCACCGAAGGCGCGGTCTTGCGGACAGTGAGCAATGGGTAGCTCGCTGTCCGGCTGTCCGGTAACTGTCCGGAACAAGCCCAAGTCGCCGACGGCGCGCAATGTTCCCGCGCGCCTCAAGTAGTTGTCAGCAATAGCAGGGACCCAACCGGGTCGAAGCCTACTGGGGCCAGGGTTATCCGAAACGGCTCGAGCCCCGGTATAAGGCTAGAAGGAACGGAGTGGGTCTTTTAGTCAGTAAGAGTCTGACACTATCTCCCGCTCCGCCCAAGAGCGGGGGATGTCATTGCATGATTTTTTCCCACCATAAAAAAGGGGCCTAGCAGGGCCGCGGGCAATTCCTGAAAAGGAAACCCGTGGAGTGGGCACTTGGTTGGTCAGTTAAAGTTAGACACGCCGCCACGCTAGACCCAGAGGGGGGATATCATCGGATATAATTTCCCAGCTTAAAAAAAATCTACTCAAAAGTCGCATGAATTTGTTGATAAAAGTAATTTATTATCACAAGAAAATCGTTAAAAAACGAATATAATAAAAACAACTAATTAAATTTTTTATACAAACTAAACATAAAAAAAATAAATGCTTTTATATTACGGCCTAATGGCCGTAGTATAAAAGCATTCATTTTTTTGTATTACAGGTTAAGTGTATTTGACTTCATGTTCGTAATTCATATGCCTTGTTACTTACCTGTTACCTTGAATGAAATTGATCAAACAAAAGAAGTGTTCAAATAAAGTAAAGTTGATACATAAAGAAAAAGACTAACGTAATGGGGTAGAAAATTTTATTCACACAAACTTCGTGTCAAGGTTAACGTGTGCCCCTTTCATGTCTACAAACAACTGGTGGATCAATTATTCAATTAATGGTTTAGAGAATACACATCATCTGTCTGTCTGTACCTACATAATACGAGTATGAATGTATTAGTGTCCGACCGAAACTGGTTTTTCAACCGAAACCGAATTTCGGCAACAGTCTCAGTTTCGGCCGAAACCGAAACACCCTTACAAGGATCATGTTTTGGGGGAAAAATAAAGGAAACGTTATTATAATCAGTCAGTCCTTATCTTTTAATGTTTTTTAAATTTAGGTATTTATATTCATTGAATATCATGAATTTTACTGCACTCGATTTCAGTTTGGGAGTAGGTAAAACGAACTGCAAACATAAGCCAGTCACGACATGTTTAGGCACGTGGACACGGCAAAATGTCTTCGTTGCTTGCTCGCTTGGAAAGAATTTAGCGCTTTGAATATGACCGATCACAGCGCAAGAACTCTCGAGTGCAGTTTCGGTTTCGGTCGTAGTTTCCGAAACCGAAACTAAACCGAAACTCGTTTTTTTGCCGAAACTCGACCGAAACCGAGACCGAACATTCGGTCGGACACTAGAATGTATACTAGCAGCTGGGACTTCGCACGGATTTTACGGCCTTGTCATGAGTTCGGTCGGTATTTGGACTAAATAGATAGGTACAGAAGTCAACATATTTATGTATGTACTTCACTTTTTATACCTACGCTAGGCGATCGCACACACGGACGCGCGTTGCGCCGAACTGTATGTGCGCGACCGGGCGATTGAGCCCAGGTGAGCGGTGTCTATGTGTGCGTTGCTTGAGAGTGATTTTTATGTAGATTGTCTTCTGTACCTATCTATGTATTTTGTGACATTGGCAAGCGCGCGTGTTTTCGCTATGAGCGGCGTTTCCTGACGTCTTTCAAATATTTTCATATTTTCTTTCCTTCTTCTTTCTTTCTTCTTTTTTTGTCTTTTTAATATTCTCACAGCGGCAAGGTCGTGAACGGACCGTTTGAAATATACTAATTATAAGAAAGAGTGTACCAACACCTTCAAGGTAGATTTTTAAGAGACAAATTTATTTATTATTAAATTATTGAGATTCCATGTAAAATATACCATTAATCAAACCAGTAAATGAATTTTGAATCAGCTAACGTAGAAACAAAACAATACTTAATTACTTTATGTTCTTTGATCTCTTATTTACCTGTCAGTGGTTGACAAAGGCTTTGATTTTGTGGGTATAACCAGTAGGAGTCCGACATAACCCTCCGTCTTCCCCAGACAGAAGGTGATACAAAGAAAAACGGACCTTACTTGTGTGATGTTAAATCAAAGAGCGCCCTTAATAGTGATATTACTAGCGTCACAAGCTATTGGATCGGTTTTTGCATAAAATATGCTGCAACGTGCTTGAATTTGCTTACACATGAACTGATCCAGGTCTTGAACTCAATTTTGGCCGAGATATTTTTCAGCAAAAAGATTCTGTATTTTGTAAGAATACAATATATACTACGGTAGTGGTAGATAGTCGACCTTAATGCAAGAAGGCATTCTGTACTGTATTCTGTAAGAAGGTAGTCTGTTAAAAAAACAATATTGTAGTGTGTAGGTGTGCACCACCTACCACAATGTTGTCTTTTTTAATATATATAATAAAAAAATATCAATATTTAAAAATAGAACGAAGTATTATTGAAATGAGATGCTTATTATAATTAAATACAAACTAATTTTATAAACTAAGAGAACTCAAAATATATCTAATAATTATGACGACGACCAAACTAACGTTGAGACGACTTCAAGTAGTAATTCCAAGTTTTACGCTTGCAAGAATATTTACTTTCTATTATCTCTCTATTATTTTTTATAATATCTCTTAATTCTTTATTGTACACAAAACTTATTACTAAACACAGTGATTTGACAATTGGTATACAAAGGAGTGTTGAGTCAACAATGAGTTTTCTTCCAGCAAACCTTTGAGTAACACAGTGAGATCATATTCGAGAGTAGGATCCAGAGTATAATAATACCTACATAAATATATCTAATATAATTATACATATACAACGTTAAATGCGCGAAACCTGAAAATAGTTTGATTAATATAACGAGCAAAAACAATTAAACCACTTTTTAATATTGGTTACACAAAAAAATCTTCATTAAAAATGTTGCCCTATCTATATATGAATGGGTCAAGCCATCACGTGCGCAACCCCCCCAAAATAAGTAAACAAACACAAATGGTTGTAGTCCAATAAAATTTTCTCATACACAGGATAATGAAAGTTATTATTTCAATATAATAAATATTAATTTTAAATTATCTAAAACTGCACATAAAACCATTAATTTTTTCATGTTTTTTTTTTCTCACAGAATTAGGTCAATTAAATTTAAAATCATTTGTGGTGTCTGAGGTTTTGCGTATTTAACGTTACACGTGTACATATAAATGTAGACTATATGATTAATTCGACATTTTAAATATATACTAATATTGTGCTGTTTGAAATGAGTTAATTTCTGAGGCAAAATAGAGATCTTACTATAAAATAGTCACCTCTCCTTTTCGGTAGGCGCTCATCAGCGAATACTGACTCAGGTGCCTACTAATTTCGTCGTCGCTTTCAAAGCTGGATCCTCATTAAACAACCCGTTTACCTAATTAACGTTAAGGTACAAAGTTAGGGTATAATTTAAAATAATAACAACAGATTACTCAGTTATATTGAGGCGATACTTGAATCTCTTCCAATTTGAAGTGGCCTGTATTCTTCCTTTTATCTTTTAGTAACATGACCTATAAGCTAACTCGATCCAATTTGTCGCTGGCGGGCTCGAAACTGGCCAATCACAGGGCGCCTCCTATTACTCCGAATTTGCCGGGACAGGGACGGTGAGGTGATGTAATCGGTCTAAAGCTGGCTTTATCCAATACACCTTTTACCGTGATAACTGATCTATTGAACTGTTCGTATAGTGGATTAACGCTGCGACCATCACGCAGAATAATTAATTTGATTTAATGCTTGTTTGTGTTCAGTCATGAAGTTACGATGTCAGAGTTCGTGAGGTTTGGAGATGATGTTGTAATTGTGTTCTTGTTAGTAGATATTAATGAAGTCATTAATTTAAAATTTAGCTATATTGTTTGATGGTAAAACTCAACTTTAGACTTTTGAAGTTTTTATGCCTTGTCTTGACAATGACTAATCATTTGTTAATAAATAATCATTGGTTACTATTTTAACAAAATTTAAAAATGTTACAACTTTAAATGTTTATTTAATACAGATTGAACTATTGACCTATATTACCCTAGTTAAATAAAGTTCAATTACTCAATTCAATTAATCCAATTTCACAATTAAATTATTATTCAATTGTTGTAGTAAACTATTCAATTAAATCTTTCAATACAATTACACGATTCAATTGGTCAATTTAATTTTGTAATTCAGTTATTGAACGTAATTCAATTATGAAAAAAGAAAACTATAAAAACAATATAATGATGAGAAGTGAAAAGTGTATGTAATTTTTATATGCTTACACATTTGAGTCAAGTAACTAACATAGTAACATACGTCTCCTCGCTTGTATCACAAGAAAAAATTACTAAAACATTTTGCTTTCACGAAACACGTGGAGCGGGTACACTGAGTACAGTCACAGCCGATTATTCAAACATAATTCGCCTTCCTACCAAAGGCTTTGTCACATCTTATTTATTATTTTTACTGTACCTACTATGTTACGAACACAACTCCTAATGAGGTCGCTTTTTGTGGAATACGTTCATTGTTGTGTATCTTTTTAAAAAGAAGTACCCGTAATAAGTAGCAACAAATAAGCTGGGCAATGTTTTTTTTTTGTAATAATGAAGGTACCTATATAATACAGAAAATCTCGGAGAACAAATGATATGATAACAGTCATATTAGATTATGTATAAAGTTTTTTCTACGTAAGTACAAGGATTTATACTTGTTATAAGTTACTTATGTTGTTATTTTACTGTTACACACATACAAGGCAAAGTATTTAAGTACACGAGTAACATACGTCAAGGTCAATATTAATAAAGTTATATATATTTTTAGAATTGAGGCTAGCATTTAGCTTCCTTTTATTTATCCTGCTCTAGGGTGGGGTGAGAGGTTGTGTCAGACTTTTACTGACTAAAATCACAAAATAGATAGGTACAGACGACAATTTCATGAATGTACTTCACTATTTATACCTACGCTCCGTGGACGTGGTCCAATTGAGGACCGATTTATCGATGAAAATAAATGCAAAAAAAAAACACACATTCAGGCGAACATAGAACCTCCTCCTTTTCTAAGTCGGTTAAAAATACTAGTCCGTCGACTTTATGCGGGTGTAATCTCCGAAATGCAACCAAATTAAAAGGCTATTTACAATCATTGTGTGAGTCATACGGGCTTACAAATGTAGTTACGTTCTTTGTCGGACAATCATATTGTAGGTGTTGGATACTGTTGTCTACTAGGTAGCATGGTACAGCATAGCTTAATCAGTCTTGTAATGTTTCACCCTTATTAGAGCAACAGTGATGAAATATATTACACAAAGTAATGCGCCTGACTGGGTTTGAACCCGCGATCTAAAACTCGTAGGTTGGAGCTGTTAGCCACCACCACCATTGCTCAACTCTTTACTCGTCAACTACGTAAAGTTAAAAAATCACTCCTAAATAACAGAGGCCAGAGGTCTATCCAGAGAAGTGTTGGCACATTTTGGGTAAAGCGCAGGCCACACCGCCAGCTAGCGGGTGGGCGGGCTAGGCGGGCGGGCGAAGCGAACGAAGGAAACTATACAAACTACGCGAAATATTGGCGAACTAAACTATGGGGTTCACACCGAAAACTACGGAAAGACGAGCGACCAGCGGAGCGGGCTAAGCGGGCGAAGCGGGCTAAGCGGGCGAAGCTAAACACTGCACTGCTATTCGAAAGACGAGCGTCGACTAGTCTACTCGAAACGGGGAGGACGGGCGAACGAACCGGGCGAGCGGGCTGGCGGGCGAGCTAAGCTAGCGAAGCGCGGGCGCGCCAACGAGGTGAACGAGTAGCTTCGCTGGAATCGTCGGATATTTCGTTAGCTTAGCTCGTTAGGTTCGTCGGTAGCTTGCGGTGTGAACCGAAGTATGTAAAGAGGTGAAACGATGTTCGCACGCCTAGCCCGCCCGCCCGCTAGCTGCCGGTGTGGCCTGCGCTTTAGAAGAAAAAAATAATATGCTCACAATTTAATCAAAACCGTCTTACTGCTAAGTAAAGGCGTCAAAGAATACCAAGATTTGTATCTTCGTATTCTTCGACGCCTTCCATCTTCAGGTTCTCATTGCGAGGAGATTCTTATCTAGCGGTCATCTTGCATGAAGCTGACATCAATTTGCGTCTATCATGCTCGTTGTATGAGTACTATGTATTTCTGTGCCTCTTATGAAAAGTGATATACATAACTCGACTTATATCATTTGTAAATTTTTTACATAGAACTTATCAAAAAAAAAATACGATTTTTTTGGTCTAACTCACGTTCTTCTGTCTCTCATAGTTCCGGAGATAATTTTGTGCATAAATAAGGTACACGTATTTTTTTATTTGTAAATTAAACCAAAAATTACAAAGATTAGTCCATTAAAGTTACGTGTAACGTCACGTCACACGTAACTTCAATGGGCTATATCTTTGTTATATTTTGTTTAATCGAAAAAGAAAAAATACGAGCCCAATATTTTAAATAAAAAAAAAATATATATAATAAAAATAAAATGTAATTAGTTTGACCTTGGAAACTACCCTATTCTGAACACTTTGTATTGCACTGTCATGATATCCGAGGTGATTATAGGTCGATTCATTACTGGCCTATTTCTTACAGTACTTGGCCGTCCCCTCAGATGTTATCGCGTAAGCCAAGGTTTATCGACGCCATCTTCGCCCCGATAGCAACTGTTCGAGTAGACTCACAGATTAACGCCATTATCTCTTTCAAACTTGTCGTACGGCTACTTAGGTGTCACTAACTTACTTACCAGTTGTCCTGTCGAGATCCGATATCATTATATCAATTTGTTTACTATCGACTGGCCTGTTGGTCTGGGTAGTGGCTCTGACTGCTATAAATAACCAAGAAACAAAACTAGAAACACCGACTTTCAGTGTTGATCATATTAAAATTGGTTGTATCTTATACCTATAATATTGAAAATTCCTTCAATTTCTTATAGGGAATGTTTCATTAAAACTAGAATCTAATAAAACAGGTAAAAAATTGGAAGTATGACGTTAAAAAACCTCAAATCGGTTCGTCAATGATGGATTCTGAAATAGCGGTGAATTTCTGAGGTAGCGGTGCTTTAGAAAAAGATATTTTTTTACAACATATTTCCAGATTTTTCCAGAAATTTTAAATTAGTAAAAATATTATAAATGGCTTTCAAAAACCTTTCATAAAGAACCACATTAACAATCCCGCCTACACAGAGCTCGTGTAAGAGATGTCCATTCATTAGGGAAAGGCGTAATTTAATCAACGGCATAACAATATGTTTTTCAATTTGTAACACAAAGACACGGCTCTGGGGCTCAGTTTTATTGAGTTTTGATTTGAAAACGAACAAAAGATGACCTCTACATAATAAAAGAGAAACTGGAACGTTGGATATGGTTAGGTATTGAGGCTAAATGAAACATTTCGGCACGGGCCTTTATTACCCACACAGGGTTGTGTTGGTAACTGCTAAAGGTAATAAAAATGACAATATAATGTTTTGGAAAAAGCGTTCGCAATTCTTTGTCTGTGGCGCGCTATGCCCGGGAGTTGTGAAACAAATCTGACTGACTATTTATAGCACACGAAACAAAACATTCGTCTAAGTTTTATTACAATAGAGTGCTATTTAAGTAAGTCGAGCTAGGTAATTCAGGCTATATTGCCCGGTTTATGGCTACCTAAATTCTAACTTTATTTAATATTTTTGATAGACAACTATATTAAAATGGTAGCCTGTTTAGCGCCCATAAATAATAATATATATTTCATTTTGTTTTTATTGTTAAAGCTCCTTGTACCGAATGCCGTAAAAGTTACTTTAGGTCCAATGAATTAATAATAAGCCAGAGTAAAAGCTAATATTTCTGACAGGTAAGACCGTTCCATCGTTTAGCAATATTAAAAATAAGAGCGAACAAGATTTTAATAGCCCGTAATCCCTGATAAGCCGACACCTGCGCGAACCACATGGAACGTTTTATTTTCCCTTTCTAAGCCGTCGTTTACACAGAAATAGAGAAACCGTTTCTAGTTATACGAACTCGTTAGTAGAGTAATTAAACCATCGACGCAATTATTGTACCGTTCTCAAAAGACCGAACGTTATAGTGTTATAAAATATATTCTTTCCCCGATTTCTTCAACGTTAATAATGCAGCTATAAACTTCGTTGTAAGTAGCATATTGTACACGAATGTAAACTAAATATATATGGCCAGGTACGTGGTGTACTTTAAAAGAAAAAATATGACCCAATAAACAAGCAAGCATACATAAACACCTACGGGTATAACGTCAATGTTTCGCGTATTTCGCGTGTAAGTGGGTACATAAAAAAGCTTTCAGACCGATATTCCAATCAGCGGAACGACTAAGTAACGCCGTGTCTCTTTTATATTTTTTCGCTCTATGTTTTTCTTACAGCTAATGGTGCCGATCGTAAATGGGATAAGATTTTTATTTTCTTTTTGATGTGCCCTATTTAAGGGAAGCACCCAGTTACACTTTTATGTAATCGCCTCTTTACGGATGAACACTCAGTAAACACACGTGAAATTGTTAAAAGTAGATACGATTTAGGGCTCCTAAGATTAGGGAGGATTATTGCTATTGAATCTTGCTCTTCAAACAGCCTAAATTCGCCGATAATTCTCGTTAACGAGCATTTGAAACAGTGAAAATTATTTTATGCGAACATTTTACGTGAAAGCGCGTTGATTTTTGCCGAAGAGCTAACGTACGTGGTCATAAATATAAAAGAATCCCTCGGAAATCCATTGCCTCTGTTTGATAATGTCTTTTGTTAGCATAAGTCCTCATAGGCCGTGGGATGCCATTTCTTATTCTACTTTTCAATAAACCGAATCTCCAGTTTTGGGTCATTTTATGTTGGTTCTTAACCGGATCAACCCCAGAAATAAAGGGGCCTTTAGATATCTATTGTGGTCCAAACCTGTTATATTAGCAATAATAATAGGTTAACTCAACCTTAAACATTGGTAAATGTCAGAGTGAATTTACTTTTTAAATATGTTCATTTATTTTTTTACAATTAGTAAGTGTAGCAGCTATAGCCAATACGTGCAGAGAGTTAACGTTTTTTTTTTAGTCTTCGCTTCCCCACTGCTGGGAAAAGTTCTCTCTCGAATCAGCCCTTGCGGTACGTGTCTAGGTCACCTTGAACTTAACAACCAGAGCAGTTATGTTAGACTAGCTTGCACCCGCGTGAAAGTGGGTTTTTCCACACTAAGTTTGGGCCCCCATTTTATTAACTAAGGATATGAATTTTCCAAAGTTCTTGCTTACGACATAAAAGTAAACTTTATGCAAAATATCTTGTTCCTAGGCCCAGTAGTTTTGGCTATGCGTTGAGGTGGGAAGTTATCCAGTGACTATTTTCGCTCTAAGATGGAGCGAGAGGATGTGCAGATGTTTACTAAATAAAACCATATTTCTCGCTCCATCTGATTTTCCACCCAAAATAAAAGAATATACCAAAGTACATTGACCTATATCAACAAGTTGGCAACACCTCTGTATGCGATATGTAGAATTTAATGGATTATACCGTAGTTACAAGCCTTCCACACTTAGCATAATGATCTAAACGTACAACGAATACATTATCGCAACTAAAAAACACTGTCACGTTAATTTTAAAACGAAGAAAATTCATAATGCCGTACAGCATTTATGTCAGCAAGGCAAAATAAACTATAGATTAACGTAATTAAGGTTGCTAATCTAGAAATTGTATCATTAACCACGCAGGCACGTTAATTTTGAAGTGACGAAAATTCAAAATGTCATAAATCAATTATGTTGGCAATGGAAAATGAACTATGAATTGATGAAGTTATGGTTGCTTATCCTAAAATGGTATTTCAACAGTTAGAATGAATGAATGATTTCACATAGTGAGATCGAATCTGGTCCTAAAAGATATAAGCAATCTTTTATTATATGAAAATCGTTTTCCTTCATGCATAGATAAGCTGTATGATTTTCTATTTTACCATAGCCAAGTTAATTCCATATTCATACTTTAAAGTCCCTTATAAAATTCATAGAGTATTTTCAGTAAAATATTTTACGGGTATATTACCGGCATGGCTAGGACTGGCGGAGAGTCCTTGAATCGAATTTAATCGACTAAGCTATCGCATTCAGTGCGGTTAAGTACTCGGTCGTAATGTTGGCATTCCTGTGTGTTTAGTTGCAGATTTAAAATGATTTGAAAAGTAAAATGTGGTTTTAGTAATAAATATAGAAGCATTTTTAACCTCGTCTGAGGCTAGACTACTTACATAATAAAAATGTTTTAGAATTTAAATTACTTAGAAGCTCAATTTTTTCTTAAGAGGCACGCTTCATCATCGTCATCATCGTTTCAGCCGATAGACGTCCACTGTTGGACATAGGCCTCCCCCAATTGTCGCCACAATGCACGATCCTGTGTCTTGCATCCATCGGCACGCTTATCAAAGTTCAAATAATAAAACTATTGTTTAAGCCAGGTTCTGACTTATTATTATTCTTCATAACGTTGCCTTAATTTTGACTGACCTGTTAGTTTAGTGGTTAGTGCCCATTACTGCAATGCTACAGGTCGTAGGTTCAATTTTCAGCCAAGACAAATATTTGTGTCATGAGCGCGATCTTTTTTTTTATCTGGGTGTAATTTCTTTAAAATATTATGCATGTTTTTAAAAATATATAAATATATTTTTCAGTTGTCTAGTACAAGCTCTCCTTAGTATGGCACTGTGTGGCGTTGTGTATTATATTATAATTAGTCTCATAACTCTTGTAGATTTAGAGAAATGTTCTGGGGTTTTCATTTTACACTGGCTGACCCTATAAACGTCGTCCTGTCATTATTCACAAAGCTATTGGAGTAAATAACGCTCTCACTGTCGAAAGACAAATGACAGATAAAAAAAAAAATGTAATATCTACTATTTGACAGCTAACCATAATAGTTATTAATAGTTTGCAAAAGTTTGACTGTCAGTAATTAAAAATTGTTTTTATGGTTTTTAGCTTTCATTTTACTTAATTCTCATTTACAGTAATACTGCATGAAACTTAAAAAAAAAAATTATAAAAATCGATACAGTCGTTGTGAGAGTATGCGTCTAGCAACATATAGATTTAATAACTTAATCTCAGCCAAAGCATGACAGCACTCAAAAAAAAATTCTAAATTATTTAATCCAAATAAGTTTGTTTATTAAAGCACACACCATGTAGGTACAAAAGGGCGAAATACTCATTACAGCGGTTTTGAAAAGGGTATGTCAAAAGATAATACAGTGAGATAACTCGAATAGCCTGCGTCCAATGCTCGGAGGTACCGGGAGTCAATATGACCGCAGAGCCGCCTAAAGCCGCATACAGACATCGCGAGGCGTGCGTCGCGAATGGTTCGTCACGCATGCCTCAACCTGAGGCATACGACGGTACATTTGTGCGTGCGTCCCGAACGACACATGCTCAAGCTGAGCACGCAAACCACCACGCACGGTGTTTGTCAGTAAAAAAAGCAAACAACACCTGTCCGTCCAAACGGAGCGCACGGCTCGTACTGAGGCGGCGTTCGCAACGAATGCCCACTGCGAGCACATACATCCACACAGCCCGAGGCAAGCGAGACGCACGCCTCGCGATGTCTGTACGCAGCTTTATAATTATTCGATAAAAGCGGATCGCAGTGCACCGGAGATGGGACGCGCCGTGATAGCGCGGCCCAATCATACTCGTACATGACACTCGCCTAATGGACTGAGATACTCGAACGTTAACTGAAGAGTTTGTAAATAGTTCTAAAATCTAAAACGTGTAGGTATTGAGTTTCGCCCCACTGTAAAGTGTTTGTGACGGTACGTTGTATGCCAGCGCGATGACATGGCTTGTTTGACCAGAAGTTGAGTTTCAAAGTGAAGGAACGTTTTGCAAACCACTTAACAGTTTTGCTATTTAGTTTGCTGACAGTTTTAAAGTGTTAAGTTTTAGTACTGTGATAGAACAAGTTTTTGATGACGAGTCAAATAATGATCACAAACGAGAATGTATTTGTTTATTTTCAGTATTCCGTAATTAAGTTGGTAAAAAACCGGCCAAGAGCGTGTCGGGCCACGCTCAGTGTAGGGTTCCGTAGTTTTCCATCCGTCACAATAAGTGTACCCACTTATGAGTTTAAAAAAATGCTTGCCTATACGACTATACAACAAACTTAGTCCAGAAATTATTTTGTAGAACCTTTTTGTCTTTTTGTACAAAAACTGTTCTTTCCATCAAGTTCAAAATAATTTTCCTAGAAAGTCCTTATAAAGTTCTACTTTTCAGATTTTTTTTCATATTTTCTAAAGTTATGGTTCAAAAGTTAGAGGGGGGGGGGGGACGCATTGTTTTTTACTTTTGGAGCAATTATTTCCGAAATTATTGACATTATCAAAAAATGATTTTAGTAAACCCCTATTCATTTTTAAATACCTATCCAACGATATATCACACGTTAGGGTTGAAATTAAAAAAAAATCACTTCCCACTTTACATATAGGGGGGCTACCCTAATAAAACATTTTTTTCCAATTTTTATTTTACCACTTTGTTGGCGTGATTGATATACATATTGGTACCAAATTTCAGCTTTCTAGTGCTAACGGTCACAGAGATTAAGCGAGGACGGACAGACAGACAGACAGACGGACAGACAGACATGGCGAAACTATAAGGGTTCCTAGTTGACTACGGAACCCTAAAAACGGAACCCTTATAGGATCCGTTTGTTGTCCGTCGGTCAAGAAGCTTTTTCTCAGGAACGCGTGGATTTATGAAGCTAAAATTTTTATCATACACATAAGTCTGCTACCGCAAGCAGCAGTGAAAAAATCAAGTACAAGCCAAAGCAATCTAAAGACAAGGCCATTTATGTTACATACCTATATTTTGACACTCGCTAGGAAATCAAAAGCTAGGTTACTTTCCATTGACCTAGAATCCTGACATTTAGCTCGAAGCAAGGTCTCATAGTACAAGTATTAAAAAAAGTATGAAAACGGTTTGGTAGTTATGTCACAAGAAAATAATTTACATAGGTAAGTTTGTACGGAATCCTAAGTGCGTGAGTCCAACTCGCAATTGCCCATTTTTTTATATATTTATGGTCTGACTGACGAAGACTAGTGAGCCTATTCTAGATGTAACTTAAGGCCGGGATAATAAATTGTTATTATTAATATACCACAATACAGACCATAAACGTCTCACAGCGTGAGCCAACACCGCAGACCGCTACAACGATTGTGGCAATGTTGGCCATGATTAACTTCCTTAAGGTAGCCATACACGCTAGAGTATACCTGACAGGTTTACATGCTTAGTTATACTTCTCAGGTAAGCTTGTATGGAAACCTGCATCGTTGTGCAACAAACACGCTCCGGTTTACCTGTAGGTATAACTCACCTGTACAGGTAAACTTGTCAGGTATGCCTAGCGTGTATAGCAAGCATTAGATATGTTATAACACATAATAGAAGCGACAAAAAATATGTAACCAAAATTTATGTAACTCACAATATGATTCAAAACAGTGTCCATGGAGTTTCTGGCACGATCTTCTCCCTAAAGATCTACGCTTTAGTACGTGCAATTTAACTTCACTTTTTTTTGACAGACATTTTGACAATTCTAAAGTGCCTGTAATTGATATATTTGAAATAAACGTTTCTGATTTCCTCTGTCTGCGTACACTGTTTTAGTTACCGACTCTTAATTTTTTTAAGCCTGTTTATGTAACAGAGCCGTAAAGGTTACCAAATACTGATCAGAAAAAAGTAAAAGTACATCGACACAAAAAGAAGAAGAAGAAGAAAGGCAAATTCCTGATTCTTTTACACCCAGCCCAAATTTTTGGACATAGAACACTAAAATTTTACACAGATTAATTTTAACAAAGATTAAAAAACGGATTTTACAAAATTCACTCCCTAAGGGGATGAAAGGGGGTCCAAAGTTTGTATGGAAAAACCTATTTAACGCGAGCAAAGCCGCTGGCAGAAGCTAGTTTTACATAAAACTTAACATAGTACACAGTGATTTGATATTTCGTGTACAAAAGCGAACTTAACGGTTAAAGAAGAATCATTTGATAAAATAAAAAGATTACATTTGACAGTAGGATCTAGTGTACAATATAAACCTACATACGTATGTGCTTACAGGAAAAGTAGATGGGGAAAGGCCTCGATAGGGACAGGATCAGGTCCGATATGTTGCTGAGAACAAATCCGTGCTACGTACAAACGTCTGCGACGCCATCCACATCGACGAAGATAGGACAACATTGCAAGTATAGTCCACAAGAAAGTTATTCGTCGAGGTGACGACCCTCAGGTGGACGTATATGAATACAAAAACCAATACATACTGGTATATTAAAAAAAAAACTTACAAATAAGAAAGGAAATGCCCTTCCTTAAATCTTTGGCTCTCTCTATAACATCTTTTTTTTCCTTATTATCTACCAATATCTTCTATACTTATAATAAATTTGTAGAGGTGAAAATTCTATAAATTGTTAAAAAAAAAAAAACAAAAAAATTAATGGGTGTTACTAGACCGACACCGAACCCAAAAATGTGATTTAAAATTTTTTTGTCTGTCTGTCTGTTTGTTCAGTCATCACGCTAAAACTACCGGTTCGATTACGATGAAACTTAGTATAATTATTTTTTAATATTCCGGGCACCACACTAGGTACTTTTTATCCCGGAAAAGTATATACAATAAAAAAACAAACTTAATTTTGCGGTTCAATCCCTAGACCCTATTACTGTTCCAACCAAAAATAATAAGTTTGTCGTAGGTTACGTGACCCGCAGTAGAGTTCATTATGGGGCACACGGCTAACATCCATATACTTATAATATTATAAATGGGAAAGTGAGTGTGTGTGTCTGTTTGTCCGTCTTTCACGGCAAAACAGAGCTACGAATTGACGTGATTTTTTAAGTGGAGATAGTTGTAGGGATAGAGAGTGACATAGGCTACTTTTGACTCTTTCTAACCTCCCACAGAGAGGGGAACCGTGTTACCCCGAATTTAACGCGAGCGAAGCCGCGGGCAAAAACTAGTTAAGAATAAGTTTCTTAAAAATTGATTACAATCTAGCCTAAAAGACTAATAAGTAATTTAACTCTAACTTATTTTTATACGGTTTTGTTTAAGCTAAGACTAGCGTCCTTTAGCACTTATAGAACTCCATAGCACTTTCTTAGAGTCTGGTATTGATAAAAACACTTTGTTCTTATATGCATAGCACAGCATTGATACTATTATACACTAACTTTAAAGACGTCAAAACTCTAACATCTGAAACGTTTAAAAAAATTGTGTTGTCTGAACATTTAGTAGGTATTAAGTACCCTTAAAACGCTATTGCTTTACGCAAGGTTTTATTATTTTCAAATATATATATATTTACCTACAAGATATGATATACCTGGTAATATATTTTTGTAAAGTAACATGTTATATTTTTATATTTAGACACAGATTTACTCATTTTAAAATTTATCATTATCCTTGCTGAAATACTAAATTACGCATTTTCGTTAAACAACTGATTTCAAGGTTTAGAAAAAGATAAAATGTACATTTTTACAAAAAATAGAACAGATCCATGTAGCCGAAGCCGCAAACAACACTAGAACTTTGGAAACAAATATTCCGTCTCCATTTTCTTACCTTTGTTATAAATAATTCGAGTAATCAAGTTTGAAGCAGTTTTGTGTTAAAATAATATAATAAATCGGCTTAGTCTTGCTCATAAGTATGAATAATTAATGAAATTTTGTCGTCTGCTTCGTTAGTAGATTAAAATGATGGATCATGTGGGTTACTTTACATCCTTATACTTAATTAAGTTAGTGTATAAAACGAGAAGTAGGCTATAACTTGATTGTTTATAATCCATCACGGTGGAGCAAGGTTTTTAATATCATTTACGTGGATACAATATCAACACTTAACATAACCAGTCTTTTTAATATTCCCACCTACTTTCTACGAGACCAGATTCAGACCTCTTTACTACTTACTTGTTTCGTTTTTATTGTTCTTAAACATGCCAGTTTCATTGCGATTTTGATCCTTCACTGTTTTGAGAGCAATGATGATGAAATAAATTACAAAAAGCAATGTTCCTGGCTGAAACCAATATACCAGAGGTCGTGGGTACGATCCCTACCCAGGACAAATGTGTGTGTGATGATCATGATCATTTGTTCTGTGTGGGTATAATTTATGTATAATATGTATGTATTAAAAAAATATATATATATGTTTATCAGTTGTCTAGTACTCATAATACAAGCCCTGCATAGTTTAGGACTAGACGGCGTTGTGTGATAATTGTGGAATATTACTATATTATGTTCATGCAGATTCAAAAATGTTCAGTAACTTTACAGAAATATGTTTTTATTTCCGTCTAAACCCTTTATATATATATTATGAATGGAATTTAGCACAGGACTAACAAAACTTTGTTTTTCACAGCATACGGCAACTTGGGCAGTGTGCTGACCACACAGGGCCGGACCGCGGAAGCGGAAGTAGCCTTTGAGAGGGCGCTCAAGTACCGACCAAATATGGCCGACGTGCATTATAATTTGTGAGTAATTTTACTAGCAGTATTTTGGTGTTATAAGTTTTTTCGTAAATTATTTATGAGATGTACCGTAAATTACAGGTATAGTTAATAAAGGATATAAGTAGCCAGAGTCGTCATGGATGGGAATTAAACATAATTCAATTCATAGTAAATGAAGAACTCTTTAATTAAATTAAAATTGATTCATATCCATCCATCGGTTTCCATTAAACCTTTAAGAATACTTGGTTACTTGCTTCCTTTGATGATTGTATATACACACCTAGTAGTCAACCCAAGATTAGTTAAAATATAAGTACTTCACAGACAATAATAATAATAATAATAATAATAACGTTTATTTAGCCAAGAAAACAGATTGATACAGAGATTTTAAGCTGTAGTTTTATATTAACACATTCACACATTCAGAGTTTGAGATGCAATCCGTCCAAGAAAGGTTCCTCTACCTCTTAAACTAGGATTTACCTGTATCTTAAGGGGTAGTGTTCGGCTAGGGTAACAATAACTAAAGGACAACAAAAACAGAGTCTGACAAATGGACTGAGCGGGCTCGCCGTTTGGCTTACAAACGTGTAAAAACAAGGAATATAGAAAAAAAAAAAAAAAAGGAAAAAGGAACTTAATTAAATAAAATAAAATAGAAAGAAGTGTAATGTATCCCTGACTGAGTGGGTTTGTGCTTGAGAAAGTGAGCGTAGGTTGTGGATACAGGGTTGTGTTAGAGCGTGTGAGAGGGTAAGTGTGCTGTATGAGTGTGTGGGAGTGTGCGTGTTGTTTGGTTTGAGTGAGAGGGTATGTGTGTTGTATGTATGTGTGTGAGTGTATGGACACTTATGTACATACATATATATGATGTGTGTACCACATTGAATGTGTGTGGGTGGGTGTGAATGTTGGTGTCAGGCATTATATGCTAGTAGAGACTCCGTGTACGAGTAGTCCTTCAGTAGGAGCCAGTCTGTTAATTTAGATTTTAGTTCAAACGTGTTTAGATTTATAATTTTTATATGTTTGTTAATTTTGGTGTATATATGAGAACTCAATGTATAATACTGGTGTGTTGCAAAGGTGGTCTTGTGTTGAGTGCTTGGTGGAAGAAATATACGCTTATTTGGATTTGCGGGTGGAAGGCTACTGTGCCTTTTGAGGGTGGATTGGAGTACAAAGAGTTGTCGTACAGTGAGAACTTTACAGAAAGAATATAGTTCTGTAGTTGGGAACTTGTATGGCTTTTTTGTCATTACTTTGAGTATTGCTCTTTGTGCTCTCTCCACTCGTAGAAAGTTAGTTTTCACAGCGCCCCCCCACGCAACAATGCAGTACCCAATCACTGATTGGCACAGTGCGAAGTAGACCATTTTCAATGTGTCAGGACTAGCCGATTCTCTGAGCAACTTGAAGGTATGAATGAGACGCAACGTTCGGGTGGTGATAGCATCAATTTGTTTGTCCCACCTCAGGCCATCATCTATCAGCACCCCCAGATACCTTACGGTGTTGGTACTTGTGAGTGGAGGACAGGTTATGCAACTGGATGCGTTTGCGCATGAGTGAGCCGTTATAGTAAAGGTAGGGGGAGGCTTAGAGTTACGTCGGATAGCAAATGGAATGTAAGTGGTTTTCTCTAGGTTAAGGGTAAGGAGATTTGTATTTAGCCATGACATTACCCCAGACATTGCCGTCTCTGCATTTTTCTTAACAGATTCCCAGGTGGGCCCATCTATGAGAATCGCGGTGTCGTCTGCGTAAGCATAGATTTTACTGTGTGGGAGGCTCAGCCTGCAGAGATCGTTGACGTAGATTTGGAACAGCGTTGGGGAGAGTATTCCACCCTGGGGAACGCCGTAGAATACGGAAAACTCATCGCTAAGGGTTGAGTCAATCCTAATACATTGTTTACGGTTGTGTAGGTAGTCTTTAAAAATTTCCAAAGGTGTTCCCCGGACTCCGATGCGCTCCAGTTTTGTAATGAGTGAAGGAACAGAAACTGTGTCAAATGCTTTTGAGAGATCTAGGAAAATGCCTAGACATTTACGCTTTTGGTCGAGATTCAAAGCCACCTGTTGTGTGAGATCCAAAACCGCATCCTCCGTAGATAGTTTTGTCCTGAAGCCATATTGGTTATTCGCAATAATCTGATGTTTGTCAAGGAAACTACGCAGACAGTTGTTTAGGATTTTTTCAAGGATTTTGGACAGTGTAGATAGAACTGAGATCGGTCTGTAATTGTTGACACAGCTTCTGCTCCCTCGCTTATATATAGGGTGAACTATGGCTTTTTTAAATGCTTTTGGAAACACACCTACCTGTATGCATCGATTTAAAAGGTGGGTAATATGTGGAACCATTATATGACGGCAGTTTTTCAGCATTATGGACGATATACCGTCCCAACCAACAGCACAGTCGTTTCGTAACTGAAGAATTAAGGCCTCAACTTCAGCTTCGTCTACCTCTAGTATGGTAAGTGAATTTACGGGAGAGTTCTCAGCATCGGGTGAAGGAGTACACGGCAGGTCAGTGGCCGGGACTGTCATGGATTGTCTCTCAGATATAATTTTACCTGCTAGGTTTTTACCGACATTACTAAAGAACAAGCCGACCTCATTAATCGATGAGGTAGCATTGTTCTTTATACTGAGCAGCTCCATTGGGCTGTTTTTTGTTTTTGCTGTATTGGTGATTTGTTTTATTGTCTTCCACAGAGCTTTAGGATTTTTCTTTGCTTTCTCAAGTTCAATAGATTCGTAAGATCGTTTCAATTTCCTAAGAAGGTCACTGCAGAAGTTGCGATACCGTAAGTATGTGGTTCTCAAGATAAGATTGTCTGGGGCTTTTTTAGATTTCAAATGCATTTTATCTCTGTTTTTTATGCATTTTAAGAGACCAGGTGTTATCCAAGGTTTAATTATTCTCTTTTGTCTAGGGATTTGAACTTGTTTGGAGTGGTTTAATATTACGGTATTGATTTTACTGATGAATTTATTAACAGCCGAGTTTATGTCGGATATTTGATATATTTCTGTGAAATCTGTGTTTTCTAATTCCGGGATAAAAGTTTTGTAGTTAAGGCTTGTTTTTGTGTGTATTTTGCGTGATGGGTTAGCATTTTGCAATGATAAAATTATAGGTTTGTGGTCAGTAATATGTGCCTCTAAAACTAATGTGGTGGTGGCTAAAAGAGATTTAACAAAAAAGTGATCCAGGCAGTTGTCTTGTCGTGTGGGAAATGAGTGGGTTGGCATAAGGCCGTGGGATGCATTCAGTGTGAGATAATCAAGACTCCGGCCAGTCATATTACTTGGATTTATGTCTATATTTATGTCTCCCACCAGTACAATATTTGGGCAGGAAGATTGAATAGAATCGTAGACTTTTATCAAACTTGTTGTGAAATTATCAAAATTCTCCCTTGAATTTAAAGCTGGAGATCGATACATAGCCACCACGGATAGCCTTTTGTCAACTTGACATACTAGACAGTTTCCGCCGTTAAAATTCGGTTCCCATACAGAAAATTGAAGGCATGATTTGGTATAAATAATGACACCGTCGTTTTGGTTGGCATTTGCCATAGTCATGTGGGACTCAAAGCCATCCAATATAGGTATATTGTTTATTTTACTGAGCCAACATTCCGTTAAAATTATTATGTCGAGATCTATTTTTATTTGGTTTAATAGTATTTGCAGCTGTGTGTAGTTTTTATTAACACTACGGATATTTAAATGTAACAGGTTTGTGTTGCTTTTCGAAATATTAATGTACTTAAAACATTCTTCTGGACTGCAGACAAAGGACTCTCCTAAAGTTATTTGATCGAGGTCACTATTGACATTGCTTATGGTAGCCATTTAGAAAAAATAATTGAGCACCAATATAAGATACTTTAGTTAGATACAACAATTTATGAATTTGGTATTTGATAATGTCATCGCTTGCCTGAAATATGCTGTGAAATGTGGTAGTGGAATTGAGAAGTGAAGTAGTTATATTTTAACTAATCTTAAATATTACCAACGAAGGCGTTATACGGATGAATGTTGATACAATAACAAAACAGACAGATTTGATGTGAGTCCCATATTATTGTAATCTCGATAACAACAAAAGTTTAATAATACATTCAAAGGGCCTGAGAGTACCCTTAGCGGAGGGTGAAATAATATTCGCCATGTCTTCCCCAAGGAGCTAAAAAGGCAAAAGGTCCGATCCCTATTAAGGACATCGGGAAAAGAAAATATTATAAAATATAATAGATGGCGGCTACACCGCATTCGCTTCTTCGTGTTTCTAAAACTACCCTAGTTTGAAGTTTCTTCGGAAAACCAATAACAATTTCTTTTTTGATAACACGGAATGTCTCTAAAGGGTAAGGGGACATTTACATTGAATTATTATTATTTTGCCTTATTTTAGGTAAGAGGATTACATGAAACAATGAATGTGATTTCTTAATGAGGTAGCAATTTTACGGTTGCGACTTATCATGCCTCGTCTAACAAATTTCGACTATCGTAAATTATGTTGTCATTTTCGTTAAACATTAATCCAATTACTGGCTTTTCTTTCAATCCGATTAAAGGAACAACGAAGCCTACATATGATGACATGAGTAGTTTATTAAATATAGCTATACTGTACTGTGAATATGAAGACCCTGATGTTTTAAAACGCTTATTCGAAAACAATATGCCGGTCCCACTGTGGAGGGCGCGCTCGATCAATAGGCACAGAACGACGGGCCGTCCCATTAATTCACCGAGGATTCCACTTCTTGAATTAATCGGGTACGGAGCTCTCTGCCCGGCCACCTAAGCGTTGGGTTTCCGAGCAGTTTCACAAATTAACGTCAAGCCACACGATCATAATATAATTACACGAAGAGGTCAAAAGGACTGACAGCTACTATATACTCGGTTTGATAAGATCTCCGTGGTGAGTGTTCTTCAATCTACGGTTTGCATTTCAATCTGTCAGGTTCACGTTAAGTTCCGTCCCATTTTGGGTTGTTTTCATAATTTTGAGATAAATCTCAAGGAAGATTGTATAGCTTTTCATCAGTATTCTGAAGGTAAATGTTGGAGTTTGTTGTCTTTCAATCTACCTATTCTTTAGTTACGTTTACGCAAAATGCTTGGAAGAAATTAAGAATGTTAATCAAAGTAAACACGTGTAGGTTGATAGGCGGTTGAGCTGGTCCCTATTTTGCACTAAACATGTTGCTCGTAAACAGGCTGGTTTACGAGCAAGATCGCTTCAATCTCAGTCCCTATGAAGATAATAGGTATTGTTTAGCCTTCCATTCTGGTACGTCAGCTTCTTAGCTTGTTTGAATAAAACCTTGTTAATATGTTTATATAATAGACGAGGGACATACGGTCGTGCTTCGGAGCGAGCCAGCCACCATCGTAAAATTGTTTTATGCTAATCATGACATTCTTGACGTGAACGATATTTATTTTACTCGTTTATTCTCGCTCGGATGTGGGTTAAAACTATATGTGAACGTTTTTTTAATATAATATATGTTATAGAGCTATCTGATATACTATATTATTCAATATTATATTATTTTTCTATGGCTACGTTTAAACTCCAATCCTCATATGTTAGAGATATTTCCAATACTAATAACGGCTTCTTCCCATTAGCTACTATAGTTTTGTATGACAACCCTAGTAGCTGTAAGTCCCATCTGTAGGTAGGTATCCGTACGTGATGATAGCCGAGCATGCGTTCAGGCGTAAGCTGAATGGACGAACATGGCACATCTCCTTATTCTATTAAGGTCATACGATATTACGCACGTGTTCGATATAATCTCCGTTACCACGCGTTGTAATCGGAAGAATTGCCATACAAAAGACGTATTAAGATGGCGGATATAAATATATAGAAAATGTAACACAGCTGTGAAATGAAGTTGGGGAAACATCCTTACGATCGACTGGCTTCTTTGATTGAATGAATATCCGATCCGTTCCGAAAAAAATCACAATAAAAAGGTCACAATGCCTTGTTGGTAGTTACGTCAAGAAATGTGTCGGTGATGAAACAATAAAAGTACCTACTGGTCTAACGAAGAGTATTGTTATTGTATAAAAAAGTCTTATATTGAGTCTGTCTATCTATCTTCGCATAAACTCAACAACTACCGAACGGATTTTCTTACGGATCTTACCAATACGCTAGGTGATACATACAGAAGGTTTAATTGAAGATTTCTGACACCTGTACGAAGCTGGGCCGGGTCGCTAGTTATATTATTTATCCACTATTTTGTTGGCGGTTATCCATTTGAAATGTCTAACAAGTAAGATAAAAACAGAAAAGTTGCCCAAGATTACGCTCAATTGGTCAATTGAAAGGATTCTGACACCAAAGTCACATTCAAGCTAAGGTAAGAATTATTGAATTTATGCTAATTTTATAAAGACGCTGAAATTCCGCGTAATGTGAGTATGAGAATTATTTGAAAACACCGATAATTGGCGTGGTATAGAAACCAGTCCAATACTATTAGTAAATCCTTGTTTTTTACGAATTACGGCCAACTCGGAGAACAGCGGTTCGGACCAGAGACGCGAACTATGGAGACTCTCCTCCAAACTTCATCTCTCCGGCAGAGTATCTGCCACCGCAACACGAACTGCAGCGGTCAATCTAAAAACCTCTGAACCGACTGCGGACTTAGGTTTGCTGCTGTAAAGAGCACCTGGCCAAACGAGATTTCTTTGATCTATTGCAAATATAATGCCAGTGTGGAGCTCTGTCATAGGATATGCGTTACCTCCTTTAATGCCCAGCATGTACTTGTACAAATACTTGACTTCTTGAATTATACGAAATCAACGATAGAGCTGCCGAGGTGGCTAAATATTGGTCGGACAAAATTTGAGTCAGATCAACACGAGAAGAAGAAGAAGTAAATCCTGTAAATGATGTCTAGGTATAAAAAATGCCAGTGCTCAGAAACTGTTTCTAGTCCTTCAATCAAGTAACTCGTTAGTCACCCTTAGTCGACTGTACTCAGAGATAAGAATAGCCCCCCTCATTACCGTGAAAACAATGAAATTCACAATGATTGTTCTTTATAAAATAATTATTTGAAGTAGGAACGAAGTGGGGACGACGTAAAAACGTAAGCGTCATCTTGTTGGGGTGAATTATTACTTGGAGGTAGACATAATGGCCCCAGAGCAGCGATTTCTCGCAAAGATTAGATTATTCCAATTGTGGTGGCAAGAAATCACTTGAACGCATAACTTGTCGCTTGAGAATTTGTGTGGCTTGTGCTACGTCGGTACAGGACCTACCTCGCATATGTTGAATGACTAAATAGTACATAGAATCTGTTTGTGTGTGGATTGTAAACGGTTAGGCTTTAGTGATTTTATAGGACCTTCACTATCTGAGCCGCGCCCACTTCGATGAGCGTAAAAAGTTTTTTTCCTAAAAAATATTATTAAATACAAACAAAAATAGTTGTGTATTTCAATCAGGAATAATGTAGCTTTCTTTTTGTAAACGAATTAAACATAATCGATTCAGTAACTGGTAGTAGCACAGATAACTTTTCACAAACTTACAAACTTTACTCCTTTATTATATTAGTATACATTAGCTTCTGCCATCGGCTTTGCTCGGTTTGCGTAAAAGTAAAAAAAAATACCCAAGGGAACATCGACTTTCGGAATTATAATACTATTCCAGGAATCCTGTTTCAAGACATCATTTACCTATGTGCCAAGTTTCATACAATTCCGTTTAGCTGTTAAAACGTGCAGGGGTAACAGATACACAGACAAGCAGAATTACTTTCAAATTCATAATATTAATAATATACTAACTTATATGAAAATGCATCAAAAACCCGTTCTTAAGTTTTAGCTATAAACCTATAGCAAACAGACAGACGAGGTAGGGGACTTATCTATACATCTATACATATAAATAAAATTGGAGTGTCTGTTTGTAATATTGAAATAACCGCTTAGTACTACATGCATATAAATATATGTACGGTACATACACCAAAATATATATTTTTTAAATTTTTGTCTGTCTGTCCTTCTGTTTGTTCCGGCTAATCTCTGAAATGGCTGGACTGATTTACCGAGAGGACCGTTAGCTGATGTAATAAGGAGTAACTTAGGCTACTTTTATTTTAGGAAAATGAATTCAAAATCCTGTAGTCCACGCAAACGAAGTCGCGGGCACAGCTAGTTAAAATATGTAAAGAAGAGTATGGAAGTATGGATGAAGAGTTTTGTCGACATACCAAAACAAAAATATATTAAGTTTTGTATTGTTTTTTTAATAATCTTGATAAAATAGGTAATTTATAACCTAACTGAAAGACATTAGTTTGAATAATGTTCTTGTTCCTTTACGTCACAAATTGTTGAAGGAGAATATTCTAGCTATTTGCTCCTACAAATATTTTGACGATATTAATTTTAGCACCAAGTAAATAATTCTCACACTAAATAAACAGATGTAATAATCTCTGAAACCGTCCCTTTTACATGGGGTCGTCTTAGGCCAATAACCTATATTAATCTCAGTATAAATTTCGTCAAAAGCAGGGACTTTTGACGAAGGAAAATACTACGTAGTGCCTTCGTATGAATAGCGGGGTATTGTAAGCTCACACGAGGATTTGAAGCAACAAATCCCGAATCACTTGACGGTATTTGCAGTAGTGATGGACGTACACAAGTCACAATGTACTTACAGGGCTGTCAGTGAAAGAAATAGAAGTTTTTTGCTGAAGTGGATTTGTGTGGACACGATTTGAAGTGGCTAGTATAAATTTTGTAGCGGCTAGTCATTAGTGCCCGTACCTACTTAAGGAGCGTAGGTAGCAGTAATTTTTTTTTTTGGTGCACGAAACCATCAAATGTCTTTTTATGATCATCTTATCTGGTTGATATTTGGCTCTGGGTGGGGTGAAAGGAAAGTCAGACTTTTTTTTAAATTAATATAAACCAGTATTTGACTGCGATTCCACCAGATGGTAACTCTAACTTTTTTTATTTAAACTTTATTTTGCATTATATAGACGTTAAGAAAATACATTAAACTAAATCGCCTGAGAACCTTAACAACCAGAAATGTATCTTTATGAACTAGGAATTATATTTACTTTTTAAATAAAATTAAACTATTTCCTCAATAAGCTTATTATTATTAAATGTCATGGAACAGTAGGCGTTTTGAACCGACATACTATCGAACTAACGAGCAATTGTGACTGCTATGCCAGAGGTCGTGGGTTCGATTCCCACCCAGGACAAATGTTTGTGTGATGAGCATAGATAATCATTTGTTCTGTGTCTGGGTGTAAATTATCTATAATATGTATGTATTTAGAAATATATAAGTATGTTTAACAGTTGTCTAGTACCCATTACACAAGCTCTGCTTAGCTTGGGACTAGACAACGTTGTGTGTTGTGAGGAATAAAAAAAAAATGGTGTAGGGTTTTACGCAACACGATTTTTCGCAATACGTTACATCGCACCAATAAAGCACCGATGGAATAAAATATCGTATAACTGAATTATTGATACACCGTGATTGATATAATAAAAATCGAATCATCAAGTTTCGCAGTCAAATAGGGATTTTTTTTTTTTGGTGTGTAAATATCATGCATATTACATCCCCCGCCCTTTGGAGCGAGAGATAGTGTCAGACTCTTACTGACTAAAAAACCAACCCCGTTCCTTCTTGCCTCTCATACCGGGAATAAGCATTCACATATAAATATAAACACCTTTCAGAAATAAGCATCACCTTTGTTGGTACCTATTTTTCTGTTTTCTTGTTTTATTATTTTTGTTTAAAAAAATCTTTATACCATTTGCTGAACTAATTGAGACACCAAAACAAATCATCAAAGGTTAGATGCGGAAATTCGGTACCAAAACATACTTTTAAATGAACAGTAGGTATTACTATACACAATTCGCAGGTATATTACATATCGCTCTTCATTTGAAAAGGCATTACATAATACTATTGCAATAAAATAAAAAAATAAAAAAAAATTCTTTACTTGTCTGTTTATTTATTGGTGAGTAGGTACTTTAATCTATGTAATACATGTAAAAGGAGATACTGATTGAGTGAAGCCTCTGGCAGAGGCTAGTTAAAAAATAAATAAAGATAATGTAGGTAGTTAGTTCATCAAAGCAACATATGGAGCTCTGATGTCCTTCAGTGCACATAGCTAATAATCTCGTTACCCCACCTTCACCTATGGCAAATACTATTATCTGCTCTACATTAGACGTGAGAGGTCACGTCTAGCGAGAGACCTGACTTAGTATCAATGTAACTGATTAAACAACATGCTTTGTTTGAGAAATACTTATATTCCAACCTAATATTATGCAATTTAGTGTGAATTTACTTTGATTCCTTATAAGGTTTATAAAAAATATCTTAATTCAATAAATATTTTACTTATTTTATTAGGATTAAAAAAAAAACGAAATCCCTACAGAATCACTTTATTGTTCACCCGATCCTCCGTCCGTCCGTCTGTCTGTCTGTCAATATCTTTTATCTTGCGAACGCGTGGAGGTATCGAGTTGAAATTAAAATCTTATACTTAGATCTGCGAAGTCTTCAAGCTGTAAAAAAAAAAACTTTTAATACTCGTATTAACGAGAAAAAAGATACTTTGTTTTATGTCGCCAAAAACGTCCATTTCGACACTAACGTGGAAATCAAAATTCGTAGGGTACTTCCCGTTGGTCCAAAAACCTGAAATTTGGTATAAAGCAAGGTTTTTATAGCACAAGTATACATAAATCTGTAAAATGTAAATTTGTTGTTACTTTTTTTTTAACTTTTTTTTTGCGATTCGGAAAAATCTGCCTACTCCATTTCGGGATTCAAATATTTACTGATGATTATTTTACTGCGCTTTTTTTTTGTAAGAACAATTATCATGTGATGTTATGATTTGCAGATTTATCAGCTATTTAATTAATAAATAAACAATTAAGACAGACAGACAGAGAAATATCCCTTCAATTTTTGACAGGAGACATCTGGCCCGTTTTACTAAACTGGCTCGGGCGAATCTACCTACATATTAAAAAGTTGACATCTGGCCCACAGGCCAGGGCACATTCCATGGGCGCCATGTCTCATAACCCTTTTTTTTGTACGTCGGCTTGAAAAATTTTAGAAAGGTGATGACGGAATCAACTCATGTAATTCCTGCACACTCTCTCCATTGATAAGAATGTGATATCCTCTAACCATTTCCCTTATACTTTGAATGAAGCTTAAACCACTAGAAGAAAGAGCTAAGCAAATAAAATAATACACCAAAGAGATCTACATACAAAATGCAATTTAAAGTAATTTCCCCAGCCATTGACAGCGAAAAGCAAATATAAATCGTGCATCAACCCTATGCAATATCAGTGCCATACAGAAGGCGAAGCGAGGCGGGACTACAACGTCCCACTGGCGATAAGGCGTAGATTAAACCGGTGTTTGCTCACACACACATATTTAACATTCCCACCATCTAGACTCGCGACAACGCTTGCTTGGTATTTGCATACTTGTTTGTGAAACGATTTGGTCTAGATCTGGACCCGTCTACATGCAAATGCAATTTATACGGAACCATACAACACTTGCTACGAGTAATTGTAAATTCACTGGGATTTTTCCCGCTAACTTTTTCTGGTGGAAATGTAATTAATGTTAAATGTAGTTTTACGGATGTTAATGTTATTTCTTCGGAGCTTGGACGAAAAGTTTTGTTGGAAGTTTCAGTGGGCTAGCTTCTGCCAGCTTTTCCATTCAAAGTAGGTTTTTCCATATAAACTTTGAAGCCTCGTTTCATCCCTTAGAGGGTGAATTTTAGGAACACCTTTTGTTTTATGACTTTTTATAAAACATAATACATTTACCAAAACCAAACCTTCAAGATTTCGTTGTTCTATCTAGCACATATCAACTCTGTATTTTGCTATGCCCACCTAGGTCTCCCGCGCACGATCCCCGCTCCCTTCCGCTATTATACTATTGCTTGCTTTGCATAGACTTCGTAACATTTAGAACGTTGAATTTAAATATTTTTATTTTTGTATGAAAATCTGATGGACCAATGTATGATACATTTTTAAAAGTCATAGAACAAAAGTTGTTGTTTACAATTAGCCCTTTTTTTATGGTGGGAAAAAATCATGCATTGACATCCCCCGCTCTTGGGCGGAGCGGGAGATAGTGTCAGACTCTTACTGACTAAAAGACCCACCGTGTGTGTGTTGTTGTTGTTGTTGTTGTAAAATAGAAAGAAGTGTAATTTATCCCTGATGAAGTTGTTGTTTACGATTAGCCCTGATAGGTTTCCAGTGTTTTACAAATAACCCTGTATATATATATAGATGTGGCTTACTGATGTAATGGCCAGGTCTAGTGCTTGTTTTTTTTTTGCTTTTACGCGATTGACACATTTATGACGTTTGACGACGATTGGCTCACTCGAAGCTACCAATCAGAGAGCCAAACGCGGTAAACGAATGTAAAAACAACTTGCACCAAGGCATCTGGAGGGCGAGTAGGTACTCATAAGGCATGTGACAAAATAAAACACGTCCGGAAAGTACAAATAATGTGTTCAGAATTGACTACTAAATAAATTTCAGCTAGTTTTAAAATAACCAAGGACTATTTTAGGAAAAATAATTACCTGATGAATTTTTGATAAGGTTTGATTGCGTCATCAGTGTATGTGGGTTTGTGGGTATTGCGGAGTTTCAGTGCACTAAGTTAGTGTTTTGAATGAGTTATCCTAACTGTTGGCAAATTTTAAGGAAATCAACGCACTACACTGGTACAGAATCGGTATTGGTATTTAGATACCAAGGATAACTCATTCAAAACACTAACTTAGTGCACTGAAACTCCAGAAAACACATCGTCGAATGGCCTCCCTAAAGGTGGACCGACGACTTGTAGCCTAATTCACGTAAAATCAAACAAGTCAAATATCGTTGAAGTTTTGTAGTCGTTCGATCGAAGTCCTATCCAAAATCGGTATTCACGTGTTCCTTAATTGGGATTGGATAGAACGACAACTCAACTGGCTCAAAACTAAACGATATATCAAACACTTATTTCCAGTTACATAAATAAGTATTCTACCAAGATAATGAAATACGGATTTTTTTTTTAATTAACTCTTCGTCCAAACGACTTTAAAATCGGTGTCGTTCAAACTCGATTGATGGATGTGAATACGGTAATGGTCTAAACGACTAAATCGTTACGATATCGTTACGGTTTTGATTACGTGAATCGGGCTACTGGTGAGCATCGCGGGGATGTGATGGATGCGAGATGCACAGGACCGTTTGTAGTGGCGATACTAGAGAAGGCCCATTTCCATCAGTGAACGTCTTTCGGCTGGTATGATGATGATGAATGCATTTAAGTAAAATTTCTGTGCTTGAATTATGATTTTAACTTAATTTTCGAATTGGGTATACGTGCGTTAATCAAGTTACCTACCTAAATGTTATATGAAATGTAACTATATTAAAATACAACAACGTTGTACCACCAGTGTACACTCACTTACTAAAGTCGATAGGAATTCTTAAAACGTATTCGTTTGACGTTTAGTTTGACTTACGACCTTTTATTTTCAAGTTTCGCCAACAAATGATTGAAATTCACAATTTCATCAACTTAGCATAAGTCAAGATGGCCCAGTGGTATAGGCACACAGATTGAAGCGCAAATCAGTGTGCCGCAAGTTCAAATCCCACGCAATTATTGACTTTTTGTAAGTTCTTACCCGATTGGAAGTTATGTATTTGCATTACATATATTAAATTATTCTTTAACTTGTTCACACATTTCTTAGAGTTAGAAAGGTAGATCACAAAAAAACTAAATAAAGAATTAGATTTCTGCGAGGTAGACATGAGTTTTAACTTGACCGAAATGAACTGTCGTTTGGTTTTAGTTGTTGGTTAGTGACGTGTGGTTGACAGTATTGTAATATTCGCAAAATGCAGGCTAATATTAGTATTGAAGTGAGGGCGACTATCATTGGGCTGCATAAAAGTGGTTTTAATAAAACACAAATATCTGAAGAAACCGGACTGAATGTGAGTATAATAGCTATTAATGAATTGTAACTTTATTACAAATTAATCTTCTAATTAAAACGTATGCCATTTATGAATCCATTCATCGTATCTATAAGAGGTTTAGAAGAGAAATACGTAAATCGTTGGGTTTATTGGATTGGTTATTGGATTAATAAATGCAGTTTTATTTTAAAATTATATTCAATAATTATGATTATTAACATTTTATATAATGAAAATGAAGTGAAGTAGGTATAGCTGCCTAATATATATTTTTATTTTATTTTAGAAAAATACTGTAAATCTTTGGCTAAAAAGATATGAGGAAGAAGGTAGCCTTGCTAGTCGAAAGAGAAGTGGGAGACCGAAGTTTAATAGCGAGGCGCAGCGACGACATATGGTGGACGTATACGAAACGAATGGTTTCGCACCAACGAGACATTTTGCGGAATTATATGACACCTCGATGGATACTGTTCGCCGTGCACTTCACGCTGAAGGCGTGCATCACAGAAAACCTGCTAAAAAGCCGTACTTGACAGAGAGGCACAAACAAGAACGATTACGTTTCGCACTAAATGTTTAATGTTAACTAAACTAAAGGGCCTACCGTTTTATTTTAACATAATATATCTGTGATTATTCGTTAACAAACACTGTATTATATTGTGTTTACTTTCGTTTAAAACAGCTATATCTTTTAATTTGTGCCATCGCCTCATCTTAAGAATGCAGTGAACTCGCTATCAATTTTGTTGACAATAATCATGAGTCTATTTTGTTTTTTATTCTTCTACCCGCACTGTTATAACATAATATTATAGTTCATTTTATTTTGCTCATCTAATTGACGATTATCTTGTGAGAACTAAAGTTCTTTTAACAGAAATTGAGGTTTAGTTTCAATCTTCTTTTCGTCAAGAAAATGAACAATTAAGCTATGACCTCAATACATTAATTGTGACGTTACACAAAAATAAAATGTTTACAAAGTCTAAATCATAAATCACTTTTCAATAAATAACTGGATATAAACAATTACCTATATTTTATTTTATTAAAATTTGAATATCCGTTCATTGTTACGTTATTCATAATATGAATGGTCTAAGTGGGTATACTTCCAACAAACAATCTTACGCGTAACATAGATAACGGTTACAAGATAACGTTTTGCTATTCGACGTCACAATTCTCATAAATGTTTAATTTGTAAATATAAAGCATAAACATTTTTATTAAACACGTCTTTTTATTTCCACCTTACAACATCGAAAAGATGTAACAACTAAATAATTGCAAATTACGAATGTGATTCTTCTTGTGGTTAATAGATCACATTCGTAATTTGCAACTATTTAGTGCAAAAAATGCAATAGTATTTTTCATAGAAATTTAAAAAAATGACCATATCAATATAGATTGGGAATTTTCAAAGTAAGAAATAACTGCAACGGACTGACCATGATTTGAACTCGGGTTACGTGATTTGCGAATCCAACACTTAGTTCACACGGCTACCAGCACATGACGTATTTGCGCGAATTTTATCAATGCTATGGTAAGAACAGAAAAATAATAATGTTTTGCTCAGTGCGACGACAGTTCCTTAGTGTGTGTTATCTGTGGAATGTGGATACTCATACATGCGCACACATACGCATCGCGCTCGCTCGGTTCATAGCAATGTAATCTTTAACGTTCCTATGGACTTTTGTCTCCTTACTGTACATTCAAACTGACATGATTGTGTTATCTTACTATACAGGCAATGTAAAAAGAAACAAAAAAAAAGTCAAAGAAAAACTACGTAATAATTTCATCGCGTTTTATGCAATACATCACTTACTTAATTACCCGCGTCAGAATAACTCGGCCATGTTTAATTAAAAACTTCTTTTATTTCACGATGCATTTGAAGAATAAATTGAAACACAAAAGAATTGCGGATAACTCTTCAGGAAAACTTGGCTCTATTTCGCTTTTCAGAGAGTTTTCACAAGGAATCAGTAAAAATATGTTTAATAATTCTTACAGGAATAAGTGCTATAGTGCAGTAGTGACGTAAATTAGATATCACAGTTTAACATTAAAAGGCCAAAACTTTGCGAGTGTATACAGTTAGACCATGTTCTAAAATAGGAATCGCTCTAACCAAGCGATAGGAATTATTTGATGATTCCTTAAATCAAAAAAGAAAATCACGTATCATGCAAGGTTGACGTTATAATTTTATTATGTATACTTATCACAACGCCTCGCATAATTAAAATTTTGTACTCTTATGTACTTTTCGTTCTAGCATTATTAAAATTTGCATTAGAATCTGTAGTGTGGTTTAGGAGGAGATAGCAGACAGATTACAATATATGTCATTTATTTTTTTTTATGCAATGCCGGTGGACCGGTAGGTCCCTAGGAATTGTATACATTACCTAGTAAAGTATGTAATGAGCAATAATATTCACAATTTTTCATACATCGCTGGGACGCCCCAGGTATTTTATACATTGCCTAGGTATTGTTTAGAATACCTGAATTATACACATTGCCGGTAACAATTATATACATACATTACTAGCTGACGCGTTGTTCTACTGTGTAGATATTTTATATTTTTTTATTTATTCTTATAATTTCTCATGTCAACAAGCCTTTTTTCATTTTTTAAATCCTTTTTTATTTATGTTCTGATTTTTCATTCCAGTCATACCCGTTTGAGCAGTGATAAATAGTGCCTCTTAATGAAATATTCTCTCAAACAATAGCTCCATACTCACCCCCTTTAATTTGACGCTGAAACTACAATACGGACAGAGATTCAAAGGATGGTGAAATAAAAACCTGAACCTTATTTGATTTCACTCTATTCAAGTAATAAAACGAGGCAGGGATTTTTTGCGAAATAAAACGTCTCTAGACTCGTCTTTCAGTTAAGAGTGAATAGGTTAAGAGTGATAGAGAATACCTGTATTTCAGGTATTCTCTATCGAAAAATGACATCATTTATGATAAGGCGACCAGTACCCCTAGCCAAGTTGCTAATCTGCAATAGTTAACGCTTGTAGAAAGCTTCAAATTTACGGGAATGACGGTGTCTTAACGCTCAGTCACGTGGTCAGAACAAAAGAATTGGCAGCAAGGTCAACTCGGAGCGTTCGGCGCAAGCGAAACGGTTGTAACTTGGCTAGGGGGCTGGCCAGATCACTAAGGGTCACCACACGCGAAAGCTACAAACGCCACCACAAGAAGCTAGAAGCGGCCACAAAAGGTAGCTGAAGTGCACGGTAGCCACTTGTTGCCGGTGACTGCTACTTTTTTTGACTCATTTGCGTAGCATTTGAATGCGCGATAAGGTATGCGTTGAGTACTCGGTGCGGGCACAAAATAGATAGGTACAGAAGACAATTTCATGTATGTACTTCACTTTTTATACCTACGCTCTGTGGACACACACTAAAGAGCGTTTGATCCGGTACTGTTTGACGAGTGGGCCGAGACGCTCTGAGATATCGTGTCCGTAAGTGGTGTCTATGTGTGCGTTGCTCGAGTGCGCTTTTTATGTTCATTGACTTCTGTACCTATCTATTTTGTGGTGTGGGTCACAAGAAGCGAGCGGCGTCGATTTGTAGTTTGTGGTGGCCACTGGCGTCAACTGTGTGCGGTGAGTGTTTATAAAATGTATAAAAACTACAAAAAATATGCCGTTGGCGGCGTTTTGTGTTTGTGTTCGTGGTGGCCCGTGTCGGGCGGCCCTAATTTTTGAAACTCTTTGATGCTTTAGTACTATAAAGCGAAAACAAATACGTGGGACACACTAAAAGTTTTTCTATTAGGTCAGTAAGAAAAGCCGCCCATAAAAAAAGTGTTTAATTAAATTTTGAATTAGGAACTCTTTGGAAATTTTTAAAATGTGTAATGAATTCATATGCGATTTGCTCTTACAAATTGATGGCAATTTTAAAAGTCATCTGTAATCTATAAAAAAAACTGACTGATATATTTGTGTATCAGTCAGTTTGTTATATAGAGTTTATAAACACTGATATATAAACGCATAGCCAAAACTACTGGAACTGGAGATGTAAAATTTTGCACAACGTTTCCTTTTATGATGTAGGCAAGCACTAAGAAAGGGTTTTGAAAATTCAACTTTTAAGGTGAAAAGTGGGAAATTCGTTTGTATGCAAAAAGCTGGGCAAAATACTTGAAGCTTAGCATAAATAGTAACGCTAATAAATAAAAAAGTGTTCATTATTCCTTTCTCAAAACTTTCCTTGTAAAACCATTTAGGCGGGTTAAAGTTTGTATGTGGTTTTGATTGATTCTTGATTGAATATGTTTTTATATAGCTTCTTTTTTTACATGAATGTGAGAACATTGTTGATTCCGCGAACTCTTAGATTAATTTCTATTCCGACCCATTTTTTATTATGATTATTTTTATTGTGCAAAAGCACAAGTATACAAAAGGGCACAATATTGACTGGTCTTCACTGTCCTTACTATTAATATTGTTATATAGAAATATTGTTATATGGACCAGTTTTTTAAAAGAGTAACCATGGAATTTCTGGCCGGTTCTTCACAATACAAAATTAATTTTAAGTCAACTTTGTGAAGAGAGAATAAATGGCAATTATTATTATTATAATTATTATAATAGAAAACGACCAATTGGAACAGTACGCTTCTGACGTTTTACAAGTGCCCATGTAGAGTCTCATTCTGTGGGTTAATAAACTTGAAACTTGGCACAAATTTTAGTCAAAATGAATAATAAAGATAAAGAGACAAAATAATGTTATTAGTTTTAAAAACCAACCCTCAAAATACGACTGTTCAAGTGCTATTGCTACATTATGCCGTCAAGGAATTTGTTGTAGCTCTTATAATAAATATTAATAAAAATATTGTGAGCGGAACCTTTCCATCGTACACATATAATATATATATTTATTTGTAATTTAAACTCTCTAACAAAATCGGAAGTAGTCAACTCGCGAGAGCTCGCGAGTTCCATAGTCCAATCTCTCCTTTTTCTTTCTTTAAATGATGAATTTTTTTTTAATAAATGCAGTGGTTGCAGATTTTTTGTTGTTGATGATAGACTCACCCTTGACTAGTATCTCACCGTAAACGATGATAATAACACGTAATATCCACCATTCGAATTCACTTTTGTTCTTTCTCTTTATCTTAAGAAAAGAATTAGGTGCGTATGTGTGCCTTTTCTCTTTTCATTTCTTACAACTTTTTATGATGAAAAATATTTTTTTTTTGTGTAAGTTAGTAACCAATTTTTTTAAACAATAGATTCTAATATGTGACATTTACAAAATTTTCTTACCTTTGTAGATAGTGTAGATACCCTGATGTTACTAAAAGTAGATTTTTTTAGAAAATATAAGTAGAATAAAATATAGTAGTTTCGTTGGACCGAAACGATACCAATTTTTTATTATCAATGATAATCCATTGTAAAGCTTGAATATATTGTAAAGCTCACAAGCTTGAATAAATTCTAATATCAACCCATTATTACTGATTTATGATACAGATACGGTTTATAAATGTGTAGGTGTTATAGATAATTTTCTATACCTATGATCTGATCAGTTTATGGGATGGCACATTAGAGAAGTAGGGCTAATAAACTAAAAATTGACAACATGTGGCGTAACCTTATAATGCTATAAATTACTTGAATAGAAATCGTAAGGAATTGGTTGAGGAACATGAATTATGTGGTTTCACGTACAATAAAGCTTATTCTATTCTATGTGGTGTCTATCGCTTGATTCACCAAGGCTACTACCACAGGCTGAACCACCATAATTCATGCTTTTAGTATTTCTAGGTCGTAGGTTAAACCTACGCTAGAACTGTCTGAACTGTGTGTGTGTAATTTATTTCATCAGTACTACTATCAAAATACTGAAGAAAATCACTTATCAATTATCATATACTAACCCCCGACTGGGCCCTCGTGCTAGCTTATTTTGTTGGAAAGAAATGTGTTTTTTTTTGTTCTTGCAGTATCAATTACATAGCCGCAGTATTGTTCAAAACAATCACCATAGCCCGTAGAACGCAAAAAGCAACTGAAGAAAAAATCTGACACTGCCTTTAGGTCTACCTGGAGCGGAAACCATTGTTTAAGGATGTTCCTCCATAACAAAAATAGAATATTTATATAATGTATCAATTTTATTTGTATCAAGCAGTGATAGAGAAGCCTACATTTGTATTTGAATTCGTTTTATTAGAACTCAATGAAACGAAATTTAAATCTTGTATTAAACGCACACTATGCAGGCAAGCATATTATAAGTTGGAGGATTAGTTATATTCAAGATAAAAATGCTTGGCTCAATGCTGGCCCAGCTCCACTACCACTTGGGTGTATTGATTAGTTTGGAAACCATTATTTTTATTATTATTTTTGAGATTTAAAAACATAATTGAAGCTTGCGATCATTTATTACTTTGGTTTTTTGGAAACCATAGCATTGTTCAATGTAGCAGCACTTTGTTTTTCCAATTTGTAAATGTGAAGTACCATGGAGCATTTTTATTAGGTTACATCTTCTTTTTTTTGACATGAGCATGGCAGTTGAGAGTTTGTCATGCTCACTCTAATGTCTCGCTGTTGGTGGCACGTGTTATTGGGTCATGGTTGAGCTGAGTGGGGCTGATGCATGCGTCATGCTCGTGAACGGGTGCCGTCAGTTGAGACTGGTCATCTCTTAGCTGCCAGTGGTTTAATTCAGTTTGTATCTTTTAATTATTATTATTTTTTATTTTTATTTTATTATCTACGTTGTGGTTACACAATAAAAATGAAAATTTGTAACCAAGCATTATATGTAACACATAATATGATTTAAAAGAGTGTCCATGGAGTTTCTTGCACGTTCTTCTCCATAGAGACCTACTCTTTGGAACGTGCAATTTAGCTTCACTGTTCTTGGACTGACCGACATTTGAGTATTCAAAAGTGTCTGCAAATGGTCTATTTGTAATAAATGATTTTGATTTTGTTAAAGTGAAGTTTGTCAGGAGAAGTACCACCATCGTATATTGAGGTAGGCGCCTTTTTTGGGCATGTTATTTTTGGTCTATTCTTTCTTTTTTTATCATTATTATTTCAGTAATCATTTATCGTCATTGTGTTAGTGAGGCAAGAATGAAAAAAAATAGTTCTTTCTTTCACCTACTTATGCGCAATGTTGTTTATGTACGTGACAGATAGCTTTGTCTCTGGGTTGGCAATACCTTTGATTTTAAGCATGACCTAATAAAACAGTGACCTTTTACCACGGTGCATGGATTAGCCAGGCGGGCAACTAATAGAGATGTCATGTTCTGTTGTCATAGGCATATTCAAAATTGTCACATGCATATTCAGATGTCAGTGGTTTCTATGGTTACTCACTGACTTTGATTTAGTTAGGAAATATTGCTGAGGCCCTCTCTTACACTAGCCACAAAATCTTCGTGCTGTGTGCTCATCAAATGCTTGTTTGTCAAAACATAAAAATAAAAAACATAAATAATCGTCTTTCATTACAAAAGAAACTCTTGCCAATCATGCATATACAAATGTCATATAAAAATATAGCTAAAGATTGATAAATGCTGCACGTATTGCACTCAACGGATGCGGGACCCAATCCCTCGAGTGCCAGCGTATGTGGCGAACATAATGCTGTTACGCAGTTAAGTGGACAATTCTGCAATCTCTGTGTGTGAGGATCGGCAACACTTTGCTGACACAATGTTGGTATTCTCGAAGCGGTGAATCAACGTACTAGGCAATTTTGGGTGTTTGTAATCTGAGTTATGATGACTTTGTCTGCTTCGTGCTTTGATGTTCAATTATTATGAATCGCAAACTGGCAGCTAACTTATTTTCACTTTTTTTTTTTAATTTGTTCGAAATATAAATACAACATAATCTTAACAAGTTGAAGAGTATCTCTCTTCACAACATTCTAAAGAAATTGTAAAGCTTCCTTCAAGAACAGACTCAAAGTTTAGTTCTGAAATATTAAGATTTATGTTATTCATTCATAAAACTTCGAATTACGATAAAATGAAATTGGGCCTGTCGTATTTATACAACCACGGTCAACGATTCGGCAAACTGAAATTTCGGAAGGCGAGTTAATGGAAACAGACAAATTGCTTATTCAAATAAATCTGTAGTAAAATATCGTTCCCTTTATATAACGAGTTAGAGTTGAGCTGTGAATTATAGCAACAATAAAGATAGTGTTATAATGCGTAAGTTATAATTTAAGCGAGGGTGGTAAACATTAATTCAATCCACAATTTGTCACCTCGGTTGAATCGCGGAATGCCGGTATCGCGTGCGACGCACCCGCTCGGCTTGGCGGGGACATCAGCCCCGTGTCGTGAGAATTGTGAGCATTCACTGCATAAATTACCAACAATTTATCCAAGCAACGTTTGCGTCGCCGCTCAAACGTGCCGAATTAAACAAACATTCCGTCATCATAATTTATGCAACGTTAACATTAACAAACCGTATCTGTATTAAATTTATCGCACCTACAAACGCGTGTGACTGCGTTACACCCGTCACGACCAACGCTTATAAATCGTTTGTTCTGTGTCTATATGTTATATGGGATATGTGTAGTAAGCCTAAGGTCTTATACTCACGAGCTGTCACTTTCGAGGTGTTTCCAAATAAGAGTATCACGTTTGTATTGCGCTGATGTAGCATGAGATCCTGTCAAGCTACACTGTTTGTAGGTTTTTGACGCGAGTTATTTAAATTATTCTTTATTGTAGAATAAGTTAAGATTGCGAGCTTAACTCGAAGTTAAGTTTTCTCTCAGCGAATTGAGTGATAGAGAAAGATCAGAGAAGATATATATTTTTTTATGGTTTTTGCGTGTAATTTCCTATTTAACCTGTCAATCGTGATAATGACAGACACAATTGAAAGACAATAGGTGCGCGAACGCCGGCGTTCGCTTGGGGTTTAATGAAACCGTTGGAGTGTGGCAGATTTGACAAATTGTTCATTTTGTTTTTCAACAAAATGAGACTGTGTATCACTGCGACATTATCGATGTTATCATTAGAAGTTAATTTAATTCAAATTTTGCTTCCGTGCTTATAATAACCACTTTCAAGCTTTCAACCCTAATCTCTCGTGGCGCCAACAAGTGAGCACAAATATAGTAGCTCTCATTCCGTATGTCGCATCGGGTAACGTCTTCTAAATTCAATATTGAACGGAATGACAGCGTGGAGTATCTGGGAATTTCAGTTCTTACACCAATATTGAACTTCCAATAGAGTCAAATATAATTATTGATCGATGTTAGTCATTAAGTCGTTATATTAATCAATTATTTTCCCAAGAAACACCTAACTAACTTAACTAGCTTCTGTCAGCGGCTTTGCCCGCGTGAATATAAAAAAACATCTCAAGGGAATATTTTTCGGGATGATGACAACCGTTAAAATCCACTCAGCTATTTGAGCGTCAAGAGGTAACAAGCACACACACAGTGCAATAAATAACCTTTATAATAAAAATAAAATTGATGTGATCATTATCTATCCTAGTTAATACTAGCTGCTTCCAAACGATTTACAATAGTTAAAGTTGTAAATTACTCCAAGGGAACATATAGTTAGTATCTGTAAAATCAATGTTTCATTGCACACTGATATATAGCTTCTTTACAGCTTAGAGTGTACATATGGGTCTTTATGCAGCTGTTATGTACTTGTTATGCAGCTACTATACAGTGTCTATTATCCACTAACACTGTATAAAATTAACGATGTATAATTTGGGGCCATTTTTGCAGCCATATAAGCTGTTTAAGCGCTTATACAGTCTCAGCTTAGAGTGTACACCTGAACCTATATACAATTTTTATACAGCTTATTGTGCTAATTGGGATACTCCTTGGATAAAGAGTGTCCCGTGCACTATTCCAAAAATGGTGTCCATGTACCAAGTTTCTTAAAAATCAGCCAATCGAGCTTGAACAAGTAAGAAATATATAGGTATACACACACACAGACACAAAGTTTCGCGTTTATAGTATTAGTGTATAACTCGATTGGCCTTCGAATAACCACTACAAAAGAAACACACAAACAAACATACCCAGAAACTCCATAACGTTATTTTATCAGCCTATCGTATTATGATCTCTGTTCCCTAATATCGGAATCAGCCCATAAACATCCACTTCTGTACCATAACCCGCCAGTACCGACCCAAGGGAGCGTGGTCGTAATTACCCTACTTAGCAAGCGATTGCAGTATGATCTTATTGGCCGCCGAGACTGCTGGCAGCCATAATCCTGATACGATTTCTTAGTCTTTGATGTAATGAAATTTGGTGCTACGAAATAATTATTTTAACTTTCCTGGTTATGAGTTTCGTGCTAGGAGCGGAAAACTACAAAAATTGACAGCAATTTGTGTAGTTTTGAAATAAATACGGATAGGTTTGATATCGCAGTTCGAGTCACATCCCTAACGGAGTTTATGTTTTCTGATAGCCACAATTTCATCATCATCATATCAGCTGATAGACGTTCACGGTTGGACATATGACTCCCCCAAGTGTTGCCACAACGAACGGTCATGTGTGTTTCGTAAACGCCGCATTCCCGGTCTCTCAGCAGGTCATCAGTCCACCTTGTGGGAAGCCTTCCAATGCTGCGTTTTCTAATGCACGACTCTAGAACCTTTCAGTCCCATCGACCAACCATTCTGCGAACAATGTGCCCTACCAACTGCCACATTAGTTTGGCGATTCTTAGGGCTATGTAGGGCAGTACCCTTGGTTGTCATGTGGATATCATAGTCATAGTAGTTTATTGGTAAGGGATATCTTCATTCCTGATGCGATTACGCAAGGAAACTGCGAGCAAAGCCCTTTTCCAGTGCCCTTTGGGTGACTGTAAGCCTTCTGATGAAGCCCATTTGAGAGAATAGGCTAGTTGCCGTAAAAAACTGTAATTAGTCCGTCTTTTAGATTATTCAAAAATAAAGGACACGTATTTTTTTATTTATAAATTAAACCAAAAATGACAAAGATATAGCCCATTAAAGTTACGTGTAACGTCACGCCGCGGCCGTGCTGCATTTTTTCGCACGAGGTGACGTCTCCCGTAACTTTAATGGGCTATATCTTTGTTATTTTTTGTTTAATCGAAAAAAGAAAAAATACGTGTCCAATATTTTTTTATAATCTATAATATGGACTAAATAAAATGTAATTGTTTGGACCCTGGAAACTACCCTACAATTATTCACAAGAGAATTATCCACAAATTAAAAGGCACATTTTTCAATTGTAAAACAAACATTCTGTGTCAGTTTTATCATCATTTACAAGGTTAGCTACACAAAACATTGTTATAAAAACTAGCGTAACATAAAAAACAATAACAGTAAAAACTTTTGTGTCCAACAGCTAATGAAATAACACACGTTTTCGTTAATTTACTTTACACGCTAAGGGAACTTTGTTGTCACTGTAATGGATTCTAATTTGATGAATATCGTACACTGACAATAATTTAAAAAAGTAATTATTAGTATTGTAACACGTAAATGTAGTAACATCAAATTATTGGACGAGGACATGAAATAGCTTTTAGTTTAGCCTAATGAAGCGGGGCAATGGACGCATTAGAAGCGACAGCAATGCGGAGAAGTATTTCGACGCCATCATCTTCCTGCCCCATTTTTTTTTTTATTATTGACAGGTTTGTGCTTGACTGCCATCTCACCTGATGGAAGGAGATGACATGGCCGACGATAGAACGCTCTTGTCAAGAAGTAACCTATTCACTCTTGACTTAAAGATTTTCAGGTTGTAGCCATCAGGAAACAGAGCACGCTTGCCTCGAAGTAACCTTTAAGCCAAGTTGTCACTATCAGAAAACCTTGTCCTGTAATACTTCGGGTGGTCGGTGTAACACGCTTTTTTCTTCCATTTAGTCCAGCCCCCGCTCCCCAGCCAAGTTACAACCGTTTCGCTTGCGTCGAATACCTCGAGTTGGCCACGCCACCCATTCTTTTGATCTGACGCTGAGAAAAAAGACTGAAGACTCTTGAGATGACGCCATTCCCGTACATTTAAAGCTTTCTACTAGCGTAAACGATTGCAGATTAGCAACTTGGTTATGGGTACTGTTAACCGTCAAGCAACTCGAAGAATTGCCAAACTTAAGTTGTAGTGAGCAGGTCACTTTGCTCGCGGAACAGGCGTTAATGATGAATCGTTAAACTATTTCTGACTTCCTTTTGTCTCAACTTCATGTAAATGTTGTTTGTTCTGAAAATCTGTTAACTTACTATCAAACATGTTTATGGGCAATATACAAAAAAAATATTGATTGCAATCTCATCTAAAATCGGCAGGCAAGTTATTTTATTCCAAGAGGCCAGTTTTCTTTGATGTAAAGAAAATAAATTCGAATTTTGTTTACCAAAACGAACAAAGATCGAAATGTCACCTACAGAAATTATTCTAGCGCTGTGTATTATAATAAACGGTAGACGGTTCATTATAAAATAAAAAAAAATATTTTAGCTTACATACCATTTTATCGTCATAGTCTTGCCTTTGTTTCACCTTATTTCTGGTGGGTGTAATACGTTTTTCTCTTCCATTCTGTCTTGCCAATAGTCACGCTGTCACTGACTCCTTTTTAGGGTTCCGTAGTCAACTAGGAACCCTTATAGTTTCGCCATGTCTGTCTGTCTGTCCGCCCTCGCTTAATCTCTGGGACCGTTAGCACTGGAAAGCTGAAATTTGGTATCAATATGTATATCAATCACGCCGACAAAGTGGTCAAATAAAAATTGGAAAAAATTGTTTTATTAGGGTAGCCCCCCTATATGTAAAGTAGGAAGTGATTTTTTTTTAATTTCAACCCTAACGTGTGATATATTGTTGGATAGGTATTTAAAAATGAATGGGGGTTTACTAAAATCATTTTTTGATAATGTCAATAATTTCGGAAATAATCGTAAAAAAAAACAAAAAACAATGTGTCCCCCCCCCTCTAACTTTTGAACCATAAGTTTAGAAAATATGAAAAAATTCTGGAAAGTAGAACTTTATAAGGACTTTCTAGGAAAATTATTTTGAAGTTGATGGAAAGAACAGTTTTTGTACAAAAAAGACAAAACGGTTGTACAAAATAATTTCTGGACTAAGTTTGTAGTATAATCGTATATGCAAGCATTTTCTTAACTTATTAGTACACTTATTGTGACGGAAGGGAAACTACGGAACCCTACACTGAGTGTGGCCCGACACGCTCTTGGCCGGTTTTTCTTTCTTGTCACTCCTCACATAATCAATCCATCTTTTCTTAAGTTTCTCTCTTCCTTCATCCATCCACTTATATTATTTATAGCTCATTTAGTAACATACGTTTCATACTTTTCTTCACATGACTATACAAAGACAAACGATTTCTTTAAAATTTTCGATCACTTTCAAACTTCTAATATATTCATTTCTTAAGTTTTTAGATGCCATAATTTAGTTTTTTTTTTCAGTTAGTTTTAATTATTTAAAGTTTCTTAAATAAATAAGGTAAAAATTATAGTATGTAGTTATATACAACTGATTCATACACAAAAAAAATACACAGCACGTTTTGTGCACTATTTCACTTTAATTAAATACTAAAAATACTGTTTGTTAAAATTGTTGTTTGAAATTCTCTGAAAGTACTGATTCGATTTAAAAAAAACCTAACTTTTATTGAAAATTTCACTATTATTGAGTGTCATAGAAAAAGCTACAAGAGCGAAGCATCAGTAAAAAACTAGTTAATAACTCAATTGATAAATAAAAGAAAAAAAGTTTCAACTATTGTATCAACACAAATTATTCTAATTGTATTCCTAGAATCTATATGCAAGCGGTAATCTAGGAATTAACTGCGATAGAAAATTGCCCGTTACCATGATTTTATCAAATCGATCTGTAAAATGGTTTGTAGTTACCGCAACTTTGTAACTAGCTAGTTATAAAGAGTTAATAGGAATCGTTCAAATTAATTTGTTTATGGCGAATAAATATAGCATTAAGTAGGTACCATTTTGATAGAATGTACTAGATTATATACCTATTCAAATAATCTATCTTTAATTGTCGAATATTGCTTTACATAGAAAATAATATCTGTTCTGGAACCTTCAAAAACAAATATCAGTTATCAAATATTAATTTCTTATCTGATATTACCATATTTATCCAGGGTGATTTTTTGAAACCGAGACAACGTCTGATTCATCTGGCCGAGTTTCCGTACCTATCTATTTTGTGCCGTAAGTCACTGGGTGCTAATGAGTGCCTTTGATACATTTACTGATCGGGGAAAACTAATTTGCAAATAAAAATATCAAATTGTAAAGAAAAAACTAGGCCAGATGAATGAGACACTCTCTCGGCTTCAAAGAATCACCCTCCAAGCAGAGAGCCCGTCCTTACTTCTAAAATGTTTCAGAAAATAAAAAAAACCGGCCAAGTGCGAGTCGGACTCGCCCATGAAGGGTTCCGTAGCAGCAAGTAACATAATATAAAAGTTCTTGGAATGTGTTGTAACTTTGATCGATGTTTTAATAATAGTGTATTTTTTTCTATTTATGACGCATTAAAAAAAAACTACTTACTAGATTTCGTTCAAACCAATTTTCGTTGGTAGTTTTTATAGTAATGTACACCATATATTTTTTTTAGTTTTATCGTTCACTTATCTTAGAAGTTAGAGGGGGGGGACACACATTTTACCACTTTGGAAGTGTCTCTCGCGCAAACTATTCAGTTTAGAAAAAAATGATATTAGAAACCTAAGTATCATTTTTGAAGACCTATCCATAGATATCGCACACGCATTTCATCACGGGTTTGATGAAAAAAAAATTTTTGAGTTTCAGTTCTATGTATGGGGACCCCCAAAATTAATTGCTTTTTTCTATTTTTGTGTGAAAATCTTAATGCGGTTCACAGAATACATCTACTTACAAAGTTTCAACAGTATAGCTCTTATAGTTTCGGAAAAAAGTGGCTGTGACATACGGACGGACAGACAGACAGACAGACAGTCAGACAGACAGACAGACAGACAGACAGACAGACATGACGAATCTATAAGGGTTCCGTTTTTTGCCATTTGGCTACGGAACCCTAAAAACCAACGTATGAAAACTTGTAACCCTTATCCAACTCTTACAATCCAACTAGTGGGGCAAAAAGGCGTATTAATCGAAAGTTGTGCAGTTGGGTCGCCGAGGGACCGGGGCATTATGAACCGAGAGAGAAAAAAAAACCTTTTCATCAAGCGTGGTGTTAAAAGCCGACTGGCTGCGAGTGTCGCTGCTAAAATGTGTGAACGCCTATTTTACTCGGGCACAATATTTTCCAACGGAACATTGACATTCAGTGGAAAAGTGGTAGCTGTGTAACAATTTGAGGAACATTTTCTACTGTACTATGACAGTTTTGTGAAAAAAAATGGACGTGATTTTGGTAAAAAAAAAAATATTGGTGTATATTTATTAGTCAGTTTGTTCATATTTTATATAAAAAACAGCTATTTCATAAATATAAATTGGCTTTTGACTGTGTTATGGAAAGTAAATATAATACGATTCAGTAATGAACGTAAACAGTAGTTATTAATTACGATGTTTAACGTTATTGACTTATGATTAATTTGAACACAAAATCACCAATCAATAAAGTTTTGCATTCAATTAAAATGTTTTTCGTGTAAGTATTTATTGTCCTCTTATTTATGTATCAATTTTATTTTAAGTAATTTTTGCTCTAATAACATTAGCGACATCTATGATGCCACATGGGAACAAAAAATTTGAAATCCTGCATCGCAGAGTTCTCCGCTCAATTATGACTTATAAAAAAGTCTGCAATCAACTATCTGGAAGTTGCCTTGACCAGACATAACAATCATCTGGCCTGAGAATCCTCCCTTTTAAACGAAGGCTTACCAACCCGCACTGGGCCCGCGAAGTGGCTTACGGCGCATTCCCTCTCCTAGAAAGGAGGCCCGAGTCCCAGCAGTGGAAACATTTAAAACATTATGCTAAACGGAGGTTTGCGGGACTTACACGCTATTACGTATCCTCTAAAACACAATCAAAAGCTTTGCACACACACATAACATTGCATAAGTATACTGTATTTCCGTATAGGAGCAGAGATAAAAGAAAAAAAAAAGAAAAAATATCTTTCGAGCTGCGGAAACCGTTGAAAGGAATAAAAATTGCGATAGTATACAAGCGGCGATACCGCGCTAATTTATAGATACCGCACCAAAGATAGTTAAGTATTTTGCTCGTTAGTGGTTAGAATTAAAGAGCCAATTTTATATAAGGGAAAATGGCCATTTTCCCTGTTATTTGCAGTATCGACATTATTGAAAACTGGTTACTTCAAGTGGCTTTGCCCGTTGTGACGTAAAAATTATCCTAATGGAACATACTCGTACTTCATGGATAAAAAAAAACTTACGTGCTGTTATAAAGCATGGCCTATTCATTAGCCAAATTTCTTCCAAATTCGTTCAGCCATTTGTGCATGAAGGAGTAACAAATACACATACACACATAATTATAAACTATCCTCATCATCATCATCAGCCTTTTTAATGTTCCTACGAATCTCTAGGAGAAAGAAGGGGCCGTAATCCACACGGGCCCAGTGTGGGTTGGTGAATGTTACATGTCTTCGAATTTTTAGTTCTAGGACATGCCGGTTTCCTCACGATGTTTTCCTTCACCGTTTTAAGAGCAGTAGTGATGAAATAAATTACACAAAGTAATGCGCCTGGCTGGGTTCGAACCTACAACTCGTATTCGCCATTATATAAACTATCGCCTTAGTTATATTATTGTGATGTTTTTAGCATGTGGTAGGAAACAGTCTTTAACTTTATTAAAGTTGTCAAAAACTAAAGCTCCGTTTTGACATTTGTATTTTGACTACCTAGCGGCTTGTTAAGTGTAGTTTAGCTACTAATAAAATAGTTACTGCTACACCATCAGTTTTGTTCCAAGTTACATTCCAGCGTCTTTCTGAAATTTTAAAAAGGCCCTTTTATGTTTTAACAAGTTTAATAATGTTTTAAGGAACAGGAGTCAATGTGAGTAAAACTTAAATGTCATTTTATAAATTGTATAAATGATTCCTATATTATAACCTCTAAATTGAAGCCAAAAGCAAGCGTTAGCGTGACTCAAAAGCTTCCCAAACTTCATTCTACGTACAGCATTCACCACATTTCAAATAATTAGTTGCACGACGGTTGCATACTTTCATTTTACTGAATTGAATACTGTCCGACAAAGAGACTAGATGTCAAACACAGTGAATTTTGATATGGCTGCACCAACCGCACAAAAGCAATTCCACTCACAATACCAACGTTACAATAATTAGAAGGGAATTAGTAACAAATTATTGCTCGCGAAGAGGAGGGTATAATAGCCCGCCCGGGCTGGATGGTTCTCATTAGTGTACGTTGGTCCCACGTAGAAGCAGCCTCGTTGTGGGCCTGCATTATTCATGCGGACAATATTGCACTGTCGCATCTATCTATACAGCTTTTATAACGTTGTACGGTTACATCAGGTGATGTTTCATTAAGGCTGACATTTTGCATTGTTCGCGTGTTATAATGCACACCGACTGTTTGATTCCGACTGTGAATGTGGACTCGTGGCAGAATGTCAAAGAAGATTTGGGATATGAATTTACGTGATTTTTATGATTGTGACGCGGAGAGAGGTTTTTTAGGATTTTTTTTTGTTTACTAATTATGATTACTTTTATAATAATTAAAGTTTTAGCCCGCCACACGAGCCGGGTAAAACCTTATCAACAGGTTTTAATTTAAAAACTATTATGAATAATATATTATATTTTTCAAATTCAACTTTATTAAGTTAAAATATAATAGGCATCTAAAGGATTTAGAACCTGGTGGAAGGTGGTTCAGTTTCGTCTACTGTGACACTAGATGAAACTGAACCACCGTCATCCAGGTTTTTTTTTGGATACGAAAAAAAAAATCACCCTCTCCATAGAAAATTATAAACTTGATTGGATAGTTTGTATGGAGAAGCCAATCTTTTTTCGTTAAATATTACTTATATGCACTTACGTACCTAGTGTTTTATTTTTAAGATTATATTAGTTATCCTAATTGTTGGAAAATGACTCCGGCATTAACGTACTATATTGACAGCGCATCGGTATTGTTCGTAGATAATAATGCACAGACACGCTTGTAACGCAATCAAGATTTATGAAAAAAATATTATAATAGATACGTAATTTTCATCATCCATAGGTATATAAAAATAATTATTACAGGACAAAAAGTTGCCTAATTAAAAAAAAATGCTAAAATTAATTCAGTAGCCGATTTTGAACATACTAGTATAAGGATGTGAGTTTATTATGTCACTACAATATTGCAACACTCATTTTTACGACTAAGTACAACTACTACCACGAACTAACTGCTTGTCTTTTTTTGTTCTCTGTTAAATCCATCCAAAGGTGGTCTTTAAAAAATTGCTTGTAGCGATATGAGCGGCCATTATGAAACCCTATTAATTATTTTAAGTTCCTATTTAATTTTGCTGTCTAACTGTTTAGTATCTATCTACTAAGTCTACAGTATGGCTCAGATCTTCAAAGGATAGCTATTCCATTTTCATTTTGATTAATCAAAACACAGTATACAACCGCTGAATAGTGACGAAATTTTCGTGAAACTGCTCGCAACAACGTTTGATGAGCTATGAATTTGGGAACAGCAAATGCTCATCACTAATTAGCGCCAAATGTGAAACCGGGATCGCAATATTAATGTGGAATATGAAAGCGTCAAGCTCCGCAACTTCAGTTCTGGGTGGAGGCTGGTTCAATATTTCATACGTCATATGAATACGTCACAAAAGGTGACTCTGATGTGGCTGTGAAAGATGAATAGTGTGAATAGAACGGATGTACGACAAATAGGCACTGTTCAAATACAGCTCTTTATAAGCTTCGTCGTCGTGGACTATTCAGAGATTATTATTAACAACCTTCTGTATCCTATCATAAATTCTATTACCTATTTTTACTCACAATAGATAAGAGTATAATTATTTGTGGTTCGAACAATAATTGGCTTCAAACAAAACTGTAGACAATAAGGAAAGGTTTGAATACAATTACTAAGTCTTTACGTGAAACCCTAGTGTACAAAAGTTTGTGGAAACTTTTCACAGTAAACAATAAATGGTCTACGGCGTAGCAATAAAAGACGCGTTTATTTTTGCTACGCCGTAGGCCATCTACGTGTCTACGATTATTGTTAAACTATGAAAGTCTTTTTAAGTAACACGATATACGAATTTTAGTTTTTATTGTAGCTTACTAGTCTAGATAATCTATTAAGAGTTTTAATTTATTTGATTTTACATAAAGTTCTTCATGTTCTTATTTACACGTTAGCTCTTTCTGTAATTAGTTTTATGCTAAAACTGCTAATAGAATCGTTTAACAAGAGATTTGAAAACAGAATAATTGAATAGACTCCAAGAAACCAAGAGAAGTAATTTCTAATTTGAATGAAGCCGCGGTGAATGAAAAAGGCAATTAGGGTTATTTGGGCATTTTAATGAAGTACTAAGGCTAATTAATATTAGACATTATCGACAAAATAAATATCCACGATTTCAAAACCATAACCGTTCGTAATAATAAGTGTGTATCTTTGTTTCAGGGGAATATTACTACAGAACCAAAGACGTTTCAGCGATGCGATCAAAAGTTTTGAGAGAGCAATTTACTTTAGACCTTCAATGGCTCGTAAGTACTTGAGATAAATTAATTATTAAAAACAAAGACTCTTTGGTATTTCTTCATAGCCCTTACTAATAATTTGATTGTCCTTTCAAATTATTTTAGACGAGGGCCAGCCGAGTCTTTATCCTCTTCTAATTTTGTTATTGTCTTCTTGGAAATAAAGGGTTTACAATATTTCTATTGTTAAGTAAACACAAGAACAAGTTTTAATGGAGTGTTTTGAACTAAATAAGCTACGGACAGTTGGAAATAAATATTTTAAATATTTTCCATCCACTTCGAACTTTGTAGTTGAGTTGTTTTCTGTTCGGAAGTTGTCTGTAATAAACTAGTTTTGCTGTGGAACTGAAACTAGTAATAGGTCCAGCCATTATGCTTTCTATTTAGAATCAAGCTGTCTGTGATTTAGAAGTAGAATTTACCATTAGATAGTAGGTTTATAATTCTATTCAGGGGACTTTCGTGAAGTTATTTATTTGTTTACTAAAAAGTCTTTGTGATTTCTATTGTAATTATTTGTTTTGCTTACGACCGAGATTAAAATTCAATTTTGAACTTGTAAACAAGAAATTATTGGGATGTTGAGAGAAACATTCCTTTTATCTTGAATTCTGTAATCGATTTTTTACTTTATCTAATGTATCATTGCCTTTCTATTGTTTACTTCAATAGATTCAATACATGAACATTGTTTTAGTGGCGTACGTGAATCTCGGAACCTCACTGATGGCGGACGGTCGCCTCGCGGAAGCCGCAAGCGCACTTCGAGCAGGCTCGCGAGCCGAAGGCGTGCGAGTCCGTGACCGAAGAGAACACGACGCCGCCCGAGTGTCAGCGCTCGTGCAGTTAGCAGCCTTACACTCCCAGAGAGGGCACTGGCATAAAGCACTTTCAGCATACAAAGAAGCGCTGCAAATACTGCCCGACACAAACACGCCCATCGTTGGCTGGACTCGACATGTAAGTTAGCGGCGGGTCGCATTTCAACACACGTTCAACAGTGTTGTCTCATGAAGTTGGCATTAGGCACGTGCCGATGGATTCTGTTCGTTGGAGAATAACTGGCTGCAATCCAAGCCTTGTAGTACGCCCACATTGTCAAATAAAAACCTACAAAACCATTAAAGATTAGCTCTACAGAATTTGAGAAATTGCTATGTATGAACGAAATTAAGGTGTCTATTTTCAAGCACTGAAATTTAGGCTGATCTATTCTTTCTCTCTTCTGTAAAGCAATTAGTATGATATATCGTTAGACTAATTTTGCTTGTGTTGTTTGCAGAGTGTCCTATCAATGGTGGGCGAGATTTATGTTCAGCTTCAACAATGGCCGCTGGCCGAGCACAGTTTAGTGTCCGCGTTAGCGGCCGCGCCGCATCACGCCGGCACACATGTCACATTAGCGCAGATACTCGCCAAAAATGTAAGTTGCGTCACCAATTATTTATTTATTTATTATTTTTATTTATTTATTATAAAAAAAATAAGGCAATTAATTCAATTATAAGTTATGATTACTTAATATTGCACTACTATTCTTTTTTGGGATTGGATTCACCCGCTCTGAGCGAATTGGGAGGGTGTGTCAGGTTTTTACTGATTAAAACTCTCTGTGTTCTTCCAGTTACACTTTGCGTCTTCCAGGTCCACGGTAACTTCTTCGAATATCCCCATACTCTCATTGAAAATCACTGCCTTATCTTTTATCTTTTTGTTGATCGTATATAACTTGCTACGTCTTTTTTTCACACACAATCATTTATATACAATTCTATCCAACGCATTGTGGTTTTCCCTTATGCAAAAAGTTTTACCGATTGCGAACTTTTTTCTGTGTCTCGCATTGGCGTTGTTGATACTCGCATGAAAGCTGTAACTGACAGTTTGACTGACTTTACTTAGCATCGATCCTTTGTTCCGATACTTTTGGATATTTCCATACAACGTTGAATTCCGACAACATTGTTTTCCGTATCTACATTCCACATAGACATAGCACAGTACGTTCGCTTCGGCTTCTTAGTTACTACGATTTATATTTTGTATATTATTTATTTAATGAAACTTTATGCACTAGTACCTACATTGTTCAAAGGCAGTCTTATTGCCATAGATCAGTCGACCTTAAGGTGGTACGGGAACATAACAAAGTAGGTGCAACTTAATGGAAAACGAATACAGAAATAAATAAGTACACATTTATATAAAAACACACCAATGACCAAATTGATCTTGAGTAATGAAACCGACAAATCAACTCTGTGATGATTCTTGCAACTTCTTACGAATGTGCGCTATTACCGTTTGGATGCCATTCTGATGTTCAAAGGAAGCGCCTTCCAAAGAGAGATCGCCTGTATAAAGAAGAAGGACTGGTTAAACCCAGAGCGATGTGAGGGACACGATTATGAAACCATTATTCGTAGATTGGATTAAAACGCGATTTATGAGAATGTTCTGAAGGTATTTATTTATTAGGATCCCCAACAAAGGTTACACAGACACAGTATAAATTTTTAGGGATGGGATCCTTTAACGTGTTTATCTTCAGTTACAGGAGACCACAGCAAGCACATATAACTAGGTGAAAGATAGAAAACTTTTGAAATTGACAAAACAAATATCAGGTCAAACATTTAGACAAAAACACATTCCAATAAATCATGTCTAATTAGGGTGAAGATACAAAGGTCAAATCCCCTTTGTATCTTGACGTTAGACATTGATCAATTTGAATTAAAACTGTGATAAGTATATGCAAAAGATGACATAGCTGGAAAGGAGGTGACTTGAGGTGATGCCAAATAAATATGGACGAAAAAGGAAGACCAGATACGAGTAAGCAGTGTCGTTTCGTGTCGAGAGCGCCGTTGCTTGATGAGGTCGGCCTCTTTTTTTGCAAGCATTACTGCTCTGCCACTCCTCCTCGCTCCGAACCATGGCCTGAACCAAGGCCCGGCGAGAGAGCTCTCCGCCGCCGATCGCCCCCACGAGGGCACGGCGATGCTCCGTCCATTGTAACACCCGTGCGAAATTAGGACAGGTCACTTATTTTATTATGTGCTAATTTAATTATAAAGTTTAGAAAAGAGAAGATTAAAAACGTGAAAGGTACTTTACGATTTTTAAAGGTCAGTAGCGCTTAAGTCAGCGATTAGATTGAAAATATATTGAAAAATTCAAAATATTACGAAGGATTTATAGTTTGACTAGCTTCTTTCAGCGGTGTCACCCGCGTGAAAGTAGGTTCTACCATACAAAATTTGGATCCCCATGTCAACCCCTTAGGGGGTGAATTTTGAAAAATCCCTTCTTAGTGCTTGTCTACGTCTTACAACGAAACCTCGCGCAAAACTTTACGCTCCTAGCCATAACAGTTTCAGCTGTGCGTTGATTTAGGTCAGTCACTCAGTTTCTCCTTTCACCTATATATGTAGATACCTATAGCATTTCCGTCCTCCATCAGCCTCCTTTCATCTCTACAAACACCACATAATAACAACAACCGCTAAAATTCCTCTCTACTGCGGCAAGATTGCGGTATCTTCAGATTATTACTCCTTAAGGGCTTGCGTTATTACGCCGCATTGATCAATTATTCTCTTACAAGAATTACAGCTCAAGTATCTTTACGAACTAATCGTAGCGCCAAAAGTATTAAACTTGTCCAAGTGTCATTAATAATATATTTTGTTACAGGCAAGTAGGAGTATTGAAGCTGAAATGTGGTTTAAAAAAGCACTAACTTTAGCGCCTAACGATCCATCAGTAAGAGATCAGTTTGGTAAGTAGGCTTTTTATGAAAAAAAGTTTTTGTAGTTTCAATCATGGCCATTACTCAATGACTTTTGCAGGTTCAATATTAATGTTTTTAATTTCTGCTGTAAAATCAAAATTAAAAGCTTTTAGGTAGAACTACGCTGGACACACACGCCGATTTGGATGCGTCGGTCTTCATTTTATATGAAAATAAGACATTTACCTAGAGCTACACTTGACTGATACCACGCGACGTCGTTCTACGTACAAATCATGCGTGTTAAAAACGTGTGCGTCGGTCTAATGTAGATCTAGTTTAAATGATAGGTTGTAGCGGATATGACAGTCATTATTCATTTTCGCCCTTTTTTATTTACAAGTAGACTCTTTTTTTCCAATAGGTATGTTCCTGAGATCACAACGTCGCCTTCGAGAGTCGGCAGAGCAGTTGGTAGCAGCAGCACAGTTGTCTCCTGCAGACAGTGCGCGTGCCGCGTCGGCTGCGCGGGCGCTGCGGGACGCGCGACGTTGCCGCTCTGCTGAGCGGTGGTACGCGCGGGCGGTGCAATTGAACCCTGATGTAAGTTGCACCTAAATGTCGCGTCACATGGACCACCAGCTAGAGCAACAAACGCCGCCATGAGAAGCTCGCCGCGCGACAGTCACTTTTGGCCGGTGTCTGCAAGTTTTTTAACCCATAAACGCATTATCATAATGGACCCTGACGAAGAAGGTTTAAATGCGCGAGCGGCGTGTGACGTCATTTTATTTGACGTGTTTAGTGGCCAGTACGGGCCACAAGAAGCGAGCAGCGGCGTTTTGTATCATCAGGAGGCCACCAGCGTCAACCGTGTGCGGCGAATCCATATAAAATATATGAGAACTATAGGAAATATGACGGTATTGGCGTTTAGTGGTTGTGGCCGGCGACCCTAAAACTAGAAAAAAATACAATATTTAATAAATGCGAAAAGTGTAGAACTGCTTAAAGTGGCGACAGAAAAATCAAGAACACATCTCCCCATAGGAAGCCTAGGTAGCTGTGCACGCTTGAGTAGTCTATCCCCACTTAAAAGCTCTATCTGACCATCAGATTTGGAATAATCCAACCGTATCGACCAACCCCCACAGAAACATATTCAACGAACTAAAAAAAATCAAGTTACCTTTAAATCGTCAAACGTTTTTCCCGTTGCATTTTTTACTGCTCCAATAATATCTAGCAGAGATTCGTATGAAAATCGCGCGTTCGATTCGACGTATGTCCGTTGAGTTGATTTAGTATGACCACGGTATTCGTTAAATAAAGATTTAAAATGTATCGGGGAATAAAGGGCAATGGAGTACAATACATTTACCTTTATTATATTCTTTTGTTTTTCGCTTCCATTTAATTGTGTAACACATAATAATATTGTATATATATGTACTTATATATTATTCATATTATTTTTTCCCCTTAATTAATTTTCCCTTGATTTATATTGCTTTAAGTACACCGCCGACTACCCCCTTTTTTAGTTTAAGTTCTTATATTCCATCCAAAGGTTGTCTGGAACCGCCATTGTGCCCATAGGTTTAAGTTTCTGTGAAATTGTTACTATTTTAGTGTACAATAAAGTTTATTCTGTTCTATTCTATATATGGTTTAAAATGACCATTCCTGTTTTCCCGATTGTTTGTTTGTTAAACATGGTCAGATCAAGGTCTCGCCGACGGCTGTTTTCTTTGTTTTCTCCTTTTGTCGTGCATGACCTTTGTGGGACCAATTATGTTTATTGAAATACGACACGTTTTTTTGTTTATTTGTCGAGTTTTTAGATTGGGTCGTTTGTTTAGGTAGGTAACTATTGTTTTGATTGTTAACATAAACAGGAGACGTTGTGGCACTCGATTTTAGAGAATAAATTATGTATCTGTTTTATAGTTCTTTTATCTATTTACTCATATATATAAGGAAAAACTGACTGACTGACATAACAACGCACAGCCGAAACTACTGGGTCCAAAATTGACAAATTTTGCACAATGTTTCCTTATACGACATAAGCGAATACTAAGAGAGAACTACTTTCACGCGATCGAAGCCGTTGGCAGAAGCTAGTAACCAATATTTTCACTACCCAGAAGATTTAGAAAGCAGTTTGAAATCTAAAACTAATAGTCTTTGAACACTTCTGATTCTAAAATACAAAACGAATACAGAAAACTACGGCCACCCCAGGTGTATAAACAAAAACGAATCAACAAGAACGAGCGCAGCGCGTTATTCCTTTTTGTTGAGTGCGGTGTGACCGCAGCCGCAGATTTGACCGCCTCTATATTTTTAAATTGTGAAAGGTTTGACTCACACGTCTATAACGTTCAGCATTTTTTCGTCAATAACTCAGTTACCAAAACTGTTGCCAGCACCGTGCAACACAATAAAAACATTTATTGACGTTTACTATCGTTTGGCTTCCAAATATTGATGTATGTATAACAAAGTATACACCTACATCACTTTACATCAAAGGAATTGCAAATGTTTACCGCTAAACATCACAATAATCTCTGCTTTGGATTGGATAAAGCATTCCGTTTGGTGTAATTAATTACCGGCTTCTACCAAGTTCCCCGAATAGCATGTCACTTTGGTTTCAGGACGCCGAGTTCCATTCAAATCTTGGCGCTATCCTACACCTCAATGGGAAGTACGCCGCAGCAGCCTCGTCGTACCGGAGGGCGCTCCAGCTGCAGCCCAACGACGACATTACCATCACGAACCTCAAAAGAGTCAGAGCACTGATGAGCAAACAACGCAGAAAATAATACACTAAAACATAGGCCTCATGTAAATCGTCACATCAAATAGATGAAATAGGATGTCAATTGCCAAACGTATTGTTAGAATCCGAGTACATTCTTTATTTTATGCGTTTGTACATAAGCCACTAAATGTTTATTTACTCGTACCTACTAGGCTTTTTGCCTGTGCTTGTAAAATTGTGAAGACCAAATCTTGGTAGTGTAACTGCCTACCTGTCAGCAGAATCATCATAGCAAGTAAGTACAGATTCTAACCATAAAACCGTGTAAATTGATAAAGTCGAATTTTCACACTACGTCGATGTTCTCATGAAGTTTTCCAAACATAATAGTCATTAAGGATTAATATTTAAACCGTATATCATTATCGTAAAAGGAACATAAGTATCTTGAATTATTCAATTATATCCGTAATTATAGGTTTTCAAGCACAACGGTGAATTCTAAAGTGGTATATTTAACATAATGTTTTGTTTATGGTCTTACTATTAGAAAAAGTGTTGCTCGTCGCGTTAATGACGTAAAATTAAAAAAAAAAGTTTTATTTTGATATCAAGTAATGTATTTTGTCTGCCATATAATAACTTCCTTAAAACAACTAATTTATCTCTTTCTTACAAATAATCCAAAACTCTAAATCGCGCATTCTTGTGGTTTCAAACGAATACACTGAAGGGTCTTAAGGCAACGTTATAGGAGTAGTTAGAAATTATTGTAAATAGAGTTTTAAAATAAACAATTTTATACGTGTGCAAATATAAATCTATAAAAGTGTTAATTCCCATTATTTAAATGGAAAATTATGGTACTCTATTGTTATTATTTTCGTCTTCCATTATAGTTTTAACTGTCTGTACCTTGTGAAATGCCGGACCTAAAACAATTAATGCATTGTTATCGAAGTCGAAGGCTAATGTATAAACTATGTATCATATAATATAAAGTATTTTTTTTTTGATGGACAGTCGCTAGGTACTAAACAGGGTTCGTCTTGCAGGACTAAGCCTACTGTGAGATATTGCTTGTACATGCTGGGGCGAAAGCCAATACGTTATACTGGAATCCAATGGTATTACCTTCTAATTGTGTCGCAGCTTCAATTCATCGACGGGGACTGATCGCCTTCGGTCGGCCTGCCTGCCCCTTAATCTCTTCTATTATCTATAACATATAAATTATAGGGTCCCAGGCAAAGTCCTATCCATTATGGATATATTGATCGGTGTTCCTTTTAAAGTGTGTACTGATTTATTACTGTTAACGAGAATGGAATTGTCACATGTAAATTATTTAGATGAAAAATCTAGATATATAATTTTCATTGAAATTGTTCAAGATGGTTTCGTATTTACGAGTTACGATTCAAATATATATTTAAAAAAAATATCGGTAGAACGCGAATTCAGAAAATAGTGATACGTAATAAAATCTCTGGCTTAAACGTATGAGCCACATTACTTGCAGCCGCGTTGCTAAAGATTATTCGCGTCGCGAGTTCTCGGCTGAATTGTCATGTAACATTCATAAGTTACTGACAGCTTGCATTTAGAACGTGATAGGAATTGCAATAGTAGGTGTTATGTAGTAAATCAGTACACCGTTGACGAAACGTCGTAAAATACAGCTGGAGGGAATACGCTTGGGAATAATAAAATATATAATTTTCAAGATTTATACATAGTTTTTTTTGTAAAATACATAAATAGGATACAGTTCAATGATTCATTTTTAAATAATATAATGATAACGAAAAATAATGAACCAAAGAAAACAATGATTAGATTAAAACTTAGCATTTGGGAAAGAAGACTTAGGTTATTTGATTATTCTGTATGTGTTGATGTTTACCGCAATTTGTCTTACGTAAATGATAAATTTGTGATCGATTAATTATTTTACGAAGTCTGAAACATATCTGTCGTGTTTGTATAGATATACAACCAGACATAATAATTGTTACTACGTATAAAAAATGGTAAAAAGAATGTTGTAAATAAAAATATTTAAGGCGCATAATACCGTATAACGATAAAAATGATTTCTACATTTCAAATTAATTATTATTTTTGGTCGTTTTTCTTCTCACACCTGTGACAATAAATGTAAATTACGCTTTGTAGTCATAGATAAATGCCAAACAAAATGATTTCAGTTTCTTTAAGCAGACTGTTATGAAAGGTTCCAATAGAATGAAATATTTTAAAGGTTAAACAGCAACCTACACATAATATTCCTAACAAAATTTCACATCAGCGCTAATGGAACATGAAAAGTAATTTGTACATATTATACATATTTTACAAGCTTGTGTAAAAATATTGGTAGGTACTAAAACTGAGAAATTCTTTTAAATATTTTATTGGATTGGAATCTAAATTTTTTATTTCACAAGTTACGTGATTGTGTGTATAGACCAGGCCTAAAAAAAATAAAAAGTGATATATCTAGAATTTTTAAAACTGATTATTGTAAAATAAAAATTCTTTGCGTAACCCAGTTCTAGCCTCACCTTTATAAATACAATCACGTTAAAGATGTGCGTTAAATAATTGACATTATAATTTCTTCAAATTCGTTATAATATTATTAATAAAAAGAATAATAAATTGCAACGCGTAAAAACCATTGTGAATAAATTATTGCAGAATTGTGTACGCTTTTTACAGTTAATAGCATTACAATAATATGGATACTTTTCTTCCTATTGTGCGCCCACCAATCTTTTTCATAAAGTATAGAAAACTTATTTCTGTTTCATAAATTATACTAAACATTTTCCTTCAAAACGATTTCCTAATGAACGTTCTTGTTCATTTACGACTCTATGAATAAAGTATTCCTTTTTAACATTTTCTTGTAGACTATTTTCTAAGAAACTTCGTTTACTTTCGAGGCAAAGATAAGCTACAGTTTTATTTATCGTCGTGTTTACTAAGTTAGACTCAAAACGCTTTCAAGAAAGTTTAACAAATCTTACAATCCTGACTTGTATAATCATAATAATAAAAACAGTTACAGTTTTTACCGGTTAGAAAGTTTTACTTTATGATTCCCTTAAATAATTATAATAAATCATGAGTATAATTTCTCATTATTATATTTTATAAACATAAATCTTTCCAAAAAGCTACCGTGTACTTTTACATACTAATGTTATTAAAACAAGTTAATTTTAGAAAAACAACCATTTTAATTATTTTTTTCCGACATTTTAATTTCCTGTTACGTAATTAGTTTTAGTATTCTTCTTAACAAACACTTTTGATTGATGCCCATATAATGACGAATAAGCATCTATGAAGCTACGCGCCCATGGACAGTAAACCTTAGAATTACATAATTTAGCTAAATATGAATTGTCATCCAAACTGTGCATGTCCGCAAAATTTCAGCTCAATCGATTAGTGGTAGCCATTTTAAAATTCATTTGCAAAATTCGACCCAAACGAACATACATACATTACAAGTTAAATAAAAAGTTGTTTATTGTGTATAATGATGTTATAATATTCTCACTGCTGGGGCTCGGGCCTCCTCTTTCTCCTTCGTTCTTTGATAATTAGTAGTAATTATGAAATCTGTTGTAATATAAACGGTGGGCGCAACGACTCGATCACCAATGTACTGGAAATCACTTTTTATATAATATATTATTTTCATAATAATAGTAATTAGGTATTACAATTATTGTACTTCCAATAATCCATACATGAACATTTTGTCGTAACATTCTACACCTACTATAATAGTAGGCATACTGTAAGTAACAATTGAGGAATTGTAATCACTATTGTTTTTATTAAATAGTAATAAATAGTTATGTATATTTATGGCGTTATGCAAGTAAACCTGCAAATTCCCAAAGTGATATTATATGTTGGTAATTTTGTAAATAAAAGCTTCAATATTTTATGTAATGTTTCATTTAAAACCTTTTCCCAATTATGGATACCAGAATTTTACATGGAGCGACTGAGGCCCTACTACGAGCTCTTAATGCGTTCTATTTGACGACATTATACTGAACTGTTAATGGAATGGAGCTATATAGTGATTTTAAGTACATCATCATATCAGCCGAAAGACGTCGACAAGCGTCGCCACAATGACCGGTCCTGTGCGTCACGCATCCATCGGATTCCCGCGAGCCTGACCAGGTCATCGGTCCTCCTTTTTGGAGGCCTTCTAACGCATAGAATTCCCTTCTTCTTTTTTAAGTACATACTATGATTGTAATCCTTGCTCGTCAATCTCGCCGTCAAAGACGGCTGGCGCTGAGAATCACCGCTGTGCCGTCTTACACAAGCCCCAGCATTTTGCTGAGCACTGGCCGTTAGGATATAATAAACTATATTGTACACCTAAATAGTAAGTAAATAATAATAAATTCTTTATGGATATAATAAACATTTAGAAAAATAGTGAGGCCCTTGCTCCTGCGCTAGGCATAGTGCCTGTGTTACAGAGTCAGTAACGGTGAAATAATGAAGAGACAAAACTATCTATTATAGAAACACTGACTTTCGAAATTAAAGTTATTTTGTACTTTTCAGTGGTTTTTAGGGTTCCGTACCTCAAAAGGAAAAAACGGAAACCTTATAGGATCACTTTGTTGTCCGTCCGGTTGTCTATCTGTCTGTCAAGACCCTTTATTTCGAGAACGAAAGGTATCGAGTTGAAATTAAAACCATATACTCAAGTCTGTGGTCCCTTCAAGTTGTGAAAAAAATTAAACTTGTAAGTTAACGAATAAAAAAGATACGGCCGTTTATGTGGCAAAAACGTATATTTTGATACTCTCAAAGATCGAAAATACCGAGAATACGGCGAAGGCAGCGGTTGACAACGACCTGGAGTTTATGCGAGATGTCTTTTGTGACCTTCCACGTCTCACGTGCGCCTTCCCCGTCACACCCATACAACATTGCGGTTTTGTGCTGGACCGGAATATTTTGAGCTTAACTCTTCTGGTCTGTTTCCGCGATTGACTCTAATCCAATAAATACTTGTTTATTTATAAATTTATTAGCGGTGGTAATATGGTTACAATGTGGGACCGAAATAATTATTTTGAGTACTTATTAATTAAATCAAGGCATAGCATGTAATTAAATTTTCAGGATGGATAGACACATTGCATTTGTACATTCAGATTTTACCAGCTGTCAGTAAAATTAATTAAAATTAATTATTGAAAAACATTCCGCAAACAAAAAAAAAACCGTGCAAGCGCCAGTCGGACTCGCGCACTGATGGTTCCGTACAAACTTAGCCATGAAAACAGTTCAATTTCCGTTTTCATTCCTATATTTGTGCTATAAGACCTTGTTTCATGCCTTTCAGGATTCTAGGTCAACGGGAAGTACTTACCCTATGAATTTTGATTGATTCGAGAGTGTTGTTAATACCTACGTTTTTGCGACATACACGGCCGTATCTTTTGCGTTATATCTAATTAGATGCAGGATGTATTGAAGGAGTTTACGATTATTAATAACGACGACTACGTAATGGTAGAAGCAGCGTTGGAAGATCTCCCGTTAGGTGGACCGATAATCTAGTGAGGGTCATGAGAATCCAATGGATGCAAGACGCACAGGACCACTCGTTATAGCGATATTTGGGAGAGACCTCTGTCCAACAGTGATGATGAATATTGATCATTTATTAATAAAATATACTCGTAATAATAATATAATGTAATAATTTATTTATGAATTTGACAACACAGGCCCATTTGTTAGTAAAAAAATTAAATCTAGAGTTAGTAACTTAACCTTAAACGACATAATGACATAATGAAACAACATAATGACACAAAACGACAACAACAAAACGACATAATGACACACAATTTATTGCAAACCGTTCGTATGTTCAAAGCAAGGATCTGTGTTTTTTGTTGTCCACTACTCGTTCAAAAGTTAATTTATAATACTCTAAACTTAAATAGATTTTATGCAATTACTTTATTAAGAATAGAATTAAACTTAAACTATTAGACGTCGTTACTTATCCTTCTAGCAAGCAACAAAAGTCAATTAATGGTGATCAGTTATCCACTCCGTCGCTCGAAGACGGCAACTTAGTAACTTGTCACTGCTAAGACAATATATTGGAATCCAACTATTTAATACTAAAACGTATCTGAGTTTAAACGCAGCCATTCGTATATTGAATTTGTTCTAGCTCCATTTGCCTCGCACGATAAAAAGTGATATATTGCAGTCACAGTACATTTATAGAGCATACAAAAATAAAAACAGAGTATGAACTTTTTTGGGGGATAATGTGGAAAGTGATTACATTACTCGCCGACAGCCGAGTTTGCACTTGGTAATTTTTTGCGCCTTTCGCGGAGACTACATGACTGGAAGAATGGCGCGTCAAATAACTTGGAAAAAAGACACTTAGCCCTCACACTCACGCCTTTTCTGTGTGGAGATAGAGCAGCCCCTAAGCTTCGCAGTAATTTCCCTCGGAGACATTATTTTCCATGCTTCGCGCTCACCCCAGTGCCATTACCATTCGCTTCATTTTCAGTTTCCTTTTGTATTTTGCTTTGACACTTTGTATTTCGATTCGATATCGAGATATATTTTCTTTCATATTATTACGGATGTTTTAGATAACAACGTATCCTTAGGGAGGGCTGCATTGTTTATTATTTATCTACATACAGAAAAATAGACATATTATTTAACGATTGTATATGGCCTAAATAAAAAATTCTTTTGATCATATTAAATGAACACGAGTTACTTAATCATAATAATTATTCTTATATATTATAGAGAGTGGTGGCTGAGTGGTAATGGCTCCGACTTACGAGTTGTAGGTCGCGAGTTCAAACCTTGTCAGGCGCATTACTTTGTGTAATTTATTTCATTACCACTGCTCTCAAAACCGTGAAGGAAAACATCTTGAGGAAACCGGCATGTCCTAGAACCAAAAATTCGAAAACAGGTGACATCCACCAACCCGCACTGGGCCCGCGTGGTGGTTTACGGCCCATTCTCTCTCCTAGAGAGGAGGCCTGATTCCCAGCAGTGGGAACATTAAAAAGGCTGATGATGATGATTTATATTCTACAACTTTCACACAACGCCATCTAGTCTCAAACTAAGCGAAAATGTGTATTTTTTGCAGAAATAGGGTTTTCTTTTAATTAACAAGTGTTAATAACTTATACCTTTATAAAAGAGAATGATTTCTTATTCAAGGAACAACTAAGTTATAAGAATAGTTTCTAATAACATATCATGATTATTTTTTGAAACAAGATCTTGTTTCATACTTTTTGTCGTAGTCAGGTTTTAGTTTTTTACTTTTTTTTTTTATTTATACAATTTTGCTGTTATTAAATTACTGTTCTTCTATACTATTTACTTATTTTTACAAGTATAAATTGTCAAATTAAGAACTAGGTAATTAACATAATAGTTAGAAATAAGCATCACCTATGTACCTATTTTTCTGTTTCTGTCTTCTTTTCTTATGTAAGTTAAGTGTGTACATGAATTGTTAAATAAATAAAATAAAAATAATACTTCTGTTCATTAGTAAAACAGCTGCGGCAGTGAAACAGCTGCGTAGACTCTGAAGAAACACCTGACTCTGAATGATACCAAACACGGCGTATTTTTTTTTTTTTTCGATGGGAATAATCATCTTATGACAACCCCTGCTCTTGGGCGGAGCGGGAGATAGTGTCAGACTCTTACTGACTAAAAAACCCATCGCGTTCCTTCAAGCCTTCATACCGGGGCTCGAGCGCCCTTTCGGATAACCCTGGACCCATTTTTATTTTTAACTCATTACTTTTTGTCCGCTTGAAGGCGCCAAATCGAGTTTTGTGACACGTCAAGTTCAGCGGATAATTAAGACGGCTCTAACGACACCTCATATGTTGAGTTCCGATGAGTAGATTAAGAGCTAAGAGGGAACAGATAAACAAACTCACATACATATGTACATACATACATACATAGCTGTCAAAATCATAACCCTCCTTTTGCTTTACCGTAATCGGTTAAAAGGAAAAACCCCTTTATTTCGCAATCTATCGTTTACGATGTTTTTTCCTGAAAAGCTCAACACATTTTTATTTTTGTTTTACGTGATAAAATAACGTAATGCTCTTCTGTCATACATTACTGTACTTATCGGTTGCCGATCAGTACATAAAATAAGAATACCCTACCTACCTTCTTATTAATATTTCGAATTAGAGACACAACAGCAAGTCAATGAGAGAGCGAACGTCGGCGTTCGGTCGAGGTTTAATGAATTAACATGGCACAACCTGTAATGCATCTCTAACTTCGGAATATCTAGGAAAGCTAATATCTTTCCATTATGACGTCAACCATGTCCAGGTAAGTTTATCAGACTTTCCACTCTAGGCTCCAGACATATGTCACTTATTACGTATGTGATGACAAAATGGGGCGACGTCTTAGCCAAACAATACAAGAGCTAATATGTGCCGCTATTTTCTCGTGTGGTCATACTTTATTTAATATTATTACACTAATATTATAAAAGCGAAAGTTTGTGAGTGTGTGTGTATATTTGTTATTTTTTCACGCTTGAACAGCTGTACCCCTTGCCAAGTTGCTAATCTGCAATCGTTAACGATAGCAGAAAGCTTCAAATGTACGGGAATGACGTCATCTCAACGCTCAGTCACGTGGTCAGAACAAAAGAATTGGCGGCGCGGCCAGCTCGAAGCGTTCTACGCAAGCGAAACGGTTGTAACTTGGTCTAGGGGGCTGAATGGATTTCGCTGAAACTTGGTACACGAGTGTACTATGTCCTGATTAGCACATTGAATATTTTATATCCCAGGAGTGTGTTCCCTTAGGATATTTTTTTACTGAGACGCGGGCGAAGCCGTTAGCACTACTACTACTAGTTACTAGCTGTAACTTATTAAAATCCAAATTATTCTCATAAACAATGCCAATTTACTGAAGATGAGAAAAAAGTGTTTCGTAAAGTTGCGATTTTTTTTTTTCAATGTTTATTTACAATTTAATGCAACAAAATATATACATAAACTTAAAAAAAAATATATATATAAATATTTAAGTATGCTTAACCTAACTAAACAAACTATATAATTATGTATGTATGTTGATTTTAATTTTCTTTTTATTTTTTTACCTTGAAGGTGCACCTACCATGTTATGTCTCTGCACCACCCTAAGGTCGACTGGTAGATAATGCCTAAGGCTTTAAGTCCGCCTTTGTAGTTTTTTTTTTGCAAGAAGTGTTAATAAATAATTAAATAAATAAAGGCTACTCCCTACTAAAATATGGCGTCATAAAACTCCTAAAAGTTGCGAAATGGAATCTTCTTCTTCTTCTTCCTGCCTCTCATATAACTTGGGGTCGGCGCAACACGTTTTTTCCCCACCCATCAAACTATCACTAACTCCCTTTTCTTTCTTATCACTCCTCACGCAATCCATCCATCTTTTCTTCGGCCTGCCTCTCCCTATCCATCCATCTACATTTACACTCAGAACTGTTTTAGTAATATGCGTTTCATCCCTCCTCTTCACATCACCATACCAAGAATGTCGTGAAATGGATATCTACTACATATTCAAACAAGTAGTTTACGCTTAGTTACATACATATAATATGTACTAACATATAATAATAATATAATATTTCACAACTATCACACAACGCCGTTAAGTCCCAAGTTAAGCAGAGCTTGTGTTATGGGTACTAGACAACTGTTAAACATACTATTTCTAAATACATACATATTATAGATAAATTACACCCAGACACAGAATAAATGATTATGCTCATCACACAAACATTTGTCCTAGGTGGGAATCGAACCCACGACCTCCGGCATAGCAGTCAGGGTCACCAACCACTAGATCACCAGGCCAGTCACATATATTGGTGATATAAGTAATTTGGTGATATTTGTTTTTAAAATAACAGCACACAGTAATACCCGACAGTTCCAAGCAAGCACATTCATAGACAGCGCTAGCAAGTTGTTAATAGCGTGAGAAGGATAAATATCTTCATACTAGTAACATATTATGGCTTAAGAAATTGTATGGTATTGTGTCTAAAAAAATAATACCAATTTTCTAATATTTATAATATTCTACATACACGTGTATAGGAAATCACTAAGCAACAGAAAAATGTAAGGTTCGTAAAAGGAAAATTTTTTACAAACCTTGGGGCACTAAGCTAAGCTCATGTCTTAGACTTATATTTCATTGTATCAAAAGTCTTTTCAAGCTTTTTATCTGTATTAGGATTTCTTACCTCAAAAGGGAACAATGGAACTCTTAAAGGATCACTACATTGTACGTCCGTCTGTCTGTTTGTCTCTCAAGACCCTTCATCTCGGGAACGCGTGAAGCTGTTCTCAGGTTTGCGGTCCCTTGAAGCTGTAAAAAAAAAAACTTCCAAATTGACGACAAAAAAAGATATGGCCATATAAGTTGCAAAAAAAAACGTATACTACGATACTCTCAAGAAAATCAAAACTCAAGGGAAAAAATTTGAAAACAGTAAATTTGTCGTTATGACACAAATAAATACTTACATAGTGTACGGTGCTAGAATCCGATTCGCACTTGCTCAGTTTTTTATTACGTTGCCCCACACTAGGATTTACTCTTGAATTGTGTGTGCGTTCACAAACATGTTTGTAAACTTACATACACAAAACGCCCAGGCCTGCTCAGCAATATGAAAGTCATGAAAAACCAGCAAATATTTTTAATTTTTCCAGATTTTAATATATACTGTCAAAGGTAAGGCTTCTTTCTCTAATGAGTCTCTTTATTACTTAATACTTTATCATGGAGACGCCTGCGTAATCTTCAATATTTTTTCAAAAGTTGGTACCTGTTACTACTAAATGAACTGCAGCAGGCAGCCTTATTTATTTTTTGGTCTTATATTATTGCGGTGTAGCTTTTAATTAAGAATTCCAACTTGTCAGGAGAACATTTTTAATGAGAATGAAAATCTCGCAATTTTTTAAAAGCAAAATCGTGAACTATTATTGCAGACGGCTAGAAATTAAAGGGCATGGATGTTTTCTTACCATTTCTTAATTAATATTTTTATCTTACCGAGACCAGTAACCGTTTTATTAATAGACTTTCATTGTTAGCTCATTTTATTATTCTCAATTGCCTTATCAACTAGACATTATTTTCTCTTGAATTTTATTTATTTATAATCATAAATTGACTGACTGACATTGAATGTGCAATGAAAACTATTGAGACTAGGAGTATAAAATTTTGCACAAGATTTGCTCTTATGACATAAGCCTACTGGGGCCAGGGTTAGTTTCGAAAGATAGCTCAGCCCTGGTATGAAGGCACGAAGGAACGGAGTGGTTTTTTAGTCAGTAAGAGTCTGACACTATCTCCCCCTCCGCCTAAGAGCAGGGGAAGTCATTAGATGTTTTTCCAACTGTAAAAAAAAGCACTAAAAGAGGACTTTTCGAAATTCACCTGTAAAGGCATGAAACTGGAGTCCAGAGTTTGCTTGGAGACACCTCTTTTTTTTAAAGTAGGAAATAATAAACTAGTGGTGTGATCTCACTTGATCCTAAGGAATGATGCAATCGTTGATGGTGAGGCGCATTAGTTTATTCGGAGCTTATTCATCATCTAAATTATAATCGGACCGCAGCAGGCAAATTGTTCCAGTCTTTCGATGTATGCGGTACTTTAACGGGAGCGAAGACAGGAACTGGTATTATGTATGGTGATTGTATATAAATCCCTTACAAACAACTCTCCGTTATTAAAAGCATGGCCTTGCCCTTTACCTACGGTCCAGTATGCGACTAAAAATAACATATTCAAGTTCAAAGCGTGTCTAATCAGTTGTGACAGCATATTTTAACATTTTGTGTCGTTTTCATTAAAATAAAGATAATTTGTCAAGCCAGTTTTCGTCAAAACCGTGGAAAATTTACTTTTTGGGAACGACCAGGGAGAGTCGGACTCTGACCTCGCAAAAATCTCCTCGATGATCAGCACGTGGAATTGGCAAGCCATGCTTTCCAGGACATATCTCGTAGAAGAGTGTAATATTCGTTTTATTTCCATTGATCAGTATTTGTATAATTATTACAATGAGGTCTCCCTTGAATCTCACTATGCACGAGTTGCAGAGCAATCTCCGGCCACCGTAAGCGCGGGTTTGTGGACTACGAACAATAGGTAGCTCTCCATTCACCCAATAAGGATCGAGCTCGAGTAGTCGACGGCGCGTAATGTTTAAAGGAATTTTAGCGAAATTGTAGCAGCTCAGTAGAGCCAATGCTCGCTATAGCCATGGGGATTTCTGAAAATGAACCGGTTATCCTAAAGTGCAAAAGGCGGCTGAAGGATATCTTAGAGCGAAGAAGTCATTGGAAGATTTCCCATTCCCCAGTATGAGAGTGCCTGATCACGGTGCTGTCGTACTCTCTGGAATTTCATGGTGGGCAATCAGAGAAGTTAATCAGTGGCTAGAAACGTACATTCCGCCAGGTAGGTGTTATCTTACTTGATATTTACCCTAATCTACACTACTGTTTTTTTTTTGTTTACAGGAGGTAATCTCTGAAAGTACCGGTGCGATTGCTAAAATTTTTTAACCAATAGAAAGTTGTTTTATTCCAGAGTGACATATGCTATATTTTATGTATGTCGGTGAAACCACGGACAAAAGCTAGTAATAAAGAACAATTACTAATTCCGGAATGCTATTTATAAATTCGTCACAGAAAATTTTCAGTCTGAAATTTCATAATTATTATTAGCATTATGTCATTCAAATCTGTCCAGCCATTACGGCGTGAAGAGGTAACAAACAAAAATAGAAAGACTTACTGTTGCATTCATAATATATTATGCATGAATATTTTCTTTAAAAGAATCATTCAGTAAGTTATTTAGTATAACAGGTAGGAGTAAACCCCTGCGCGCTTGTAATCCGGTATCATATATTTAATTTTATGAGCCACTACTTAGCCATAGTACTTACTAGCAATAAATTTAACAGAGCAGGCAGCTCGGAACCGTTCTTTATGGTAATTAATAGGGACATTGTCCGGCGGCGGACGTCTTACAGCTGATATGATAATGATGACATGTCCACATGTGTAGGTATCACGACATACCCCGTCATGTACAGTGGAACAAGCTATTTGCTATTACTGTTTGCATCTTTGATATTTCACGGAACTTAAAGTTCCACAACATCTGCGAGATTGTTCGAAAGATTCTCCGCGGTCCTGAAATGCGAAGAGCTACTTGAAGAACATGGGTGGGTTTTAGTCAGGAAAAGTCTACAGTTCCATTCGCTCGCTTAGAGCAGAAGATTTTTTTTGATGATTTGTCATCTTAAAACAAGGATTATGATTAGAAATTCAGTTTAGTTGTCCTTTGCGTTCCAAAGTCACAAAAAAGGCTTCCCAATAATGGGAAACTTCTTAAAAGCTAAACCATTTCCTCAGTCAAGCCTATGTTGTTCTTCGGTATACTGTCATAGATCAATTTTGAGTCCGGCTACTTCTTTCAAAATCTGCTTCCTAGCTATTTTTAGCTATTTGGAATTGATGATTCCTCATTGCTCCTCCAATATGCGAAAGTTGTGACCATCTTAGTTCCATTTTAATTGGACAGCCGTACATAGGCTACGTGTCAGTCAGAGTAAGTGTAGTTCCTGATCTGGCTTTTTTGGTTTACTTACATATAAAAATATTTATAATTGCAATAAGCAGCATACCATATGTAGACATTTTTGTTTTTATTGGAACAAATTCGAACAATCATAGCGTTGTTTAAAAGTAGACGAAGTAGGTCTACTACAAGTTAGGATTCTAATAGTTTGTTTGACTGTACTTCAGACTGTGGGCTTAGTTTGTCGAAAATAACAATTCAAGGAATTGTATTAGTTATAGCTGACCTTATGTAAATCTATGTCTAGACTGTGTTTACAATAGCTGCTTATTAGGTAAAAAGGTAATCACGAGATCAATTACGGTACCTGAAGGGTACATACCTCACGTTAATCATTATTTATGTACCTAGACTGTCTACTCGCATGTCAAGGTTCTATTTTACGGAATATAAAAAACATTATTTTCACACGATTTGAATCACAGACCAGTACCCCTAGCCAAGTTGCTAATCTGCAATAGTTAATACTTGTAGAAACGCTTCAAATGTACGGGAATGACGTCATCTTAACGCTCAGTTACGTGGTCAGAACAAAAGAATTGGCGGCAAGGTCAACTCGAAGCGTTCGGCGTAAGGGAAACGGTTGTAACTTGGCTAGGGGGGCTGTTTTTAATAGACATATAACTTTTTTTATGACTGTCAATAAATTACCTATGGCGTTTTAAAACCAATATCTAAAAAGCCTGGAATTAAACCTTTTTCTTGGGCCGGAAATCGTCAAAATAACTTCTCTCACTCTGAATAGAGCGAGACTTTTAGTGACTGAAATTGACCCTGGTTCTTGGGTTCTTTGGCTGTTGTAACTCTTTCGAACATTTCTGTAACCTTAGCAGACATCAGTCAAAAGGGTCCTCGTTAATTCTACTGACAGCTCTTTCAGGTGAACACAACGTGCTATCCAATCGGGCCTTGTCCTTATCAGATAGTGAGCTCCATGTCCGCAAGCACGCGCCTTCAGTGACCGGGAATCACACTGCGTCTCTTCCATTGGCTGGGGTGTGAGAATTGCTCTCTCCCACGCTTGTCGTTTCTTCCTTCGCTTGCATTACCGGCGTCATAAAGGTATTAAGTCACCTCCGCCGATCGCTTCCATGTGAACGCTCCACCCAACCAGGACAAAATAATCTCCGTCGTGTCATCCGGGCGATTTATACAATGGTAACACCTAGGCTTTTATTTGCCGAATCGGACGCAGTAACCTCTCGAAACAATCGTGTGCGGTGTAGACACAAAATAGATAGGTACAGAAGACAATCTAAATACACTGCGTGCTTGAGCAACGTACATATAGACACCGCTCACGGGCACTACATCTCGGCTCAATTCAGCTCTGACACGTGTCTGTGAACTTTTTTGTACAATTTTTGAGCAAAAAAAAAATTATTTTAACTGTTCATTGGACAGTTGTTTAAATTCAACATTAAATGCTTAATTATCGTTTTTTAAGATAGTAGGTACCAGTTGTTTTGATTCAGAGAGTTGTGTAGGTATTCACTTGTATTTTGATGGTTCGTTTTAATGTACAGTTTGGTACGTAGGTAGGGACGCGCCTGTAGGTAAACAGTTAAGACAGGAACTGTTCGGCAAGCCGGCTGTCCACACCGCCGCCACCGCCGTTACTGGACGAGCACATCTCGCGGCAGGACGGCAATCCTAGCGCAACCGGTGAGCGTAGGCATGAAAAGTACACACATGAGATTGACTTCTGTACTTATCTATTTTATCGTGCAGACCTGCGTCAGGTGAAAAGCGAGAGGGCGTGGTAGCACCTCTCTAACCACTCCTGAAAGAGAGGACTTATCGCTGCGTTTGTGGCGCCTCTTCTTATATCATCATAATAGCGTATCAGTCTTGTCTTTTCATTTAAAAAGTTCAGTCTTATATTTTAATAACGAAACTTACACCTAATTAAAACTTTTCTTTACAAACTACGAAACTTTTATTTTCTCGTTTAAGTAATTAACAACGTATTCCACTTCAGTACACATTGACCCACGCTGGCTTTGTGATTTTCTATTAAGACATTCATAGTACCTATCGCACTTATTAATATTATGTGGCGAAAGTTTGTGGGTGTGTTTATGTTTGTTACTTTTTCACGCTCAAATAGTTGAATGGATTTGGATAAAATTTGGCACTCAGGTAAATCATATCCTGACACGGTATATAAGATACCCACAATTTTTTACCCTTGGGAAAGTTTAGATCTTATTGGTTTTTTTTTTTTTCGATTGGAAAAATCATCTTATGACAACCCCCGCTCTTGGGCGGAGCTGGCGATAGTGTCAGACTCTTACTGACTAAAAAACCCATCCCGTTCCTTCAAGCCTTCATACATCTTATTGGGTTCAGATAAGGTGAGTAACGTAGTATTTTCTCACAACCAGTGTGCGTGAATAACTAGATGTACGAATGTAAGGACTGACAAGTTGACATTCTGTACTGGCTGCCTACCATAACACAGAAAGACATGAGTTTATTTGAAACTGTGTCACCTTTGCGGTGAAGACACAAGGAAGAGGTGTTTGGCACATAAATTCCAAGATAAAACGGAATAACTTGTGCTGCAGAACCCTGCGGAACACAATTATCAACTGCGAAATCTAACGTCAGCTCCAATTTACGTCTCAAAGTTATATGGAAGCCGACTTTCTAAAGTACAAAGCTACAACTTCAGTATGCAACAAGTACATCAACAAAACTGAATTTACAATCAAAAGAAACACGGGAGCTCGTCACGGGCTCGGTTGAACGGCGTGTCACAGTTCATTAATATTTATAGTCGACGGCAGAACCCACGGCTACTGCTCTCACACCATGCATAATTTCACTTCTACGTCCTCTGCAAATTTTAATTGCTCGAGTTGCTACATCCCAACTTTGTCCGAAGTTACAGTGACGAATATACCACCCCATTTGTTTCGCGAATGTACAAAAAATGTTTGCGCTGCGTACAGTGGAGTGGGCTTCAGTTCGGTAACGCTCCACTAAACTTTGCCCGCACACGCCGCCGCCGTTTTAAGCTCTGCGACTTATTTTAATTTGTTTTGGTTGAGAATTTATTGTGAACTTTTTTAATTTAGTGAAAGTCAACAGTATGCAGTGTAATGAAAGCTAACATGAAATTGACTTAACGCGCGAGCATAATAGTTTGTTTTCGTTTAAACATCGTAAAATATTAATTTAAGAGGAAAATAAAACAGACTTGACAAGCTTTGGGTAGTTGTATCACTATCGCTAATAATATTATATATTTTTAAATCCTATAAATATTAAACGTAAAACTTTCGTTCAGATTTTGGTGTAAGGAGAAACTGTCAAGTAGCAAAATAAGGATGAACACACTAAAATATGATGAAACCGCCATTGGGTGACGCGTGTACCAAAGAAATAGCCATCCCACCACGTATACCAAATTATAAAATGCAAATTTTTGCTTTGTCTAACAACCAATTATGATACTGTTTTTAGAAAAAAAAATCTGAAAAAAAAACAAGTTCAGTCCAGTGGCGTAGTTAATTGTATTAATTAACACATAGAACAAACTTATAAAGAACATAATTATTGACTGCAACAGTCGGGACCAATTAAAATAATCTAGACTAAAATAATTCTATCGAATGTGGGTCCCGACTGTTACAGTCAATTTATGGTGTTAATTAATACAATTAACTACGCCACTGGACTGAACTGGTTTTTTTTCTTTGATTTTTTATTTAAAGTATTATATAACGCAGTCGGGTATTTTTTTATTTTATTTTTTTATTACTGTAATTTGTTACATAATATGAAATACTAGATTTTACCCGCGGCTTCGCCCGCGGTCATTAATTATAGCCTATGTCACTCAGGAATAAATCAGATTTGTCATGGTGAAAAATTTTTAGCAATCGGACCAGTACTTTCAGCGATTACCTCTCACAAACAAAAAAAAAAAAACAAATACACATGATAACACTTGACGACGATTATAACAATTAGTAAAGCCGTGATGTTGTTGATGAGTCGATTACTTTTTGAATTTGGTCGGTTGGTAAGGTGCAGTCTGGTGCAATCCATCAAGTACAGTTGCCATCACGGATCTTGAACACTTGCGCAGAAGTCAAATATTCGGTATCTTTAGTGGTGCGAAGTGCAACGCGGGGGCGGGGAGTGTCAGTGATTGGCCGCGCCATCGCTTCATAGACGTCACTCCTAATTCGTTCAATGCGTTGCTGCATGTATCTAACAACGAAGACGATTGGCTCGCCAATGTATGGAATGCGCAAAGCGGTTCCCACTCTGACGCCGAGCGTTCAAGATCCGTGATGGCAACTGTAGTTTGGATATTGCAAACGGGATTGCTGGTTCTCACTGTTTACGGTACAACTAAAACTGTAACTATATGTAATAATAAAGAGGTAACTAAAAAAAGTGATGTGCAATTGTTATTTTAATACACCATTTTTTTTTACGTGGGAAATCATCTAACGGCTTCTCCCTCTCAAAGGCGGAACGGCAGGGAGTGTCACACTTTTACTGACTAAAACCCACTCCTTTGTTCCTTATTTGCCTTGCATTCCAAGACCCATGGCCCCAGTAGGATTCGACCCTGTTGGACCCCTACGGTCTTGCTGAAATCTCTTTGAGGCGCTCGTAGAACACTACGAGCTGTTGACGACTCGGGCTCAATCCGGACGGTTACCGCTCGGTTATCAGAGGCGAGCTATCTTTTGCTCTTCGTCCGCAAGCCCACTCCTACGGTAGCTGGAAATCGGGTCGAAATTCTGTCTGCTGGGGCGTGAGGACCATATGACGGCTGAGCCGCTGATTTATCGCTGAGGCGTTCATACTCAATTATGATAAGTACCTACTCATTAAGAGAAACATTTTGTAGATTCCAATAATTACGAGTCTGAAACTCTCAAGGCGGAATAAGCGAGTGAGTAGACGGTTACGTGATACTCGCAGTAAGCGCATTACTTACGTCAAATGTTATTCTAAATGAGTTTCCGTGCTGCGGAGTGTATGTATACATAATGTAAAACCCCAAAAGTTCGACGACATAATTAGGAACCTCTTAAGTTAATTTATGGGAGATCAAATAAGTTATATTATTAAATGGCTATGTGTTTTCGAGGCTGCCGCGGGACGCAAAAGCCCAGAGCTTATTAAAAGCTGTCACAAAAAGCTGGCTGCATCGGTGAGAACTCCCATATGTGTGTAACCAATCTAATCTATAATAATATTATTGCGTAAACAAGCGGGCTAGTTCGTTATCTATAATACTCATTTAGACATCTATACATATAAATAAAATTGGAATGTCTGTTTGTAATATAGAAATAACTGCTGTTTACTACATGCAAATGAATATACAAGGTGTAAGGGACAGCCCTCCACAAACTTTTAAGGGAAGGTTGTTCATACTTTAAGGAAAAATTGTGGAAGGTTGTTCAGTTTCGTCTACTGAGCTAGCAGTAGACGAAACTGAACAACCTTCCACAATTTTTTTTTTTCAGGAAACGAAAAAAAAAATTCGCCTCACCATAGAAAATTATAAACTTAATTGGACAGTTTGTATGGCGAGGCAGATTTTTTTTTTTGCCTTTCTATTTGTGATTTCTGAAAAAGTAACTTTTTTATAGAAACAATAAAAAAAGGTGAGTCAAATAGGTAACTATCCATTTGACTTATTATTTTGCACTCTAAACTCATGACGACGACGTTAGTTATTCTTATTACCTACAATATTGTATTAACAACAATCATAAACAACAATTTCAAGCACTGTTACACAATTAAATTATTCCCCAGCAAAATTATATGTGCATTTAAATTGCTAGGAACTGCGGTATCTCGAGAATCTGTGCCGTAGAGCTTTGTCTTGGCGTATTGCAGTTGGTCTTAGCGCCTCACCGGGATTAATTTTAATCTTCTGCTACAATAGAGTTCCCAGTTAAAAAGTTTCCAAAGACTTTGAAAGCTCGGTTTTAGGTAAAAGTTTTCACCACGTAGATATCTCACAAAGCTGTTCGGAAACATAACTCCAGGAGCATTAAAGGCCCGTGCACATTTACACAGCACCGCATAATATGGATTCGCCACATGAAATGAATATGCATGCGATATTTAATGTGTGAATGACAACTGCGGTTAATTTGGGACAATAAGTGTCATATTTGAGCAAAAATAATATTAATCAACATTGTTCACTTATATTTATGCCTGTTTATATTAAAATTCAGCGTTTGATTGCTGCAATGACCGCAAATGGGTACTTAACTAATTTTTTTATTGTTTGTGTCAAAAAGCACTTAATTTTATCCCAAATCGCAAATAGAAAGAAATATTCAAATATTTTTAAAATTAATCAAGTAAGTTTTCCTTTCCTGGTGGAAGGGGAAATTGCCAAATAACAGTATATGGATGCATATAATGAAATGTGACGTATTAAAAAAATAGTGAGGTACCAGTTTTGATGTTGTTTTCAGAAAAAGATTTCTTTTTAGTATTATTTGTTGTTTGATATAAAATATTGTACAAAAATAAGCATAGACCAATATCTAATTATACATAAATTTTTAAAAAATTCGTAAGCTATGCACATCTGTTAGACTTGCATTTTATTCACAACCGTTATATCGCATCGAATCTGCCTTTTGTTTGCACCCCAAGCAATCCCCGTAAAAACGAAAATATAAATCAGTTTCGCAAAGCATAATATTTGGAACAATACTGCAGAAAGTAATAAATAATACCTACAGGTAAATAAATCGAATGGCAGTTTCAATGAAAAATAGACGCCGTGAAAATAATATTTTGCTGTTTCAGTTGTGAGCTCAGGATTGTAACCTTTTTATCAAGAAACCTAGAAAATGGAACTGCTTTAGAGTATAAAGAAATATTAACGTATGAAACGGTAGACCTCCTGAAATTTAGCTCAAAGACATTATTTATTTAAACTTCATTTACAGTAGTGGTAGGTGCAACAAGGCGTTCTCTACCTGTCAACTTTTGGGTTTTTAGGGAGACGATTTTATTAAAGTTTGAAAAAATTTAACTACTTCAAAGAAATAATAAAAAAATTAAACAATAACTTAAATAATTAAAAATAATATATATACTAAATGCCTAGCTAAATATGACGTCATAAAACTCCTCCGCAACGCTGTCGACCGGACTTTTGGGTGAAAAAAGACAATACTGTAGTTGGTGTGTATAATAAATAAATAACCTACGATTATAGTATATACATATATGTATAAAACTGGGCAAGTGCGAGTCGGACTCGCGCACTGAGGGTTCCGTGCAAACTATGATTCCTGAATGGAGTCTCGAAGATTTTCCGACTAGCAATTTTTTTTTTTGTGACCTATGTAAAAACAAATTTATTGTTTTCAGATTTTTCCTATACCTGTGCTATAAGACCTTGCTTTGTGCCAAATTTCAGGATTCTGGTTCAACGGGAATTTCAATCTTTGAGAGTATCAAAATCGGTCGTATCTTTTTTATTCGTTATCATAGCAGTTTGATTTTTTCGCAGCTTGAAGGGATCGCGGACCGGGGTATATGATTTTAATTTCAACTCGATACGTTCCACGCGTTCTTGAGAAAAAGGGTCTTGACAGACAGAAAAACAGACAGACGTTCGGACAATTAAGGAAAAAACGGAACACTTATAGGATTACGTTTTTTCCTTTTGAGGTTCGGAACTCTAAAAATTAATGCCTATTTCCTTTGGTCACGCCATCACGCGTGAACGGCTGAACTGATTTTGCTAATTCTTTTTTTGTTGTGTTTGTTATTGTGAGAAGTTTCTTTTAGAAAAAAAAAATGAGAATTAGGGTAGTCTAGGGTAGAGTAAAGTAAGGTAGTGTAGAGATAGGGTAGAGTAGAGTAGAGTAGAGCAGGGTAGTGTGGAGTAGGGTAGAGTAGAGTAGGGTAAAGTAGGGTAGAGAAGAGTATAATATGGTGAAGTAGGGAAGAGCGGGAGCAAAGTCGCAGGCAAAAGCTAGTAAGTATTTACAATACAATATATTAATATGACAACAAGGGAAAACTAAGTATCAAATGCCAAAGCTATAAAACATAGTGGCTTTTATTCGAAATTCTTGATAGTAATTTTAAAATAAATCTTTTTTTAGTTTTATTGTTAGTAATTATGATAATTTGATTCAATAAAATTAATGTGAAATATATGTATACAACATTAGTTTTAGTATATGCGAAACCCGAAACACGTGTCTAGTATTTTTATGTAAAGAATCTATGTACAAAATTTCATTACTGTATCACGAAAATCACGAAGTTATAATGTTGCCTGGTCGTCCGCACAAATACATAGTCACTGGGCCATCCGAGCGACAGAGGGGTTGTTTTTCTCTCGCACCCAGCTGTGCGCTGGCCCTAATGCCCGCTATGAGCTGTCGTAACGGCCGTTGTACTTAGTATCAGTGGTGTCAAACTTGTGACCTTTTTTTAAATATTTTTGGAAAAAATATAACACTGTGTAAAATTATTGGAACCGATTCAGTTACTGTTTATAACTAAATCGATTCAGGTTTGTATTTAAAAAAAAAATATGTAGTATATGTAGGTACCTATATATGTTTTTTTTTTTACAATCACAAAAGTGATGTACAAAAAATTAAACACAACACTGCGGTTTTTGAGTTAATTTAAAATTAAATACGAATAAATTATTTGAATTCAATTTAAGGCGAAATAAAAGGCTAAATGGTATTAATAATAAGGTTGAACGTAGTTCGATAAGCTTAATTAACCGCTGCAACGTTGAAAGCTTCGGATGAAGGATCTAGTAAACTGATCCGATTGCCAATCCTAGTGGTTGTATCAATTTCCCTTGGGTTTGTTCACTATAAGGGTATATGATAGCAAATGAGAGACGGCCTGGTAGTTTACATTTTCAAATGGATGGAAGCAAATTTATCAACATAGCATAACTTAATCAGCCATTTAATGTTCCCACTGTTGGGACTCAGGCCGCCTCTCTAGGAGAGGGAATGGGCAGTAATCCACCACGCGAGCCCAGTGGGTTGGTGAATGTCACACGTCTTCGAATTTTTGGTTCTAGAGGAACATGTCGGTTTCTTCACGATGTTTTCCTTCCCCGTATTGAGAGCAGTGGTGATAACACAAAGTCTGGCCTGGCTGGGTTTGAACCCGCAAACCGACAAACTCGTAAGCCGGGACCGTTACCACTCGACTACCACTGCTCTCTCATTTACATTTCTACACTAATGTTATAAAAAGGTAAAGTTTTTTTTTTTGTTTTCTTTGTTTGTAGGATCATTATCATCATCATCTATCTCTATTGATCTAATTGCGAATTTTTTTTTACCGTTAGAAAACTGCAGTATTCTTGAGTGACATAGGCTATATTTGACTGATATTTGAGAAAAAAGTATGTGTGGTCAAAATAGCTAAGCTTTTTCTTTGGTTTTATTGTGCACCTAAATGCATATTATACGTAATGCACGTAAGAAACGAGTGGTTCCGAATACTTCTTGCTCTATATTGAATCCCTCATTTCAACTCTGCTGCCGCGGGGTCTTTTCATTTCCCAACTTTTGGAGCAATTACCAAAGTAGTTGTAAAGTTTCACATCGGCCTCGGAAGATTTTCATTTGCAAGAGTGAGTTTTTGAATTACAAACGAGCAGTTTTAAACACCCATGTACATTTTTTCAGCTTTATGCTTACGATAATTTGTCGGAAATCCTCCCTTGTGCTGAGCTGACCGAATTTTTCTGTACATTTTTGTTTATTCTAATAAACGAAGCTGAGAATATTTTAAAAGTAAAAAACGCTGTCTCATCTCTTATTTTTAATCTTAAAGAAAGGGAAATAAACAACAATACGGGTCAGTGAGTTTTTCGTAATACAATACTTTTGGCGGGTCAAAAGCTTGCGACACCGACCGAATATCCGATTTCAATAAATATCGTTAGCAAAGTTTCGTGCCCAAGACGGGATTTTTTTTTGTTTCTTCAGAGCTCATGCCGGCTGTTTTTGTATCACTCCTTCTTAGAAGTAATGAAAGAATTTATAAAGTGAATGTTTTTATAGTAACTAGCAATTTTCCTCGTAAATTGCATCTTAGGTAAGCACGGAAAACGCCTTTGTTTGTTCTTTTTAAAAAGGTGTACGTGTCACCAACAGTAAGACAGTTAAATAATAATAACAAGCTGATTATCTTGCTAATTATGGTCGACGGGGTCGAAAGGTTTTGGGGTGGCGACCACGTATCGGAAGATACAGCGTTGGAAGACCGCCTACAAGGTGGACCGACAACCTGTTGAGAATCGCCCTATATCGATAACCTTAGTTCTTCCTTATTTCCTGGTTCGATCTTGCAAGGGAAGTCCGAGCATAGTCCTCTCTATTGCCCTTCGCTCAAAGTATTACATAGTACAAAGTTATTCGATAGATACCTAAACAAAGCCACGTTCTGATCGCCTAATTGCGCAATTTGATTTGGCAGCTAAACCTAATGAGCGAGGAGGAGTGTTAGGCGGTCGCCTCCTGCAAAGCAGTAATGCTAGCAAAGGAGGCCGACCGCATTAGGTAATGGCTCTCGCTGCCACCGGGATTCCGATCCCAATTTCCGGCCACCGCACGCTTACGGACGGTGAGCAATGGGAAGCTCGCTGTGCTACCGTCCGGTACCCAACCGAGCCCAAGTCGTTGACGGCACGTACTGTTTCCGCGCGCCTCAAGGAGTTCTCAGCAACAGTAGGGGCCCAGCTGGGTCGAAGCCTACTAGGGCCAGATTTGGTTTCGAAAGATAGCTCAGCCCCGGTATAAAGGCACGAAGGAACGGGGTGGGTTATTAGTCAGTAAGAGTCCGACACTATCTCCCGCTCCGGCCAAGAGCGGGGGATGGCTTTGAATGATTTGCCCACCGAAAAAAAAACCCTAAAAACAACGTGTCGAGGATTATAAAGACATCAGTTTACATAAATGAGGGTGGTGGGTAGGTGGGGGTATTTGCCTAGCAGTAGCACATCCCAGGCTAACCGTACTAAATATGTTTTTATTTTCCATTTGCTTCTGCAAGTGGCCCGCTTAAAAGACGGAAGTTATCCCAAGGGGCCATATTCCCGGGAATTAAAGGTATTCCTCATGGTCCTAAGTCAAGGTAAGGTCAAACCGTATGCAAAGACAGTGTCATCTTAATTTATTCAACCGTACAAACTGACAGACAGTGACTTTCTATATTATAATTATACTAACAAACTGCTCCAGGTTCTCATGGGTAGTAGAATCTTTGAAATACTCAGCTTTTCTCTACTAAATAAATTATAATTATAATAACTCTTTATTATCCCAACTAATCTATGTACTATAAACTATTGTACACGAAGTGACGGCGTCATGTTCCGCTGTGAGGTCGGTATCCTTCCACGAACCCGTCGATACATAACACCCTATGGCCAAATCCTCCTTTGCATAGCAAAGTTGGCCTTACAATGTTCCTACCGTTGAGAATCAGGCCTCCTCTCTAGGAGAGGAAACTCTCCTTTGAGGAAGATAATGTGCGTCACTGCGGGGTGCCAGCTGAAAATCAGCGCTGGATGTTTGACGCCCAGCAATTGCTGAGTTGGTGCCCCTTTCATTTCGGGCTCAGTCACTGCAACTGTATAGTATATCTATATTCTTTTTTTATTATTATCTTATGTTGTGGTATATTGTGTTGCTTGCGCCAAATAAATGCTATTACTATTCAATTCTAATCTATGTACATGTATTGTACACCTCAACCTTCCTCATGAATAGTTCTTTTTCATGAATTATTCGTTTCAAAATTCGCGCACTAGTTTTCAAGTTGGTCACAGATTCGCAGTATAGATGGTCGATCGGGCAGAAAGGTTCTGGAGTGATAACCGAGTATCTACCTGAAGACGCACCATTGGAAGGACTCCCACGAGGTGGACCAATAGAAACGAGACGTATAGGATCGTTCGTTGTGGTGACACTTGGAGGAGGTCTACCTCCAGAAGTAATCTTTCGGCTGAAATGATGATGATTAATAGACAGATACAGTCGGGGCTTAGTTTTTTTTTTATTATTAAATGGTTAAGCTTGCAAGTTGGTCCCATAGAAATATTGTTATGATCTGATCATGAACTTCGAAGATATGGAACAGAACTCCTCATAGGATCACAGCAGAATTGTCGTTACAAGTAAATTTGTTTTGTTTATACGTGTAGTCGATGACTGTTTGAAAGAGAAGGGGGAGGGGATCTATCGAAGCCAGAAAGTAAATTAATGTAACCTAACCCTGTTTCAGATTATGAGAAACGTTATGAGATGCACTCTGGTTGTAAGGTATTTAAGTTTGGCTGAGGGGTACTTTTTAGTGGTGGTACCATAACTAAAACGTGAAAAAAAAAATAATTAAACCAACCTACTTCCCAAATTAAAGTTATTTTGTACTTTTCAGTGTTTTTTACATTGCAGTTGGTTTAGTTTTTATTTGTAAAAAGTTTTTTTCTATAATATTTTCTCGAATAAGAAAGTCTGTGTCACATCAGCGTTGAAAGTCAAGTTCATCAAACTACGACTTAGCAAGCAGCCATTTGATAATCAGATTATGGGGGATTATATTTAGCCGTTTACTTGTCTGTGATGTTGTATTCGGGAATTGCTCATTATTGCTACATAACAGGTATTTGAAGCTTGTTTTCGTCTCTAATAGGCTTGAGGTTTTAATTTAATTGGCTTTGTAATAAAACTGCCGAGTTCTGTTTCATAGAGTAATCCGGTAACATTTAGATTCATATAGAACTTGCGTAGGTAGGTACTTTGGCAAGTATCTCAGTCTATAAATATTTATATACAAAATAGGGTATTTCATGTTTTTTTTTTAGTTTTCAATTTTCATTTGTTTTGCTCCAATTCTCGATACCACTCATGTACAGTGTTCATAACTGCTCTCAAAACGGTTAAGGAAAACATCGTGAGGAAACCGGCATGTCCTAGAACCAAAAATTCGAAGACTGTGACATTCACCAATCCGCACTGGGTCCACGTGGTGGATTACGGCCTATTCCCTCTCCTAGAAAGAAGGCCTGAGTCCCAGCAGTGGGAACATTAAAAAGGCTGATTATGCTTATCCTTACAGTGTACATATACCAAAAATCACCATAATTGGTTAATATTTAGAGGTTGCTCAACGCCAACCTAAGTCTTCGCAACAAGTTTCTTATATCAAGCCGGGATTAAATGAGAGTATGCATGTATGTAGCGATGTGACAGCTGGAAAACATTTTTGTCCACAGATTTGGCGATAGACCCGCGGCGCAACTATCGCTTCGTCTATTGGAATCAAATTTTTACAAAAAAGTTGCGTCGCTGTTGTCGTGCATGTCTTCCAAACCTCGGCGAAGAGATAATAAAACTGTTTGGCTACTAAGTTGCTTGGGGAAAACCTTTAAACAACAATCTAAAAAACCTTTCAAGAAACAAATTAACCTACTTATGTGTATCAAAAGGCTATCGTTAACGTTTTCCATGTAGGTACCTAAATACAGACGGTGCGGTAAATGGGAACAAAGCCCCCACAAGTCGTTGGAAGCTTCATTACTCCGACCGAAGGATCACAAAGCTAAGACAATCCCTGCTTAAATACCTACCACCCACCTATCCCCGTATTAGGAAGATTCTTATAAAAACCGACGGCGAATGCGACCAACAATAAAATTGAGCCTTAATTAGAAAAATTAAATAATTCTTTACGTCATGACTACAGTTTTCTGGGAACCACAAAGTTGCGCATTTTTAGACAACATGTAACTAAGATAATGCACTTCTTTATGTGCCCCAATTAGAAAAATAAGTTAGTCATAATTCAAACACTGAAGTACTTAGGTTTTTTTAGTCCACGAATCAGCTGTGCCATTCAACGTGTCAATGCCGCCAACATTCTGGCCACTATTCCTTTTGACATCGACGCGGTTTAATTTTTTAATGTATATATGTTACTGTAAAAGCTCGAACTACTGTAAATCTTAAGACTTTCCAGTAAAACCTAAGATTTACCGACATGGGTTGGTAAATATAAGTATTTATTTTAATGGGGTGATTTTTACGGGCTTTTACCATTCTAATTCAGTACATGCCCCACCCAGTTCAAAGAGCAATCAAAATACAATCACATTTTTACAAGACATTTTAAGTAATATTCGTTATTTCGAACTGGCTAAAATAGGTTGTGTTAAGTTAGAATTGTAATCAACGGCGCGTGAGCCGAGCGAGCGAAGCGAGCGGTGCCGCGGCAGCGGCCGGCCAACGCTACGTCCAAGTTGTTTCGTCCATTCGAGATGTCATCCATCATGTTCTAGAACTGTTTGATGACATATGTGTTTTTTTTTTCAACATTTACCGGGCCTTTAATATAAATCTTAAGATTTACCAAGTGAATGGTGGTAAAAGTTCGAATCGCAAACTTTTATGGACAATTACCATTAGTAATTGGTAAATCTTAGGTTTTACTGGAAATTCTTAAGATTTACCGTAGTTCTAGCTTTTATAGTAACAAATGTACACTTTTGTACATACGTACATATCTTTAGTATATACTATTAAGTTGTTTATTAGTTTAGTTGTTTTTATAGTATAATTAGTTAAATATTTGTAAGGATAATACCATGATTATTAAAAAATAATTAGAATTTTACTAAATGCATCTGGTTGTCGGTATTTTTTTAGAAATTAGTTATCCTAATTGCAGATTAATCATATGGGAAATATTGCCTGCGCATCAGTATTAATCTACAAACGCGGTAGTGCCGCAATTTTTTTTAAATTATCATAAAATAATTCTCGATGGTCTAAGTGCGCTTGATCTGTTAGTGTGTGTAACGTAAATCTGTATTGGTTTTTTTGCTTATTATTTATGGAAAAAATACTTATGCTTTAGCATAGCAATAGCTGAAATCGATTAGATTAATATTATTGATCGAGCATACTACTTTCAGAATATACGTAACATGTAGTTATTATAAAATGTATGTATGGCCAAAAAAATATGAAAACTAAGATGTCATCAGAAAAAATAGACAAAACGATTGCAGTGCAACCTACTGGTTACAATATTCAAATCATCCGGGTATGCACTTAAATATTATGTACACCAAATTTTATCCAAATGGTCAAGTCGTTTTAGAGGAGTTAAGGGACAAATACCTACAAAAGAATGATAAATTTATGTTTATAGAAAGAAGAAAGAAAACTATTTTATTTGGCATACACACTCTTATATACACACAATGTATTAACAATATGTGACACTAATCCAAACTAATATTATAAATGCGAAAGTAACTCTGTCTGTCTGTCTGTCTGTCTGTCTTTGCTTCACGCCTAAACTACTGAACCGATTTGTGTGAAATTTGGTACAGACATAGTTTGGAACTTGAGAAAGGACATAGGATAGTTTTTATTGCAAAAAAATAAAATAAAATAAAAAATAAAATATATTCCGGACATACAGCGCCATCTATTGGTCAAGAGTCGGCATCAATTCAATACTGAAATTTCCGGAAGTCACTATTCCACGCGAACGAAGTCGCGGGCAAAAGCTAGTAATAATATAAACAAAAGAGACAACTAACAATGTGTGTCTCACATCTCTCATATATGTTCTCATCTTTTAAAAGTTGATATAGTTGGAAAGAAGGTGCCTAATATAAAGATATCTATATCATTCTAGACAGTCTCTTTTCTTGCGCTACCTTCAGCCATCGACGAAGATTAGTCACGGTTTCTGTTCAAAGATCTCAGTTTTTTTTTTTATATATAATTTATTCTGCATCGAAGTGTACGTTTAGTTATATTTTGTATTAAATAAAAAAAAAATCGGTTTAAAAAAACTGATTTTGATTGTGTGACTTTTGGATTAAATTGTTCAAAGAACTTTATGGCTCAGTCAGTGTCGTTTTCCATTAGAGTAACATTAATATAATATTAAAAGAATGTACAAACATATTTCTACTTACCCCATATCATTCAGTATGTAAATGTGTTTACCTAAACTAAGTTATGTATGAAGAATCGTCGAAAGCCTTCCCTTTATAAAGTTATGAAACAAGGCAGCCCGTATCATCCAAAGTTTGGTATTATTTTTCTTAAATCTCATTTTCATATTTGTGGCAAAGATCTCGAAAAGAATGCGGGCTACTATCTCACCACGTCATGAAAGCCATAAACGAGAAATTTTAATGAGAATTCCTCTTCTGCCTTGTTACAAAAATAATATTATTAGTTTTCTTGTTTAAAACAAATTTTCACTGTCTGGTGTAGACGGAAAGTTAAGGGACAAGCCACAATACAAAGAGTCAGTGTTAATTTGAACCTCAGCCCGTGACATGGCTATTTTGGCAATATTAATATTCAAGAGGAGGCGGTGCTGTCACAGCAGAGGGTTTATTTAATGATTTTAACTTATTTAATGAAATGAGTATTTAAAGGGACGTTCGAACGAGTGCTGAAGTAAGAGCGATTGGCATTGACGGCAATAATGTTTTTATTCGATCAGAGACACTTTTTTACGGCTTAAAAATACACGGCCCCAAAATATTTTTTATTATATTCAGTGATTTTAGTGCGAGGACGCTTTTAGTACTCAAGATAAAGATACCTTTCAATACATTTTATTACTCGTGTACATTTTTTCATGAACAAACTTGGGTGTTCGCTTCGCCTGCAAACTTGGTGGAAACCTTCGCAATATGGAATATTTAATCCCAGATCAGTTATGCAATTCGCTACAAGTTCAGATTTCTGCAGTGAGCAGAAACTTCAAACTTAATAAACATAGTTGACATTATTACGCATGATTGGAAATGATTGATGTGCAATATGATAATATGATAGGATTATGATATAATCCTGTTACAAATATGTTAAGGGTATAGTCAGCTTTAAAATGTTAAAATAAAAAAAATGCAGAACAGGTTGCAAACACTCAAATACCTCCGTTGAATAGGGTGGATCTCACGACCAGATACATGCTGTGTCTGGTCAGGGTAACTGTCCGATAATTACGATTTCGGTCTGTTATATTTGTTCTAATTGCACAGAGAAGTCTACAGCATTTTGTAGTTTAGTTCCTACATGGTGACACAGATGTCGCTAGAAAGAAAGGGCCGTAATCTAACAACTTGTTGGTGCTATGATTTATGATGAAGGGGAATTTAAGTCGGGGGATAGAGTCTAAGTTTAGAGTGAATAAGTAACGAGTATATATTCTAGGCATGTATGCTCCATAGTCGACCACACCTTCGCTTTCCATTTTGCATTTTCCATTTTCTATCTTCTTCAGTTGCCTTTTGCGAACTAAGGCTGAGGTAACTAGGGCTGTGAAAATGTTCGAAAGTGTGACTGTGGTTCTAGATAGCAAAAGGCAACAGAAGGACACAGGTAGGTTTTACTTAGTAAAAGTTTGACATGCTTTTTCGTTCGAGCTCAGAGCAGGTGAAGTATTGGAAGATTCCGCACCTCAAAAAAAAGTCTATGGTAACTCTCTCGAACAATCCTCCAACAGCTCTGATCCAGCAACCTAACGAATATTTTTTTATTCCCCGCAGATCCTAGTCAGTGTTTTTGTAATCCCAGTAAAACAATAACTCGAGTCTTTTATAACAAGCTTTTATTTAGTTTCACCTGTCCCGATGTTTGTCTGTCATCAAATCTTACAAATTAAATTTGATCCACTTCCCGGTTACCGATTGAGCTGAAATTTTGCATACACATGTAAATCAGATGGCTATACAAAATTATTATGACATGGAGATGATCTGATGATAGAACCGGAAGGTGGCCGTATGAACTAGGTAGTAAAGGCTCAAGGGCCCAAAAAGTGCCATAAAACAGTGACTTTCAAGCCTCAGTAGCGGCTAGGTTTATAGGTTTGAAAAAAATATATATTTATTATAGATTCATGAACAACATTATCAATATTTGATTTTTTCGTGCTATTAATATTTTTGTCTAAAAAAAAATATTTAGTTTTTCGCAACTTTTTTCCTACTCTTTCGAAACGGCTTGGATCTTTAGAAACATTTTTACACATAAAAATTAGTAGTTAAATATTCTTCAAAGTGAACATGGCATGTGTAAATCAATCAATATTCCGCAAACAAAGTGGATTTAAAGGTCAGCCACGCGCTTTCCGGGCGCTGCTGGCCGCAAAAAAATACACAGATATGCGTACTGCCGCCTAGGCGGGTACAAGTTGCGTCCATTTAATTTCGGCCAGATGGTTCAAGGGACTTAAATGATACAACCCCATCGAGTTTAGGCTCGTATGATTTGTCTTGCCGGGTATTAATTACACAGATAGATAGATATACTGCGCTATAAAAGCTTGCTATGGAAAAAAGATTTTCATTAAAAACTTGTTTTTAACCCTAAACCGTAATTAAACACAGAAGAATGCTCCTCCCCATTCTGTGGATCATATAATATATCTAATAGGTCAGAGGCGTAGCGTGGACAAATTCAGATGTGGGTGATGGCACATCAGCGAAGCCTTTGTCTTTCATAAATTCGAAAACGAGACAGCGACGGATGCAACCCAGTGTTTGGTAACATCGTCCCTTACCTGATGGTAAGGGACGATGTTCACTTGATAGTGAAATAGTGGTAAACGAGAGACTTTCAAATAAAAAAAAGGCCTCGTTTTCAAAGAGCCCTCGTTTGTGCGAGGACCGACTTCGCCTACGCTTCTTCTTCTTCTTCCTCCTGTAATATTACTTATTCGCATATTACTTAGGGTTGGCGCAACGTCTTTATTTTTAATTCTTTATTGTAAAGACATTACATAACAAGTAGACAGACAGTTCACGTACAAAGGCGAGCTTAACTCAGCAATGAGTTCATATTTGAGAGAACATATTTGAGGGTAGGATCTAGTGCACAATAAAACCTACATAACTAATTTGTAAAACGTTGTTTTTTTTTCTTCTATTCTGTCCCGTTACCCGTCACATTATCACTAGCTCCATTTTCTTTCATATCACTCTTCACACAATCTCTTCTTTCTTCATCAAAATCTTTTCTTTGGCCTCCCTTTCCCTCTCCATGCATCTACAGGTATACTCAGAACGCTACCCTAATATAATAGGATTATGATAATACCCCAGTTGTACCTATGAGTGGTATAATATTTCAAATGGTTGGCTATTTTATTTTAATATTGAAGCTCCTGAATTTTCAAAGCGCTATACAAAAGTCAATCGTTCGGCTATATTGATTTACAATGTAAAATTCATTCCTTTCCATTACCATAAGCCGCTATCTTTACGTATTATGTTATTTTAGGATAGATTGCCTAGAAGGGGTCACCCTAAAAGGAAATTGAATTACTTATACGAGGGTGATATTCCAACAATTTATATTCAGTAAAATATAAATTATCGTATTCAAAAATAGCTTATATTCGTATTTTTATTACGGTGATAAAATAAATTAGTTTGGATTTCTTTATGTCTGTTAAGTTTTTAGATAGCTGTGGATCGGTAAAGTCGGTTTGAACTTTTCAATTTTATGGCAACGCAGCCGTAGTTAATCTCAGTAATCTTATGGACCGTTCCACATAGAAGTTTCTTTTGTAGATGATTAAATTCATCACTATGAACGCTCGTAAAGTTCTTCGCTCGCATTAATGCAACGCGATTTGGCGACGTTTTTATCGTCAAAGTGGATCTATTGGACATACTGTCTTTTAAGCCACTTCTCTTGATTAATTTCTTAAAAGTCTTTTACTTTTTTCTATTTTTCAGACCGATCTGGCAGTTAAGCAGACACTTTGAACTTATCAGTTTCATTAACCGTAGGTAATGAAATATGCTTTTAGTGTTATTCTTGAAAATCTGTTAACGCCCATTTCTGAACCAGTTCTTGTAATGACTAATGGTCAGGATTATTGCTATGCCTGCCAGGGTTGCGGGAAAGTGTTACCGGAAATGTAAAGGAAACTGAAGGAACACAGGCGGATTTTAGTCTGTAAAACTCCCTCTTGCTTCATCTAGAGTGGAAGGAGTTATTTGATGATTTCCCTTCTCAATAGTGAAGTTCAGTTTGGTTGCCTTTTGCGTTCCAGGGTCACGGTAACCTTTTTTTTGACAATCCCGGAGCTCTAGCAGATATCAGCTCTTATGGACCCCGTCCATTTTGCTGACTACTTTAAAGCGCGCGTCGAACACAATACACTTTTACTCGGGCTTGGGTCTTAATGCAAACACGAGCTTACGAAGGCCAGGAATCACCCTGCGATGCCATTACCGCAATACTTGGAAACTGTTTGATGAATCATACATCATTCAGCAAACCATTTAAACAAAAAATACATATTTTTCTACTCATATTTGTTGGCAACTGCGTTTGGGAACGGGAATCCGATGGATGCGAGAAACATAGTACTCTGGTCACTGTGGCAACACAATGAGGAGGCAACACTGGTCTTAAAACGGTGAAAGAAACCATCGTAAGGAAACAGACAATTGCAGACAAGACAGCGTCCTCTACCAACTCAAACTAGCCCAATGTCATTCTTAAAGAGGAGGCCCGAGTCCCTGCTGTGGAACAATATAAGGCCGATTATGTTTATATAAGTAGGTATTTGTATTTTCCTATTCAACAGTACATTAGCTTGTCATTTTCATTAAAAAAGTGGAATATATGACCACTATGCCGCAAATTACAAAGCATCAAACATGAATATTTATCAACATTTTGCCCAACAATGCGGGGCCGTCGCAAACTATTAATATTAAGTATAGAAAATTAAAATTGAAAAGCCGCGGTGGATGAAATGGAACTTCATTATAAAGGTCTCAACTATTTGCAAGGACGATTAGTATTCCTTTTTACACACGAGCAAGCAAGTTTTGTCCAACTAAAGGTCGAGACAAATCAATCAGAACAATGAAGATTGGAACCAGAATCGTCTACCTACTGCGTCATGAAATGCCCGTTTTATCTTTCCTTCTCTACATATAAATAAAGTTGAATTATCCGTTTGTAATTCCGAAATAGTTTTTTTTACTAAATGCATGCACTTGTAATAAAAATAGGTGCGTTTTTAATCCGTCTGTTGTCAGGCTTATTGCCTATAGCTAAAATTGATTTTTGAAGGGAATTTCACTGCTAGATAGCTGATGACACAAAAAGTAACTTAGGCTAATTTTATTTTAGGAAAAGACTTAGGCAAAAAAAAAACTTCCCGTTATTGTAATCAAATGGTATTGTGCTGTTTTACGAAACTGACGTGGGTAAAATCGAGGGTTGTGCGCTCGTCAGATTATTATTAATCTATATTATGTTTATGATTATTATACATATACGAGCTAGTAGTCTTATAAGATTCAAATATCAAGAGAACCTAACATCAAATACTAAGTTTTGGATACACCCACTCGGCTAAAACCGATCCAACTCCCAACTTGTACCATGTTTACGTATTTGACAGAAGTTGTTTACCAGCCGCTGTCTGTGACCTCTCGCAGCCGTGTGTCCGTAAGGGCGCGGTCCCCCGCCGCGGGTTGTCACTGCTAATTTGCACACAATTGTTCATCCCGGACTGAAAGTATAGAAATGAGAGGAGATGTAGTCGAGACTCAATGTAACTCACTAATTGGACCCACGAAATTGTATTCCTGCCAGTCGTAACGATGGATGTTCGTTAAAACTTCACGTCGAATGGAAATGTAAATGCAGATACTTTCTCAGTGACTTTGTTAATCGCGAATCGTCAGGCGGACTTCGTTACGATTCTGTATAATTTCGTATAAATAAAAGGAGCTGTATAGGGTAGGCTATGTTAACTTTACATTCATAAATAACTCCTAAATAGAGGTCGTTTTCTTTTGTAGTTTATGAATGTATTCTTATGAACAAAATTACGTACAATATACATCTTAACTATTAAATATTATATAATAGGTATATATACAAACTTAAAATAATAATAATATACGTAGTTTTGTTTAAAATGAACATACAATCATGTTTTAAATAAATAAAATAAGAATAAAAAATCATATGTCAATTGTTAGTTGTAGGTACCAGTTTAGGTACTATCGTAGAAGAAAAGTACCTAAACTGATTTTGCCCATAAACCTTTTGTAAAATATTACCTATAAGAGCTATAAAATAAACCCAATTAAAATCATCGAGAATGAAAGTTCAAGTTATTTCTGCCCATTTCCTTGGGTTCTTGAAAGTTATTGTTTTTCTGGTCCGAAATTTATTCATCATTATTAATAGCATTCGTTTCAATAGGTCTACTTTCACTTCGAACATCCACTGAAGGATGTTCAAATTTAATTACAACACCCAAAATTATAGGGAAATTCATTATCTACTTTTCAATTGATTGCGCATGTAAGAAAATTTTACATTGTGTTATCATAATTCCTAACGAAATACCACGTAATAAACCCGAATAGCTTGGAATTGAACGGCAATGATTTATGAAATAGTGTTGGGAAGCAATTAGCAGAATTCAAGTTGGGCGATGAAAGAGATCGCGTGTGGCTGAAGGAAGATAGTAGTTTGGAGTAATTACGATTGTTGTGAGCGCCGACAATCACTTAGAAGCGCCTTATCTAAGGCCTACTTAACGCGCGGACTTGGCTATTAAGTCATAAATCGTCGGTTAGTCACGCAACGAGCTGACGATTTGGCTCCAAGCGAGTTATCTTCACCTTGGCATCTAATTAAGAAAATCTTTTTTTTTTCTTTCCCCCCTTAATTGGAACCCTAAATTATACGGATACGTAGGGTAATAAACTGGACGCATTTTTGGAACACGCTCCCGATTTCGGTAATGATAACAACCGATTTGATAGCGAGATATAATATGAAATACGTGTTGTGTACATATTTTCTCGTGTAAGCTATTTTGATACAAATGATCGCGGTAATTACGCCGAAGCTAATTTTGATGTTAGAAACTGCCACAATTAAATTGATAGTTGTAGGTAGTTTGGTAATTATTAGATGCTTTCATGCGTGAATCTCTTTGTGAAGTTTCTTGCAAGCGCGATAGAGATATGTCGCCTCTATTGTAATATTTGGGCTGGTGCTCACATAGGTATGTAGTATAATCTCTCAATTAACTGGGGTAGATTTAGCGACGTCCCGCCGGGTGGTCCGTCTCACTCAACGAATACTGGCCATCCATTTAACAATTGGACAGTCAGTTTGACAGATGACAGTGTGGCGCATATCCCCTCGGCTCGATGCATCCCTATTTCCAGTGTGTCTGGTCGCGATATTAGGCATTAAGCAAATTATATTTGGTCGCAGTTTGTTTTTTTGAGTTCCTTTGTTTCAAGCTGGATTTTATTTATTTATTTATTTATGACTTTATTGCACACCTTAGCTTAATACAGGATAAACATTAACAAAAGATTATGCGTACAATAGGCGGTCTTATTGCGCAAGGCAATTTCTACCAAACAACCTTTGGATGGACTGAACGAAGGGAAAAGATTTGGGGCTGTCAGTGTACAACATAAATATTATAGTATAATAATATAGTACAATAGAAATATATATATATAAATATATAATACATAAATAAACTACCAAATAATAAACTAATACATATTTAAAAATACAATAGAGAAAGGGAAAGAACAATTAAAGTGATAGGTAGTGCTCCTTCACCATTTTTTTGAAAGTTCGGTAGGTTCGGTAGTTCGGTAGTTTTGCAGGGATTATCCAATGATCTAACAAAATTATGGAACGGTATAAACTAAGTGTCATGTTTTTTTCATGTTCTATAGTTAAGCGTACTACTCGTCATGAATCTGATGTAAAGAAAGATTTTTCCAATTGGACCTTTATTTCCAAAGATCCAACAGAAAACAGCCCGGTTTATTATATTATAAGATAAGAATAGATTGTTTGTAACTACGGTACGGTAACCTACAAAACTTATTTTGGGAGACGTCCCACGTCTATTTAATCTTTGAATTAATTAATATTAAGTATCTAATATTAGACACTTACTTTTAACTAATCTAAATAAATCATAAAGTAAGCTAAAATCAACACTAATATTATAAAGAGGTAAAGTTTGCTTTCTTTTTTTTGTTTTTTTGGTTTGTAGGAGGTAATCTTTGAAAGTATTGGTCAAATTTTTTCACTAGTAAAAAGCTGCATTATTTATCAATGGCGTAGGTTATATTTCATGTACGCGGGCGAAGCAGGGGGCAAAAGCTAGTAACGTATAAAGTTACAAGAAACTATACTTACTAAAAGGTTATTACAGACAAATTCTACAAACTGCTGATGAACAAAATAAAAAACCACCTTTTGTAATGGTACAGAATAATTAAATATAGCTGACGATCCGAATATTAGGTTTCAATTTTCAGTACTTAGGAGGTTGAACCCATTGTGACGTCAGAGAGACAAAGCAACTCAGGTCTGCGGTAAGCTTCAAGTACTTTTAAATACTCTAGATATTACAGTTTCATTGTTTGAACAGAAAGGTTCCAATCCCGGAGCCTTAATATTTATTAAAGGTATTGACCGCCATTTGGATTGAAGATGGCTATTGTTATAGAATTATAATAGGCAAAGTTAGAATGGGGGTGGTTTTGGGCCTGTTTGTTAAGCAACTATGTACCTACTTACGTTTTGTTTGTAAGTTCTGGGTTGATGAACCTTTTGTCGCATAGATGGTGAGGGTAGATAGAGAGAACCCATACCATTTACGTTTTAGCATTATAATAGGTGTCATTATTGCTGTTTTTCTTGTATTCTTTTTTAACGTGGTTTACAAAATTCATCGTGATACTTATCATATATTAGGCAGGCATTGATGAAATACATATCTCAAGTGTCTACAACTGGTCAATATGTGGAATAATTGAAATGGACGCGATCTCGGTAAAATGCCGAGAAGGCTGACAATACGTGATATTTGCACCCAAATATTACAAAAGCATTAGAATGTGTTAGATCCACATTTTTTTTAAATAATATACTTTGTTTTATTTAAATCAATTTATCTTATTATATACACAACTAAAAACTATAATTGCAGTAAATTAAAAAAAAAGCTACGCTAATTACAACTAACTAAAATCAAACTAAAATATGGCGTCAAAAACACGCAGTATGGCAATGCTTATTCTCTGTCCGAGGTAAAAGCCAGCCCTTGGATCGCGCGAAGTGTCAACTAGACGTTTCGACAGATCTTTAAAGAACTTGTGAGCACTCGGAACCCACGATCCGAGAGTTTCAACTTTTGGGGTTTCGAAAATATAATTTCCAACAAGGTTGTTATATTTTCGCCACTTGAGGTTCTCCGCAGCCGCAGCGGCAGCACCAGCACGACACAATGAGCTAGGAAGATGTGAAGGCGCAAGAGTATCGACACAAGTAGCGTCCCATACTAAAGGCATTCCCATCTTCCAAGGGAATAACGACATGCCGTCCGGTCTCTTGCCATCGTCGCGTGCCAGACCATTTAATGGAAAACAATGTGTATATAGTCTGTATCAAAAACTAAATACTTTCTGAACAGTTTTTCATCTTTCTTGACATTGGCTGAATATACAAACCATGAACCACCAAAAGCAAAAAAAAAATACCTATCTCCTTTTTACACATATTATTCCTTACACAAGCTAAAGAATCCTTAACCACTTGTGCTTTTTATTTATTATATTTCTTTCTTAAGATTTGACATTAAAATTCTAGTCAGCTAGTGGAGAAGATCTATTATTTGAAACTTGGATCACGTTGAGCTATATCTAAAATAAGTGTTATTAAGTGCTTTATATTTTTACAAAAAATTACAAGAATATTCCTAAATTATTACACTCGTTTAAAATAAAGATCTTAATAAATTAGTCTAAACAGAATCGCAATATTTCATGAAAACTATTTATGTAAAGTAAAAACTTTGGATAACATCTAATCCGAAGAAGTGAATGCTAAGTAGTCAGTTTGAATTTTTTATAAGACATATAATTCGATTACCGTGGTACTGTACGAGTAGCAGTTGATAGTTGATTGGTAGTAGTTGGTTGTTGTTGATTTTTGGCGAAATAAGTTTCTATATTGTGTTTTTTTTTACCGTCTTGCCAAAGGCTCTATGCAAGAATAATAATAATATTCCACAACTATCACACAATGCCTTCTAGCCCCAAGCTAAGCAGAGCTTGTGTTATGGGTACTAGACAACTGATAAACATACTTATATATTTCTAAATACAAACATATTATAGATAAATTACACCCAGACACAGAACAAATGATTATGCTCATCACACAAACATTTGTCCTGGGTGGGAATCGAATCCACGACTTCCGGCATAGCAGTTAGGGCTACTAACCACTAGGCCAACAGGCCAGTCAATAAGAAAAATGTATGTACCTATATTTGTTTACTTATTTATTACGACTTCATGCAACATAAAAGTACATAGGCGGACTTAATGCCTTAGGCATTCTGTACCAGTCAACCAAGGGTGGTGAAGAGAAAACAGGGCAGGTGCATAAAAAAGTTAAAACAAATAAAAGATTAATACGAAAAAAGCAAGGGTTCAAAATAGTTTACTAATACAAAATACCATTTATACAAAATAAACATACATATCAATATATATCGTTCAGTATTATAAAGACTTACCTTAAAATATTACATGTATCTAAGTAGGTATACATTATTAATTTTAGTATATACGAAACCTAAAACACGTGTCTAATATTTTTATGTAAAAAAAATATGTACAAAAGTTCACAACTGTATCATGAGTAACCACAATCACCAGGCCATCCAGGCGACTGTGGGGTTCTTTTGCAGTTGTACCCAGCTGGTTTCTATAATAGCTTCGTCTTTTCGTTATTTAACACCGACTTTCGAAATTAAAGTTATTTTATACTTTTCAGTGTTTTTAACACTGAAGTCGGTTATATTTTTTTTTGGTAAAATGTTTTTATTTTACAGTTTTTAGTTATGGTACTACCACTAAAAGTACCTCTCAGACAACTTAAATAACTTATAGCCACAGTGCGTCTCATAACGATTCTAATAATCCCAAACACGGTTATATTGCATTAATTTAATTTTTTTCTTTCTGTCTTCATCATCAGATCAGTTCGATACATCCCCCCCCCCCCTTTTCTGGCAGTCAGTCATCGACTACACGTATAAACAAAGCAATTTTACTTATAACCACAGATCTGCTGTGATTCTATGAGGAGTTCTGATCCATATCTTCGAAGTTCATGATCAGATCTTAACAATATTTCTACGGAACCAACTTGGAAGCATAACCTTTATATAGAATAGAATATAAAAATGAATTTTCAAAATCGGTCTTCAATTTACTGAGTTATAGGTGAACATACATAAAAAAAAACATACATTCAGCCGAACATAGAACCTCCTCCTTTTCGAAGTCGGTTAAAAAGAGCATTAAATAGACTGTATTTTTTCCGAAATCTGGCTATAATTAAAAGTAATCAAAAATATTTTATTACTTCTAGCTAGTATATAATGGGCCTGTTATGGCTGTTATTTCTTCAAACCAACATATATATGTCGCAGGGATATGAGGCTATCAGGGATTTCGCGAAATCCCTAGGGATGTCACGAAATCCCGGTAAATGTCGAATATTCTTGTTTATTACGTCTTCTTACTAAAAGTATCTAATGATATGAAAAAACACTATTATTTATCGTTAGTTTTTTTTTTATGTCGTTTCACTAAACTAAATCTAGTAAAATGTCAAAAAGCGGATATTGCAGAGTAAAAATCGAGCCGTGCATTTCTCTCGCTCACTCTATTACCCACACGGACACTAGTGGGAGCGAAACAAATGCTTCGCTCGAGTTGGCGAGGCTATTTCTGGAAATTCTTCTAGCTAACTCTCGCAATGACAGTTCAATTTGTGGGACTGAATCTGGGAATGGTTTATCTGCTTTTAGAATTGAGTTTTGGGGTAACCCATTCTATAATTACGAGCTGAAAACGTAACTTTATAAAGATTACTTTTTATCTCCAATACTATGTCTAAAATATTTTTGAAGTCTAATGCTCCTAGATCAACTTTTCAGTTAAAGAAGCAGATTTCACCTTCTCTGTATAGCTAGGCTCTAGGACGCATTTGTCTCGCTCTCACTAGTGCTAGTAACCATTAGAGACGAGACCATTAACCACGAGAGAAATGCCTAGCTCGATTTTAATTCGGAAATATCCGCTTTTCTGACATTGTACTAGCTTAATTAGTTTAATGAAACGACATATCACTGACGATAAATTGGTGTTTTGCCATATCACTAGATACTTTTAGTAAGAAGACATAATAAACCAGAATATTCGACATCTACCGGGATTTCGTGATATCCCTAGGAATTTCACGAAATCCCTGATGTCATCATTTCCCTGCGACATATATCTACGCGTATTCAACAAGGATTTGAAGTATAATGTTTATTTACGATTGTCGTGGTGCCAGGGGGCGTGGTCCTCCATTCAGGCGATGGTTAATGTCCAGCCCAGGAGCGGAGTCCTGCCAAGAATAACAACTGAAGCCTTTGTGGCCGAAAACTCGTTGTATTTAAATAGCACTTATTCCCTTTTCCAACATTGTTCAAAGTTTCACAATAAATTGTACCCTCAGTGACGGTCGGTAAACTTTATTGTCGTATTGTAAGTATTGTGAATAAGTAAGTTTACAAATATATATTTATGTGTAAAATGTTTACATGATTTTAAAATTGATTATACTAATATTATAAAGCGTAAGTATATCTATGTGTACGCTTGTTACTCCTTGACGCTCAAACGACTAAGCGGATTGGGATGAAAGGACTTTGGAAACCGTCTGACCCGCTTTTTAAAGACACCAATGAAATCTATATAATATGTTTACCTGCTTTGATACTGTGAAGATTTTTCTCTCACTTATAAGGTTATGTTAATGTTGTAAATTACCAAATTTTCACAACTTCCTGTTGTGAAAATGTGGTAATTTTATTTTGATTAATTTTTGCGTGATACTTCACAAAATATTATAAGTTACGTTTAATTAATAAAATTATTATAATAATAGATCCCTACACTACTTACATTAAAAACTATAGTAAATGTTGTCCATAAAGACATGTAGGTATATGTACCTATTTATCTTTATGAACAATTTTTTTGTGAAATGTATCGTATGCGATGACCCTTATGAGGTCATTCATTAATTACGGGACATCCTGTATATGACGTTTCTATAATATAAATGTAAAATAAGTTCATTAATACACTAATCACTAATGCTAAGCAATATTAAAGATATAATTAATTCGTTTATAATTTAACTCGACTTAAATTTATTATAATACTTGCATGAGGCACAACAATGCGCTTCATGCTGGCATAACTAAATATCTAAACAGATATATTTAACTATACATACATACTTATTTAATTATAAATATTTTTTTGTATCTTTGTCTGCCGTGGGTAAATTTTTACATTGTGAAGTTCCCAATATTTATTGGCGCATAGTCTATATCTTGGGAGTATGTTCCCTCAAGATAATTTTCTACATTGATGCAGGCAAAGCCGCTGACAGATGCTAGTGTTAAATATTTTTAAATTACCGACTGTTCATTACATACCACATCTAATGAAAGGGCTACACCACTAAGAGATCACAGAATGTTGATGTTACTCACAACTATGTCTAACCACCCTAATACACAATACAATGTGTTTCATTGGGAACTGTTCAATATGTATTGAAAATTTGACTTAGTGTTAGACAAGTGGATAGAATTAACTCAAGCAAACAGTCCATCAGTAAGAGTATCTTTTTTTATGGTGGGAAAAATTATCCAATGACAACCCCCTTTCTTGGGCGGAGCGGGAGATAGTGTCAGACTATTACTGACTAAAAACCCACCCCGTTCTTTCGTACATCAGGCAACGGCGCTCTCGCCGCCGCTGGGATTCCGATCCCGATTTCCAGCCACCGTAGACGCGGGCTTGCGGACAGTGAGCAATGGGTAGCTCGCTGTCCGACCGTCCGGTAACTGTCCGGACCAAGCCCAAGTCGTCGAATGTGCTCATCACACAAACATTTGTCCTGTATTGGAATCAAACACACGACCTCTGGCATAACTGTCAGGGTCACTGATCACTGGACCAACAAGTCTGTCAAATTTTGAATTTTATGGTGTTATATACCTAGATTATAGCTCCAAATTTCTTGCTCGCTCGCAGAGTGACATTGTAACACGTCGTGGTAACTCCCCATGTTGTAGTTTATACATAAGTATTACCATTATAACGCACAAACTCCAAGTATGTTTATCTGAACTGGCTTCAGCAACAATATCTGCATCGCTCCACTTACCCAAAAAAGATAGGCATACATATAAACATACATTTCTGTTTCACTGCTACATAATAACATGCATGCCCACAGCATAATTTGTAATTTTTAAAAAATATGTCGTCGCTTTTTTGCCGTGGGAAGAATGCCAAATGGTGGCAAACGAGGTGCATAGGTACCTAGCCTGAAGTCGTGGTTTCCTCTGGCAAATAAAACGTGAATAAACTACAAGTCGTACTTTGTTTTGGTAAACTATAAATTTTTGTTAATGTTTATTATAAAGTTTGTGTACTGTATAAAAAAAAAACTCTTGTTATAAACCGAAAACAGACATCGATGTTGGATCCAATTATGTGGGTGCCTACGGTGGGCAGCGGTGGTGATTAAAAATAACAAATCCGAGGCGTTTGATTAGAATATAGATAAAACGTGGTGTTGTTTTAAAAAACGAAAACGATCAAAATTTTAAAATAGCTCTGGCCAATCGTCTTTTATGGGTACACCTAGAAATAAGGGATCATAAAAGACTTCATACTACCACTGCATTGACCGTGCTATCAAGACTTAAAATTACACAAAACTACCCACCTTGCTTTCCTTACATTTCTTGCTACTCCGTACTTACAAAAAGCTAGAAAAACAAACGTTGTTTTTATCTAAAAGATGAATCACTCACTTGGAAAGCATTGTAATGGACTTTAATTCCAATACTGTATTTACCTGGTTTATTTGTCGAGGTATCGCGTGTACCCGGGCGGGGCCCTCCCGTCGCCTGTGGCGAGCAAGGCAATCGGAAGATTGATAAAAACATACGGCAAACCCACAGATAAATTGCTGCTGCATACAAACGAAGCAGATTTGTTACATCAGATAAGTTCATACCGTGTTTGTTCGGATCGTCCATAATACAGTGTTTTAACAGGAGTTTGAAACCGCGCAATAGGGATTCAGTTCGAGGGTAGAGAAACTTAAACAGTTCCTCAAATGAATAGGCAGCAGTTGAAATTAGTTCGGGTATAATGTTAATAGTTACAACGCTTTCAGTGATATTAGTATTGTAATCTCGCTGAATTAATATCTAGTCATCAGCGTTTAACACAATGATTTGATCACCATTTTATTTTAATAATGCATTGCCTGACGTAATGATTCGTGATTAACAGCCGAGGTCGTCATAAATCTGTTGTTATTCACAATTAATAATATAGCTGTATAATTATTTATTGATGGTTTATTTTGCGTCAAGTTTGATTCTAAAATTAGATAAATACTAAGATTTTTGTATATGTCGTGACCAGATCGTTTAAACAATAACATTTGATTATATGTCAATCCTCGTTTGGCCATATCATTAGCCGATGACCTTGAAATTTTTTTTACCCCTTTTTCCCTATATTATTACCTTTGATCGATTAATCTACGTAAATATGCGAGCCTTATGGCGAGAACACTGACGTACGTCCACCCATCCTAGGCCTTAGACGACCTGTTATTTGACATTTTGAGATTATAATTTACAAAATTATCGAAAAAATACTAATATCTCAGAAAAAATGTGCAGTTAATATACAAAGTATTTGCACATTATATTCTCTATCGACAGGTTTAAATTTCGTGTTGGTAATTGCTTAGGCAAAAAAGTTTATGCACAAACAGTAAACGCAAGTAGACAATGTAAAACAATAAACGAGAAAATAATTGTACAGAATTGTAGTCCATGAATCAAAGTATTGCATTTTTTTTTTAGAATTTCATGATGCACTTCTAAGGTACTTTATACTAGTTGAAAATAAGCTTTCAAAAGGTTATCGGCTAATAGGGGCCCCTTAATGTAGAATTTCTATGATAATAAAAGGTCTAAAGAAAGTAGTATGGCCTACTTTTTGAGGATTGAGTTAACATCAAACCTTAATGTTTAAAACAATATCGCCAGTTTTATTGGCCATACCATGAAGTGATCAATTTCTGAGATCTGGCGACGACATAGTCGTATACACAAGTATAATTTTCATTTTTTTAAATAATTTATTAATTAAATTAAAATAAAAACAAAACAAAAATAAGCATTGGGCTTTTATATTTTAGTTATTACAAATTAAAACCAACAAAATTATGGCGTCAAAAAACTTCTCCAAATTGCTGTCAACTGGTATTATGCCTAAAATACTGGCGGCATTACACGCTATAATTATGGCAATGTAAATTATAACTTTAATAAACAAAATAAATACTAATTCAGTAAAGTACATATTCTAATAACGTCTGTCAATTCGAAAAAGGTTGCAACACTGTTCTGTGATTGAAGTTAGAAATTCATGATTTTATAATGAGGCGAAGTTATAATGACAATTAATTACTTATTTACTACATTGGTTTTGTAATAAATCAATTGGTACATTTTCACTGTTGTTACCGAGGATCGTTCATGTATTATGTATAGCGGGGGTTGTATCGAAGGACTACAAATGAAAGTATCTAAATATGGCGAGATACAAGGGTATACTTGGTTATATTATGTGTATGGGGTTCGATTAGGGTCGACAAGCCTCCGTCCCTGTCACCTCATATGATGGATGGGGCCCACATCAGATTTCGGATAGTTTTTTCAGCATATTATATTTTACTATGAACTTACAAGAGTCAAAGTTCCGAGGTCACTGCAAATATCACTTTGCTCATTTTTTACGGAAGATAACGTCATGTTTATGTTCATCTTTTTTCGTCATAAAAAGTCTGTTTTAGTATACTTTAGTAATTTTACTGAAGTATACAAAAAGTGGATTCATAGAAAGTGATTTCGTATCTACTTATACATTTTGTATTAAGCCAGTCGTTTGTGAAACATATTCGAGAGTTCGTTTTATGAACACCCTTTTTAATAATGACCCAAATACAAGCCGCATTTCGACTGCCTGAAAACAAATATTTTTTCAATGAAGGGGTAAAAAATCCCAAGAATTGGCACAACTGGGAAAAAAAGAGTTTGAAAAAGGAAGTTGATATGAGGGATTATTTTTGGGGTTATTATATTGAAAGTAGGTCTGAAGTTGCCTGAGGAGCTGAAAGTGATACTTTTCATCCCTAGGGAGTTTTACTTTCAACTGACAAATTATTAAAAAAAAACTATTTCTATTGAACCATGATCCAATTTTTCATACAGCCAGTCAATCACAGCGTCATAATTAAATAATATTATATTTTCAACTACTTCTTTAAATTATTTTATTTTTAAAAGATTACAATTAATTTATAATTTTTCATTAATGAGGCTGAATAGCTGGCCGACCACAGAACAAAATGACGGCAAAGTGGCAATCAGTCGTTGGTTTTATCGAGTTTTGTTTACATTTCCGGTCAGCTGAGATTTGTATTAACACGATAAGTTCATCAGATTTAAATAGTCATTTTAACCTTTTACCGTCTAAATCAGAAGAAATGTACCTACATAGAATCGGATACACATAGAATACGACGACTCAGGTTTTATAAACTTTTTATTTTATTTTTACTTTACTTGTATTCGTAATGAAAAGCACAGAGTGAAAGTTACCTCGGGGTGCAAGTGACCTATTTAGTCCCTCAAATTAGCTCCAACTTCTTCTCGGGGCGAAATAGGTTACTTTCACCCTTAGGGTAACAATGTACTATTCCTACTTTGGGTGGTGGTTTGTACTTTGACTCTGTCACTTTCTCTTGGAGTGAGAGACATTTACTGACCAAATCCCACTGAAGAAACTTCAGTTGGCCATTGTGTTTTATTGCTGCGGTGACTCTTGCATACAGTTCCGCAGCCCCAGCCAGGGAGGTAGCTTCTGCTAACGGCTTCGCCCCAACGCAATTTTTTTTTTACCATACAACATTTGGACCCCCGTTTCCTATTGGTGAATTTAGGAAAATCTCGCCTTTATTTATTAGTATATAGATAGATATATAGATATATAGAGAGATATATAGATAGATAGATAGTAAGCGATGATGTGGTCGAAGATTGAGCACGCTTAGAAGTAACCTGTTCACTTTTGACTTATAGACCCCTAAGTGTAGCATCAGAGAACACATTCTGGCAGGGACTTTGACTCTTTCGCATTTTTACGTCATAAAAGAAAACCTTGGGCAAAATTACCTTAAACAATCACAGTAGTTTCAGCTTTACGTAGATGTGTTAGTCAGTCAATTTTTCTATATGAACATAGGTACAGGTGCGATGTTAATCCAGCTTCGATATTGCGGAGAGCCAAGTCGAAAGTAAAACATAACCATGTACCTGTCTGCCTATGTAAATTAGGTACTTCCCTCAAATTTACATACGTACATACCTTTCAGTGGGTTATTAAACACGCCGTCGCTTGAGTAAACATCGTAAATCACACAAAACTAGGGGCTTTGTACACACAATTTGCGTTTCTAATTTCCTACTAGGTACGTAGATATTGTTTATGTACCTTCGCTGGTCACATTATTGTATTAATTTATAATGGTAACATAATAAACCTTACTAATAAAAGGTTTTTCTTTATTTAGTTTTTTTGTAAACAGAACATAAATTTAAAAAATGTTTTATGATGACACTTTAAGTGCCTTTTAATATTTTCAGTGGTTTTATTTTTATGCATGAAAAGTAATAATTGCTTTAGGTAAATATCTGAACTGTGCACTATGCCTTATCAGAGAACAATGGCCGTCGTCTCTAGCTGGGATGAAATAGAACACATTGTGTAGAATGAATGGATATCATGGAACACCCTGTATATTGAAAATTGCCGCGTAATGACTACAATACACGTGTAGTCTGAATACCCTCATGCAGACAAGAATTAACAGAACAGTACTGAAGAAGGCGCAAAATAACCGTGGAATAAAGTACATTGACCTTTTCGTAATATCTTTGCGTAGGTACTCGAAAGTATAGTATCGCCGGTGTCGTTTTTGATTTACCCGCAAAAGAAACAATAAACTGTTTTTCATTATCAGAAAGCGTAAAGGATCACGATAGATGTCAATTCAAATCATAGTTTTCGTTTTTGATATTGAAATGAGATTGACTCTCCATTATATTGGAGAGTCAATGACCGCTAGTCTAAATTTATCTACGCTTCCCTTAGTAATCAAATCAGTTAATCAATTAATGTGCAAAGACAAGATTGAGAGTGTGAAAACTAAAATGAAAAAGTGGTAGAGTACCTAGAGCAGCAAACATGCTGGTTAATGTGCTCCATGAGCAAATGAGATATAACAATTTTAAAACTGCATGCAGCAGATTCGATATAAAAACGAAAGAAAAAGAAAAGAAAGATTTCTAAAAAAAAAACCTTAATAAAGACGTTGTTTTTTCAAGAATTTGTAATTTTACAGTATATAAAAATTACACATTATGTAAATCGAATCAAATCAACTAATTCAACAAACACAAAGTTTATTTGCACAAAAATATTTCAGTACACAAAAAGTTTAATCTTTCACGCTTATATAACTAAAAGGATCCCTCTACTTAAACTAAATTAAGTGTAAGAAATGTGAACAAATACGAGTACCTATCGCATTAGGAGATCGAGTGCTTTTAGTCGAATGAACATAATGACGAAGATACATGGCCGGGCTGTTTGACGCGCATGTTGTCCTTTTAGCGTGTTACTCGTCTTGAGAGAATAATAAGAAATGGTTTTACAAGTACACTAGGAAACGTGGATTTATTCTCCTATTTAGGTACTCACTAATATTGCCCTCTACAGTTGCCGTCACGGATCTTGAAAACTTGCGCAGAAGTCAAATATTCGGTCTCTTTAGTGGTGCGAAGAGCGGCGCGTGGGTGTCAGCGACATAGACGTCACTCCTCATTCGTTCACTGCGTTGCTGCATGTATCTAACAACGAAGACGATTGGCTCGCCAATGTATGGAATGCGCAAAGCGTTCCCCACTCTGACGCCGAGCGTTCAAGATTCGTGATTGCAACTGCACTATCGGTTGGATCAAGACGGTAACTTTATTTGTCTTATATCTTTGATTACTGCTGGTCTCCCGTACGTCTTAGTGTGATGTTGCATAGCGTTTAGCATTCCTCAACAAATAGGCAATCTAACACTTATTTTTCAATTCGAGTCATTGGTTCCTGAGATTAGCGAGTTGAATTAAACAAACGGTATATATTGGCCCGACAGGCGTGATCCTGTTTAATCAATTAACTGTCACGCGCCAACTGATAAACGCAGGTTAAATAGTCGTAGTTTTCTGTAATTTTTCTTTCTGTAAGGACCTTTTCCTGACAATAACAAACACGACAAAATAATTAGCGAAATTGGTCCAGCCGTTCACAAGTAATGACGTGGCCAAGGATAATAGGGATCTACTTGTATATGCAAAGAAGATTCGCAAATAATTTTGTTATTTTTGCTTTTTAAAATAGGCCATTTGAAACCTTATTCTATAGTTATAATAAAGGTAGAAGACAGAAACAAATAGTTTTTCAACCAAATTATTGTTGTCACAGCATTTAGGAATTATTTAGATCGGAGAAAGAAACCGGCTTGTCTTAGAGCTCTCCTAGAGAAGAGATCTCAGTCCCAGTAGATGAACATTAAAAGGCTGATTATATTTATTTCCTAGCTGACCCGGGGAACTTTGTACCACCTAACAGTCAATTAATGTAGTATATGTTACGATATAGTGAACCGATTGCGATGATACAAAGCCTAAATAACATATTAAGTAACACTCAATTTTAAATCTTTAGTTATCTACATCGATTTCAAACAGTTTACGTGATACGAGCACTAAAAACTTCTATTGATTTATTATAACCCTAAATCCCTAAACAACCCTACATTTTGACCGTTTTAATCCCGTGGAGGGTCGATCCGGTACCTACATGAAACACTATCGATTTGTAAATATAAAATTACATCAGCTGAGCAAGTCCAATCACCTGTAGGTAGTAGTCGGTGTCGCGTACATACTACCTACAGGTCATTGGACTTGCTCAACTGACGTTTTAAATAAAAAAAAAAAAAAAATTAATTTCGTATATGCGCAAATTAATATGAGTTTTGAAAAAAAAGGTACTATATTTTTTAATTTTATCTTTACAAATCGATAGTGTTTCATGTACTGGATCGACCCTCCACAGGATTAAAACGATCAAAATTTAAGGGTGTATTATATATGTAATGAGATAATGATGCACAGTTACATGATTTATTGTAAAAACTATTCATTCTTCGCCAACTAAGATATCTAACTAAATATCTTTCAAGTTGGGATATCTGTTGGTTTGAACTTATGTCAGTGTGTCACAAATTTATATTGATGCGTGAAATAGTCTGCACGTCCTAAAATTCTGCGGTTTAGACCTAAGTATCGTAGGTACTGGGTTGCCCAGTCGTAAAGCCTTTTCCAATAAACACGTACATCAATATATTTAAACCACAAGTTAATACTCAAGTTACATCTCAACCAAAATAAAAATTTATGAAGAGGGTACTCGAACGCCAAAGTGTTTTTGGTTTTGCTATAATTACTTAATTTACTGTTTAAGGCAATTATGCAGATACAGTTTGAGATTTTCTGCACACTTCGTTTGTTGTCCAAGTGGCGTAGGGCGATCCTCTGTCACCGTAGGTTGCAGGCGACGAGCAATGGGCAGCTCTCCGGCCGGCCATCCGGTAAGGACCGAACCCGGCTCCTCGAAGGTGTGTAGTGTTGCACACGAGCCTCAAAGTGATGTCAACAAACCGTAGGGGCTCAGTTGCCGAGTATGGTTTAAAAGCTTGTTGCTTCATCTAACGCAATCTAGTGCGAAGATTGATGAAGAGGCAACATGAAAAAAGAGAGAGATAACGCCTGAAAACTGTGTTTTCATTCGGTATTGCCGTGACTTACTCGAATATTTCACAATACTTGTTCCAGGATAACATAAAATACGTGTCTAATGACAACAAGTTTTTTAGAAAATATATGTCGTCATTCAGAATCTCTATAAAATGTGCAAGGTTTCAATGAATGCACTTTTTTATACTAGCTTTTGCCCGCGGCTTCGCCAACACACATAAAATATAGCCTATGTCACTCAGGAATAAAGCAGCTTTCTATCGGTGAAAAAATTTTAGCTATCGGACCAGCCCCTCTAGCCAAGTTACAACCAGTTTGTGTCGAATTCCGTTCTCTAATCGGTAACGCCTCGGTGACAGCATTTGTAGAAAACGATAAGTTGGTAGCCATGTTGACGCGCCTGAGTCGGCAGCTCGTTCTACAATGTAGCGTTTGTATATCAAAGGATGTAGCGTTTATATAACAAAGGATGTAGCCTTAAATATTGTAGAAACGATTTTGAACGATGTGAAGTTGGCTACGAATTGTCTATTCGTTTGTTCTGACCACGCGACTTTACGTTAAGATGACGTCATTCCTATACGTTTCATCACTTTTCGACAGCGTTAATGATTGCAGAATAACAACTTGGCTAAGCGTGCAGTACTTTCAGATATTACCTCTTACAAACAAACAAAAAAACAAACTTTACCCCTTCATTATTCTATACCCAGTGTGAATATTAGTGTAAATAGTCCAGATGAGTACATTATGGAGAGCCAACGTAAAATAGCTTTCAGAGGTCTTTACTACATTAGTTTTACACAAAGGATCATGGCGAAGTCCCGAACAAAATTGTGCTGGCATATTTTTTAGCTTATAGTGATGAAAAATATACAGAATTATATAGATTAAATTTCCAAACAATTTTATCTCAGTCATTATTATTAATAGAATCCGTGTATTAAAGATACTCCAGTTTAAAGTTGATCAGATTACGTATATATTATGTCAATAATACCTACATACCTCCTTATGAATTTTAAAAACACATGTTTAAACGAACGTCAAGATGTCATGTTATGTTTTCATTTAGTAGTAACATTAAAATATCAATTGAGGCAAAAGCTACGAAGCCAAGCCGGCAAAAAAAAAAACTAAGCCATGATTATTTATTTTAATCTAGTCAATTCAGTTTCCAATTACGATTTTTTTGCTGTTCTTGGACTGGCCATAATCTTGATTAAATAAAACAAAGTCAATTATTTCGTTGTTATGTATATATCATGGTAACTTATACAAGTAAGTACCTACTTATATAAGTAGACACTTAATTATTTTCGTCAACAATTTTCTCGCCGTTGTTATTATGTTTTGATTTCTGTAGACGCAGAGATAAAATCTACAAGTTATCTGTGTATTAAAAATATCTAGACAAAGATGTGTAATAACTTTATAATCACGTAAGAACGGTTGTATGGAAAAGTACCTCAAGTTAGTCGGTCTTAAATTCTACATTAGTATCGTGTAAAATTTTGTGTTTATCTTAATAAGTCCAACGCGTGGGTAGAAAGTACTGACACAAAATAGATAGGTACCTACAGAAGGCAATCACATTTATGTACTTATTTTTATATCTACGCTTGGTGGACGCACACTAGTGAGCGTTTGAGCCGAAACTATTCGAGGAGTGGACCGAGGCGCTCCGAGACATCGTGCCCGTGAACGGTGTCTATGTGTGCGTTGCTCGAGCGCACTTTGTATGGAGATTGACTTCTGTAACTGTCTATTTTGTGGTACTGAAACCCAACGCCCACGGTCTCATACGTGTCAATACGCAAATTACACTTTTACACGCTCTGATACATAGAGGAAGATTGCGATCATTGGACTAGCTCTTTCATTAGACCACTTAGATAATCCTAAAACTATACAGGCTAGCCATAATTAAACTAGTCAAAACGAATCTATGGTGACCCAGCCGCACCTCCTTCTTCCTAAGACGGCACGGTTGGCGCAGTGGTTGAGCGATTGGCTGCTGCGATGTGAGTCGCGGGTTTGATTCCTACAAAAAACAAATATTTGTATGGTCTACAGATAGATATTCCGGGTAAAGGTACCCGGTCGCATACACAAGGGTGTATGCGAGTATGGAGCAATATATTAAAAAAAAACTCAGTGACGCTGCGATACATGGTAAAGAGTATTGCGTGTGATCATTGTAGTGTTGGTGTAATTGTCTCAGGTTCACATGCCTTGACAGTAGTCAGTCATATACGTACCCTTGACGGAGACGGATGTGTTGAACTTAACTGCTGGTGACGTAATGAGCCTACTACAAGGTGGATCAATGACCTGGTGAAGGTTGCGGTAAACCGATGAATGCGAGACGTACAGGAACGTTCGTTGTGGAGACGCTTGGGGGAGGCCTATATCTAACAGTGAACGTATATGAGCTGAAATGATGATGATAATGAAAGTTTGCTTGCTATAAGCAACACAAGTATAAGAAACGTTTGTCTCATCTTGTATGTCATAATAAATATTTTATGGTCATATTGATATAATTAAGTCCAACGAACAATCAGTAGCCTGATTCACGTAATGAAAACCTTAACGATATCGTAGCGATTTAGTCGTTTAGACCATTTCCGTATTACATCCATCAAGTTTCGAGTTTGAACGACACCGATTTTTAAGTCGTTTGAAATTCGTCGATTTAAAAAAAATCTTTATTACATTACCCTGGTAGAATACTTATAAATGTAACTGGAAATAAGTCGATATATCATGAATACCGCTTTTGGATAGGACTTCGATCGAACGACTATAAAGCTTCAACGATATTTGGCTTGTTTGATTTTACGTGATTCAGGCAACTGATCGTTCAATGTTGATGCCCATAGTCCAAAGAAGGCCAGCCTTTTGTTTATGACAAAAAGCACAGTCCCGAATTATTTGTGCGTTTAATATAAATATCGGGTCTTCCAAAATCAAAATGGGTAAGAGGTCCATTAATAGCATTTTTTTTTTTTTTTTTTTTTTTTTTTTTTTTTTTTTTTTTTTTTTTTTTTTTTTTCGTGGGTAGTTGTCACAGTAACACAAAGAAAAGTAGTTCTTATTTTAAAATTTAATTTTATTTAATAGAATAATAATTTAGTATTATTTATGCAATATTTTAATAGTTTATAATTGGTACCTGCTGGTAAAGCGTTATCTCCTTACAATACCTATTTCTTTTTAACTTATATCTACATCTCATAACAATGGATTCTCTATCAAGCACATTAAGTGAACTGAAGGAGCTGTTTCAAACTAGGATGAATGTCTTCGAAGAGGAATTGCACAAGACTCCTTCTTCACCTATCACAGTTCCTAGCCTGGCTGCAGAGTTCCAAACGTTCCGTGCCTTCATCACGCAAGCTCTCAACAGCCTACAGCGACAGGTGGAATTACTTGCTCGTACTGTCGACCAAATTGAGATGCGAGGGCGGAGGAAGATCTTGCTTTTGCACGGTGTGGAAGAGGAGCAGAAGGAAGACACCGCCAAGGTTATCACTAAGATGGTCTGCACTAAATTACAGCTGAGTGATTTCACTGCTGCTGACATCAGCCGTTGTCACAGGATGGGACGTGCAGCTGCTAACAAAACTAGGCCTATATTATTCAAGGTTAGTAGTCTTGCTATCCGGGATAAGATTTGGTATTCCAAAGCCAAACTTCGGGGTTCAGGCATCACCATGTCCGAGTTCCTCACTAAGGGACGTCATGACGTGTTCTTGGCTGCGAGGGAAAGATGCGGCGTGTCCAAGAGCTGGACTAAGGCGGGCTACGTATTTGTCCTTGGTCCTAACGACACACGACATCGAGTTGAGTCCCTCGCCGAGCTGGATAAGATTGTGCCGATTCCCGGTGAGCCTGAACCTAAATCGACGGTGCCTGACTCTGTTCCGACTGCTACTGCTGCGAAGACCGCAAGGTTGAAGCGCGTTGCTGCTCTGAAGAAATAATATCCTCTCTTGTGTTGTCTTGTTGAAGGTCCGGGTAATTTATTTTTGTTTTTGCCTTTGATACTATTTTTTCAACAATTTTGTGAGTATTTCGAGAATTTGTTATGACATTTTGCAGTCAACTCACACTTGTCAATGTCACTATACTCTCTAGTGTCATAAATTATCAATAGTGTTTTTTTTTTTTTCTCTTCTTGGATACTAAGTTTTTTAAGCCACCAGTTTTTTACCAGTCTTTGTTACCCGGACTTCATTACAGATTAAGCTTATTTTCTATATTTTTTTTTTTTGTTGTTTTAAATGATTTTATAACGCATTCCGGCAGGTGACTTGTTATTGTTTTAAGTTTTAAGGTATTTTATTTATAGTTTTAATATATATATTTAAATTATTGTATACTTATGTCTATTCATGACAGCAGCGATGATGACAGTTTTATTTCTTTTACAAGTAGCGATGATAGTTTTGTAAGTATTCCTTCTCTTGCGGACAGTCTGACTGCGCAGTTTTCTGATGTGCCTAAGAATTTCAACGTCATACACATTAATGCCCAGAGTATTCCGGCTCATTTCCATGATATGCTGGCTAGTTTTGACTGTAAAAACATTCATGCTATTCTTATTTCCGAATCATGGCTCAAACCTTGTCTCCCTTCTACTAGTTACTCTCTTCCTGGATTCGTTCTCGTAAGAAATGACCGGGCGGTTGGTGGTGGTGGTGGTGTTGCCATATATATCCGCGCATATATTCCTTTCTCTATTGTGAATGTGTCAGCGCAGCCACCGCCATCAAATGCTGGTGAACATCTTTTTCTCGAGGTCGAACTCAATCATTCTAAATTACTTCTTGGCGTCTATTACTGCCCCTCTTTACGCATAAATTTCTTTTCATCTTTCGAAAAACTCCTTGAAATTCTGATCCCTTCTTACAGTCATAGCATAATTATGGGAGATTTTAATACATGCCTTCTTAAGAAAGACCATCGTTCTTCTTCGCTGACTAATATTTCAGTTTCTAGTAATCTTTCCATTCTGCCACTAAGTGCTACTCATCATTTTCCAAATTCTACACCTTCACTTCTCGACTTAATTCTTGTCTCGTCTCCTGATCGCGTAGCTAAGCATGGCCAATGCTCAGCTGACGCCTTTTCTTATCACGATCTGATTTTTCTCTCCTATAAAATTCGCCCACCTAAGGCTAAAGCCAAAATTCTGATGCAACGCAATTTTGGTGGTATGAACATTGACAGTCTGTGTGAGGATGCCAGCAATATAGACTGGTCGAGTTTGTTTGCTTCGACTTCAGTGGATGAGCAAGTGAATTTGTTCACCACAAAACTTATTGAGCTATACGATCGACACGCTCCAATTCGATCAGTTAAGGTTAAACATTTGCCGGCACCATGGCTGACGGACGAAATTAGAACCTTAATGGATAAAAAAGCCACGGCTAAGGCTAAATATAAGCGTAACCCCAGCGACTCTAACAGGGACAGATATGTGTCTATCCGTAAATACTGCAATAAGGTGTGTAGGAATGCTAATCGCCATTACATTCATGATTCTGTCCAAAATGGGGACACATCCAAAGTTTGGAAATTTCTAAGATCATTGGGGGTCGGTAAAACACAACAAGATACTATTCCTAAGGATATTAACATTGATGCAATGAATAATCATTTTTCAGCTTCGTCCAATTTTGATAGGACAATAAAGTTAAACACATTAAACCATCTTTCATCTCTTCCGACTCCTACTTATTCTCCATTTATTTTCGGTCATTTTTCCGCATGTGATGTTAAGAAGAGCATACTATCGATAACTTCAAATGCGGTAGGAAGCGACTGCATCAGCCGGAAAATGTTACTCCCAGTGCTTGATTTTATTCTTCCTGTGATCTGTCACATTCTTAATTTTTCAGCATCCAGCGGTATCTTTCCACGCTCATGGAAGGATGCTCAAATTATTCCCTTACCAAAAAAGACCAATCCTACTTCCTTCTCTGAATACCGTCCAATATCTGTCCTACCATTCCTCTCTAAAGTCCTTGAACGCCTAATCCATAACCAAATAAGCACCTTCCTCTCCAAAAATAATCTCCTTAACCCCTTCCAATCCGGCTTCCGTTCAGGTCATAGCACCACTACAGCGCTTCTTAACATTACTGAAGATATAAGATCAGCCATGGAAATGGGAAATCTAACGGTTTTGGCTCTACTAGATTTCAGTAATGCGTTTAATACTGTGGATTTCGATATTTTGCTTGGCATTCTTTGCTCTCTTAACATATCTCCATCGGTAATTGACTGGTTTCGTAGTTATCTGTTCGGTCGCCGGCAACGTATTTGCATCGGCGAGACCATGTCTTCCTGGTGTAGTACTTCTGCCGGGGTACCACAGGGTGGCGTTTTATCTCCTTTACTCTTCGCAGTTTTTATTAACTCCATCTCTAATGAATTAATTTCTTCCTACCACCTTTATGCTGATGATCTGCAAATCTACTCACGAGCTCCTCTCGGAAATTTATCGGAGGCCATCATGACCTTAAACCGTGACCTGGCCCGTATATGTGACTGGAGTAAGAGGTATGGACTCACGGTGAATCCCCTAAAGACGCAGGTTATTGTAGTGGGCAGTTCTAGGACGGTCTCTAAGATTGATTGGACGACTCTTCCTCAAGTTTCTTTTGATAATTCCATAATTCCCATCAGTGAGAAAGTTAAGAACTTGGGGATATTTATAGATATGAATTTCTCGTGGACTGCCCAGCTACAGGAAGTTAGTCGTAAATTATTCGCATCTGCTTCATCTTTGCGAAGACTGCGTAATTTTCTACCAACTGCCACCAAGATTGCGCTTGCTCAATCTCTTCTTCTTCCCATCCTTGATTATGCTGATGCCAGCTATCTTGATCTCACTGAAGTACAACTGGATAAACTTGAGCGACTTCAAAATTTTTGCATAAGGTTCATATTTGGTTTACGCAAATATGATCATGTTTCCGAGTTTCGTGTTAAGCTCAAGTGGTTGCCAATCCGCCTTCGCCGGAATGCTCATATTCTATCCCTCTTGTATAATGTGCTCTTTTCCCCTTTCACCCCTCTTTATCTTAAGAAACGGTTTGAATTTCTTTGTGATTCGCATACGAAATCTCTTAGGTCATCGGATAACTTGAGACTCAAAATGCCGATGCATTCCACTACGTTTTTGGACAAGTCCTTTACTGTCCAGGCCACTCGTCTCTGGAATGCTCTGCCAGATCCAATAAAACGCGCGCAGTCACTGCACATATTCAAAAAACTTGTGAAGGAATATTACTTGTCCTTGTAATTTTGTTTCGATTTTAGCTGTATTAATTGTAGTTGTCACTTGTTTTCTTGCCAATATAATTATTATTTAGTATGTATGTATTTAAGTATGTATTTTAGTGTTAAGTATAGTACTTTTTTTTTTTTTTCTTTTCTTCACCAGTAATTGTTTAACTTGTTTTGTAATGCACCATGTGCAACCCCATTTTATGTCCAGTCAATCTCTTTCCATACCAGGTTGCCTGGAAGAGATCGCGGAATGCGATAAGGCCGCCAATTGTATATTTTAAATATAAGGCTCAAATCTGTTATTATCTTGGTGTACAATAAAGGATATATAAATAAATAAATAAATAAAATAGCAACCTTCCCCTATTTATTTGATCAAGTTCAATTATATAGGCATAAGTGAGTCCTTCTCGGAATGTCTATCAGCATTTTGATGCAAAGGACGTCGTACGGAAAAAAATAGAATAAAGAACTAGGCGATGCAAAACTCATTTATATTACTGGAAATCTATTTTTAATGATATGCCAACTGGTTTTTCCAGAGCTTTGGTTTAGTGGTAATGCTTTTAATAAGATGATAATGAACCTATAAATAATAATAAGTTTACAAAATAGGGTAAAATTATAAGTTTGTGGTATTATTGGAGGTAATCTGAGAAAGTTTTGTTACAATTATAAAATGCCTAATAGTACCTAGTATGTCGTTGATAGAAAGTCTCACTATTGCTAAATACTCCTTTGCATCGGAAAAAAAAATCACAGTACTCCGCGGATAAAACTTACTTTTAATATTGATACTTAATTTCATCTTTATAAAATCAATAATTTAAATCATCATCATCCTATCAGCCGAAACATGTCAACTGTTGAACATAGGCCTCGCTCAAGCGTCGCCACAATGACCGGCCCTGTGCGTCACGCATCCATCAGATTCCAGCGATCCTGACCAGGTCATCGGTCCACCTTGTTGGAGGCCTTCTAACGCTGTGTGTTCTGGTACAAAACACTTCTTCCTACTTCGAAGAATCGCCAAACTTAAGTGGCAATGGGCAGGGCACATTGCATGCAGAACAGATGGTCGATGGGACAAAAACTAAAGTTACATTGTATTTATTTAATTATTAACTGTTAACACACATACTAATGAATGTATATATAGAAACTGAATATAATAATATGTACAAATGTGTAGAAATAGAACTTATCGGACATCGAGAATTCGACGTTAATGGGAAAAGTGCCCACAACGTTGGTAGCATATTATAAAATATAAATAAATAAATATTATATTTAGCGAGAGAACATCTCAGATTTTTTACAGCTGACTAAAACCCACCTGTATTCTTTCAGTTGCCCTTTATGAACTAGGCTCACAGTAACTCTTTAAACCATTTTCGCAGAGTAAATGAACCCAACAGCTTCCATTTTACATGCGTGTTTGTAACTGATAACAAACAATTAACACACTCCCCATTCATAACTGCTTTTGCATTTCAGAGTCAGTCAATACGGAGCGTATGACGCGATATCGGCTCAACCATTCGTCCGCAGTATTGGTTTGATAGCGTTTTATTTCCAGCATCGATTGACATCATCGACAACAAAAATGATTGGTCAATTTACATACGGTGGAGTGGAGTTAAGAACTGTAAGAATTGAGGGATGAATGAATGGACCTGTGTAGGTTAAAATGAAGAGCATGTGAAGTTGATGGTTTTGAAAAACTTTAATTTTTAAGTCTTTGCTCATATACATAAAATATAGCCTACGTCACTCAGGAATAAAGCAGCTTTCTATCGTTAAAAAAAAATGTTTGCAGTCGCACCAGTACTTTTAGCTTTCGGACCAGTACTTTCAGAGATTAACACTCCTACAAACAATAAAACATAGAAGCGAAAAAAACAAACCTTATCTCTTTATTATATTAGTGTAGATTTGTTTTTTACTTCATTTATATTGTCCTCGCATAATAATAGTGACACGAAACATGTAAGGAGATATTTGTAAAACATAACCTGATTGAAAATACGGTCCATGGAGTTTCTCGCACATTCTTCTGCATACAGATCTACGCTTTGAAATGTGCAATTAGCATTATTACTCTGAATGACTGAATTCTTGATAATTCAAAAGTACCTGTAAATGGTTTATTATTTATTTAGATTTAAAGGAACAACTGTATTTTGTAATTTCAATAAATGAGGTTAAAAAAAAAAAAATTTGTGGCTCTGGCCAATTGACCAGTGACAACCCATTGTCCATTGTCACTGGTGGTACTTCCCCCAGGAAGTAATAACTAATTTCATATTGGTGATGCCGCTATGAGCCGCTAGTGTTCTATATTTATTATCAACTTTACCCCATAACACGCTAAATAGTCTATATTTTGAGTTCAAATTCAAAATTATTTATTTCAAATAGACCATTTGCAGGCACTTTTGAATAGTCAAATGTCGGTCAGTCCAAGAAAAGAGAAACTAAATTGCACGTTCCAAAGCGTAGAACTCTATGGAGAAGAACGCGCGAGATACTCCATGGGCACTCTTTTATATCATATTATGTGTTACATATAATGCTTGGTTACAAATTTTCATGTTGCTTTTATTATGTAAGCACAATGTAGATAATAAAATAAAAATAATAATAATTAAAAGATACAAACTGAATTAAGCCACTGGCAGCTAAGAGATGACCAGTCTCAACTGACGGCACCCGTTCACGAGCATGACGCGTGTATCAGCCCTACTCAGCACAACCATTTTTAAGGGAACCGAATGACTCAATAACACAAGTGAGTATTATGTTAGTAACAAAGTATACCTTGCTGTTGTTATCAATCTTATAACACATACTTATTTCAATAAAGCCATCTGTAATATCATCTGGAAAATCAACAACAACCATAATCGTCTTTTCAGTCAAAAGACGCCACAACAGTCGATCTCGCCCATCGGATTTCCCTGACTCTCAGCAGGTCATCGGTCTGCTTTGTAGAAGGCCTTTCTACGTTGTGTCTTCCGGTACTCGAGAATCTTTCGGTCGCATCGACCACTTGTTCTGCGAACAATGTGTCTTGCCCGCCCACTGTCCCTTTAGTTTGGCGATTGTTAAGGCTATGTGGGTAACTCCTCCTGATCACGCCAGGAATCTTCGAGCATAGCCCTCCCCATTGTGTGTCAGATGACGTTAAGCCTTCTGATGAGGCTCGTTGTAAGCGACCACCTTTCTCTTCTCCACCACACCTTCACTTTTTTCTTTTTCTTTTTTTTTTCTTTTTTTTTTTTTTTCTTTTTCTACTGGCAATACTTACACAACAATTATCACATTCAATAATTTTAATTAGAGGTATATTTTTTCAAGGTGGGAAATCATCTTATGATGACTTTTCTCACTCTAGGGTAGATTAAAAGGGCGTGTCAGACTTTTACTGGCTAAAACCACACCCATGCTCTTTCTACTACCCTTTTTAGGATTCCGTTGTCAACTAGGAACCCTTATAGTTTCGCCATGACTGTCTGCCCGTCCGTCCGCGGATAATCTCAGTGACCGCTAGCCCTAGAAAGCTGAAATTTGGTACCAATATGTAAATCAATCACGCTGACAACGACTTCTTTCATCAACACATAACCTGTCCAGTTTGTATAAATTAGTAACCCAATTTCCCGAGAGGCAGCGCTGTACTTTGAGCTACTTCGCGCCGTTAAGATTTTTCCTGAGTTAATATAATAATATTCCACAACTATCACACAACGCCATCTAGTCTCAAGCTAAGCAGAGCTTGTGTTACGAGTACTAGACAACTGATAAACATACTAATGTATTTCTAAATACATACATATTATAGATAAATTACACCCAGAAACAGAACAAATGATCATGCACATCACACAAACATTTGTCCTGGATGGAAATCGAACCCACGACCTCCGGCATAACAGTCAGGGCCACTAACCATTTTACCAACAGGCCAGTCAAAGTTGACGAGATCGGGACGAGCATGAGCATAGATATCCGGGTATGAGCTATTATATTGTCGAATTGTTCGGTAGGTCTCTCGTTGGCATTGTTTAACTCTTAATTGGGGTCACTTATTGTGACGGACGGGAAACTACGGAACCCTACACTGAGCGTGGCCCGACACGCTCTTGGCCGGTTTTATTTGTTCTAGGACTATGTGTTTCCCTTTCAGACTTCGACCCAAGGCCCAGTAGGCTTCGGCCCTGTAATGCCCCTAGGGTTTTGCTGACATCGTTATCGGTTATCAGACATCCGGATGATGAGCTACCCAATGCTCATCGTCTGCAAGCCTACGCCTACGGTGGCTGGTATTCAGGGTAATAGTCTAAGTTGTTGGGGCGTGAGGAAGTCGGTTCCCTTACATATGCGGCCGTCTCTTTCGCTAGCACTACTGCTTTACAGAAACCTGCATATCGGATTGCACAAAATAACCTCGTTTTGCAACTAAAAGTAGGCTATTAAAGTGATATGATATGTACCTATCTGGGTAAAAGTTAGCTAGCGAGTGCCCGAGGCACATGATTTATGTAACTACACAGCATAAATTCTGCTGGACAGATCTGTAGTGAAAAATTTGTTTATTTTTGTGAGACTACACTCGTGGACACATACAGAATAGTTTAATATTATATGGATTTTTATTCGTTCTACTTTTTTTTTCTCATACGTATTTCTTTTAGTTAGCAACCAACCTTTTTGGTTTCAATACCTTTATGGTTGAGCCTTCTTACTGGCAATCTAGATTATTATATTTATTATCAGTAGTTATGTTGGCGATTAGTGTAGGCGGGCTATGTCGGTAACCATGGGTATCCTGATCACACAAATACGATTCCGAGAATAAACGTCTACATTGCCCTTTGAATTGATTTTACATAAATTAATATGATTAATATTATGACTGACATTAATATTAATAAGATTCAATTTATGCTTGAGTGTATACAACATTATTTTGATTTTATGCGAAACCTGAATAGAGTTTGTTCAGAATCAGTAAATGAATATTATGTTATGTTTTTTTCCCAAAAATATCTAAAAATGTTACAAGTTGGACATCACCGACACTAGTACAACATAGGTCACGGCAGTTTATAGTGGGTATTAGGAATCAGTAGGCCTATGTCCAACAGTAGACGTCTATCGGTTGAAATGATGATGGTGCAAGTGCAAAACAACTGCATTTTCGAATATACTAAAACTAAGTTTTTATAATTGTTACAAAACGTTTAAACGTTTTAACAAATTGAGATGAAAAAAGCGTCCTTTTTACCCCGAAAGTATGTTTTCAAGCGGGTGAAGTCATTGGCAGGATTGTACAAACAAAACAAACGAATTTACAACAGATTTTTTAATATTATTGATCGGTGGATCAGGCTTGATCCCTGTCTCGCCTGGCGGTAAGCAATAGTGTGGTCGTTTTTATTATTATTGATCGGTGGTTCAGGCTTGATCCCTGTCTCGCCTGACGGTAAGCAATAGTGTGGTCGTTTTTATTATTATTGATCGGTGGAACAGGCTTGATCTCTGTCTCGCCTGACGGTAAGCAATAGTGTGGTCGTTTTTATTATTATTGAGCGATGGATCAGGCCTGATCCCTGTCTCGCCTGACGGTATGCAATAGTGTGGTCGTTTTTATTATTATTGATCGGTGGATCAGGCTTGATCCCTGTCTCGCCTAACGGTAAGCAATAGTGTGGTCGTTTTTATTATTATTGATCGGTGGTTCAGGCTTGATCCCTGTCTCGCCTGACGGTAAGCAATAGTGTGGTCGTTTTTATTATTATTGATCGGTGGAACAGGCTTGATCTCTGTCTCGTCTGACGGTAAGCAATAGTGTGGTCGTTTTTATTATTATTGATCGGTGGTTCAGGCTTGATCCCTGTCTCGCCTGATGGTAAGCAATAGTGTGGTCGATGATAGAGTACGCTTGAACCTATTTACTCTTGACTTAAAGACCACAGGCTATAGCTATCAGGAAATACACTTCAGCAGGGAATTCCACATATCTTTACGCTTACTGTACCAAATTGTTTTGTCTGTATGGGTGGGATGTCCACTACTGCCGATTGCACATAGCCGTACGGTATGTGTGCAAAATTCCATCCGACGCATCTCCGAAATGCCACTCTGGTAGAAAACCGACAGGCCAGTATAATAATCGTACCCATCCCAGCCGCCGGGATCCCGATCCTGATTTCTGGCCACCGTAGGTGCGAGCTTACGAACGGCGGACAATGAGTAGCTCGCCGCCGATCGTCTGGTAACCGGGGCTCAGCAAAGTCAAGAGAGTCAGAGCATACTGGGGCCATGCGTTCGCTTCTGAAAGGAAAATCCGGCTTTGGAATTAAAGGCAACGAAGGAACTAGAAGTGGATTTTAGTCAGTTTTCTCACACGCCCTTCCATCCCGCCCAAGGGCGAGAGATGTCATTGTATGATTTCCCACCTAAAAAGAACGAACTTTTCGTCCCCATGGACGAAAGGTTCGTTCTTTTTAGGTGGCGACCTTCGACGACCTTTTTTTCAACCCACTCAATTTAACCCAATTCCATAAATCGATAAGCTTATAATTCAGTACATTACTTATATGGCATGTACTTTAACAATTCACTTACATTAATTAAAGTGATTAATCTATACAATGTTTGGACATGTTGCCATACCCTTTTTTCCCCGTCCAGTCCTGTTTTCATAAAAGTAACGTTTATTAAATTGGATTAAGTTGAAAGGGCAATAGCCGCAAGAACACGACGAAACATACCATAACAATGCTGAACGACCATAATTAATTTATAAAAGCGTTGTTGACCAATTCGTTCAATTATAAAACCACTGTTATTTATGATGGGTCTGGAAAATACTTTTTCGTAAAACGTGCTTACATTCTGGGTAAAATTTGTAGAAATTTCAACAATGTACGAGTATGTTTGAAATTATGTTTCAGAATTTTGTTTTAGCAAGGATCTATTACAAAAATAGATCTGAGTTTGAACTTAATATTATTTACTTATCTTCATGTACGGTAGTATATAGGTGAACTTAGTGTAACAAAACATTTTTGGGTTAACAAAGATAACAGTGTGGTAGGCGAGCATAGTAAATAAATAACTCAAATATAATTTAATATCATTAAATTAAGTGACTAAAATTACTAACAAATGTTACAAATTAAATTATTACAAATATTATATTATGTGTATACATATAATGCTTTTGGATTAGAGACTCTGTCTTTTAGGCCATGTCACAGTTACTTTTTTACCATAAGAATTTAGATGTAACACATTATAGTCAGCTTTCTTAGCAAACTTTGCAAAGTTAATCAATACTACAGTAAAATTCTCAACTCCTTTACCGAGATCGCGTCTTTTTCAATGATTACATATGTTGTACAGTTGTGCTGACATTTTTGAGATACATTACAATACCCTCTACGAAACGATTTGCGATCGAAAAATTCTAACCAACATAACTAGTCCTACGCCGTAGCACCCGCTACGACATGTGCTACGGCGTAGTAATTCTTTAACGGGTGCAATAAACTTCATTCATACGCGTCGTGAGATCAGCATTATACATGTGTGTATATGTGTCCGTGTGCGTTTTCCGTTTACAGATTGCAATAATGTCCTAAGGCTATGAATACAGTACAAGGCGTAAGCGACTATTTATTATGAGCGATGTACCTACTTTGCGTAGCAGTGACTTTCATCTTTTTGTTACTAATCACGGTGACGTTGCTGTAAATAACGGGAACTCTGGTTTTACTGCGGACGTGTGGAAAATTATGCGCGTATTATTTTAAGAATTTATTCATTTACAAAATTGTAAAAGATGTTCCATATTGTAAAAAAAAATATAACTGTAATTTTACACGTTATTACAAAAGTTGTTTTAGAAGGAAGTAATTAAAAGATGCATTTTAGAAAAGTATATTAAGTTTTTTTTTGTGAAAATAGTAATGCGCAATAAAGACCAATTTCAAACACGCTCTCTCTTGTAGTGTGGTATCTACCTAAGAAGGTATTAGCTTACCCCATGCCATTGTTCTCTTCTATAGCTTATTGTCTGGAAATAGATATAATACACGTACATAGTTATTAATACTTGAGTCATGCATTTTTTGACACACATGTATTTGACTGGTCTGTTGGTGTAGTGGTTAGTGACCCTGACTGCTATGCCGGAGGTCGTGGGTTCGATTCCCACCCAGGACAAATGTTTGTGTGATGAGCATAATAATTTGTTCTGTGTCTGGGTTTAATTTATCTATAATATGTACTTATTTAGAAATATATAAGTATGTATATATATAATCAGTTGTCTAGTACCCGTAACACAAGCTCTGCTTAACTTGGGACTAGACGACGTTGCGTGATAGTTGTGGAATATTATATTACATTTTCACTTTTTATCTTATATTATTATATTATATTTTTTTATATTATATTATATTATATTATATTAAAAAAAACGATGCTATTAGATATTACTTCTGCGTTGTGGGTGCGTTCACAAACATGTAACCTCAGAAGACACTCAGGCCCAGAATAATTACCTAGTGCTGGACACGCCATAATTATGGCGGTAAGTCCCCTCTTTGAGGCGTGGCTGGAAAGACCTCACAGCGTCCTCACCTTCCGCATAACGCAAGTTCCTCACCGGACATGGCATGTTCGGGAGGTGCCTGGACCGGATTCGTGCGGAAGTGACGCCCAGGTGTCGTCACTGTGCGGAACGCCCGGAGGACACGGTGGAGCACACAGTAGAGGTATGCCCCGCTTGGGCAGAGGGCAATCGGCGGCGGCAATCTCTCGCGCCGGGCCTTGGTACAGGCCATGGTCCGGGCGGCCGCCTTCTTCTGCGAAGCAGTAATGCTAGTAAAAGAGCTGGCCGACCGCATCAGGCAACGGCGGCGCTCACAGCGACCCAGCCGCCGCCGAGTTTCCGGCCACCGCAGGCGCGGGCTTGCGGATGGCGAGCAATGGGTAGCTCGCTGTCCGACCGTCCGGTAACTGTCCGGACCGAGCCCAAGTCGTCGACGGTGCGCACTGTTCCCACGCGCTTCAAGGAGCTGTCAGCAACAGCAGGGGTCCAGATGGGTCAAAGCCTACTGGGGCCAGAGCTAATTCAAAAGATAGCTCAAGCCCCGGTACGAAAGGCAAATAAGGAACAGGACTGAGTTTTTAGACAGTAAAAGTCTGGCACTATCCCCCGCTCCACCCAAGAGAGGGGGATGTAATTAGATGATTTTCCCACCGCTAAAAAAACTCAGAATAATTTGAAGGCCCTACATATATTTGTCGCGAGCGGGAATGGAACCCGCGGCACTCAGCGCAGCAGTCCATCGCTCAACCATGTTATGTATTAAAACGATTAAAACAAGATAATATTATTCCCTCAAAAGTCACAAAACACGTTCTAACAAAACAGCACCCGAACTCCTAACAACTCCCTAATTCGGATATTTACTTAAATTTCAAGGATAAAAGGATCAAAAAGTACTTAAATATGTACTTAACGAAAATTAAAATAATTACGAGGGGGTAGTATTCGGAGGGCATCCATTAGGTCGTTCCGACCGGGGCGTTACAGATAATGCTGGCAACGTGGGGTTATTGTTCGAAACAACAATGGTGGCACTTACGTGAGCGCTCTTATCTCGTCAACCACCTCGTTTGTACCGGCGGACGGCACAGCCGCCAGCCCACCTGCATAACCGAGATATTATTTCGAGGTGACATTAGTGTAGGCAACACACAGTTAACTACTACCAAGCGACGTCGTCTTTCAAGGGTTAAAATTAAGTGACTTTCTAGACGTACTCGTATGTACCTATGTGATTACTCAAATGTTGTTAAGGGGAGTTAGTTATACGATATTCTGATGTCGTGTGAAAGTGTGTGTGAAAGTGTGTGTGAATACTTACAAGGTATGTTAAATAAGTTGAGAAGGCTAATGAAATGAAAAATGTGTTTGACTATGTAACATAGTCAAACACATTTTTCTGTTAGATCATAAAATAAACTTGACTGATACAATAAATAAAATACATTTAATTCAGACTAAAACAATTGCTATATAATGTTTTAACAAGGGTCTTAAAAACTATGTTATCGCAACATTCATGTTTTAATTCACCTTTTACTGAATATAATATATTTAGTAAAATAACGAAAGCCACAATAGTAAATTATGTTACTAGGGGATAAAGCAGTCTTTAAGTCAAGAAACGAAGACTGTTAAATTTTAATCCCGAACATCAGTGAGGGGTTTATATAATTAACTCCCGATCATCGTAAGAGAGTGAAGTGACAAACTTAAGCCAAAGCCATTATTGAGCAGGTGATTTAAAAAATTAAAGAAAATCAAAATGATTTATTTTTTTATTTTATTTTAATTTTTACACTAAATAAACAAAGCGTCATCTTACATGTACCTAATCAAAAAAGCATAGCCGTATCAATTGATTGATTAATTTAGACTTAATATGTTTCAAGTCTAATTAGACTTGAAACATATTAAGTCTAAATTGGTCTACTTTCAAATCACTACTAGCCGCTGGCAGTAGCTTCGCCCGCTTGAAAGTAGCAAATTGTCTCTAGGAAACATACACATGACATAAAAAGTATCCTATGTGTTTAGATAATAATAATAATAAATTATTGAGTGTACAAGTCACCTTCTCCTATTTGTATTAATGGACACATACACAGCATTGTTTAGGCAGAGTCTATTGTCTTAACAAATTTCCCTGTACCCATTCCACTTAAGCCTTCCAAACCCCATATCTTTGTCTGTCATAGTTTCCCACCAACCAGGGATTGTCCTTGAGTGTACTAGCAGAGCGCGTGCAGTGATAATCTTCGGTTGGTACCACGTTCTACGAAAATTATCTAAAAGGTATTTGCGAGTTGCACATACATGCAGCAACGCGGGGAACGAATTAGGAGTGACATCTATGACGCGATGGCGTGGCGAGCCAAACACCGACACTCCCCGCCCCCGCGTCTCACTTCGCACCACTAAAGAGACCAAATATCTGACTTCTGCGCAACCGCTCAAGATGCGTGATGGCAACTGTAACATAATTAAACAACCTCAGTTTTAGTATATACGCAAAACCAGATACACATGTCTAGTATTTTTATAGAATCTATGTACATTTCATAACTGTATCAGGAAAAATCACAAAGTTATAAGCTTGTTATGTCAGCAAAAATACATAGTCACCGGGCCATCCATACGACTGAGTGGTTGTTTTGCACTTGCAAAACAACCACTACAGTTGGGCTGTTTGCTGGCACTACAGTTGGGCTGTTTGCTGGCGCCTAATTCCCGCTATGACCTGTCGTGATCTGTATTGTACTTAGTGTCGGTGTTATCCAACTTGTGACCTTTTTAAATATTTTTGGTATAGTGTAAAAACTATTGGAATCCATTCAGTTATTGATTTTGAATAAACTACATACTCGTAGATTCAGGTTTCACTTTTTTTTTGTTAGCCTGTCCTGTCCCACTCCTGGGCAAAGGCCTCCCTCCACTCCTTCCATTTTTCGCGCCATTCCACGAAGGAGATGGCGCGACGAACTTGATAGATTCTACCAGAACTGGCAAGAAGAAGCCCGGGCGGTCGAAAAATAAATGGTTACACATAAACTAAAATATTCACACTCACAAACTTTTGCATTTTTAATAATAGTGTGATAATCTTAAACAGAATAATGGATTAATAAATAATCGTATTAAAAAATCACGTTTTTAGTCAAGATAAAAGTTCAGCTGAATTACAATATATTCGGGCACTCGATTCTAAAATCTCGATCAGAGAATCAAATATATTCATGTTAGATTCCGTTGGACTAACTCGGTTAGGATGAACTCAATTTCGTGGAATGTTCCTCTTGACTTCGAGGAGCTAACTAGTACATTTGGTATGCATGATACTTGGCTGTCTATGATCGTGTGGCTTCGTTAAGATGTGGGCTCTTTTTAATCACATGATGAAATTACGTCATGAATTTTCAATTTAAGAAGCTAGACTATTTATTTTTGTGGGGCTCTTGCGTCATCAAACTCTAATGATTCTGTATTTCATAATTATGTCAAAATGATATGAAAATATAATCTATTACGTATTTTTTAAGTTAGTAGATCTAAATTAAATTGCCTATAAGTCTTTTAAGCTAAACAATAATCAATTAAGGGGATGTGCAACTTGACATACATTTTCACTATCTTTCATACAACCGCTCTTACGCGATTATGACGTTATTACACATTTTTCATTACATATTTTGGAAATGCTGGTTCTTGTGGATAATCATTATCCAGGTGTCTATTGAAATCAATTTATAGAATAGTGTAAAATTAATCCAGTAAAGACCTCTAACAATTTGCTATTTTTCATGATCTTTGACACTTCATAATTTACTCAAAATAAAAAAAGTCAAAAAAAGTGTAACAATAGAAGTCTTTCAAATTTTATCAAGATTCTAAATGATGAAATTTGTTTCAAAGACTTTAAGTACTAACTCAAATCGTTTTGTACGTATAGATGGGATGTCCACCATGTACCGGTGGTTCATCACCATACCTACGTATAGCAATAAACCACCGGATGATTTGTGAATCACAGATAATATTGCATTTTTTAAGAAAGGTGTGGTAAGTTATGCCAAATTTAAACCTCGACTAATGGATAATTAATCTGATAGAGTAATGTTTATTCAAACGATTTTAAATGTTCAAGTGATAAGTGGCTCTATGAAATCTCTCAAGTATGTCAGTACTACGTACCCTGAGCTGTCAGTAATGCAACCATGTTCATGGGTTGGCTCATCACAATTTTATAACTCAAGAATGGGCTCACCTATCCAAACCAAAGTTTTAGGCTTTGTTCGGACTATTTAGTAGATGATTCATGTGAAGTTTGGTAGGGTAGAGTAGGGTATAGTTGGGTAGAATAAGGTAGAGTTGTGTAGAGTAGGATAGAGTAGGGTAGAGTAGGCTAGGGTAGGGTAGAGTAGGGTATAGTAGGATAGGGTAGGGTAGAGTAGGGTATAGTAGGGTGGAGTAAGGAAGAGCGGGTGCGAAGCCGCGCGGGCAAAAGCTAGTAATATTATAAAAGTAAAAGTATGTATGTCTGTGTGTATATTTGTTACTCCTTCGTCCTCAAATAGTTGAATAGGTTTGGATGAAATTTAGCACACGGATCAACCACGATCTGAAATAGCAAATGTGATGTGTGTGTATTTTATCTTGGGAATATTTTCCCTTGGAGTAATTATCTGCTTTAACGCAGGCTAAGCCACTGGCTGAAGCTAGTTTTATCATACAAACTAGTCTAGTAGATTGTGTCGACAGGAGAAAAGCACGAAAAAGAAAGAAAAAGTGGCTTAACAAATTCCTCCTCAGTAAACAACAAAAGTTCTTTATTTCACCTCGTGTTGACAAACAAATAGCACACGCGACGAAATGAGTAACTAGAAAACCAACTCAATCAAACAAAACTACTTTTTTTTCCGTTTAAACTTCTACTTACGTGCAATAAACAAACGTTCACGAGTAAACACAGCTATTCAGAAATAGCACAAATGTTTATTAAAAGAGCTATTTTCGAACCAACTATCGTCAACCTGAGTAGGGTTTAAAAACTTGTTGTTTTATCCTAAACTTTTTCAGGAATGGATTTTTTAAAAACCTTTAAAAAAAAAATTGATATAAGTTTCGTCATTCAAAGTCCCAATTAAACAGGCAAAGTATTTACAAATATACTATTTTCTTTACTGTCTTAATTTATGAATACATTATGATTATAGATTAGTTTAAAAAAAAAATGTTTTAAGTTTAGATAGAAATCTAGATCAAGGTTTAAATTGATGATTTAAATTGTTATAATAGTACGTGTTATATCAGCCAATCATATTTTAAACAACAGTACTACTTAGCAAAAGAACTTGATAAAATGTGAATTTCGCGTTCAAAACCAAACTTAAAAGCATTTATGTTAACATATTTTGAAGCCGGTATATACAGTACTTTAATCCTCTTCACTATGTACCGCAATTGTACATTCGAACTGAAAATTCTCACTCATGGATGCGACCTGCGAATGACAAGCGCCCGACAAAAAAAAAGGAAATAAAAACATACTGCGATAAACCTGCCTGACCGACTTCGCCCTGCACCTGCCTGTTTGTGGGTCAGAATTTACCTAACACCTCTAAAACATACAGTATGAGAGCAACTTCAACGCAAACCCTATGTGACTTTTGTAATATTTTACTCAAAAAAATAATAGTGGAGGCGTAATGTCTTTTAGCAGACGGAATGCCTCTTGGGATTTCAACTTTCAAATTCGACGTCAAAAATTAATATTTATTGGACAAAAAAGTACAAAGAAAATAGTCAATTTATTACGCAGTTTTATATCGAACTTTTATTTCAAAGTCGATAAGAACGTTTCACTAATTATTTATTTAATACTGTTTTATGAAATTCTTTTTTAACAGTATTCTTGGAATAACGTAAAACTGCGTTCGAATATTTCATACAAAGAACTTTTAAATTAAATAAAGCAGATCTACCTACTTAGGAAAATGGAACTTTGAACGAAATCGTGTATCCACAAAGGCAACAGAATATTTATTCAAATATGAGTACGAATACACCTCTCGTTTTAAAGAGATGGGACTGATTTATATGTGTAGCGGTAACGTGGGAATATAATCGCGAATGAGGCTATGAAACATAATACTTATCGAATATGCCTGTGAGCATTTTCCATTTGGTTTCAGCACAAATATATTTTAATATTATTAAGTTGTATAACAAAAAATCCGGTTTTCGAATTTGTAGTAAATTACTGAGTGATATTTATCAATGGGATTGGGTATTCATTAAAAAGTGTTTAACCTTAATACGCAAAAGGTCATCTTTGAAAGCTGTAGACGCATTAGGCGGAATACATTTGTGAAAACTATAATTTAAATACTTTTTAATTATAATCATTAGATTATAAAATCGTTCCTCTTTGTGTTACAGTGCGAGTGAGTGGATTGAGTTGTCGCGCGGCTAGCATTTTAGTGTTCATAATAAAATATATTTATTGAAGCCCATTACTTAAATAAACTTATTAAATAGTTAAAACATCTAGGTGAATAAACTTTAATTGCCCCAGTCGGTACCGTGCTTCACTTGCCAAACTAACGCACGCATTTAAAATTATATAAACTATGCAACGAAAGTTAAACTTGAGTTATATATATAGTTTACGTCGCCTCCATACTTATTACTAACCAGATTGGCCTGGTATTAGTTTTGCAAGTGGGGTACATTACCCTCTGGGGCATGTATGCCTGGTTACCATAAATAAAACATGAATGAAAAAATGCAAAAATACCTTGTTTTTTGTAAAAATAATAACAAATAAGAGATTAATTTGGTTTTAAAATTCAGTGTATTCATTATCCACAACGTGTACAATTTCACGGTAAAGCGTATACACATCACACCTCATTTGTTTCTTATTATCATTTTAATAAACATACCGCGCATTGCCTCTCTTTCTCCTCTTTTTTATTTTTTTGAGGTGAGAATTCATCATAGAAGTTCTCTCGCTCTGGATAGAGCAAGAGGATGTGTCAGACTTTTACTAATTAAAACCCACTTATGTTCTTTCAGTTGCTCTTTGCGTTCTAAGATCGCAACTCTTCCAAGGGCAGGGACAGGCTATGCCTTTATATTTTACCTAATGCAGTCGTCAGTAAACTCATTGTACTGAAACTTGGACTTGGTTGAATAGTAGAAATCAAGCAGCGTTTATCATCTGTGGTACAGTCTCATGTTCTCACTTTGTGGAAAGAAGTGGCTATTGAGTGACTTGTGGTCCAGGGAAAGCTTGAGGGTCCCAGGTCACGAAGAAGATTTTCTATGAGATGGTCATCATTACACGAATGCATGAGGAAGGCGTCCATCAAAGAGGAATGGCGGCGTGTTGTGAAGCTTGCCACCAACACCCGAAGTGATGACCGCGACCACTCTGTCAAGAGTGATACCGACAAGGAAGAAGAAGTAACTCGAATCTATAATAATTTTGAAACCTTGATGACCTATATTTGATGTCGACGGCAAAATGCTCATAGCCCGAGCGCTTTTTAATTGGGTTTTACTTAAATCAATTTGTTAAATATGTAAAAGAGAATAATACAATTGATTTGGGATCGATTGAAATATTATTAGGCTGTCTCTAGAGAAAGACAAGGTCTAGAATGATCAAGTCTCTCCAGCGCATTCAGGCCCGTTTAACCCAATAACTTGGTTTATTAATGACGTTAAGCATCATTCAACCGTACTAAAGTACTAAGTAAGTGTGTATAAACAAAATAAGGTTGTTAAAGTGTCAGTTGAATAGAACCTCTTGTGCGGATCGGACACAGGGTTTGTCCATTAGCCTGATTACGGTCAAAATGTTCGCCCTCTGGGGAGGTTGCGGCCACCGGTTTCCCTTTCTCTCCGGCTGGACGTAACTATTAAAGTTCGTCTCTCGCTACCAGATATGTAGCTCACATAAGAGATTAAAAACTAAATATTATACAATATCTAACTTGAATAATGCACATCCTTATATACTGCAATTAGAAAATTAAGTTAGAATCATAATTAAAGCACTGACATTTTACTTAACTGCACTTAGGTAGAGTTTTTTTAAGAAACAAGTTACCTTAATCATAGTAAAGTAATAAGGAAAGCCACGCACTACATTGGTAGTGAATCGGTATTGGTGTCTACCAACGTAAAACCGACATGTCGTAGAACCGAAAATTCGTAGACATGTTAAATTCACCAAGCCGACTTAGGCCCGCGTGGATATGGCCCATTCCCTCTCCTAGAGAGGAGGCCTGAGTCCCAGCAGTGGGAACATTAAAAAGGATGGTGGTGATGGTAGTGGTGATCTACCTACGCATGCACACACAAGCACCTTAGTGATGGCATATAAATTTGTCAAGAATTTATTTAAATAGGTAACTTTTTAATCTTAAAATAATCAAGAATAATCTTTGAATAATATAGAAGAAGAAATAATAAATATATTACATATTTCATTATAATAAATATAAAAAGCGATTATTGGTAATGATAGCTTTGATAACTCTCTTACTCAGGTCCTTACAAAGCCTTATTGGGCTTGCTTACTTGTTCAAGATAATCTTTACAATAGAATTCTAACAAAGTGTTTCTAGCTGAATTAAACTTGAATAAATACATTATTTAGGCAGTCCCGATTCCACAAGCTTTATCTAAAGGTGAGAACAATAGAATGATAATATAATAACACTTATTTGAGATCTAACCAGCGAGCACAATGGAGGACAAACCGGCTGTAGGCACTCGTGAGCACAGTGGAAGCCGATAGAGGATAATACACACTGAATAGGCCCCAAATGGCTCTTTAGTCTATGGAGCTTGTATCTTGTCATTTCACAGTGGTCGAACACTGATAAAGACGTATCTATAGTCAGATATCCTAGCTAACTTGGTAGCTAGATACTCAATCACGCTCCAGTTACCTATAATTATCGAATTGTACAACAAATTAAGTGGCTGACGCATCGCATTCCCTTTGAGACTAATTAAACAATAATTTGTGAGCGTAGCTGAGTTTGGCTTCATACATTTGATAGGAAAATTACCGGTGAGTTCTAATGATACAAAATGGAAATGATACAGTTTGTATATTCCATTTGAATCATACAGGTAGCAATCATAAGCTCTTTTTAAATGTATATTTTGTGACACAATAGTCAATAATTGGTAATTGTGTCTAAAACAAATAGTTTTTTTTTTATAATGGATAGGCTCGCGTTTGACCACATCTCACTTTGTTAGTCCTGGGAACATCAAAATGCCAGTTTACATGTTTATGCTTTTTTTTCTTTCAGGTTGGAAATCATCGAATAACTTCTTCCGCACTGGGTGAAGCGAAACAAGTGTCACACAGGTTAATAAATCCACCTATGGGTATGGATGAGATATCCTCACCCATACGCGCAAAATGTTTTGGGAACCATTTTGCCGGTTGTGCATCACCGTACACTCTGAAATACTGTTAACGAAGAACCGTCAGGACGACTTTGGAGCCTTGAGTCGATAAGCGCATCAGTGCCAATGATCCTCTTGGCTCCTTTCATTGGCTTAAAGCTCCGTCATAAAAAAAGAACCAATTATTTTCCGCTGCGAGCTATATGAGACTATTTGTCAAGTCTAAAAGTAAAAAAGCGCCTCTCGTGAACTCTGCACAAAGCAATGCCACTGGCACTTTGACGTTTGACACCTGCTATCGCCATCTTTTTTGCTGGAATTAGTTAATTTGTCAGTGTGTGAACTGTGCTTTATAGTTTCATCATACTCATAATGTTTTAAAGGGATAGAAGTAAGATGGTTACAAATGAAGTTTTTACATAAATTAAAATGTAAACACCCCTATTTTTTAATTAGTACAGTAAAAATGTGGTTCTATGCGTACCTACCCGTTACTTTTACTTTGTTATTTACTTTTATTTCATTATTTTTTCTTTTGCCTATAAAAATTGGGTCTATTTTTGTAATCAAAAGTAAAAATAACTTTTTCATTACTCATACTCTGAAAGTAGGTCTGAAGTTGCCTGAGGAGCGGGCTGAAAATGATACTTTTCATCCATATGGAGTTTTACTTTACAACTGACAGCTGTCAAATTATTAAAAAAAAACTAGTTCTATCTTCACATTTCTATTGAACCATGTTCCAATTTTCCATACAACCAGTCAATCACAGCGCGATATAAAATTGAAATAAGTTAAAGACAAGTATTCATTAAATAATGTTATATTTTAAGTGATTTATTTGTTCAACTGTTTCTTTAAAATATTTTATTTTTAAAAGATTACAATTAATTTCTAATTTTTCATTAATGAGGCTAAATAGCTGGCCGGCCGCAGAAAAAAAAAAAAAACAAAATGACGGGAAAATGGCAATCAGTCGTTGGTTTTTTCGAGTTTTGTTTACGTTTCCGTACAACAGAGATTTGTATTAACACGTTATGTTTATCAGATTAAAATAGTGATTTAACGCCTAATTTCATAAAAGAAGAGGCTAAAGCAGTAGTGGAATACCTTTTACCGCCTAAAACAGAAGAAAGATACCTACTTAAAATTATAGGTACGAGACTCAGGTTTTACAAACTTTTTATTTTATTTTTAGTTTCTTCGTATTCGTAATGAAAAGCACAGTGTTTACCTCGGGGTGAAAGTAACCCATTTAACCCCTCGAATTAGCGACCTCGCTTCGCTCGCCCGCCAACTCCTTCTCAGGACGAAATGAGTTACTTTCACCCCTAGTGTAACAATGTACTATTACACAACATTACCTTTATTGTAAGGTAAAATTGTCAAATAACTTCTCCCGTGAGGGGGTGCTAAACCCTACCGGTATTCTTTTGGTTTTGTTTTGTGTTCCAGAGCCACGGTAGCTCTGCCAAACGATCCTGCAGGTATCAGCACTAGTGTCCATTCGCACATGGAACTCAACACGCCATCGACCCGGGCTTGGACGGCAAACTATTGGTATTTGCTGTTAGCAAGCCCGCGGTTACGGTAGCTAGAGATCACTCTAAGATTTGTTAAGTTAAGTTTCTCATATAATGGTGGCTAGGTCGTGAGGAGGTATATACAACACTGTCTACACCTCAAACAACAAAAACGTGATCTGTGTTCTTTTATTATTCCGCAACTTTAATAATACAGCATCTAGATAAATTGAACTTCTTACAAGTAATATTGGAACGTCTCCCTAAATTTCTATTAGCCTGAGAAGAACGAGTGAAATTTTGTTCGACACGAATTTACTGCAGTTCATAAGGAACCGGGAGAGCGATGCCTGTCATTACTCATGGGCGTGCCTCGAGAACATTCTTTACTTAAGTTGCCTGTTTTATGCCATATATGTACGTACCTAGTTTATATTCTCTATTAGGTCAGCCTGACTGATAGCTGTTCTTGTTTACAAGGTCCAATGAAATGGGATATCATGTATCAACGTCTTCAAAATTTTGGCCCGAAAAATCCTTCAATTAACTATGAAAATAATAAATGTTATGCTTTACTATTCTAATAAAAATAATTTCTTATACAAACATTAAAGGAAAAGTTTCTGTCGTAAATTGAATTAGGTTATTGTTGATTTGTGTAACGAAATTGAATAGCTTTCTATTTGACACAATAATAGTGATCATTGAACAGTAAAAATATGAAGGTTCGCCATTAGTTTGATAGTTAATTAACGAAATCGACTGAGTTTGATTGATATTAACGGTTACATCAAAATTGCTGTAATAATTAATCAACTAGATTTAATATAAAACTAGCAATTAGTTTCAGCTTTGCACGGTTGTTAAAATTCTTTGCAATCATCGGCCTTTTTCATATATGCATGTATTACAAATTTCCTCGTGAATCAATATCTATTAGTAAAAATCTCATTAAAAATTGATTCTGTTATTTTTTAAGCTATTGCATAGCTTCTATCGCGGGCCTTGAGCGTGGAGACCGAATCCAGAAATTCCGTAACGAAAATAACCTCACACCCTCCACTCATTTGTTTTTTGTGCGTGGTGACCGATAAGAAAACAAATGAGTGAACAATCAATCAAAATTCAATTCAATGTGTGCAAGTGTAACTTCAATTAATATCAAAGAAAAAAAACAAAAGAAAAAAAATACTGCATAAATAAAATAAATAAATAATTATAATTGCTTACGTTGATAAAAATGCTATGCAATAGCTTTACCGCGGCAGTCGCCGAGTGCCACACGTCTTTTTTTTAGATAATCCACGAGCAGACAAACAAACGTAGTGGAGCACTTTGTTTCATAATATTTAAGGATAAGAATTAACCAGAAATATAGAGAAAGGTGGAACAAATAGATCTGCCCCCCTAGCCAAGTTACAACCAGTTTGTGTCGAATTCTGTTCTCTAATCGGTAACGCCTCGGTGACAGCAATTGTAGAAAACGATAATTTGGTAGCCATGCTGACGCGCCTGAGTCAGCCGCTCGTTCTACTATGTAGCGTTTGTATAACAAAGGATGTAGTAAACGATGTGAAGTTGGCTACGAATTGTCTATTCGTTTGTTCTGACCACGCGACTTTACTTTGAGATAACGTCATTCCCATACGTTTCATCACTTTTCGACAGCGTTAACGATTGCAGAATAACAACTTGGCTAAGCGTGCTGTTCCTTTTCTATACGCTTTATTGATTTTTTTTTTATTATGGATAACCTCGCATACTGACGGTAAGCAATGATGGAGTAAGCTTGCCTGGAAGAAACCTATTCACTCTGCTAGGTTGTAGCTATCGGGAAACTAAGACTCCGGCTGGGAATTCCAATCCTTACTCCATTTACATGGAATTAATTGAACTAAACTTTCCTATAATATATAGTGTGTGTGGAGTATATTCTGATCTAGTCAGGACAGCCACCCGACCAGTAATTAATTACATAACTCCAACGCGGACAAAAACTTGATAATTGCCTTCATTACCCTTTCGAGAACACTCGACCGAGAACTAGCACATTAGCAACGCGTATGCGAACGTTTGTTTCATAAAATATTTCTGAACCGAATCACGGACAAAGTAAGCGATACGATTCTAGCGAGAACTCTATGAATAAAATTATCATTTTGCAGAATTGATTCTGGAACACAGTAAAATACTCGTTCTATACAGCCTGCTTATGAGTATCTATCCATTTGACTTCGGTATTATTATTATGCAATTGGTACACAGCCGCTGCCATCGTATGTATTGCGAATTGGACTGTATAATTAATTATAGCTCCGTGTGGTTGGGTAATCAGCTGTGATATTATTCTGAACTGTCCTTCTGATTTGCATTTGTGTTTTAATTCTACGTTTATTTCGAATTGTTTCTATAGTACTTACTACTATTTTTCTCTGATTCACTCAGAAGTCGACTGCATTAAATCCGCTTCTGTACTTTGATGCGCATAAAGCGTTCAATAAATAAATAAATACATTAAATTAAATCTAAACGTGACAAAACACAAGCTATTTGTCATTTTGTTTAAGAACAGTTTTAGCTTTATTGAATTCAAGATGTATTCGGGACCCCAAAAATAAATCATCTAAAGTTAAAAAATACCATCTGTCATTGACATCAGAAGTTGACTATAATAAATTCTAACCTCAGAATCAAATAACATTTTCAATTTCACCGGATACGAGGCGTGTTGATCGACAAACAGTAGGATTGACTGAGTTGCGCCCGCCAACCCGCTAGGTATATTCGGCAGCTTGAAAATTGCCATCATATTTCAGTGTCAAACGTGCCGAGCCGAATAACTTCCTTAGGTATTACACTCAAAGTTTATGTGAGGAAATCAGTCACGGATGTAAACAATAAGTACATAAGTTCCTAATAGTGATGCACACTTAAATCAAATTGGTATAGTAAGTTATAATTACTCTTGATAACAGCTGGTATCACGTGATTGTTCAGCAATTAATGTTTTTAGTAGCAATACACTTAAGTATATAAAGGAAAAGTTAACTATTTTAATTAAGAATTATGTTTTGCTTCATAATAATAGACTACAAGCCATTGTTAGGGAATATTGGAAAAATTGTTAGGAAACCTCCCGCCCCGTATCGTCCGAAGCAAAAAACAAAAGCCACAGCATGCAAACTCAATTTTCTTTTCATCGTATTAATATGCAAATGAAGGACGACTTTTATTTACGGACAATATTCAAGATAATAACATGTGTCGAGCTCGATAGCAGAAAGTTTTTGATTAAAGAATGACGACAATATTTCGTGAACATTCAATGTTCTGCCGACATTGTAACATGTCATGAATATTTAAGGTTTCGATGCCGTTCAATCCAGGGCCGGGTTTTTCTTTCAGAAGCGAACCCATGGCCTCAGTCGGCTTCAACCCCGCTGGGCCTGGATCTCCTTGAGGCGCGTGAAACTTATGCTCAGTCCGGATGGTCACAAGATGGGCGGACGGCGAGCTACCAATTGCTCGCTGTCAGCAAACTTCAAGTATGTTAGGGTTGGATTCCAGTATAATTCAATACACCTGAATACTAGTAACTTATATGCCTATTGAAGTGAGACGTGCTCAAACGCTACCAACGTTTAAAACAATGGTGAAGGAGCATTACCTTTCACTTTGATTTTGTCTTCTCCTGGCTTGATTACATATTTAATATTTATTAGTATATTTTTTGTAATGTATGTATGTATTTTTGTTGTTATTTCATATTTGTATTTTTTTTTTTTGATGTACACTGACAGCCCTATATCTTTCTCCTCTCTTTCAGTCCATCCAAAGGTTGTCTGTAAGAGATCGCGCTGTGCGATAAGGCCGCCCATTGTACACTTATTTTGAATAATGTTTGTCCTGTATCTTTTTTGTTCATGCGGTGTACAATAAAGAATATAATAAATAAATAAATAAATAAATGGGGCGGCTGCCTTTTTGACCATATACAACCCAATAATTGGGTAGCACGATACTACTTGTCACGACTGGTATCAGTTTTTTGTTTTCTTTTTATCCGTAACGACTGTTAAATGTCAAAATGTCATTCCTCTCGCTCCACCGAGAGTAACATAGCAAACTCGTATTCCTAGAAAGGAAATCTACGGGTTTCCTTTGTGCTAGAACACACAGAGCAACTGAAAGGCACATACACTGTAAAGTCTGACACGCCCTCCTCCACCCACACCGGGAGATGACATTGGATGATTTTCCTACGTTAAAAAAACACAGATGAGTTATTCGGTGATATCCCACCCCAAAAGAAAAAAAGACGAAGAATAGTTTACGATTTAATAAAATATCCTTTCTTTGGTTTAGTTTAATAGTTTTAATGTTCATCTTAGTTCCTTTAATGTTGAGTAAAAGAGAGCGGTTCCAAGAAATCGATTAATTACCTCCATTATATATTCTAAAGGAAGCCGGTGAAAGCCTGTCCATCCCAGCTATACTACGTCAAACGGCTGGCTAGTCAAAGCGGTACAGTATCATTAGACAGATGGGGCTAGGTCTTGTGCCTGGAGAGAATATTATGCTATCGGACGAGAATGACGCCTCTTTGTACCGTAACGTTTGGGACACTGGGGAGTCCGGGACTAAAGGCTTTCTAAGTCTAGCTAGAATATTCGAGCACTGTAAATTATTATGTTCTGAAAATGACTATTTCGTCAAACAGGCCACCGCCGCAGTTTGAACCACTTTTGACTGCGAAAATCAGTCAAAATGTTTTTGACTAAGGGCACCGGTCAAAAGTACTTTTGCCTAATTTTTGCAGTCAAAAGTGGTTTTGACTGGTTATGAGTTTTGACTGTAACATGAACATGAATATTTAGGAGATCAAGATTAAATTGAATGCATGATTGTTTCCTTAAAAACCTAATGGATACTATTTGAACAACTTTTTTGTCTAATTAGGTTGCAAATGCTGCAATAAACATGAATTCTTGCATTTATTACAGCTGGTTCTAAGGTTGTCTGTTAGATGAGTAGAACTTGCTGTCAGTGTTAAGACCGCCATTGTACCTATAGGTTTAAGTTTCTGTGAAATTGTTACTATTTTGGTGTACAATAAAGTTTATTCTATTCAATTCTGAAAGACATCCACTGTTGAACATGGGCCTCCCCCAAGTGATGCCAAAACGACTGGTCCTAAACGTCTCGAATCTATTTTATTTCCGCAACCAGCGCAGGCCATCGTGTTCGCTTGTCAGAGGTCTTCTAACGCCGATATGCTTCATACTATCACATTAATATTATAAAGGCAAAAGTTCAAATTAATGTATGTGTGTGTATGTAAGGGCGCTTTCAATTTAGACGTTTCATTTAGAACCGCTGCTGCACCTGGCCGGTTACAGCACGTTAGCAGTCCGACAACAAATGCCTAAATTGAAAGCGTATCTGATAGCCGTGCGTATGTATGCCAGTAATGCGTTGCACCAGTCAAGCTATGGACTCTGACGAAGAAACGTGACTGTTAGTGTTCTTGTATAAAATCATCAAAAAGACACTAAAACGACGCCTCCGTAAAAGAGTAGCACGTATGTTTTCGTTAACATTTATTCATGGGATTTCTATAAATCTTTACTCTGGGTTAAAAATAGACTCAAGCAAATTTTTTAAATTTTCTGTGTATATCTATTTATTTATCCTATATGTACACCAAGATAATAAATTACAAATTTGAGTCTTATATTTAGAACATACAATTGGCGGCCTTATCGCATTCAGCAATCTCTTCCAGGCAACCTGGTATGGAAAGAGATTGACTGGGCATAAAGTGAAAAAAAGAAAAAAAAACAAAGTACTATACTTAAGAATAAAATACATACATACTCAATAATAATTATGTAGGCAAGAAAACAAGTGACAACTACAATTAACCTTTCAATCGTGGAAATTACAGACACAATAAAAAACAATAGGTGCGCGAACGCCGGTGTTCGCTTGGGGTTTAATGAATACAGCTAAAAACGAAACAAGATTACAAGGACAAGTAGGTAGTAGTAGTATATCTAGAGAATGTTTACGAATAACTTGAATTAGTTAAAAGTTGAATTCAGCAAATGCTTATATTTTATACTTGGGATGTTATTTATTACTTACTAATTGTAGTAAAAAATTGTTGAAAATAATTGTATTTTCAAAGTATTTTTAAAAAAATCTATTATTAAAAAACGTCATATTAATAAATATTCACTTTCCATAGATTTAAAATCAGTAGGTGTGAAGAAAAGATTTTTTTTTGTGATTTGACAGTGGTTTCATCAATGTTTGTTTGCAGAGTAATTTGCCAAAATTGTGTCCCCATAAGTGTGGTTTACCCTTATTTTTTCCAACCCGTAGTTTTATGACGAAAATTTTATAAAATTAGCTTTGCGGATTATTCACCGCACTATTCAACATCGAATTGAATACGTGGTGGTTGTGACGTTGCCGTCGTGTTATACCGACACCGTACTCTTTGTATGAAAAACGATCGTCTGTACGCAATACGACTAATGCACCACATCGGCACTGCAGCAGGCCGTCAAAAGCGCATAAATTTAAAGCGCCCTAAGTTACTTTTTCACGCACAAACGGCTCAATGGACCTAAATAAAATTTGTCATACGCTTAACCTTTCGAATGTCTTAAGTTATACAGTTCGACATAAGCAATTGTCTTTCTATTGTGTTTCTAATTACGGCATTCAACGAGTTAAACCAAGTCCCATGGTGATCTATTCTTTGGAACGTGCAATTTAGCTTCACTTTTCTTGGACTGACCGACATTTGACTATTCAAAAGTGCCTGCAAATTGTCTATTTGAAATAAATGCTTTGACTTTGACTTTGATGGAATTGGACATAAGACTTTTGTCCTGTATGTTTTTTTTGCGGGCAAAGTCTCTTACAGAAGCTAGTTCTTGATATCTATTGTTACTCTATAACCCTCAGACATGTTGTGAAAAGCGATATTTCAGTAGACTGTCACTGCTACGTAGTGCTGCGATCTTGAAAACTTAATATACGACGCCTGTTTATGACTTCAAGTGGAACCATTCCCTTGCAATAATCGTACGTAACGCTGGTTTTCTTTTATTTTTATAGCGTTCTTCAGTTTTGCTAACTTTCGAAAAATCTAAAACTGTAATGTAACTGTATCTTAATTTTGAATGTTTTCGAAAATAAACTGACACAAGATAGTTAATGTAAAAAAAATATTTTAAAAAAGCTAAAAAAAATGGCCGCCATTTTGAATTTACTGTGACGTAATTATTTTTTCGTATCCCTCTCAACAAGCTCTTTTAAATGGAATGACCATATCATGACTTACTTGGCTTAAGTTCCTGTGTCCCCTAGATGGGACAGAGGGAGACCACAGTGCGCCGCCATTCTTCTGTTCGGTCTTGAGATTTGCGTTTCGCTCCCATATCATGGGGGCATAAAAAATAACTAGTCAGCCATCTTTAGGAGTGGCCACGGGAATTTTTGAAAGAGATACCGTGGTGTGGTTAACAAACGTAAAGGGCAACTAAAGGTCACGGCAGAATTTAGTCAGTAATCTGGTATTTTGCTCCACCCTGACAGTCGAAGAAGTCATTGAATGATTTTCAACTTAAAAAATATCATCTTTAAGAGTCCGCCATATTGTATTTAAAAGTGCGTTTTTTTTTTTTGCTAAATCATGCATTGACATTCAAACTGAACATATCGGCAATTTTTCAGTTCAGTTAGTGATAGCATGACGAGTGACAGGGTAGAATGGAAGAAAAAAACGTATTGCGCCGACCCGAAATAAGATGGGACAAGGGCAGGAAAAAAAGGAAAACGGTTGTTTATTTATTTTATTCTATAATTTATATACACACAATATACAGAAGAAGAGAACATTGTAATAAAACTTTGTACAAAAGTACTGCTTATTTCACAAAGAAATTTCTTCCAGCAGACCTGTGAAAGGAAAGATTAGAAGAGATGTAGACAGTAGCGTGTAGAAATAAGTAGAGTTAGTGAAATCTTAAAATTAAACTAATAAATACTTATATAACTATATATATCATACACAAAAAATAAAATACAAATATCAAAACAATAGAATACTATATATATGTTACTGAACTACAGTTAATCTTAAAATTTTCCAGTAAAACCTAAGATTTACCGACATGAGTTGGTAATAGAGAAGTATTTATTATAACGGAACGATTTTTTCGGGCTATTACCATTCCAATTCAGTACATGCCAGGTTTTACTAATGTGGACTGGTAAATATTGGTTTTAGGAATAAAACAATAATTAATTAATCCTTAGTCATTTATTTCAAGTAACTATTAGTAAAAAACTTAGGTATAATCATAACCTATTTAAATTATTTTCATTACAGAGTTGTATTCTTAAAATTAGAAAGTTTTTTTTTATATTTTAAATATTTCCTAAGCAGTAAAAAATAACACAAGTAAAATTATCTTCTCACAAACATAACGCTTACGTTAATTGAATCTTTACTATTCTTATTATTTATCACTAAACAAACAAATACAAACATAACGCTTGTAATAGCTAGTCTAATTGAGTCATTATTCTTCTTATTATTTGGTTTTTAACAAACAAAAGAGACGGTGCGCGGGTAGCGGGGACGGCTGACTGCCCACAAGTACGAGTCATAACAACATTTACCGTGCCTTTAATATAAATCCTAATATTTACCTAGTGAATGGTGGCAAAAGTTTGAATCGCAAACTCTTATGGATATTTACCATTAATGATCGGTAAATCTTAGGTTTTACTATAAAATATTAAGATTTACCGTAGTTCGTGCTTTTACAGTAACATGTATATATACAAATATCATTATCACACAAGAGAAGATAGTGCTCTTTTACTTGAGTCTTAAAGAGAGAAATAGTTTTCAACTCACGAATGCTAGATATAACTGTTTAATCGGTTAGATATAACTGTTTAAAATACATTTGTAAGATTTAACAAACATAGCAGGTTAAATAAAACATAGCAAAAAGACGTTGTTTCCTTTTCACGCATGCGTCCTTTTAAGTATGTATCTAAAATTCATTTTACCTTACTGGCGCTAGTGCTTATCAATCTTTGAATAAAGACGTACAGTGCGTATCACTTAAGAGGATGCAACTCGACATACATTTTCATTGTTTTTCATATAAGTGCTCTTACGAGATTATGATGCTAATAAACATGTTTCATTAGATATTTTGGAAACCCAGTATCTTGGGGATATTATCTAGGCTTCTATTGAAATCAATTTATATATTTGTGTTAAACTAATCCAGTAAAGACTTCTGAAAATCTGCTATTTTGCATGAACTTTGACACTTCATAATTTACTTAAAAATTAAAAAAGTCAAAAAGTATTACAATAGAAGATTTGCAAATGTTATCAAAATTCTAAAGGACGAGAATTTTTTTCAAAAACTTTTTAGTTTAAAAAAAAACACGTATAATTCCTGGAAGAAGTTTTGTAAAATTTTCGAGTAAATCACGGAATTACTGAATGCCAAGAGTGTTTTTTGGTATTATCACTCTTTTTTCGCGTTGCCTTTTCGTCAAACATCACGTTGGATTACGTTAGATGAAGCAACAAGCTTTTAAACCGTGCTCAATGTTTACGATAGGCGAGCGGAAAAGCAGCCTCTTAAGAAGTTCCTTCGCCTTAATTTGGCAATACGGAAAAACAGTGTTGCTGTATTTTGAGCAATTAAATAACTAATTAGGGAAATTAACTGATATTTCGTTACTTTTAACAAATGTCTTATAATTATTATTTTTTCGAAACTGTAAAACTATTTTTGAATAAAATATAGGACGCTGGGCTCCATTTCGGTTGTCCTGCAATTCTTTCAAATACCGAAATCGCCATGCCACATATCGTACCTTTCCATTAACAACTTCCTTTTACACCTGCTTTTTTTAAAATAAAATCCTATTCCCTCAAAATTCTCCAAAAAGTGTTACAACTACCGTTAAAATCGATTTCGCTTCGCATATCGTGCAACAATTTTGGTAGAGTAGGCAACTCTTTCCTTTTTCCCCTCTTTTTTCTGTAGACAGACAAGGGAGCGAACAAAACGGCGAAGGACTTCTTATGTGAAACGCACTATAATGACTGAACTAAAACATATGTTTATGGCAGCTTACTTGGAAAGTAGACAAAATGAACAGTGGTTTACATTAGGCCAGAAACGAATCAATTAAAAGACATGAGGGACGCCTTTACCCAGATGTGAGGCGTAAAAAATTTTGGAATACACGTTAATACCAGTCTAAAGTTTAATGAGCAATGCTTTTCCATTACAAACGTAAAAAAAAAACCGTAGATATTTTGGTCTGTAAAACGTTCACAAAACGACCTAACCACAAAATGCTCCTTTTAGCTAATAGTGCATAAATTAAATAGGACATTAACAGTTACTATACAAATACTTAAACCATTCTCGGTAAAGTAGTTTAAATGCTCCTGCAAATTAGTCATGCTGCGACGGGGCGGAATCTCCCGCCTACTCGACCCGCCATTGCAGCGAGCACTTTTTTTATTTAATTTACGTGACTACTGAAACTCTTCACTATTTTGTGAAATTATTTTAAATTTTATTTCGATTATATGGGATGGCTAAATCTGATGTATATGCCATGGCCAGATCTTAGGAATTGATCACTTCATGATATGGCCAAGTAAAAGTGGCCAGATTGTTAATGTTAAAGTTTCGTGATATTTCTTCTTCTTCCTGCCCTTATCCCATATCACTTGGGGTCAGCGCAACACGTTTTCTTCTTCCATTCAGTCCTGTCACCTGTCAAACTATAACTAACTCCCTTTTCTTTCATATCACTCCTCACACAATCCATCCATCTTTTCTTCGGCCTTCCTCTCCCTCTCTATCCATCTTCATGTATACTCAGAACTCTTTTAGTATATATCTTTTAGTATATGCACTTCATCTCTCCTCTTCACATGACCATACCAATACAACCGAATACCTTTCAACTTTTCAGTCACAGTTTGGTGATATTTCAATCCTCGAAATTAAATCAATGATATGGCCAAACGAGGATGGACGTGTCATAAATATTAACTTTTAAACGTTCTGGCGAGTTTTAGTTGGCCATGTCATGAAGTGAACAATTCTAAGATCTGGCCATGACATATTATAACTTTCTTTTATACAACTTATTTTTCTTAGTCTTGTTTGATATCGATTGAATAGCTAAAGAGTTAGTTTGGTGTTGGTGAATTTTTAAAACTATAACTATTGTACGAATAAAAGTTTTTTCTTTCTTTCTTTCTTTCTTTCTTTCTGTATTAACTTTAGTAAATGTATTCTAAAGTTCCAAAATAAATTGAAAAACGACAAAAATTTTGTATTTCCTTTTTTTGGTGACGCATCCATTGGTACCTGAACTTACGAGATTTAACAATACCTGATTTTAGTAGTTATATAAAGTAACGTTTTGGGGTTATGGATAGTCATCACCATCATCTTTTTACCCTTGTTCCTTCTTATTTGGGGTCTATGCAACACGCTTTTTTCTCCATCTTCCTCTCCATCCATATATATAATAGATAATATAATGAAAATTACTAATAATTGGATATTTCTTACTTTGATAGTGGGCTAACTATTATTATAATAAACTAGTTATTGCCCGCGGCTTCGCTCCCGATCTCTACCCTACTTTACCCTACTATACTTTATTCCATCTTATTCTACACTACTCTATCTTACTCTACCCTACTCTATCCTACACAACCCTAATTTGCACCGGACCAAGCCCAAGTCGTCGACGGCGCGTGCTGTTCCCGCGCGCCTCAAGGAGTTATCAGCAACAGCAGGGGCCCAGCCGGGTCGAAGCCTACTGGGGCCAGGGTTATCTGAAAGGCGCTAGAGCCCCGGTATGAAGGCTAGAAAGAACGGGGTGGGTCTTTTAGTCAGTAAGAGTCTGACACTGTCTCCCGCTCCGCCCAAAAGCGGGGGTTGTCATAAGATGATTTTCCCATCGAAAAAAAAAAATCCCTAATTTTTTAATTTTTTTTCTTTAAAAAACCTTCTCCTCATAATAACAAACACAACAAAAAAAAATTAGCCAAATCGGTTTAGCTGTTCTCGAGATTTGCGCTTAGCAACACATTTAGCGATTCATTTTTATGTTATAAACTAGCTGTGCCCGCGAACTTCGTACCGCCTATTTTTTTTTTATTATGAAAAATAGATGTTGGCCGATTCTCAGACCTACTCAATATGCTCACAAAATTTCATCAAAATCGGTCAAGCCATTTCGGAGGAGTATGGCAACGAAAACTGTGACACGAGAATTTTATATATTAGATAATCCGAAGATCAGAAAAAAACTCGACAAAAACTAATGTATATCTAAACAGCAAACCGGAAAAAAATAGTAGTAGATGTTATTTATACAATTTTGCAAAACATGAGTAATATAATTATAATAAATAAACTATATATTTCTATTGGATTAAAATATAACTTGAATCATAACAATCACATTATCAGAAATCATTTAATAACTGTTTCTACTCTGAGGGGCGAGACGGACTGTTAAACTTTTACCAACTAAAACCCACCTGTTTTCTTTTGGTTACTCTTTGTATTTCAAGACTGTAGTTACTCTTTCGCATATTCCTGCTGCTCGGGCAGGCATCGGTCCTCAAAGAGACTGAGCGCGCAACACCGTTCTATCACGCGTGCTATAGCGGTATCAGCGTTACTTGAATACACAGGGCCACTGAAGGAACCAGGGTGAGTCTTCATCATCATCATCAGCATTTTTAATGTTCCCACTGCTGGGACGCAGGCCTCCTGTCTACCCGGGTGAGTAACAGGTACCCATATTACTCAGAAAAAGTTTGAAGCTCCACCCAAAGCAGGAGATTTCATTCCATGACTTTCCATCATTTAAAAAACCGGTTAGATAAAAGTCACAATGGAATAAAACAGTTCTACAAAAGGTCTTAGGACCACACTTTATTATTTTTATCCCAAGGCTTCTCCTTGAATTATACAGTTTATTCAAAAGGAGACGATCTTATTGATGTTAAATTATGTAAAACCCAACCAAATAAAATTGCTAAAACCAGGTTAAGATACTTAAATGTGAACTACTGCCACGTGTTGGTTTTTTTAAGTTAAGCTAAATGTATTTACATATTTACAAGGGATAAACTATGGGCCTGGTCTTGCGTAAGTGGATCAAATTTGGAATAAATGTTTTTACTTACAAGGGCCCAGTGAAAAGCCTTTGGGGCCCTTTCTATGGAAACAAAATCGGAGGTTTAAGGTGAAAGGAAGGGGATGGATAAAATTATAAGTACCAACCATTGTTGTAACGTTATTAAGGGCGGGTTGAGTCTCTTGTTTCATAAATTAATTGTTTCATGATAATCATCAAGTTTCTATTTCCCAACGTTTGACCGTTACATGAAAAAGATACTGTACTTTTGTATATTATGTATGGCTAACTCATCAAGAATCCATTGCTAAAGTAAAGGACATACATACTTAAATGCAAGGATAACTTATAACGTTTAGGTACATAATATTGCCTAATTAGGTTGCTCTGCGAATCAGTAATGCGAGCAAAAGGGGTGATCAAAACCGTGAAGGCTGGAATCGCTGATTCTATGTATCTCGATCAATCTCGATACATCGAATCAGCGATTCCAATCATCGTAAGCACAGACCTGTGGACTGTGAGTTAAAGGTAACTCGCCGTACAGTAAGGACCAAGCCTGAGTTGATGGCGCGTTGTGATAAACGCCCATTAGGACCGATGCGTGTTATGGTTACCTTGGAACGCAAGAGGCAACTTAAGAGGTTGCTTTTCCACGCGCCTATCGTAAACATCAAGCATGATTTAAAAGCTTGTTACTTCATCTAACGCAATCCAACGTGAGGTTTGACGAAAAGGCAACGTGCAAAAAGAAAGATAATACCTGAAAACTCTTTTAGCATTCCATAATTCCGTGATTTACTCGGATATTTTACAAAAGTTGTTCCAAGAATTATTATTTAAAAAAAAAAACAGATATGTTTTTTAAAACCCTCAAAAGTTTTTGAAAAAATTGTCGTCATTTAGAATCTTGATAAAATTTGCAAGGCTTCTATTGTTTTTTTTTTTTAATATATATGAAGTGTCAAAAGTGTTCATGCAAAATAGCAGATTTTCAGAAGTTTTTATTGGATTAGTTTTAAACAAATTAAAAAAAAAAAACGATTTCTATAGAAGCTTAGATAATATCCCCAAGATATTGTGTTTTTAAAATATCTAATGAAAAATGTGTAATAACTTCATAATCGCGTAAGAGCGGTTGTATGAAAAACAGTTAAAATATATGTCGAGTTACATCCCCTTATGGACAATAGGTTAGTTTTTAGTCAGAAAAAGTCTCTCTGTCTCGTTCCACTCATAGCGGCTGTTATTTGCCTATGGTAAACCAGGCATACATAGCCCAGTCGCTAATGTGCCTTACAAGTTAATCTAAGCCCTGTATTTAAAATTTGGTGCAAACTATACAACGCAAGGTTAACTTATGTTGTGGACCAAATGATAAATTGGAAATTATACATAATGCCCGGTCATTATGAAAAATGCCCACTATGAGAGTGCGAGTGTGTTGTAAGTAAACTTTACAACGCAAGTTAAACTTGCATTGTATATGTTGTGGACCAAATGATAAATTGGGAATTATACATAATGCCCGGTCATTATGAAAAATGCCCAATATGAGAGTGCGACTTGATAATAATTATTCAAATAATCAAATTTACCAGGCATTATACATACGGCCGATCACCTTTTGGGCAGAGTAATACGAACATATTTAATTACCATTTTTTTATTGTTATTTTCATTTAATATATATACTTTATTTTTTTTTAATTTTAAATACTTATCTCAGTTTTGTAAGTGGGGCACGTTACTGACTAGGCCACGTTTAGTTGGTTTACCCTATAGTTAATTGATGATTTCTCAACATATAAAAAAATAAGGTTGTCTAAATAAGATTAGCCAGTCGCAGTGACATATTTCATCTGTCAAATTAATATTGCTCTGAAAAGTATTCCCCTTAAGGGTGCGCTAGCGTATTTAAACGTAGAAGACTGACATTTAAGAGTTAAATCAGGCGAATATTAAGAGAAAATTCGGGTTTTACGTCAGTCGGGATCTAACACGAACGCAGGAATATCCCTAAGCGAAAAGCTGTTGGTATAAAATATCTTACATTATTTGAATCTAGGCACAATCCCTTTTGATGTTTCCTTTGAAATCAAGAGTAGAACAAAGACACCCTGTATATTTATGACATTGCTTTCAGTAAATCTGGCTATGATAAACGGTGGTGTACATGAAATTTATTTACTCGGCTGTAAAGTTGTATTGTTTAACAGTAAATAATGGTAGTAAACAAGTTATTTCTGTTTAAAATTGTTGTTTATTTTTATCAACTTTGTGTAACGATAACTAGAAAATTGAGTTATTTTATAAAATATTAATTATTAAATTATTTTGACTGGCCTGTTAATCTAGTTTTCAGTGGCAATGATAGTTATGCCGGAGGTTGTGGAATTTTAGATTCTCAGGACAAATTTTTGTGTGATGAGCACAATCATTTGTTCTGTTTCTGGGTTTTTTTTTTCTTTTTCGATGGGAAAAATCATCTTATGACAACCCCCGCTCTTGGGCGGAGCGGGAGATAGTGTCAGACTCTTACTGACTAAAAAACCCATCCCGTTCCTTCAAGCCTTCATACCGGGGCTCGAGCGCCCTTTCAGATAACCCTGGCCCCAGTAGGCTTCGACCCGGCTGGGCCCCTGCTGTTGCTGACAGCTCCTTGAGGCGCGCGGGAACAGCGCGCGCCGTCGACGACTTGGGCTTGGTCCGGACTGTTACCGGACGGCCGGACAGCGAGCTACCCATTCCTCACTGTCCGCAAGCCCGCGCCTACGGTAGCTGGAAATCGGGATCGGAATCCCGGCGGCGGCGGCGAGAGCGCCGTTGCCTGATGCGGTCGGCCTCCTCCTTAGCGAGCATTACTGCTTCGCAGAAGTCGGCGACCGCCTGCCACTCCGCCTCGCTCCGGACCATGGCTTCAACCAAGGCCCGGCGCGATAGGTCTCCGCCGCCGATCACCCCCACGAAGGCACGGCGATGCTCCGTCCAAGCAGGGCACACCGCGATTGTGTGCTCCACCGTGTCCTCCGGGCGTTCCGCACAGTGGCGACACCCGGGCGTCACTTCCGCTTTGATTCGGTTCTGTTTCTGGGTGTAATTTATCTATAATATGTATCATCATCATCAGCCTTTTTAATTGTTCCCTCTACTGGGACTTAGGCCGCCTCTCTAGAAGAGGGAATGGGCCGTAATCCACCACGCGGGCCCACTGCGGATTGGTGAATGTCACATGTCTTCGAATATGTATGTATTTAGAAATATATAAGAAGTGTGTTTATCAATTGTCTAGTATTCATGCCATTAGCATTGCTTGTGTGAAAGTTGTGGAATATTAATATTATTTACTAGCTTTTGCCCGCGGCTTCAGCCGCGGGGCGATAGGTACTAAAGGAATCGGAATAAAAGGTAGCCTATGTTCTTTTCCATGTCTTTCATCCAAATCCGTTCAGCCGTTTTTGAGTTATTAAGTAACAAACATCCAAACATCCACACTTTCATATTTGTAATATTAGTTAGGATTATTAGGATAGATAAATTCTTTCCGACGACGTGCACTGTTCCCGCGCGCCTCTAGGAGCCTCAAGGAGGAGAGTCACCAACAGTAGAGGCTCAGCTGGGTCGAAGCCTACTGGGGCCAGGGTTAGCTCCGAAAGGTAGCTCAGTCCTGGTATGAAAGGCATGAAGGAACGGGGTGGGTTTTTTAGTCAGTAAGAGTCCGATACTATCTCCCGCTCCGCCCAAGGGCAGGGAACGTCATTTGTTTCGATAATATTTACCCCCAAAAAAAAAATATCTTGCGATTATATGGAGATGTTACCCAGCTACTGAGATATGAATACCCAGTAGCTGGGTAACACGCTAACCCTTGGCATGACTCCCAGTGTTAGAGTTTCAGGTTTTTGACTATCCGTAGCGACTGTGAAAGATCTACTCCAAATGAGAGGTATCAACGGCTTAACTTACGTTTTGACGTGCAAGAGTATCTCGGTATGTTAAGGCGGCCACCCATCCACAGTTTGACCTTGGCAAGCGTTGCTTAGCCTGTGAACAGCCGTGACGGTGTTATTCTTTTACCACAAGGTAGACAGATACAGCGTAGGGGTTTGAAAAAATATACTACGTAATTCTCAGAGAAAGCATTGAATTTAATTGAATTAATATAACATAATAAGGTTTAAGAAACCAGCCACTATAAAGACGATATGTTATCATTCACTGATATCGAATTTAAACATGTGACACTCAAATTTAATTTGAAAAGCCTTTTGACTGAACTGATGAAAAACCATTTCATAAAATATTTTTTTAAATATAAGATTTTCTTAGAATCGAATTTCAATAAGCCTTCGTAATTGACATTTGACTTGTATTATTAAAATGACATTTGACACGTAGAAACTATTTAATATTTCTTTGCGTCATTGGAAATTTTTACCATTTTAATATTACAAAGACAAAAGTTTCCATGTGTGCGTTGTACGTTCGTGCGCCTTCGCTCTGAAATGGCTGACCGGATTTGAATAAAATCCGAATTATATGGGTAGACCAAGTGCAAGTCTGGAGTGAGAAGAAATCGGATGCAGTCACATCCTTCTGCAATGCAGCAATGCTAGCAAAACAGAAGACTGCGGCCATGAGGAAATGGACATTGTTACACCGAAGTCACTACGGCGAGCAATAAATAGCTCACCGTCCGGACACCCAACAACGACCGAACCTTAGTCGTCGACGTCGTGTAATGTTCGCGCGCGCCTCACAGAGATGTCAGCAAACCGTTGCCCTAGCAGGGCCGATACTCTCTAGGGCGACTAGGAACCTCTAAAATCCCGATACCGTGATCCTGGAATGCAATGAGCAACTTAGGGGCACAGGTATACTCATAGTTTTAGTTTAAAAAAGTCTAACGCGCCCTTAAAAAAATTAATTAGATGATTCCCACTTCAATAAAAAAAAAAATTGTCCTAGAATACTTGTAGCACATAGGATAGGTATCTACTTTTTACACCAGGAGCACGTTCCCTTAAGATAATATTTTACTATCCTTCTAATATCATTTTAGATAAAAAAATATCTACACACGTGTACATAAATGATAAGAAGAGACTGCGACCAAACCGTTTGCCATCTGATATCATCATAAAATCTACCTTCAACCAGATTTTAGGACGTCTTAAAATGAACAGCGGCAGTACATTAATCCCTAAGGCTTACGATACCTGCTCATAATTTATACTCACGAAACTTGGCACTTTATTTCAGTCACACCCACGTTCTATTCTTGAAATTACCCGTATGTTATATTAGTACTTACTTGTTCATGTTATTGCAGCTGGTATCACTCACAAATGGGTAATTGAATATTTTATTATTATTCGTATCAAAAAGTAATTTTATCAGAAAACGAAATTGTTTTTTTAATTGGTATGAACTAGTGTTTGCCTGCGATCCCACCTAATGGTAAGTAGTGATGCAATCGTCGATGGTGAGGCACATTAGTTTATGAAGAGACTATTCAGCTCTCCCTAGCTTTAAAGACACCAAAATAAAATTAAAATTGTTGTTTTCCGTTCAAAATTAAATACAGTAAAGAGTTTATCTATCTATAAGTAAATTAGATATTTGTTAGGAACTATTCAAATCTAGTGGAAGGGACAACTGTAAAACAACAAAAAAAGGAAGCACAAAATACAATGTGACGTCACCGCCATTTGGTTACGCTCGTAGAGTATTTCCCACCACGCACCCACTTTTCCTCAAATAAATATTTGAAAAAAAATTGGTTGCCTGTAAAGTCGGTATACGGGCGAAAGTTTTACGTGACAACGACTTTGAGTGGTAAAATAATTTTAATGTGAATATTCATTCGTATAGTAGGAAGAAGGATGAAATAATAGTAACAATTTAAAACATTTATTTATACAAAGAATTATATTTAAAACATTAATTTATTTATTTATTTGGAAGGGACGCGTGCCTTTCACTTTTTATGTCTGTCTCTCTCGCTCTTAGGCGGGCTAACCATGCCCGAGTGGAAGGGACGCGTGCCTCTCACTCGCTCTCATTGTGAGCGCATAACGTGAGCGGTGCGTAACGCAGTTTCTTGAAGTGTCACCCGGCAAACCAATTTATAAGACGTTGTCACGTCAATACTTATTGTTGCCTCCTTTTTATTTACCGATAAATAACAAACCTACCTTACCACGACTTACTAAAACAAAAATCACATAATGTAGTTTGAAGCATAGTAAATTCATTACTTACAAAGCACGGACCGAAAACCTAACAATTAATCGACATAAAAGAAAACGTTAGACTCAGTAACTGAATCGATTCCAATCACTTTTACACCATGTTATATTTTTTCCCAATAATATTTCAAAAGGTCACAAGTTAAACGCTACTGACACTAAGGGTGAGTTGCACCATTTAACTATAACGATAACAAAGCTGTCAACAGTTGTCAAATCGTCGAATTGACCAATAGGCGGCCGTTTCACGGCTGGTTATGGTTTGGTTATCGTTATAGTTAAATGGTGCAACTCACCCTCAGACTACAACGTGCTTATAACTTCTTGATATTTAAAACGCTGTTTTGTAAACTTGCACATTGACTCTTTACATAAAAATATTATACAGGTGTTTCAGGTTTCAGATATTCCAAAAATAAGGTTGTATACATCTGAAAGGCTTACAAACTTTGTTTAGTAGAAAAATATACATAGGGAAGTAAATTCGCAATTTGTAATAAAATCTAAATAAGACAATATGTTATGTAAAACTCACGAGTCTACTGTGAGACGCAATATATCCGCACTCGACGCTCCCTGCCGTAAGTATAGTACCTACTCGTATAGAAAGACAAAGTTATATTATTATTAAAAAGGTTCGCCGGTAAGCCAGAAAGCCTTATAAGATGTTTCACGTGCCAGGCAATATAAAAGGTCAAAAGGTTGGGTTACAGGAGCTGGGTCTTATAAACAGGCCCGTGAAATTCACGCTCCTTCTGTAAACTCCACAGATAGAACTTACCTATTATGAATTAAAACAAATGCTTCTAAAAATTATATTGTTTCAATTATGATATCAGCCTCTCCTAGCCACGTCCGGACCGGACCCAAGTCGTCGTCGGCGCGTAGTCTTCCACTCGCGCCTCAAGGATTTGTCAGCAATCGTAGGGACCCAGCAGGGTCAAAAGAGATCTTTGGGGCCCTGGAACAATGGCAAAGACGGAACAGGAGTAGATTTTTAGTTAGTAAAAGTCTGCCACGCCCTTTTATTCCGCCCAAAGATGGGAAATGTCATTAAGATTATTTTCCTACCTAAAAAAACCCTACTAGTCAAGTCACGACCGTTTCGTTTCGATTCTCTTGCGTCAAACGCCTCGACTCGACCGTCGTGGCTGCGTACGTTCTAATAGAAACTGCCGTAAATTCGCTAGGCCTGCTGGAGATCATGTGATTAGCTCACCGTCAGGCAGTACAGCGACTCCCAGTGTTTCACGCGTGTCCTAAGGAGATGTTTGCAAAATTGAAGGGGCCAAGTTAGTTAGAACGCAAAGGTTTAGTCAGAAAAATTCTGAAACCCTTCATTCCAAGCCTAGGGTGGGAAAGGTCTTTTCATGATTATCTACCTCAAAAAAGGGGATCATGTTATTTCTGATCATCTTTACCAGATAGCTCGCAGTCCGGCCGTCCGATAACTGTCCGGACCAAGCCCAAGTCGTCGACGGTGCGCATTGTTCTCGCGCGCCTCAAGGAGTTGTCAGCAACCGCAGGGTCCCAACTTGGTCGAAGCCTATCAGTAAAAATCTGACACTATCTCCCGATCTCCCGCGCCGCGCAAGAGTGAGGGATATCATAAGATGATTTTCCCACCGAAAAGAAAAAACATCTTTACCAGATCTTTTTGTAACCGATCCTAACAAGCGTATTTTTATAAAAATTACAAAATATTTCTATAAAAATATACTTCCAGTGTCTGTGCGTCAGTTTACGGGCTGATAAGAATAATAATGATGATTATACGACACAGTAGCCACCCTCCGCCTATCCACTTCCACAACAGTATTAATTTTATGCTCCCTCGGTATAGTCGTTTCCATTAGCGCCGGCGTACAACCTAGATTTTAATTATAGGCTATTCTGGAATATAAATGGCTAATTGGGATCTGAGAAAGCACTCATATCGTATTTCATGGCCTTTCCGACTGACTGTGAAAGACCGTTGGAACCGCAACTATGCCAAATGGAGTCGGAGTTCACTGGCCAAATAATGAAGTGGAGACAAAACATTTGTAAAATTCAATGGAATCATTAAAGCTGGGACTACATTAGACCGACGCAGTCGTTCGACACACCTGATTTGTACGTAGAAAAACGTCGTGTGGCGTGCACCAAGTGTCATGTCTACATGTCTAGTATCCACATAAAACGTCGTTGTAGCCCCTCGAGCGCCAGGGGTTCATTGGCCCGGAAAATTGCACTGTTTACGTAAATCACCAAAAAAATGAACAAACAATAATAAAAAAAAAACTTTTTTCGGATTTTTCTAGGAAAAACAAATAATATAATAAATATAGAAGAATAAGTAAAGAAATCAAAATTTTTGATCAAACAACTTTCATACAAACTTGGGGAAAACACGAAAATTAAGCATTTTTCAAGGACATCCAAGTTGTACTGACGTATGTACAATCGGTGCTCGAGGAGATAGAGACCGACGCGCCTAGATCGGTGTGTGTGTCACACGTGTGCGCAGGGTAGTTCTACCTTAAATCTAATGAAATAATTAAGCTCGAGTACAATAAAGACGGTTGTTCTCGTAAAAATGCAAAGTTAACTGGACGGGTTATTACAATTACTAGCAAATTCATGACACTCGAGTGTACCCGTCACTTTATTCTGAATAAACTCTCTTAGTTCCGGTGACTGTTAGCCATTTTACACAAAACAGGTTTCAAACAACGATGCCCCTTTTGTTCTGTAACAATGAAAATACTTGAATGTAAACTGAGAGTCTTATCACGGAACCCTTATTTGTTTCTCAAATCACTGTTCTTGACTGTACATGGTGTTTTCTCTTGTTCGTCCACTTTTTGATGACGTCCGATCGCGAAATTGTCTAAGATTGTTATACAAATTGTCTTGCTTGTAACAAACTTGAATATTCTCCTTTGAGAGCACCGTGTATTTCAATCCAGGGCGCCAGTACTGGGCCTACTCTTTGTTTTGAAGTAAAATAGACTTAAGTATGAATATTATACATAGAATCTTACAGATTTCAACGTTCGTACTAAGAGATTTTCATTAAACTGTTGGTAGCATAGGTAACGAATTTATTGAGTTATTAGCATTAGTTTTTTTAATACGTTGTCCTATACTAGGAATGAACCCGCGATACGTAACTCAGCTGCTAATTGTTCCACCACTGTACCAAGCGTACCGTCAATTATTGTATTAATATAATCCTGACAACATTTTACTTGCTCGTCCGAGTGAAAATAATCAAAGAGCATTTCTAACAAATAAATCACAGGTACTCGTACTTTTACAAAATGATTTAATTACTACCCAACACACACCCACGCCCACTTCCCGTCACCTTTAATCTGAACCCTTCATCAAATCTCTCCTTAATCAAAACATCGTCGACACTTATGACTTAAGAGGCACCTTTGTCTCCTAACGTTTCTCGTGTATGTCGCCAGGGGCGCCATCATCGCCGTGGATAAGTGAAAGCGCCCATCCCGCCATTGAAGACCCGCTTACACGACGCCCTTATCGCAAACGTATCGGAAACGAGTTTTATATTAACCTATTCGCCATGGGTTTGTTGTGTACCCTGTTTTGTCAAGTGCCTCGCGGGTCTATGTTGACAATATTGTTGAATGCATTTTCGTTCTCACTGGATGATAAGCCTGCTTTTTTATTTATATATTATTTATACGTTACCGTAAAATTGTAAATACCGTTAGATTATAATCTATCTCGATAGATAATCTTATAATGAAAAGAGCTGTTTGTTAAGGTTTACAATCTTTCGATAGTTTACAATCTTGTAATCTAACGGTATTTATATTTTTACAGTCACATACACCTTTAAATTAGTAGGTAGTTAACACGCAACGCCGACCACTACAGGTCATTGGACTCGCTCAGTTGTCGTTTTCTTAAAGAAATTAATTTCGTACATGCGTAAATGAATACGAGTTTTGAAAAAGGGTACTTTATTTTTTTATATTATCTTTACAAATCGATAGTGTTTAATATACCGGATCGACCCTCTACGGGATTAAAACGATCAAAATTTAACGGTGTATAATATCCATATATGAAACTCAGGAACACGCTTCCCATTGTCATCAAAAATGCATAAAGTATATTTTCTTTCAAGCGTAAAACTCGGAACTACTACTTGAAGTCTTCTTAAGGATGAGAAGACTTCAAGTAGTAGTTCCGAGTTTTCAGAGAGAGAGAGAGAGTAGAGTCTTCGTTTTAAGTGTTATATTTTAAATTATCCTGATTGTAATGATTTTATAATAGCCTATATTGTACGTAGTTTCTTATTCTTTATTGTACACAAAAAAAAAATACAAACAAAAAAAAACAGGACATTTGATGTAAGTAAATAGGCGAGCTTAACCCACAACTGGGTTTTTTTACAGCAAACCATGTGATTTAAAATGAAATTTTGCATTTGAGGCACCTTGTAAATGTACAACAAAAGAAAAAAAAACATATAAATTGAATTTAACTTAAGATCAAAAATATACTATACAGACATATACCTACAGCACACCATACAGTCATATACATACATAATACATACAATAAATAAATACTTATAAATACATACATATTTTTAGGTCATGTTGACAGGAAATGTTCCTTAATTTTTCTCCTGAAAACTTCCAACGAAGGGCTAGCCCTCAATGTATGCGAAAGAGAATTCCAGAGACGCACAGCGTTAACGGTTTACGTCAACGTAACGTAACGTGGCGTTAACGGGTTTTATTATTATAAGAAAGTTAATTTAATGATACTACATACTATTTCAAATATCTGTTATATTTATTGTGCACACCTACCACAGTGTTATTTTTGACTGATAGAGAATGCCTTGTTGCATTAAGTCCGCCTATGTAATACTACTGTACATGAAGTTTAAATATAATTTTTTTTTGAGTTCATGATGTAATCATTATATGACTTCTTCCACTCTAGGATAGAGTGAGATTCAGTGTCTATTTTTTACTGACCAAAATCCACCTGTGTGTGTTACTTCAGTTATTCTTTACGTTTTAGGACAACAGGTGTCGTTTTCAGACATTGCCCGTCTGTCCAACAGGCAGCGGCCCTGCTGGGCTCCTGTTTCGCTGACATCCCTCGGGCGCGCCGAGTACCGAGCCCGAGTCGTCCTCTTCTTCAAATATCATAGGTACGGTAATCATGATCATCATCATTTTTAATGCTCCCACAGCTGGGACTCAGACCTCCTCTCTAGGAGAGCGAACGGGCTGTAATCCACCACGCGGGCCCAGTACGGGTTGGTGAATGTCACATGTCTTTGAATTTTCGGTTCTAGGACATGCCGGTTTACTCACGATGTTTTCCTTAACCGTTTTGAGAGCAGTGGTAATGAAATACATTACACAAAGTAATGCGCCTGGCAGGGTTTGAACCCGCGACCTATAACTCGTAAGTCGGAGCCGTTACCACTGGGCCACCACTGCTCACTACACTACACATACAAGGTAAGGCATTCTATAAAATTATAAAGGCAATTTGTTTGTATGCAGATGTGTGTATGTTTTTACTCCTTCACACTCAAACGGCTGAACAGATTTCGATGAAATATGGCCCTCGGGTAGACCATGTCCTGGAATAGCGCAAAGTATACACTGTATCTCAAGATCATGTTCCCTTGGGATATTTTTTTTTACTTTCACACGAAGCAAGCCGCGTTGGCAGAAGCTTGTTATTCTATAAGATAGAATTATTTTATTATTATTTGTTTATTTCAGGACCCTGAGGTTTAGACCTTTGGAAGGCGTACAAGGAGCCGAAACTAACTCGCAGAGGCCTTTTTTGACGTACGGCCTTTTGGTACGTGGTACCAACCGGTGATTATCCATGTACCTACGCGCTATGTTAGCGCATCCAAGGACAACCCCCGGTTGATAGGAAACTATTGCGACACATGGAAAACTAAGATATAAGGGTATGGTTTTTGGAGTCTTAAATGAACTAGTTATCAGGAACTATGTTAAGACTATAGCCCCTTTTTTTATTGTGGGAAAAATCATTCAATGCCAACATCCGCTCTTGGGCGCCGCAGGAGATAGTGTCAGGCTCTTACTGACTAAACGACCCACCCTGTTTCTTCTAGCCTGCATACCGGGGCTCTAGTTTCCTTTCGAATAACCCTGGCCCCAGTAGGCTTCGACCCGACTGGGTCCCTACTGTTGCTGAGAACTCCTTGAGGCGCGCGGGAACAGTGCGCGCCGTCGACGACTTGGGCTTTGTTACCGGACGGCCGGACAGCGAGCTACCCAATGCTGACTGTCCGCAAGCCCGCGCCTACGGTGGCCGGAAATCGGGATCAGAATCCCGGCGGCGGCGGCGAAAGCGCCGTTGCCTGATGCGGTTGGCCTCCTCCTTTGCGAGCATTACTGCTTCGCAAAAGTCGGTAACCGCCTGCCACTCCTCCTCGCTCCGGACCATGGCCTCAACCAAGACCCGGAAGACTATGGCCCGTGCCAGAACCATGTTATTAATATGCATCGATAAAAAAATATTATATTTAGCCTATACTGTCCCACTGCAGGACCAAAGTCTCTCTTCATTCTTTCTATTATTCCCGGCTGTGGGCCGTTTCTTTTCAATTTCCTAGATAATTATATTAAATCTAGATATCATTGTATAATACCTACTACTGTAAGTTAAAACACGAAGTAAATTGAAACAAAATACCATTCGCTCGCGTTCAACTGGCCCAACGAAAATCAATAAAACGTATAAACCCCTTTACCATACTGTACCACTGCCAATATCGGAATTCAATTGGGTCCGAAGCGCTACAGGCCTTAAACTTGCCGTTGTCAAGTCATAACGGTCTTAATGCCCGAGTACCCGAACTATTGTCAAACAATTGTCAAACTATTGATTCGGTTTCACTTTGATGAAACTGAACATGTTTAAAAAAATACCCGATCGTACCTTCGTTTTTTCTCGAATTTTGCTGTCGTAGATTTATTTATTTTGGTTTACGGTTTTACTTCATGTTGTCAATTCGGTCATTGTCATTATTTCAGCCAGTAAACTTCGGGTTGCGGGAATATTTGACAGAGTTACAGCGGTCCTGCAACGCAAACTGCAACTGAAGGAACACGGGTGGGCTTCACTCAGTAAAAGTCTGACAATGCTCGCAAAGGTGACTGGCCTCTTGGTCTAGTGGTTTGTGACCCTGACTGCTACGCCAGAGGTCGTGGGTTCGATTCCCACACAGGACAAATGTTTGTGTGAGTGCGCGATCATTTGTTCTGTCTGGGTGTAATTTATCTATCATGTATGTATTTAGACATATTTAGGTATGTTTATCAGTTGTCTAGTACTCATAACACAAGCTCTGCTTAGCTTGGGACTAGACGGCGTTGTGTGATAGTTGTGGAATATTATATTATTATAGACATATTATTATTATTATTAATTACTTTCGCTCTATTCAGTGTAAGGGAGCTATTTTTAAATATAAATATAAATAAAAATTAATATGCCTTTTATTTCTTGCATTACAAGTACAAGTAGGAAAATAATTAGAAAGATGTAGTTAATAATATTTACAATATGGTTGAGAATCAAAATTGACTGCTATTCGTGTGCAAGAATCCCCTCTTCAGGCAAGGGTGAAGACCTCCACTAAAGAATTACATTTGTCTCTATCTTGGGCTATTTGCATCCAGCAGGGCGAGCTATTTTTATTATTTCGTCTGCCCATCTCGAATGTGCTCTACTTTTGAGACGTTTGCCGTGTGGGCCCTTCCGCTTTGTTGCCCTGCTAGTCCGCCTGTCATCCTCTAGCCTCGCTACATGACCTGCCCACTTCCATTTTAATTTTTTAGCGTAGCTTAGAACATCTTTGACTTTTATTTAAATTTAAAAATCCAACCCCAAAGATAAAACCGGTTGGGTATAGACCTTTTCCAAACCGTATCCACAACACCAGGTTCCGCAACCCCCACCTGCCCCCCTAGCCAAGTTAAAACCGTTTCTCTTGCGTCGAACGCCTCGAGTTGGGCACGCCCCCGATTTCTTTGTTCTGACCACGTGACTGAGCGTTGAGATGACGCCATTCCCGTACATTTGAAGTATTCTATTAGCATAGGTCTTTCGACACTTGCAGTAAGCTTTCGCCACTTTTGACGCCATAGGCAATCCATTCTGCAAATAATGTGCCCTGCCTAAAAATTTGACTGTAAGTTCGTAAAATCAATGCCAAAGTACCACCTGTTTATACCAAACGATTTGTAATATAATAGCAGCCTAACTTTTTGCTTCACCTATTTCGTATTGCCTGAGCCTTTACCAATCTATATTTTATTCTCATAACTCTTTCACTGAAACCTCTAGACTAGATACTCTATTGAAATACAAATAATAATAACCGCTAATAGATATAAAAGCAGGGGTTTTAAATGCTATTGTAACGTGCACACAATAGAAACGTGTTAGTTTTCAAATTAATGTTCAAGCTTTTATTCAAACATAATGGAAATTGAACTCTTTCATGGCTTAATGTAAATAGCAATACGTAATCGAGATGAAAGGTTTTTTGTACTATTTTAAGTTAAAAAAAAAACCAGCCAAGAGCGTGTCGGGCCACGCTCATTGTAGGGTTCCGTAGTTTCCCGTCCGTCACAATAAGTGTACCCACTTATGAGTTTAAAAAAATGCTTGCATATACGATTATACTACAAACTTAGTCCAGAAATTATTTTGTAGAACCTTTTTGTCTTTTTGTATAAAATAAAAAATAAAAGTAATTTGATTTGATTTGTACAAAAACTGTTCTTTCCATCAAGTTCAAAATGATTTTCCTAGAAAGTCCTTATAAAGTTCTACTTTACAAATTTTTGTCATATTTTCTAAACTTATGGTTTAAAAGTTAGAGGGGGGGGGACACATTGTTTTATACTTTTGGAGCGATTATTTCCGAAATTATTGACAATATCAAAAAATGATTGGGGTAAACCCGTATTCATTTTTAAATACCTATCCAACGATATATCACACGTTAGGGTTGAAATTAAAAAAAAAAAAAAACTTCCCACTTTACAGATAGGGGCTACCCTAATAACACATTTTTTTCCAATTTTTATTGGCGTGATTGATATACATATTGGTACCAAATTTCAGCTTTCTAGTGCTAACGGTCACAGAGATTAAGCGAGGACGGACAGACATGGCGAAACTATAAGGGTTCCTAGTTGACTACGGAACCCTAAAAAGAATCAAATACCTCGCCGTAATTGAATGATAGGCTCGCTTTTAACCACACTAAGTATTTCACTTGACGGTAAGCGGTAATGTGGTCGACGTTGGAGCATGTAAACTAGATCTAATCTATTCACTCATGATTCAAATAATCCCTGGTTATAATCAGCAAACATAGACCACAGTGACGATTTTCCCTCCTCGGTTTTTGCTATAAAAAGATATTAATTTTTGTTTAAACCATTGTAGTTGATGGAAACAGGATATCTGATTTTTCAATTTAGGTGACAGTCGAAATGCAATGAAACGGAGAATTCCTTTCTGTGGATGTGGCCATGAGGTAATGTAGTAAAAGAGACAGAAACGAGGTACAAATGAAAGCCAGATGCCAGATGGGCTGTCTGCCAATTCCGTCAATTACTCAAATAGAAAAACACGCTCAAACCCATCGTGATCAACTGCAAATATCTTTCTCGAACATGTCGAACATTTTCTTATTCGCAATAACAGACGGAAAATAACGTTAGGATCTTGGCAAGTATATGTAAAATTAATGGAAACAAGAGGTAAAACGCTTCCAGATACGTATTAGCCTTACCTGTTCCTGTGGCACGCTGCCAAATCACGCTATTCATTGAATATGCTCTTACTTTTATAAGAATTTTAGTCGGTCTCTAAAAAGGAATATGTAAAGTTATTAGGGTTGGGTTTTCGTAAAAAGGCGATCACACCTCTTAAGGACATCCGTTACTGAGTGACGGCTTATTTTCTATGGAAGCTCATGGTCAGAGTATTATGTATAAGCTTGTGACACAATAGAGGTAAGCTATGCACTCGGCGTTATCGAATAATGTAGAGCGAGCACGTCAATGGGAGGCGTGTATTGGGCAGGATCGCATGTATAAGGCGATAGTGAAAATTCGCTTCGGAATTCTGTGGCTTAGAGGAAATTCCTTTCGTTAGTTGCTTTAAGCTTATCTGGAACTTTAGTATACACAGTGAAGGATAAGCCACTACTTTCTCTATATGGAAGTCGTAACGAGTTGGTAAGAGATTCAATGGAAATTGGCTGAAGCAGCTTTTGCTAAAAGACTTTTCATGCAGTGAAAACTTTTGAAGTAAGAAGTGGGTTTGTTATGCGGAGATTAAAAATCATATTAGATATGGAATAGTTAGAAATAATGAAGTAATTATTTTATTTATTTTTATTTTATGTATTTTATTTAAAAATAAAATGATTACCTAAATTTGTATTTTTTCTGTAAAAGCATATTTTGAAGTAATAACGGCATTTTGGTCCCTACCTTTTCACTGACACCCTTTTGTGGCGCGCGTGGAACACTCTCTTTACCAGACAGCTGTACGGTGAGCCACCCGTTACTCGTCATTCACCAGCCCACGCATACAGTGACTCTTGACGCCTGATGTTTTTAAAAGCCTTACAAAATAAAAATTAACAAACTACGAAGCCAAGTTCTTTGTGTGAAACAGAAGTAAAAGTTAATAAAAGGCATGCAAGTTAATTTTAACGTCCCTTATTTTCTGCCGTCAAAAGCGTTGTATCAAAGTTGTTACTTTCAAAGAGCAAAACTAAACTTTAGAAATATTTTTTTCCCCTTTTGAAAATTCACACTTTGTTCACACAATTTACTTCTGTCGAAGAGTGGTGCAAGTGGCCTGAGATTCTCATAGCGAACTTTAAAGTTACATAATCGAGGACTTGGCGTGGGTTTTTTATGTTGCCTTTCACGTAGAGACCATAAATGCGAATAAAAAGTATATTTTTGGAGTATAAACATAGTACAGTGCGCTCTGAATGTCAAGTGATGCGAGTGTGGCGCACATTCATAATGACTTCGGTCTGCTGTAGAATGTAGATTAGGGATCTCGCATGCTTACATAACTGTCTTGGAGCTTGCGCTGCATAGACTGGCTAATAGGCTGATATTACAAATATCAGTGAAGTTCTTTGTATGTATGACCATTTTATTTATTGTATTGTAAATCTTCAGTGCAGTACTAATAATACGTAAGTCCCGTTTTGCAGTGTGAAGATTGATACTGTTGACGGTTTTATAAAGGATGACATTTGTTTTTTTTTTATTTGATATACCTAAGCTAGTGCTTGACTGTGATCCCACCTGATGGTACCTAAGCAGTGATGTAATCGTTGATGGCGAGGCGCACTTGTTTATTAAGAGCCTATTCACTCTAGCCTTGAAGACACCCAAATTATAATTAAATATATATATTAATTATTCAAATTATAATTACGTGCTTCGTTTCAATTAATCAGAAAGATAAACTCTAACCAATAGCTTTTACTCTCACGTAAAATAGGCATTATTGATTTACGCTTTGTAGAATTTGGTTAACGATATAAAAAAAAAAATAAGCTAATCCAATGAAGGTTTACCTAGTCCCTTATAATGACACTATATTTTTATTTAGCGAAAAAAATTAACAAATATGTAAAGATATTAAATAAATAGATAATAACAAACACATATATCTAACATTTATATAACACACAAAGAAAACTAGTTTACAATGACACTGACTATTTTAAATGCCGATGATTTCAATACCGAAAATACTGTCTATTTTGAAAGCACTTTAAACTTTCGACGATGCAGATTATAAGCTCAAACCTGCGGCAGAATAAATAAGCTAACTTTCTAAGAATTCGCTAGATATAGAATACCGATCTGTTTGTTCGCCGTAGTTGAAATGTGAACTGGGTCAACAAACTCTGCAGGTATTTAAAAGCTATGTCTTTGCTTCGACGCAGCCAAAAGGTAAATTATGTGGTTTATTCAATATGGCTACAAATAACAAAGTTGCCAAACAAATTCGGGTTATTCCTCTTGGTTTTTATTTTTCACTAGAGCTCATTTTGGAGACTAGGTTAACTGACCTAGATCAAGTTAGATAGTAAGTTATAAAGTAAGTCTATTTAAATGTCTATCCTAATTATTTATTATATACTTTATTGTACACCATTACACATACAAAGGGAAACTAAAACACATACATACAATTGGCGGCCTTATCGCATTCCGCGATCTCTTCCAGGCAACCTGGAATGGACAGTAGATGCCTGAAATAGGGCTGTCATTGGTGTGACAAACCAGTATATTATAATAGATACATAGATATACATACATATGCTGTATAATAGATACATACGTAATTATTCAAAACTATTGACAGAAATATATGTACATAAAAGACGATTATTGATATTCACATTGACAGGTAATGTTGATAACGAGTTTTTTAAAAAAAAAAACAACGACTGAGCGCGTTTAATTGTGTCTGGTAATTCATTCCAGACGAGCAGCCTGGACAGTAAATGATTTATCATAGTAAGCTGTGGTATGGATTGGCAATTTAAGTCGCAAGTTCTCTGATGATCTTAGCAATTTTTGTATGTGAATTGCAGAGAAACTCAAAACGTTTTTTAAGGTAAAGAGGCGTGAAAAGGGAAAAGAGGATATTATACAGAAGAGAAAGAATATGAGCATTCCAGTGAAGGCGAATTGGCAACCACTTGATCTTTGTATGAAATTGGAAACGTGATCATATTTGCGCAAACCAAATATGAATCTTATACAAAAATTTTGAAGCCGCTCAAGTTTATCCAGTTGTTCTTGAGTGAAGTTAAGATCCTAGTGTCTACCTACGATGTAAAAAAAATATTTATGGTATTGATGTGATGGTAAAGATGCGCTCGTCTAGTCGAAGCAGCAAAGTCTTGAACATCATCACCGAGTGGCTAGTCTATCGGTTTTTTACAAGTTGCATTTCGGGGAGTGTGCGTCTAAATCGCTTAAACTAATTCCGCCAAACCCGTTTTTCCCTCAGTCCGCCTATATGCACAAAAAATTTGGAAATAAAACCATTGTGCTAAGCTGAGGAGTGGAATTCCCTGCCAAAGTCTGTGTCTCCTCATAGCTGGGTTCTCTACCTTTGCCCACTTCGCTTTTCTTCAGGACAAGCGGGAGTCTACCAATATTTAGAAAAAAGAAAACTTGACCACAACACCTACGAAATAATTCATATCACAAGATTTGAATTTGTCAATTTTTTTTTGTAACATTTTTATACCATGTCTGCTAAAATAAGTGTAGTTTAAAGTAGGAGACGGTGAGCAAAATATTTATTTACTAACTTTTGCCCGCAAAGTCCGTGTGCATAAAACATAACCTATGTCACTCAGGAATAAAGCAGGTTATATCGTGCTTTGTATCGGTGAAAAAGTTAAGTTAAGTCGGACCAGTACTTTCAATGATTACTTTATACAAATAAAAATTTACCTCTTTATTATATTAGTGTAGATTTACCTACACTAATATAATAAAACTAACTTTATGCAGTAATAAAACACCGTACAAAGGCAAATTTAATACACATATACTCATTTAATTGTAGTTCATAAGATTCACCGCAGCCCTGGAAAGCAAAGGGCAATAAAATTTAAGGAACTGACGAGTATTTGTCAATAAAATTCTGACAATCCTTCTGAGAACACTGAGTGGAAGAGGTCGAACAATGATTACTCGCCTGCAAAGAAAAAAACTATCCAATATCCATCAAAAAACAAACTTGCCAAAATCTTTGTATTTCAATTCTCATACATTCTGATAGTTGCAAAAACTATATTCCTCTTCAATACACAACAGCTCCAAAGTTTAGAGTTCCAAGTCAATAACGTTGAAACAGTCCGAGCTTGCCGGGAATCCGAGGCGGACATTCAACAATACATTTTTTAAGCAATTGATATTCGCATAGCCATCGGGCTCCCAATCTAGATGGAATGCTCCCTAGTGCCCCCTTCATGCAGTCGGACGCATATTGCAGTCATTGCCAGAATAGAGCCCACAGCCACGCGTTACTGTAGCACAGACCATGTATTACGCCAGTGAAATATTGCAACTGCATCGAACACATCAATAAAGTAAGCCTATTGAAAAATAAAATAGAACTCCATTGTTCCATAATAAAAATATGAGCAAACATAAAAGGTAGTGCCAATTAAATAGCTTCATTTTTTGCAGTTGAGAGATCTAGGTGAAATTTCACGTACGTTATTTTTTTACATCATAATGCGAAAATGGAGTGCGAAAAAAAAACAACCGTACAGTGATTTATTTCGCATCCACCATGTTGAATTTTATTTGACGTCATAATACACTTAAACTATGTATATGTATTTAACTAAAATTATATTACTAGCTTATGCCCGTGACTTCGTTTGTGTGAATGTCAGTTATCGCAGATGTGAAGTCGATGCCAGATAAAAAGTAAGCCCATCCTCTCTTAATTCACGTAAAATTTTATCAATATCGACACAGTACTTTAAAATGATAGCGTGACAAATAGACAGAGTTACTTTCACATTTATCTATACCAACATTAATAAATCTGTAGAAGTTTTTAGTTGAGCCCGCATTAGGTAAAATGTATGGAATCAATGTAGATAGCTTTTATTCATTACGTAAACGTATAAATGTATAACTGTATAACTAAGGCTAACTGTATAACTTGTTTCATCACAATCGGTTGACTATATCGAAAGATAAATACTAAATTCATTGACTATTAGGCGGTATGAAGTCAAAATCAAAATCAAAAATATTTTATTTTACATGGGCCTACATGGGCACTTATAAAACGTCAGAAGCTAGTGCACGCCGGGACAGTTAGTTTATAAGTTTGGATTACCCACTTCCCTGTGCGATTTCCTGCCACCGTGTTTTTTTTTTAAATACCTTCGTAGTAGGATAAAAAATAAACAGAATCGGGTCCCTGCGAGAATTTTAATCAGAGTGCGATATAAATTATTAACTAACCGCAGAAGTTCGCCTGAAAGCAGAATTTGTTAAAAACTATGTGTTATACAGCACACTCCTGACAGTATTCCCATGGCGACCTCATTACTACGGTCTTGTTTTTGTTTAATTTAATTTATATTCCGCCATGCTTTTCCAGATTAGAGCAGAGGCAGATTTTTCGTAGTCGTAGGTTCATGTTTATTTAAAGACCTGCTCTATTCTTGTTAACGTCGAAATGTGGACATGAAAGACCACCCACCTGATTCTTGACTACCAACGGTTAAAAAAGACTAACGACCATACAGTGACTGACTTAAGATCCTATGTCCCCGAGCTGGGGCAAAGGGCGTCTATAGTCACCCATCGTGACTGGTCTTGAGCTAAAAGACCATACAGTAATGAGTCAATAACATTGCGATTCAATTGTGAAATGGCATCGTGCCATTCTTTCTGAATAGCTGTTTCTTTATGTCTTTCTTCTACCTCAATAGCTTTAATTCGTCATTGTAAACCTTTTAAAAGAAGCCTCAGATATATCAGGGAACAAAATGTCCCCCAAATTGTCTTTCAATATTTTACAAGACATTCACGTGACGCGGGACATGTCCGAAACCATTTGACAGCTTTGCGTGTCATGTTGGGAAACATTTTGTGTCCTTAATATACCTGAGCCTATAGATGTTCAGGAGCAATGGTGGCCGATTGGTAACGGCCCCGACTTACGAGTTGTAGGCGGTTCAAACCCTGCCAGGCGCATTACTTTGTGTAATTTATTTCATCATCACTGGTCTCAAAATGGTGAAGAAAAACATTATAAGGAAACCGGCATGTCCTAGAACCAAAAATTCAATGACATGTGACATTCACAATCCCGCACTGGACCCGTGTAGTTGATTACGGCCCATTCTCTCTCCTAGAGAGGAGGTTGAGTCTCAGCAGTGAAAACATTAAAAAAGGCTGATTATGCTATATAGATAGGCTGATAGATGTATACATAGATGATAAATGATATATATATATATATATAAATCTATAGATGTATAAATCTATAGCATAATCAGTCTTTTATGTCACACTTTCATATCATATTTGATGACGACGCTTAAAATTGGGTATATTTAAAAAGAATGATAAGGAATGGTTCTCAAGTAAAATGGTCTTATGGTCTTGAAAGTAAAGAGATTTGTCGACATTGTCTTAAAATCACCATATCGATATTTATTTCTTGTTGCCTTTTTTTAGTTATTTTTTCATTTAAGTTAGTAGTAGACGTTAGATTTTATAGTTTAGCTGATACTCAAAATCATGTTGTAGTGTAACTTAACTGACATTTTAGTAAAGTGAGCAAGTACTAGCGCCATCACAATTTCAAAGCTAAACAAAAATAAAAATAAAAACTGTTCACTTGTCGAGCAACACTGTTTGGATTATGTTAAACTACATTTTTAACTTTATATCTATTTTTTAAAGGCTATCCTTATTGGAGAAATAACCTATATTGGTTTATTTCTCAGATTAAATCTCTATGAATCGCCATGGTCATCATCATCAGCCTTTTTAATGTTCCCACTGCTGGGACTCAGGCCTCCTCTCTAGGAGAGGGAATGGGCCGTAATCCACCACGCGGGCTTAGTGCGAGTTGGTGAATGTCACATGTCTTCGAATTGTTGGTTCTAGGACATGCCGATTTCCACTCGATGTTTTCCTTCACCGTTTTGAGAGCAGCGCCATGGTACTTTGATTTTATTAATAGATTACCTGGATTACTTTTTTCTTGATTATATTATATAGTAAGGTAACCCATTATATCATGGCCGGTCTCTAGTTATTTAATAAATAAAAATAATGATACAATCTCAAGTTTTACGACACCCATGGGTATGGAGGGATGGGGTGGTCCTGATAACACCCCGAGAATATAAAACTCGTAGCTGTTACAAAAAGCAATTTGGGCTTAATTTTATCTAAAGTTTTTTTATTATTATAATAAACGTACTCTTATTTCTTTTTTAGTAAGGAATACCCTGATTGTGTTAATTATTATCTGTTTTTTTTTTTGTTTCAACATTGAATAAGTTCATCATATAGTAAAGGTAAAGGTTACTGAGAAGAATGTATAATGAAAACGTGTTTCACCGAAGCCAAGTAACTTGGGACATAGCTACTAAGTACTATGCGAAGCTCAAGTGGCCAAGGCCTTCAACTTGGGTCAAGATCACCAAGTCACATGATACAAGGCCATCAAGTAACATAAACCACCAAATAACATGGAACCAGGCCAGGTAACATTTCACAAGCCCACCAAATAACATGATAAAGCTATAAAGTAACATTGGAGTACGTTACCAAGTAACATGGAACCGGACCACAATGTAATATGAGAGAAGACCACCAAGTGACATGGGTTCACACATGCACGATATGCGCGTGGAGATGCAACGCCGGGGTGAAAGTCTGCTGCCGCGACAGGTCACGGCATGGCGGACAGAGCTCCGGCGGGATCTCATTGTGAAATGGCGTCAACGACTATCGCAACCCGGTGCTGGGCACGCCACAATCATGGCGGTAAGTCCCCTCTTTAAGGCGTGGCTGGAAAGACCTCACGGCGTCCTTACCTTCCGCATGACGCAGGTCCTCACCGGACATGGTTCGTTCGGGAGTTTCCTGCACCGGATTCGTGCGGAAGTGACGCCCGGGTGTCGTCACTGTGCGGAATGCCCGGAGGACACGGTGGAGCACACAGTCGAGGTGTGCTCTGCTTGGGCGGAGCATCGCCGTGCCCTCATGGGGGCGATCGGCAGCGGAGACCTCTCGCGCCGGGCCTTGGTTGAGGCCATGGTCCGGAGCGAGGAGGAGTGGCAGGCGGTCGCCGACTTCTGCGAAGCAGTAATGCTCTCAAAGGAGGAGGCCGAACGCATCAGGCAACGGCGTTATCGCCGCCGCCGCCGCCGCCGGGATTCTGATCCCGATTTCCGGCCACGGTAGGCGCGGGCTTGCGGACAGTGAGCAATGGGTAGCTCGCTGTCCGGCCGTCCGGTAACTGTCCGGACCAAGCCCAAATAGTCGACGGCGTGCACTGTTTCCGCGCGCCTCAAGGAGTTGTCAGCAACAGCATCCCACCCAGCCGGATCGAAGCCTACTGCGGCCAGGGTTATCCGAAAGGGCGTTTGAGCCCCGGTAAGAAAGCTAGAAGGAACGGGGTGGGTCTTTTAGTCAGTAAGAGTCTGACACTATCTCCCGCTCCGCCCAAGAGCGGGGGATGTCAATGCATTATTTTTTCCCACCATAATAAAAAAAGTGACATGGGTTAAAGCCATCAAGTAACTTGCCACAAGGCCACAAGTGACGGACAAGATTACCTAGTAACGTAGGACAAGATCAAAAGTAACAATGTAAGACAAGATCACCAAGTGCCATGGAACTAGGCCAAGTAACATTAAACAAGGCCTCTAAGTAATATGTGCAACATAATGCAATGGGATAAAGTCATCGAGTAAAAAGGAACACGGCCAGCACGTGATATGGTACTAAGTCATGAAGTAACATGCGACTAGACCAAAAAGAAACATGAGTCAAGAGCACGAAGTGACATGAAACAAGGCCAAGTAACATTTCTCAAGGCCAAGTAACATTTTTCAAGGCCAATAAGTAACATAGGACAAGGCAAGGAAGACAATAATGATTGAATAATATCAAGTATCCATCTTCAATAATGTAAGTAAACGACTATACTGTTTGTCCATTTACTATTACTACTCCATTTACATGTAGGTATCTATCTACAATGTAGCTTCCTAAAGCTATCAGTCAACAAGCTCGATTATTAGTACAAGCTCACTCTAGGGTAGCGAAGACTGTAAAATACTGGAAGCGTCAGCTTTAAATAGTTTTGCAATTAAAAGTTTACTGCTCCGTCCATAGTAAATCTACGTAAATTAACATAGCTATTTTGTTAGTGATAGAAATTATTTTAACCTTTCGAATGTTGTAATTAGAGACACATACAGTTTAATGAATTAACCTTTCAATTGTGATAATTGCAGACACAATTGAAAGACAATAGGTGCGCGAACGCCGGCGTTCGCTTGGGGTTTAATGAATTAAATCGATATGACCAACTTATCCCTAGGCTTTTAGTTAAAAAAGAAGTACGATTTAAAAAAATGCAGTAATTTTTCTCTGCAGGTTTTTGAAATAGAATTCTCAATCATCAAACACTTCGTGTGTCAAGTGTATTATAGCGTTTTTAGGGTATTTTTTTTTTGGGAAAATCATCATTGACAACCCCGCTCTTGAGCGGAGCGGGAGATAGTGTCAGACACTTACTGACTAAAAACCCACCCCGTTCCTTCAAGCCTTCATACCGGGGCTCGAGTGGTAACTAACCCTGGCCCCGGTAGGCTTCGACCCAGCTGGGCCCTTGCTGTTGCTGACAACTCCTTGAGGCGCGCCGGAACAGAGCGCGCCGTCGACGACTTGGGCTCGGTCCGAACAATTACCGAACGGTCGGACAGCGAGCTACCCATTGCTCACTGTCCGCAAGCCCGCGCCTACGGTGGTACGAGAGCGCCGCGCCGTTGCCCGATGCGGTCAACCTCCTCCTTTGCGAGCATTACTGCTTCGCAGAAGTCGGCGACCGCCTGCCACTTCTCCTCGCTCCCAGCGTTTTTAGATCACTATCTCTTAACTTGTTTACTGTTTCATGATATTTCTATAAACAGAATTAAACTTAATTGAAAATGGCTCTGTATCAATATGTTAAAGATTCGCATTGTTATTCGTTGTTGTTCATAAAAACATGGATTCTGATTTACATTATTTCCTGGAATAGCTTGTTGTCTGGAGTTATCCTCCAATTGTTAGCAGGCAAAATAAATAAACGCTTAACCAAAAAACAATATAAATGCCGGAATTATTTAAGCGTATTTTAATGATAAATGTTATCAACACAACAGCACCACTGTATTAATTATTAATGAACATGCTGCGGTTGTTTAATATCCAGTAAAATATAATACATGCCGTGGTATACCGCAGGTTTAAGATCCAACTTCTAGGGCTTAAGTTTGTGGGTTCTGAACCCGTGTAAGAAATAGTCGATTTTGAATTTAGTTTGTGTGCGCCTTATACGCCTTTACGAGCCTTTTTTTCTCTTCATGGATTTCAGCCTATGGTGAGTGGAGCGCTCTATCAGACTCTTACTGATTAAAAACATCCAAAAACCAGTGAATGGATCTCGAGCTCCGGTATGAAGGCTAGAAGGTACAGCGTAGGTCAATTAGTCAGTAAGAGTCTGACAATATCTCCCACTCCGCCCAAAAGTGGGGGTGGTCATTGGATGATTTTTCCCACCTTAAAAAAAGGGGTCCACTTGTTTTTGTGACTGTGGGTGCAGTCACTTCCGCTGCTCTGGACTAGTGGTGACTCGACCCACGTGGGAAGATTACCCAAGAACCTTCCTCAACGACACCCGGTCCGCCTGGTACGGGGAGGGAAAGACTTCTCCCCTACCCTTATCGCTGCCTCCTTCTACGAGATGACATTTTCTCAGAAGGACATTACCGTGTTGCATGAATTTGCATGTGACTGTTCCTAGGTAAACTATCGAAACTGAAAAAGCTTACTTACCAGGTAAGCTTAAAACAGAAATAAAAAATGCATATTTTCAGATTCGAGAGTTTCCTCCTCCTTGCGTCGTATTCCTCAATGCTGAGGGTCGTGACCTCCCTGCTTCATCACTCTAACCCTTATGATATTCCTCCATCTGTTCCTGTCTCTGGCGATGTGAAGGGCATTGTTTTTGACTGGACAGTCAAAAATCAAAAAAAAAAAAATCAAAAGTTTTTATTGCACATAGGCCTAAATGGGCACTTATAAAATATTAGAAGCTAGTACATGGTTCCAAATTGTTCGTTTCCTATGGAGAAGAACCGGCGAAAAACTCTATGGTTACTCTTTTATAAAAATGGTGGTTCTTACAATATTTCCATATCACAGTATTAATAGATATTATGTAAGAACAGTGTAGATCGGTCTATATTGTACTAAAAAATAATCATATAATAAAAAAGTGAGTCAAACTAGGAAGTAATCAAGAATTCGCAGTCTTCAGTGTTCTTACATTTACATTATAAAAAAGAGGCTATATAAGAAAAAAAGCTAGAAAAAAAATGGCAACTGAAAATAAATGAGACGTTAAAAAATATATATATTAACGAATTTAAGGTGGTTGGGGTTCGATGAAGTACCTGGGACTCGTCCTCGACAGCCGGTGGAATTTCGTGGAGCATTTCCGACGTCTGGCTCCCAAACTCAGCCGGGCTGGGGCTGCGCTCAAGCGGCTCCTGCCCAACCTTGGGGGTCCAGACGCCTCCTGCCGGAGGCTCTACGCGGGGATCGTTCGGTCCATGGCCCTCTACGGGGCGCCGGTGTGGGCGCCGTCGCTGAAAAAGCAACCGGCGGCCATACTAAACGCCTGCCAGAGGGTCATGGCGATAAGGATGGTGCGGGGATACTGCACGGTCTCCCGCGAAGCGGCGAGCCTTCTGGCTGGCCTGCTGGGCACGCCACAATCATGGCGGTAAGTCCCCTCTTTGAGGCGTGGCTGGAAAGGCCTCACGGCGTCCTTACCTTCCGCATGACGCAGGTCCTCACCGGACATGGTTCGTTCGGGAGTTTCCTACACCGGATTCATGCGGAAGTGACGCCCGGGTGTCGCCACTGTGCGGAACGCCCGGAGGACACGGTGGAGCTCACAGTCGAGGTGTGCCCTGCTTGGGCGGAGCATCGCCGTGCCCTCGTGGGGGCGATCGGCGGCGGAGACCTCTCGCGCCGGGCCTTGGTTGAGGCCATGGTCCGGAGCGAGGAGGAGTGGCAGGCGGTCGCCGACTTCTGCGAAGCAGTAATGCTCGCAAAGGAGGAGGCCGAACGCATCAGGCAACGGCGTTATCGCCGCCGCCGTCGCCGGGATTCTGATCCCGATTTCCGGCCAACGTAGACGCGGGCTTGCGGACAGTGAGCAATGGGTAGCTCGCTGTCCGGCCGTCCGGTAACTGTCCGGACCAAGCCCAAGTCGTCGACGGCGCGCACTGTTCCCGCGCGCCTCAAGGAGTTGTCAGCAACAGCAGGGGCCCAGCCGGGTCGAAGCCTACTGGGGCCAGGGTTATCCGAAAGGGCGCTCGAGCCCCGGTATGAAGGCTAGAAGGAACGGGGTGGGTCTTTTAGTCGGTAAGAGTCTGACACTATCTCCCGCTCCGCCCAAGGGCGTGTCCTCCGGGCGTTCCGCACAGTGGCGACACCCGGGCGTCACTTCCGCTTTGATTCGGAACAGGAACCTCCCGAACCCGTGACCCGTGAACCCGGACCTGTGTCATGCGGAAGGTAAGGACGCCGTGAGGTCTATCCAGCCACGCCTTAAAGAGGGGACTTATCTAAAGGTGGTTGGGGTCAAATAATATAAAAAAAAAACTGGGCAAGTGCTAGTCAGATTCCCGCACTGAGTGTTCCGTACAAACTTACCTATGAAAACAGCTCAATTTCCGAATCGAGTTTCGAAGATTTTTTCGAATCACCATTTTTTTTTTGTGACGTTTCTACAAATTTACAGTTATCAGTTTTTTTCCTATACTTGTATTACATGACCTTGCTTCAAGTATTATTTGTGTAATAATACATCACCACTACAAACACGCAAGCGGTGAACGAAAACATTGTGAGGAAACGCCGCATTTCCCAGAACCAAAAATTAGAAGACACGTGTAAGCAAGCAGAACTTGGCCCACGCAATGAATTTAGGCCTTTTCTAGAGAGGAGGCCTCAGTACCAGTAGTGGGAAAATGATAAAACTCATTATGCTTAATAAATATGGATTCTTCTGATATAAAATTACTAATTGATAAATACATAAAAGACTTGTTTACATCATTAAAACTGGATTTGGATTTCATATGAAATAGTTTTGTTTTGGAATGTTTAATCAATTGGAAACGTAATTACAATGCCAAAATTAGTTTCTACCTATGCTTATTAGAATACATTACAAACTATGTTATGGCTTTTAAAACAATTTAATGATGTATTGTGTACATATGTATTAAAATAATTGGTGTATATAATAAATATTGTGTATATTAATATTTTGAATTTGTAATGATGCATAATGGCACCTGTATCTCAGCAGTGACATTTCATGTTTGTATTCAAAAATAAATAATATTAACAATCATCATCATCATGTCAGCCGATGGACGTCCACTGATGGGCCTTCCCCAAGCGTCGCCACAAAGACTGGTCCTGCGCGTCCGGATCGCTGCGTCGTCCGGTACGCGGTCGCCACTCCAGAGCCTTTCTTCCGGATCGACCATCTGTTCTGCGTGCAATGTGCCCTGCCCATGTCACTTAAATTTGGCGATTCTTCGAGTCATGTCGGTAACCATGGTTTTCCTGCGGATATCTTCATTTATGATGTGATCACGCAAGGAAACTCCGAGCACAGCCCTCTCCATTGCCCTTTGGATGACTTTAAGTCTTCTTATGAGGCACGTTGAAAGTGACCACGTTTCGGAGCCATAATAATATTAATCATTATTTCTTTTCCCACAGGTTCACAAAGAATAAGCCACTACCGGCGACTTTGTATCGGTTTTTTAGTTATCTTTGCTTAACCGTAATCCTAGCAATTAATGCAAATTATTGTGACCCGGGAGAAGATTATAGCTTCCATTTGCATTTCCATACAAACAATACGGTCTTAAATACGTGGTTTTCTTTTTCACATTTCTATGTTGGTTTACTTATTAATACCATTTTTTGCTTTGGGTGGAATTAGAGGTAGTATCAGTTTTTACTGATTTAAACCCACCTGTTTCTTCAACTGTCTGAATCGTTCAATTCATATATGTACTTTTTTTAGTTTATCTACGTGTCGTGTCGTGTCGGGTTGTGTGTCGTATTGTGTCGGGTTGTTTGTCGTATCGTGTATGTGTCGTTGTCTTTTTTTTTACTACTTACACTCCTCGGATACTATGCCTCGGATAGCGTGTAAAGTCGTTGATCCTGGTTATTTTTTTTTCTCGGCTTTCATTCGTAGATCTTTGAAAAAGCCAAATAGCCATCTTTGGCCATAAAGTCTAACCATCAGTCTATCCAATAAGTACCGTGTTGCGAAAGTAACTGAATTGAGAAGGTCTATTGTGCAGTTGTTCTAGATAATGCACTAGCTTTTGCCCACGACTTCACCTGCGTACATTAAATGTAGCCTATGTCACTCAGAAATAAAGCATCTTTTTTATCGGTGAAAAAAATTTTGCAATCGGACCGAACGAATCGAACCGAACGGAGTACTTTCAGAGGTCCTACAAACAAAAACGAAAAACATAAAAACAAAAAAAAAACTATTATAGTGTAGATGATTGTTCAATCGCATTCGGCTAGACTGTGGGTGAGTTGCACCATTTAACTATAACGATAACAAAGCCGTTAACTGATTGACAAATAGGCGACCGTTTCACGGCTGGTTATGGTTTGGTTATAGTTAAATGGTGCAACTCACCCTGTAAGTGCTTGTTGCGAAAGCTAGAGAGAGATGTTAAGGGGATGCAACTTGACATACATTTTGATTGTTTTTCATACGACCGCTCTTACGCGATTATTACATTATTACAAATTTTTCATTTGATATTTTGGAAACAGCTTCTTGTAGATATTATCTAGGCTTCTATTGAAATCAATTTACACATTTGTGGAAAATTAACCCAGTAAAAACCTCAGAAAATCTGCTATTTTGCATGAACTTTGGCACTTCATAATTTACTTAAAAATTAAAAAGGTATAACAATAGAAGCCATGCAAATTTTATCAATATTCTAAATTACGACAATTATTTTTAAAAACTTTTAAGGGTTTCAAGAAAACATGTATTTCCTGGAACAAGTTTTGTAAAATATCTGAGTAAATCACGGAATTACAGAATGATAACAGAGTTTTCAGGCGTTATCTCTATATTTTAGCGTTGTTTTTTCGTCAAACATCGCGTTGTTTCCCGTTAGATGAAGCAACAAGCTTTTAAACCATTCTCGATGCTGACGATAGACCAGTGGAAAAGCGGCTTCTTTATTCCCGATTTCTGGCCACCGCAGGCACGTAGGCTTGCGGAAAGTGAGCAATGGGTAGCTCGCTGTCCGGCCGTCCGGTAACTGTCCAGACCAAGCCCAAGTCGTCGAGGGCGCGCACTATTCCCGCGCGCCTCAAGGAGTTCGCGGGTCGCGGGAATCCGATGGATGCGTGACGCACAGGACCGGTCGTTGTGGCGACACTTGGAGGAGGTCCAACAGTGGACGAGTTTCGGCTGATATAATGATGATCACCATCTGTAATAACTGTCTTAGGGCGCTTTCAATTTATGCGTTTTTTGATGGCCTGGTGCCGTATGCAGTACTGTGTACGGACGATCGTATTTTTCACATAAAGCGCGCGGTGCGGCTACCGTGCGGCGAACGATCGAAACAGGACGGCAACGTCACAAGCACCACGTGTTCAATTAAGTGTTGAATAGTTCAGTGTTAGGAATAGCGCCTCACTAACATACAAATACATGGCAGTCAGATATGTTTTCAATTTAGGCGCTTGTTTCCGGACTGCCAACGTACTGCAATCGGCCAGCTGCAGTACGGCTACTGTAACTCTTTCGAATATTCCTGCACCGAATGTAATAATGCTTTTTGAGACATGAGAAGAATCTAAATATATTATGATCGTATCGTCACCCTACCACAGGCCAACTTTCCACACTGATCCCAATTTTCAGCCACCGTAGGCGCCGTCTTGCGGACGCCGAGCATTAGGTAACTCGCCGTCCAACCGGTCGGACCGAGTCCAAGTCGACGACGATGCGTAGTACGTTTTCCACGCGCGACTTAGGTAACATCAAGGACTTACTGAACCGATCAAAAAACAGTGAAAGTATTAGTGATTTCGAGTCATTTATACGAGTAACAAGCGATGACATCAGTGTATGGGCCTAACCCTAAAAACCAAGTTAAAATTAAACAAAACAAGTATAAAAATTAATGCCAAAAAAGCTCAGCATAACGCCAGGTAGTAACACAAAGCCACCACTTGACGCTGATTAAAAAAAAACTACGAATAAAATCAATACTGGCGATCAACAGAAAAGAAGCAAAAGTAATGAAGCTCGACAAGTCTTGTAGAAACATTTCGACAAGATAAATACGTTACAAGTTACTACGAGTATTTCGAAAGTGACAGGTCGACGTGAGGGTCCAATGAAACCAATACCAAATATGCTATCAAGATCGTGTAGTACATGCTCTCCTGGAGTTGAAGTCATGAATATCGATATCGAGAATATTCAGTACATTGACGTAACATTCGATTTAGGTGGACAATATTTAGGTCAGATTTATTGACTGGTTTTGTTATGAAGTTTAATTTATTTTTAACCTAAGTTACCTAACATGTTTTCTTCACTACTGACTTATTATTATCTATTTTTAATTCATTAAACCCCGCTCTCTCATTGTCTTTCTACTGTGTCTCTAATTACGGTATTTTAAAGGTGGCCTAACAGTCGCTATCCTATTAGCTATGAACTGTCCAACATACAAATTGTCAATGTTGTATGTCCCCGGTATGAAGGCTAGAAAGAACGGGGTGGGTCTTTTAGTCAGTAAGAGTCTGACACTATCTCCCGCTCCGCCCAAGGGCCCGCCCTTGGATGCCAATGCATGCGCCGGGCCTTGGTTGAGGCCATGGTCCGGAGCGAGGAGGAGTGGCAGGCGGTCGCCGACTTCTGCGAAGCAGTAATGCTTGCAAAGGAGGAGGCCGAACGCATCAGGCAACGGCGTATTCGCCGCCGCCGTCGCCGTCACCGGGATTCTGATCCCGATTTCCGGCCAACGTAGACGCGGGCTTGCGGACAGTGAGCAATGGGTAGCTCGCTGTCCGGCCGTCCGGTACCCGGACCAAGCCCAAGTCGTCGACGGCGCGCACTGTTCCCGCGCGCCTCAAGGAGTTATCAGCAACAGCAGGGACCCAGCCGGGTCGAAGCCTGCTGGGGCCAGGGTTATCCGAAAGGGCGCTCGAGCCCCGGTATGAAGGCTAGAAGGAACGGGGTGGGTCTTTTAGTCAGTAAGAGTCTGACACTATCTCCCGCTCCGCCCAAGGGCGGGGGATGTCAATGCAGGATTTTTCCCACCATAAAAAAAAAAATGCCAATGCATGATTTTTCCCACCATAAAAAAAGGGGCCGTTACCACTCAGTCACCACTGCAATAGTAAATAGTTAATAAAATATATTTCTTTTTTTTCTCATTAAGGCAAAAAAGAAAGAAAGAAAAACAAAGAAGGTTGTTATGAACATAATTTTAAGTACAATACTAACAACATAATTGTATTATGGATCTTGTATCTGAAATAAATAAATAATGTCTGTGAGAAAATTAAGAACTATATTTACGAAACTATATTTAACTCTTTGAATGCCGTAATTAGAGACACAATAGAAAGACAATTGTTTATGTCGAACAGTGTAACATAAGACATTCAAAAGGTTAATTAGCATAAGCACAAGAAAGTACTCGTACTAACAGAAAGGCTAAAATATAAAATTATGGTGCTCTCAATGCGATTAATATTAACCATAACCGATCAACAGCCATGGCTCCAATATTGGATAAAAATACTAAGAAATACGCTGAAGCCTCTAGTGAATTCCCCATCAATATAATATATTAATACCAATTACTTAATACGAATGGATTTCCTTAGCACGCGATCATATTCTAGGAAGCTTTCAATTTTATTTCATTCGCGAAATCAATCTGAATAAGTTGCAAAATAAAAGACAAAATCAAAAAAAAAAAACTACAGGTGTTCACGGCCCTTTCATCTACATCATTTTATAAAAGGAGAAACTAACTGACTGATATATCAATATACAACCGAAACTAATATGAATAGAAACGTGATATTTTGCAAAAAAATATTATTGTATAAAGTAGGGTTCTAAAGTTTGTACGGTGAAATTTACTTTATGTATTCAAAATGTAAAATGGACATATTGTAAAATCAATCGTTTTTAAAATGAGTTACCGTAGAGTTTCTTGTCGGTTTTTTTGCTGATTGGAACTGTGCAATATCTTCTGATGTTTTAAAATTGCCTATCTAGGCTGATCTCCGTAGACTCTTGAAGAAAAACCTTGGTCGTTATGGCACTCCCAGCAAATTTTAAACATCGATGTTTCAATGCGCGCGTATATACTGAGAGAGTCGAGAGTGGTGGCGTAATGAAGGCATGACGACATGACGATGTCATCCCATTTACCGTCACAGCATTTTAGAAAAAAAATCTACTAAGGTGCACCGATAGATGTGAAAACAAATATAAATATTAACCTTTCCATAGACAAAAGAAGGAATACGTGATAAAAAAGTGCAAATAAAATCATAATCAAATATTTAAGGCAATATTCCAGATCTTACAAGACGTATCAGACCAATAAACTATCAGACGTTCCACTCCAACACCTTACACTACATCAATTCTACAAAGGGGTGCTTCCAGTATCACTAAACCACGTTTCAAGGGATAGATCGCGTGCCGTCGGAGATTTATAACTCAATCCGACAATCAGCGAAACGCTTAACTAGCTGACGATAAGGTGTCGGCGAATGATTGCGTCCGTCTATTTGCCGTGAAATAGGAACTATTGACTGCTAACCGTTAAATACGATTTGGGGATAGATTATGATGTTATTTTGGGCTGTTGCGCAGCTATTGGTGGCGGATTGAGTGGTCGTCTACTTTGATTTTATATGACTTGATTTATGATTTAAAGTCGGTTTTACGAGTGGCATTGAATAGGAATGACAAATTGTCACGGTAAGCTTAGACATTTTGAGCCTTTTGGTTTTTTGTGTCTACAGGAAAAAGGAGATGTCTAAAGTATGGTAGGACATTACCATAACCCATTTTTCTCGCATGTAAAGCTATTGGTCCCGGTGGTCATGCGTAAATCTTTGACAGTTTTTACTGGTAGTCAGCCTCCAGAAGATCTAACAATCAGCCTATTCGAAAAGTATTGTTTTACCCAGTAACTGGGTTATAGACGTCTGATAGGCAGTCGCCCCATTTAAAATACGGGTATTTAGCCGCGTCCAGTTGGGCTGAAAGCCAACCCCAAGGTTGTTAGGAAAAGTCTAGGAAGATGAGGCCAACTAAGGTAACCGGCACAGCCCGCAAAGTAGTTACGGCGGACGGTTCCAAGCTTTCAAGAAAGTAAAAAAAGTAATTCAGGCAAATAAACAAACTTTTAGTAAGATTAAAAATAATCCCAGCCCACAACATCTTTCAGCCTAGAAGGTGCTGAGTTCCTATCAGTATCATAATGTTTTTTTTTAGGTGGGAAATCATTTAATGACTTCTCCCACTCTAAGGCGCGCGGGAGAGTGTGTTGGACTTTAATTGTATAAAACTACCAGTATGTTCCTTTAGTTGCAATTTGCGTTCTGTCTAAGAACGAGTTTGCCTTTCAGAAGTCGACCTATAGCCCCAGTAGGCTTCAGCCCAGCTAGGCCCTACCGGAGGTAAAGGGTTTATTTATTTATTTAACAATTCATGTACACACTTAACTTATATAAGAAAAGAAAACAGAAACAGAAAGATAGGTACATAGGTGATGCTTATTTCTAACGAAATCTCTTCCAGCATACCTATATATAGAGAATTAGAAAAAAAGAGAAGTAGACACCGTGTGTAAAAGTGACAGGAAAAGAAACAAACAAAACAATTATTATATGAACATACCTACCAAAATAAGAAAAAAGAAGGTCAAAACCAAGCCAAGGCCAAGGCCAAGGCCAAGGTTAATATAGATAGGTAGGTTATATAGGTATTTTATTTCACTACAACGATTTGATCTTTAATGTGTGTACATTATTTTTGTGTGCATAAGCTATTTTCAAAACCAGCCCACTGTGGTGTGGTAGAACTACTTTTACCTACCACTTAACTTGATAATAATTTCCTATAAATTAAAAACCTATTAGTAACCCTCAAACTAGTATGAATGTCGTATATTATAACGAGTTTATTAACCCGTACCTGCCTTTGGCACTTGATATTCAAGTGTATACCTATGAGACTTACGTTTTGACATATCGTATACCTTGGGTGTAATGAAAACATTTGGAATGTCACCCCTAACTAGTGGCATCTTTAATCAACTGGCTTCTAAATTGACAGGCTTTAGAGGGATTGACATAAATATTGTAAAATAATAACCATCGTGATGGCTCAGTAGTATAGGCTTTTCAATAATAGGTACCAACTTTTCAAAGTTTATCAGTAGTTTCTAGGGGTAATAGGCAAGAAGGAACGGGGTGGGTTTAAAGGGGTGTCAGTAATGTCATATTACTGATAATCCGTGCCTGGAAAGCACGTTAAACCGTTAGTCCTGATTGTCATTAGCAAATCTTTGACAGTAGTTACAGGTATTCAGATGCCAGAAGGTCTGACCATAAATCTATCCAAAAATACGCAAATCCCAACTTAGCAACACCAGTGGTGAGAACTTACTACAGGCAAAATTCGTATCTGATTAGAGCGTGTCGAGCTTTTAACATGGCCGGCCGGGAAGTTGACATCGATCCTTTTAATACTAGCATACGTAAATTGAAACGAACCCTTCGTAACGATTTTTTCGCAAACATCCCATAATTTTGAAATTATTATTTTTATTGTTGTTCCTATTTATTTAGAATCGTGGCGTAGTAATTTTAAAAAATATCGATTTCTTTAGGAATATTAATTTAGTTTTTAAACTGTGTATTTATAATATAGTGTAATGAACCGATTGTTTCAACACATATTTTATTCATTTACTGTAAGTGAAAACTTGTAATTGGCTTTAGTTTTATTATGATAAGTTATCATGTTTTTGTTATCTGTAAGTTTTCCAAATAAAATAAAGAGTATCGAGTTGCCCAGTACAGTTACTGGACAACTATCGACTGGCCTGTTAGCCTAGTGGTTAGTGGACCTGACTGCTATGCCAGTGGTTGTGGGTTCGATTCCCACCCAGGACAAATGTTTGTATGATGAGCATAATCATTTGTTCTGTGCCTGGGTGTAATTTATCTATAATATGTATGTATTTAAAAATATTTAAGTATGTTTATCAGTTGTCTAGTACCCATAACACGAGCTCTGCTTAGCTTGGGACTAGACGGCATTGTGTGTTAGCGGTGGAATATAAAAAAAAAAAACTCAATACTCCTTGGCTAAACCAGTGGTTATGGAGGTTTGATAGGCAGAGCCGGTCCATAGCACAGCAGCATACGTTTAGACTGGAATCTGATCAAAGCTAGTTGTAAATTGGCTAAGGAGATGAATAGACGAAGTTACCAGGATCAAATACGATAGGGTGGGTCTCGTCAACTGCATGCAGAATGACAGTTGTATATTTCAGCAAAAATTTCTGAAGTTGGATGACTGTACGGTTAGCGGTTGGTGACTTAAACACAATAATCAGTAATAGTCGGAGGCGCACGGGAACAGTGCGCGCCGTCGACGACTTGGGCTTGGTCCGGACAGTTACAGGACGGCTGGACGGTGAGCTACCCGTTGCTCACTGTCCGCAAGCCCGCACCTACGGTGGCTGGAAATCGGGATCGGAATCCCGGCGACGGGCGGCGAGAGCACCGTTGCCTGATGCGGTCTGCCTCCTCCTTTGCGAGCATTACTGCTTCGCAGAAGTCGGCGACCGCCTGCCACTCCTCCTCGCTCCGGACCATGGCCTCGACCAAGGTCCGGCGCGAGAGTTCTCCGCCGCCGATCACCCCCACGAAGGCACGGCGATGCTCCGCATGTCGATAAACAACTAGAACTAATCAATTTCATCAATCGAAAAACCCTGAACAGTTTTCCGTTCAACAAACAATACCTTCTGTACAATATTTATAATAATAATGGAACAGGAAAATAAACGTACACTATCGACTTATTCATCTTCGCATCCATTGTTCCACGTTGTTAATATCCGTCGCGGAACAGACTGTGGCATTAAAAAGAACAAGGAAATGGAATGTACTACAATTATTGTACCTGTTTGTTGTATTGTTTGTACTACATCACTGTTCTGAGGAGTGGATGAAAAGGTTCTGGTTGATCGTTGGTCTGCCAGTTATTAAAAACCAACTCAATACTTATTTATTTTAGAGGTGAAAAAGTTTTTTTGGCTGCTGGACAAAGGTCTACCACAACTTCTACCAGGTATTCTTTTCTTGAACCACTTCGAACCAGTTCTTGCGGTAGGCATTTAGGTCATCTTGCCAACTCTTCCCAGGTCGACCTCGGCGGCGGCGTTCATCTTCATGTACGCACTTTGTGGAGATTCTTGCCCAACAGTCAGAGTGCATCAAAAAGGACATGTTTCGGAAATAATTTTTTCGCCTTCTCACTCCGCATCCATTCTATGGTGGAGCAAAAAGGCGTGTCCGACTTTTGCTGATTAAAACCCACCTGTGACTTCTAATTTTTTCTAATTGTCTTTTAATTTTAATTGTTTCTGAGAGCCAGTTGCAGTTTTCACCGCGGTTTTCTCGAAAGGAGAGGTATAATATAGGCTATTATTCCAAAGCAATTAAAATACCAATATGATATACCTTATAAAAAAGCTTATTTAGTACGCTACTCAGTACTCATTCATAATAAACTATGAATTTTTAAGCCTCAATTTTCGTGAAAAATGTTTTAGTTAAAATAAAACTCACTTTTTTTATTTATTCGTTCCTACGCAATAGAATAATAATGCATTATCAAAAAAAAATCTGTCGAAAGATGGTCAAATCCGTAGATAGAGTGCGAGCAAGATAACTTGGCGCGGAGCTGGGGGCGTGCTTAATGTTGCCAGCTTAACAAATCTATTTTCCTTAATTTGATTAAAAACGCTCTTTCATAAATAATACAGAGAAATTTAAAGAATTTAATCAATTAATTTATACCTTTATTATTTAAAAAAAATCGTGAGGACTTTGTAAATCTTTTATTTAATATAATTAGCACTTAAGGCACCAGAACTCCACGCTAGTCTTTTGAGATCCATTAACCTATCAGATTTTAAAAATATTTTCTTGTAGAGATACATTGACAATCTTCCGGGATTACATTAACACTTGCGCTTTTGTATTGTCTCTTGTAGGGGCTCTGTTTATTTATGTGCAGTGGTATGATGCATTATCCATTACTACAATATAATTCTCTTTTAGATTTAGCACTATTTATTCTTTCATGTTCTTACATGACAAGCATGGCATCAAGTGACTATCATGATGATATGATTTCTGCAAGCTTCTTAGCGTGCAGAATTCATATCATCATGATAGTCACTTGATTAAGATTTAAGCACATAGTAGCAGTTAATTTTCAACAAACTTTGTTGACTTGCTAGGTACCACTCGGGTACGCATATTAAGGTAAATTTTATTGTAATGGTTACCCGAAAAATTGTTTGACAACTGGATCTAATTTTTAAAAATGGTAACGGTACCATTTTTGAGAAATGAGAAAATATTGAGCCTACGGAGGCTCAATATTTTCTCATTTCTCTTCACAAACAGGTTTGACTTTCAAGATAATATCCCTGCTAGCACTATTAATCACTTTTGGTATAATAATGACGACGATTTACTTCAGAAACGATAAAAAACACAGAACACAACACTTTCTCCTGACACATGACATAAACGTCAAACGATTAGTTTCCAATTTCGGCCACGCGCCAACTTATCTTGCGCTAGCTCTATCACATTTACGATTTGTCAAATTTACGTCTGACGTAGAAATAAACACATAGATACACTACTACACTATAAGTACGAGATACACACACACAGGTACAAAGTACCATAGGGTTGCCAATCCTATAAAATAATGTATATTATACAAGTTTGCAATTTTTTCGCTACACTTAGAAAAAAAAAACCGCAGGTCTGTAAAATGTTATTTATTGCTCAAAAAAATCAAAATTGCACATACTCTTTTAACCTGTATTATAAGTCAGATTGCTGTTATTTTTTTTCGAGCGCCGATTGTACATACGTCTGTACAACTTGAAGACCTTGAAAAACGCTTATTTTTCGTTTTGTACACACGTCTGTACGAAACTTATTTGGCCGAAAATTTTAGTTTCTATATTATATTATTCCATATTTATTATATTATTTGTTTTTTCTAGAAAAAAATAAAAAAACATTTTTATTATATATTTATTTATTTTATTGGTGATTTACGTAAACACGGCAATTTTCCGGGTCATTAAACTCTGGCGCTCGAGGGGTTAATTATTGTTAAATATAGTTAGATGATAAAATATAAACACTAACCAAAGTGTTATAGATGACTGCAGATACATAGATAAAAACACCATGTAGACAAGCGCATTTGGATACGCTTGCATGGCGCTTTTACAATTCCTACAACACAAAATAGTGACACGATAACGGTGACAAATGTAACTAGAGATACAATGTTGCAGAGGGAACCTTTGTTTGATGGTCATAAGCGCAGCTGCAAAACTGCACCTACAGTTTCGGCTTTGATAACCAAGTCCAGCACGTTTCATTATCAAATATCTTCTCCCGCTCAAGAGAGAAATTTAATATCTAAAACTCACCCATGATCCTTCAGTTATTCTTAGCGATCCAGGGCCGTGGTGAAACTTTCGAATCGAAGCTACTTACCTACCTATATGTCGTCGCATAGGAATTATCCCGTATTTAATCCCCATAATATAATATAATATAATATAATATAATATAATATAATATAATATAATATAATATAATATAATATAATATAATATAATATAATATAATATAATATAATATAATATAATATAATATAATATGATATGATATGATATAATATAATATAATAATGCATTATCATTTGTGATAATGCTCATCACACAAACATTTGTTCTGGGTGGGAATCGTACGATCTCCGGCATAGCAGTCAGGGCCACTTACCACTAAACCAGCAGGCCAGTCAAATATATCAAAACTGATTTTCATCCATATTTACACTCAAACGTTCAGTTGAAAATCAGTGTCAGGCAACTGCTACGTAGTTTATGTGGCATTATGCTGAACTTAACCTATTTGGCTCAGACGTGAGACACATTGTTAGGGTCTTTTTTATTTAATTCTTACTTTTAATAAAAGTTTTCAATACTTTTTTGTTGATTGCGAGCCAAATAATCAGGTTTTCTTTCTTTCATCGCGGTTTCAGAGATATCCACGTGATTAGAAATCAACTTTTTGGCGGTTGCCCGGACCAGAGACAACACCCGATTGGTTGTATCCTGTTTTCAACGGAAGTTTTCGGGGACTTTTCATACCTATTAACTGATGACCCGAATCGGAACCTAATGGTTGTAGCAATTTGTTTGATGTGACACAAAATGCCTATCACATCTAGCCTACCTAATAGTCCATCCACATTGGGCAGTTTTGTTTTAGTCCCGTGTAATAGTGGGCGAGCCTACAAATACCTTACTGATAAAGCCTAAGTCAGATTCGAATAGCTAACCTATTATCCAAGGGTTGATCCTTTTTTTTTTTTTTTTTTTTTTTTTCGATGGGAAAAATCATCTTATGACAACCCCCGCTCTTGGGCGGAGCGGGAGATAGTGTCAGACTCTTACTGACTAAAAAACCCATCCCGTTCCTTCAAGCCTTCATACCGGGGCTCGAGCGCCCTTTCGGATAACCCTGGCCCCAGTAGGCTTCGACCCGGCTGGGCCCCTGCTGTTGCTGACAACTCCTTGAGGCGCACGGGAACAGCGCGCGCCGTCGACGACTTGGGCTTGGTCCGGACTGTTACCGGACAGCCGGACAGCGAGCTACCCATTGCTAACTGTCCGCAAGCCCGCGCCTACGGTGGCTGGAAATCGGGATCGGAATCCCGGCGGCGGCGGCGAGAGCGCCGTTGCCTGATGCGGTCGGCCTCCTCCTTAGCGAGCATTACTGCTTCGCAGAAGTCGGCGACCGCCTGCCACTCCTCCTCGCTCCGGACCATGGCCTCGACCAAGGCCCGGCGCGAGAGGTCTCCGCCGCCGATCACCCCCACGAGGGCACGGCGATGCTCCGTCCAAGCAGGGCACACCGCGATTGTGTGCTCCACCGTGTCCTCCGGGCGTTCCGCACAGTGGCGACACCCGGGCGTCACTCCCGCTTTAATTCGGAACAGGAACCTCCCGAACTTGCCATTTCCGGTGAGGACCTGTGTCATGCGGAAGGTAAGGACGCCGTGAGGTCTTTCCAGCCACGCCTCAAAGAGGGGACTTACCGCCATAATTGTGACGTGCCCAAAGGGTTGATCCTGGATTTTCTTCTGGGCAAGAAGCGGACCGACAAAAAAAAAACAACAAGTTTATTTTACAAGTTTTTTATTTATATTTTAACAACTCCATAATTGATTTAATTTGCTTCTAACTATGCATTGTGGTGGAATCTACACAGTACACCGTCATACCCCTGGGAATATACCCCTGTGCCTCCCCCCTTCCCGTTTTTAAATCCGCCCTTGCCAGGATCTCTTAATCAGCAGGAGTACTCACGATCACCGGATGAGTAATACGGTTCACAATTATCATAGGGCTAGGAGTTTTTCAGCCAAGGTGGGAAAAGAGTTCGAAAGAATTACCATGGCCCTCGCAAAAGACAACTGAAGGAAGACAGGTGGGTTATAAGTTTAGAAATTATAAGTTCAAAGGAAATTCCAAATTGAAGGCATATTATTTCTGTTTTTATCCGTTTTTAATTTGTTTTTTCGGTTTTTGTTTTTTTTTTTTCTATAATATTACTGCACTCATTTTTCTCGCTCTGGGTGAACCCAGGGCGGGAAAAGTTATGTATATCTCTTACACAAAAAAGAGCTAGAGACTTTACTGGTACCTATTTCTTATTCTGGTAGGAAGTCTTAAAAGACGGACATTTTCAAAGACTGTCCTTTATAACTTTTGACGTCTAAGAAGTTTCAAAAGACGTCCCGTTAATTTGAATAAATAGATTTTGTTCTTCTGTCTAACTCCTAAGTTCAATAAACATAATTGGATATTTACAATTTTGAAGAGGGTACCTTAATTAAGGCAAAAATAAATTAATGGTACAACACAATGGCTTGTAAACATTGCTAATAAGAATAGTTCGCTAATTGAAGTGTTATTGTGTTACTGGTTAACAACACACTGACAACTTAGATCAGTAACCTACGTAATTGATGAGATAGAAACGGATTTATTTATAGCAGTAATTATAAGTGGCAGTTAGCAGAGCATTTTACTTCTACGACAGATTGTCAATGGGCCTGAAAAGTTCTAGAGTGGCGTCTGCGCACCTACTGGAAGACGCCACTTTAGTAGGCCTGACAGGGTGCAGAGATTGATCGAAAGAGTTACCCCGACCCTGGAATGCAAAGGGCAACTGAAGGATCAGTAGTGGATTTTAGTCAATAAGTCTTACACTTCATCTCACTACGTCTTTAGCGGGGGAGGGGAGATTTAATAATTTCCAACCTCAAAAAAAAAACAGAATAAGTAAATTGAAGTGACCAACAGCGCAATGGTATGCGTTTTCAAAGAATTTCGAATGTTGACTCAGTACTACTTTAAAAGTTCCTGAAAATGTGGTATTCACATTTTTGTCTTCGTGTAGGTACACTGTCTCCTGAAAATTACTCAGTCATCGAAGAATAATGTGCATGTTATTAAACTGAGATCATTGAACAGTAGCAAATACGTAGGTGGGTACGAATATCTCAAAATATGTAAGCACCGTTTCAAAATTTACATATGAAATTATCATAGATTATGTTACGGAGTCACTGAATGTAAAGGGCAATTTAAGGATCACTGGTAGATTTTAACCAGTAAGACCTTACACTTCGTCTATAGTGTAAGAATTTAATGATCTCCAACCTCAAAAAAAAAAAACCACGGACTAAGGAAATTGAAGTGATCAACAAAACATTGATATGCATTTTTAAGGAATTTCGAATAAACTTCATCTTCAGAACCTCATCCATTCCTTCGGCTACTCGCACCAGTACCCCTAGCCAAGTTGCTAATCTGCAATAGTTAACGCTTGTAGAAAGCTTCAAATGTACGGGAATAACGTCGTCTTAACGCTCAGTCACGTGGTCACAACAAAAGAATTGGCGGCAAGGTCAAGTCGAAGCGTTAGGCGCAAGCGAAACGTTTGTAACTTGGCTAGGGGGCACGATACGTAGGTACTTGAACGCATTCACCGGCGACTCTATTCTGCGGAAAAACCTTAAAAATGTAGAAATAGTTAACATTTTGATTACAAAAATGTATGTGATACTAAAGTTACAGTTATCTATATCTATATTATAAAGGGGAAACTGACTGACTGACAAACGGAACAAAGCCGAAACTACAATAGACCAGTGCTGAAGCTGTTGAAAATGTTAAAAAGTGAAATTAAATCATAGTAGGATGAAACTCATTGAAAAATGAAGAGAATATAACAAAAATGAGAGGAAAAATAATTTACAGGTGATCTGAGGTCGGAAAATGGATGGGTGTGCGTTTTTAAGGATAAAAAACAGTTTATCTCACAGTTACAGTTATCTAACAGTTTATCAGTAATCAAATGTTACCGTTCGCAGATAGTTATTAGTTTTTTTTTATACTTTAAGATAACAGTCAAAAAATCTTTAATCAAAATGAATTTTACGACGAGATTCCGAGTGCTACAAACTACCTTCTCAAAGTTGTTTGTCAAGTAAAAATAAAAAAGACGTCGAACGACGAATTCAAGCAACAACAATCTCTAGAGAAATATCTACAATCTTTTTAATCAAATCTGAAGTTCTAAACATGTAAACATGTTGTAAGAGGAGGCTTCCGGCGACTGGGACCGCAATTAACTAGGACCGCGGTCCCAGTCGCCGGATCCATAAAAAAGAAATAATTTTCTTCCGGCGACTGGGACCACTCATAGGTAACTTAAAAAAATCCATTAAAGAAGCCAAAATTGGTACAGTCAAACGAAAAAATTTCTAAATTATTTATATGAATATCATAGCGCTTAGTAATAGATTAAGCTAGCCCATTTTTACATAATTCACACATGCAGGTAAAAAACACACAAAGGCAATAGCATTGTATGATTGTATATTACTATCCCTTTCTAACTCGAGTCGGTTTTGCCAGTCGAATTCAAGGTCAGGTAGCCCTTTTGTTATAAACGGGAAATTTTGCATTGCCCGATGACTGGCTCGGCCAATCACTAAAGTAGCTTACCAGTTTAAGAAAGTCAAGTTTTACATCAGACAGTTTTGTATTAGATCATTGTATGAGTGAGTGGTGGTGTAGTGACTTCATTTAATAGTCTTCAGGTATGTAAAACAATTTTTTATTAACTTATTTATGAACAAAACAAGCTAATAAGGGGGTTAAACAACGTGCTTACAAATGTTTTTACTTTAAATTGTTTCTCATCTTTGATGAGACTTTTTAATAACACAAAAAAAATTGTCATCTAATAAGATTATCTGATATGTAGTTAATATTTTTTTTTCGATTTTGGAATTATCAAAATGGATGAAAAATGTCCTTCAATTTCACGAGTTGAACAGTAGTTTTATATTGATGTCACACAAAGAGGACGTGAACTTTTGCGAAGAGCTGGCTATGAATATATTCTTAAAAGAATAAACAAAGATGGCTCAAAACTCTGGCGATGTGCAAGAAAAAGTGTTTGCAACGCGACAATTAAAGTCAGAGTCGGTGCGATGACTATTTTGAATAAAACTGCTCATTGTCATGAACCTATTGATTTCGCGAAGGTTAAAGTGAACCGCCAAATGCAAAAATGTGTAGAAGATGTTCAAAAGGACTTAAATATCCCTGTTGCGCAAGTGTTTGAAAATAATATGGAAGTTTCAGAACTACAGGGAGAACAGACGAGGGATTACAGTTTGCTACAGAATTACCATATTTTCACAATATAGAAAAGCAACTCTACAAATAAGAAACGCTGCTATTGGAGCAAAAAAGTCACTTTTCACAAAGCCGCTGACGTCGAAATACCCTAATCCTACCTACCCTACTTTTTAAATCAAAAAGGATTTTTATTCAATTATTGCATCGTTGTTTGACTGTACATTATTTGATTAAAGTTATCATTTGTTAGTGGTCCCAGTCGCCGGAAGAAAATTATTTAATTTTTACGGATCCGGCGACTGGGACCGCGGTCCTAGTTAATTGCGGTCCCAGTCGCCGGAAGCCTCTGTAAGAGTATCTAAGTTATCACCTTTGCATGCATTTTACAATTCCCCCGGGAGCAATATGCTCTACCTACATTAACGTGAAAGCTGAGAGGAACGCTATTCCTTTGCTTTAAAAATGTCACTGATGTAAGTACAAAATTTAAAATTTTTCGTCACAAAGTATTTCCTTTGGTGTACATTCATGTGTAAAAGATGAACATGCATTTTTCGTAATTCAGAAATGATTTTCTACCAAAATGCATGGACATTTTATGTACACTTAAAAATGTATATCTACATTGATATAACAAAGAGGTAGAGTTTGTGTTTTTAGTTATTTTGTTTGTAGAAGGCAATCTCTAAATTTATTGATCCAATTGCTAAAATTGATTCATCAATGGAAAGGTGCTTTATTCCTGAGTGACTTAGGCTATATTTTATGTACGCGAGTGATTCTCTGGGCAAGAGCTAGTTCTGTATAATAATAAAAATGCAATAACTTGAATGGGTTTATGATAGAATGCAACATGTTTTTTGAAGATATCTTATTGAACATATCTCAGTTAATATTACTGTACAATATAGAAACCAATAGCAAAGTTTGGTTTAATGTTACCTATTAAACATGTAATGAACACATAAAAAAGAAGTATATTTTTGTTATATAAAAATATGTTTTTTACTAATTCATAATGAACGTATATTTGATGCCTATTACTAAAGTGGAACTTTTTAAATTTCTGTCTGTCTGTCCGTATTTTTTTGGCTAATTTCCGAAACGGCTGACCAACTTTGAAGAGACTTTCTCTCTGTTATTAAAAAAAAAGGATTTATCCTTTTTCTAAAATAAAAGGAAGTCCTCACGCCGAAAAAAAATATGTTTTTGAAATTGTGGCCAAATACGTTGTGCTGTTTTACGAGCCAGACGTGGACAAAATCTTTTAAAACAAGAGAAACTGACTAATTTAGCAACACAGCCAGCCGAAACTACAGGAACTAAAGGGCAACAAAATAGACAGCTACAGAAGACAATCTCATATACTTACTTCACTTTTTTTATACCTACGCTCGGTGGACGCACACTAATGAGCATTTGAGCCGGAACTGTTCCACGAGTGGTCCGAGTCGCGACCGAGATATCGTATCCGTGAGGGGTGACTATGTGTGCGTTGCTCGAGCGCGCTTTGTATGTAGATTGACTTCTGTACCTATCTATTTTGTGATAGGGGCGGGAAATTTTGCACAAGATTTCCTTTTAAGATGTATGCGAGCATTGATAAAGGATGTTCCGAAATTCACCCCTTAAGGGTATGAAACCGGGGTCACTTTGTATGGAGAAACCGAATTTAATGCAGGCGAAATCGCTGGCAGAAGCTAGTATATTTACATGACTGTATCCTTGGGTTAGAGAACAGTACCGTCGAATTCCTGACGTCCTCCCAACATAGTTTTACCAGTCGAAGTGCGCGTCGGTTATACCGTTTCCAAACTTCGGCTTCCATAAGTGCTTGGACTATTTAGTCGCTATAATTTAGTCTCGAGCTTGGCTGAACCCCTCGACCTCGAACCCACTGGATAGCTGGCAAGTAATATTATGTACAGGCAATAAAATAGTTTGGATTAAGTAAGAAATACCTTTGTTAAGTACCAAAGTGATTCGTTTAGGTATTTTAGGGTGTTTTTAGCATTGTGCGGTTTTGATCACGCATGCGGGATTGCTGCGGACGCGTAACCCCCGAAAAGGTCCTTATTATACAAGTATTTATTATAATGCGTGTCATATTCAAGACGGCAGTAGGGATTCCGATCCCGATTTCCAGCCACCGTAGGCGCGGGCTTGCGGACAGTGAGCAATGGGTAGCTCGCTGTCCGGTCGTCCGGTAACAGTCCGGACCAAGCCCAAGTCGTCGATGGCGCACGCTGTTCCCGCGCGGCTCAAGGAGTTGTCAGCAACAGCAGGGGCCCAGCCGGGTCGAAGCCTACTGGGGCCAGGGTTATCCGAAAGGGCGCTCGAGCCCCGGTATGAAGGCTTGAAGGAACGGGATGGGTTTTTTAGTTAGTAAGAGTCTGACACTATCTCCCGCTTCGCCCAAGAGCGTGGGTTGTCATAAGATAATTTTTCCCATCGAAAAAAAAAAATACGTTTAGGTATTTTAGGGTGTTTTTAGCATCGTGCGGTTTGTATCACACATGCGGGATTGCTGCGGATGCGTAACCCCCGAAAATGTCCTTATTATACAACTATTTATTATAATGCGTGTCATATTCAGGACGGCAGTGTCTCACGTTGCGTGAAATTTCTCTGCATGCGAAAAGTTAAAGGGTGTTATTAAAACACCCTTAATGTAAAATGTGTCAAAATGAATTCAAAGCAGCATCAGAAAATAATATAAAGAAAGTCTTAGAACTTCTAAAATTAAAAGATTTTAAACTTAAATTAAAAAATTACTTAAAACTTTCGACCCTTGTTTTTAAATTTTTAATTGTAGAGTACAAATGACCCTTTCAATCCCCTTTATTTTTTAATTAGTTTAGCCGTTTTGTATTTTATAGATACAACAGTTTTGTAATGAACATAATTTATTCATTAACCTTTCAATCGTGGAAATTACAGAAACAATAGAAAGACAATAGGTGCGCGAACGCCGGTGTTCGCGCTGTCTTTGTCTTTCTATTGTGTCTCTAAAGACTCCGGAGTCACACTTTATTAATGTGTTTCGATAATTGCCTATGTATACTACCTGTAACGTGTGACTACGGCTTTTTTTTACTACTTTATAAGATCTTATGTAACACATGTGTTATAGCAATAAAGAATTGAATTGAATTGAAAGCTACCGGTCCGATTAGTTTTTTTTTTTTTTATTTGTTCGAGGCAATCTCTAGAAGCCCGACAGGGTCCATGTGCACTTATTTAACTACTTTATAAGATCTTATGTAACACATGTGTTATAGCAATAAAGAATTGAATTGAATTGAATTAAAAGCTACCGGTCCGATTAGTAACATTTTTTGACCGATAAAAAAGCTTCTTTATTCCTGAGTGACATAAGCTATATTTAATGTACGCGGGTGAAGCCGTGGGCAAAGGCTAGCTATTATAGTATATATAGATATATGATAGTCAGAAAATTTATATATTTTTTTAACGGCACACGCAAATTCATCCATCCTCTTTATATATTTAACTAATTAGATACGGTATACTTCATAATATCATGTTCGACCTCGTCTGCACAAAAAGTTTTATGTCGCGTAATTAAGTATCTTTGAAACACTATAGGCGTTAGTAATGAGCATTTTAAGCCTTTAATTACTCAAGTTCTAAAATGTCTCCTGCTATAAAGTTAATTAACGATTATTTAAGTTCACTCGGTGTTATATGATAGCTAGGGACTGTAGGTCAAAGAATTTTACTAGAAATAATGAATTACACATGTATGATGTGTGATTCATTATTATTATATCGTAGGTTTTCAGCATAAATTACTGGGAAATTAAATTATAAAATGATGTACTAATATACTACCCAGCTTTTATTATTATTATTCAGAAAAAAAAAACACAAATGCCTACGTTATACAGGGTTTTAATTTTAATTAAAATTTCGAGTTAATTAACGAATGAAAATTAGGTGAAATTTCGGACTCGTGGAGGTGATCGGTGGCGACGACCTTTCCTGTCTGGCCCTAATTCAAACCATGGCCTGGAGCGAGAGAGAATGCGAGTGACTGAGGCGGCTTAAAGCGTGAAGGAGCGGTCATCCCCACGCCGTAGCCACCGCAGTAGATGCTCCCGGGTGAGTCGTAGGCCGATTCCCGGAACATTCGCGGGTAAAATGGTGATTAAATATTTGTACGAATATTGCGCTGAGTCGAGGTATCATGTAGCTTTCCGCGAAAACGACCATACACTACACCCGTCGGCCAATTGGATTGTCATTGGATGATTTTTCCTGTCGAAAAAAAACCCGTCGGCAAAAATTTCTCCTTGAAAGTCGGCAGCTGCATCACAAAAATCATTCTTGTGTCTTAACTCCAACCTTTCGACTCTCAAGGTGTACTTAATCTTCGTCATATATACTCCACGAAATCCTCTACCTTCGTAGAGTGATGCAGACGATTACAATTGCGTCAATGGAATAGCGGGAGGCAACAAGGGATCTGATAATGCAGTACTGCACTGATTGATATAAACAGGCTTCTTCTTCATAATCACACGAATGGAGCCGATAAATGATAGCTGTAGGTGGCTTTGAGGTCATGGCATTGTTGGTCTAATGTTGATTTCCTTTTATTTTTAGGGTTCCGTAGTCAACTAGGAACCCTTATAGTTTCGCCATGTCTGTCTGTCCGTCTGTCTGTTTGTCCGTCCTCGCTTAATCTCTGTGACCGTTAGCACTAGAAAGCTGAAATTTGGTACCAATATGTATATCAATCACGCCGACAAAGTGGTAAAATAAAAATTGGAAAAAAATGTTTTATTATTTATTTATTTTTTAAATTTCAAACCTAACGTGTGATATATCGTTGGATAGGTATTTAAAAATGAATAGGGGTTTACTGAAATCATTTTTTTGATAATGTCAACAATTTCGGAAATAATCGCTCCAAAAGTAAAAAAACAATGTGCCCCCCTCTAACTTTTGAACCATAAGTTTAAAAAATATGAAAAAAATCTGTAAAATAGAATTTTATAAGGACTTTCTAGGAAAATTATTTTGGACTTGATGGAAAGAACACTTTTTGTAAAAAAAAGACAAATATTTCTACAAAATAATTTCTGGACTAAGTTTGTAGTATAATCGTATATGCAAGCATTTTTTAAACTCATAAGTGGTACACTTATTGTGACGGACGGGAAACTACGGAACCCTACACTGAGCGTGACCCGACACGCTCTTGGCCAGTTTTTGTGCCTATTTCTCCCAGATCGTCTCTTCATGTATCTATTCTGAATATCCTTGAAGTTTAAATACTAGCCACCATGCTGACGTTTTTATTCTTGGAGTTCAGACCGGCTCCATATAAGAAGTCAATAAAAGTACAATGTTTCTGATGAGAATAAAATATTTCGAAGCTAAAAATATCTAAGCATACAGAGATCTTTGTTATTAATTTGAGGTTGTTATACCTAGAAATAGATAGAAGATAGAAGTTGCCGAAGCAGTACATACTAACTCTCTGATTAACCGCAGCGTCGCGGGTTCCTTATGACAATGCTACCAAGATACTTGAAACTATGCACTTGCTTCAATTTATTAGCGCCGATTGAGAAGTCTGTAACTATCGGTCGGTAGAAGACCTGTTCTAACTACAGTTTTAATGATGTTTTGATATGTAGTACTTAACCCGCACAAAGCCTGCGTGTTGGATTACAATCCATTCCCTCTTCTAAAAAAAGATGTCTGAGTCCCAGCAGAGGGAAAATTATTAGGCTGATAATGCTATTTATTGAAAGTTCAAACTTACAAAAAATTACATTCAGGCTATATCTCAGCAGATATCCGCTACAAAGCATAATATTATTTCATATCACTGATAAGACATGGTAATCCTATATTTAATTCTTTTTACCACAAAGTTGACACCTACAACAAAATAGTGACAAAGACCATTACTTTGTGACAGAAGGGGCAGTCCGTCATAAAAGTAATTCGACCATCAAATTACTAACGCCCCTACTTTTTCAGAACACTTACGAACATTTCCTCTATGAAAAGTCGTAATATAGCACTCCTTAGGGAAATTTCTTCTATTGCCGGCTTGTTTTGTGGAACTGACGTTTGTTGGCCAACTGAACGTACCAAATGAAACAACTTATTATTATTTAACGGTAATATGAGTTGACTCAGTGAATTGGACGGTGAACAACGAATTTAGTGACTATTTTTTCTGCAACATTAAGTTGATTCGTTTCTGTTTTTTATTTCAGTGGCACAAAACGTTTTGGGGTAAACATAAAAAGAAATCTACTATAAAGCATGTTTTCATACCGGTGTTGATTGTTCATAACCGATATATTTCTCAGACTTTCTTCAATGCAGCATGCAAATTTTCTTAACAATGTGCTTTATAACAAGCCCCGGAAGATAATAATGTGACGCCACACACACGTGTTTAGTATTTCTCTACGAGAGCTGCTTGCGCTTGTCTCGAAAGCTTTATGATTTCAGACATTATAACCTTTTATTTGAGACGAAACAACATCGAAAACAAACAACATCTTCATCTAACAACAATAAAAAACAAGATAAACACACATCCAGCTTATTCGCTTATAAAGAAGCATCTAATTTTCGTTAGACACCTTTATTTTACATAATATTCATCTCGATGTTCGTTTGCAAATAACATAAATGTCTGTGTTTATGTCTCACATTCACTTTGCTATTCACGAGAGAAAATTTTAACTTAACGACGGCAATAACGGCCTTGCCGGGGCCCATTTACACCTCGCCGTAATATTTCCACCTGCGCGTGAACGGAAGCACGAGGTAAAAGGGATGTATCTACTTTTGCCACCGTTCACCGCGTTTTTACCCCACGCGGCGTACGCACGCTTGAATTGTATTTTATTTGATAAAAGTTTTCATTTTAATGTTTTTGGGTTATTGCCGCCGTTAGAATGTAATATTAGGGACCCTCGAATTTCTCTTTTAAGTAGGTTCAGTAACATGTTTTGTATGATAAGGTGGAGTTTATTGGAGGTCTCTTATTTTCGTTTTATTATTTGCCTAATCTGAGCCAGTTTCTAAATGTATCTAGGTGTGGGTTTTTTTTCTTTTGTCTGGCTGCTTTTGTTAACAAGCCAGTGAGATACTTACAGAAACTTTTTACGAAAATAGGGACTTAATACTTTTCGTTTAAATACATACTGTTTAAGTACAAAGTCCAACATCAAAGTCGCACATACAATGGTCCACAAAATATTAAATGCGGAAATCAGATCACAATGAATAGAAGAATACTGTCTTAGGTACTTAATGGCGAGTACGTCACTCACCTTCAATTCGCTGACGATGTAGTAGGTAGTCATAGTCAAAAAATGAATGAAATTAATTAATGTTAAATTTTGACGAATATTCGCGAATATATTCGCGATGGCGAATAATATTTGCAAATGTTGTTCGCGAATATTCGTTGAAATTTAAAATTCTTCGCATCAGTTGTATTATCATTATAATATATATCATATATAATGTGGGCAGTTGTTTTAACCGCAAGTCAATGTTACGTGGGGGTTCACTAATCCTTATTAAAAATAGTATTAAATTTAAAACTCGTAAAGATATAGTTGCACTGTCCGTTGAACATAGCATTGAAGTGTCGTGTGTTGAGCTGGATAGGCATATCATAGTGTGCGTTTACAGGCCCCCTAATTATCAAAACTACTCTATTTTTGAGTCAGTCATGGAAGATGTTATGGCTAAACTTTCAACTGGTAATAAACCAGTAATTATCTGCGGAGACTTTAATGTTAATATTTTAGAAAATAATTCAGATAGCAGTAGATTATTAAATCTTTTCAAATCATTTAATTTATCAAATGTGTTTATTGAACCAACTCGAACAACGACAACTACTGCTACATGTATCGATAATGTTTTTTGTTGCTGCAAGTATTTAGAAAAAGCCATTGTAAATTATCTGCCTTCTGATCATAGCGGCCTAATGGTAACATTTGAATCCAACTTACCAATACAACAAGTGCAGATACAATTCAGACCAATAACATCCGGTAAATTAAATAAATTTAATAGCACTATAACTAGCAGGTTGGGTGATTGGAACCTTGCAGAAAACAATGGTAATATTTTGTATAAAATTTTTTTTCAATAGTTCAAAAGGAGTTTAATCAGACGTTTGAGAAAAAAACTAAAACTATCTGCCCTAAGTTTAGATTTAGTGACTGGGCAACTAAAGGAATCAGAATAAGTAGGGAAAGACTTTTCGAGTTGTATGGCCTTAAGCCTATTATTAACACTGAAACTTTTAATAAATATGTTGCTACTTATTCTAAAATGTTTAAAAATACTTGTAAGGCAGCTAAGGCCTTATACATTAGCAACAAAGTTAAAACAGCAGATAATAAAATAAAAACAGTTTGGAATATTATAAATAATGAAACCAACAGAAACCAAAGAAATAATAATGATTACACATTGGAGACTCATCATGGTCTCATTAGCGATAACAAACTAGTTGCAGAAGAATTTGTAAATTTCTTTACCAGTATACCAATTAAAACTACTGAAGCCCTAAATTCGTCGCCATCGCATGCTTTTGATTTATTACAGGCGAACGTTGCAGCCTGTTCAACTGAATTTAACTTTAAACATATAAACCCCATAACAGTAATAAAAGCTTTTAAAGAAATCAAGATTAAATTGACAGAAGATCTGTGGGGTATGTCTATAAAAGTTTGTACCTCAATTATTGAGACTATAGCACCGTACTTGGCTTTAATATTTAATTTGTGTATAGATCAAGGAGTCTTTCCAGATCTAATGAAATATAGTAAAGTGATACCGCTCTTTAAATCCGGGAATAGTAAAGACACTAATAATTATAGGCCGGTGTCCGTTTTGCCGGTTCTTAGCAAGATATTTGAAAAGGTAACGTTAAATCAAATGCTTAGTCATTTTAACTACAATAACATCCTACATGATAAACAGTATGGTTTCACCAAAGGACGTTGTACAACTGACGCGGGTGTTTCCTTACTAAAACACATTTTTAATGCGTGGGAAGAGGCACAAGATGCTATAGGCATCTTCTGCGACCTATCTAAGGCGTTTGATTGTGTAGTTCATGAAACATTGCTTCGGAAACTCAAGCATAACGGACTAGGCAATGGAGCGTTAAGCTTATTAAAATCTTATTTGAATAATAGACAGCAATTAGTGCAAATAAACGGTGTCAATTCGTCGGGATTGAATGTTGAAATGGGGGTGCCCCAAGGTTCAATTTTAGGTCCTTTTTTGTTTTTAGTTTATATTAATGATTTACCCAATTTGTTGCAAAATAAACTTAATATGGTGTTGTTTGCTGACGACACTTCTTTGATTTTTAAGATAAATAGAAAAACTAACAATCTTGACAACGAAAATAGCGCCTTATTGCAGGTTCAAAACTGGTTCACTGCTAATAATCTGGTTTTAAATGGAAAAAAAACTAAATGCATAAGATTTTCCTTACCGAATGTCAAAAGTAGTGATTGTGACATTGTATTGAATAATGAAAAACTAGAATTTGTTGATAAAACGATTTTCCTGGGGATTACGCTTGATTCAAGGCTACAATGGGGTCCTCACTTAACTTCTCTTGCAGGGCGGCTTAGCTCAGCTGCATATGCTGTTAGAAAAATCCGCCAATTTACGGATGTTGATACCGCTAGACTAGTCTATTTTAGTTATTTTCATAGTGTCATGTCGTACGGTATCTTACTATGGGGACGGGCTGCTGACATCGAGTCAATCTTTATATTACAGAAAAGAGCCATCAGAGCGATTTACAATCTCCGCCGGTGCGATTCTTTAAGGGAACTGTTTAAAGATATTAACATAATGACAGTACCTTGTCAATATATCTATGATAACATAATGTATGTTAGAAAAAATCTTCATCTTTTTAGCAAAAGAGGCGATAGACATAATTATGTTACAAGAAATAGGGATCAATTAGTTCAACCAGGTTTCAGACTGGCTAAAGTGGCCTCTTCTTTCATGGGGTACTGTTTGAAATGTTATAATAAAATTCCTCCCCACATATTAAAACTCAATGAAACGAAATTTAAATCTTGTATTAAACGCACACTATGCAGACAAGCATATTATAAGTTGGAGGATTATATTCAAGATAAAAATGCTTGGCTCAATGCTGGTCCAGCTCCACTACCACTAGGGCGTACTAATTAGTTGATTAGTTGGAAACTAATATTATTATTTTTTAATTTGAAAGACACAATTACATTGTATAATGTAGAAGCACTTTTTCCAAGTTTGTGAATGTGAAGCACCATGGAGCATTTTTATTAGGTTACAACTTTCTTTTTTTTTGACATTACGAGCATGGCAGTTGAGAGTTTGTCATGCTCACTCAAATGTCTCGCTGTTGGTGGCACGTGTTATTGGGTCGTTCAGTTCCCTTCAAAATGGTTGAGCTGAGTGGGGCTGATGCACGCGTCATGCTCGTGAACGGGTGCTGTCAGATGGGACTGGTCATCTCTTAGCTGCCAGTGGCTTAATTCAGTTTCTATCTTTTAATTATTTTACATTTTTATTTCTCTATCGACATTGTGCTCACATGATAGAAGCAACAAGTAATATGTAACCAAGCATTATATGTAACACATATATGATTTAAAAGAGTGTCCATGGAGTTTCTTGCACGTTCTTCTCCATAGAGACCTACTCTTTGGAACGTGCAATTTAGCTTCACTTTTCTTGGACTGACCGACATTTGACTATTCAAAAGTGCCTGTAAATGGTCTATTTGAAATAAATGCTTTGATTTGATTTGATTTAATATATCCGTTCAATCAATACTTAAATATCTTTTTGTTTGTCAAGAAAAATATCCAAATGTGTTTGTTTCTTGTGAATTCTAATGCGAATGTAAAATGTGCGAATATTCGCGCGACTGCGAATATTCGTTACATCACTAGATGATAATATATATGACATGGTGGAGCACACAGTCAAGGTGTGCCCCGCTTGGGCAGAGCATTGCCGTGCCTTCGTGGGGGTGATCAGCAGCGGAGACCTCTCGCGCCGGGCCTTGGTTCAGGCCATGGTCCGGAGCGAAGAGGCCAACTGCATCAGGCAACGGCGCTCTCGCCACCGCCGGGATTCCAATCCTGATTTTCGGCCACCGTAAGCGCGGGCTTGCGGACGGTGAGCTATGGGTAGCTCGCTGTCCGACCGACCAGTAACTCCGTCCGGTAACGGACCGAGCCCAAGTCGTCGACGATGTACACTGTCCCCGCGCGCCTCAAGGAGTTGTCAGCAACAGTAGGGGCCTAGCTGGGTCGAAGCCTACCGGGGCCAGGGTTAGTTTTGAAAGATAGCTCGAAGATAGCCCCAGTATGAAGGTTTGAAGGAACGGGGTGGGTTTTTAGTCAGTAAGAGTCACTACGAGAGACACTATCTCCCGCTCCACCCAAGAGCGGGGGTTGTCATTGATGATTTTCCCGCCATAAAAAAAGATGAAGAAGAAGAAGAAGGACTGGACGATTCATTCAGTAGGCTGTTATGAATAAAGTAAAGACGACTGAATACATTAGTACATACATTTCCGGATGACAGCGATACGGAAGAGTACTTCGACGCCTGAGTACCTATACTAAGTGTTATTGTATAATGCGAGTATTTATGTATGCTAAAACCTGAATCTGTAAAATTAATCTATACATCTATATTTATACACATCTACACTACCGTTCATAAGTATTTGGTTACCATTATATTCTACATGACCAGTAATTTTTTTTTTTTTGTAATAATATGTGACATTTTTATAATGTTTTTACAAATAACACCTGAATATTCATTATGAACAAACAAAGTTAATAAATGTCTTGGCTCAAGACGTGCTATAACTTGCACTCATTGGAAAACTCAGTAGTACACTGAGTTGATTAGGTGTTACGATTTCTTCAAAAACGTATTAAAAGTTACACAGCCCTTTTTATTAAAATATTTTTTCATAAATTGTGGTATTAAAATTTGCATACCGATTTATTACTTCGTTAATCTGACAATGTTTTGATTGTTTTATTCGCGATCAAAGTTTCCTCCAGTGCAACGATTAAAATATTTGTAAATTCATTAACTGATCTAGAAGAATGCCGAAAACCAGGGAAATTCCTATTGAAAAACGAGCGCTGATTATAGCAAAGCACCAAATTAGCATCAGCAATCGCAAAATCGCCACAGACTTAAAGATTGGTTCAACTACGTAGTTGACTATATCAACAAAAAAAGCCTGCTGGAATGGTTCACAGTAGTAACACTTACTGGAGTAAATTCCATAAAATGAAGTATAATTTGAATTATTTTGGTGAATTAACTAACCGTGAAATTCAGTCTAATAAGATCTGTAACTTCATTTTACAACATTAAAATGAAACTTCACATGTCGTACACATAGCCGTGCCTGCTGCCAGAACCAACCTGCTGTCGAAAGCACCCCTTACCCGCACAATACGCGTGCTAAATGAAGTGCATGAAAGAATGGACTTATTCTCGAGCCATGCGACGGAATTAGCAAGAGTTTTGTTAAAGATAATTTCTTATATTTAATTATTAGGTATAAAAAAAAAAATGTTAGGTATTAGGATGTTATTACTAGGTTAAGTTTATATTTTTATTATTATTATTATTATTTTGTATTTTCATAGTTGTATTATAGTTGATTTTAGATAAGTGTTAGTAATAAGATAATTGATTTGTTGCCATTTTTAAAACCACTATTGTATTGGGTAAAGGTACCTGTAAAGGTAGTGTGTGTTTTTAAGAAATAAATAAATAAATAAATAAATAAATAAATAAATGTCTTTTGTAAAAAGCCTAATAGCTCGCATTCAACTAATCCAAAGAAATACAATTGAAAAATCTAGAATTAAATCCAAAGCGAACTAAAGGCAAAACTTAATGTCAGTAACTAATGCATTCAGTCGTCTTTACGAAATTCATTATCTTTGTTCTAATTGAATGAATAAATTCTTATCGTATGAAAATAAAGATAATTTGTATTTTATTTTAGACTAGATTTTGCCAGCGACTTCTTTTAAAACTGTGTTAAGAGAATAGTTTTGAAAAACTAATATCTTCTAGGCAAGTGTGCTCCATCTTCGATCACATTATTGCTTACAATCAGGTGAGATGGTGGTCAAACGCGAGCCTATCAATAATAATAATAAATTTTTTATTTTTTTTGAAAATCCTCTTTTAGTGCTTCTCTACGTCATAAAAGAAAAGCTTGTACAAAATTTCACGCTCCTAGTCCCAGTAGCTTCGGCTGTACGTTAATGTCAGTCAGTCAATTTCTTCTTCTAAATAAATAGATAATAGGTATACAACTGGCCACTACTCGGTTTTATTTCACGGGTCATTCCCAATTATTTCCCAAAACCGCAAGATACCAAGCTACTCAACGAAAATAATTCCCTTTGGCATACAATAGAGTGGGCAAAGGCGGTCGGGCAAAGTTTGGTGGTTACGACAAGTAGAAAAGTGGCAACATTAATCTGATCCCGGGCAGCAAATAGCTCTCGAATGCGGTGGCCGAGTGTAATGCACCGTGTGAGGACTAGTTCGACCAGAAACTGAGCGGCTGCGACCGATGTGCTCCCTACACGACCCGCAAGTCCTACCAGTTAGCTGCTAAGTAAAAGATCATAAGCATTAAACATGTTATTTTATTTTTAAATTTGCTGTAGGCTAGAGTGATTAGGCTCTTAATAAGCTAGTGCGCCTCACCATCATCACTGTCATCGGGTGGGATTGCAGTCAAGCACTAGATTATATCAGATAAAAAAAAAATCTAAGACAAGTTCACCAACCCGCACTGGGCCTGCCTAGTGGATTAAAACCCATTCCCTCTCCTAGAGAGGCGACCTGAGTCCCAGCAGTAGGAACATTAAAAGACAAATTATGCTTTTTTTTTATGCTGGAAAAAATCATCCAATGAGAACCCCCGCTCTTGGGCGGAGCGGCAGATAGTGTCAGACTCTTACTGACTAAAAGCCCAGCCCGTTCCCTCGTTGCCTTCGTACGGGGCTTGAGCTATCTTTTGAATTAACCCCAGCCACCGTAGGTTTCGACCCAGCTGGGCCCCTGCTGTTACTGACAGCTCCTTGAGGCGCGCGTCGATGACTTGGGCTCGGTCCGGACAGTTACCGGACAGTCGGACAGCGAGCTACCCATTGCTCGAAGTCTGCAAGGACTAATTATTATGCTTATGCTTATTTAAACGAAGAGTTTCTGACTTTTTTTTCTCCGTTTTCAAATTATTCGATTTTGGTCTGTACGACTATAATTGGATATGAAACTCTGAAAGGGTTTATTTTAAGCGTTTCTTTCAGTTCTGTTATAGTCTAGTCTAGTCTGGGATATACCAGTTCCATTAGCTTAAATTACAAAAAATATTGACGTGTAAAAGTGTTAACTTTAATCAATTCGAAGTATAAATATTACCTACATAATATTTGTTTTCTGTTTAATTATGTGTGCATGCTGTGGTCTCCTGTATATGAGGAGCACACATAAAAGTTCATATCATTGTGATATCTATTGTAAATACCTGTCCGTGTATTATATTGTGTTTGAGATTTCAAATAAACATTATACAAACTGTTTAGAAAATAAAATGTTTAGAAAATAAACAGTTTATTTTAATAAACATGAATTTTATTTATGAAATGAGGTAAGATGTAATGTAAAAAACATTACATTTCAAACAACAACAACGTAACAAAAAATAATAAACACAATAACAACACATCACAACCATTTTCCTCTCATTGACTTTCACAACAGTAAAAATAAAATATCTTTTAATTCGGAGGTCTCAAACGGAAAATGTCTAAACGTGCAGAGCGGGCGACTTATCTAAATCATAGCACTATGTGCCAGTCTCTGAGTTTGTTTGATACACTCGCTTTACGTATTAAGTACTTACACTAAATCCAATTGTACAGAGTATATGTCAAACATTCACTCATATTAATGGTATAAGTATCAGACCTAGCTTTGCTTACTTGGGAAATTCTCAGTAGGTAGATTAAAATAATCTCCAAAGAATTTTCTACTCAGTTTTTACTGATACACTACTCGTAAAGCATGTCAAACCTAAAAAGTGCCGTGTGACAGTTCTGATAGATTTAAGAAAAGAGATCCGGTCAAAGAAATCGATTACTAAAATGTCCGATTCTTAAAAGATATTGATTTCATTTCTTTATATTTACTAATTGATTAGAGTTTTAAAGATTTATATGTTACAGTAATAGCCCGTTATTGATATTCTATGCGCTCGTGCACAGTAAACTAGAATCCAGCTCTTGCGTGTGGAACCTGCACCAAAGTTCTTACGCCCTTTTACTGGAAAAAGTGCAAAAAGCGTTTTTTAGGTTCCTGTACAAGCGGATGCACGGGTATTACCCATACCTCTATCCGAAAAAAAATATTTTGGTTTACCTCGGATATCGCTAGAGGTGAGACGAGCGCGAGATCAGCTCATCATAGCCTGCAAGACGCTCCGTGGCACTGTTGACGCAGCTGACTTGCTCACTGTGCCGGCACGTTTCTTTGTCCCGAACTATTATTGCCGCGTCAAAAAGCTCAGGATGTTTGCTGTTCCTCAGTGTTGCACTGTTGCCCGAGCTTAGTTTCCAATATCAAGCACTTTGGCTGCATTAAATGATCTCTTGGATTCTTATGCAACAATCGAACTGTTTGCCGATGAATGGAAGATGATTTTATTGGCATGTCAGAAGTACTGTGATGCACGATTTGTTTATAAATTTGCTTTTAATTTTTGTTTAGTTACTGTAATTGATTGTATAACAGTTGTAATTAATTAAAATAAATAAATATTTTAGATTGTACTATTAAATGTAACGTTATAGCATGTTGTTATTTTTATAAGTACATGTCAGAATCTTGAGAGAATTTTTTTCGGGTTTTTCAGTTCCATCCTAACCTAACGGACATTGTAAATTATTGGTCTTTTGTATCGTAGTTTGAACAGAGGCCAAACGAGTGACTTTGCCTACACAAATTTATTTAAAATAACAATAACTTACAAATGTTTAATTTTAATTATGCGTGAAATGACGCCTCGTCATTACTAAGTTCGATTGTTCGTATAAAAGTGAATTTTTCTGTCTGCCGTTTCAGTTTCGCCCCAGCGTTGAATCTCCATGAGCAAATCGTGCATGTATGCAAGAACTGTTGCCTCCAGATCCCACGGTGGTAGGCCAGCAAGAAGGTTCGCCGCTTCACGGGAGACCGTGCGTTGTCCCCGCACCATCTAGATGGTCATGACTCTCTGGCAAGCGTTTAGTTAATTCATGTAACCCCAAGCAAACGCCGGCGATCGCGCACCTCCCTCCTACCGTTATTTGGGAACCCGGTGGTGGCACCTTCCGAGGGCCATGAAAACACATGGCGTCGAACTTGTGCAGTGCCACCTCGAGTCCCAACTGCTGGATTCTCACAACTTTATCTCACATATTCCTAGTGGTCTGAAATCAGACCATTAGATAAGGGGCTATGCATCACCCATAGTGTAGGGGATGTAGTCACTGCGACCTAAAAGATCTATTTGATTTTTACAATAGACCATCATATACACAGACTGAAAATTTAAATCACTTCAAAAATGCAGTACAAGTGGTTGGAACAACATAAAGTACCACAAACAAAATACCAGCGGTGGTTTTCTCATTCAATCAGAATGCTTTGTTGTTATTAGACACGCCACAATGGAGTCGGATTATTTGTAATTGTAGTACTAATTATGTAACCTTAGAAATTTATAAAATATTTAACCTTTCAATTGTGGAAATCACAGACACAATAGAAAGACCTACTATGACCTGAACGCAGTCTTGCTGGATAAGCTTGATAGGCTCCTGAACAATTGCATCAGGTTCATTTTTAACCTGAGGAAATATGACCATGTATCAAGCTTCAGATCTGAGCTCAAATGGTTACCTATTCGCCAAAGAAGAAGTTTGCGAGCTTTGACAACTCTTTTCTCTTTGCTCAACTCTCCTACCCCTCCTTCTTATCTTATATCACACTTTCAACATCTCTGTTCTTCACACGCCAAGAACCTGCGTTCTTCTGCTGTTCATTCCTCCTTCTATATTCATTCCATCCTTTTGTGGAATTCGCTACCTCTTGATATCAGGACGGCCACGAGTCAGTACGCATTTAAGCGGAAGTTGCGGAATTACTTTCTAAACAAATAGCAGAATCATCTCTAAACCCCTTTACTGTGTATATATATATGTATTTATAGCTATATATTTTATTAAATATGCATGTATGTTTAGTTTTAGCTTTATATATAATTTTATAATACTTGTTTTGATAATATTTCCTTTTATTTTATGCACCTGCTATTTTGTCTCTGCACTACCCTAGGTTGACTGGAAGAGAATGCCTAAGGCATTAAGTCCGCCCTTGTATCATTTGTTGCATGAAGATTGAATAAATAAATAATAAATAAATAAAGACAATAGGTGCGCGAACGCCGGCGTTCGCTTGGGGTTTAATGAATTAAATTGAGTACTTTTTTATTATTACCAAAGTGGTAGTGGTTAAACATGTTATCAATCTTTTTTCATATTTGACTTACAGACCTCTAGGCTGTAGATACACAGAATTCAGCAGGGAATCTCACTTTAGCTGTACGCACACTGAATGTGTTCCCAAAATATTTGGTTTACACAGCCAGATTAGTAGATTCTACGCACCTTTTTAAAACCAAATCTAAACAGACATACCTGCTCAAGTTCAGATAACTGTAACCAAAAGTGCTATAGAGCTTAACTCTTAAAATGCATACAACGCTTTTCTTTTTTCAATTTATTTGGGTTGAGATGTAAAGTGGCAAATAATGTGGACCCTAGATAAATACGAACACCAACACTAAACAAGGTCACACTAAAAGGGTAACCCTGTTATAAATAAATAATAATAAACTTAATTCACTGCCCTTCTGGCGACACCTTAAGACGCTCTCAAATGTCAACAAAGGGATGGCTAGGTTTTACTATTTTTTTGTTCTTTTAATTGACAAGTGCCTGTTTAATGAAATTAAAACAATATTTTTGGAAAATCACTACTATGTTAAACTATGCGTACGTATTATACAAGATTTTTTAAAACTATTATTGATAGGCTCGCGTTTGACCACCATCTCATGCCTAGAAGTAACCTATTCACTCTAGTACAGGTACTTTAAAATTTTTAAACTTTACTAGTTGACCTAACAAACGTTTTTCAGCTATATAAGAGTAGATACACAGTTAAGTAGTATTAGTTTGATATAAAGACCTAATATTTTCATGAAATATTTGACGGAGGCAAAGTACCAAATCTTAAGATTTCTCGAAATATGTCACCGAAAAGTTGTTGACCGTCTGTGTCACCTTTAATAGTTCCAAATGTAATATAAAAGTCCAACGATATTGCACAAAAAAATTCACCCTCGAAACGAAATAATTTTGTCCTCTGCAAATTCAAATATAAATATTCAAAATGTCCAAACTGCGTCCCTTTGAGCGAGTCACACATGTCAAATATTTCATTTTTATTCGTAATTTATCCAGTGACAGTTAGACATCTATTCAGTATCAAATATCATGTAGTGTCCAGAGCGTGGGTGTTCATATTCGCGACACCGCTGACTCAGCATGATCCCATCTCGTGAAAGGCCCGCGAACGGTCACGTACAGGCTTCAATTTATCAGCTATCAGCCGATGTGGTCCCTATCTGGGTCTCGCGAATATTTTACATAGTTACTGTATATAGAACATGTACGTTCCGACGACACTTCATAAAATATGCCTTAGCGTAGGGCCACCGGTCGTTTTGATTTTTTTTTTTTTTTTGACCGTTGCGTTTGTGAACATGATACTTATGAGAATTTGAGATACAGGAAAAATACGTACCTATATTATTTTACGTTTACCATCAGTTCACAATTGAAGTTAAAATGATGTATTTTTAAGTTTATTTGCAAATCATTCGCATATGTACCAGGTCACTCAGTAAATTTTACGTAAAAAGTTTTAATGTCCTGGCCACTTGTAATTATTTTAAAAATGTTGATTATTTAAAAGTAAAAATACCATTTTTCGAATTTTAAATATCTCTCTCACTTTTTTTCGAGATCGTACCTCATTTAAAAATGGATCTGCATCGAGAAAATTTTCATGCGATGATTTTCTACGATTTTAAATCTGGCCACTGATGAGCCATTTGATTGACTTCAAATTGCTTTTATGGATGAAAGACCTTCAAAAGCAACCATCTACCGCTGGTAGAGCGAGTTGAAGCGCGGTGGCCTTATTTTGAGGGATGAATAAAGGAGTGGTCGTCCTACGATGTCTGTTCCGGAAGAAAGTGTGCTGGCAGTAAAAAAAAATAATTCAAGAAAACAGGCAAATTACATACAAAGAGATTCGGCTTAGACTGCAGATTGATTCGGAAAGCGTTCACATGATTCTACTGCGTGAGGAGGATAGTTTTCCGCTGGGTGCCGCACAATATCACCAAAGCTCAGAAGCAGGCCCGTGTGGAGTGGTGCCGTAATATGATTTAAAACTTTGAAGCAGGCTAGTCTCGGCGCGTTTACGACCTTGTGACAAGTGACGAATCTTGGATTTATTAATACGATCCAGAAACAAAGCGTCAAGCGATCGAGAAGTGCAGGCAAAATTTCGATCTCTTATTTTTTAAGTGTTTGTATGTGTAAATAAATAAATTTCTTCATTTTGACGGTGTATCTGATTTCAATTCTATTACGAGACCAAAGCAAATGGTATAGGTACCACAAAATGCCTGCCAGAAGTTTTATCTGCAATGAGCAACAACTGACCAAACACCGGGCTCCACGGGGTACTGCTTCCCCATGACAACGCGCCCACGCACTCAGCGCTCAAAACGAGAGAGCTCATAGACACCACACCGTTCGTAGAGCACTCTCGTTACAGTCCTGATCTGGTACCATGTGACTTCTTTTTCTTCTCAAAAATATAAAATCTGCTGAAAGGGATACAGTTTTAATTGCCGAAAGACGCGCTAACAGCGTTCGAGAAGGTCGTGGAAGAGATGCCTGCGGCGGACTGGAAAAAATGTTTCGAAAATAGAATAGAATAGAATAGAATAGAATAAACTTTATTGTACACCAAAAAGTAATACAGCTTAAACCAAAACTTAAATTAACGGGCACAAGGGTCTTATCGCTGAGAGCGATTTCTTCCAGACAACCTTAGGATGGATAAGAACTTAAAATAATACAGGAGGTAGTCTGTGGTATACTGCTAACAAATTAATTAATTTGTTCAGACGCATGATACTTTGTATAGAAGCTGCTGGAAAGTTTTTTGTAAAAGATTTAATAAAAATATTTTATCCATAGAAGTTAAGTCCGCAATTTAACATAAATTACGATTTGATCCGTAGGCATCACGAAAACATAATTACATGGATTCTGACAATTCCATTTCGAGCAAATACGTCAAAACTTTGTCAACGCAATGTTTAGTGTACCTAATCATAAGCTAAGTGTAATAAATTGATTCCCGATTAATCCATCATCCTCGCAAATGGAAAGTGCAAATGACGTTCCAGAGATTATCTGACAAGCCTTTCCCGTTGATGCGTTAATGAGCAATCATGATTTCCATAAGCAATTAATGCATGATTTTAGATTGGATATGCTAACTGCAAGACATGACGTGTTTAGACCAGTGATTAGGTAATAACGGTTTGTGATGAACATGACTCAAAGGACTATATAGGTATGAGGTAATAGGCGCAAGTATAAACAGGCAAATAATGTTACCACTGCCATGGTACTAGGCACGCCTCAATTATGGGTATTAAAGAGGGGACCTTTGAGGCGTGGCTGAAAAGACCTCACGGCGTCCTCACCTTCCGCATGATGCATGTTCTCACTGAACATGGTAAGTTCAAGAGGTTTCTGCACCCGGAATTGACGCCCGAGTGTGCCTACTGTGCGGAACGCCCGGAGGACATGGTGGAGCACACAGTGGAGTTGTGCCCCGCTTGGGCAGAACATCGCCATGTCCTCATGGAGGCGATCGGTGGCGGCGATTTCTCGCGCCGTGCCTTGGTACAGGCCATGGTCCTGTGTTTTGAGGAGTGGTAGGCGGTCGCCTTCTTCTGCGAAGCAGTAATGCTAGCAAAGGAGGAAGTCGACCGCATCAGGCAACGGCGTTCACGCCCGAGCCGCCGCCGGGATTCCGATCCCGATTCCCGGCAAAAGTAGGCGCCGGTTTGCGAATGGCGAGCAACGGATAGCTCGCTGTCCGAAAGAAGAGAAGAAGAATGAAGAAGTACGAAAGGAAAGAAGGAACGGGGTGGTTTTATTTTTCAATAAGAGTCTGACATTATTTTCCGCTCAGTTCAAGGGCGAGGGATGTCATTTGGATGATTTGTACCCTCTAAAACAAAAAAAAAACATTGTTGGGACTACACGGTGATTCTAGCAGAGAGAATGGCCCGTAATCCCCCACGTGGTCCTAATGAAAGTTGATGAAGGTTACATTTTTTTTTTTGGGTGGGAAATTATGTGAAGATGGGCGTGTCAGAATTTAACTGAATAAACCCACCCCTGTGTTCCTTCTTTGCCTTGCGTCTCAGAGCCCCGGGGTTTTAGCTCGCTGTCCAGCCGTCCGGTAACTGTCCGGACCAAGCCCAAGTCTGTCTGCCTGGCTAGCTGGCCCAGGATTAGTTTCGAAAGACAGCTCGAGCCCCGGTATAAAGGCTAGAAGGAACGGGGTGTCTTTTAGTCAGTAAGAGTCTGACACTATCTCCCGCTCCGCTCTAAGGGCCCCGGGGTTATTTTTTATCTGTTATAAACTAGTGCTTGACGGCAATCCCACCTGGTTTCTTTTTGGTTGACCCATGTCGGGAAAGTGTCATGTCTTCGATTTTATTTTGGTTCTAGGACATCTCGGTTTCCTCATGCTGTTTTCCTTCACTGTATTGGGGGAATTACACTCAATCAATTTTATTTTGAGAACTAACTTAAAAGACATTGAATATCTTCACTCTTTTCTTGCCATTCATCTTACTAATGCGCTTAATTTCGATGATAATTTAATATTTTTTGACGGTTGACTAGAATCTTTTCCAGTGTGCCTAAGGCATTAAGTCTCCTCTCTACTCATGTGTACATAAAGTGTACCTTAGTAATATTATACTTACTAAAATGTGTGTTTATTTCAGATAAATCGTGAAGCTAACGCCATAGCGCCACAGTGCTTGCCACGCCACGCCACGTCCACGGCACGTGTGTTTGTTTCCTCTCTCGATAGGCCTCCTACGTAAACACGAACCGAGAGCAAACAGTTTATTTATGTAATACGTTCGCTCACTCCGAATGCCAAATGATTTTCTAATAACGCGAGATGATTTTACGCTCAATAACACGTACTATGCAAAGCCAAGATTGGTTTAAATAATGATATTTACACAGGTTTCCAGTAGTCAGTTTATAAGCCATGCTTTGACGCTACTCATTGCACTTCTGTAAAGTACACTTTGAGAATAACGAAGTTAAAACGGCAAGTCTTAGTTCAGGCTAAGCAAAGTTTGTTGTTTTAATAATATCGTCTTAGAGCCAGACAATGAAGATCCGGTTACACAGTTTAAGCTTATTAATCGTCGAGAATTGATTACAGTATATAATGTCAAGTGGGTATTGTGCTGTTACGTCACGTGTATCTTACCCTATCATGTTTCCTCAGTGTTACAAAGCTCAGTGAAGCGATTATCTCAAAAAATCACCATCAAAGATTGCATCGCTACTTACCATCAGGTGGGATCGCAGTCAAGCACGAGTTTATCTCAATTAAAAAAAAAACTCGAAAAACATTTATAAAATGTGCGTTATAATGTATCACTGTGATTGTTAATCTTTGTACCTATTCGATAAATGATGTGTGTATAGAACATTATTTTTAGTATAAGTAAAACCTGAATATACCTTTTTTTTTTGGTGGGAAAAATCATGCATTGACATCCCCCGCCCTTGGGCGGAGCGGGAGATAGTGTCAGACTCTTACTGACTAAAAGACCCACCCCGTTCCTTCTAGCCTTCATACCGGGGCTCGAGCGCCCTTTCGGATAACCCTGGCCCCAGTAGGCTGAATCAGTAACTGAATCGATCGCAATATTTTTTGCACGATGTTACATTTTTTCCTAAAAACATTTAAAAAAGATTACAAGTTGGACACCACTGACACCAAGTATAACGCAGGTCACGGCAGGTCATAGCGAGCATTAGGTGCCAGAGCACTGCTGAGTGAGGAAACAAACAACCCCTAGTATCCCGGGTGGCCAGATGATTATGTATTTAAGTCGCAAACCAGGTATCAGGTATAAATTTGTGATTTTACAAAATACAGTTTTGTAATTTTGTACTTAAATTCTTATATGCTAAAAATAAAATTGTACATACCAATTAGTAGCGGAGTAGACTTCCAGGAAGCAATATTTTATACTGTAAATTTGGGCTAAACTTCATCAAAACTATCACTCAATTAACAGCCAACGAACAGTAATTAGTAATAGGCACAGATACATACACCGATACACCGAATCCTCCGAATCCCATTGGAATCGTTAGTAGCACGAATTCAGGCTCGCCGATAACTTTCTGCAAATGAGTTTATTTCGACAGGCTTCGTTTGGCACGGGTCGTCATTTTATAGATCCGACCCGATAGTTACGAATTCTAATTTCGGAACAATTTATTTGCACAAATTTGAAATTAATTTATGTTACCGCTTATTCGATTTGGGGCCTCATAAACCGTAGACTATATTATTTCTGAATGGAATGTTATGATTAGTGATCTTTGTGGAATAATGTGATAGAGTCTGTCTAAAAAGTCAAACGATTTGGGTAATTATTAGGGTAAAATGAAATGTGACGTAGTCAACACTAGTTCAATAACCAAGGTTGATTGAGAGACCTTGATCATTGTTTACTAATAGAAGAACCTTATTAAAAGTATCGAATATAAGTAGATATTTTTTAAATTATTAAATGTTACACAATATTCCCAAGGCAGTTAACTTCTTAGACAGACTATAGTAAGTTTTTTTTTTTATTTTGGTACTATGTTATGCGAAGATAATTTATACGTCATACTAGTAAGGCCACCAGTTCGCAGGTGTTACAATACATAAGTAGCAGGACTTTCCAGAGTTCTGTATATCATTCTTTCTTCGGAGTAATATCTTATATTCATCCTTCACAGGTCATCTTAGACTTGAGAGAAAGAGGAATTTGTCAACCATATTTGGTTTGATTATTATTATTCCATTTATTTATTATTATTTACATAATTTTTAAATTTTTAAATATTTCTTAAAAAATAACATTAAAAAAAACATTTAAAAATATAAAAAATAGTAGCCCACCGGCATCGGGAACAGGGTCCAAGCTACCGGCGGTCAGGGCTCCTGAGAGAGGAACCTCCGGACAATACGCGCCGTGTCTAGGAGTACTGCCTTCTGGATCAAGCCCTTGATCCAACTGCCTAACGAGAGCCTCCGCAGATGTTGGTCGAGGCTCTTGGCTATTAAGCCATTGGCCGTCACGACTATCGGCACAATGATTGCTCTATCCACTTCCCACATGTCGACAACCTCGCGAGCCAAGTCAAGATATTTAGTTTGTTTATCCTTCTCAGCTTTCACGAGGTTCTCGTCATGAGGGACCGCTATATCAACAATCATTGTGCGACGCTCCAGTCGATCTATCACCACTATGTCAGGCTTATTGGCAACAATAGTCCTGTCAGTGATGATAGATCGGTCCCAATACAATGTGACGCTGCCATTCTCGAGAACTGGGTCGGGCACATACCTATAGTACGGTACTTCTGATTCAACAAGATTGTATTTAAGAGCAAGTTGCTGATGGATAATCCTGGCTACAAGGTTGTGTCTGTGCAAATAGTCTCCGTTAGCTAAATGAGAACACCCAGAAATAATGTGTCGGATTGATTCTCCGGGCCGGTGGCATGCCCGACAGATGTCAACCGTACCGTCCTTCACAATATATTTCCGGTAGTTGTTCGTCATCATAACTTCGTCCATAATTGCAAAGACAAAACCTTCGGTTTCTCCAAAGAGATTACCAAAGCGTAGCCAGGATACGGACGCTAAAAGATCTACATCGGGCCCATGTAAGGCCCGGTAAAAGCGCCCGTGAAGCTCCTTGCCCTTCCATACTTCCTTGCGTTCATTAGTATCCATTACTATAGGTTTGCGCCAGTTCTCGTTGGCCAAGGAGAGCGGGGTGAGGCCTTTGTCCACCGCCACTACATCTCGGTGCATCCCCACGTCGGTTTCCAGGAAGTATTCCCTGAGACTGCATACCTCACGGTTGTGCAGGGTCTTGGCATTTAAGAAGCCACGACCCCCACACTTCCGTGGGATATACAGTCTCATCACCGATGATCGTGGGTGATGCATCCGATTTGCGGTAAGCAGAGTGCGGACCCTCCTATCCAGGGCGTCGAGTTCCGTCTGAGTCCATTTGAGTATGCCGAAAGAGTACATCAAAACCGGCATGACCCAACCGTTGAAGGCGCGCACCTTGTTCCCGCCTGATAAAAGACTTTTCTTTTCCTATTATTATTATTATTACTAGGGCTGCGCAAAGGGTAACTAAAACAGACAAATGGGTTATAGTCAGTCAAACTCTGATACGCCGTTTCGCTTCATTATAATAATAATAATAATAAATAAATGGAATAATAATAACTTTATTTCGGGTGGCATAGACCCATAGAAAACTTAACCTAATACATTTTTTTTATTTACCATGACTGGCTACACCTACAACAACATACAAGACATGACCCAATAATTTTGAAACGGACAGTCAAAGCGTACAGCTATTGCGTCCAGAATGCTGTTGTTGCTACTCCGTATACGGGCCAGCAGGGAGGCTGCTTTTTTGCGCATGATGGCGTGAAAACCATCAGTGCGCGCTTCAGCAAACATCCCAGATGCACTGCAGCGCCAGGGCAGACTCAACAACATCCTGAACGCGTACTATACAGCAGGTTTTATTTGATGGTTTCTTACTACAAAAAAAAAAAACTGTTTATTTTAGTTATTATCATACATCGATATTATTATATGTACTACAATATAAGTCGATATGTTGTGGGTCAAAGCTGTTGACATACAAAATATTTTAAAACAACTTTTCAAAGAGGATTTTTTTCGGATTGATACGGAATTCTCAATTAGTTTTTGTAAAGGTATATGTAATTTTATTGGACTGCAATATTTTTGTACGAGCAAACAAAAAAACATATTATTAGAGAATAAAAATATAATGTTAGTAGTACTTGTAATTAATTCTGGCACCCAAGGAAAGATTAAAAGATTTAATACAAAGCGCCAGATAAACTTAAAATAAAGTACATTGACGTTTTCATAATATCTCCAATTATTGAGGGTACCCGAAAAACCATCAATGAACTGTTTCTCAGAAAAGGTCACGATAGAATCAAGACAGCTTTATGTCTTTAATTTCGTTTTAGAAATTAAGAATGTCAATAAATGTGGGAGGGTCAATGACCGATATTCCACGTTTATTTGGCGCCTACCTTAGTGTTGTTTATGGGTACTAGGATTTTCACACTAATTTTACAGCATACTTTTACAACAGAAGGTTCTTTTTTTGGGTGGGAAATTATCGAATGACTCTCCTGCTCTAGGGCGGATTTTTACTGAACATAACCCACTCCTATGTTTCATAGTTGCCTTGCGTTACAGGACCCCGAATTTTCCTTTTAGAGAGGAACCCATGGCCCCAGTGGCCTTCGATCCTGTTGGGCCCCTACGATTTTGCTGACGTTTCCTTGAGACGCGCGGGCAATACTACGCGGCCTCGAAGAATTGGGTTCGGTCCAGATTGTTACCGGACGGCCGGACGGTGAATTATTCATGGCTCACCATCCGCAAGCACACACCTGCGGTGGCTGACAATCGAGGTTGTGATCCCGGTTTCAGGGGCGTTAGGGACGTTCCCCACCTCCTTCGCTAGCATTACAGTTTCACTTAAGGAGGTAACCTCCTGCCGTTCCTCCTCGTTCTGGACCATGGCCTGTGCCCAGCGCAAGAGGTCGTTGCCGCCGATCGCCCCCACGAGGTCATGGCGGTGTTCTACCTAAGTGGGGCATACCTACGGTATGCTTATTACAGTAGAGATTCGAAAAGCCAAAAATATCAATGATTTGTATCACCCTTACGAAACTGGAGTCGATCGTTAGTGTAATAAAAATATAAATAAATAATATTTTATTAATATTAATTGTAAGATATAAAAATAGCTTGCTTTTTGAGTTACATTTATTTGAAGTATTGTTTTATTGATTAAAATTTAAAAGCTTTTTTTACTTCAGCGCACAAAAATAATTTTAATAATTATTAGAATGGACGTAAATCCAGGAGCGGCCATTATTAATTCTGTTGATAAAGCATTTCTAAATTCAAAGATCCAATCATTTCAAGTTCGACGTATTTCAATGGTCCGTAATCGCCATTCTCTGAACTTTGGAAAAATTCTTTATTACTCCTGTTCAATATCTCGGATGATACACATGATCATGTTTTATAGCAAACATTTATTTGAAAAACTTTTTGTTAAGATTTCAGAATAATGTGGTCGTATGCTTAGTAAAGAGCATATTTATTTACTTTATTTACTCATAAACAATGTACTGAAGTGGATTCTCGATCTATTTTCAAACTTAGGGTGGTGCAGAATCGTAAAATAGTAGGTGCGGCAAATAAAGAAATAGAAAAGTAATAAATAATAAGTACATTCAAACAGACATTTTAGAAACGAATATAAGAAATCAACGCAGTGACGATTCCAACAACTTCTTGCAAATGTGTTAATATCTGTGGAGAAAGGACTGGACGTCATCTTGATATTCAACGGGAGCGTATTTACTATGGCCAGAGCAAAGGAATTGGTTTTGAGAAGTCAGTTAAAAAAGAGAAGAAGGCTTATCCAGAAAATAAAACCAATAGGTAACCAATACAAAAGTGAACAATGGGTTGAAAACAAATCGAATATAGTTATTCAAACAGAGAATTTATAAAAGAGATCTGAATTCAGGTCATAGCTGTAGCAATGGAGCACACAGTCGAGGTGTGCCCTGCCTGGGCGAAGAATCGCCGTGCCCTCGTGGGGGCGATCGGCGCCGGAGACCTCTCGCGCCGGACCTTGGTTGAGGCCATAGTCCGGAGCGACGAGGAGTGGCAGGCGGTCGCCTCCTTCTGCGAAGCAGTAATGCTCGCAAAGGAGGAGGCCGATCGCATCAGGCAACGGCGTTCTCGCTGCCGCCGCCGGGATTCTGATTCCGATTTCCGGCCACCGTAGGCGCGGGCTTGCGGACAGTGAGCAATGGGTAGTTTGCTGTCCGGCCGTCCGTCTGACACTATCTCCCGCTCCGCCCAAGAGCAGGGGTTGTCATAGGATGATTTTTTCCCAACAAAAAAAAAAACATTCTGGTTATTTTCCAACTAACACTCGTAGCTTGTGGTTTCCACTAGTCGAGGCCTAAACCTAGCCTTTTGTAGATAACTGTACAGAGGTGGACTCAAGATCTTAGGCATTTTTTATCAGACTACTGGGGTGGCGAAAGTTAACGGAAATAATTATTTGTACAAAAGTTACAATTTAAAAAAATAGTTTGCTTTTTTTAAAATTATCAACTTTTTGCACTAATACTTTGCGTAATACTATATTTTTACACATAAAGTCAATGAAGAATGTAGGTACGGTACCAAAAACTGCGCCATCCCCGGGGCCCTGTTCAAACAAAGGGTAACATGATTCCTTTCGAGGGAAAATATTCAGCTGCAATAAACCAACCCCACAAAATATTTCATCGGGAAATGAAACCGCCAAATTCAGAGTAGTCGTAGATACCTTTATCAATTTGGTATAATATTTTGAAAGGTACATATATAAATAAACTTATTTACCTAATGCAGGTAGCACAGACAATCTAATAAAGATTAATAATTCATACGTACGTGGAATTTCACACGTACACACGTACGTTTAAAATTGAACAATTAAACTACAACCGTACTTCACTCGCGTTAAAAAATAAATCTACATTACACAAACGAAATTGTTGATTGTAATCACAACTCGATACCCAACTCCCATAAAGTGTAAAATATGTAGAGCACAATAATTACAAAAGAGATCGATAGCGGTATAGTGCGAACCTGAATGTTTTATACCTCGCTTGCTGAAATTTATGACCGTGTGTCCCCGCTGTTATTACCTTACGTTGAATAAGCAAACAATTTGCGAAGTTTGTTGAAATCAAGACTCGTTAGTACTTTGCTCACGGCCAATCAGCGTGAAGAAAGTCATTAAGTTTGATTGGAAGTTATCTTTCTTTGGCTCAAAAGTGCTTAGCAGGCTGAAAAAATATTGGTGAATTATTCAGAGATGCATTCGGAATATTCTGGATTGATTTCCGCAAAGCCTGCCAGAATTTTAATTGAGATCTGATTTCCTCCATCAAAGTATGAAAATTAATTGAGTATTATGTACTCAAAGAATTCATTAGCAAAATAAATAAACGCGTAATTAATCCTGAAAGATGGATTTTCAGTGGAACAAATAAAAAGTAATGAAAAAGAGCAGTAGGTATTTAGATATACAATCCCTGGAGCTAATTAAAAAAAGTTAAAGAAGTTTGCCGGGGAAAAAATTAATAACGAAACTTCCGGAGGGGAGAAAAAAAAATGTTATTGAGTTACGTTTCGCTTAACTAATTTAGGTACAAAAGGAGGCTTAGCTTGTCCGACGGGGTAATGTTCCAATGTGACCCTTATCAATTCGCTGGTGCCCGGCTAGCGAATGCGTCATCCCGACCTTTATTATGTATGTACACATCTCACAAAAATAACGTGTCACTCTAATAACGGCCACTCGGGTGACTGGGGTACAACATGCCCGCTAATATTTAATATGGAAAACGTTTAGCTTTGATAATTTCTGGGATAAAAGGAAGAGGAGCCCAAATTGATGCTACGCGATGTAGGCATATCTATTTGCGTCCGTAGGTAGGTAGGAACATTCACATTCGCTTATTTGGTCACGTATGTACGGTTTTTAAAGTATAATCTGATCAGGATCCTTTTTGAAATCACTTATATCCTTGGGACTAAAGCGCAGTGTTGTTATCATATTATTAGTACCTAAATAGCGCGTTCCATCGTCGACCGCATCGTCGCTTTCCATCAGGTGAGATAGCGGTCAAGTGCGAACCTATCAACAATAAAAAAATAAAAAAAAATACTTGCTTTGTCAGGTATAGCTAAGTCCCAGCCATCATAGGCACGCTGCGGACGGCGAGCAAAGGGTAGCCTGCCGTCCGATAAGGACCAGTACCCCTAGCCAAGTTGCTAATCTGCAATAGTTAACGCTTGTAGAGCTTCAAATGTACGGGAATGACGTCATCTTATCGCTCAGTTACGTGGTTTGAAAGAATTGGCGGCAAGGTCAACTCGAGGTGTTTGGCGCAAGCAAAACGTTTGTAACTTGGCTAGGGGGAGTAGACGCCGTGTTATGTTCCATACTTATCTCAAAAAAATGTCAGCAAGATTGATTGAGCATGTTGTAGGACCGATACTTGCTAGAGATGCGGGATTGTTCGAAAGCATTACCTTGGTCCACGCAAAGGCAACTGAAGAAACACAGGTGGGTCTGTAAAAGTCTGACACTCCTTCTCGCTATACCCAGAATTGTAGAACTTATTTCATTTCGCACGTAAAAAAGGTGTAGCTAAGCTAAATTTACTTTTTTCAGTGGGTTAGGTTTGTGCCAAATTTCAGGATTCTGGTTCAACGGGAAGTATGAATTATGAATTTCGATCTTTGAGAGTATCAAAATATACGTTTCTTTGCGACATAAACGGCCGTATATTTTTTATTCGTTATCTTATTAGTTTGATTTTTTCACACCTTGAAGGGACCGCAGACCTGAGTATATGGTTTATTTCAACTTTATATCTAGACACGGCGGCCAAAAGCACTTAAGTCAATTTTAGCTCAAAATTATAAAAAAGTCACAACACCCATGTTTTTGTATTATCCGTTGGCTGGAATAAGCACGTAAGTCACCGTCACTCCATTCAGTCGTAATAGTCGACTGTACCATAAAACTTAAGTCGTATCAACAAATCAAGCGACGACACAAACCACTTAAGTTGACTTAAGTTTTTTTTACCGGCATGAAAACTCTTAAACCAACTGACTTAAGTAACTTGATAACAGTGATCCGAGCCCCGGTATAAAGGCTAGAAGGAACGGGGTGGGTCTTTTAGTCAGTAAGAGTCTGACACTATCTCCCGCTCCGTCCAAGAGCGGGGGTTGTCATTGGATGATTTTTTCCCACCATAAAAAAAAATAACAGTGATCCGATTTTGGTGTCGATAAATTATTTTCAAGTATCTACCCTCACTTTGCTCTCTTTTTTGAAGTGCTTGATAAAAACTTGAGGAACGTTGTGGGTGACGTAAAATTATATACGTATTCCCTCATTAGTGTTTTGGTGTGACGGTCGTAGTGGTGTTGTGCATTAACTGTATTTATAATGGATTCAAGAGCCAGAAAGTTAGTAAATCTCGCCTTAAATAATGAGAATAAAGGTAAGTTTTGAATATTTTCCTTTCATTTTTATGCAATATGCAAAACAAATGTATAATCTTTGTTGACACAATTACAACCCGTAACAACAAAAAAATTACATTTCACTTTTTTTACAGGCGATGAAGACCCATTCGCTAATCCGCAACCAAGTACATCTGGAACTCAAAAACAAATTACTCCTGATGAAGCTGCTATTGACTACTCTAGTGACGATTCTGTTGCTGATCCTACCTACTCTCCAGATAGTCCTAGTTTACTTACACAACGTGAAGATGAGATGGAAACCACTGTTTATGATGCTTCAGTAGATGTACAGATTCCACAAAATGAAATATCTGAAAGTATCGAAGATACGTCATTACAACAACAAAACAAACCTGTGCCCTGTAGAAGAAGGAAGAAAGATAATAAAATAAAAAGAAATTTAGGTCAATCCTATTTGACAGCTTCTGGAAAAATTATCGGTAAACGTCAAATGAAGGAACTACCTAATTGTCGAAATAAGTGTCGTCAAAAAATAAGTGATGAGCAACGAGCTATAATTCACAAAGAGGTTTGGAATCTTGGGTCTTATGATTTAAGGGCAGCGTTCATTTCATCTTTGATTACCATTCGAGAGAAAAAAACCGAGCGTCGTCGGGTCGAAGATCCTAGTTTACAAAAAAATAGACAGTGGACTTACACGTATCATTTTAACGTCAATAGTGAAAAAATATCCGTGTGTCAAGGTTGCTTTCTAAAAACTCTATCAATAAGTGATAATTTTGTAAAACTACTCGGTTTGAAGAAACGTGGCACCTCGAGTGGAATTATACCAACAGACAAACGTGGAAAGAATACACCAGCAAACAAACATTCTGAACAAAAAATTCAAGAGGTGATTAACCATATCAATTCGTTTCCACTATATGAAAGTCATTACACTAGACGTAAAAGCACCCGCAAATATTTACCATCGCATTTGACTATATCGAAAATGTATTCTCTTTATTCAGAATCACATGAAAATCCTGTAAGTGATAAGATATATCGCAAAGAATTTCATAAATTAAACTTAAGTTTCAAAAAACCAAAAGTAGACACTTGTCACACATGCGACCTGTTTAAGATGAAATTAAATATTACTACGGACGAGATCACAAAATCAGCCCTTGAAAAAGAACGCGACTCTCATCTGCTAGCCGCTGATATGGCGTACAAAGAGAAGCAGTCTGATAAAAATATGGCAATTACAAATAACGGAATCAAATGCCTGACTTTTGACCTACAGCAATGCTTGCCAACCCCAGCTTTACAATCATCTGTAGCCTTTTATAAAAGACAACTTTGGACCTTCAATCTTACAATCCATGACAACGCAACTGGAATGTCAACGCACCACATGTGGCATGAGGGTATTTCGGGTCGCGGTGCTAATCAAATAGCCTCTTGTTTGTTTGCATACTTACGAGAACTACCGGAAGACATCTCAGAAGTGATTTTGTACTCTGATACTTGTGGAGGACAAAACAAGAACACTCACGTGGCTGCAATGTTCACGTACTTGTTGACTGTAAAACCTTCAATAAAGTTAATACATCACAAGTTTATGATACCTGGTCATACACATATGGAAGTTGACTTAGACCATGCAATTATTGAGAAAAAAAAGAAAAAAACCGAAATACAAATTTATCACCCCCACGATTGGATGCAGTTAGTAAGATCGAGTAGCAAAAAATTTACCGTTCGAGAAATGCGACAAAATGATTTCTTTGATTTCGCTGGTTTATTGAAAGGTCCTTTAGTAGCCCGAAAAAAAGACGATGACGGAAATATTTTCAAGTGGCACGATGTGAAGTGGCTGAGTTATGACGAGTACGGCGTCATAAAATACAAAACCACTCTTTCTAGAGAAGAATCATTTAAAAGAATGAATTTCAAGCGGAACACGCGACGAGATAAGGAGTTTAATTTGATGGAGATTACTGACAAGCCAGTACCAATAAGTGTTGAAAAAAAACGTGATATAATATCACTTTTGTCTTTAATACCAGAATGTTTCCATAATTTTTACCAGAATTTAGTGACCACTGACGATACCAAGGATGTTGATCCAGATATACGAGATTCAGAAGAGAGTGACTGTTAGTTTTTTACTTTATTGCATGCATTATATTATAAAATTCTAATTAATAATAATAATTATTCATAGTTTTATTTAAAATCATAAAATAAAATAAATAGGCCAAGTAATTATAGTTTGTTAATAAACACCTAAGTCACAATTTCTTGATGTTCAAAGAAACTTAAGTCAGATATTTCAGTAAATAATAAATAAAGCCTAAATAGCCATATTCTGATATGTAACTAGTTCATAATTGTGTAATAATAAATAATAAAAACAATAACCGTAGTACATTTTTTTCATACCAATCGAATTAAACCGTCTCCTGTAAAATTATCGCATGCAAAAAGAATTGACTTAAGTGCTTATGGCTTCCGAGTCTAGATATCTCCACGCGTTCTCGAGGTAAAGGGTCTTGACAGACAGACAGACAGACGGACGGACAACAAAGTGATCCTATAAGAGTTCCTTTTTTTTTCTTTTGAGATACGGAACTCTAAAGAGTAGATACCTGATTGGCTGAATGACGGAGATATATAAGTACAGAAATAACAGTAAAATTTCATTCATCCGTTTTTTATTTATTTATTCTCATAGATCCACGAGCTTTGAGACTTAGTTCTCATTGAAGAATAAAATAAAAATGCTCATTCACATTTAATACTTCAGTAATTTCAGTATCCAGAATAATGCGATCTGTCAGTACCTATGTCTTCTTGACCCATTTATTGTAAATAAAGATTTTGTTTTTCGTTTTACTTTACAATAGTATTATTGAGTACAATATTGTTAGTTCACTGAACCCAAAGCGAACACGCCGCGTTCGTGCATCTATGGTCTTATATTACTATTGTGTCTCAAATTGACGGTATCTGAATGGTTAAATTTGTACAATATTTTTAGAAGTTGTAGCGTAATGTTCTGAAAGAAACTCGACCCTGGTATGAAAGGCAACGAAGGAACAGGAGAGGGTTTTTAGTCAGTAAAAAGTCTGACAAACCCTCACGCTCCGTCTAAGAGCGGGGGATGTCATCGGATGATTTTCCCACCGAAAAAAAAGTTAGTAAGGTAAAAAAAAAATCGAGTTAACAATAATACCTACTCATCAAAACTATACATACCCAACACTTTAAGGGCGAGCGCGCACTACGATAAAAAATCGTTGCAAAAAAATATCGCAAATCTGTGAACCACAGAAATACACTACAATCCGCGCAATGCGAAAATAAATCGTTTAATTTTTTAATGAGTTTATTTCGCATTAAAAAAATCGCAATGATTTTTATCGCGGTACGCGCTTAGCCTAATTTGACGTTTTTCCTTATCTTGAAGTAAGAGAATTATGACGCATGAAAATTGCAAGACCGCTTTTGAATTTTGCCTACTTACTCTATTTGACAATATTTATACTAACCACCCTTTCAGCAGTTACTCTTATTGTTACTTGTGACACCATTTTAACCATTGCTTAATTAGCGTAGTTGACCTTATAATGTTCCCACTGTTGGGACTCAGGCCTCCTCTCTAGGAGAGGGAATACCCGTCATCTAAGTCGGAAAAACGTTATGAGATTTGAGAACTGCACCTCGTGCACTGTGTATATAGTTAAGTTGAACTCTCAAATTTTTTTTTAAAATAAGTTCGCGATTATCGTCTTTGTAGTTTCAACGTTTGTTCTAAAAATAGTCCTTTAATACAAGTATATTTTAAAGCATTTAGTATTCATTTTTATGTTAATAAATTAATACTAAATGTAATTATGTAATATATTTATGTAGACTACGTTTACTTGGGACAGACGGTACAGTCGGGTTGGTCTAACTTCGAGAAAGATACCAATCGTCGAATCTGACTCGGCTGGGCCGTACTTGGTATCTTCTCGTCCAACATACCATAGTGTCTCAAGACGAAAATCTATTACCAGCGCGTGTTGCCAGTGATGACTTATGGCTCCGAAACGTGGTTGCTTACAATGGGCCTTATCAGAAGGCAAAGTCCAAAGGGCAATGGAAAGGGCTATGCTCGGAGTTTCCTTGAGCGATCGAATCAGGAATGAGGATATCAAGGTTACCGACATAGCACGAAGAATCGCCAAACTTAACTGGCAATGGACAGGGCACATTGCTCGCAGAACAGATGGCCGTTGGGGCCGAAAGGTTCTAGATTAGCGACGGACGTACCGGAAAACGTAGCGTTGGCAGACCATCTACAAGGTGGACCGATGACCTGGTAAGGGTTGCAGGAATCCAATGGATGCGAAACGCATAGAACCGTTCATTGTGGTGACACTTGAGGGAGGCCTATGTCCAACAGGGGACGTCTTTCGGCTGAAATGATGATGAGTATATTTATGTATCGGAAAGCATTTAATTAAGACTAAAACTATAATTTACAGCATTTCGTTTATTTGAATTTCTTAGGAAACATGATTTAAAAAATTGAAAAAACACAACCAAAAAATATAGCGCTGGGGTAGAACGTGGTCTGTCTCAAGAAAATCCCGCTGTAATAATTAACTTGTAGTGGATTTAAAAAAATGGAATAAAAATTAAGAATTCCTATTATTAATATTGCATTGTTAGAACTGATTCAGTAGCTAGCGCTCTCTTCCAATGGTTCTATTTTGGTGTACAATAAAGTTGATTCAATTTCATTCTATAAACAGCCTCAGCCCACAGCCCTCCTAGCCAAGTTACAATCGTTTTTTTTTCTTTATTTTATAGTTTCGCGCTTGCGTCGAACGTCTCGGGTTAGCTACGCCCCGATTCTTTTATTCTGACCAGATCGCTAAGCGTTGAGATGATGTCATTCCCATACATTTGAAGTTTTCTACTTAGTGTTAACAATTGCAGAGTATCAACTTAGCTAGGGGTACAGATGTCTGCAAACGCTAATTGACTGCCTTCACTCATCCACGCCACCACTGCTATCCGTGCAAAGCCACAGTCGGTTGCTTGTACCAAATAAAAAAGAAGTAAAATATTTTAATATGTTGCCAGTACGGCAGTAAAAATATCTTTAATCTAGTTTATGGGTCATATAAAAAAGGGCAGAACCCACAATTTTACGTTTTTAATTACCACTTTTCTCTAAGGGGTACAAAGTTTGTAAATGATTCAGATAAACAATAATTACGGCCGTTCCAAATTAGGAAGTTAGAAGAAGTTTACGATGTTCAGAGCAAACATGAAACTCAGTCCGGCGAGCGCCTAATTAGTTAAGTTTATAAATTTGTTACCTATTTGGTATGCTAAGTGCCCTACAGTAGAGCTACAAGCTATTTTTATTAGACTATAAAATACTGAAACCTTTTTAAACGAAAACTTTGTCTAATTGTGGTCTTTAACTTTGCTAACTATAAATTTTGCGTAAACGAAAAATACGGGTTCATTTTTAAATTAGGCGTTCTCTCGAGATTTTTTTTTTAGAAAAACTGCTAGAACCTCACCTAATTAATTCTATATTTTAATTAAAAAAATAGATTTTCAAATGGAATAATTTTATATACTATATAAAATATTTTTTATAGAGGAAATATTTGTATTTTTGTTTCTATGTTTGTAATGAATAAACTCAAAAACAACTATGCCGATTTTAAAAAAAATTTCATCATTTCAAAGCTACATTCGCCCTGAACAACATAGGTTATATTTATTGCCCGTGTGAAGCCGAGACTGGTCGCTAGTTATGAATAAACTCAAAAACTACTAAAACGATTTTAAAAGTTCACATCACGGCACTCTTCCTCATATACTATGAATGGAAAACCAATTTTGAAGCCGTTTTAAGAAAAAATAAAACATATTTAAAGTTATTTGTAGTTTAATATCAAAATATTGTAGCCTATTATTATAGTTACTGTTTCGCAGAACTACCCTAATCCTACAATAATAATAAAAAAACTATTTTATGACATCCGTTCACTTCGATTCTCTAATTATATTGAAAGGCACAATAAGCACAATAAGTTTCTAGAAGACGAAGCCTATTTTTGTTCAATCCAAATGCAAATTTTCCTCAGCTCACCTTTGATATTGACATGAATACGAAGTATATGCATATTTTTATTTAATAAGCCTTCCATGTGCGTGACTTTATCTTGATTTTTTTCTTATTTCATTATAAAAAAAACTCAATTTCCTGTGACACCAACGTGTGAATACAAATCAGTGGATTTACATGTCTCGCAAAAGAAAATATATATTGGTACCTTTTTTACGTGTGAAATCATCAAATGACTATTCCCGCTCTGGATGGCGCGAGAGAGAGTGTTGGACTTTTACTGACTAAAACCCACTTGTATTCCTTCAGATACCCTTTACGGTCCAGGGCCACGATATCTCTTTCTAACAATCAGGCAGCTCTAAATATATAAATAACTCGTGTGTGTGTGATGTTGCTAGAAGACTACAAATAAAAAAAAATACCTGTTTAGTAGCTCATATCTATGTAGATTTTTTAAAAACGTTACCCCACACTATAAATTACCCACTCCTTTACCTTCGTTCACAAACATATAGACTCATATACACAACACATTCAGACCCGAACTACAACTATGTATAGCTACAAAATTATTTGTTCCGTGCGGGAATCAAACACACGACACACATCGCAACAGTCAATCGCATGGCCACTGCGTTTATCACCCCGTTTTCTAATGTATGTGAAATTACAGTAGGTATGTAGCAGCTCTGAATACATATTTAGTAGATATTCGGTCTATATTCAAGGCGCGTTCGGATTTGGCAAATGACAGACAAATTGGCGGGCTGTGAACGTGACGCATGGTAAGCGACACACGCTACCCAGTTACAACAAAGTGAGCCAAACTCTTAGAGTTTGACTTTGGCAGCTCTTACTTCGCCAGTTTGAGAAGTCGACTCGAGTACATTACGTACACCTATTCATAACTCTTTGTGATTTACTTGAAACAAGTTTGAGTTGTGTAAAGAATTTTGTAACTTGGCTTTAACGAGGGCCTTTACCTTGGAAAATAATATTGAATTTATAATTGCGAAAGCCAAAAATAGAATCTTATTCGAACTTAGTCAGAATCTTTTTACAAGAAAAATAACCTGTCTGTTGTCTGAAAAGTAGATTGTAGAAAACGTTTAGTTGAAGTATTTTGGTGTTTACCTGAAAAAACTGGGCATGTGCAAGTCGGGCTCGCGCTTGCAGGGTTTCGTACCGTTCCTAGAAAAAAAATGGCAAAAAAATCGCGTTAATTGTATGGGAGCCTCCTAGACAAAACTATACTAATCTATACATATCTTTTTAGATAATTTAATAACAATTCGAATAATGTAACCGCTAGCGAGATAACTAACGTAGTTTCGAAGACATCATCGTTTTAATCAGACGCGCCAAAATTGCGCGGGAATCATTCGCGAATGAGTAACATGTGTTGCACTAGCGCCATTACGGGCTCACAGCTGAGAGGTTACATATTTATTTTATTTTGTTTTTAGTATTTGTTGTTATAGCAGCAACAGAAATACATAATTTGCGAAAATTTCAACTGTCTAGCTATCGCAATCCTTGAGATACAGTCTGGGGATACAAATAGACAGACAGCGAAGTCATAGTAATAGAGTCCCGTTTTTACCGTTTGGATACGAAACCCTAAAAAGATTATTCAGATAAAGTTGAGCTCAGCGGGTCTTTGTTCTAAAGACATGAATTTGTAATGTACGAATATACCTATCTAATATTAAACAAGTAATAATTGAAACTGTACAAACCACAGAACATAGGAATCATACATTCCTCTGTTCTGTGGTACCAACACAGTCTATAACTATATTTTTATAAACAATATTTGTATGCCCAGTAAGATAACATCCTCCTCCTTAGTCGTTCACTCTTGATAGAGTGGTCGTGGTTGACGATATTGCATTTTCATTTGGCGAGGGAGGTAACATAGTGAAACGATACGTTGTAACTAACACTACACATGTGTCACAAATAAATACATTTGAAATCAATATTAAATGTCCTCATTTTGATATTTTATTGATATACTTTGAGATTTCAAGTCTGTGGAATTTTTATAGTTTAGCTAAATAGTTTTAAGGGGCTCCTATTAGCCAATGACCTGGAACATTTTTTAACGCCTTTTTCTCTATATTATTACCCTTGAACGATCAATCTACGTAAATATGGGAGCCTAGCATTTTAGGCCTGGACGACCTGTTATTTGACATTTTGAGATTATGATTTACAAAATTATCGAAAAATGCTAATATTTCAGAAAAAATGTACTCAATTCAAATTCAAATTCCTTTATTTGATAAAAACTTCAAGTACAGACTTATAACTACATACTGAATTGACAGACATTATGCAGCTCGCAACGGGTGAGAGAACGAATCCCAAAATCATACTAGGAACTAACCTGTGTTATGGTAGGGTCCGTTCCACCACCCACCCGCAACCCACTTACATCGATCAGCGCATTATAGTTACAAGTATTTGAGGTCACTAGGCTCCCATAATAGGCATGCCTGTATAATGGGAGTCAGTGTGAAGACAATAAAAAGCATGCAAAAAGAGACACCACACATTGTAATGTATTAGAGTGAGGGGTGATTGTACTGTTACTATACACAGTATTTACAATCATTATATGCTCAATCGACAGGTATAAATTTCGTTTTGGTAATCGCTTAGGTAAAAATTGTTTTCAAACGTAAAACAATAAACGAAAAAAATATTTGCACAGAATTGTAGTCCATGAATATTGCATTATATTTTTTTCAGCATTTCGTGATGCACTTTTAAGGTAATTTATACAAGTTGAAAATAGGCTTTCAAAAGGTCATCGGCTAATCCCCGCCCCTTAATATGAACAATTAATTTAGATTATTTATTTTTATAAAAGATAGAGATGATGATGTTTAATTGTAATCCAATTCATTTTAAATCCAAAATAATGGCAACATTTTTGTTTTCAAATTCAATTTTAAAAAAATCACGTCCCCTACTCAAATTAATTATAGCGCACCCCTTGTGAGCTGAAAACGTGGCTGGAAACCAATCTACTTCAAAATTAACATTTATAATTGAATTAACATTTTTTCATTCGCGTCCCAGCCGGCAGCGCAATGTTAGACTTAGACTCATCAATCATAAATATCATTGGTTCGCTTCATCACTTATTCAGCTCGACTTTGTTGTTGGGAGCCGAGCTTGTGACATTTTTGTGAGATTGTAATTATTTTGAGTGGTTCTGGCCAGCTGTGACAAGGGTTGCTTGAAGAGAATACACACTATTACAAGACGATGCTGACTCACTGACTCGCCTCGTGACTTTTCGTTTTCGAGTTCGTGATAATAGCGAAAATTACGAACGAGAAAACTGAAAATCGGGTTTTTAAATTGTTAGTTAGTTAGCTCATTTATCCCCAGTCCCACTGCTGAGCGAAGGTCTCCCTTTTCCACACACGTCTGTCCTCGGCCATTGCGGGCCAGTCCCTCCGGTAGTTGTCCAGCTCATCTCTTTCAGAGATTTATTTATTTATCTATACTAATGTAATAAAGAGGTACTTAAAGTTTTTATTATTTTGTTTGTAGGAGGTAATCTCTAGAAGTACTGGTCCGATCAGGATTTTTTTTTCACCAATAGAAAGCTGCTTTATTCCTGAGTGACATAAGCTATATTTTATGTACCCGGAAGAAGCCACGGGCAAAAGCTAGCAAGCTATTTACAATTTTCATCCGTGCAAAGCTGAAGTGGATTGCTAGTCATTTTGAATCTTTGGACAATCGTTAGTGCACATAGGATGTTGTTTTATCATGGTTATCTTAGTTTCAATAAAGAGTGATAGCCGATACGTCATCCATCCTGGTTATAATCAGGATACAGAGTTTAAGGGACAAGTCTCCTCAAACTTTAAGAGCTTGCTCAGTAGACGAAATTGAAAAACCTTCTTCAAGATTCTTTTTCAGGGACCAAAAAAAAAACCGGCCTATCCCTGCGAATTGCCCAATTTTTTTTCGTTATTATATAGTTTTGTTATAGTTTTTTTTTGTTTTATTTCAAGGCGTTCTTGGTGCGAGTCCCGAATAATTTCCTGCCCCTCATGCTGAAGGAAGACTTTTGGCCGCAAGGCGTGGTGTTCCTTTACCATTAAACAGGACAAAGTGAACTTAGTGCAATGTGAAGTGTTACTAACATAATCCTAAGTCTTATTTACTAACAATAAGTTGTATTTACTCTATATAATATATATTAGTCGGTAAGGTATAAAATAAATAAATAATAAATAAATATATCTATGGGCCAAGATGCCTGATAATAAATGATTTATTATTATTATTATTATAATTTTGCATGAAGGGACCGTTTTTTTCATTTCCTGAAAAAAAAAGTCTAGTGGAAGATTGTTCAGTTTTGTGTACTGAGCAAGACCTTAAAGTTTGTGGAGATCTATCCCTTACACTCTGTTTAAGTACGATTCTGCAAACAAGATATAGATAACACAATATGCTCTTTTGAACATCCTTTGTTCGCTATAGCAGTATTAGGTTTCAAAGCCATAGAGCCAAGCTTATCGCCATTTATCGGCAATTCCTATCTCGGGCCACTTCTCGGCATGCATAAAGCCTTAATCACACTTTACTTGACTCCGAGATACAACCCAGAACAATAGAAGCTATAGTGTTTACTGCCATTGTTTTAATTAAGTGAACCTATATTGATTAAAGTCATCTACAAAAACAAACTCTATCGTACTCCAAATTTTATAACACACTAGCGCTTTGCCAGAACAGATGGTGGATGAGGACGAAAGGTTCTGGCGTGGCGCCCATGTACCGGAAGATGCAGCGTAAGAAGGCTTTCAACAAGGTGGACCGATGACCAGGTCAGGGTCGCGGGAATCCGACGAATGCGTGACGCACAGGACCGGTCGTTGTGGCGACGCTTGGGGGAGGCCTATGTCCAACAATGGACGTCTTTTGGCTGATATGATGATGACGATGAGCGCTTTGCCAACGACTTCGTTCGCGGGTATGTTTTCATAAAAACTTAAACCGTATTTTGAGGGTAGTTTTGAAAATCTTAATCAATGATTAGAATTTGTGCTAAATTTCAAGTATATTAACACACGAAATAAGAATCCTCCATACAATCTTTAAATCACCCTAAGTTGTTTTGTTGGGGGTAGTTCGGAAAAGGAATAATGAGAACCTTTAATTTGTTACTTAGGTTACTATTTGGGCTAATATTCAAGTATAAAAATATTTACGTCTTATTCTCAGGCCAAACTCAAGCTGTTTTGTCACAAATTTTGTCACAAACACTGTGACACGAGAATTTTATTCATTAGATAGATAAGTCTACTCTCCTAAAAATAAAAAATAAAAGCTTTTTATAAAACAACAAAATTCCATTTTAACAAACTCATCTAAAAGCAGTTTGGATAAATGTTCACTGATGCAGAAAACTGAAATTCTGTACAAACTACAAAAAATATGTACTAACATTTGAAATATGAAGATAATTTTACTTGAATACCTATATTGCCAGTCACTTAATGGTTTTACAGTTTACTGCACTGATTTCAATAAGGGATCACTAAACCTCTCTCTATTATATGAAAATAAAAATATGAATAGTTCAGATCCTCCTCATTTATTATATGATTTATAGACTTTCAAAGGCTTAAAAAGCAGCTTTCGCTTTCAGTGATTTATTATACTGCTTCTAAGTATTTGTGGAATAAAACAGAAAGGTATTGAAACGGCCGACGATCAATATCTGTCAAAGTGAAAAAATTCAATTAAACGAGCTCGCGAATTCTTTCATTGGATAAACGGAAGGCGTGAGAATTGAAAATTATGTGAAAAGATTTTGCTATACACGCTCGAAGTGGTGTTTTGTTGATGAAAATTCTTTTGGTTATCGATTTTTATGGACAATAACGAATATCTGTATAGGAACCTGAGCGAGCGATTTTTCATTACTGAATGCCGAAAATTGGACGAGAACAATTTTGCTCGCAAAACAGATGGTCGATGGGGATGAAAGATTCTAAGGTGGTGACTGTGTACCGATGCCTTGACCTAATGAGTGTCATGGGAATCCGATGGATGTGAGATGCACAGGACCGTTGTCAATTGACTGATAAAATGTAATTATAAATGTAATTTTAAATATAATTTTAAATGTAATTTTAAATGTAATTTTAAATGTAATTTTAAATGTTATTTTAAATGTAATTCTTAATGTAATTTTAAATGTTATGTATGCCGTTATTGTTACATACATCAGACCATAATGTTGAAATTTATTCTTTTATAATAATAAAATATATTGTAATATGGCAGTACTCAATAAATAAATAAAATAAAACAATAGCCGTCTTTCTGCTGAAATAATAATGATGTATACTGAATTTGTGTACAGCTGTGCACTCTTGCCTTAGTTTATTCAACGATCCACTACATAATCTATGAAAACGCCTTACTTTGAGTCAGTGACAAAGCAATATCTTATATCTATTGTTTTATTAAATATCGTGTCTGGTAAATAAAATGCCTTTTACGTCGTATTAGATTGAGAGCCCTTTGTTGTAATGTCATTGTTAATATAGTAATAAGACAGTCGATGAAGGTCAAGTGGCGAGGTCGTAGAGCATGGCGCCCTCAGATGAAAATATTAGAAACAAAAACCGGCCAAGAGAATGTCGGGCCACGCTCAGTGTAGGGTTCCGTAGTTTCCCGTCCGTCACAAATTCACAATAAGTGTACCCACTTATGAGGTTAGAAAAATGCCTGCATATACGATTATACTACAAACTTAGTCCAGAAATTATTTTGTAGAACCCTTTTGTCTTTTTTGTACAAAAACTGTCCTTTACATCAAGTTCAAAATAATTTTCCTAGAAAGTCCTTATAAAGTTCTACTTTTCAGAATTTTTTCATATTATCTAAACTCTTGGTTCAAAAGTTAGAGGGGGGGACACACATTGTTTTTTGTTTTTTTTTGCGATTATTTCCGAAATTATTGACATAATCAAAAAATGATTTTAGTAAACCCCTATTCATTTTTAAATACCTATCCAACAATATATCACACGTTAGGGTTGAAATTAAAAAAAAAAATCACTTCCTAATTTACATATAGGGGGGGCTACCCTAATAAAACATTTTTTTCACATTTTTATTTGACCAGGGTGAGTCATGTCCTCTCAGCGGTTAATCTCATTTTTCTCATCATCCATTGTACTGGAGCATAGGTGTGGTCAACAATCGTATCAACATAACAATCAATATATCAATCTTAGTTTTTAACACTACTGTAATTGATTGCACCATTTAATCATCCAATTCCGAACTCTTGTACTCGTGGTACGAGTCCAGATCATATCACTACATCTTTCTAGGTCGGCCTCGACGGCGTTTTTCCTCTGCAGGAACCTACTGCGTGGCGCCACTTACACAGTGGTCACTGTGTATGCAGCTGACGTGTCCGCCCAATCCCATTTAAGCCTGCAGCCTTTTTATCTAAGTCCACTACGCCCGTTTCGGAGCGCAGCGGTAGGATCTCATGGTTGAATGAAGAATACGACTATCGCAACACAGTGCTGGGCATGCCTTAATATGGCGGTAAGTTGGCTGGCTGGAATGACGTTATGTCACAGTGCCTTCACCTTCCAAGATCAGCTTTTCAAGCTGTTCTGGATACTTCGATCGAACTCCCTTTCCTGCCCGTTTTAAAAAGATACTATTTACTGACCCAAGTAGATTTTAATTAAATCAACTTTTTAACGGAATGGAATGAGGAACTGAGTGGAAACGGGTTTTTTATGGTGACTCCAAAACGAATAACATGTCTCTATCACTTTTTCACCCACTCTCCAAATCATTCAATCATTTGGATGAGCACAAATTATGATTGAAATGAATGAATCTTGTCATTCCGTATGAAGCCAGTAACATAATAAGACCAGTTTGAAGACTGATTGATGTGCTACCACGAGCTGTTAACGCGATCCATTTGACGACCTAAACTGAACTGTTAGAGAGATGGACCTATATAGGACTTATAGCTCCATCCCTCTTTCCTGCTAGCATGGGTGATATTGATATTTCTGATTTTAGCTTTGGATGTTTCTACATCAATGTGATGATTACTTAAGAATTTAGCCATAAAAAGATTTTTTAGTACTAATAGTGTCACATTTTCAAATCAGATTTTATTTTGGATATACAACACTAGTTTCAGTATATACGAAACCTGTTATTAGTATTTTTATGTAAAGAATCTATGTACAAAATTTCATGAGTGTATCATGAAAAATCACAAAGTTATAAGCTTGTTATGTTCCTGGTTGTCCACACTAATACATAGTCACCAGACCATTTGGCCGACTGAGTGGTTGTTTTGCTGCCGCACCCAGCTGTGCGCCGGCTCCTAATGCCCGTTATGACCTGTTGCTGAAAAACCTGAAAAAATATAACATGGTGTAAAAGTAATAGGAATCGAATCGGTTACTGAATCAGAACATATATATGTTTAGGTTTTTCATTTAAACTAAAAATATGGTTGAATTATTCATATCTTACTCATCATACACTTCTCACAGTACTTAAAGACTTAAGTTTTACATTTACCTTAGCTATAAAGTTAGATATTTTTGCTATAAAAAAAAAAAACATTAGTAGCAGGTTTATAGCACTTTTTACAATCCTATGAAGCTTTCAATTTTGTACTGACAACTTTAACGACTTTTTAAATTGATATTGAGTACCAGCTGTTGCATTTCAATAGCTGCAGCTCCAAATGCTCGCGCTCTACCAAACTTATTTGGCCTCGGAGGTACGTAGGTACAATATATTTTCTTTTTTTCGATAGGTCGTGACTATTCGAAATCGTTCTGGGTGACTTGGCAATACTTTTGAAGTAGGTAAGGAAGGGAAAAATGTTGTGCTAAATAAAACATTGCGGTGCAAACCTTGTTTTGTTGTGTGTTCATCTACAAAATTTATTTTGAGGAGCTCGTGGCTCTGTAGGCACGGGCCTGCGGACGACGAGTAACGTGTAGCGCATAGTCTGGTAAGGAGCGAACTAGAGTCGTCAATGGCGAGTATTTCCACGTGCGCCTTAAAGAGATGTTAGTAAAACCGTAGAGCCGCGCTTTTTGAGAGAGTTACCGTGGTCCTGGAATGCAAAAGGGAACTGAAGAGCACAGGTGGGTTTTACATAGTTATTAAATGTCTGCCACGCTCTCTCAGAATTTAATTAACTAAAACCATACCTTTGTTCCTTCTTTGCTCTTCGTTCTGGGACCATGGGTTTCCCTTTCGGAAGTCAACCCCAGCTCTTGGATATTTTAAGAATAAGTTCAATACTACGTACCAAGAAATACTTATAGTGATCACTAATGTTGTTATCACGTTCTTCTTAGGGTTCCGTACCTCAATAGAAATATACGAAACCCTTGTAGGATTACTTTGTTGTCCGTCTGTAAGGACCCTTTATCTGGACAACGCGTGGATGTATCGAGTTTAAATTAAAACTATATACTTAAAACCTATAATCCTTTAAAGCTATTAAAAAAATCAAACTTCTAAGTTTACGAATAAAAAAGATACGGCCGTTTATTTATGGTATAGTCTCAAAGGAATCAAAATTATAGGATACTTCCCGTTGACCCAGAATCCTAAAATTTCTCAGAAAGCAAGGTTTTATAGCACAGGTATAGGAATAAATCTGAAAACAGTAAAGTTGCGTTGTTGTTGTTTTTTAAGCAATGCCCGTCACAAAAAACAACCTTTATTAAATTCTTCGAAAAAATCTTTGTGACTCCATTCGGATATTGTAGTTTGTACGGAACCCTAAGTGCGCGAGTCCGAATTGTACTTGCCCGGTTTTCTTTTAGGGTTCCGCACCCAAAGGGACGATCACTTGAACCCTATTACCATGTCTCCACTGTCCGTCGTCTTCTGTGAGCGGGCTGTATCTCAAAAACCGTAATAATTAGAGATTTGAAATTTTCATATTATGTATTTCTATTTTCGCTACAAGAAATAGTAAAATTAAAGTACAGTTAAAAATAAAGAGGAACCTTCTTTAATTTTTCTATTTAAGAAGCATAATTTTATCAATATTTTTAATCGATTTTAATATTGTAATACGAAACCTTTCGTGTATGACTCACTATTGTCTAGTTTTTTTTACTAGCTTTGACCTCTAGACTTTTCCACCGTTGAGTCATTTGCTTTTACAAATAAAGCATTTGGTTTCCGTCGTGCGTCACCTTAACAATCAACTTTAATTAATTGGACATGGTTCTAATGACACTAGACACACGTGAAAGGCGTGGGTGTCATTATGTAACGGATATGAGTTCCCGTATAAGGTCTTGTTCTCACTATCAATCAAACAGAAGTAAGCCACCCAATGGCCCTTATACATAAATTGTACTGAGGTCCGCACACTTATGATTTATAGCTTACCAACTTTTGTCTGTGGTTTGCCTCGCACCGGAGGGAATTGGCAAAAATAATTACTGCTTGGACCTACCTCAGTTTGGTAGGAATACTGAAAAAGTTAATTAAGAATTAAAGCATTTATTTCAAATTAGCTTTTGCTCGCAGCTTTGCCCGCTTACATAAAATATAGCCTATGTCACTCAAAAATAAAGCTGTTTTCTATCAGTGAAAAAGTTTTAGTAATCGGACCAGTACTTTCAGAGATTACCTCATACAAACAAACGAATAAAAATAAAAAAACTTTTTCCAAAAAAAAATACAACCGACTTCAACTCGATACCTCCACGCGTTCTCGAGATAAAGGGTCTTGACGGACACACGGGACCCTAAAAAAACACTGAAAAGTACAAAATAACTTTAATTTCGGAAGTCGGTGTTTCTATAATAATTTTATCTCTTCGTTTTTTAACACCGACTTCCGAAATTAAAGTTACACCCATCACTTGTGTTCAGCTGGCACCCCTCAATGACGCACGGACGAGAGTAATAAAAACTAAACATTGATACTTGGTTACTTAGGTCTCTAATAATTTTATTAAAATCTTCTAATATGTATCTATCTTAGTCATTCTTAATATTTATACAACTCCTTCGAAAGTGCTTGACTGATTTTTTATTTTTGCGTATTTGGTAGATCTGAAAATATGTCGTTGGCTATATTTTACCCTCCTACCCTCACCTACATTTTTTCATTTTTTTCTTTGATATTTTAGTAGAACTACGTTTGCCGAGTAAGCTAGTATTATATATTATTGTCATAAAGCGTTAATAATTATATCGTTAGTATAAATGTGACCCTGGAATGCAAAGGGTAATTGAAAGAGCAAAGATGGGTTTTAGTCAGTAAAAGCCTGACATTATCTCCACTCAGAGCAGGAACAGTTATTTGGTAATTTTCCACCGTTCAAGTGTTACGTAACTTCTGGATACATATAATTGTTTACAGGCCTGGTAACTCGTGTAACGTCTAAACATACGAGTAGCAATGACACAAAATAGATAGGTACAGAAGTCCATCTACATACAAAGCGCGCTCGAGCAACGAACACACAGACTCCACTCACGGACATATCTAAGCCCAGTTGGCGCGAACCAGTGCGTGCGAGTGCCATCCGTTTGAGACATGCATCTGTGAATTTTTTTATGCAATAATTGAGCAACAATAAAAAAAAAGTTGTGACTGTTCAGTGGACACTATCAGTTGCTTCAGAGAGGTAAGTAGGTATTTGATTGTATTTTGATGATTTGTTTAGACATAATGCAGAACAGTTAGTTAGGTAAGTACCTTAATGGCCACTAGCCCTGTACCGAGAAAGCGAACATGACTTTGTGGCCATGTAATATTTTTACAATTTATACGAGTATTAGATATGTATCAATGCACCCGAGCGCGCTCGGACGGAGCGGGACCCTAGTGCGACCGTCGAGCGTAAGCATGAAACGTGAAGTACATACACGACCGGGCCTTGGTCGAGGCTATGGTCGACGAGGGTATGGAGGAGGAGTGGCAGGCGGTCGCCGACTTCTGCGAAGCAGTAATGCTCGCCAAGGAGGAGGCCGACCGCATCAGGCAACGGCGCTCTCGCCGCCGCCGCCGGGATTCCGATCCCGATTTCCAGCCACCGTAGGCGCGGGCTTGCGGACAGTGAGCAATGGGTAGCTCGCTGTCCGGCCGTCCGGTAACTGTCCGGACCAAGCCCAAGTCGTCGACGGCGCGCGCTGTTCCCGCGCGCCTCAAGGAGTTGTCAGCAACAGCAGGGACCCAGCCGGGTCGAAGCCTACTGGGGCCAGGGTTATCCGAAAGGGCGCTCGAGCCCCGGTATGAAGGCTTGAAGGAACGGGATGGGTTTTTTAGTCAGTAAGAGTCTGACACTATCTCCCGCTCCGCCTAAGAGCGGGGGTTGTCATAAGATGATTTTTCCCATCGAAAAAAAAAAAGTACATACACGAGATTGACTTCTGTACCTATCTATTTTGTGGCAATTACATATGTAAAATATACCTATATATGCCCTAGGGCTTAAGGGAATTTTCGAGGTCAATTTGAAATGAGGTTGACACCTTGTAGTATTCCGCTACGGTTGGCATCAATTATATGATTAATTAATTCCTTGATGTACACACAGTAAATAAGGGACTACGCACTATTCAGCTCTATTCGCGTTTCGCTGAACGATTTAGGTCACACTTATAATAATATTCCACAACTATCACACAACGCCGTCTAGTCCCAAGCTAAGCAGAGCTTGTGTTATGGGTACTAGACAACTAATAAACATACTTATATATTTCTAAATACATACTATAGATAAATTACACCCAGACACAGAACAAATGATTATGCTCATCACACAAACATTTGTCCTGGGTGGGAATCGAACCCACGATCTCCGGCATAGCAGTCAGGGTCATTAACCACTAGACCAACAGACCAGTCAACTTATACAGTTCTACTTCTATCAGCCGCGTAAAGTTTAAGTTTTATCAGCGCTGAACTCTACCTAAAGCACTCGCATAATAAAAATACATTTGTTCTTATTTTATACTTGCTTGCCGCGAAAGCTGAATAAACGCAGAAAGCTGAATGGATGCGTACGCGTCTCCACACAAAATCGTTGTGTCTATGGACATAAGCTGAATAGAGCTGAATAAGTGTAAGTAGTTGCTTAAGCGTGCTTAATAGCATGTGGCATTTGGCCCCAGTTGTGGCCTAATGGTAACGGTCTCAGTTTCTAAACGTGGGTTCGACCTCAGGATGTAGTCTTATTTTATAAGTTTATTATTTATCAGTACCTTTTTACGTGGAAACTTTTTAGATGTCCCACTCTGGGTGGAGTGACAGAAAGTGATAGATTTTTACTGACTAAATCCCATCTATATTTTTTCAGGTGCTTTTTGCGGTTTCAGCCACGGTAGCTGTTGCTGTTTTTGTAACTACTACAACAATAAAAACACCGTAAGGAAAGTGACGCGAACTAAAACCAAAAAAAAAATGATATTTTGTATCTAGCAACCAATACTATTTACACTGTGGTGGTGGAGTTACAGCCCAGTCTCTTTCTCGTAGAGGAAACATGAGTCCTAACAGTGGGTTTTTGCCGCGACAAGGTGCGGCATGGCGGACACTGCAGACGGAGTTCCGGTGGGATCTCATGGCGATATGGCGACAGCGACTGTCGCAACTCAGTACTACGCAGGCCATAATTATGGCGGTAAGTCCCTTCTTTGAGGCGTGACTGGAAAGACCTCATGGTGTCGTTACCTTCCAAAAGACCCAGGTTCTCACCGGACATGGTCAATTCGGTAGGTTCCTGAACCGAATTCGTACGAAAGAGACGCTCGAGTGTCACCATTGTATAAACCGCCCGGAAGACACGGTAAGCATATGGTAGAGGTGTGCCCCACTCGGGCAGAGCACCGCCGTGTCCTCGTGGGTGCGATCGGTGGGAAAAATTTCTCGTGCCAGGCCTTGGTAGAGATCATGGTCCGAAGCGAGGAGGAGTCGAAGTTTTTTAGTCAGTAAATATCTTACACTATCTCCCGCTCCACCTAGAGCACAGAAATGTCATAGGATGATTTTCCAACTTAAAAAAAAAAAAACAAATCTAGTTATTTCCACATAGCAGGCAGGTCATATTATTTTCTACCAGTCAGTATAAAAAAAACTTTAGAAATAGGTAAAATCTCTCAGTTGATAGCTGATTAAAAACCAATTCATGTCAATAGATGTTCTTGAAAGATTAACTGAAATACTGTAAGCTACTCGGTTACTTTGAACACGCAGCTCGTTCGAACTAGAACGAGCGTAAATGATGAGTTTGCAACCATTATAGCTTGTTCTATTACAATTTAAAGTTATTGCACAGAACAACACTTTTCAATATTATTATACCATTACATCTGTTAAAGGACATTTGAAAGTGGCACCAGTGACTGAAAAATCTGAAGGGAATCATTTGTCTTAGTACGGTCAAGTGTAAATGAAGGATGATGCATGTTACTATAAGAATTATTAGTCTATATATGAACAGATGGGGAGAGAGAGGGAGGCCAAAGAAAATATGGATGTTGACAAATGTTATGAAAGAATAGGGAGTTAGTGTGTGATAGCGTGATAGTTTATATGCCAGAATGGAAGAAAATAACGTGTTACGCTGACCGATACGCGTAACACGGAATGAAGGCAGCAAGATGATAATACCATTATAGTTATATGTTAGTGATTGGGTAACCATATATTACACGCCAAGGTTTCTCTGCGCCTCAAAAAACACGTTAAGATATTTTGGTTATTATTTACCTATACATCTTTGATGGCCTTCACGGTTAGCCAGAAGCCAGAAAAAAGAAGAAAATAGTCGTAATAAAAGTACGCCATAGAGCACTGACGCGTGGTTTAGCAGAGACATATGGCGTTGTTAAAGTACGCAACGTACCATAAATGCGTGGCGTAGCAGTCACAGAGCGTGGTTAAAGCAAGCAACGTTACACAGATGCAAGGCGTAGTAGACTCACGTGGGGCGTAGTTAAAGCACGCAAAGTAACAAAGACATGTGACTTAGCAAAGTCATAAGGTGTAGTTAAAGTACGCAACGTAGTATAGACGCGTAGCATAGCAAATTCATAAAGCATAGCAAAAACGCGTGGTGTATCGTTGCCCATGTAACGTGAGTGTATCTACATACCTGTGGCGTAGTAGCAGAGTTAATTATAGTATTTTAGCGAGTAAAATGATGAAAGGGAGGTTTTCCGTATTTTGCGGCTTCATTATTGAACTAAAGTATCTCCCTTGAAATGGATACCGTTGCCCAAATAAATAGCTTTATTTATTCGGTTAACAACTTCCACGTGTAACCCTCGGTATTGTTGAAGAACAACAATACTTATCGATCGTTTTCAGTTAGATACACTACTATTTATACTTTTATAAAAGAAAGTGGCAAATAGCTGTACGTCAATAATACATCATCTCGCGATAATGAAATAAATATTCATTTACTTATTATTTATCGATAGCGGCCATTCTGATGTAATTTATTGCTGGTTAATATTGATGTGACCACCAGGAGTACATATTGATTACAATATCAAGTGATTAACCCCACAAAAAAAAAAAAACTGGGCAAGTGCGAGTTGGACTCGCGCACTGAGGGTTCCGTGCAAATTACAATTCCCGAATGGAGTCTCGAGGATTTTCCGAATTGAATTTTTTTTTTTTTTGTTCGACGTAGTTGACAACAAATTTACTCTTCTCAGGTTTTTTCCTGTAATTGTACTATATACCTTGCTTTGTGACAAATTTCAGGGTTCTGAGTCAAAGGGAAGTACCCTACGAATTTCGATCTTTAAGAGTATCAAAATAACGTTTCTTTTGCGACATAAATGGTCGTATCTTTCTCATTCTTTAACTTAGAAGTTTGATTTTTTCACAGCTTAAAAGGACCGTAGACCAAAGTATATGGTTTAAATTTCAACTCGATACCTCTACGCGTTCTCGAAATAAAGAGTCTTGACAGACAGACAGACAGATAGATACACAGACAGACGGACGGACAACAAAGTGATCCTATAAGGGTTCCGTTTTTCCTTTTGAGGTACGGAACCCTAAAAAGACTACATACAATATGAAGTGACTAGCTGTATATTTATTATTAGAATAGAATAGAATAGCATTTATTCGGCTCAAGCAACACAATACACAACAACATAAAATAATAATAAAAAAAAGTACAGACATACAATACAGTTGCAGTGACTGTGCCTGAACCGAAAGGGTCACCAACTCAGCTATTGCTGGGCGTCAAACACCCAACGCTGATTTTCAGCTGGCATCCCTCAGTGACGCAACACACACATACAACACCACACACACACATCCACACATTACATCCATTTTATATACAGACGTATAATGTACAAATACAAAACTGATGAGACTGAAACTTAGTTTTATTCGAACATAGAATTTTCCTGTTAAATGGTCTCTATTAAACTTTCAGTTACTGCCCACATTTTGGATATATTCCCGACTACATGAAACCTAATCTCATTTAAAGTTCGCGCAACTTTTCCCAATCAAAATTTCAAACTATATCAAAATCTGCTCATTTTCAGAATGAAAGATTTACATAGCAAATTCTACATATTATGTAGATAGTAGAATAGAAACATAGTAATATATTACAGTAGAATCGTAGGGAGTACGAATAAACATTGGTATTACTTTAATTTTTGGACGTAAGTGCACATTTGGACGATATTAATGCGTCGCCCATGAATAACGTGAAGCGGTTCACACGATTCTGTCGGCAAATGGCCCATATGTCTGGCTTAGCGGTGTAAACGCCCCAAATAATAACATGGCAATATTGCTTCGAGCTCAAACTGTGCGAAGGTGACAGTGTACTACTGCGGAAATGTCCGTCGTTAGCATTTGTTTTTATGTTTCGAAAGGTTTATGTGTTATGTTGTTATTATATAAAATGAGATTTTCTTAATTAATATGTTTGATATGTTTGCAACGGCTGCTGGATTTTTTTAAAAGTTACCGTGCCCGTAGTATGCAAACGGTTACAAAAGCAACGCAGGTTTTTTTGAGGTTGGAAATGATTCCATAACTTCTTCCGGTCTAGGGTGAAACAAAAGGTCAGACTTTTACTGATTAAATTCCTCTTGAGTCCTTCAGTTGCCTTTAAGTTCTAGGACCCACAGCCCTAGTAGGCCCCGCAGTCTTTGTAAGCATCGGCCCTCCTTGGGAGCCATTGGGCTCCTTTAGTATTGCTGACATCTCTTTGAGGCGCACGTGGATCACTAAGCGCCAGCAACTCGGTCCTGGTCTACGCTGAAGGGCCGGACGGCAGGCGTAGCCCTTGTAAAGGGTAACAGAGGGAACACAAGTGGGTTTTAGTCAATAAAGGTCTGACACTCCCTCTTGCACCACCCACAGTGGGAAAAGCTATTTGTTGACTTTTCTTAAAAAAAAAAGTTTTGTAGGAACCCAGACAATAAACTATTTGGCTACGTTTTCATTAGTAAATGCTGCTGTAACGGCAATTTATGTCTTTGTTTCCGGTTCTTTAATTAAGAATATTAATAAATATAGCTGGTATAAATATACACACATAATGAATATTTATTTTACGAATTTCCATATTTAAGTATGTAGGTCTATAAAAAGGTATTGTGATATGAAGGATTGCATGAAAATTAGCTTTCTTACATCACCTGCTTGATAATGTCGTTTTATACGTCATACAAATCTATTTTTTACACCACCTGCTCGATAATGTCGTTTTATACGTCATACAAATCTCACATAAAGCAAGTCATTCTATCCCCAGAGAGATAATGCAGTTTGGCCGATCCCTAGGAAATAATGAGATTTGAATTTGGAACATCAAAAATCGTCAACATTGTGAATTGTACGTGCATCGCACAAGTTGACTCGAAATTCAAACTGGCCACTAACAAAAAAAGAAAATAGATTAAAACTTACTCGTACTTACTGACGGGAGAATTATTATAGAAAATTGAAACTAAACGTGTAGAATCTTGGAGTAGTTTTTTTTTTTTTTCGATGGTAAAAATCATCTTATGACAACCCCCGCTCTTGGGTGGAGCGGGAGATAGTGTCAGACTCTTACTGACTAAAAAACCCATCCCGTTCCTTCAAGCCTTCATACCGGAGCTCGAGCGCCCTTTCGGATAACACTGGCCCCAGTAGGCTTCGACCCGGCTGGGCCCCTGCTGTTGCTGACAACTCCTTGAAGCGCGCGCCGTCGACGACTTGGGCTTGGTCCGGACAGTTACCGGACGGCCGGACAGCGAGCTACCCATTGCTCACTGTCCGCAAGCCCGCGCCTACGGTGGCTGGAAATCGGGATCGGAATCCCGGCGGCGGCGGCGAGAGCGCCGTTGCCTGATGCGGTCGGCCTCCTCCTTAGCGAGCATTACTGCTTCGCAGAAGTCGGCGACCGCCTGCCACTCCTTCTCGCTCCGGACCATGGCCTCGACCAAGGCCCGGCGCGAGAGGTCTCCGCCGCCGATCCCCACGAGGGCACGGCGATGCTCCGTCCAAGCAGGGCACACCGCGATTGTGTGCTCCGCACAGTGGCGACACCCGGGCGTCACTTCCGCTTTGATTCGGAACAGGAACCTCCCGAACTTGCCATTTCCGGTGAGGACCTGTGTTATGCGGAAGGTAAGGACGCCGTGAGGTCTTTCCAGCCACGCCTCAAAGAGGGGACTTATCGCCATAATTGTGGCGTGCCCATGACGGGGTTGCGATAGTCGCTGACGCTATTCCACCATGAGATCCCGCCGAAGCTCTGTCCGCCATGCCGCGACCTGTCGCGGCAGAGTACTTTCACCCCGGCGTTGCATCTCCACGCGCATGTCGTGCATGTGTGCAAGGACTGTTGCCTCCAGATCCCACGGTGGTAGGCTAGCCAGAAGGCTCGCCGCTTCGCGGGAAATCGTGCGGTATCCCCGCACCATCCGAATTGCCATGACCCTCTGGCAGGCGTTCAGAATGGTCGCCGGTCGCTTTTGCAGCGACGGCGCCCACACCGGCGCCCCGTAGAGGGCCATGGACCGAACGATCCCCGCGTAGAGCCTCCGGCAGGAGGCGTCTGGACCCCCAAGGTTGGGCAGGAGCCGCTTGAGAGCGGCCCCAGTCCGGTTGAGTTTGGGAGCCAGACGTCGGAAATGCTCCACGAAATTCCACCGGCTGTCGAGGACGAGTCCCAGGTACTTCATCGTCGACCCGACACCGATGTGAACTCCTCCTACCGTTAGTTGGGAACTCATTGGCGGCGCGTTCCGAGAGCGGCGACCGTGAATGGATAAAGCTGTCTTTGTCTTGGGCGGCTTGAATTCCTCACTTGACTCAGGTTTCACTCCCTCGCGATGCTCGGGAGTTAATTTTATTAATCCCTTACTATTGTTCGGGATTAAAATCAGCAACCTTCGTTTCGTTCGGAATTCAACATGCAGCCCGCGACTTAAAGACATGCTTTATCGCCTAGTCACATAAACTACTATTATTAGTTTATGCACTAATGAACCATTGTATAAAAGCTGACTTAATGACAGCATTTTCATATTTTATTAAACTTAGTAAAACTATTAAAGGTAAATGAAAAATTTATAGTCTCTCCTTTTGTAACACTAACTTATAGTGTACTATTATTATTAATTAAATTTATAATTAAAATAAAATAATACAAATTATATTAACCGTTTTTGTCTTTTAATTATACGCAACATTTGATATTAAACTTCGCAATTCAAACGAGATTTCTGGATTATGAAGTCCATTCAATTAAACAGAGATATGAGATAAACCGTTTGTAAAGTTAAACGTTTCACAGGCGAATGCAAATAGCAAGGCTACTCGTTCAGAATTAGCTTAACTTGTTTATAAGTTACACTTGTTACTAAAGAGTTATGAGTATATATGTGAATGGATTGAGAGGGAGCAGGAGGTCAAAAAAAAGATGGATTATGTGAGGAGTGATATGAAATTAAAGGTACTTAGTATTAGTGCGACAGTTGGCAGGACAAAATGGAAGAAATAAGTCTGTTACCTCTAAGTAAAATGGGACAAGAGTAGAAAGATTAAGGCTTATAGTCCCTTGAACCATCTGGCCGAAATTAAATGGTCACAACTCTCGTACCCGTTTAGGTGACGGTACGACTATCTGTGCATTTGTTTGCGGCCAGCCGCGCCCGGACAGAGCCCCGCTGACTTTTACATTCATTACTTTGCGAAATATTGATTGATAATATACTATGTTCACTTTGAAGAATATTTAACCACCAATTTGTATGTGTTAAAACGTTTTTAAACATCCAAGCCGTTTCGAAGGAGTAGGGAAAAGTTGCGAATGTAAATTGTTGTGGGTAATATTTTTTTTAGACAAAAGTATTAATTGCAGGATAGGAAAAAATCAAATGTTGATAATGTTTTTCATGAATCTATAATAAACACATATTTTTTTCAAACCTATTAACTTGGCCGTTACCGAGGAGTAGGCTCCAGAAAGTCACTGTTTTAAGGCACTTTTCGGGCGCTTGTCCTTAAGATGTTAAAACACACGGCACTGTTTAGCCTAAGAGCCCGTGGCAGACAGACTTTTTTCATTTTATAAAAACTGAGGGTTTTTCAATGCATGTCCCCAACACAGGTAAGAAAGATGCCCCCCAATATATGAAGGAGTAATAAAAAAAAAAAGAAACTAAGGTGTTTAACATAGCAACTGGCCAAAATAACCATATAGTGACTTTTGCAGGTTTTAATTATTAAGTAAAAAAATTTAGTTATTAATTAAAATTAGTTATTAACTAAAATTTCATAGTAACACTAAAACACTCTCAGGTTTTATAAAATAACAAAAGTCTGGCAGTCAAAGCTCTCACTCTAGTTGAAAATGAAACTAGCAATGTAAAACCCGAAACTCGAAAAAATAAGACAGCGAATACTCGTTAAGTGCAGTTGCGACATAAATATCTGGTTATTGCGCGTTTTGAGTGGTACCCGCGATCCCGACACACTTCCTGAACTAACAGCCTCGGAGGCTGTAAACGTCTCCAGCGCCTGACTTTCGGTGATTTACTCCAATTTTATGTGTCGCCTCTACTCTGGATTTATATTAAATTTATTTTATGGTACAATTTTACAACCTGAACATGTTACGATGGCCATATACGTCGTCGTGTTCGAACATGTATTTAAACCTAGTTGTAACGTTTATTTATTTTTAATTAGTTTACTTTAGCACGTATGTAATTAAGTTTTGTCAATTCAATTTGGCAAGTAACAGCCTACAGAGATAATTATCTGCTGTTGTAAAACCATAAATAAATGTTATGACTCTGTTCTGTCTATTTGATGTTATTATGCTTGCCTTGCCATCGTTCCGGATATCGAATACGGCAATTATAATACGTACAAAAATTGGGACAGCGAGCGAATTCATTTCTTGTTTTCAGCGAAGCATTAAAAATTCTGTTAATGGAAGGAAAAATCCGAATGACATCGTACAGCTGCGGACAACGGGGACTGCTGGTAACTGGAATTATTTCTCTTTAACAATGGTACCCGAGGTTATATTATTGTTTGTTCAGACCATTGTACGAAAGTAATCAAGTGGAAAAGCAAGGAGTTGTATTGCTCTGGTTGTGACACGAAGCACTCCACTGTCACAATAATAATTATTAATCCCGGTTATTCACAGGGGATAAAGCTGCGAGGTGAAACGGATTTTTTTTTCTATTTATATTTTCACACGTACACAAACTTTATGACACAAATGGCTGTGTATAATGGTCTCAGTGGAGAATACGTAACATTAAATTTATTAGTGTCATGCGACCTTAGGTGTTAAGTTCACATGCTGGTAGAGACGCCTAAATAACTTGAAGTCTAATAACATTTTCGAAGAACATCAAAATTACTCAGAACAAGTACATTAAAGTTGAGCCTAAAATGTTTTGAGTTTGGAAACAAAGGCTGAAAATGAGTTTATCTATCAATTTATTCGTAATTAGGTTACTGTCTTCGTGGTTTGATCAAAAGTTTTTATGCGGGTAATTGTTTTTGACGCAGAACGATATGATAAATTAAATTAAAATTCTCGAAAGTACTAATTGTAAGAGGATTGATTTTCCAGCGAGAGTAAGAATATTATTAGAACATAATCCAGTGTATAAGCTCTTTTCGTCGCTCAAAACAATGCCTGATAAAGTCGAACGGCAAACATATTAAAGTATTAAACTCAACGACGTCGTTTTGCATACAGAAGCTTTTGTCAAACATACTTGTGGATATTGTTATATTTATGATCCTATTAGCTTGTATGATGAAAACTATGGTAGGAAATCATCTAATCTCTTCTCTCTCTTCCGCTTCAGCGAAGCAAAAGGCCGTTTCAGACTTTTACTGGCTAAGACCATACCTATGTTCCCTGTAACTCTTTTAGAAATCGACACATGGACCTAGCAGGCTTCGGTCCTGCTGAGCTCCTTTTTTCTCGGTTTTGCTGACACTTCTTTGAGGCCTGATGAAACAGAAATAGTTAAATACCTAAGCACAGTGTTGTTGATCGGATGATTAGCATCAGAATCTATAAATATAAAAATCAATGCCACTTTTCGTTGTAATTTTATAACTTAAGAACGGGCTCACCTATCCAAACCAAATGTTTAGGCTTTGTTCCGACTTTTTAGTGGAAGGTTTATGTGAAGTTTGGTAAGGTAGAGGAGGGTATAGTAGGGTAGTGTAGAGTAGTGTAGAGTAGTGTAGAGTAGTGTAGAGTAGTGTAGAGTAGTGTAGATTAGTGTAGAGTAGGGAAGAGCAGGAGCGAAGCCGCGCGGTCAAAAGCTAGTAATATTATAAAGACGAAAAATTACGTATATTTTTGTTATTTCTTCACGCCTGGACGGCTACACTTATTTCGATGAACCTTAGTACGCGAGAAGCCCATGTCTTGGAAAAACACATGGGATACGTAACTGTAAAATAATTAGGTACAAACCATACACCAACAGAAGCATATGTTTCTGAAAGGGAGCGCTTGCGAACGGTGAGCAATAGGTAGCTCGCCGTCCGACCGTCCGGTAACCGTCCGGACTGAGCCCAAGACGTTGAAGGCGCGTATTATTCCACGCACGCCTCAAAGAGTTATCACTCGCTCTACCCAAGAGTGGGGAATGTCATTGGATAATTTTTCCCACCTAAAAATAACTTATGCATAGAAAATTTATTAAAAAACTGCTGACGAAGCCGTTCCTAGGCATCTCTATTATGTTTTTACAGGATTTATGAGAATATTATATTAATAGATTAGGTTATTTTGGGCTGTACCTAAGTACTGTCTTGTCCACACAAAGGTTGTCTGGAAGACATCGCTATTAGATATAATATAAGCAAGTCTATTGTCTATTTTTGATCTCAGATTTATCATTATTTCTACCTTTTTCGATGAAGATATTAGATACATTTAAAGATTGTCGCTATCAGGAAATATCAGTACCAGTCGGGTTAGCTGTACGCACAATAAATGTGTTCACAAAACATTTTGTGCGAAATTAAGAACAAACTTCCGCGTCGCATTCGGTACCGAGAACTCGATAACTGGGTACGACCCAGGTAACGAGTTCTCGGTAAATCGGTCGGTCAATAATCGAAAATCTTAAAATAAGTCTTCGTACACCAAGCAGAGAGTACTGAGCATGAACGTAAGTTAACAATAGCTTAGTGGAGGCTATCCGTGGTGGCGACCTCTCGCGCCGGTATTGGGGAATGGGATGCAGTCGCATACTTTTGCGACGTAGGAAAGCTAGCAAAGGCGGCGGCCAAAAGACTGAGGGAACGTTATGCCCCAGCCACCGCCATAGGAGACGCGTCGGGTGTAGAGCGATCTTCGACCACCGTAGGCGCGGGCTAGCGAACGGCGAACAATAATGGTACAAGTACCGTTACAGATCTTGAGCGCTTTGCATCAGAGTGGGGATCGCTTTGCGCATTCCAAACATTGGCGAGCCAATCGTCGTCGTTGTTAGATACATGCAGCAAGCGCAAGGAACGAATCATGAGGGACGTCTATGACGCGATGGCATGGCGAGCCAATCAGTGACACTCCCCGCCCCAGCGTCTCACTTCGCACCACTAAAGAGGCCGAATATTTGACTTCTGCGCAACTTGAAGCCAGCGCTCAAGATCCGTGCCTGCAAATGTAGCTCACGGTCCGATTGTCCTATAAGGACCAAGCCCGAGTCGTCGACGGCGCGTAGTGTGCATAACCTTATGGGACCAGCAGTTCCGGATGCTTGCTAGGGCCATGGCAAAACGTATGAAAAGGATATTCGTGGTCCTAGAACACAAAAGGAACACAAGTGTGGTTTTAGTTAGTAAAAGTCTGACATGCCCTCTTTCACTACTCCAGAGCTTGATAAGTCCTTAGTACATAATTTCCGACCTCAAAAAAAGCTGCGTATAACAACGACTCAGGAGGCGGGGTCTCAACACACGAACGAATTATGTTTGTTTCTGGCACTGAAAGTGGTATCTAACATAAGTGGCAGTACATCATCGTTCAGAAAGTTATAATTATTGTAGAAAATGTAGATAAGCGGCTATAGCCAAGTAGAGGGAAAGACGAACGACTTTCACAAATAAACGTTTATCTTTATCTCCTAGAAACTTAGGATAACGAGTAGAAATGTAGACGAAAACATGTTTATTTGGAACTAAGTAGACGTGGTAGGGTTGTTTTTTATTTGTAATTTATCTGCCGGTATACCCAGATAAAAGTAATGAAATCAAGAAAAGTTTAATACTGCTCTTTGCAGGGGCGTAGCTGCCGCTGTATCAGCCTTACTAATGATACGGGGCCTCCAGCCTACAGGGGCCCTAATATGTACAAGTAAAATGTTATCCACAAGCTTCAATTTTATTATTTGAACTCTCACGTGGATGGGGGAATTATTATTACGTAATTGCACTTTTAAATTAAATCACCAAAAAAGGATATAAAAACCTTTATCTGGATATTTTTAAGAAAACTAAGATTTGTTGTCGAATAAATTTAGTAAACCCGTGTGTACAGTACGACTATTAAGTGTTTTTCAAGGTCAATCAAGATCTTCAGACGTATGTACAATCGGCGCTCGAAGAGTCTTGCAGTGAATGAATAGAAAAAAGAAAGCAAGTTCATTTAGCACATAGACACACAATAATCACTATATGATAGGTTATTTCTATTATATAGCTCGCTCCAGTCGTTTAGTACCTATTTATCTACATAAGATTATAATTTAAAAAAAACCTATCCTGGTCCAAAATACTCCAGTAAACGAACTTATTTTCAAACACAATTTGTACAGCTCTACTGCTCTAGTAAGAATAATCCCATTATAAAGCTTTGTCTTAGATAATGCCAAATCATTTCAAAAACACACGTTTTCCAGTCAGTATGGACGTAATCTATCCACTTAGTCTGGCCATCTCTGTCGTGACCCTTCGCGATTTCGTTTCACTTTCTCTGTGCTATCAGTTCTCTGCTAGTCGGGTTGTATAGTTATCAAAAATAAAACCCTTCAAATTTATTTTTGACAGCTAGAGCAAAGGGACCCTCACTTTGAGCTAGCTACGCCACTAGTTCTTAGGTACATATATGTACCCAAGAAGTATTTATATATAAATGCGTAAACTTTTCACGTTTTCTCAGTTATACCAAGTAGTTTTCGATTACAACAAGTTTATGAGCTAGCTTAAATCGAAATAAAAGATAATATACAAAAAAAATGTTTTTTGAGTATACTTTAAAAAAAAAAAATGAGTGCCATGACAATAGCAAAATGTCTTACACTAAAGCAGTAACATGAGCGCCAAGAGTCATAGCCTACTTTCTAAGTAAATGTAACCCCATATTTTAACACCGTATTAGAAATTAAATATTTATTCTGTGAGCAGCGCCATCTAGTAGGAAGCGGGAATAGTTTCGGTTATTCTCAAAGGAGCAGCCTCACACACCCTTTACGTTAATACTTTGTTACTTGAATTAGGTGAGAGTTCTTAAAGGTAACAAGTTATAATGGTTTTTATTTGAATATTGTGTGTTTCGTAGATATTCGGACTCTTAAAGATATTGGTTCACTGAAATAATTTAATTTCCTCAAACCCCAAGCGAACGCCGGCTTCGCGCGTAATTTCGCGCCATTTGGTTAACACTAAGATTATTAAAAGTCCGCATAGATTAATAAAATATTGAGCGTTTTATTTATAAAGTATATATCTAAGAATGTAAATAAAAAGTTTTTCATAAAGTAGTCTGTAAACATCGAAAATAAGCAACTTTTCAATTTTTCCGTATTTATACCTTTTTAAATCCTCAAGATCGAAGCGTTAAGTACAGATAATTACTAAAACTGTATGCACAAGTATAAAAGCGGACCATTAGAGTAGTACAGAGATAGATCATGGCAGATGCAATTCCAAGAAAACGACAAAAATAATTTATACTTGTAATACTCGTGGTATGATATGCTTTCCGAACGAATAATAACTAAACTTTGCAAATAGATAACAAAATTCTTAGTGCATAATTAAGTACTCAAAAGAACTGCTATAGAAAAAGAAAAATATTAGAGCCTATTTTTATAGCAAAAGTTAACTTGGACCGTAACATTTTCCAATTACGAAAATATAGCAGCAGTGAGCGTAACTCACGAATTCCTGATAATTCCTTTAATAAAGTTTGACGCCCAGAAGTTCGAGACATCGAGTCATTAAGCGACCCATAAAACCAACTACGAAGAATACGGCAGTTAGTCGGCTTAGCGGCGATTAACTTTGGCAGAAAATTAAAAGCGACGACGAAGAGATAATAAAAGCAGCTGGTGAAAATACGTGACCAATATGTCCTGGGGAGGTTCAGGCTTGATCTACAAGTTTATGTACCTCACGTCCCGCGAGTTTGCTTTTCCAACGTGCCATGGCTACCTTACTGCTTGCTCGGCTCGCTAGCTCCACTATCGAATCAAACTTCGATCGCTCTCAGCATACAATGTCAACTATGAACCGAATACGGAATCGTGCGTATTGCGCTATAATCACATCGGTTTAGCGTACTCCGATTTATTTATTATATTATGAACACACATTGAAACTTTTGCTGATACCGTTTTATTTATTTTCTATCAAATCAAAACTGTCGTCCTTTGTAAATATTAGTACAGTTGTAACATATCCGCATAGTTTGGAGGCCTGGAGCCCTGTTACACAGGTTAGTACAGACTTCAGTCTCCACAACATCACTGTACGTACCTATGGTAGGAAATTACTGTTTTAAAATGAATAGTTATTTTGAATTATGTGATGCAGAAAAATTAACGCTTTTATCATGTTACTGGCTGTGCCCGCGACTTCGTTCACGTGGACTACAGGATTTTGAATTTATGTTTTCTAAAATAAAAGTAGCCTATGTTACTCTTTATTACATCAGCTATCTGCCAAAAAAAGTCCCGTCAACATCGGTCCAGTCATTTCAGAGATTAGCCCGGACCAACCGACAGACAGACAGACAGACAAAAATTGTAAAAAGAATATATTTTGGTGCATGTGCCGTATTTATATTCATATGCACGTAGTAAAAAGCAGTTATTTCAATATTACAAACAGACATTCCAATTTTATTTATATGTGTATAGAATATTGAAACATTAATAGATTATCTATACATATAATAAAATCGTAGGAAAGTCAAAACTGTACATTGAATATTTTTTTAAAAGAATACTTGGGGCGGGATCTACAATCGATACCGAAGCCAAAAATATAGTTTTTAGAATTTTTGTCTGTTTGTCTGTTTGTCTGTATGTATGTCCGGGATAAACTCAAAAAGTACTGCATGGATTTATTTCAAATTTTGCATGAATATTACTAAGAGGTCGGGTCAACACATAGGCTACATATTATCACGCTATCACCTACGGGGGAGGAGCTGTGAATCTTTATTTTTCTTACGCATTCTGTGACTGCGTGTAATCTAACGACGCATGTATAAATGTTGTTTTTGAGTAAGTCATGCTATTATCTAGCTTTACACTATAAAAACTACGCCAATAAAGTAACTTGGGCAGAGAAACATAGTTTAATGAATGTTATTAGTATAGACACAATTTTAAAGCAGCGCCATCTATGAGATTTCATCAAAATCAAATCAAGTTTATGTTAACAGTTTTTCGAAATTAATCATTTAAATTTGATCATGTTGGCGAGGTTAGTAGTTAGTTATTCTTAAAATTCATAGATGGTAATGTGCATTTTCTTCATATTATAGTTCGTTTTGAAAAATTCAAGTTCCAACAAAACCCTAAAAATCTTAAGCAGAGTTGAGGAAGACAATTTAAAAAAAATGCGGTGTTAGGTATTACATGGTGGCATTTCTCAGACTCTGTGAAGTCGACCAGTTTGCGAAATCCCTTACGTATGACGAGGTGCCTTCATATTACACGTACGACAAGCAAAGGGATGTATTCAACCGACATCGACGAGGAGGTGCTGTGGAAGGTTTTCCGGGAATTTTCAAGGACATCGCATTGGGTAGGGTTTATACCGTGCACCCGAATAGTGGCGAATGCTATTTTCTGCGGTTGTTACATCACACTGTCCCAGGCTCAACGTCTTTCGCTTTTCTGAGGACATTTGATGGCGTGGAGTATCCCACTTACCGCGCAGCCTTTTGCCTAATTGGGATGACACCCTCGTGGAGGCAAGCGTCAGTGACAGTCCCAGCCACATGCGTCATCTACTTGCCGTCATCTTTGTGTTTTGTGGAGTCGCGAACCCGGTAGCTTTGTGAGAGAAGTAACGCCATGTTCTGTCTGAAGATTTTCTACGAGCTTTGAGGCGTGCTACTAGAGACGAAGTCGAAGTAACTGATGAACGCGTGCTGAACACCTGTCTCAGTTCACTTCAAGATGTGGTAATTACTATCGGCGGCAATCCACTGATCGCATATGGGTTACCAGCTCTCCAATCATCACCACATCAAGACCATGGAAATCGGGAGTATAACGCTGAAACAAATTACGATCCGGGCGAAATAACCACCATACGAAATTACCATGTCGCATTGTTCTCTTGAGAGCAAAAACAAATTTATGACACTGTCCTTGAAAGCGTTGGGCAAAACCAGGGTAAAATGTTTTTCTTGGATGCTCCTGGTGGAACAGGAAAAACATTTGTTACCACTGGCATACTTGCAGAGGTCAGGAGCCGAGGCAAAATTGCTATTGCTGTAGCGTCGTCAGGAATCGCTGCCACACTGCTTCCGGAAGGCAAGACAGCACATGCCATGTTAAAAATTGCCATCGATTTAGAGAGCGCTGCCTGTTTGTGGTGTGTCACGTAACAGCGATAAGGGACACGTGCTCAAGGACTGCTCTCTGATGATGAGTGTACGATGGCCAATAGGAAGGCAATTGAGGTCGTGGACAGAACCCTGCAGGACATCCGCAGGAACTAACATTTGATGGATGGTGTCACAGTTCTGTTCAGTGGCGATTTCCGGCAAACACTTCCCGAGGTGACGCGGGGATCGAGGGCTGACGAGATGAATGCTTCGTCGAAACGATCTTCGTTGTGGTCACGAGTTCGTACACTGCGCTTGACCATTAATATGAGAGCTCGGCTCGGCGGCAATGCACGTGCTCAAGAATTCTCCGATGTCCTTCTAAGTCTTGACGAAGGCACTCTACCAGAAGAGAGAGGTGGACAGGTGGTACTTCCAGAGTCTCTCGGTAGAGTGGTATCCAGCTTAGAAAAACTCATTCACTGTGTGTACGGGGACATCAGTCGTAAACTGCACCAGCAGAATTCTTGGGTGTGTGAGCGGGCCATTTTGACGCTCAAAAATGATCAGGCTGCAGTAATTAACGAATGCATTCTCTTGGAAATTGAGAAGAACGAAGTGGTCTACACCTCGATAAACACTGTTATCGAGCAAGATGATGCCACACGTTATTCCGTGGAATTTCTGAACTCCCTGTCAGCAAGAGGACTTCCGGCGCATACCATCAAGCTGAAGATCGGTGTCCCGATTATGCTTTGAAGTTGTGACGGGACCCGCCTCAAAGTCATCTCGCTCCACACAGACACACCAATGAGGCGGAAATTCTTACGGGTTGTGGCGTCAGCGAGGCAGTATTTATACCACGCATTCCCCTCATACCCCATAACTTCCCGTTCCAGTTCAAGTGCGTACAGTTCCCCGTGTGTGTTTGCTTCGCGATGACCATCAATAAGTCGCAGGGGCAGACACTGAGGGCAGCGGGTGTCAACCTCAGGACGAGTTGCTTCTCACATGGGCAACTGTACGTCACTTGCTCCCGCGCCACCAGTCCTCTCTTTACATTTTGGCTTCTGGCAGTATCCGTACCAACGTAGTTTATAAGGAAGTCTTGTAAGGTATGATACCTTTATACGTATTTTTACTCTTTTGTGTCCTGGAATGTATTCCTGCATTATTTCCTCTATTTCTTTCAGTCACATCTTATGACTGAACTCAGCAGGATTCCCATATAACTTCACTAGCTTCGTTTGCGAAAATAACTTATTATAATGCTATTTTAAAAGTTGTTTATTTATAATGCTATAGCGACACTGGCACCTTAGGTATTTTTGGTGCTATAGAAGCTTCACGCAGACGACGTCGCGGGCAGCAGCTAGTACATTATAAATATGAGTACCTACATACAAACTGCTTATATCTCCCCTCCTTTCATCGTACTCCTCAATGCTGAGGGTTGTGACCACTGCTTCATCACTTTCATTCGAACGATATTCCTCCATCTGTTACTGTCTCTGGCGGTGTGAAGGGCATTATATACCGTAGAGTCAAGAGCGGTGCAGATCTGGTTAGACCAATGCATTGCGCTGCATTCACGAGGCCTTTTCCTACCGACTTTACCAGTCACGATGATCCGTTCGAAGTTGCCACCATCGTTCCTTGCCATCTGACCGAAGTATTGTAGATTGTTGTATAGACAACCGCGAGCAAATTTTAAGCTCTCGTAATATGGATACGTTGGTACGAAATGCTGTCCAAGGTATACGGAGCGTTCTTCTTTAGCATCACATCTCAAAGGCGTCAATGCCTTTGTGGTCTGCAGTTTTTGGAGTCCAAATCTCGGTGCCATATGAAAAGATCGGGAAGACCAGGGTCCACACCAGTTTGGTTTTGTTCTTTACGGAAATGTTGCGATCTCTCCAGATTTTGTCTCGCTGAGATATGCCGCTCTTAGCCATGGCAATTCTCCTGCGAACTTCCTTCTCGCACAAACCATGCTTATATCTAAAGATGTTTTTTCCAGCAGACCCGTTAAAGTAGAGATTAAAAGAAATGTAGATAATGGTGTGTAAAAACGAGCGAATAAGAGTAGTGAAATCTTAAACCTAACTTAAATTTTAAAAATAACTTAAATATTAATTAATACTTAGACAACTAACCATGGACCAATTTCTCGCCTAACGATAAAGAGAATTTGGTTCATAGTCAATTTCGAAGTCAAATTCCATGATTTACTAAACTTAGACAAGGCTGCTAAGTTTTAAATTCAATTCTATGAAGAGAAGTTTTCAAACCACACAGTTTTCTACCGTGGTTTTCCTTTTGCAAAAACCGTTTTAACCGATATTGAGTGAGGGAAGAGTTCCATTAAAGATTTTTCAGTTTGGTTTGGTGGTTGTCTATTTTCTGGCGCGAAATATCAACACTACGCCATGCCACCGAGCAGAACTGTGGCTGTGCAACATTCATACTTGTATGTACCTATGTATATTTGCACGCAGTTTCAAACTTTCATTTGTCTTTTATCGTAACAAAAAAAAATACGCCATCTTCTTCTTCTTCTTCCTGCCCTTATCCCATATTACTTGGGGTCAGCGCAACACGTTTTCTTCTTCCATTCTGTCCTGTCACATCACTTCTCACACAATCCATCCATCTTTTTTTCGGCCTTCCTCTCCCTCTCCATCCATCTACATGTATACTCAGAACATGTTGTTTATAAAGTCGATCGTATGTACTCAAACAAATGAATACACTTTACGCTAAAGTAGGGAACACAAGGCGGCCAACTTTTAAATTGTTACATTCATCAATCATTCATACGTGTACCCGCTGAAACCGAGCTGTTCGCTGTAGGTAATTAAAGTTCTCGATGAAAAGGATGAGACGTGTTTTCATATTCAGGACCGAGAGACTATACCTACATCATATAAAACCACATTCGTCTTAATTAACTCAAATCCTGCTTAATTAAAAGGATCTTTATCTGCTGCGGTAGGAACAGGCACTATTCGTCGTCCGGCCGAAACTATGTAAAGTTTTAATTAAGCTATTTTATCAAATATGAAGGGTGTATAGGATGTGGGGAATCTTTCCCCGAGGGTCGCCGGCGAATGAAAGGGTGCGATGACTATCGGAAGGCCACGGTTTCAATCACGTCAGAACTTCGCTCGTTAGACCACATACACGTCAACAAATGCCATTCATAACATTTCACGCATAGCTCTTTTATGTCGAGGCGAGTTGAAAGTGCCCTGTCAACAGTATACATCGATATTATATACATTAGCCGAGCGTGGGTGAGGGGTTTAAAACATAAAGCGGGAACTTTTTTTGTTTATTTATGACATCTTGACCTTTTATTGAATGTCGGGTGACGCCTACGACTAAAAGAAATTAAAGCTTGTTAAAATGTGTCCTGAAGACATTATTATGTAGGTGTAGCTTCCTATGTACTGAGTTATAGAACTGTATTTACTATAATCCTTACTAATATTATAAAAGCGAAAGTAAGTACAGAGATAGGTAGGACCCTGGAGACGGACGTAGGCTAATTTTTTTTATTTAAGTGAGAATAGGGGGAGGAAGAGGGAAGGTCTTTTATGTACGCAGGCGAAGCCGCGGGCTGTTGTAAACGGACTTCGTAAGGCATCAAATGCTGACTATGATAAAAACTTCGCCGATTCCATATTGTTACCAAAATATTATAAAAGGGCATAATTTCCATGTGCTCAAACAGATAGTCATAGCCATTTTCGCAATACATATTGTGCATTCCATGTCGAGAGTTCAGTTTTTGTGTAACCAGTGTTTCCAAGTGTAACCTCTGTTAATTAAATATTATTTTAGTAGCAATAAGTTTTTTTTTTAAATGACCCACGGACAAAAGCTAGTAACATTATAAATATTCGCAGTAACTTTGAAACTAAGAAATAACAGGTTTCATTTTTGATAGTCAAACATGTCTCTTAAATATAAAATAAGCAAGAAAAGTAATTCAAATTTAATTTTGAGGCTAAAAGCTTATCGAGTGGCAACAATGTACCGGAAGATGCAGCGTTGGAAGGCCTCCTTGTGGCAGATCTACGACCTGCTCACTCAGTCGTCGTCGGTTCAATTTCTGCGCGGGCTTGCGGACAGTGAGCAATGGGTAGCTCACTGTCCGGCCGTCCGGTAACTGCCCGGACCACGCCCAAGTCGTCGACGGCGCGCACTGTTCCCGCGCGCCTCAAGGAGTTGTCAGCAACAGCAGGGACCCAGCCGGTTCGAAGCCTACTGGGGCCAGGGTTATCAGAAAGGGCGCTCGAGCCCCGGTATGAAGGCTAGAAGGAACGGGGTGGGTCTTTTAGTCAGTAAGAGTCTGACACTATCTCCCGCTCCGCCCAAGGGTGGGGGATGTCAATGCATGATTTTTACCCACCATAAAAATAAAATAAAAAAAAGGTTCAATTTCTGGCAAGCCTCGAGAATTCGATGAACGCACGACTGACAGAAGTCCTGTTCGTCTCAAGTCCTTGAGGAAGGTTATCTAGCCGTGGACGTCTTTTGGGTGAAATGATGATCATGACGAATATAATTTTAATAATTCTATCCCTCTCCAAGGCACATGAAGAAAAATTATTAAAACAAACAGTCCTCAAGGGACACAATGACGACAAAAACATATTATTAAGTTCTATTTGTACACTCGACAACAGCCTGAAGAAAATAATAAGGAAAAACACCAGACGAATTAGGACATTTTCCGCAAGTGGGGAGTTACTTGGTCATTTCTTACTTATTTATAAAATAGTAGAATAGGTGGCTGAAACGTGTAGGTACTGTAGACGTGATAAGTTAGCGCCGATAAGAGTTTCTTATTTGTTAGCGTTGGAAGTTCGCATTAAAAAGACGAATGTGGGTTCGGCGCAAACGATTTAATGGCCATATTTAAGGTTGGCCTCTTGATCCGCTTACAAAACGAATTGGTTGCGAAATTGCTTTCTAAATTGGACTAGTTCGGCGGTAGACAATTTGGCAAGACATTTGTATTCTTACGGAGAAAAATAGCATATACCTCGAACATCTGATAGTGAACGTCGTAGGTCTGTCATCCTTCGAGTCACGCAGTTGGGCCCGAGCCAATCATTCGATCGAAATGAAATATTTCGTAGCAATTTAGGGAGTTAATGAAAAAATACTCCCCTTTTCTCATTTAGTATGTTCATGTATGTATAACGATCGGAGAGTATTGGATCTGGTTCACTGTGACGTTTTCCCTGCTGACATTGTACATCACATATTGCTTTCACGTAATTCATGCAAATGTATGGATTTAATTAATATTCTCGATCGTTTTATTTTTTGTAACGTCTGAAATTGAACCGACAGTTCATTAATTTGCACAATATTTTCTTTGTTTGGATGTGTATTATTTGTTATTACAAGTAAAATAAAAGCCGCACCACGAACTGTAACAGCGTTCCGCGCTCGCTATTCTTAATGGGAATAGCGATGTTAACAGTTCTCGCTCATTGTCTATTAATTGGATGCCACGGCAATTTGCTCATCGTACTGTTTTTAAAATGGGTATTTTATTGTTCTCTCTTTTATTTAAACTGAAATTACTCCTCATTCATTAGGACGAGAGGACGCAGCACACTCCACTCCATTTTTATTTTCCATTGTTGGTTTTCAAAATTTAGCCCCAGTAACAATTGCTTTGTTAATAAGGGTTCCACGATTAATCTGCTTTATTTTTTCTTTTCGACGAAACAAGAAAGTCTTCGGACAACATTAGAATTTTTTACTGTTTTAAATTAATCAGAGCTAAATGCGTTTTAGCATTACTCTGTGGGTAAAAATGGCGGCACGCGTTTCCTCAAATTCTTTGTTTGGCAGCCACCATAATGAGATTGAAGGCTTTCCAGTTAATGAAAACCACATCAGCTTTGCTTGTTTTTTCACAGACGCTGTGAGTGGTACAGAGCGCACGTGCAAAATATATGAAAACTTTTGAACATAAAACGGTATATTCGTTACGTATACCTATAGAAATACGTAGAAATATTAATTACTGCTAACATTGATTATGAAGGTGTAATATTCTGGATATACATTTTCACTCACAATATGATTTCAAATTGTGATTTCAAGTGGAACATGCCACGTTAAACTCAAATAAATTCCCCCCTATTGTTTACAAGCTCCATTATTAGTTAAATTTCAAAGCAATAATGCTGTACGATTTCTGTACACACGCTAAGTTTCGTAATTACTTTGGCCAGACATTAATACCGACCTACATGACAATACGCGGTAGATAGAATAGCAAAGTTCTTAATGAAAAGTTTTGAGGTCGCAGTTTAAGTTTTAATTACAAGTTGTTGGCGTAATCTGAGTGTTAAGAAACTTTGTAGATATTCATGAAGTGGGTTTATTGTACACTAGCTGACCATTGGCCATCTTTAGATCTCTTTCTATGGGTGTATTTGAGCTGCGGGTCTAGCCATGTCACGACCATTTCGTTTCTTTTTTCCTTTGTTCTGAACACGTGACTTAATGTTTGACTGGCCTGTTGGTCTAGTAGTTAGTGACCCTGACTGCTATGCCAGAGGTCGTGGGTTCGATTCCCACCCAGGACAAATGTTTGTGTGATGAGCATAATCATTTGTTCTGTGTCTGGGTGTAATTTATCTATAATATGTATGTATTTAGAAATATATAAGTATGTTTATCAGTTGTCTAGTACCCATAACACAAGCTCTGCTTAGCTTGGGACTAGACGGCGTTGTGTGATAGTTGTGGAATATTATTATTATTATTATAAAAAAAAAAAATGTTGAGATGATATCATTCCCATATATTTGAAGTTTTCTGCTAGCGTTAAGAATTGTAGATTGTCGACTTGGCTAAGCCCTCTGTTTTGTGGTGGGAAAAAATCATGCATTGACATCCCCCGCCCTTGAGTGGAGCGGGAGATAGTGTCAGACTTTTACTGACTAAAAGACCCACCCCGTTCCTTCTAGCCTTCATACCGGGGCTCGAGCGCCCTTTCGGATAACCCTGGCCCCAGTAGGCTTCGACCCGGCTGGGTCCCTACTGTTGCTGACAATTCCTTGAGGCGCGCGGGAACAGTGCGCGCCGTCGGCGACTTGGGCTTGGTCCGGACAGTTACCGGACGGCCGGGCAGTGAGCTACCCATTGCTCACTGTCCGCAAGCCCGCGCCTACGTTGGCCGGAAATCGGGATCAGAATCCCGGCGGCGTGCTATAAGACCTTGCTTTATGCCAAGTATCAGGTTTCTGGGTCAATGGGAAGTACCCTATGAATTTTGATTTTCTCGAGAGTGTCAAATGTACGTTTTTTTGCCACATAATCCTTCAAAAAAATATCTTTCAGCTTCAAGACTCTGCAGACCTGAGTAAATGGTTTTAGTTCCAATTCGACATTTCAGGGTCTTGACAGAGTAACAAAAGGACAGACATACGGACGACAAAGTGACCCCCCTATAAAGGTTCCGTTTTTTCCTTTTGGGGTACTACGGAATCCTAAAAAATAAATTTTGCTTGTTTTTTTTAAGTAGTGTTCATATAGTTACTGCTCTTCAAATAATATTTTTGGATACACTGAAAGAGAGTATTTTTGTTGTCTTACAGTATCTAGGCAAACCTGCTTAAAATACAGGAGGTTCTTGTTTCGGATTCAGGTTGAAGACGGGTGTCACCATTGTATCAACCGTCCGGAGGACGCAGTGGAACATACGGTGGAGTGGTAACACACTTGGGCGGAGCATGTCCTCATGGAGGCAATCAGCGATGGTGACCACTCTCGTTGGGTCTGGGCTTAAGCCGTGGTTTGTAGAGAAAAGGAATGGAGTGTGTAGGCCTCCTTTGCGTAGCATTAATGCTTCGCAGAAAAATAACTGCTTCGCGAAAGAGATAGCTGCAAACGTACGGGAACGGACGTCCGCTCCCACACGTCATCGCGGAGTGAACCCCGGTCACCCTTGGCGTAGGTTTGCGGACGATGAGCAATGGGTAACCGGCGCCGTGGTCAATATAACCTTTAGTTGATAAAATACATGAAATTTAATAGTCTTAAACAATAATAAACCTTTTTAAACTATATGTAACCTACCTTATTAATTACACAACCGCAGAAATAAATGATAAGTGCTAATGAAACGCCCCATGGTATTTTTTTTGTTTACCAACATTGTGCTCCAAACTTCTAGAAATATGATTCAGTATCAGGCGTAATTTGTACGTTATCAAAAACTACTTTCAGCTGTTTGAGTGTGAACGACTAACAAATATACAATTACCGGCACGGATCTTGAGCGCTGGCTTCAAGTTGCGCAGAAGTCAAATATTCCGTCTCTTTAGTGGTGCGAAGTGAGACGCGGGGGCGGGGAGTGTCAGTGATTGGCTCGCTGCGCCATCGTGTCATTGACGTCACTCATGATTAGTTCCCTGCATTTGCTGCATGTATCTAACAACCACGACGATTGGCTCGCCAATGTATAGAATGCGCAAAGCGATCCCCACTCTGACGCCGAGCGCCCAAGATCCTTGCCGGTATTTGTACATGTAACATTTTGCTATTACGCGATTAATAATATCATGTCTTATGCGAAACACATCATACTGACTTGACAATCTCACTACAAAAGATTTATAAATACTTACAGATTTTGCGAAATTCAAACAAAACTGCTGTAGGTACGATCGTATTCTCCAATCAACATGAAAAATAACGCAAAGATTCATTTATTTATGCGTTCCTGGTATTCCGTATTTCGATCAGTCTAGTTGTTCAATCAGTACTAGTACTATTTGCTCTTCAAACAAGGTGCATGGATATTGTAAAAACACGAATGTTCGCTACACTAGCACTATATATATATTTATATTAAAATAACGCCAACGTCACTCATCAATATAAATGATGGGCAATTTATTCGTCGTCCGTTTGTACATATTGTCGCCGGTTGAGCTTGACAGATGACAGCCCCGTATTGTCGGTGCAGAGCAACAAACAAATACGGCCGCATCACGCTCTCATAAACGAGCTCAAATATTATCCTTTAACAAATTACCACATTGTCTGCCCGTAAAAGAGTAAACAACATTAAATATGAAACGGTGTAACTAAGGTTGACGCCGCAAAATCTTTGTTAATGATCCACTGGAGAGCCCAGAACACCTTTTACACACAAATTTGGGCTTTAATCGAGATTTCGCAAAAGGAAATCAAGCTTCCGTAATCCCAATCGATTTTTTTTAATGTAATCGCTTCGGGCCGGTATTGGGCTTTGTTTTAAGTATTTTTCTTAATTAAAAGCTCTTTTAATATAACGAAACAATAATATAGAATTGATGAGTGCATTCGGTAATCACGAAAATACTGTTTTTCAATAATTAAAGTGGAAGTAACGGTAAAATGATAAAATTGCGGTTACTATTTTTACGGTAGCATTTTATGTTGTTCGAACTCATGTTTATTTATAGCTATCGTTTTTATATCGAAATAAATTTACCTTTGTTTTTATTGATAACAATCCATTTAAATCTAAAAGTGAGGAGGTAATTAAAACATATACGATTGTTCAATAAACACAAATAGTTTCGCTATAGATTTGTTTTTATTTTTCATTTAGAAACCATGAGATGATTCTTCTCGCTGTGGGAGGAGTTAGAGGTCAGAATGTCAAACTTTTGCTGACTAAAACCTCCCTGCGTTCTTTTAGAAGTCCCTTGCGTTCTAGGGTTACTGTACCTCTTTCGAACAAACACCGTACCCTGACAGGCATTGCTTTCAATGAGCCTATTTTGTACCACACACGTGTGTCCTCGGCCGCTCAGGTCCGCTCCACACTGGACACTGAATTGCACGTCGCACCTCATGACGCTAAGAACCATCACAGGTGGCGAGATACCATCAATAAGAAGCGTATCCAGCGGGAACTTCACGACTCGAATAGGAAGAGGTGTCCTCGGCCATTGCGAGACAGACCCTCCGGTAAGGCATCGCTATACACTCGCAATACAAACAAATTGATACGTATCCATTACAACTGACAACATCTAGATCGTTATTATCATCTCCATCACATTCCTATGTAAATTAAATCAATGTCTATATAAAGGGCGATGGCAAACCCTTGATTGTAAGACTTTGCACGCAATTCGGCAATAAACTTGCAACTACGGAACTAAAATTTCAACGCAACTTTATTTTTATCAAAGGAAGTCGTTAGACGCTATCTGAACCACCTCGCACGTATTAACATACATAATTATAGGTAGTTTAACAATTGGAACTGTGCCAACTCGATCCAACTTAAATTATTCTACTATTACAGTTTTTAGGTTTCCGCTACTGAGGGAAACAATGTGTTTTCTGAAAAATTTTCGACATTAGGCGTTTCTGAAGACAGGAATTTATTGGCTTGATTTATTACCGTTATCTGAATTATAAATTCTTAGTTACGGTTATTTGGGTCCATAAAGCCGAGTCGGGCTATACTTATGTACCTAACCCTTAATTAGCAATAGCTCGCATTCTTTTGTCTGGCTGTGTAATTTAAGATTTTTGTGAAAAAGAATTTTGAAAAATCTTTTTTTTTTTTTTAATTTATTAACGTCATGGTTTGAATACGAAGACAATTAAATTTACTATCAATTTTAAACCACGACCTAGGTCACGATCAGGTCGTGGAACGTTTGAAAGAGATACCGTTGTACTTCTTAAACGCAAAGGGCAAATGAAATAACATAGGTAGGTTTTAATCAGTAAAAATCTGTCACGCTCTTTCGCTTGGAGCTTGAGAAATCATTTGACAATTTCCCAATCCATAAAATCTATTTTTTAACCCCTCGAGCGCCAGAGTTTAATGACCCGGAAAATTGCCGTGTTTACGTAAATCACCAATAAAATAAATAAATAAATAATAAAAATATTTTTTTGGTTTTTTTTCTAGGAAAAACAAATAATATAATAAATATGGAATAATATAATATAGAAAATAAAATTTTCGGCCAAATAAGTTTCGTACAGACGTGTGTACAAAACGAAAATTAAGCGTTTTTCAAGGTCTTCAAGTTGTACAGACGTATGTACAATCGGCGCTCGAGGGGTTAAAGCAAAACATCATCATTTCAGCCGAAAGACGTCCACTGTTGGACATAGGCCTCCCCCAATTGTCGCCACAGTGAGTGGTCCTGTGCGCCTCCATCGGATTCCAGCAAATTTATATTCAAGAATGAGGATATCTGCAGAAGAACCAAGATTACCGACATAGCGAACGAAGCAAAACAATAATAATTTTATTATCATCCAATAAAATGACTTCAACAATTCAGTTTATTAAGATCAATCTCCGTTTATACGGTATGTAAATGAGTTATGACAGCTGACCTATTTTTTTTTTTACTATTAAAACTTTTTCAGTGAGATTAACCTTCTGTAGGACAAAACAAAGAGACTGTATATTCCCCTTTATTGTCAAGTACAAGGGTTCTGCCGTTGACACTTCGATTTAGTACGACCCTTGGTTTGATAAAAGTCCTTTCACCGGTCCACCCATTATTTAAGTACTTGCAAGCAAATAACAGCCTATTTCGCGATAAATAACTTCATTTGTAAATAAAATTTATTTTTATCATAAAATTTTACTGCAACGATAAGACCATGCTACAAGTTTTACGACTTATAACGTACTCATTTTAATACACTATGTTTTTTAGGTACTTAGTGTAAGTTTATGCAGTAATGGAGGAATGAAAGATTTAATTCCTGACATGAGTGATAGCAAAAAATTAATGTACCTATACATTACAATGTAATACGAAGTATGACATTGCATGACATGCACTTAAGGGGCATGTCATGCGTCAATCCGCACGTGGACTGCTGACGCTCGCTACATGCCACATATGTTTTACTCCTATAGAAGTCATTCGATTTACTGAACTTTATACTTTAATAACCGTAATAGAAAGCAAATAGAATTTATTTGACTTTCGAAGTCCACGTAGAGGAGAAGTGATCCTCAAATACAAACAGAATCTACGTTATTACTTCTGCAGCGTCCCTATAAACGCAATTCCGGGAAAAGAATTGATGCTAAGTGTCCTTTTCGTAACGTAACAAAGAGCCTGAAAAATAGCACGTCTGAGGAAAAGGAGGCAAAGTAAATTCAGCAATTTATTGCTCAGCCTCGGGTTCTATATTTGTTGCAAATGAAGACGGGAGCGAGGTGACAATTTTAGGATGCTGGGGTGAAATGACCGTCCGGGGACGAAGGCCTCGGCGTAGTGCCGCGGCTTACACCGCTCTCACTATGTACAGTTTTAAAAAGTTGACCTCACACTGACTCTCTGAATAGGATATGAGAAACATTTGAAATCACATATTACTAGCTACTGCCCCTGGATCCGCCTCATGAAAATAGTGCCTGAAACCTTCAAAAAGCTGACCTCACACTGGCTCTCTGGACATGAGAAATATTTAAAATCACATAATACTAGCTACACCCCCTGGATACGCCTTATGAAAATAGTGCCTGAAACCTTCAAAAAGTTGACCTCACACTGGCTCTCTGCACATGAGAAATATTAGAAATCACATAATACTAGCTACACCCCCTGGATACGCCTCATGAAAATAGTGCCTGAAACCTTCAAAAAGTTGACCTCACACTGGCTCTCTGCACATGAGAAATATTAGAAATCACATATTACTAGCTACTGCCCCTGGATCTTCCTCATGAAAATAGTGGCTGAAACCTTCAAAAAGTTGACCTCACACTGGCTCGCTGCACATGAGAAATATTTGAAATCACATATTACTAGCTACTGCCCCTGGACCCGCCCCATGAAAATAGTGCATGAAACCTTCAAAAAGTTGACCTAACACTGGCTCTCTGGACATGAGAAATATTTGAAATTACAACTAGCTACTGCCCGCAAATCCGCTTCCATGAAATGAGTGCTTCACGCGTTTAAAAGGCGATTCCTAAATAAAAATACTAATTTTCATTTTTTATGGGACTTCCTTATTTATCTATTTTAGAGGTATGAGATACAGGGTGTATAGTACCACATACCTCCGTTGAAAAGAGAGAATCCTCCGGCCAAACGGGTGTTGTATGTGATCCGAGCAACTACCCGATAATTGATTTCTAACTGTTGCATATTAAAATATTCTAATCGCGCTGAGAACTCTGCTACCGTGATACAGGATTTTGATTTTTTAGTTCTTATGTAGCGATATAGATGTCGCTACAATACACCTCTGTATAAGAGTATACAAAAAAAGGACAAATACATACAATTAGAAGAGCACAAAAGTAGTGCTTATTTCAAATGAAATTTCTTTCAGCGAGATGTAGACCTAAGTATGTCTACATCTCTTATCCAAATCAAGTATAAACAAGTTACAAAAGTTAAAATATATTGAGTACATAATATTCAAAACTAGCAAACCACAAACGATCCATTGGTTAGGTATATATTGATGTGTTTGTTAGTTGGGATCAACAAGCTAAAATTAATTTTGTCAATATATGCCAAAATTAATTCTCCGTCACACCTGCACTAGTGTGCGAATGATGCATCAAACGATGCCGCAAACATTTTCCTTTGTACGGGCACTGCACGTAATATCGGTGATTAGGAATTATGTCGGTAATTTAGCGCGGCGCAAGTGAATAAATGTTATTTACAACTCTGTTTAACGCCGAGCTATGCGTGCTCTCTCCGGGAATTCCGCGTAACTTTCAATTTGCCACGCACGGGGTTCTTCCTCTATTAGTCCGTTGATAATGCTTTTTTGCTTTTAAGTAATAATCGTAAATATTAATGGGCTGGTTTTCAAAAACCCGAGACCTGAAAAAAAATTGTAATTAATTTTTCAAGTTGTAATTAATCTTCAAACAATTTTAACATTTATTCCTTTTAACTCAATTCATATATTCAGTTGGTTTCTTTTTTTTAAACATTATGTTTTTTTTTTCACTGGCATCGGTTCTGTTGATCAAACTACGAGTACATGGATTATGTATATTTTTAGGAATAAAACAGCAGCAGAAGTATCCGTCGACCACCACACTACGCTATACCCACCTCACACAATCGTATTAAAACTAATAAGTTTTTATAGGATTGTGTAAGCCGGCAATAAATATTTTTGCTTTCTTTTATAGCACTAAGCGATAGTGTAATTTTCTATCACTAAAAAAATTTTCGTAATCAAATATAAAATCTGATCAACATCTACATCGTCATCATCATCTTTGTGTTTGTGTATTTGTTTGTATTTGTTTGTATTATGTATGTAATATTAACATTCACAATCACACTAACGGTCCTGATAGAGAACCTAATTGACCACCTAATAGGTCCATATATACAGAAATTTTCACCCAAATCAGTAAAGCTGTTTAGGAGAATTTAGGTAACAAATACATGCACAGCAAAAACTATTAGTATAAACAACAAAATATAATTCAATTATACTTCGTTATAATACCAGAACAAATAAAATAAAATGCAAAGAATATGTCCTTTACAAAGTTAAATAAGATACAGTCTGTAACAGAATCCTATTATTAAAATGCTCCGTTTAAGCTAGGTAATTTCGCGTTCAGTTTGCTGGTTCAATGTTGGTATTCAGTATGCAACCCGCATTCTATTTGCGAGACATCCTGTTAGGTTACCAATACATCTGGGCAGCGCTGGCTAGTGAACCGATGAGTCGGTACGTGCAGACGGTGACAATGCATGCTCGCTGCACCAAATACACTTTTCGTGTAGACTGTACCGATCGGTTACTGGGGGAGACTTTATAAATGTTTTTTTTTTTTGATAAGGTTGTGTTGTTGTGATATGAGCTCTTAATTATAAAACAAAAAATGTTTTAGTCTTTATACCATCAGAGATTGCATCACTGCTTACCATCAGGTGGGATCGCAGTCAAGCATTAGTTTATATCAATTAAAAAAAAAATCTCTAAATATGTCATTAGATATTATTTTAGCCAAAAGACGTCCAATGTTAGACATAGGCCTACCATACATGTCGCCTCAACGATTGCTATTAGTAGTGCGTCTGGAACTCATCGGATTCCCACGACACCTATGTCATAGGTCCACCTTGTAGGAGGCCTTCCAACATGCACACACACACATCACACATCACATCACCAGCCTTTTTAATGTTCCCACTGTTGGGACTCCACGGTGGAGCACACAGTCACCGTGTGCCCTACTTGGGCGGAGCATCGCCGTGCCCTCGTGGTGGTGATCGGCGGCGGAGACCTCTCGCGCCGTGCCTTGGTTGAGGCCATGGTCTGGAGCGAGTAGGACTGGCAGGTGGTCGCCGACCTCTGCGAAGCAGTAATGCATGCTAAGGAGGAGGCCGACCGCATCAGGCTACGGCGCCCTCGCCGCCACTGGGATTCCGATCCCGATTTACAGCCGCCGTAGGCGCGGCCTTGCGGACAGTGAACAATGGGTAGCTCGCTGTCCGGCCGTCCGGTAACTTTCCGGACCCAGCCCAAGTCGTCGACAGCACGCACTGTTCCCGCGCGCCTCAAGGAATTGTCAGCAACAGCAGGGGTCGAAGGCTACTGGAGCCAGGGTTATCCTAAAGGGCTCGAACCCCTGTATGAAGGTTTGAAGGAACGGGATGGGTTTTTTAGTCAGTAAGAGTCTGACCCTATCTCCCGCTCCGCTCAAGAGTGGGGGTTGTCATTGGATGACTTTTCCCATAAAAAAAAAACTGTTGGGACTCAAGCCTCCTCTCTAGGAGAGGGAATGGGCCGTAATCCATCACGCGGACGCGGGTTGGTGAATGTCACATGCCTTAGAATTTACACACACACGCATCACAGTAATTTTTACAAAAATGACCATTATAACGCTGGTCATATTTCGTTTATTTAATAAAATAATATGAGATAACATAAATAAATTCTGGAATTATGTAGAAAGCCATAATTGATGGAGTAATTTCAATGCTTCTGTTATAAGGCTACTTGATAGATAGTCCCCGTGAGAGTAGTTTCAATCAATACATTCGCTTATATAAAAGTAAACACAGAACAACTTCTCCAAATTAAGATTCTACGAAACAACATAATACAATAAAATATCAATATGAAAAAGTAAATATTTGTAATAATGAATTTAATAAAACCTCTTCCGACAAATACGGGAATTCAGTACATGAAATTTATTCGATTCCATGAAGCTTCCAGTAATGAAATACCATACATACGAAGCTACGATTGTAGTGTATATCCAATATCAGCTTGAAACTCATTTTTCCATTACCAGGGGCGCAGGAGTCCGGAAGATATTGCTAATGCGATGTATATTGCCTCGGTCTGGTTTGCTAGATATTGGAAATTAGGTCTTGTCTGACTGCATTCTATTAATTTGCCCTTGTTTTTAACAAGGGGCTTTTGTGTTTTGTATAAGTACTTTTTGAGGAGTGTGCGTCGGCATTAACATAACATACATAATCAGCCTTTTTAATGTTCCCACTGATGGGATTTAGGCCTCCTCTCTAGGAGAGGGAGTGGGCCGTAATCCACCACGCGGGCACAGTGCGGGTTGGTAAATGTCACATGTCTTCGAATTTTTGGTTCTAGACCGGTTTCCTCACGATGTTTCCCTTCACCGGTTTGAGAGCAGTAGTGATGTAATTAATTACACAAAGTAATGCGCCTGGCTGGGTTTGATCCCGCGACCTACAACTCGTAAGTCGGGGCCGTTACTACTCGGCCACCACTGCTCTCAATTCTCTCTCTTAACTCTAACAAGTCCGTTTCATCATCAGACTTCCTTGACACGGACATCCTCACCGCCGCGCATATGTAGAGTCCTCACTACGATATGGATTAATTATTTGGGGAAATAGTACTGACCACATTAGAGCATTTGTTGCCCAAAAGAAATGTCTAAGAGCTATATACGAGATTACATCTGACGAATCATGTCAACTAATATTTAAGGAACTTGGTTTGCAACCGTTACCTTCATTATATATACATGAAGCATGCATGTTTGTTCATCAAAACACTTTTCAAAATCGACAACCGTTATTCATGCCAGATTTTTTGCACACAACCCTATATCATCGAATACGTAATGAAACAGCGTTTATTTTGGTATACAATTTATTAATTAAACAAGTGGGTGAAGATTACTAGTATTGTCACACCTGTTTATACCTAGCAACTCATAGTTATGCCAGGAAACAAATAGGCAACCCAACGCTTTTATGTTCTATAGGCTTCATACTTTCAGTTAGTATTTTTATTCGTTAAACACACCGGTGCATTTTTCAAAAAAAAAGTCAATTTTTAATTTTTAATTAAAAATAGTTTGGCCAGAAATTGCTTAGGCAACCCACCCGCATTACATTATTTAATATACTAGTTTTGTCATAAAATACGTTTCATCCAATAAACAGACCGGTGAAGGTCGTTCTTAATCGGATTTTAGACTATTAAATCTATTTAAAACAGCAGAAGAACTATATAAAAGCTCTCGTAGTCGGCGTGATCAATACAGGCTTGTGCTGGAAGAGCTATCCTAGATCAGCAGAATATAATAAGAATTCCTTGGCTACGTGTATTCGAATATAGAATAAATTACCAAATATATTTAAAACATTAAATTGTAAGCAATTCAATATGCAATTATACAAATGGCTCAATAATAATTATTATTATAGTATTAATGATTTTTTTAAATGACTTTAATTGTAATGTACATCATTTTCATGACGTATTTTTAGTGAGTAAGTTCGCACGCTTTATTTTTTAGCAAAACATATTTCATTTTGACTGGCCTGTTGGTCTAGTGGTTAGTTGCCCTGACCGCTATGCCGAAAGTCGTGGGTTCGATTCCCACCCAGGACAAATGTGTGGGTGTAATTTATCTATAATATGTATGTATTTAGAAATATATAAGTATGTTTATCAGTTGTCTAGTACCTATAACACAAGCTCTGCTTAGCTTGGGACTAGACGGCGTTGTGTGATAGTTGTGGAATATTACTATTATTGATTATTATAATAACCACTGCTCTCAAAATGGTGAAGGAAAACATCGTGAGGAAACCGGCCTAACATAGAATAAAAAATTAACAGACATGCAAGATCCACCAACCCGCACTGGGCTCGCGTGGTAGATTACGGCCCATTTCCTCTCGTAAAGAAGAGGCCTTAGTCCCAACAGTGGGAACATTATAAGGCCGACTATGCTATGCTAGTGATGAGCCCAGACTAAACTATAAATCGATTAAGAATAGTCTTCTCGGTTCTAGAATAAATTTTAGGATCATTTGTTTCTAGCGTTGACGGGGCGTATTAAATTAATTACGTGAGCCTCATATGTGAGTACCAATATAGAATGGATTATTTTAAAAAATGCTTTTTTTCGAAGGGTCAGTCAATGACTTGAACTGCTTTAGGGTGGAACGAGAGGGCATCGAACATTCTCGCACTTAAAGCCTTACTGGGGCCTTTTTTTTGTAGGTGGAAAAATCATCCAATGACATCCGCCGCTCTTGGGTAGAGCGGGACATAGTGTTAGAATTTTACTGACAAAAACCCCTGGTCCTTCCGCAAGGAAAGAAAAGTCGAAGGCAACTTCGCCCCAGGGCCTCGGGTCTCATTTCACACCACCCGTGGCCCCAGTAGGCTTCGACCCTGTTGGGCCCCTACGGTTTGCTGACAACTCCTTGAGGCGCACGTGGAACAATACGCGCCGTCGACGTTTTGGGCTTGGTCCGGACGGTTACCGGACGGTCAGACAGCGAGCTACCCATTGCTCGCCATCCGGAAGCCCGCGCCTGCGGTGGCTGGAGATCGGCATGTGACCTTCTTCATTGCTAGCATTACACTGCTTCGCAGTTTGATTTTGCTTACATCTCTAAGGCGCTCTCGGAACATTACGCGTCGTCAGCTTGATACCTACCTGATGGCTGGATGAGGAGCTACCCATTACTCCCCCGCAATCCTGCGCCTACGGCGACCGGGTATCGTAAGATATCACCGATTGCCTGCACAAATATAGATTTTCAATGTGTACTCTTCCTCCAACTAGATCATTTTTGAAAGTTAGAGTTCCTTTATAACTACTCAATCCTAACACTAACAGAGTTACTCTAATATACCTTACAATTAATTTGAATTGACTAATCGAGTTACATAACCGAGACTATCGAGTAGTACCTGACCATAAGTAATTGAACATCACTTAAGTCTAGCCGACATGCATTGGCTTCACAGAAATAGGAAGCAACCACAAACTATATCGGTTCTTGTGTACATATGTGAGTATATAATGTACATATATGTGAACGCCCCACGATATAGGAGTTATTTCTTTTATTTTCGCCTGTTTGTCTGTCAAAACTGTTTACCACGGGAACATGTAGAGGTATCGAGTTAAAATTAAAACCATATACTCAGATCTGCGGATTCTTGAAGCTGAAAAAAAATAATGAAACTTATAAGTTAACGAGAAATAAAGATACTTCTGTTTATGTAGCAAAAAACGTGCATTTCAACGTTCAAGGAAATCAAAATTCATGGGGTACCTACTTCTCGTTGACCCAGAATTCTGAAATTTGGCACAAAGCAAGGTCTGATGGCAGAAGTATATTTCTTCAAGAATTAATCTGAAAACTGTTTTGTTATTACGTTATAATATTTTTTCTCCAATCCGGAATTGGAGTATGTATTTACATAGGTAAGTTTGTACGGAGTCCGACTCGCATTTGCCCAGTTTTTTTTTAATCATTTGAATATTAAGTATTATACGATAGCAAAGTGACATTTATGCCTACTGATCACACGTACCGAGTAAGAGGGCGAGACAGTAAAATTTTGCTCGGCTGAGACAGTGATGTAACCGAGTTGTAGAGAGAAGCGCTCGGCCGAGCATTCGGCGCTCTGTTTGTACGTACCGAGTATTCGGCCGAGAGCACTGTCTCACCTGTTTACTCGGTACGTGTGATCAGGCATTAGAATAAGAACGTTGTGAATCTGATGCGGCTCTAATGCTATTTTTTTTGCTTAGTACGAGAATAACCTTATTTAATTAAAACCACGAACTGTAGTTTGTTAATGTGTTTTTCTTCATATAAATGTTTCAATACTTATATTTTATGGTAAAGGCCATAAAACTGATAGTGAACCGTAAATACTCTATAATATGCCACCCAAAATTTGCAAATGCCGTGAGACTGTAAAATATCGCATGAAATTGTAAACTATTTTATCCAAATAAGAAACTAATGAATTTGGATGTGATTTTTCGTATACAAAACGATTTTTTCATAATATTTTGAGAAATTATTAACTAATTAAGATTTATTACAATCATACAACAATAACACAACAACATTGTTTTAAATGAAAATTTCATGAATTCCGTTAATAATTCAGCTTTATTATATTTCAACTGCTGGGACTCAAGTCTTCTATTTAAGAGAGGGTTTTTTTTTAAAGGGTGGGTCATCTCATGACTTTTTCCGCTCTGGGTTGACCGGGAGGGCGTGTCAGCCTTCTACTGCTTCTACTGCCTTCAGATGTCCTTACACAGGTGTGGTAAAACCACACGTATTGCCCTTTGCGTTTTAGGACTACATGTTTCTTTTCAGAAATTCCCCACGGTCCTAGCTAGCATCGGCCCTTCTGGGCCTCTATTGTTTGCTGACATTCCTTTGAGGAGCACGTGGATCACTACACGCTGTTGAGGATTGGGCTCGGTCCAGTTAATTACCGGACGGCTGGACGGCGAGCTACCCATTGCTCGACGTACGCAAACCTGCGTCTACCGCGGCTTGTGCTGACTTCCAACTTCGGTAGACGGTCGGAATTTCAGCTGCGGCTGGGGTGTGAAGAGCTTCGTTCTCTCATGCGTGCGACCTTCTCCTTCACTAGCATTACTGTACTGAGTAGGCGATCGTATGCTAATCCTCCCCGCTCTGGACCATAGCCTGGACCAGGGCCCAGCGCGAAAGGTCGTTGCCACCGATTGCCTCCACGAGGACACGGGGTGCTCTGCCCAAGCGGGGCACACCTCTACCTTATGCTCCTCCATGTCCTCTGGGCGGTCAACACAGTGGTGATACTCGAGCGTTTCTTTTGCCTGAATCCTATGCAGGAACTTCCCGATAGGAGAGGGAATTCCAGTAAACCATATTAAAACAAATAGCATTAGAAAAGATAAAGTATCTACTTTTTTGAGAATAATTTGAACAATATCTATTCACAAACAGTGGGCCTGGGTATGGAAAATGTTAGATGATATTTATATATCAAATATGTTTAAAAAAAAATCTTTTATACGTAATATTTTTAAGCAGTTTCTATAAAATAAGGCCTGTGTCTCCTAGTTGATTACCCTGAAAAGAAACACCGAAACCGACTCTGGGGTCAAAATCTCTTTTAAAGACCACACAGCAAATATGTAATGGTCATATCATAAGAGAACCATGCAGATAAGTGGTGATCCTTAAACCTAAAATCGATTGTAAGACTTACGAAAAAAGTTTCAAAGTCAAGTGGTATAGTAAGTGGATGTGGGTGTCAGAGTTCGCCTACACAGGAAATATTATAAGGTCAATTTATCAATTAAAGGCCCTGCCTTTCACAAAAGAAGTGATGTAAAGGTATATAACGCGCTATAAAAACTTGCTATAAAATTTATTTCCATTATAATATTTTTTAGGTTTAATTACAGTAACCGACTTCCAATCCCACGCACCAGAAGACGCAGCGTTTGAAGGCTTCCCCAAAAGTGATCGACATGGAAGTCCGCTGAATGCCAGAAGCATACGATCGATTTATGTGACTACTTTTATTTTTTGAGATCATCAAATAACTCCTCACACTTTGGGTGGAGTGCGTGTTAGACTTCTACTAACTATAACGCACCTTTGTTGCTTCAGTTGCCCTTTGTATTCTAGGCTTACCGTAACTGTTTCGAATAACCCCGCAGATGTGACGACCCAAGCGTTATGGCGGTAAGTCCCCTCTTTGAGGCGTGGCTGGAAAGACCTCACGGCGTCCTTACCTTCCGCATGATGCAGGTCCTCGCCCACTTCTGCCGAGGAGGAGGCTGAGGCCGACCGCATCAGGCAACGGTGCTCTCAACGCCACCGGATTCCGATCCCGATTGCCAGCCACCGTAGGCGCAAGCTTGCGGACAGTGGGCAATGGGTAGCTCGCTGGCCGATCGTCCGGTAATTGTCCGGACCAAGCCCAAATTGTCGACGGCGCGCACTTTTCCCGCGCGCCTCAAGGAGTTGTCAGCAACACCACTGCACCAACTATGCTATTTTAACTCCTTAATTTGTTTTAAAAGAAAAGAAAGAGATTATTATTAAATCAAAACTTCGTTCCGGACATATTCCATCAAATAAAATTAACTATTCAATAAAGAAAGTTTTGTCTCCAAATTGTGATTTTTTTTTTTTTCGATGGGAAAAATCATCTTATGACAACCCCCGCTCTTGGGCGGAGCGCGAGTTAGCGTCAAACTCTTACTGACTAAAAGTCCACCCCGTTTCTTCTAGCCTTCATACCGGGGCTTTAGTTCCCTTTCGGACAACCCTGGCGCCAGTAGGCTTCGACCCGGCTGGGCCCCTGCTGTTGCTGACAGGCAGACCTTGAGGCGCGCGGGAACAGTGCGCGCCGTCGACGACTTGGACTTGGTCCGGAAAGTTACCGGAGGGCCGAACAGCGAGCTACCCATTGCTCACTGTCCACCAGATTCGTGCGGAAGTGACGCACAATGGTGACACCATTGTGCGGAACGCCCGGAGGACACGGTGCAGCGCACAGTGGAGGTGAAGCCCGCTTGGGCAGAGCATCGCCGTGCCCTCATAATATCATATGGCGATCTACGTCTGCGATCTCTCGCGCCGGGCTTTGGTACAGGCCATGGTCCGGAGCGAGGAGGAGTGGCAGGCGGTCGCCTCTTTCTGCGAAGCAGTAATGCTAGCAAAGGAGGAGGCCGACCATATCAGACAACGGCGCTCACAGCGCCCCTGCTGCCGCCGGGATTTCGATCCTGATTTCCGGCCACCGTAGGCGCGGGCTTGTGGACGGCGAGCAATGGCTGGCTCACTGTCCGACCGTCCGGTAAGTATCCGGACCGACCCCAAGTCGTCGTTCCCGCGCGCCTCAAGGATTTGTCATCCCGGTATGAAAGGTAAGAAGGAACGGGGTGAGTTTTTAGTCAGTAAAAGTCTGACAGTATCTTCCGCTTTGCCCAAGGGCGGGGGATGTCATTTGGATGAATTTACCCACAAAAAAAAGTACACCTAATAACGTCCCGTGATTGATGAACTTAGCACCGGTAATAATAAATTCATAAATATATTAATATTCAGAACGTACCTATGTTTCATACTATCAATAAATTACTCGAGTCATGTCAGTGGACCGCGTCGTGTCGTGATGGATCATGTTTAAATACACGTAAAGCTGTTAAATCCTGCGTAAAACATAAATACGCAGACCTATTTGAGTACCTATGCACTGAGAGAAATATTTGGACCATTCACGATACGGTTAGCTGTAATTCGCCCGCGATCAGAATGGTATTTTTAGGGTTCCGTACCTCAAAAGGAAAAGTGGAACCCTTATAAGATCACTTTTCGCCTCGTCATTTATACCGCGTACTTCGAAGGACTGGAACAGTCTGCCTGCTGCGGTCTTCCCGTCCGATTATAATTTGGGTGTCTTCAAGGCTAGAGTGAATAGGCTCTTAATAAACTAGTGCGCCTCACCATCAACGATTGCATCACTGCTTACCATCAGGCGGGATCACAGTCAAGTACTAGTTTATAAGAGATAAAAAAAAAACTTTGTTGTCTGTCTGTCTGTCTGTCTGTCAAGACCCTTTATCACAGGAATGCGTGGAGGTATCAAGTTGAAATTAAAACCATATATTCAAGTTTGCGATCCCTTGAAGCTGTGAGAAAAATCAAACTTCTGAGTTAACAAAAAAAGATATGGCCGTTTATGATGCAAAAAGCGTATATTTCGACACTTTCAAGTGAATCAAAATTCATAGGGTATTTCATGAAGCAAGGTCTCATAGTACAAGTATAGGAAAAATGTGAAAACTGTAAATTTGTTGTTACGTCACAAAAAGCAATTTGTTGTAACGTCAGCAAAGTGATTCGGAAAAAACTTTTTTTTTTTTGTCGTTTAACTTATTTATTTAGTTACAAGAAAAAATATACATAATAAACTTAAATATTAAAAAACAACTTAAATAATTAAAAATAATATATACACTAAATGCCTAGCTAAATATGACGTCATAAAACTCCTCCGCATCGCTGTCGACTGGAAGTGTGCCCAAAAGGCTGGCGGCATTGCCACGTTGTATGGCAATGCTTATTCTCTGACCGAGGTAGAAGCCAGCCCTTGGGTCACGCGAAGCGTCAATTAAGCGTGTCGCCAATTCTTTAAAAAGCATATGAGCACTCGGACCCCACGGCCCGAGAGTTTCAACCCCAAACGGCTCAAAAATATAACTGCCGACGAGGCTGTTATATTTCCGCCGCTTGAGGTTCTCTGCAGCCGTCGCGGCAGCATCAGCACAGCACGATGAGCTAGGAAGATGGGATGGCGCAAGAGTATCGACACAGGTAGCGTCCCACACTAAAGGCCTACCCATCTTCCAAGGAAATAAAGACATACCTTCTGGTCTCTTACCATCGTCGCGTGCCAGCCCATGAGGTTCCAAAACAGCCGGAACGCCGACGGTGACAAGGGCTCGTCGGATGATGTATGAAAAATCTTTGTAACTCAATTCGGGAATTGACTTGTTTTCATAAGTAAGTTTGTACAGAACCCTCAGTGCGCGAGTCCGATTTGCAATTGCCCGGTTTTATTTTTATTATTCTGTCAACACCATCGTTATGCAGTCTGTTAAAATCGTGCCTGTTGAAAACCCTTTGGCTATATAGGCAAAAGTAGCAAATTTGACGATTTGCTACCTAAAAACAAAGTTTGTTTGCAGACTTTGTTTTTGGGTAGCAAATTGTCAAATAATTTATCTCACTCTGAATAAACAGAAAGAAAGTGTCACTCTTTTACTGCAAAAATTGACCCGCACGTACAATAGTGAAAACAAATACGAAGCATTAAATTTTGTATGTAATACACTCAAAGAATAAGGAAAATAAATATTCTACGCTCAGAATTAGTCTTTTGTCTCACTTTAACATTGCTTGAAATGTAAAAAATAGATATGTACTTCCAAAATATCAGAGGAACATCATATTGTAGATCAGTTTAAACCCGACTTCCATTTTCGAATCGACCACCCTATTATGAATAGGTACAGCTTGACTCGCAGCGCTTCACAATTATTTAACAAGAAACCCTTCAACATAATAACCATTTATAACTCAATCTACGCCGTTGTTAAATCGTGTAATAGCTATCCTGGCTTAATAGTTTCGCAAAGTGGTTTGTTTCGCAACACTAGTAGGTTCTACATAGATTTATTTCCCTATTTGAGACCCAAATGTCCTCCCCGACGAACATTGCACGCCCGTACAAATTGAAAATCAATGAACCACGGGATCCAATTTAATATCGACTCCTATTCATCTTCATATCACTCAATACTGTTTTGTAAAGGGTTCGTTATTTTAAACGATACACTTTGAAAGTTCAGAGCGGAGAGAGAGGCTAGATTTTAATTTAGTTACGCTGTATTCATCAGTCTATTAACATCCACTAATGTATTCCTATTACTATGAACAAATGTGAGAAAAAAGAGCAGTAGAAACCTAATGGTAACGGCCCTGACTTACGAGTTCAAATCTAGTCACATCAAGTTGCCTTCTTTGTGTAATTTGTTTCATATTAGCTGGGTCCCAAGTCTGCTATTTTTATAAATTCGTCATTTCAACATGATCACATTGTCATTTTGTTAAAAGTTCGTAATGTGCTAATTCATAATGATCAATCATTGATCGGTCAGTGGTATCGTAATAGAGTTGTTGTAAAATGATAATATCGAGCATATTAAAACCAATAACCGCACAATAACCTTCTAATGGTAAAACACTGATCAAATAGACTGTCAAAGTTTTAGCAGATTACCGCATACGTCAAATATTCATTTGTCAATATGTACGAGATTCCTATTCTATGCCACTTCTTTCAATAGAGTGTTAGTAGTTGACCATTGGAAAGTCATAATGACGCCATTATCTTAGTAAATTACCAAACTGGTCAAAATCTACAATTATGACATCAATGATAGACCATTCTGACACTATTGTAATAACAGACTTGAGGCCTTGACTCTCAAAATGGTTTTTTTTTTTTATGGTGGGAAAAATCATGCATTGACATCCCCCGCCCTTGGGCGGAGCGGGAGATAGTGTCAGACTCTTACTGACTAAAAGACCCACCACGTTCCTTCTAGCCTTCATACCGGGGCTCGAGCGCCCTTTCGGATAACCCTGGCCCCAGTAGGCTTCGACCCGGCTGGGTCCCTGCTGTTGCTGACAACTCCTTGAGGCGCGCGGGAACAGTGCGCGCCGTCGACTCTCTCAAAATGGTGACGAAACCGGTATGTCCTAAAATCAATAATTCAAAAACATGTGACATCTTTCAACACTCACAGGACTCGCATGATCGGTAGTAAGGCTGATTATACTTGTAATGGGTTACAATGAGATACTATCCCCAACTGTCGCGATGTAAGAGTTATCGTCGTTCATTCTTTCTCGTAGAGATCTTCTCTGTTCCTCTTCTCCTCTCTCACATGTAGGTCTCAAAAGTGTGAACCTTATATGACAGATTATACTATATGCGAATATATTGCCAGTCAAGTAGATACAAGATATGGTGTACTCTTAATTAAAGTCAAAGAGCGATAATTTAAATGACGTGCTAAACTGTTGTGCTAAGCTTTATAAATAAGACCAAAAAAGCATTAAAGTACATAGCTACTAAGTCTTTAATTAGCTACAAAAACCTTGTTGGATAAAACCAAGAATAACAGAGCAGCACTGCTTACTCACCAACGAAAGCTTTTTCTCCTAGTTACTCCTTTGATGAAGTAACGAAACTTTAAATGTGGAGCATTCACTAAAGTCTGGGAACTATTATAAAAGTAAGAACTCTTAGGGTGCTATTCCATTGAAGATGTACGAGGTAGCTAAGTAATGCGACAATGCGTGGCAGCACTATGGATTTGTGTGGATGGTGCTACCAAAGATGTGCGATGAGCTTGCGCGGTGCAAGGATGCTTACCTATACCATGAATCGAAACCGTGTGTAGCTGAGTGGCGCGAGTATGCGAAGCGGACTATGATCAGCTATGCACGGGCACAGACATCCCTTTCTTACTTTCATCGCCAGCATTCCACACACAAGTACCTCACTAACATCCCTTTCAAACATCTTTGGCATTTTTGTATATGTAAATAACTCTAACATACTTTTTTACCTCGCTACCTCGCACTTCTTTAGTGTAAAATCACCTTTAGCTTGTTCCTACTTTTGACTGAGGCAATATGAATGAATGGAACTTTAAATTTCGAAGAGAACGAATGAAGAGTTGAACAGCGAATGAACGGTGGATTGTAATTTATGACGTTCGATTCTCACCCGTCTTGGAACACTTTACATTAGGGGACACGGAAAATTGAGATCTGACTGGTTCTTGTGAGCTGAAGTATTAGACGTTTCATGTGTGGTATAATTATATATTATGTACTTGCATATAGTGCAAAATATGACTTAATAGGGAAGTAGAGATTTCCTTTTCAATATAGCTACTACTAATATACTTAAAATACAGGTTAATTATCAAAGCGGGCGTGGATAGCCAATTCAAAAATTGTTTGAAATAACGAAAATTTTCAACTAAGTCTCGATCGAGCTCGATTTTGTTATAAGCCAAAACTAACTTTTAGGATGTTCGCTTATTAAGTTACAGGTTGTATAGATATATGTATGCAAATATGCTATGTATGTTATACTTGCTTACTTGAACACAATATACCTACTAGGTTTTTCCAGCGTCTGTAATATCGTGAACCGTCTCACTAAAATTAGCCTATGGTATAGCCTATCATATATGGGTAATTAATTCAACTAAACAGTTGACCTTAACCTTCCAATCGTGGAAATTACAGACACAATAGAAAGATAATAGGTGCGTGAACGCCGGCGTTCGCTTGCGGTTTAATTCATTAAAATAAGCGATACCTTTGATTCTTCTACAAAAAAAGTTAATTAATTAATTAATATAGTATTTCGTCATACTAATATTATAAAGGAAAGTGTTTTGTGTGTGGTGTTGTTGCGTGTGTAAGTGTACGTTTGTTATTTTGATAAGACTTGAAAATTGGATAGATCATTTCCTAATAGCAGATAAGATATTTTTTATTCCCGGAGTATGTTCCTTTGGGAACTAATTCTAACTAATATTATAAATGTGAAAGTGTAGATGTTTGGATGTTTGGTTGTTTGTTACTTAATCACGCAAAAACGGCTGAACGGATTTGGATGAAATTTGGCATGCATATAGCCTTTGACATGGAAAAGAACATTGGCTACCTTTTATCCCGATTCCTGAAGTACCTAATGCCACGCGGGCGAAGCCGCGGGCAAAAGCTTGTAATACATATTGTGATATCGTATTCTAATTGAAAACAGTAATGATAAAACTAAATCACAAGAAAATTAAATTTTGCAAGCAACATCTGTCTAGAAAATTTTGTGAAGTCATCTCGATGTCATATCATCACCGGCTTACTCGTATATTAATTAATATTTTGGCGTTAAACGCAATCACGTCCCCTGTAGCCGTCAGCGCATTGATGCCTCAGTATCCACTTGATATTGTAGCTATAGCACCGAACACTGACGCCGAAGCCCGCCACTCTTTAGTCCTGTCACGCCCGCTTGATACTCAAGGCATGAACAGTGAGCCAATTAGGAGCCTATAATTACTATGTTAATTACAGACACTGTTCTTGTTTCTCATCTTGCTATTCCGACCGTTGCGTTGTTATATAAACATAAATTCTCCCCCTCCGAAGTAAGCACTAATTAACAAGTGCCAGAATGATTACAGAGCAACTATTTACATTGAAATGTGATGCTAAATGTACGTTTTATGTTGCGAGTTGCAGTGAAAATAAGTTTTAGTACTTTCGCTTCTATTCGCTTTATATTAAACGACTAATTAGCACAACTGTACAAAAAAAGCATATTCAATATTTGCGTTTAAAATTATGTAAAACCATGTCTCTTTTAGTGTTAATAATATTGTTGGTCGTATTGCTCATTTATTGCACGTCGTAGCACGTAGCAGCTGTCTACGCCGTAGCACCGTAGCGCTACACGCGTAGCATCTTCGTGGCTACATTAGTGTGTGGCAAACGTATCGGGTAAATGCCAACGCTATCGTTTGCAACCTGTGCACTGTATTTTAAAATAGAGGTCGTTATTAAAATCGTTTGTATGCAAAAGTAGCTTTTATAATTGGAATCAGAAAATAGAATTGGAAAAGTCAGAGACATTCGATGTCGTAAAAATAATATTGTTAAAAACACATACAAGGATAAGGTGCCAGAAAAGCGTAATGTAATCTAATCCACTTTGTCAATAATCCGAGCCAATTGACTTCACCGAAATGCTCACACCGAGCGTCAGTCTCACAACTATGATTGACACCTAATAAAGTATCTCTGCTCCCCCCCACAAGCTCACGCAAGCGTGAAAATACCCACCAATCCGTTTACACTACACAAAAGATAACTCCATTTTCTGCGAAGAAAATGTATTCGGTAAGTTTTGTCGAGTTTTGATAAGTCACAGAATTATAATCGACTAGTTTTTGCCTGTGACTTTGTGTTCACATTTTATGGGTATTATTTTTTTTCTCACGCAAATTTTGAAGTTTTGAAAAAAAAAATAGTTTTATTAACTTCAAAATTTTAAATGCAAATACACCACTAATTTTTAATTAGTATAAATACTTAAAGGGCTTATTAGAAAAGCCCTTGTTATTATTTAAGTAAAGTCTCAATAAATAATATTCATAAACAACAAAGTTTGCGTTTGTGTTTATCCCAAAATGTTTCTCAATTTATGAAAATATTGTGCAGGCTATTGATTATGAATGAATAAATGAAGATTAAAATGGAAAAACACTGCCCGTAGTATTTTCTACTAGCAATTGTTATGTATGATTGAATATAAGATGAATTTACCTTTTCGTGGTCAATTTTAGGATTTCGGTCTTTTTAATACAAAAATATGATCAGTAATGGGTACAGATACAGCCCCATTTTTTGTGAACTAATTAAAAAGTAGGGATGTATAACAACAGCTATCTGTCAGCGAAAATCCCGTTAAAACCAGTTCAGCTATTTTCGAGAGTAATCTGAAAAACAGACAGGCAAAAAATTAGAAGGCTAGTTCTTTTGAAAAGCATTCATTCACAATCAGCCTTATCATTTTCCCACTGCTGGGACTCAGAGCTCCTCTGGTAGGCCCAGTGCAGGTTGGTAGATGTCAGATATCTTTGAATCTTTGGTTGGACATACCGATTTCCTAATAAAGTTTTAAGAGTAGTAGACATAAAACTTGAGATGAGCGGAACAGGGTGTTGATTCCCGCAAATCTCCGTTAAAAACCCAGCATCTTTCTGACGGATATTTTGTCTGATGGACAACTGCCCGGAAAAATTATTTCGGGCTGTTATATATGTTCAAATCGCGCGGAGAACTGTTAACAGGATTTCCAATTTTAGTTCATAGATGTCGCTACTGAACAAACCAACACATTAATTTTATTTATTTGTATAGACATAATACTGAACAGAGTATCGATTCAATTAGCGATGGGATAACTTCGGGAAAGGCTCGGTTAACAGACTGTAATAAATGTTGTGGAACTTACTTTCTCCGCCATTTCATTTCATTCGGTATCATTGTTAAGTTATTGCTTTTTACATCAGCTTGATGGCCTTCTGACATATATTTTAGCGGTCGTATTGTGTACTAGCTTCTGCTAGAGAGTTTGCCCGCGTCAATGTCGAAAATTATGTCAATGGAACATAATAATAATATTAAAACATTTATTTCGGACATGGTCCTACGTTGTTAGTAATTAAATCTAAAAAATTAGTGTTAGTAGGTTTCACAAAACAATTACACACACAACTAGACATTAAGTCCGCCTTTTTACAGTGCTTACTTGTGCATAAAGTTTTAATAAATAAATAAACTAGACTACAACATAATGTGCATCCATTTTTGCAGCATGGGGGACTCCTACCTATCTGCAAAAACACTCAGTATAGTGTTGGTGCTGGTACAAACGCGAGCGATCAGGGGGGGTGCATCTCTTCCTGATTATGGCGGAAAAGGCATCAACCCGCGCCTCAGCAAACATTCCTGACGCACTGCAACGCCACGGCAGCCCCCACAGTACCCTGAGAACCTGAGTGCATTGTTATATTGGTCACGCAGATATTTTCTCGACTTAAATAATATTTTATGCCCTATTCAAGGACCAGATTTATCCGTGCGCTAAACTTCCAAATGCATTTTATGTAATTACTATGTACATGTATATACAAAGTAAAAAACATACAAACACGCAAACTTTCACTTTGATAACATAAGTGTGACAATATTATTGAAAACTCTCTTTTGGAACGTGCTTTATTTGGGCTGATAATATGAGATTTAATTTTTCTTTTTATATACACTAATATAATAAAGAGGTAAAGTTTGTTTTTTGTTTGTAGGAGGTAATCTTTGGAAGTACTGGTCCGATTGCTAAAATTTTTTCACCGTATATAATAAATAATTATATGCCTGCTTGACAAGACAATGAAACTGTAGTTAAACTCATAACACCTGGTAAGAAAATATAGAAAAAAAAAGATAAAAAGATTTTGATTTTAAATATTTCATTTTATCAACATGCTTCTCAGTTCGAATGTATTTAAAATAAAGAACTCCAATATCTACTCTTGGATTTTGGCTGTACACTAGTGATTATTTTCACATCGTCAATTTAGTTGTCAGTGATTGCCAATTGACCTCCAAAACCCAATCACTGAGAAATAATGTATGGGGGAGCGAGACAGGATGATGCATTGCGAATTTAGTCACGAAGTTGGCTCTGTCTTAGAATCTGGTCACCCATCCATAAAATATGTGGTTTTACGTGAATTAAAAATATTCTTAATTTATATTAGATTAGTTGCTGTCAGCGGCTTGATTGTAGAAAATTGTCCCAAGAGAATATCGCAGAATAAAAAGTGTCATTTGCTATTCCAGTACATGGTCTACTCACTTGCCAAGTTTCATCGAAATCCGTTCAGCCATTCGAGCGTAAAGAAGTAACAAATATACAAACAAAGCATGCAAACTTTCGCCATTACACATTAATGTGATAAGTGTTTAAAGGTGTAAGGTTTAAAGGTATTAGTGTGAAAAATCTAACAATAAACAAAATATTTTACATTTTTAGGGGTTGACATTAATCTATCTTTCAAATATCGTTCATTATTTCTTTGTGCGAAATTTGAGGTCTAACGATTTTCACAATCGCGGTGTGCCCTGCTTGGGCGGAGTATCGCCGTGCCCTCGTGGGGGTGATCGGCGGCGGAGACCTCTCGCGCCGGGCCCTGGAATAGTGGCAGGCGCTCGCCGACATCTGCGAAGCAGTAATGCTCGCTAAGGAGGTGGCCGACCGCATCAGACAACGGCGCTCTCACCGCCGCCGCCGGGATTCCGATCCCGATTTCCAGCCACCGTAGGCGCGGGCTTGCGGACAGTGAGCAATGGGTAGCTCGCTATCCGGCCGTCCGGTAACCGTCCGGACCAAGCCCAAGTCGTCGACGGCGCGCACTGTTCCCGCGCGTCACAAGGAGTTGTCAGCAACAGCAGGGGCCCAGCCGGGTCGAAGCCTACTGGGGCCAGGGTTATCCGAAAGGGCGCTCGAGCCCCGGTACGAAGCCTAGAAGGAACGGGATGGGTTTTTTAGTCAGTAAGAGGCTGACACTATCTCCCGCTCCGCCCAAGGGCGGGGGATGTCAATGCATGATTTTTCCCATCGAAAAAAAAAAGAAAGGTTTAACGATTTAGCCTAGGCTTTGATAAATCAATTAGGCATGTAAAGGTACAGTTTGATTTTTCCAAGTAGGCGAATGGCAAAGTCCGAAACTATTTGGAATAACGAACAAAGGAATCAAAACTCTTAGTAGTCCTGAGTTGAGCTACACGAATACTGACAAATGCTTGAAAAAAAAACTATCTAGAACACTAATCTGCATTATCCTCAAATGATTTGTCCATTACGTGTTTGTTGTATGTACTTTAAAAGAGACTTTGACTACTGAGTTTTTTGGGTGTTTCTTCTCAGAGTAGTCAGCTAGGAAACACTGACCTTATCTGGTTTAAATTTACAAAAATATAACGTGTGTGTTTTGTTTATTGTGAAAGCCTACCACAGTGATGTCATTTTAACCCAAAGGTTGACTGGTAGAGCATGCCATTTTGCATTAAGTCCGCCTATGTACCACTATTGTACATGAAGATTAGATAAATAAAAATCTATTTGCAAAATAAGCATCATTTATCATTAAACTAAAATTTCATCATTTTGACTTTTACCTAAATCGAACCCAAAACTCTATCTAGTCATTTTTCCTATTCCACATAGTTTTTGATTTGACTATCTAAACGTCTACTTGGAAAATTCAGCCTGCATTATAGATAGATACATCAATAAACAAAAAAAAATCTCAGCAATAATACAGTTTCAGATTGTAATTATTTAGACATCAAGTAAGATTGAAACCTATTACAAAAGTTAGTCTTATTAATGATTAATCGCAGTTAGTAAGTTTCTGTAGTTGGGGAAATCTTATATTACTTTTGTTCGAAAGTGTGATTTTATTCAAGGCTCATCGCTACCCACACCCTCAATTTTTCATACATTTCACGTTATAGTATCTACATAACATTTATTTAGTAAAAAAAATAATCCTTAGATATTTCTCCGCATAAATAAATTAGTTAGAGATTTTGTCCACGTCAGATCGTAAAATATACATTGGTCGAAATTTAATAACTCAAGATTGCCCGTCCTTACTGGTTAGTATTAGGCAGGCGTTGCTTAGTAATAGAAAATAATTAAATTGTCTTACATTGAATTGTTTACCAACACATTAATAGCACCATTTTATTACGTTTTAGTTTATATTTTTTAAATTCGTAATAACAACTGTACTAACAGCCTTTCGGTTTTTGATTTACTTTATTAATTTTATGGATCGTTTATAATATAATATCGTTAATTATATAAAATAGTTTAACCATAGTGTTTCTTGTCGGTTCTTCTCCATAGGAAACGACCTATTGGATAGGTACATTAGCTTCTGACATTTTATAAGTGCCCAATAAAAATGTTTTTGAATTTGACTTTAGCAATTAGCACTAGTATTTAAAAATTAAAAAGATATATACGAATTCAGATATTATATTAATGCAAATGTGGGTAAATCAGTTAGAGTGTAGTCTTTTAAAATGGAAAACAATATTTAAGTTCTCATATTAAATAGATAATCTGCAGACTAACTAACGGCCAAGTAAACGATTAAGTTATAAAACAAGTTCTTTACTTGAATAAATTCATTCGAATTCATTGATATTTAATTTTAATTGCTAATAATTATTCAAAGTTTGATGATGATTTTACGCATAAAGAATTATCATATTTTAGGGCAATAATTTTTTTATAACCACCCAGAAGTACGGTAACAACAAATTTACTGCTTTCTGATTTATTCCTGTGCCGTGCTATAAGACCTTGCTTTGTAACAAATTTCAATATTCTGGGTCAATAGGAAGTACCCTATGAATTTCGATCTTTGAGAGTATCCAAATATACTTTTTGATAATCTCAAAGATTTCTTTTTTTTGCGACATAAACAGTCTTATCTTTTTTATTCGTTAACTTAGAAGTTTTAACAGCTAGAAGGGACCACAGACCTGAGTGTATGGTTTTAATTTCAACTCGATGCCTACACGCGTTCTCGAGATAAAGGGTCTTCATAGACAGACGGACAACAAAGCGATCCTATAAGGGTTCCGTTTTTTCCTTTTAAGGTATGGAACCCTAAAAAGGGCTAATGATGATGATGATGATTGATTTTCAATTTTGTACATCGTGTCTATAACGAATCTATAAAAAAGACACATGCGTAATTTATTATCTCCCAGATAATTTGCCTCTACTAGATCTAGACTTACCTATCTCAAAATTATGCCATTCGATTGGACCTCACCCACATTCAAGTCCTGTCCACAATATTGCAGCGATATCGGTGACCTATTTTGCTACCCAAAGACGAAAGCTCCAGGTATCCTCGGCCATTATTATGTTACGTTAACGTTGTCATTGCACCACGTTTGTATGATGTATGTAAACATGACTATCAGTTTACGTTTGTTGATTGATGAATAATCAAAACATGTAGTTCGAAGCAAGATATACTCACAACTCATTATCCATCTCTGATATGATAAAATGCATGAAGTAAAATGGTGGTTAGACTATTATCCATTATTATATTTAATATACTTCTATCCCTAAATTCATGCTAATGCATGCAATGCTTTTCTAGTAGGGAATGACCTTATAAAAATGTCTGAAAAAAGACTAAGAGTAATTAGTAGGCCCTCTTGACCACCACAGTAACTTAAACATGACAGACTTAAGGCCCAAGCGCCCGAAAAGTGCCATAAAACAGTGACTTTCTAAAGCCTCGGTAACGGCCAAGTTAATAGGCTTGAAAAAAAAAATTATTATAGATTAATATTCTTCAAAGTGAACATTGCATATGTAAATCAATCAATATTTCGCAAAGTAAATGGATTTAAAGGTCAGCCACGCGCTTTTCGGGCGCTGTTGGCCGCAAATAAATGCACAGATTTGCGTACCTAGGCGGGTGCGTCCACATAATTTTGGCCAGATGGTTTAAGGAACTATAAGCCTTAAGCGCTAATAAATCTTGAAATTTGACGTTGATGCCGGCCGGGTTAAAGCCGGTTTGATCCAATCTGTAGTTCCGTGTGTTATCAAACCTGTAGCGTCAAACCGATTGGACGATAGGTAGGATGGTGTATGGCCGGCATCACAGATGAAATTGCCGAGTTACTCGTTGGTGCTTTTTCTTTAAATTGCAAAATCATTCTTCCACTCCGCCCTAGAGTAGGAGAGTGCATCAGAATTTTACCAATTAAAACCACACCTACCAACATAGGTGTGGTTTTAGTTTGCGTTCCAGGAATTTGCTTTGCGTTCTAGGACTCCGAGTTTCCTTTGCCCTGCTGGGCCCCTCTACTGACACGCTTTAAGGCACGCGTAGAACACTATGCGCTTTCGACAAGTCGTAGTCGGTCCGGACGGCGAGCTACTCGCTAAAGCGCACGCCTACGGTGGTTGAAAATCGGGGTCGGGGTCCCGGCGGCTGGGACCTGATAACGTCCGTACTCTCACGCGTGCCATACTCTTTGGCACGTTTTGGCTTATTGGCGATAACAGTCAAATAGATATTTACAAATATCTTCCAAATTATAAGTAGTAATATGTATAATAATATAATAGATTTAAAAAATAATATAATAGTAACATAATAGATTTTAACAAATATCTTCCAAATTCTAAATAATATTTTATCATGCAAAATAAAATGTAACAGAAAAATGAACTCAAGAATTCAAATGTTTTTACTCCCACGATATGGAAGTGTGAAGTGCGGTACCTTTACACAGCAAAGAAAGTAAATATTTCAAAAACTTCTAAAGGTTTCATGTGAATATAAACTACCTCTGATAGAGAGACGGGGAAACGTATTGTATGGGTTCCGCAACACCCGAGACCTCGAAAAGTATCAAGAAAAAGATGTGAAAGCTTGGGTAATTTAACCGCGGAAATCTTGGAAACGATGCAAAGTTCCGCGAAGATATTGTGAATCTCGGAGACTTTTCAAAACTTGGAGCTCTCTTACTTGTATTTCCAAGAAGCAATATTAAAAAGTACAACAACTTTCGAAATATACAAATTATATGCGGCATGAAAAGCTGACTCGTTACCCGAGGTGGAGCAATAAACCCTTATTTTTATGGACGCAGTTTTCGTAGTTTCTTTTTGGAATAATTATAAATGGTAATGTACAGCCACAATTAGTGCCAAGCACTGCTTGAAGCCACGTTTGGCATACATTTCGTGGCGTAAAATTTGATAAAACTGCAGTAATAATTAGTTAGGAGTGCACTTTCTTTATACAACACAGAATCTTTTATAACTGCGTGTTGAGGTGAAGCGACGTCTACAAATACTTGGTTAAAGTTTCAGTTGTTTAAATAAAATAAAAAAATGTTATAAAGAATATTTAGTGAGCTTTATACCAGCTACCTGTACTTTTTACTACCGCTTTAGAATGAACCAAACGAATTTGAATATATTAATATATTATAATATACAACATGCACACAACACCATCTAATTCCAAACCAAGCAAAACTTGTGCTATGAGTACTAGACAACTGATAAACATATGGATTTGTACTGGGTAGGAATCGAACCCACGCCTCCGGCATAGCAGTCAAGGCCACTAACCACTAAACCAACCGCCCCCCTAGCCAAGTCACAACCGTATCGTGTCGAATTCCGTTCTCCAATCGGTAACGCTTCGGTGTCAGCAATTGTAGAAAACGATAAGTGGGTAGCCATGTTGAGGCGCTTGAGTCGGCTGCTCGTTCTACAATGTAGCGTTTGTTTATCAAAAGATGTAGCGTTAAATGTTGTAGAAATGCATTCTATCATTTTGAACGATGTGAACTTGGCTACGAATTTTGTATTCGTTTGTTCCGACCACGTGAATTAACATTGAGATGATGTCATTCCTATGCATTTACTTTTCGACTAGCGTTAACGATTGCAGATACTTGGCTAGGGATGCAGGTCAGAATGAAAATTAGCACAAGATAGACTATGCCCTTATATAGGTTACTTAACCTGGGAATATGTTACGTAGACAAAACCGCTGGCAGAAGCTAGCTAGCTAAATTATACAGATTGAAACTACTAATTTAGCGCGGGTGGCAGGTAGTATTTCTCTAAAGTAGTATAGATTCGTAACCCTTCATCACCAAACCCCAAAAAGCAACTGAAAGTACTCGTGTGAATTTTAGTTAGTAAAAGTTTAATAGTTCTTGTCGCTTCACCCAGAGTGGTGTTTTCTCATTCCAACAAAACAAAAGCATAATTAAAATTACACTGTCTAATTTGAAAATCTTAACAAAACTAATAGAATACTGTAAGTATCTCCCAGCTAGTTTTCAACAATATCACCAAACTCTAGTTTAATCTCATTCACAAACACCTCCAAACTTAGAATGATAAGCTCAGTGACACATGCATTGTGTATTGTGTTTCATAATAAAGTAAGGTGGAGCGGCAACCTCGGTATATAGAATAGTCAAATGGTGTAGAAGTGAAACTCCGGTTAAGTACTTACCTTTTTAGGGTTCATTGAGGTACTACCTCAGTGAGTAAAAACGGAACTCTATAACATTACTTTGTTGACCATCTATCAGTCTGATTCTGTACGTCTGTCCGTTTGCCGTCACGGATCTTGAGCGCTGGCTTCAAGTTGCGCAGAAGTCAAATATTCGGTCTCTTTAGTGGTGCGAAGTGAGACGCGGGGGAGGGGAGTGTCAGTGATTGGCTTGCCCCGCCATTGTGTCATAGACGTCACTTCTGATTCTTTCCCTGCGTTGCTGCATGTATCTAACAACGAAGGCGATTGGATCGCCAATGTATAGAATGCGCAAAGCGATCCACACTCTGACGCCAAGCGTCAAGATCCGTTTCGGCAATTGTACATCTGTCAATGACAGATGTACAGACTTTCTCAGAAAAGTTCGATTTAAGCTTAAAATTAATATCAATTACTCAAATCTGCTACTCTTTGGAACAAAAACAATAAAGCTAGAACTACATTAGACCGACGCACACGTGTAACACGCTTGATTTGTACGTAGATCGACATCGCGTGGCGTGGATCAAGTGTAGCTATACTACAAGTCTATTTGCCACAAATTTACGGAGACCGACGCGCCCAGATCGGTTTAAACTTCTAAGTCCATGCTATTTATGCTCCATTTATGGTGTATATTTACACTACTAGGAAATCAAAATCTACAAGGTTCTCTCCGTCTGACGTTGAACCCTAAAATTAGCAAGAAGCAAGGTCTGATGAATAAAACTCTAATTTATAGTCACATCAGAAAATATTCTGCGATTACATTTTGCGATTCGGAAAAATCTTCGTGATTCAGATTACCTGTCACACCACTTGACACGTGACTTCTTCGCTGGTAATTCTCATCATTGATATATATTTTGTACGCTAAGCGTCTTTTGTCTAAGCGTTTGGCTTTAATAACAGAAAAATCATTAGGAAACAGAAACTTAATTTCAAATAGAACACCTACAGGCTCTTTTGAATTGTCAAAATGTCAACAAAGGCTAAGTGAAGAAAAACGGTGGAATTTTTTCAGTAAAATTCTGACACTTCCTTTTACTTCATCCCCTCCGCTCCCATCCCTCAAAAAAGGGAGTCAGTATCAGTGTAAAACATAGGATCCGCCGCCGGTAGTATGTTTATAGTTCACCTATCGCATCTGTTCTAGCTATTAATTTCTTAATCTTTGACCAGAGCCAGTGGTATAAATCAAGAGGCAGGATTGTACATCGCACGCCGACTTAATCGCACCTGCAGTGTCGCTTAAGCATAGCGTTTAATACATAGTGATGTATGATGTCATTTGTTAGCCACAGAACGCGGTGTAGTTATCATTTGATATGATACGCTTGATTAAGTTTTTGATATGATATTTTCTAAGGAAGAATGTTAAGATAAAGTCAGAAATTCTCAATTGTTTTAAGATGCACACGAAGTTCTACTCACTGAACATTCTATTATTCATTGCATTCCGCAATGGGGGAGACTTGTGTCCAATACTGGACGTATTTTTCTGCAGTAATGATGATGATAATTTATTTATTGAGTACTGTCACATTACAATAATAAATAATAATATATTTTTTTATACTGAAATATTTAAAAATATATTTGTATGTTGTAAAGTGAATAAATTGATTCGTGCTAGAGATTGACTCTGTTGTTTTGAGACAACAGAGTCAATCTCTAGCACGAATTTACTGATAAACAAAAATCATTCAAATCAAATCTTGAAATCCATAAATAGTATCAACCTGGTGCATCAAAACATTCAGGGATTCATGAATAAAGATTTAGAGATAGAGCTATTCCTTAATTGTAATGATATTGATATTCTTTGTATAACGGAACATTGGCTTAAAAGCCACCAGCTCATGTTCAATTTTAATAACCACCAGGTTGGTAGTTCATTCAGCAGAACTAATGCCTTACGTGGTGGCTCATTGATTTTAGTTAGTAACCACATTAAATTTAAGGAACGTAAGGATATTGTGAGTCTGTCTGTTGAGCGGTCAATTGAAATAGCCTGTATTGAGTTGGAGCAGTTTATTATATTAAGTGTGTACAAACCCCCTTCCGGATTGTATGACTGCTTTGAAAAGGTAATGGATGAAGTGTTTCACAAGATTTGTAATTCAAATAAGTACATAATCACATGTGGTGATTTTAATGTTAATTTATTGGAAAATTCAGCTTTATGTAGCAAAATTATAAGTTTGTTTCAGTCCTACAATCTTGTTAATTTGTTTTTAGAGCCTACAAGAATAACTCCTACTAGTGCCACTTGCATAGATAATATTTATACCGATGTTGTACCTAGCCATAAAGACATTATAAATTTACTAGATTCTGATCATTGTGGGCAATTAATTACATTTCAAATTCCAAACATCATAGTGGCTAAAAAGAATATCACTGTTAACCCGAAAACTGCAAATCGCTTAGAAATTTTTAAAACTAAACTAATTAACAATTTACCAGCTTTGTCAACATTAAATGATATGAATCAACAATATGAATGCTTTTTTAATATGTACTGTAAGCAATTTAATTCCACTTTTATACCCAAAACTATGTCGGTTAATAGTAATGTATCTTTCAGTGAATGGGCTACCATTGGTATACATAAAAGTAGAACGCGACTCTATGAATTGTATGAGGAAAAAATTCTTGTAAACACTGCCGAGTTTAGTTTGTATGTTAGAAATTATTCAAAATTATTCAAAAAAGTATGCTCTGTTGCAAAATCGCGCTACTTGAGTTCCAAAATTAAAAACAGTAATAATATAATTAAAACAACCTGGAATATTATAAACAGTGAAACTGGAAGATCTACAAAACCATGTAGTGACTATACCCTTAAAATTAATGACAGCGTGATCGAATCGGACTCACAAGTTGCTGCAGCTTTTGAAAAGTTCTTTTCAGAGATCCCCATATTAACTACTAAATCTCTGAACTCATCACCCACTGCTGCAGAGTCTCTGCTTAAAGAAAATGTTAAAGTTTGTGATTCAGATTTTAATTTCGAACATGTGACATATGTAGATATAATTAAAACCTTTAACACTTTGAATGTAAAAAAGACCACAGATGTATGGGGAAATTCTGTGGATGTTGTAAAGTCTATTATAAAGGTTGTAGCTCCTAGTTTAGCACTTATTTTTAATAATTGTATTGATCGTGGCGAGTTTCCTGACTTAATGAAGTATAGTAAAATAATACCATTGTTTAAAACAGGTAGCACATCTGACCCCACAAATTATAGACCTATGCTACCCACCTTTAATAAAATATTTGAGAAACTAATTTTACATCAATTACAAAGATTTTTTAATAGACATAAGTTGTTACATAATAAACAGTTCGGTTTTACAAGGGGTCGTTCAACAACCGATGCCGGGGTTGAACTTTTAGGACATATTTATAATGCATGGGAAGACAAATGCGATGTCCTGGGCATTTTTTGTGATTTGTCCAAGGCTTTCGATTGCGTTCTCCATGAAACATTAATCAGGAAACTACACCATTACGGGATCCGGAATTCCTCTCTGGATCTTCTTACTTCTTATTTGAGTGATAGGATTCAGAGAGTTGATGTAAATGGAAAAAGATCACCCGGGTCTGTGGTATCAATGGGTGTGCCCCAGGGCTCGATTCTTGGTCCATTTTTATTTCTCATTTATATCAATGACTTGCCATACCTCATAAAGGATAACCATGATATAGTGCTGTTTGCAGACGACACTTCGCTTTTGTTTAAGCTTAAACGTCAGCAGCCGGTTACTGATGACATAAATAACGCCCTTTCAAAAATAGTACACTGGTTTAATGTCAATAACCTGCTCCTTAATGAAAAGAAAACCAAATTTGTTAAATTTACGATGCCTCACGTAAGACAGGTAGAAACTAGTGTGCTAATAAAAGGTAAAGAATTGAGTCCTGAAGACACTACAGTGTTCTTAGGTATAACTCTTGATGCTAAGCTTCAGTGGGGCCCACACGTAGATAAGTTATCGAAAAAACTTAGCTCTGCCGCATACGCTGTTAGACAAATTCGGAATCTAACTGACTTAGAGACAGCCCGTTTAGTTTACTTCAGTTATTTTCATAGTGTCATGTCGTACGGTATTCTATTATGGGGGAATGCCGCCGATATCCAAACGATTTTTGTTTTGCAGAAAAGGGCTATTGGTTCAATTTATAAATTAAGTCCCAGATACTCCCTCAGATATAAATTTAAAAATATTAATATTTTGACTGTGCCATCTCAGTATATCTATGAAAATATTTTGTATGTTCATAAAAATAAAAACATGTTTAAAAAATACAGTGACATTCACAACGTTAATACTAGGAACAAACACAAGTTAGTGGTTCCTGCCACCAGGCTCAAAAAAATAGGACGCTCATTTAGATGCCAAAGTATACATTTTTATAATAAGCTTCCCAATCCTATTCAGGAACTTAGCATTAATAAATTTAAAATATTTGTTAAGCGAAAACTTTGCCAAAAGGCTTTTTATTCTGTAAAAGAGTATCTCGAGGATAAAACGGCTTGGGATTGACCTGCTCCAGTACCTACTCACTATAATTATTATCATTTGAATGTTTTTTTGTTTTAACTGCCTTTTTTTATATTGACGATTGTTGTTGTTTTACAATTATGATATTGTATAATTATATATAAATATATATCTTATTATTATTTTTTTTACAATTATGACATGTTTATTATTACTATTTGACTGATTTTTTTATATACTTTTTTTTTACAATTTGCAATATTTACACTTTTGTAAATTTTATTATTGTGAATGTGAGAACTATGTGGATTACTCTTTCCTTTTCTTTTATATTCACATGATGTCTGGCAGTTTTGAGTATTTGATGTGGCCTACCCAAATGTCCTTTCTTTGGCATTGTTCGTCAAGTCGTTGAGCTCCTTAGTAGTCCCGAGTTGAGCTACACGCATATTGACAAATGCTTGCACTGACTGGACAGGTCCACTTAGAACTGTGTGGTTCTTTCTTCAAAAGACCATCTCAGGCTCAATCTGCATGGTTCTCACATGATTTGACCATTACATGTTTTGCTGTATGGACTTTAAAAGAGACTTTGACCCCTGAGTTTGTTTCGGTGTTTCTTCTCAGGGTAGTCAGATAGGAAACACCGGTCTCATCTAGCATTATTTGACGACAAAAAAAAAATTGACGTGTAAAAGTGTTTTTATAAAACCTACTTGCAAAATAAAGATCATTTATCATTTATTTATCATTTATCATTTATTTAACGTAATAATAATAATATTCCACAACTATCACACAACGCCATCTAGTGCCACGCTTAGAAGAGCTTGTGTTATGAGTACTAGACAACTGATAAACATACTTATATATTTCTAAACACATACACATTTTATGGATACATCACACCCACACACAGAACAAATGATCATGCTCATCATCATCACACAAATATTTGTCCTGGGTGGGAATCGAACCCACGACCTCCGGCTTAGCAGTCAGGGCTACTAACCACTATACCAACAGGCCAGTCATATATATATATTTATATGTATCAGACAATACATTTAACATTACAAATAGAAAATACAGAAAACAATTAAAACCTTACACAATTATTAAAAAAAAATGTTGTGATATAAGAATTAATTTACATAATTTAGTTACTGATTAAGGCAAATGTTTAAATAGAAAATCAAGAGTGTATATTTTTGATTTTTGATGATGATTCCACAATATACATGCTAAGGGGGTTTGGAGGTATGCGGAACAGAGAGTAAAGTCCCGCAAACCTCCGTTGAAAAGGGAGGATCCTCCGACCAGACAGGTGTTATGGTCTGGTGGGCGACTGCCCGATAGATGATTTCGGGTTGTCGTATATGTTCAAATCGCGCGGAGAACTTTGATTGCGCGATACAGGATTTCGTACTTTCTTCGTAGTTCTTATGTGGCGCCATAGATGTCGCTACATCACTCCCCTCCGGAGATCGGAGATCGATGGTTCTTGATGCGCGCCAGGCCAGCGTAGGTTGGTTCCAGTGGGTCGGAACCGATGCCGCATAGTTCTCGGTGAGTCGGAACTGTCTGCGGTGATGCCCCAGTGAGTCGGGGTGTTGGTATCCCAGTGAGTCGGGATGATGCCCCAGTGAGTCGGGGAGATGATGTCCCAGTGAGTCGGGATGATGCCCCAGTGAGTCGGGGTGGTGCTGTCCCAGTGAGTCGGGACGATGCTGCAGGCTCCAGTGAGTCGGAGTAGTGCTGCTGGCTCTAGTGAGTCGGAGCGGTGCTTGTGCGACGTAGGGCTTGACTGTTGGCGTCGACCAGGAGAGGTTCTTCATGGCTCTTCATGTGGCTGGCCGAAGGTGTGGTGTGCCAAGCCAAGGTCGCTGATGAGGCTGAAGGTGGTGACCAGGTATGACCAGGTAGGCATGCTGGTGGTCAGGATACCCTCTATAGCCGTGGGTGCTGGCTGTATGGCTCGCTGCTCGAAAGCTTGAGGAAGTGATGATGACGTCACGAAGTAGTAGCTGCACGAAGGCTGCGCTGACGTTCTTTGTCGAGGGTCACCAGTTAGGAGGTATGCGGAACAGAGAGTAAAGTCCCGCAAACCTCCATTGAAAAGGGAGGATCCTCCGACCAGACAGGTGTTATGGTCTGGTGGGCGACTGCCCGATAGATGATTTCGGGTTGTCGTATATGTTCAAATCGCGCGGAGAACTTTGATTGCGCGATACAGGATTTCGTACTTTCTTCGTAGTTCTTATGTGGCGCCATAGATGTCGCTACAGGGGTAAGTGAAACAACCACTTAAGTCACCACCACCACCACAACACCACCGCACTCATGCATTTCAACTTTAGTCGTGAATCACTCTGTTTATTGATGAAAACCGCATCAAAATCTACTCTATAGTTTTTGAACTTATCGACAACAGACAGACAGACAAGATGCATGCATTTGTTTTATAATATGCCAAGATGTAAACCTAAGCAATAACAATTCAATAATGTCAGTCAGTATTATTCTTGATTGTGGAACCTCTCCAATAGATGGCGTATAGTAATAATCGCCGCGGTTGACAGTAGGATTGATTAATGTGCAGTGGTGGACATGTTATTAACATACAGGAGGTTATTATTGCCCATCCTACATATAGGATGACAGCCAGGGATGTTATGAAGGGGTTCTTGTGCGAAACCGTTTTTAAAAAGAAAAAAAAAGAATAACATTTTCGTTTTTTTTTTTTTAAATTAAACTCTGACAAGGATTTTATTTATTTAAGTATTTAAAGCTTTATGCACGAAAAAAACTGTACGAGTACAAAGGCGGACTTAATGCTTTAGGCATTTTTTTTTGCCAGTCGACCTTAGGGTGTTGCAAAAACATAACATGGCAGGTGTAACTTAATAAATAGACAAAACAGAAGAGAAACAAATACAACAGTAAATACATACTTGGATACATACATATAAATAAACAATGCTAAAGTAAAAAACAAATCCAACTAATTAGCGCGGTGATGATTCTACCAACATCTTGCGAATATGCTTATCAAAGTCCACATACTCAGCATACGCTTTAACATAAATTAAAATGTGATTGTAACTGTACATAACTACAAGCATAGTTACTCAAGTAGGTTTCTCTTTTGTAAAACAGTACCGATCCAATTAAACTGCGTAAAACAAAGGAATTCATCATAATTGGGAATTAGTTAAATATTCTCATAGTGTAAAGGGATTTCGTTGAAGGAGCTTAATTTGAAAGTCAAACCTATTTCTTGATATCAATCGTGATATTGTCTTGTGGTAAACTAATTGGCGTTTACGCGTACTGGCTCAAGCAAATCAGCTCTAAAAAGAAAGCAACAGCCCTAGACAGAAAGCGGTACTTTATTAGTACCTAGCTTTTGCCTACGCCTTGACCCGCGTACATAAAATATACCTTAAAACACTCAAGAATAAAGCAGATTTTTATCGGTAAAAAAAAAAGCAATCAGACCAGTACATTCAAAGATTACCTCCTACAAACAAAAAAACAAACTTTACCTGTTTATAATATTAGTGTAGAGTGTAAATAACGTAAGTAAGTATTAGAACTAGAACACATTTATAAAAACATGCAACAATGACGTAGGTACCTAAGCATACAAAATGCTTAAAAAACCTTGTTTGCAACGTGTCTGTCATAACTATTGTGGAAAGTACAATATAAAGCAGAGCAAGACAATTTTGAGTGCTAAAAAAAAATTAATGCATGCAAAAGTGTCCTATCTTATAATTATAACCGGGTGGCACCCGGTTCAAAATATTTGTGGCGCCTTTAAGAGCAGTGGTGATCCAATAGATTTAGGTCCCTGACCTGTGAGGTACATGTAATTTTTAACATCGCCTCTGCTCTCAAAAACGATGAAGGGAAACATCGTGAGAAAACCGGAATGTCCAAGAACCAAAAATTGACATGTGACATCCACAAACATGTACATGTCTTTTACGCGTCGTCTACGACTCGGGCTCGGTCCGGACAGTAACCGGATGGTCTGCAAGCACGCATCTATGGCAAGCGGGGATCGCACTGCATCTCCCGACGCCCGGAGCGTCTCTTGCGATGGCTGTACATTACCAACTATATGATGAATGGAAATCGATTAACTGTTGTATTACGGGTGAAAGGGTAAACTTTACCCACTCTTGGAATTTCTCAACTTGAGTAAATGCGTTCACAAACATTTAAATTTATACACAAGATACCAGTAGACCATACAAATAATTATTCTACATGAGAATCGAACCCACGATATTTAGCGCAACAACCAATTGACCAACCACTGCGCCAACTGTGACATCATTCACATAATATATTAAAGTAACATGACATCGTCTTTATCCTTGGTCGAAATTATTAGAACCGCTTTCAATTAGTCATCAATTCGTCATCTTAGCACTCCCCCCTCCCCTTTCGAATTAATCAAGTTTTAACAATGCACGATTACTCTCTCTCATAGCCTATTCTAAAAACCACGTAATAATCGTAATATATCGCGTCTCAAGTATCACTTATGAAGCTCAAAGCAGTCAAGAATACGATGCTAATGAGAAACAGAATCTGGTTATTATTAATAATGTAAGATGCGGTTATTGTTTAACGACACATTTTGGAGCTCGGTGGCTAATATCGTTAGTGTATGAGGAGGCGGCGCGCGCGCGTGTGTCATTACTCTGCTGCTGTACGTAATCTCGCCTCGGATTAATACCAGCTGCGGTGTCTCACAATATTTATATTTTTAATTTCACGCTACTCTGCACACGAGGATTATACTACAATTTGTGTTAATATTTTTGGTACACAGCCAAACCTTCATTGCGCTCACTCAGGCACTATCACAGTCTATTGAACCCAGGCCGCACCGTGACTCAATTCGCCAGCAACCAGTCGCACCCAGCACTACGTGCCACATTCCTGATGCCAAAGCCACGCCACAACTTTTAACTCCCTTGTTTTGTTTAATTAAACTTTATATTTATGATCAACTTATTCTATGTTATGATTTCATGTTATAGCTGACGCAAAAGTTTCGCCTATTCAAGCAAAATACACCAACAGAATTATGTTGTTAACTCTACAAACATCCCAACTTTCAAAAGTCTAGCCACAGTAAATAAGCCGGCCAAACCTTACGAAGCCATTACTGAACCCTTCATTTATTTTAGCATTGTGTCTTTTACCGTCTGTAAATAATAAAGTTTCAAAATTTCTGCACGCTTGTTTATGAAAGCTCACCAATTCATTACTTTATTTGTTTAATAAAGCTCGAACGGGCACCGCCTGTGTACATTGGGATATAAATTACCTTTAATTTAGGTGAACGATCCAGAAAATATGATGATGTAAAGTTTTCATCAAGCCTTAATAAAGGCGAGCCCGGGCGTTGGGGTAACTACGTAACAAGGCGCTGCACCTACTTGTTATGAAATTTTGTATGATAAGATTCAGGTGTAATGGAGTTTCGGGGCGATTTTACTTATTACAGTATATTGGCCTCGAGTATCGCACCAGGCTGGGAGAGTCCCGCCGGCACAAGACACACGACCTAGTGAGCGTTATGTTCGAGGTAAGTGGCGGGAGCCATGTTTTATGTGTGATTTAACACGGGTTGGAGCTTATGGCACTTCACAGATAGCGTACCTAGTGAAGAAAGACTATACTTACTCGTAACATAAAATATTCTGCTAGCTTTAGCATCTAAATGCAAATGTTTAACTACTTGCAACTTTGATACTGCCGTAAAATAAATTATTAATTTATACTTTTATGCTCCATAAAAAAATAGAGGAATAATATTTGCATAAACTCTTTTAAAGTTGTAATAGTGTGCACAAATCAGATTAAATATAATAGGTACCAATTAATTAACTAGATAACCTTCAGGTAATTATATCACGCAATTCTATTATTCAACAATTGTCAACCGATAGACTATGTATTGTAACGCGAATTGATGCGCTATCAGTTAATTGATTAATGTTTCCACCATAGAATCAATTGGCGTTCCTAATTTAATTAACCCCGAATAAGCAGCTGCTATAAATCTAGTCAAAGCAAAACGTCCTGACGTTAAATATTTTATTAACATGTAATAAAATTTGTTATGCCAAAAGCATTGTGCGCCGCGCTCAAAGGAGCTGTTTCTTTATTTAAAGTCATATTCCGAAGTAACGTGCACAGTCGCTACAAAACATAATGATTCGAATGTATCTCTGTCGTGAAACTGTACCTTTGGGAACCGCGAGTAATAAAAATTCCGGCATGCGCGTTACAAGTGTGCTTTCGAGAAAGTAATCCGCGAAGAAATACAGCCTCTACCTACTGCTTCCACATTTGTAACTGGGAAATCTCCATTTCTCTTTGACTACCAGTCGTTTCAAAAGCCACCGGGTCCCTGGTGTGTCGTGTAGAGGCGACACTCATAAAAATTCGCCGTGCCGAAGTTCCCTGTAACGTGTGACAGTGTTCAAAGCGTGCGCAGTGTTATATTATAATTTTATAAGCTAGAAATGCGTGTGAACGATTCCGTTTCATGAATGTCACATTAAATTAAATCTTTTGTTACATCAACAGTTTGGGTGTTTAAATCTAACCAGTTTCACGGTATATTTGGAAACATTTCAATTGGTTACATTTTAACAGGTATACATAAATTAAATACCTGTGTTATATTATGTTCATAATGTATAAATAGGTGGTATTATGCGGTACTTCACGACACAGTTGAAACACTTCTTTTTTATTGATACTCACATTCAATTTTACATTAGTTAAACATATTTTAGCTCATCAAACTTTATAGTTTGATGGCGAGGTAAAGAGAAATTATACGAGTTTTGAAAAAAATGTACTTTATTTTTAAATTTTATTTTTACAAATCGATAGTGTTCCATGAACCGGATCGACCCTCCACGGGATTAAAACGATCAAAATTTAGCAGTGTTTATGTATATATGAGAAAGAATAAAAAAATACTGTATGGCAATTTTTTATTTTAGAAATCATTAAATGACCTCTACCACACTGGGTCGGGCGAAAAGGACTAAGTATCAGATTTTTACTGACTGATGAATGGTACTATTTTCCTTCATTTGCTGTTTGCATTCCGAGCCACGATGACTTTTTCGAATAATCCTGCAACCCTAGCACGTATCCGTTAGCTGACATCTCTTTAAGGCGCAGCAAGATCTTATTCTTATTGGACGATGAGCTACCCGTTCTTCACAGTCTGCGACATAAGTTGTACCTACTACCTACATCTCAATTTGTGAAAAAACTAACTTTAACTGCAATTTTCTGACCCACTCTCTCATTTTCCACGGCGTGTCTAAAGATAGTAGATACACGCTAGGGTATATCTGACTGGGCACGCCACAATCATGGCGGTAAGTTCCCTTTTTGATGCGTGGCTGGAAAGGCCTCACGGCGTCCTTACCTTCCGCATGACGCAGGTCCTCACCGGACATAGTTCGTTCGGGAGTTTCCTGCACCGGATTCATGCGGAAGTGACGCCCGGGTGTCGCCACTGTGCGGAACGCCCGGAGGACACGGTGGAGCACACAGTCGAGGTGTGCCATGCTTGGGCGGAGCATCGCCGTGCCCTCGTGGGGGCGATCGGCGGCGGAGACCTTTCGCACCGGGCCTTGGTTGAGGCCATGGTCCGGAGCGAGGAGGAGTGGCAGGCGGTCGCCGACTTCTGCGAAGCAGTAATGCTCGCAAAGGAGGAGGCCGAACGCATCAGTCAACGGCATTATCACCGCCGCCGTCGCCGGGATTCTGATCCCGATTTCCGGCCAACGTAGACGCGAGCTTGCGGACAGTGAGCAATGGGTAGCTCACTTTCCGGCCGCTCGGTAACTGTCCGGACCAAGCCCAAGTCGTCGACGGCGCGCACTGTTCCCGCGCGCCTCAAGGAGTTGTCAGCAACAGCAGGGGCCCAGCCGGGTCGAAGCCTACTGGGGCCAGGGTTATCCGAAAGGGCGCTCGAGCCCCGGTATGAAGGCTAGAAGGAACGGGGTGGGTCTTTTAGTCAGTAAGAGTCTGACACTATCTCCCGCTCCGCCCAAGGGCGGGGGATGTCAATGCATGATTTTTCCCACCATAAAAAAAGAGACGTGTGGCACTCGGGGACTGCCGCGGTAAAGCTATTGCTTAGCATTTTTATAAACTTATGCAATTATAATTATTTATTTATTTTATTTAGCAGTATTTTTTTTTCTTTGATATTAAATGAAGTTACACTTTCACACATTGAATTGAATTTTGATTGATTGTTCACTCATTTGTTTTATTATCGGTCACCACGCTCAAAAAACAAATGAGTGGGGGGTGTTAGGTTATTTTCGTTACAGAATTTCTGGATTCGGTATCCACGCTCAAGGCCCGCGATAGAAGCTATGCAATAGCTTAAAAAAAAAAAAGTACACCCCAACGTGTATGGCTTACTATACCCTTAAGACAGTTTAATAGCTATCGAATTTCACCAAACACCATAATAAAACCTTCAATTACACCACGTTAACTTTTCATCAATACACATGCATACGTAATTACATTGAATAAAGTCAAAGTGATCGTAACATTTTCGAATCAAAAGCAAACATTTGATGTTTATTACTGGTAGCCTTAATTAATTTCTACATCTTGAAAATAACGCGAAATGAACGACGCAATCAATTACTGTTTAACATCTCGTTTTCTGCATTAAGGCGTATAGTCCCTTGAACCTTTGACTGGAATTAAATGCACTCATACTTGTACTGCCTGCGCCCGCATAGAACTCCGCTGACCTTTAAAACCATTTTCTTTGCAAAATATCGATTGATTTACATATGCTATGAATGATAAAAGAGTAACCATAGAGTTTCCTGCTGGTTTTTATCCATAGGAAACGACCAATTTGGAACCGTGCACTACCTTCTGACCTTTTATAAGTGCTCATGTAGGTCTATGTGAAATAAATAAAAAAAGACGTGTGGCACTCGGGGACTGCCGCGGTAAAGCTATTGCATAGCATTCTTTATCAACTTATGCAATTATAATTATTTATTTATTTTATTTATGCAGTTTTTTTTTTCTTTGATATTAATTTTTTTTTTAAACTCATTTATTGAAATTATAAAATACAGTTGTTCCTTTAAATCTAAAACTCGCCAAACTTTGACGTTTGAAGGCGAGAAGCGCTCTTTAACATAACAGTGCTACCTTTGTAGTTTGTACACACTTACTAACGTATAGTTAGAATTACATAATTAATATATTTAGCAATGTTCACAATCAAGTACAATGTTCTTTAATTTTGTTTTAAGTGATTGTTTACTCAGTTTTACTTCTTTTCTCAATAAATCTATTTTGTTAAACACTTTAGGTACCAAATACTTAGATGTTCTCTTACCATAATAATTTTTAGTCTGTGGTTGGATCAATTTATTATCTCTAACCCTACGTGTGTTGAACTTATTTTTGACTCTAACTTTATATTCATTATTATTATAAAATTCCAGACCTACCAAATAATCTACTTTTTTATCAATGGGTATAATTTTACAGATGGGAAATAACTTATTATACTCTTTGTTGCACTTATCTTTAACATTTTTACTAACTAAGAACTTTATCAGTCTTATTTGTATATCTTTGATATCTCTTAAATATCTAATAAAGGTTCGCCCATACACAAGGAGACCATAACTCATCAGCGAATCGGCAAGTGCGAAATAAACCATTCTCAACGTCTTTTTGTTTAAAACATTTTTTAAGTGGTAAAACTTACCGAGCACCGATCACCGAATTGAAGTTACACTTTTTGAGCGTGGTGACCGATAAGAAAACAAATGAGTGGGGGGTGTTAGGTTATTTCAATGCGCTCTCAAGGCCCGCGATAGAAGCTATGCAATAGCCTAAAATATTTGAATTTTATATATTATATTGTAAATAACACTTAACCGGCAATATTTTGTGTAAACATATTTCTAAAGACAAAAGTCGTCTGAAAGGAGTAGGAGAGTAGGAGTCGTTAATTTTTTTTTTTTGTGAAAGTATCATACGAAAAGCTCATAAATGTTGAAAATATTGTGCATGAATCTATAATAAATATAATAATACATAGTCATATATTTTTGTAAAAGCTTAAAATTGATCTAGCCATTACCAGGGAGTGGGCTTCAAAACATAATTTTATTGTTTGTTAAAATTATTGAGAGTTTACCTACTCTCTGTCAACCTTGTGGGACCAACATTGGTTTTTTTTTCGTCATTATAACTACCTACATGTGGAAGCTTGTAATTAGCAATTTAATTACCTACTTTGTTACTATGTTGTTATTAGTCTGTAAGCTTTCTTAAAATATGAAAAATAAATAAATAAAAAACTCATTATTTTAGAGCACTGCTTTGGGAGTAAGGACCTTAAATCGTAGTCGATCTTTTGGCTCGTTAGCTATAACTCCTATAATCATAGTCAATAAATATTAATGTTTCACGGTCTTTTATATCCTGTCTTTTTTGGAAAATAATCCATTAATTTCACTTGGGTGTCGTAAAGGATGACCAAAAGACGTTACTTTAAGCGGATGATACTTTATTTTAGAGGTAGGAAACCATTGAATAACTTCTCCTGTTCTGGGTGGAGGTAGAGGGAGCATCAGATTTTTACTAACGAATGGTACCTGTTTTACTTAATTTCGGGGTCACGGTAACTCTTTTGAACAATCCTGCTGCCCTGGCAGTTATTCGTTAGCTGACATCTCTTTGCGGCAGAGAGCTAGGAAACCAATAAATAACTGCTCCTGCTCTCGGAGGAGGGAGAGGGCGTATCCGAATTTTACTGACTAAAACCTACATGTGTTCTTTCAGTTACCCTATGCGTTTCAAGATCACAGTAACTCATTATTCGAAAATTCTGGCGGCTCTAATGGGAATCGGCTCCTCTTCAGTTTTGCTGACGTCTCATTGAGGCAGAGGATGATACTCTGCGTTTCTTTTGTGCTAGCATTTTAATGTAAATGTATCTTACGACCGTTTCGTTTCAAATCTATTTCTACAGTCGGTAACGCCTCTGATTCCTTTATTCTGACCATGTAACTTAACGTAACGGAAATGACATCATCGTAATGATGTCATTTCCGTACATTTGAAGTTTTCTTCTAGCGTTAACAATTGTAGATTATCAACTTAGCTAAGTCCTCCGGTTTCGAGAACAGTACGTTATATATATAATACTCGTAGTACGTTCAAAGTACGATGTAAAGTCATCGTGTACCGTGCCATTTATTTTATTGTTCCTGCTACATAACCTCTCTACTCTTGTACCTTTTATTATTTATTCATTTATTATAACCTTTATTGTAAACAAAAATACAGGACAAACATTTAAAAGAATAAGTGCTTTTATCTCTATCTAAAACTACTTTTGAGGCCAATTTTTAATGAAGTAGTCCAGCACATCCCAAAGTATCGACCTTTCAACTTCATGGCTTGCTGCAAAACGAATGATTGTATTAATTGATCTTTCCTTTTTTGTTTCTTTTCTTTCTCAAACTGATTAAAAAAAAATGTCCGCTTTGCCAATTCTCAACTCTCATATTTCGCAAATCTATGATTATATATTATTACTTATTCTAGCGTTAATCCCCTTACCAATATCAGTTCAATTAACAATCTTTATTTATGAGGTAATACGCTACTAAATCTCCGTGTCTTGGGTCTTCCTCATTAATAAACAAAGCGGGGTGACATTGAATGGCGACCCTTCGCGTTACGACCGCACCCTATGCGCCGGTTATAACTTGGAGTTTAGGTGTACGCTCGTAACGCCGTCATTTGTTAACATATTTGATTAAAACCTGTAATTCATTAAAATTATTAATAAGCAGCTCACGTGTGAAAGGATAATTGGTATACTTAATGCCCGGACGGAGGCGTTATGTTTAGGAAGTACTTGTGTGTTATCTTTAGGGAAAATGTTATCAACATTCACTGTCGGCTTATATTATTGTACCAGTGTTGAGGAGTTGTGGCCTAATAGTTTCAGCCCCGGTTTTCAAACTGTATGTCGTGGGCTCCAACCTAAAATCCAGCCAGATGCTTTATCATCATCGTCATCATCGGGACCCAGCCGGGTCTAGCCCCCCAGTAGGCTTCGACCCGGCTGAGCCCCGATGATGCCAGGGTTAGTTTCGAAAGACAGCTCGAGTCCCGGTGTGAAGGCTAGAAGGAACGGGGTGGGTTTTTTAGTCAGTAAGAGTCTGACACTATCTCCCACTCCGCCCAAGAGCGGGGGCTGTCATTGGATGATTTTTTCCAACCATAAAAAAAATCATCATCATCATCATTTCAGCCGAAGGACATAGGCCCCCCTTAAGGGTTGCCTCAACGATCGGTCCTGTGCGTCACGCATCCACCGCATTCCCGTGACTTTACTTTACTTTATTTTGTGTAATTTATTTCATCATCACTGCTCAATACGGTGAAGGAAAAACTTCATGAGGAATCTAGCATGTCCTAGGAACAAATATTAGAAGACATGTGACAACTACCAATCCACACTGGACTCGCGTGGATTACGGCCCCTTCCATTTCCCAGATCCCAGCAGTGGGAACATTATAAGTCTGATTATTATACTATGCCATGTAACGTTATTTATTGAGAAAATAGTGGTTCTGAATGAGTTGATATGTAGGTAAAGACTTATGTGTAATAAGGCTAATTATGATATGTAAAAATAAAAAACATCGGCACTTATCAAGTAATCAAGGCTCATACTTTGTATTTACAAGGCCTAATTACGCCATGACATTTTTCTTCATTAAAGTGACATCTATTCAAAAGTGTATGTTTTCAAAGCTCGTTACGTGTTGTACGTTGATCATAAATTAGTAGGAACATCATTAATTTATCTGAAATCCTGCCTTAACTCCTCTAATTTGCCTGGCACGTTTGTCTCCATTTTTTACGTTTCGAGATTAGCATAAATAAACAGCTTAATCCTTTTAATCTTATTAAATTATTCTTACTGTTGTTGTCTTAAAAACGATAGCCATTAATGGAATTGAAATTTATAGAAGCTAAAGAATTTTCTGTGAATGTAAATTGAAGTTGAGAAGTATCAATGATATCGTCACATGTTTCAAGAGAGTGATATTTCATCTATCTCGTCATCGCAGCCCGACAGGCACCATGTGTTCAATTTTAACTCTGCAACGTTGCACTGATCTGTCTTCGAATACGTTTGTAAACGACTTAACACAAGTTGAACCTTATTCCACAGTAATAAGAAGTAGACAAGTGTGCATGCTGTACATCGGTCTTCCGACGCTCGGATCGCAATTAAGTGCTTCCTGCACGTTCGTGTGGCGAAGGAGGAGTCAACTAATTATGACACTCTTTTCCTTCAAATTAGTGTCGTTTGGAAGCCTCGGAATACACAATAATTAGCCTTCTTTCACTTTGCTTTGCGTTTGTCTATTTTTGTCTCTGAACTCTAATATAACGCAGTTTGAAAAACTGGAAAGATTTCCAGCAAGATTACGACTAGAAATGTTAAAAGATATCCTCAATGGTATCTTGTTTTAAAATAAACGTGAATACATTGACTTTTTGTTGGTTCATAACATGTTTATTTTTGTATTTGGTTGTAAACTTTTAGAACTTTGTGATACAATCTTTTTTATTCAGACCGCAAATTATATAATATACAATACTTGTTTTCTTTGATTTTATTTATTCTGAGTATGAATATACAAATACAATATTTCAATAAATATATAGTAATGGAAAGAAGTATTCTCGGGGTCAAAAGAATAGAACGCGGAACAGTTTACTTCTTTCCAAAACACAAATCGCAGACGTAGGTGACTCAGCCGCCAAACTAAAATGGAACTGGGCAGACCACATCTGCCACATGCCGCAACAAAATTTCGCCCAATTTTGCAACTGGATTCCAAACAGCAGGAGTCGGTGACGCGTTAGGCCCAGAAAGAGATGGCGTGACGATTCGGACTCCTACCTTAAGGCAATCCTTAAGGTAGGAGTCCAAATCGTCACTCTTTTCTGGCATTGGCCAGAAGTGGCTAAGGACAGAAAAGAGTGGAATAACGAAAGGGAATCCTTTGCCCTGCAGTGGGACACAATGGGTTCATAATAATAATAAATAATATAGTACATTAAAATTCATCATTGCAGCCGACAGCCGACACTGTTGGACATAGGACACCCCAAGTGTCACCATAACGACCGCTCCTGTGCATCTCGCATACATCGTATTCCCGCGACCCTCTCCAGGTCATCGGTTCACATTGTGAGTGGCCGAACAATACCGCGTCTTCCAGATCCCCACTCCTGAACCCTTCGGCCCCATAGGCCATCTGTTCTGCGAGTAATATGCCTTTTTCACTGCCATTTAAGTATGGGCTAATTAATTCATCAGGCATCGTCGGTAACTTTAATTCTCCTGCGAATATCTTAATATTTGGTCCAAAGCAAGGAATCTCCGAGCAAAGCTCTTTATTACACTATGAGTGATTTTAAAACTTCTGATAAGACCCATTGTTTCAGAACCTGTCATCAAGGGCAATACGCAGTACGCACTGATCATAGACTTTAATTGAAACACTGTGAACTGTATGTTAATTTAAAATAGCTATATTAAAAATACACAGTAATTTTGAGTCAAAGATATTTTCAATCCCATTTTGTTGTGTTTGTCAATATTAAATACTAGCTTCTGCCAGAGACTACGCTCGCGTGAAAATAGGACTTTCATACAAACTTCCAACTCCCGTTTTACATTAAACCCCCCCTTTTCTAGTTTTTCCGTTAAAATCCGTTCTTAGCGGTCTACAACCCATATGGAATCTAAAAAACCTGGCATTTTTTTAAGATTGTAGGAGTTATAGTTTCTGAGGTTTCGTGATTAATCAGTAAGAGGTATTTCGCTTTTATATAAAGGGTGTAAGGCCCTCCACAAACTTTAAGGGCTTGCTCAGTAGACAAAACTGAACAACCTTCTAGAACATTTTTTTTTAAGGAAACGAAAAAAAGGATCGGCCTCCCCATACAAACTGTCCAATCAAGTTTATAATTTTGTATGGAGCAAAAAAAAAAAATGTGGAAGGTTGTTCAGTTTCGTCTCTTACACCATGTATTTCTACTTTCTATCTAACGCCTACGTCAGATAGAATAAATATTTTATTACTAAAATATCAGGCATAACCTGACTAGTTAGTTACCTATTCCGATTTCTATTGTTGATGAATAAAGTCGGCTGGTTTTCTCAGAACCAGTGTTATTCTACCAGAGCTAGACCCCGAATTGCCAAGGCCTTAGGCATTAGTTATGTATGTATGCCCAAACTCTAGGTTCGTCTATGCTGCAGCTGTTGCAAATGATTTTCTTGTTTTGGTTCGGGCATGTTAGGCTGTTGACGTAAAACCTGTTTACTGAACTGTACCTAATGTAAATAGGATGATAGTTTAAGAGATGAAAATGTAATTATTGTAAAGTACGGCCCTCTAGCCAAGTTACCGTTTCTCTTGCGTCGAACGCCTCGAGTTGGCCACGCCCCAGATTCTTTTCTGAGCGTTGCGATGACATTTCATTGATGATAGACACACAGATGTCATTCACGTACATTTGAAGTTTTTTTACTAGCGTTAACGATTGCTGATTATCAACTTGGCGAGGATTATATTTAAGGTTTTGTGTGGGTAGGAAATCATCAAATAACTTCTCCTGCTCTAGTTGGAACAAAAGAGATTGCCAATCTTTTACTGACTAAAACCCATTCTGTTCTTTCAGTTGCTCTTTGCATTCTAGAGTCGTGGTGATTCTCGAACAACCCTGCAGCCCTGACTTTTTTACAAAAAAAATATAATCTGTGCCATTTTATAGAAATATTTTATTACTATCTACAAACTAAATTATGGACTAGCTTATGAAGATGTTAACATTTCATTTTTTATAGGTTTATTTTTTTATTTTTGTATAGCCTCTTTTTTGTAATATGAATGTATCGACCCACTGTATAGGAGTGAGTCGATTTTATTATTATTTTTATTGTGCTCTTGGGTAGAATATTGAATGGCATCTATTATAACGGAGTTTCTTGCCGATTCATCTTCGTAAGAAACGTTAATTGGAATCGTACGCTAGCTTTTGATGTTTTATAAATGCCTGTGTACGCCTACGTAAAATAAAATAAAAAATTTAATCCTGATTAATTCCTGAAAGCTAATATTCTATATTTTTACATTTTAACCGAAATTGTGCTTTTCATAATTTTCAATGCAATTGTTTACAATTCACTAAAATATACTCGTACACTTTCGGGTCTGAAACGCAGCTCCATTCTACCATTTTATGTAATTGGATAGACAATTGAATAACGCTTTGTTTGACCAATCACATCCTAGAATGGGACTCATGTGTCTGACACTACAGTGAAACGACGAACACACCAAAATAACAGATTAATAGAATCGATACTTAATAGCATAAATGGGAAAGTGTATTTACATGTCTGTTTGTCCGTCTTTCACGGCAAAAACGGAGAAAAGAATTGACGTAATTTTTTAAGTGGAGATACTTGAAAGAATGAAGAGTGACATAGGCTACTTTTTGTAAGGGAACCGTGTTACCCCGAATTTAACGCGAGCGAAGCCGCGAGCAAAAGCTAGTTTCTTTATAAAAATGGTACGGAACCCTAGCTCATTGTTTATTCAACATTATTCACTATTATTATTAATATCGAGCACAAAACGGCAAAAAAACTCATTTTTATTTTTACATTTAAATATTTATTTTTATATATATTTGTTTTGTTATGTTTTGCAGTGTTGGAAGGCCTCCTACAAGGTGGATTGATGACCTGGTGAAGGTAGCAGGAAACAGTAGACGTGTATCGGCTGAAATGATGATGATGATATATGTTTTGTTATATGTTTTTATTTTAGTACTTATTGCAATAGCGGCACCAGAAATACATCATCTGTAAAAATCTCAGCTGTCTAGCTACCACGGTTCATAATAATATAATAATATATACAGCCTGGTATTAGATAGATGGACAGTGGACTCTTAGTTGTAGTGGGTCCTGTTTTTATCATTTGGGTGCGGAACTCTAAAAACGAGAGATATATTATTTCAACGTTACAAAACGTGTAAAATAATATATCATTTTTTTTTAGTTTTTGATATACCCGGAACATTTTAGCAATGTTAGCTCATAGATAATAAATTACTAATGAACTTCGTAAAACCAGCGCTCCAATAGCGGCACAGCACAGTAAAGCATACAGCCACACAGCCAGGAGTTGTCAAGTTTGTGAATTTAGCATGTAATGCCGCGGGTGCTGGCGCAATATGCCTACTGCAGCTTTAATGCCCTGCGGTTTGGATTCGGTCCACGTACGGAGGTCACTATAAAAGTGGTCGGGCCCTGGCGGTGTTCAAATTGTTTTCATCCCACAAACTCACACGGTACAGTTAACATGGCGACCAAACACAAACTTAATTTATTCTAAAGTTAGATTAGATTCTGTTACTTTGTGTGCAAAACTATAACTGAAACCGACACAAATTATTTTGTTTCTCGTGTATCGGAGTTTAACATCGCTCGCTTGCAGTTCATCGAAAAACTAAAAGGGTTAATCAATCGTGCCTAATCATGTAACGATATCTTTTATCGAGTTGCTCACTGACAAAATAAAAATTCATATTTTATTTTGGCGTGGGCGTCGATGTTAAAATATTCAAATATTCTGACGGAACACTTGAGCCTCTAGCTCCGGGCCGACATTTGAAAATGGAAATAGACCTGTTCGTGCCTACAAGGGAAATCGTATTCGACATTTGACGCAAAATGATGATGCAAATTTCACGAAAATATTATGCGCGGTTAAGTATCAATGGTTGCGGCTCTGCGAGCGTTCGATTTGTGAGCTGTTGGGGTTTATCGACAAGATACACTTTTGTAGACACGTTACTAACTGTTATCTGTTTTCAATCAAAGGGAAGAGAAAAAAGATTTATGGCATTTTTATCGGTAAGAAACTGTTTCTTCCCTAATATTAGGAGCTTTTATACATTTGCTAAACTTTTTCTAGCTTTGTTGGCTCTTTCACGTGTATTGGATATGATAACGCCTTATCTAAAAAAAATAGTTTCAGCTATATTCCTACTTAAAATTAGCTATCCAAACTAAAATATTTTTTCCAATTCGAAGCAGTAGTTCGCGTTCAAACAAACAAATATTAGGTGTATAGTGTAAATACAGTTTATAGTGTAAATTATAGTGCACTAGCTTTTGCCAGTGGCTTCGCCCGCGTACGTGAAATATAGCCTATGTCACACAGGAATAAAGCTGCTTTCTATCGGTGGAAAATTTTAGCAATCGGAACAGTACTTCCAGAGATTACCTCCTACAAACAAAAAAAACAACTTTACCTCTTTATTATATTAGTATAGATAGTGTGTAGTTATTAATATACATGACATTAGATTGAATCATCAATACAGATACGACATTCGGGTATATAATAACATTAAACTTGAAGAAATTAAATTAATCTCTATTCCTCACAAACTCTTAGGTTTAATCATATTCTGAATGCAATTTAAATATCTGTATTGAAATATTTTCTTAGCCAGTTTCTAGATCTCGGTGTCTTCGCGTGCAATATATACGAATGTAAATATATCAAGTGCTGCAAAGGCTAACCAAACGAGTTTGTAACGACTTGAGGTGCATCACTCCGAATTTGAATTTCATATTTTGGCACAGCATAGACAGTACTTGAAGCGAGGTAGATGTGTGCCCGTACTTATGTACGAATATATACGTATATATGTTCGTTTACTTTAAATATGCTTGAGTTCAGTCTAAAGTTTGTCTTAGAGTAAGTTTTGGTTTCTAAACTGTTTTTAAATAGTTTTGATTACAATTTAACTTCGGTTTTTTACTTAATAGTCTATAATAGCTTATAGTCTGCTTGGTAAGAAAAGACTGGGAAATCTGATGAATATGATTAAATTATGTACTATGTACTTTTAAGTGACGAAAATATAAATCAAGGACCCTTAAATTAGGGACGAGGTCTATTAGCTATGATGCCTGGTAAGGTTGTGGGACTGGTCGAAAGAATTACCATTACCCTGAGGCTAGTTGCCGTTAAAATGTAATTATTCCGTCTTTTAGATTATTCAAAAATAAGGGACACGTATTTATTTTTTTTGTAAATTAAATAAAAAATGACAAAGATATAGCCAATTAAAGTTACGTGTAACGTCACGCCGTGCTGCATTTTTTCGCACCGCGTCACACGTAACTTTAATGGGCTGTATCTTTGTTATTTTTTATTTAATTTACAAAAAAATAAATACGTGTCCCTTATTTTTAAAAAGAAAAAATATGTGTCAAATATTTTTATAAAATCTAAAATACGGACTAAATAAAATGTAATTATTTTGACCCTAGAAACTACCTTATATTTAACAAGTTTTAGTCAATAAAAAATTTACACTCCCTCTCACTCTCACTCCAAGAGCGGGAGGAGTTTTATTTGATGACTTTTCACCACAACAAAAAAAGGACTCTTAACTTCGCATCCATGTTAGATTTACACAAAAACATACAATATTGAAATAAAACATAATATCTTCAATATCCAACCACCATTACGATTGTCAAAAGACATTTACATAATCCCTTTACCAAGATATTAGGTAAGGAATAACTTGATAACAATAGTGTAAGTACAAGTGGCTCAACGGTCTTGGGTACCTACAATGCCGTCTTAAAGCTGTTAATAGTTCTAATGTGTGAGAGAGAGACGGAACTATACTAGACTTCGCACTATCTCTTTTCCACAACAGAGTAATGATGGCATTTAAGACGTCATAGTAAGGCCCCTAAGCTGAGTAGCAAGCTGAAGAGACCGATACCCGCAGCATCAAACAATGGAGACCCGCAGTCAAACTGTAACACCAACTCTACCTATTAGGGTGTGTGCACACGGGCAACTAAAATTGCTTGCTGCTGAGCGATATTAGCTAAACGTGATGGCACGACAACGTTAACCAATTCTTAAAGTAGCCATACACGCTAGGGCTTCCTATCGGCTAATTGTTCGCCTAAAAATGGGTTGAAATCCAATCCAATGCCCAGTTTAGATGCACTTTAAAATCGATCATAATCATCTTCATCAACAGCTTGACCATCGTTAAATTTGAACTATTATTTTTAATAAAATATAGTCAAACTTTGATATTCGATTAAGCCGACTCACGCTTGACCGATTTCTTAAATAATTTATGACATATTTAATACTTTTTATATATTTTTTTTTTCCTCCCCCCTTACTCCCCCCTCCACATCGTATTCTCACATCACTGGTTCATAAATATTAGATTGAGGCAACTCACAGTTGAAAGGTTTCTTAAATTTCTTAATTTTTTGTTAATCTACATATAACATGACCTGTGTGCCAAATTTCATAACGCTAGGACAATTGGAAGTGTAGAGGTTTTCATTACCGGTCAGTGAGTCAGTGCCAAAATTAACTATATTCACGAAGTCATATTTCAAGATCTACTGAAGCTATATCTATAAAATTTAGCAAAATGCTTTAGTACTAGTATATGATAACGTACGTACAATTTTATCTCTGTACTTAGAGGTTTTGATTACCGGTCAGTGAGTCTGTGCCAAAATAAGCTATATTCACAGGGTCATATTTCAGGATCTACTGAAGCTTTATCTATAAAATTTAGCAAAATGCTTTAGTACTAGTATATGATAACGTACGTACAATTTTATCTCTGTACTTAGAGGTTTTGATTACCGGTCAGTGAGTCTGTGCCAAAATAAGCTATATTCACAGGGTCATATTTCAGGATCTACTGAAGCTTTATCTATAAAATTTAGCAAAATGCTTTAGTACTAGTATATGATAACGTACGTACAATTTTATCTCTGTACTTAGAGGTTTTGATTACCGGTCAGTGAGTCTGTGCCAAAATAAGCTATATTCACAGGGTCATATTTCAGGATCTACTGAAGCTATATCTATAAAATTTAGCAAAATGCTTTAGTACTAGTATATGATAACGTACGTACAATTTTATCTCTGTACTTACAATAGGCACTGAGCTACAGGGGGGTCAAAAGTGGGTCGACGGTTAAAAACGGTTCGTGTAAATAGTGCACGGCATGCGCGCGGCCTGTTGCTCGAACTTGGCCTGCGCACGGCCGTGCGCTTGTAGTAACATCTTTATTTTCATAACAACATAGTTGTGTCGAACAGATTGATAATTATAAATGTCCTTAAACTACATTAAATTAATTTCTAGAATAAATAAAATCATTACATAATTTTATCAAATACAATAATAATAATTTATAACAAAAGTCATTGGTTAAATCATAAATAATGTCCTAATTGCTATAATTAATTACAAATTAAATACCTGCTCAAATATATTATACAATTAAAGGTCTCCAACTGAGTATAAACACTTTTCCAAAAGAAACGCTTTAAGACTTGCTTTAAAAGTACTGTTATACAAATCCTGTTTTAATGCAGTAGGCAATTTGTTATACAATTTTATTGCATTTACTTGTGAACAATGACTGACTACTTTGAGGTGGGGTATTATGTTAGATAGGTAAGCCGGTGCAGGTTTCCATATAAGCTTACCTGGCATGTATAATTGTGCAGGCAAACCTCTCAGGTATACTTTAGCAAGTATGGCTAACGTTAGTGGTGCTTGGGAGTATTTTTGTTTTTTTTTTCTTTGATGAGCCTGCATTTGCTGTATCGTGGTCTATTTTTACCACGACACCTTAATATGTTATAACTCGTTTCTGATCTGTGAGTGTTTTGGACAGCAAAAAACTTAATTGTCCATTCGTTCATATTTGCTTTGGTTTTAGATACATTATGACTTTAGTTAACCTTAAGTCAAGCGTGAATAGGTTGCTTCAAGGCAAGCATGCTCTATCGTCAGCCACATCATCGCTTTCCATCAGGTGCGATAATGGTCAAACATGAGCCTATCCATGACAATAAAAAAAAATTGAAACGAGTCAAGATTGAAAGAACCACAACACGATAGTTGAATGACCTCCCAAAAAAGATTTTTAAAAAATCATCCAATCAACGTTGGGAAACATCCATTGCCAAGAGGAGTTTGAATGAGTTTTGTTCAAAGGGCAACGTAAACTATTGTGTGGAACTACGAATTATTACTCATTTATTTTAATAGAATATTGTGAGTTAAAGTTCGTTCCCTACACATTTCAGCGCCGTGCTATAAAATTAAGTTATCACTATGTCCTTTTAAAAGTTATATGCCACTCATCATCATCATTTCAGCCGATACACGTCCACTGTTGGACATAGGCCTCCCCCAAGCGTCGCCACATCGAACGTTCCTGTGCGTCCACTATGTCCTTTTAAAACTTCTCTTTTGTTTAAATTACGAGTATTTATTAGTTTGGTTGTAATCAAATTAATTACCGTATTGTTATACCAGTAGTATAACAATACGGTATAGCTTTCCTACCAAGGCTGCGGCATTTTTAAATGGGTTTACATAGCTCTCTCAAAGGCTTAGCAAAGTAGGATGCAGCACGCGTGAGGCAACGTTCCTCACGCCCCAGCCGGAGCCGGGATTCCGATCCCGATTGCCTGCCACCGTAGGCGTAGGCTTGCGGACGGTGAACAATGGGTAGTTCACCATCTGACCGTTCGTGTTCGTTCGTCCGGACCAAGCTCAAGACGTCGACGGCGCGTATTGTTTCACGCGCGCCTCAAAGAGTTGCCAGCAAACCGTAAGGGCCAAGCAGGGGCGAACCCTACTGGGGTTAAGGATCTGTTTCTGAAAGGAAGATTCGGGCCCGGTACAAAGGACAACGAAGGAACAGGAGTAAGTTTTTAGTCAGTAAAACTCTAACAGTATCTCGAGCTCCACCCAAGAGCAGGGGATGTCATTGGATGATTTTCCCACCTAAAAAAAAGCTCTCATAAAGGCTTATTTAAAGAATACGATGTTTTAATCTAATAAGTAAAAATCTGATACTCCCTTCCGCCCCGTTCGTCATTTGATAATGTCCATATAGCATAGTCGGCCATATAATGATGCCACTGTTGGGATTCAGGCCTTCTCTCTACGAAAGGAAATGAGCCTTGATCCACCACGCGGGCCCAGTGCTGGTTGGTGGATGTCACATGTCTTCGAATTTTTGGTATTAGGACATGCCGTTTTCCTCACGATGTTTTCCTATGACGATAATGTCCTATGTAAAAAGTATTACCTAATAGCTTTATCCTTTGATTTTGTACCCTGTTAGCACTTTTACATTGACCTATGGCCGTCCTAGATAAATATTGTAATAACATTATAAGTTTATTTTTCGTACAGTATTAGTTTATGTGTATCTACTGACACTAAGCCTAAACCTATAAATACCGTCGTGTAAACTTAAATAAACGAGTAGGTACTTTGGTACATGCAGTTGTATCATTAGATATCGTAAATAATTACAGAATTACAGAGCTTATATTATATTTTTAGTAACAGGGTAGCTGGTAGAGCTGCATCAGTAAATTTTACATGGCCTGAACTGTTTCGAGAAAAGGATGATAAGGCTATGCCACTTTGTTGCTCGCCTTGGCACTGCCGTGCCCCCTAATAAACAATTTTTTGACCATGCAATATATTAATTTACAACACAGAATGACATAGAACGATTTGAGGTACATTACATTATGAAAAAATTAACTTAATTAATCTTAAGGCCTAAACCTTGCTCGCAAAACGGATAGTCGACGGGGCCGAAAGGTTCTGAAGTTGAGACCTCGTACCGTAAGACGCTGCGTTGTAAGGCCTTCCATGAGGTGGACCAATGACCTGTTGAGAGTCGCGGGAATCTGCAGGACACGAGACGCACAGGACCGGTGGTTATGACGACACTTGAGGGAGCCAATGTCCAACAAAATGATGATGACAAATAATGCAAACTATTTCTTGGAATTACATTACAATATACATTGTCTAATCTGCTCGCGGTTGTCGTCAGAGTGTCTTCGCAAGATTCTACAAGGCTTCCGTCACCTTTCAAAGAAAAATGGTGGCAACTTCGAAAGGTAAAATGGATGGGAAGTGGCCTCGTGGACGCAGCCCAATACGTCGGTCTGGCCAGATCTGTACCGCTCTTGACTCTACGGTATATAATCCCCTTCAAACCGCTAAAAACAGAAACAGATGTAGAAATATCGTTCGAATGAAAGTGATGAAGCATGAAGGTTATGACTCTTAGCATTGAGGAGGATATATACCTCTAGCAGCTAATTATCTTTCTTTTTTTGACATAGAGCGAGGTGAAGTGTAAAGCTCAAGATCGATCGCGATGGGTGACTACTGTCGACGCTCTCTGTCCCAGCTAGAGGACATAGGATCTTAAGTAAGTAAGTAGTAGCTAATTATCCGTGCACTAATTGCTGAAAAATTGCCCGTATAACCGCCCCTTAACACCCACCCTATATTATACATATGCCATTATTCCTAGTTATAATTTCTCCGTCTCTAGTTGGAACTTCGTGTGAATTGTTAAATTCCATTTCTGAAAAGCTACTCTGTGCCACAGGCGTCCCTACTTCCTAACTAGAATTTAATTATGAATATCTGGAGTCTGTGGGTACTCACAGTTTGGCACAAAGCATTAACTTGCGTAAGGCGCATTGTCCACTGGGGCGGTACTGACGTAACTGCTGTAACCGTCACTAGGGTTGTTATTTATGAGAGGTAAATAAATGACAATACACAATGTGTACCAGGTGGAACAATGGCGGGGTTTGCTAACATTTTTTTTTTACTGGCAACTATAGCTTTGTTGACAGTTGAAAATGTTATTTGAAATTTAAAAACATAAATATTCAAAACAGTTGAAACATTGTACATGTGAAGTACACATGTTTCTTTTTTAATAAAAACTAATTTTCACCTGAAAAGCCATGTTGCATTAAATCCTTTGTGCTCTACTGTTCATGAAGTTTAAATATAAATAAAATTTTGACAAACACACTGACTCTTTAGGGAATTAAATTCGAAACGGAAAAATAGCTTCATAATTCTCATATTTTCTGATGTTCATTCTGTCATTAAAATCGGTAAAATATTTGCTCTGATATGATTTCGATCTCTCTACGGAACCATTGAATGCTTTTAAATGATGTTTCTGAAAAAGGTACGGAGGCTGTATCAGGCGGGCTGCCCGGCCCGGGGGCAGTTTCCCCAGTCATCTTTTTCTCACGGGTATTAATAGCGATTTGAAACAGAGTTGGGTGATTTTGCATAATTTTCTCAATGATCTATCTGTTTGCCTAATGGAATTATCAAGTATACTGAAGGATCTACGTCACTTCGCTGCTATGGGCTGAACTAAATGAGACTGAGTTTTTTTTAGAAGTATTTATGGCTCAGATGTAACGGTGCCTACTTAAGAGAGGAAACCTGTCCAATCAAAAATTAGAAAACATATGATATCTACCAGTGTATATGACCCGTACTAGACAAGCCTGGTTTACGGCCTTTCCGACATTCCTTCAGTGGAAATATTATAAAGCTGCATTATTGCATACCAGTAGCCACAAACAGATCAAAATAATACATATTATTATTGTTTCTACGCCGCACCGTAGCTACGGCTACGAAGCCGCTACCAGAATTATGTCGTAGCAAATAATAACACCGCTACGCGTCGAGTCCAGTCAAATTTCTTCAACTTGTTCGGTCATTGCAGATTTTCAAGTAGAATGTAAAATAGCAGAAGATACTATATTTTAAAAATATCTAAAATAAATTGGAGTAAAGTAAGAAAAAAAAAGTACGAAAAAATACTGGTTGGTTTTTTAAATGGAACCTATTTTACTGTTTTTCCGTTATCACATCAACATGCAAATTAATTTAATGAATATTAATTGACACGCCTTAACCCCCCGGAGGTAACCGGAGATATTTTATTGATTGGACACTGTTTCAACACAGCAGACCAATGAGAATATTTCTATTTATCATGACTATTTTAATCGAAGAACCAAATTTTTTTTCCTTAGCCTTATCTGGGCAGGCTAAGGTCTTAGACCATGGTGCCTTGTCATTAGTATTTAGTACAGTAATTTTGAGTTCCATTTGCATGCGGATGTAACGTTTTCTAAGGTTTTTGTAGTACTTATTTGACAACATATGTATCGAATTATTATTTTTTTATACAAACCAACGTTTGACTGTGATCCTACCTGATGGTAGGCAGCGATGTAATTGATGGTGAGGCGCACAAGTTTGTAAAGATACGTAAATTATAATTGGAAGGGAAGAACGCAGCAGGCAAATTGTTCCAGACCTTCGATGTACGCGACATAAAGGATGAGGCGAAACGCTTAGTCCGTACCGAAGAATTTCGGCAAGGCTTGCTGAGAATAAAAAATATAATAAAATTTTAATTTCATTTTACCGAGATGGCGCCTGTTTCATTGATTCCACTTATTGTCCAGTCGTGTAGACACTTCAGATAAATAACTGTATCAATTTTACATCAGAATACTCCAGTATTAGAATATCCACTATGAATCAATTGGATAAATAAACTTCACTCGAAAAATCCCGCCAAAAACACCGATTAATGCAAACTGACCAAACTGAGGTCTCTAGAAAAAAAAAAGTGTTAATAGATTTATAGGCCAGTATCTTTTTCTTTATTCCTACTTTCGATATTTTTTTAAGGAGCTGGCGACGGGTGAATTTCCATCCAAACGTAATACCAGGCTCATTTGCAGTTGGAGCATATTTCCAACATATTATGATGATATTCGGTTACAGACAATATTTATATAAGCTCCTACGTCGAGAATATTAGAAATATTGTTATTTTTAATACAGGAAAAGCCAAATGGCATGTTTTGCCATTTACGCTGTAAAAAAGTGCGAAATACAATTCGCTTAAATTTCTGTTTTGTTTTTTTTTTTTAATAAAGACGTAGGCACCTAGATAAACTTTGTCTATAACCGAATATCATCATAATATTTTGGAAATATGCTCCAACTGCAAATGAAATTCACCCGTCGCCAGCCCCTTAAGTGTTGAGCAGTTCTCATAATCTCAACCTTCGAGCATCCAAAAACCTACTTCTTCATATTCCTTCTCACCGTACTGGGATTACGCTGTCTCTACCATAAAACTCTAGAATGTGCTTCCCTTTGACATCAAAAAAGCTGAAAGTAAATTTTCCTTCAAGCGTAAAATTTGGAACTACTACTTGAAATCCTCTCAACCTTATTTCGGTCTTTGTCATAATTGTTATATTTAAAGTTCTGTTATTTACAATGATTTATGCATTAGCACATATACGTATTTTATTATTAACTACAACACCTTTTGCACACCTACCACAGTGTTATCTTTTTTAACCCAAAGGTTGACTGGTAGAGAAGGCCTTAAGGCAGTCCACCTACGTACCATCACTGTACATGAAGTTTAAATAAATATATTAAAATCGAACCTCCACTGAAAACTAGACCAAAAGGGCGACTCTCACATAATTAAAAAGTCAGTTTAATTAAGCGGCACACAGTTATAACCGGCGGCCGTCCCCAAGAGAGTGCTTATGAACATTGCTATGATAATACTGCCACACTGCCACTAGATATATTAGATCTTTATTGAGCAGGATATGCAAAATAAATGTAATGAAATCTACACTAATATGATAAACAGGTAAAGTTTGTTTATGTTTTTTTGTTTGTAGGTAATCTCTGGAAGTACTGGTCAGATTTCTAAAATTTTTTCACCGATAGAAAGCTCTTTTATTCCTGAGTAGTATAGGCTTTATTTTATGTACGTGGGTCTAGCCGCGGGTAAAAGCTAGTCTGTTATGTTATAAACAGCACTATCAAGACAAAACTATGATGTTGATGAATAATTTTTTCAAAGGTTAATTCGTATTTTCTACAGATTGTTTCATTTTTAGAGTTCCGTATTCCGTAGAAGAGAAAAAACGGAACCCCTATAGGATCATTTTGTTGTCCGTCTGTCTCTTTTCTGTTAAGACCCTTTATCTCAGAAACACGTAGTGTTATCGAGTTGAAATTAAAACTTAAACCCTTGAAGCTACAAAAAAATTAAACTTTCTGAGTTAACGAAAAAAAAAAGATACCTATTATGTATTATGTCGCAAAAACATGTATTTCGACACACTCAGAGGAATCAAAATTCATAGCGTACTTTCCGTTGACTAAGAATCCTAAATTCCGGCATGAAGCAAGGTGTCTTGGCACAAGTATTGGAAAAAATCTGAAAACTGTTTTGTAGTCAGATACGACACAAAAAAAAACTTTTTGCCTTTTTGAAAAATCTACGCAACTCAATTCGGAAATTGAACTATTTTTATAGATAAGTTAGTACGGAAGCCTCAGTGCACGAGTACGACTCGCACTTGCCTGGTTTTTTATTTTAGGGAACGTTGGCATATTTAAATAGATAAACAGTTTTATTGGCTTGCATATTGCTAGCATTTAAACTACTCAACTAATGTAATATTGAAATAACTGCTTTTTATTTACTACATGCATATGAATATTATATACGGTACATACAACAAAATAGCATTTTTTACAATTTTTGTCTTTCGGTCTGTCTGATTATTCCGGCTAAACTCTGGAATTGCTTGACCGATTTTGACGGGACTTTTATGGGCAGGTAGCTGATGTAATACGGAGTAACTTAGGATACTTTTTTTTAGAAAAAATAATTTCAAAATCCTGTAGTCTACACGAACGAAGTCGCGGGCACAGCTAGTCACAAATAAAATCAATAAGTCATTAGTCTAAAATAATATCTATTTATCAGATTAATATTATAAGGCCGAGAGTATTTATGTATGCCTATATGTTTGTTACTTCTTCACATTCAAAATTCTGAACGGATTTGACTGTTTAACATAAATTAACTATGTTCTGGAATAGCTCATTTCATACTTTCACCCAGAGAGTACTTTGCTTTGGGATAATTAGTATTATCACGAAGGCGAAGCCGCTAGTAGAAGCTAGTATTGTAATAAATCAATTAACCCATGAAGGTCGAGTACCGAACATGAGACTTAAGAAATTAACATTTACGTGATATATAAAAAATGTTTCCATAATAATAACTATGAGAGACGCGTTAATCGTCTTTATACTTTACAGCGCATAAGAGGATGCAATTATACCCTACAGTCTTAAAATAATCCTTTAATCGCCTTAGTTCCATGATTATGTCTGTGAAAACTAAGTTGGTGTAACTTGCCACAGAGTCTATGTCGAAAACTCCATTTTGATAATCAGAAAGTACCATATGACATTATGCGGGCTTAAAAATCGATGTAACACACTTTATCATAAAACAGTGTCCACGGAGTTTCTTGCACATACTTCTCCATAAAGATCTATGCTTTGGAATGTGCAATTAGCATAATTTTTCTGACTGACTGACTTCTTGACAATTCAAAAGAAAAAAATATCTGCTTTAAATCTTGAATTTCTAAAAAAAAAACCATTTATTATGTTTTTTGACATAGATGGGATTACTCGCTGGGGCCATGGTGAGTTATCGTAAAGGAAAGCGTGTTTTTAGAACGCAAAAGGCAACTGAAGCACACAGGCGAGTTTTAGTCAAACAAATTTTGACATGCCTTTGCTCCATCAAAGAACGGGAGAAATCATGGAAAGATTTCTTATATGAAAAAAAAACCGGTGTGATTAGAGGCTGGTATAATATGCCATGGCTTTTGGACTGATCGAAAGTATTATAGTGGCTCTGGACCCCTAAAAACAACTGAAGGATTGCTCAATAAAAGTGAGGCACTCACTTTCACACATCACTGTCTCCCACTCCAGAACAGGAGTCGATATTAGATGACGTCCCATTAAAAAAAAGGCTCACCATCATCATTTCAGCCGATAGGCGTCCACCGTTGGACATAGGCCTCCCTCAAATGTCGCCATAATAAACGATCGTGTGCGTGCTGCATCCAACGGATTTTTCGGGAATCCAATGGATGCGGAAACAAGAACCTTCACCAGGTCATCGGTCCACCTTGTAGGAAGCCTTCCAAAACTGCGTCTTCCAGTACGCAGTCGCCACTCCAGAACCTTTCGACCCCAACGGCCATCTGTTCTGCGAGCAATTTGCCGCGCCCAACGCCACTTAAGTTTGGTGATTCTTCGTGTTATGTCGGCAATCTCGGTAACCTTTAATGAAAAGGCTGGTATAATATTATTATTTTCATTATTGTTTTTAGTATTTTAACTTCGTGAATACTCCTTGTAGTATCACATAAAACATAAACACAAAATATCCACAAAGTTTGCATCAGTTTTGTTAACTAGTTACGAGTTCCCAAAATTGTTCGACTAACTTAACTTTTTGGTAGAATTATTCTGTTTGACTTTTATTTCTCCCCTTTGACTTTTTCCGACGCGCCTAAGCTATGCGTCCTAATTACCTCGGACATGGTTTTTGAATTAGGCATAACACAGAAATGTACTTTAAGCGACACCGAGCGAATGTTAATCATGTGTTAGACTGGGTAAAATAGCTGACATAACATGCAACTGTACATGCTTTACATGTAGGCTTATTACATCTGAACTCATATAATATACAGCCAAATTCCTTTGTTTCTTTACATCAATGTCTCCTACGTATCAAATCATTGTTTGAGTAATATTTTTGAGATTGTTGTTTCTAATAAAATTGTATCAAATCATCAACAATGATAATTGATTCGTTGAGAATCAATCATCGTTGTATCAAACAATGACGTCTTTATTTTTTGAGATGAAAAATCATCTAATGACTTCTCCCGCTCCAGGGCGGGATGTGTTGGAGTTTAACAAACTAAAAACACATCTATGTTCCTTCTTTACCCTTTGCGTTCCAGGATCACGGGTATCCCTTTCGGTAGTCACTAGTCAACCCATGGCCCCAGTAGGCTTCGATTCTGCCAGGCCCCTACGGTTTTACTGAAATTATATTCAATGTCTAGTTTACATAATGCAAAAACATCGGGTGAAAGTTTTGCACAAATTAAAGAAAGAAAAATATGATTTAGCAATTACTTAAACAAGGTGTAAGGAACAGCCCTCCGCAAACTTTAAAGGCTTGCTCAATAGACGAAACTGAACAACTTTCCACAAAATATTTTTTTCAAGAAATGAAATAAAAAATCAGCCTCGCCATACAAACTGTCCTATCAAGTTAATCATTTTGTATGGTGAGGTTGATTTTGTTTTTTACACTGAAGTCGGTTATATTTTTTTTTGTAAAATGTTTTTTATTTTACACTTTTTAGTTATGGTACCACCACTAAAAAGTTCCCTCCAGCCAAACTTAAATACCTTATAGCCAGAGCGCATTTCATAACGATTCTGATAATCCCAAACACGGTTAGATTACATTAAGATGCTCTCCATTTCCACCATCAGATCAGTTCAATACATCCCCTCCCTCTTTTCTTTCAGTCAGTCATCGGCTACACGTATAAACAAACCAACTATACTTGTAACTACAGTTCTGCTGTGATTCTATGAGAAGTTCTGTTCCATATCTTCGAAGTTCATGATCAGATCATAACAATATTTCTATAGGACCAACTTGAAAGCATAACCTTTCAATCAAAAAAATATTTTTCAAAATAAGTCCACAATTGACCGAGATATCGGTGAACATACATAAAAAAAAACATACATTCAGCCGAACATAGAACCTCCACCTTTTCGAAGTCGGTTAAAAAGGGATTAGGTTTCAGGCTAACCATTTACGACTTACCTAAATTTAATATTTGACATAACTGATGTTTTTTAGATTATATCAAGTTTGTTACTTGTGCCTCTATTCTTATAACGATAGTTTACACGAAGTGCTGAATCTTCTTAAAGCTTAAACGTGCTGAACCGAGATAAGAAAGTAAAGACGAGGTAAAGATTTCCCACAGAAAATAGTTTTTCCTCTCATAAAAGTCTTTCGTACCTAGCTATCCTATGAATCTCGAGCACTTAACTTAGGATTAGGTATACCGTGACTATAAAAAAAAGTTTTTACTCCGCTCCGTGTGGAGTTAATATCACTTGGCAATGACTTGGAGGAATCCAAAATGTCTATAACCAAAACTGAAATGTAGGAAGTGTCGTATAGCGAGTTTTAGTCTTTGACTTTAACTATATTTCACTTGTAACGAAATGAAACGAATTTGGACATTGGAACTTGAAGATAACGTGAGGGTAAACGACACTTTTCTCGGGCCCGACCTCGAGTTAAGAGGGTATCGTCGGAGGAACGAACGTGTGCGTATGTTCATGGCATATTATTTACGAAGTAGACAGATCGCTCGGACGAAGGTTTTACGTAATCAATTTATGTAAACGATGTATTGTATATGTTTATTTATATAATAGACAAACAATGTTATTGTTTATTATATTCTTTATTGTATACCACATAAATAAAAAATAGAGGAGAAACATTATTAAAAATAAATGTAGGTACAATGGCAACCAACTACAATGACAAGACGACCTTTGGATGGACTGAACGATGAACGATGGGGGTGATCGGCGGCGCTTCTTTCGCGCCGGGCCTTAGTACAGGCCATGGTCCGGAGCGAGGAGGAGTGGCAGGCGGGCGTCTCCTTCTGCGAAGCAGTAATGCTAGTAAAGGAGCAGACCGACCGCATCAGGCAACGGCGGCGCTCACAGCACCCCAGCCGCCGCCACCACCGAGATTCCGATCCCGATCTCCGGCCACCGTAGGCGCGGGCTTGCGGACGGCGAGCAATGGGTAGCTCGAGCCCAAGTCGTTGACGGCGCGCACTGTTCCCGCGCGTCTCAAGGGGTTGTCAGCAACAGCAGGGGCCCAGCTGGGTTGAAGCCTACAGGGGCTACGGTCAGCTCCGAAAGGTAGCTCAGCCCCGGTACGAAGGAACAGGAGTGGGTTTTAGGTCAGTAAATTCTGCCACTATCTCCCGCTCCGCCTAAGAACGGGGGATGTCATTAAATGATTTTCCCACCAAAAAAAAATAACAAAAGGAAACGGATTTAGGGCTGTCAGTGAACAAACATCAAAAATAATATTTTTTAATAAGATATAATAACACAAATACATGCATAAAATATTATTTAAAAAAATAATACCAACATGTTTAGTTGCGAGAAAATAAACACACAATACACAAGTTTCAGGTACATTCTGCTGTTCATTGTATACAAGCTCACTGTAAGATCTAGTGAGCAGTGTATTGTCAGTACGGTGTGAATGGAAAGTTGAAAAAGTATGCAAGAGCATATTACTACGTAATGCTCGCTAACAAGCTGCGGTTGACAATACGTTTGGTGTGATCGTGGTATAATCTTAGTATAGTGGTAATTGTTAATGTACGAAAACAATTGAGATTTTTTTGTATAACTGCCTTCTGATATACTCATTGTAAGCGGCCACATTTCAGAGCTATTTGTCATCACTAAGCACACGGTTTGGACTTTCATCTTGAGACATTGTGGTATGTAGAACGGGTAAATAGCAGCGCAATTTTGTTAACTTCTTTCTCAAAGTCAGATCTACCGAACTGGACCGTTTGTCCAGGTACTCGTCTACAACTTTGAGTGTAGTTTCCATTTTCATTGGAGTGGGAGCTACATCAGTAGTTATCATGACCTTGATTTTATCCTTACTCATTTTAAGACCCACTCTTTTGGAAGCTCTACTGAGATCCTCCAGCATTGTACTTAGGTCCTCCATCGTCTCAGCCAAAACTAATATATCGACTGCAAATAGAAGATAAGTGGTGTACTCGACATTGAGAGTAATATCTAGTCCCTCTCAGTGCAAAACCTTCATAATTCCCTCATTTGTGACTGTGACTAGTTTTGAATAAATGACGTCTACTTGCCTCACACACCATTGCAAATGGTTATGTTTAGAGGTCTGTTCCTGAAGTCAGGTTGACATGGTATCTTTTCCGTCCAAAAATTTCAGAACTTTAATGCATCGATATACATTCTGGCACCATTACGAAGACTACAGAACAGCCCAAGTTTCGATCAAATCGAAAGCTTTCTTGTAGTCTACAAACGTTACGCAGAGAGGCTGATTTTACTTTTCGTTCTTATGTACAACCTGCTTCAGGTATCTGCTTCGGAATCCGGCACGTTTAAGAGGCTGGAAGTTATCAACTCTATAATCATCATCATCATCATTTCAGCCGATACACGTCCACTGTTGGACATAGGCCTCCCCCAAGCGTCGCCACAACGAATCATCGCGAATACATCTCAAACCGCGACGTTAACGACGTGTTTGGTCAGCGTTGACGCTTTACTACTACAAACCGCTACGTTAAAACGTCGCGTCCACGCAACGTTGGCGCTGCGCAGACGTTGGAGAATCGCCAACGTTTGTAAAGCGCCAGTGGGATAGCGCCTTATTGGAATGGTATTATTCTTTGCGTGTGACGCGCCGATACTGTTCAAAGTGAATTAACAGGAAAGTGGCCACAATGACGTTTAGTTATCTTTTTGATCACCTTTGAAATAATCATTTTTTATAATACTTTACTACCGATCGAAAAACAGGTATCAATGATTTAGGTAGATACTTGTATGTATATTTAAATTCAAATTTATGTATTATGTTTTATATAGGTACTAGCTGTGCACGCGACTTCGTTCGCGTGGACTACAGGAATTTTAAATTTATTTTTTCTAAAATAAAAGTAGCCTACATATGTTACTCCTTATTACATCAGCTACCGGACAAACAGACAGATAGTCAGAAAAAAATTTGTAAAAAATGTTATTATGGTGTATGTCAAGTTGTTATATTCATATGTAGTAAAAAGCAGTTATTTCAATATAAAAAACAGACACTCCAATTTTATTTATATGTGTAGATGTAATTATTGCTTATCTTAGTGTTTGATTAAATTTTAGCAGTACACCGCAGACTACCCCTTGTATTATTATAGTCGTTTCAATCCAGCCTAAGGTTGTCTGGTAAATATCGCTAATCGCTGTTAGCGATAAGACTGTCATTGTACTGACATTGTATAGATAAGCATAGTTTACGTATAAGCTATGTTACTTATTTGGTGTACAATAAAGTTTATTCTATTCTATTCTTTTATGTACTGTACTATGGGTAATATACATTACTTAGAATTAATGTCATTGTCATACATGTTTTACTTAGCGTTAGACCGGGAACTCTAACAGAAAATTCATTTATCTAAAGGCGCAGAAAATGAATATTGAAAAATAATGCAATGGGTAGATGTTTCTTATCGTTTATTTTGCTTACAACAAGCTCACGGAAATCAATCCGATAAATTCTTCCACTTGCAAAAGAACACGAATATTTTTCGTTCACTTTTGTCTCTAAAACCATAAATAAGTATGATACCATGACCACTCCGAGCGGAGCCGGGGCGAGTGCGCCTACTTACCAACCAGAAAGCTTTAATGCAAAATTGGATTTCACGGTCCATTAATTTTCAATTTGCGTGATTGCAATTTTGGAGGTTTGCTCCTCCCAAAGACGTCTGGATTGGGGACAGAAAATAACAAAAAGGATTTAGGATGAGATTGGAATGAATACATTACAATCCTACTTCCCTACTTATTTATCTGAGACATCGTCCTGTTCTGTCTCATCCTGAATAAAGCTTAACTGAATTTTATATAATTCAATTATATCATTTATATAAAATTCACTATAATATCTCGTTCATCCAAATTCCTATTTTATGAATCAACAACTATTTTAAACTCATGATCACGACGAGCTTTTCAGAGAATTCAGATCGAGTTATTTATTCAAATTATTATATAAAGCGCTTAATAAGATTTTAACGTAATTATCGCTAAAAGCACCTCCTTTATGCTTAAGACGACAAACTATTCGATGTTTAATGCTATTAATATTATCGTTACTATAACAGCATTTAGTTTTGATGAAATTGTTGCAGAATATTCCTTTGGGTAAATCTATTAAAGCTTTACGTACCCGAAAGAGGTAACGTATTATATTCAATTATATTCGTATGGATTAACTCGAATATTACGTTATTATTTTAAAGGCTGATACTGCATGAATGGGTACTGAGGTAATGGTGTTATTTAACCATAACCTCTTTTTCTTTATTAACCAATATTGTTGCCCACTGCTGAACAAAGGCCATCCCTTCTCCTTTCAAACCTCTACAAATTTGGAAGGAGAAGAGATGGCTTAGACATATGTTTATAGCGAACTTGCCCCATGAACATGATCAGACCGTGACACCACATTCGTCGCGGTCGACCTCGATGACGTCATCCTCTCTCAGGCGTCAAATTAGTCATCATCATCATCCGCTTTTTAATGTTCCCACTGCTGGGACTCAGGCCTCCTCTCTAGGAGAGGGAATGGAATCCACCACGCGAGCGCAGTGCGGGTTGGTAAATATCACATATCTTCGAATTTTTGGTAATAGGACATGCCGGTTTCCTCACGATGTTTTCCTTCACCGTTATGAGAGCAGTGGTGATTAAATAAATTTCCAATGAGTAGATGGACTTAATGCCAAAATAATGCTATGCAAAACGAAAAAACAAACAAATGTTGCCTCTTCTATTTCATTCGTCCAATCATTTCAATCTTCTGGACGCCTAATCTAAAGACAAGGGGCGTCATTTCCTCAATTCTATCACAGACAAAAAGTGTGTATCTGTTCTCGTATTTTATTTCTCTCAGTAGGTATACGGTCGCCGATGTAGTTATGTTCCGAGCCATTTGTTGGAAGGACGTTTAAACGGCGAAAAAACGTGACAAGAAAACAGAACTTACACATTAAGCTTTCTTTATTGTGCGCCAAAAGCTTCGTTTTGTTCTGTGTACAGATTAAAACATGATATTTATGAGATACGAACATAATCTGATTATTGAGTTGTCGATGTAACAAGTATTGAATAAAATATCAATGAAGCTCAAGCCGGTTTTAAGAAAGATAATTCGCTGGTAATGCCTTTTAAATTGTTTTATCGAGGTGACTTTTATGACCATTTATCTAAAGCTGATTTTGAATGATGGATGCAATTATGTGAGGTCATCAATGTTTTTTTTTTTATAATCTGAAGGTAAGTTTATTAAGTCACATCCCTCTAAGAAGGGGCTCGTGAAATTTTTAGTTCGTGAAGGAGATTATATCCTCAAGCCCCAGCTGACATCACAGGAGACGCGCTAAACAACTTTCGGCGATTCTTGCTCACCACGAGCGCGAACTTACAGACAGTGAGCAAGAGGTAGCTCTCAAAGAAAGCCTCAAAAAGATTTAAAAAAAACGGACAGAGCCCAGTAAAACAAAAATTACTGTGGTCCTGTAATGCAAAAGGCAATATAGTAGGAATACAGGTAGGTTTTTGGGATCAATACTTGCATGACTTGATTCCATCATCTCATTTCTACCATCGGACAACCCGACGAACAGCGAGTATCCACTCTTACGTTGTTGAAACCTCTACGGTCTGGACCAAGCAATCCGCCTCGTCGTTGAATTGCACAATTTGCCTGCTGCTGTCTTCCCGTCCAATTATAATTTGGTTGTCTAGAGTGAATAAGCTTTTAATAAACTAGTGTACCTCACCATCAACGATTGCATCACTACTTGCCATCAGGCGGGATCGCAATGAAGGTACTAGTTTATATTAATAAAAATAAAAAAAAATGTAAGGAGTTTGCGTTTGATTCAAAAAGAAGAAGACTTAGTACGAGAAGGATTAAGTACTTAGATACTTATCTATGAGCTTGAGCATTATGTATTTTTTTAACATAAAAAAGTATCAAGATTCAGAATGGCAGATGATAGGCAGACAGATACAAATATATCAAGAGTTAAATCCCTTTATAATAGCAAAGTCTTAAGTTCGTTATTGAAAAAATAAAACTAACCTTATTTTATATTCACAAGAAGATACAACATTTTAGTTCATGGTATAAAATAAATTGGATTTCAACGTTGACAAAGGTTTGGTAACGAGAATTTGAACCGTGAACCCTTGATAAACTAACGTGGGAGTACCTATGAATAAAAGAAACAGCAGTCAAGTGTGAAACGTGATAGCTTGATTAGTTTTCTATGAGATACCTTACTTAGGGGCTGAGGTGTTGGTCGAAAAATTTACCACTAGATCGCAAAGAGCAACTGGGGGCGAGCAATGGGTGGGATTTAGTCACTTTAGGTGGAGTGGGAGAAAGTGTCTGGCTTTTAAAACCAACCCGAGTTCGTTTAGTTACCTTTTGTGTTTCAGGGCTGCAGTGAGTCTTAAGCATCGACGCCGAGTTGCTAGCCTGTCTTTTTTCTATCGTTTACACATTGGGGAGTGTGCACTAGTTGTTAATTCCGCCAAATCCGTTCCATCATCAGACCACAAGACAAGTTGCAACGCCGTATGCGCCACCGGTACATGATGGACACCCACTTATACGTACAAAGCGTTTTGGGAGTACATTCATTATGCGTATAGCTAAGGAATGGAATTCCCTGTCGGAGTCTGTGTTTCCTGATAGCTATAACCTAGGAGTCTTTAAGTCAAGAGTGAATAGATTGCTTCTAGGTAAGCGTGTTCCATCGTCGGCCACATCATCGCTTACCAAAGGTGAGATTATGGTCAAACGCGAGCCCATCCATTATAAAAAAAAAGTGACTAGCAGGATTGTTCGAAAGACCGCACTGTAACCATGAATAGTATTACTGATACTCAAGGTCATCTAACAATGTTCTTTTCTTTGCTGTGGGGGCGGCCCTGGTACTTGTACCACATATTATTTTCTGAAAACCTATTTCAGGCACCACTCTTACAATGGCGGAATATAGTCTTTAAGTCACATTAATAACTGTCAAAAAAACCTATTGTGAAGAGAGAATAAACGAATTGCATTGAAAGACTTATTATGGGCCTGGAATGAAGAGGACATCTGAAAGAACACAGGTGGATTTTTGTCAGTAAAAGTTTGACACTTCCTCGCGCTCCACCCGGTGCGGGAGGAGTTACTTGATGATTTTCCATAATTAAAAAAACAAATGGAACACTGCAGTGGGTTTTAATTAGTAAATGTCAGACGCCTTTTACCTCCACCCAGAGCGGGTGAGACGATTTGATAATTTCATTAAAAAAAAATAAAGGTTAGATTTTACGCCCATACAGTTACGATGGTTTAATTTACAAATAAAAAAATACGTCTCCCTTATTTTTGAATAATCTAAAAGACGGACTAATTAATTTTTTACGGCAACTAGCCATTTGAACATGGACACTTACAAAACGTCAAAAGCTAGTGCACGGTTCCAATGTTTGTCTCATAAGGAGATGAACCATCAAAAACAACACAGTTATTTTATACTAATTAAAAAAAAAAGGTTGATTAACCCCTCGAGCGACAGAGTTTAATGACCCCGAAAAATGCCGTGTTTACGTAAATCACCAATAAAATAAATAAATAAATAAAAAATATATTTGTTTGGTTTTTTCTAGGAAAAACAAATAATATAATAAATATGGAATAACATATTATAGAAACTAAAATTTCCGGCCAAATAAGTTTCGTACAGACGTGTGTACAAAATGAAAATTAAGAATTTTTCAAGGTCTTCAAGTTGTACAGACGTATGTACAATCGGCGCTCGAGGGGTTAAAATAAAAATTGAAGTGACACCTTGATCAAAGTAATAAAAGTTGCAATTTCGATTCCAGTTTTTTTTTTTAATATGAACTGTGCATAATATATTTTTATAAGGTGGGAGGTGGGGTGGGTTTATCCAATGTCATTTCTCGTTCTTGGGTGTAGCGGGAATTTGTGTCAAATATTGACTGACTAATATTAAACCTGTGTCCTTTAAACCTGTGTCCTTCAGTTGTCCTTTACGTTCTAGGATTTACTTTTGAGAATATCTTCGCAGCTTTAGTGATTCAATACCTACTAAAGCTAGCGTCTTTTTGAGGAGCACGCCGTCGACAACTTGGGCTCGGTCTGGACAATTATCAGCCGAACGGTGAAGTACCTATAGCTCGTCGTCCGCGACACCACGCCTCCTGTGGCTGATGCAATTGGGGTTGCAGCAGTTGGGGCGTGAGGATCTCCAATGCCTCACACGTGCGGCTGTCTCTTTCGCTTGCTTAACCGTTTCGCAGAAGGGTGCAACTGCTAATGCCAACCGGCTGCACGAGAACACGGTGGTGAAAAATCAGGTTGCATATTTCTTGTCGTTTCATTCATTTCCTACCTCTACTGATGTTCCAATATATCGAAACATAAATGCTTTACTAACGTTTAGATGGGCCTTTTATTAAACTGACAACTGACTTTACCCTAAGAACTCTGAGAATTACCTACAGGAACACTGCGGAGTAGTCATAGTCGGCCTTATAATGTTTCCACTGCTGGGACTCAGGCCTCCTCTCTAGGAGAGGGAATGGGCCGTAAACCGCCACGCGTGTCCAGTCCTGGTTGGTAGATGTCACATGTCTTTGAATTTTTGGTTCTAGAACATGCCCGTTTACTCACGACTTTTTTCTTTCATCGTTTTGAGAGTAATAGTGATGAAATAAATTGCACAAAGTAATGCGCCTGGCTGGGATAGAACCCGTGACCTACAACTCGTAAGTCAGGGCCGTTACCACTCGGCCACCACTGCTTCCACAACGTATGCTAGCCTAGGTCTATACTTTACACCAGGAATGTTACGGACATGAAATTTCGGATCTAAATTTGATTTTTTTTTATGTTCAAAAAAACACAGTATACATTTTATTTATATACTAAAAACCACTAAGGCCTTTACTGGCTTATGCGTGGTTAGTGAGTTCGGATAAATTAAATAATGTTACTAATAAGTTTATCTAAATTAATTCATTCTTTGCAAAAAGTGCTTTTTTAATTCACGCTTTGATTTTTATTTATTTATTTATTTATGTACACACATGGAAACACACACACATGGTTTTTTGGGTTGCTGAGGTATTTATTTTGTATGTCCACAGGAAGATCGTTGATTATCAACTCAAAAAATCAATAAATAATAATAATAATAAATAATATATATCTATATTAAACATACTTTTATTTATCTCAGGACCATGAGGTCCTGGACCTTTGGAAGGCATACGAGGAGCCGAAACCAACTCGCAGAGGCCTTTTTAGCTGCTTCTAATGGAACGTGGTACCAACCGGCGATTATCCCTGTATGCGCATGCTAGTGCATCCAAGGACAACCCCCGGTTGAAAGGAAACTATTGCAACATGTGAAAAACTAATATAAGGCTATGGTTTTTGGAGTCTTAAGTGGACTGGTTACCAGAAACTATGTTAAGACTATGGCCCCTGCCTAAACAATGTTTTTAATTTCCATCATAAAAAGGCAAGGGGTGACTTGCACACTCAACAAATGGGCCCCCAAAATGGTCGCTAGCACAAAGTGACGTAGCAACAAGAGGGCAACATATCCTGATGTGCTTGAGGAGTGGAGAGGTATACCACGGCTATCAGGACAATCCCGGAAGTACGGTCAAGATCCCTACCAGCACCTTACTGGATTATACATCCTTCTCCCGAGCGCATTTGCTCTTGCGAATCTCCACTCAAGCCAATAAAGGCAAGAGAGAGGTGGGAGCTCTGTTCCTCGTCAGTGTTCACTACGACCGGCCAATAAAGGCAAGCCGGAGATGAAGAACAAGAATTCTCCCGGGAGATCAGGTCCGTGGGATCGCTAATGCCCAACAGTTCGCCACAAAACTGCCCTGCGGATTGTATCTCTTTTAGTCTGGCCCCTCACCCTAGGAATGTTACGGCTAAGTAAGCGCTACCGACACAGACTTATGGTTCATTGGAGCGCGCAAGCCCCACCACGACGTCAACGTAGAGATACGGCGATGGGGTTATTATATATTAAACATTATTATTAATTTTTTATTTATTTATAATACCTTTAATATTATTAGTTTTGTTTGGCTTGGTAAAAAATAATAATTGTGATATATTTGCAGTGCCCTAGGGTATTCGTTTGAAGCTTTAAATTTTTATTCTGCCTCTGTACAACTGTTTGCAAAAGACTGGTTCGATTAATTAGATACGGAAATAGGAATAATATTATACCAGTTTCAGATATGGTTACAACTATTCAATCATTTCGGATTATCCGCTAGATTCTGTAGGGTTGATCTCAGAAGTAAAATACCGTATTTGCTAAAAATCACACTTTATTTCCTATTGTCGTATATAGTACAATTTACAATATATTTAGCACTTATTGCGTCCGCCCTCTTCAACTGCTCACGACTTAATGCCCTTCCGACGAACGCGAACGTTGTCGCCCCACCATCTTTAGACAATCCCTACTACTCGTTTTCACGGCGAGGGCGCCACTGCGACTCAAATAACAAACTATACTCATGACCTATTATTTCTAGAGATAATTAAGCGTCTTTAAATAATAACAATTGTACATAACGATCTATAATTATCATAAATAGGCTACAATATTACATCTGATAATTAATAAGCTAACAGCTCGGCCATCCTGTTCGTAGCGAGTCCCTTCGCTACTTAAGAGTTATTAAAAAAAGAAAACCTAAATCAGACTCAGGATACAAATGTAATCAAAGGATACCAAATCTCTATATAATAAAAAATATATACCTAATTAAAGGAAATATTATATCTAGGTAACAATAATTTTTTACCAGTAACAAAATAATTATAACTAAATCAACAAATTGTTGTGATTGTATTTAATATTCAAATATAATCTACATCTATACATCTTATCTATCTCTATACAAAGAAATAATATTATAAGCTAAACATGCACAGAGGTAATTCTGCTATAATTCCTGATTCGACTTTACGCATATCTAAATAACTCTTCTTTGTCGATGATTAGGCGAGTGGGGACTCCAAAATAACTAATGTGGTCTTTAAGGCGTATAGTCCCTTGAACCATCTGACCGAATATATGTGAACGCAACTCTTGCACTCGCCTAGGCGGCAGTACACAAATCTGTACTTATTTGCGGCCAGCAGCACCCGGAAAGCGCTTTAAATCCATTTTCTCTGCGAGATATTGATTGATTTACATATGCAATGTTCACTTTGAAGAATATTTAACCACCAATTTTTATGTGTAAAAATGTTTCTAAAGGTCCAAGCCGTTTCAAAGGAGTAGGGAAAAGTTGCGAAAAGTTGCGAAATTGCTAAATATTTTTTTATTGATAAAAGCATTAATTGCACGAAAAAAATCAAATGTTGATATTATTGTTCATGAATTTATAATAAACATATTTTTTTTTTCAAACCAATTGACCTAGCCGTTACGGAGGAGTAGGCCTCAGAAAATCACCGTTTTATGGCATTTTTCGGGCGCCTGGCCCTTAATTAAGGACTGATAGTTGTGATTGAGTTCGTATTTTTAGCAGGAGTAATATTCGCTAATTTTGTAAAACCATCGATTATAACGAGGAGACAATAAAAGTGTAACCTTATTGAAACGGCGAAAAACAGAAAATTTTTAGACAGCATCAGTCTTTCTAGATCCTGAACAAAAACTTTGAACACCAACCTCAAGTCCGAGAAAGTCAATTTGACTTGCACTTGCTCAATTTCAATGTATTGTGTTTCAATGTCCTCTATGCCCCTTAATACCGGCTAAATTTTGGGCTGTTGAATGCCAAGATTCCATTCTCTGGCTATGCCTATTTTAATTACGGAACATTGACTACCTAGATCTTGAATTGTTTCAAAATATTGAGTTTGGTATACAAAACATATTTATCGTTACTATCGTAACTCGGTGATTTGTTTTTCTGACCGTTCTTTAACGTGTGCATCGTCTTTCTCTTGGATTTTATTTAATTTCTTAAAATAGTGTTCTGCCAAATGTCCCATTTTGTCGCAGTAGGTACATTTTTCGGCGGGCTTATTGTACTTATTACTACGGTGCCCTACCTGGTCACAGTTAAAGCATGTAACGTTAGCATTAGGATCTTTTGTCGTATTCTGTCGAGAAAATGGCTGTTTTTCGTCATGATTACGAGAGCGTTGGGGAGGGTCTTGATGATCTTTACTTTGCCCTACTTTTACGGTCTTAAAGTACCTCAGTACCTGTTCGGGTTCAGAAAATTGAGCAGCTTGGGCACCCACCCTAATTGCACGATCCTCGATACCATAAAGAAAACAATATGCTTTAGCTTGTTTGTCATATATGTTGCACCTATTCAGCAAATTAATCTTCGCATAAAAGTAATACTCTAACGATTCACCGTAGCGAGCCCTTTTATGGGGGATATCATTTTTGTAAGGAGTTCAGCGTAGTCGTCGCGGCAGAGAAAATACTCTATCAATTTTCTTTTCCATTCAGTCCAAGAAAGTAAGACAGTTGATAGACCTTGATACGAGGTTTTAGCAACACCTATGAACTTAGGAAGAGCATAGTTGAATAGTTTCCCTATCGTCCCACTGATAAATGGTAGCACTTTCCTCTACCCTAGTAAACCAAGTCAATACAGTTTGCTCCTTAGACATCAGATCAAATTCATTATCGAACGTGAGTTTTGGTTCATCAGAATTTTTCATACTACTCTGTCAAGAAAGTACCGGGAAAAAAATCAATAAAACACAAAATTAGCCATATCTGGCGAATATGGTGGCTGCCCGATGGTATTTGTTGAGTGTTTGGTCAAAAATTCGTTCACAATGATGGCCTTGTGCGAAGGCGCATCATCGTGATGCAAAACCCAAGAATTTTCTTCCCACAAATCTGGCCTTTGTCGTCGAATTTGCTCTCTTAAATGAAGAATTGGAATAGAAAGAATTCCGAGTGCACAACACCGCGATAGTCAAAGAAAACAGTCAACATGACTGACATTTGATCGACTTTGGCGTGGTCTTTTCGGTTTTGGTTCAGTTCGAAGGCGCCACTCCGAAGCTTGTTGACTTGTTTGCATGTCAAACTCGTAAACCCACGTCTCGTCGCCAGTATCAATGCTTTTAATGAATGTTGGGTCGGAATTGATTCGTTCTAGCATGGCCTCAGCGACTCTTATGTGATTGAGTTTCCGGAGAAAATTCAGGTCTTTTGGGACTAGCCGAGCGGCAACATGTTTCATACCCAAATGATTAGTTAATATGGTACTGATCGACTCGTGAGATACAGAAAGTTCGGCTGCCATCTCTCTCAAACTTGAATGAGGATTTTCAGTTACTATTTCCTTCACTCTTGCGATGTTAACTTCAGTTGCAGAGGTTGATCGCCTACCAGAGCGAGGCAAGTCTTCCATCACATCTCGACCGCTTTTGAATGCTTTGTACCACTCATAAACACGTGTTTTTGATGAAGTCGACTCACCATAAGCCTTCTGTAACATTTTCAGTGACTCCGAACATGAAATTCCATTGGCGATGCAAGATTTAAGACAAACTTTTGTTCGATGTTTTTATCCATTATGAAATTCGCAATACGCACTATATAACTGTATAACTATAACTAAAAACAGCACTGTATTTAATATAAATAACAGATGCAACTCAAACTCCGCGGCAAAATGGAAAATAGTTGTGCCAATCTCCTTCCTTGTGTCGTATTCCTCAATGCTGAGGGTCGTGACCCCCCTGTTTCATCACTGTCTCTTATGGTATTCCTCCATCTGTTCCTGTCTCTGGCGGTGTGAAGGGCATTGTACATCGTGGAGTCAAGAGCGGTACGGATCTGGTCGGACCAACGTACTGGGCTGCGCCCGCGAGGCCTGTTCCCGTCCACTTTACCGGTCTCAATTAGCCTTTCGAGGTTGCCACCGTCTTTCCTTGCAATGTGACCGAAGTATTGCAGAACCTTGCGAAGACACTCGGACGACAGCCGTGAGGAAATTTCGAGTTCTTGCAAAATGGATACGTTGGTCCGAAATGCTGTCCAAGGCATACGGAGCATTCTTCTCCAACACCACATCTCAAAGGCGTCAATGCGTTTGCTGTCTGCAGCCTTTAGCTACCAAGTCTCAGCGCCATACAAAAAGATCGAAAAGACTAGTGTCCGTACCAGTTTGGTTTTGGTCTTTACAGAGATGTTGCGATCCCTCCAGACTTTATTAAGCTGAGACATAGCGCTCTTGGCCATGCCAATTCTCCTGCGAACTTCCCCCTCGCACGACCCATCGTTACTGATATTGGAGCCCAGGTAAATAAAGTTGTCCACTGTTTCTAGGTCTAAAGCGCCAGTGAGCTCCAATTTTCCAGTTCTATACACCACCATGACCTGGGTTTTGGACCTGTTTACGGAAAGCCCCATCTCCTCGCTGATACGCTCCATTCGGGCTAGGAGTGCCACCATTTCTGACTCATTTGCTGCAAGTAGAGTAGTGTCATCAGCGTAGCGCAGGTTGGTAATTTTTACGCCACCAACTGTGATGCCTCCCTCCCAATTCTCGCAGGTTCGTTTCATGATGTATTCTCCATAGATTTTGAATAGGATAGGCGATAAGATACATCCCGGGCGCACTCCTCGGCGAAATTTAAAAGGTTTTGATGTTGCTTTATCGACTCTTACGACTCCCCGGCTCGAGTTGTACAGGGTGCGAAGTAGGGCAATCAGATGTGCCAATCGGAGTCTTCAGACGATGAACTGCGCCATCGCTTGCGGTTAATCCTCGCACCACCTTCGGGCCAAAAGTATGTAGTTGTGTGTTCATGGTTTCGTAGCGAATGGTCAATCACTCCACGGCCCCGACACCTTGCAGTTTTTAATATTGGGCTCTCCTGTTTTTCGCGTTCGAGATATTGATTCTCAGACCCTCGTCCTTCTGAGTCACCATTGCTAGAACCCCGGCCCTGTGACCTGGGCGCTCCTAGGTTGTGATGATTGAAACCCCGGCCCTGTGACCTGGGCGCTCCTGGGTTATGATGATTAAAACCCCGGCCCTGTGACCTGGGCGCTCCTGGGTTGTGATGATTGAAACCCCGGCCCTGTGACCTGGGCGCTCCTGGGTTATGATGATTAAAACCCCGGCCCTGTTACCTGGGCGCTCCTGGGTTATGATGATTGAAACCCCGGCCCTGTGACCTGGGCGCTCCTGGGTTATGATGATTAAAACCCCGGCCCTGTTACCTGGGCGCTCCTGGGTTATGATGATTGAAACCCCGGCCCTGTGACCTGGGCGCTCCTGGGTTATGATGATTGAAACCCCGGCCCTGTGACCTGGGCGCTCCTGGGTTATGATGATTAAAACCCCGGCCCTGTTACCTGGGCGCTCCTGGGTTATGATGATTGAAACCCCGGCCCTGTGACCTGGGCGCTCCTGGGTTATGATGATTAAAACCCCGGCCCTGTGACCTGGGCGCTCCTGGGTTGTGATGATTGAAACCCCGGCCCTGTGACCTGGGCGCTCCTGGGTTATGTATATCATTTGAACCATGATGCCTCAACTCGGGTTCTCCTTGGTAGTAAATAGTTTCCATTTTTCTGAAACTTACAATGCCTGGGTTAAATCTCATTACTATAATAATTATACGATAACTAAAAATATTTTCCGGGATTGTCGAAGTTGGTAGTTCATTATTATTAAACTGTTCACATAAAGTTAATGACAGAAGTAAGATATTGTTGTAGAATATAAATACCTTGAACTGTTGAGTAAGTTACTATTTATGTAAGTGAGCTCATTATTAGTACTCTTTGTGTTTTTTATTGATACTGATGATTAATAATCTCGGACGAAAATAAGGGGTGTATAAAATTAACTCCCGAGCATTGGGAGGGAGTTAAAAAGGAAACTTGAGCGAAGCAAGAAATTCAAACCTCCCAAGACAAAGACAGCATCATCCCCGTGTTGCACACTCTACTCCTTACACCATCTGTGCTAATTAAAAGACCATTTGGTCGACCAAATCATGTTTTAGAGAAATATAAGTATTAAGTTCATCAAACAAACAAAGTTCACTACTCCAAGATTCTCTATTTTCAATTTTTCTATAATGCTGCTATCAGTAATCACGTTTTATTCTATTTTCTTCTTTTTTTTTTTGTTAGTAGGCCGTTTGAATTTCGAATCAACTTGTTCGATGCACGTACCTACATTATAATTTAATTCACAATGTTGACGATTTTTGATGTCCCAAATTCAAATCTAATTATTCCCCAGGGATCAGCCATACTGCATTATCTCCCTAGGGATGGAATGACTTGTTTTAAGTGAGGTTTGTATGACGTTTAAAACGACATTATCGAGCAGGTGGTGCAAAATACTAAATTGTTACACGGGTGAAAAGTATCACTTTCAGCCCGCTCCTCGGGCAACTTCAGACCTACTTTCAGAGTATGAGTAATGAAAAGAATATTTACAATCGTCATATACGAGTTTATCTAGTCTACTAGTAGGAACGTATTTACTAGGATGATGTTATAAATTTCTCGTTATACCGTTTTTGTTAAGAGTTTTATATTTTAGGGCCACCTTTTTAACTTTAGTAAATTCAAGCAATAGTATTTATATAATAAAACAACTAAAAATAAAATCGATGAATTATACACTTGATCATCTAAGTGGGCAGTAAAATCAGTAAATTATTTTCTACTTCACGTAAACCTATTTAAACTGTAGTGATAAAATATGTGTATACATATACATGGTTTTATCAAAGTAGGTACCGTGTTACGTTGCTTGCAAAATACTTTTAAAAAGATTAAACGGTGCAATGAGATAAAAAAAAAATACTTGCGTTTTTGTGGCGTGGCAAAAATCCTTTTGATTTTTGTTGATCCCGCTTCTGAGACTGTAGGGTTGATCTCAGAAGTAAAATACCGTATTTGCTAAAAATCACACTTTATTTCCTATTGTCGTATATAGTACAATTTACAATATATTTAGCACTTATTGCGTCCGCCCTCTTCAACTGCTCACGACTTAATGCCCTTCCGACGAACGCGAACGTTGTCGCCCCACCATCTTTAGACAATCCCTACTACTCGTTTTCACGGCGAGGGCGCCACTGCGACTCAAATAACAAACTATACTCATGACCTATTATTTCTAGAGATAATTAAGCGTCTTTAAATAATAACAATTGTACATAACGATCTATAATTATCATAAATAGGCTACAATATTACATCTGATAATTAATAAGCTAACAATTCGGATAGTTTTGGTTACGGATATTAGAATTATAAAATTATAAAAGTAAAATACAAATAGCAAGATTAGACTTTTATTTCTAGTCTAGATAATTGTTTATTTGGCCGGCGAAAACATTTAAAATCATATTGTAGTCTGTTAATTCGACTCCGTGTTTATCCGAAACTTTTATATCGATTACGGTTACGGAGCTCCATAGCATCCCTATTCTACACCACGCAGTTGACGTACTTGACCTTTCAGAAGGACAAACGTCATCCGATCGCGGCATAAAATATGTCTGCCGGGAGCCTTTATGACACGTCCACTCATGTTCACCCGATATACCCCTTTCGTTAATCGATTTCCATTCACGCTTCTTCTACATGAACGATTCTCTGAGGCGTTACTTTATCACTTTTCAATATGTTCTATAAATCACGTTCATTTATTTGATCATTCAATTTTAAGTAGAGACTAACATTCACCTTTTTTGTTTTCATTATTTTTAAGCTATTGCATAGCTTCTATCGCGGGCCTTGAGCGTGGAGACCGAATCCAGAAATTCCGTAACGAAAATAACCTAACACCCCCCACTCATTTGTTTTTTGAGCGTGGTGACCGATAAGAAAACAAATGAGTGATCAATCAATCAAAATTCAATTCAATGTGTGAAAGTGTAACTTCAATTAATATCAAAGAAAAAAAAAACAAAGGAAAAAAAATACTGCATAAATAAAATAAATAAATAATTATAATTGCATAATGTTACGTATTTATTGGGAGCGGGAATAACGCACGTGCAATCAAACTGCGAGTCAGTGTCATACTGGTTTATAGTACTGCGTCACACACACACGCATGTCGTGCGCGCTATACACATCATCTTAATATTTTTCTCTGCGTATTACTAATACACAACACATAGGTTGATAAAAATGCTATGCAATAGCTTTACTGCGGCAGTCCCCGAGTGCCACACGTCTTTTTTATTTCTCAGGTTTGTCTGTGTCTTAATAAAGGCTTTTAAAGGCATTTTTTTTAAGTTTTTACATTTCGCTGATACCTGACAAATTCTATTTTTTTTTTAAGGAGCTTTGTCACAATATTGATCATGTCGCTCCATCGTAGCCGAATCTGATATTGTGATTTCTTTTAAATTTTTGTAATAAATTTTGTGTAGAACTTTTGAATTCTCTTAAATTCTATGTAGATAAAGATGATTTAATTTTATAAACGTAACACGTCATTTATTTACGAAATTATTTGCTCGTTTGTGGCGGCAACTTTTTTGCGACTAGTCGGTCTGTAGCGCCATCTGAAGGTGGTTTCGCACCATATCGGTGTGAGTGATTAAATTCACGATATCTCTATTATGATGGTGAATCCTTAAAATCACCAATATAGCAGTCTCAGTTCAGCTAACACTATAGAATAGTTCACTATAGAATAAATTTCATGAAAAAGCCTTGAAACTGTAAGTCTCTAGGTCTCCTAACCTAAGATGAGAATGCCTTGTCATTATTATACACGTAACTTAAACAAAGAAATCTACCTTTTAATGTTTATTATAAATGTCTACACACTAAAAATAATGTTACCACAAGAACTCGACTCTTAACTCAAAAGTAACTACCTAATCGTTTGAAGTAAAACACACAAAAAAACTTGTAAGTAACTGAATAAAGGACTTCCTCAAGAGTTCCAACGACACGATCACCTTGTTTCAAAACATGTCCGTTTCACCCTAACAGGTGTGCCAACTGCAGAACATAAGATACCTTTTGTCCCGATCGTCACTGTCTCGCACAGTTCGCTTGTTAGACGGCTACTACCTACTGAAGTTAAATCGAGATACTTTTCGTATGAAGTCAAAAAGATTTTCAATGATAAACTCCAGTTTTTTGTTAGGTTAGGTTAGGTTGTTCATTGCTTACCTTCGATTTAAATATTTAATACAAAATTATGACTAATTATGTCACCCATAGATAATAATGTAATTAGTATTGGTTAAATTTTAATTATTGATTTATACCGATGATTTCTTTATTATTTGAATATGATTATTATAATGAAAAAAAAAGAATAAACATTGTTACGTAGTATTTTTTACCTGTAACTATTTGATTTTTTGTGCGTCATTTAAATACAAAACTCATGTCCTTTTGACACGAAATTTGTTAATAAATATTAGATATACATGTATATAAATGTTTGGTACTTAACTCTTCCGCAACGGTTGACCGATTTATATGAAAGTTTTTGTGTATATATATAGGCCTGAAAATAGGTCGTAGGCTATTTTTATACCCCTAAGTATTAAGGCTACCTATTTAAAAATATATTTTTTTACTAAATATCGTTTACCGAATCAGATAATTATTCTATAAAATGGGTAGAATAAAATAGAACGAAATATAATAAACTTTATTGTAAACAAAAAACTACTCAACAAATAATTCAACTTAAAAAAATATTTGTTCCCATGTTAATATATTTCCATTTTAATAGATTTCCAATTCAAACAATTTTTAGTCCTCGCAGTTGTTAAAGTTTCGCCCACTCGCTCACCACTTCAAACCTACTGAAGTATCGGGAGAGGGGGGAACTTTCAAAACGTTCATTTATCAGGAAATAAACGGTCGACGTATACTGAATAATATTCCGATTTTAATAAAGGATCACTCAGAAATGGACATTATTACAAAACTTGTTCGATGACCGTTGTTAGCAAGCTTATTGCTTTCATTCGACCGCCCGGATCAATATCTTCATTATCAACATTTATTACGACCAATGACGTGAATTTACACTATTAAGAGGGCCCTCCCCAACTTGTCTATTAACAACCATTCTTATGGTTTAAAGCTTGCCAGTTCATGCAACGCACTGTTTGATAAAAAGGCAATGCGAAAACAGAGAAATAATATCAGAAAGCTCTGCTGGCACTCGGTAATACCGTCAATTCACCATCAACTAGAATATTTCACAAAACTTATTCCAGGAATAACGTGTTTTTGTTTAAACCGTAAAAGCTTTTGTCATTCAGTAGGTCATCTACAAGCACCTCAAGGAGTTGTCAGCAACAGCAGGGACCCAGCCGAGTCGAAGCCTACTGGGGCCAGGGTCATCCGAAAGGGCGCTCGAGCCCGGTATGAAGGCTAGAAGGAACGGGGTGGGTCTTTTAGTCAGTAGAGTCTGACACTATCTCCCGCTCCGCCCAAGAGCGGGGGATGTCATTGCATGATTTTTTCCCACCATAAAAAAGGTATCTTTAAGTAAGGTTATACTTTTTTAGGTTTTTTTTAAGTACATTATGAAGGGTCAAATTGATGCTAAATAGCAAACTTTCAGAGGTCTTTACTAGATTAATTTTACTCAAATTTATAAATTGGTTTTAATAGAAGCCTAGATAATATCTACAATATTATATCTGTGTTTCCAAAATATCTAATAAAAAATGTGTAATAACATCATATTCGCGTAAGAGCGGTTGTATGAAAACAGTGCGGGTTGTTGTGCTCTTAAGTTTGATTTTAATGTTATACAATGTTACACTACTCTCAAATATTTGTAAGCAGGCACTTGTGGCGACATAAACTCCACTTGTCGACGCCAATAACAGGTGAAATGGTGTTTCAAAATGGAACGCGGCAGAGGCTTTCGATCACTTTGTCAAACAAATTGAACAGAACAGTGAAGGTGCGTTATGTTCAATGTTCAATACGTTACAACAAAAATAAAATAGGTACGGTAATATTTTTTGACTCGTTTAAGGAAGCTTTTCACGTCTTCCACTTTTCCCGCTTTTACTCAAATTGAATATAGGTACCTGACAAACATGTTATCCCATTATTTAACTGAAAATACTTTCGAATATGAAAAGCAGTGAAGTGTAAAAAAAATCTCTGCGCACAGTTATGTTATTTGCTATTCTTAATCAAACTTGATAGCTTTGTTTAGATTTAAAATATTAATCCAACATCTAACAGATCCATATATTATGCAAATCAACTCATTTAGAACCACAATTTTCTCTGTAAATTGCAATGAATAGCTTAAAAGTGTTCCTACTGCTGGAACTCAGGCCTCTTTTCAAGTAGAGGGCCGTAATCTACCACACAGTTCTAGTGCGGGTTAGAGGATCTCACTGTGGCATATTGTTTCGACTCTTTTTCTAGTTCTAGGACATGCTGATGATGTTTTCCTTCATCATTTTTAAAGTAGTGGTGATGAAATAATTTGAACAAAGTAAAGCGCTTGCTTTGGTTTGAACCCACGTCCTACAACTCTCGGACCAGCACCTATATAATATAACTAGCTTTTTCACACAGCTTCGCCTGCATCCATAAAATATAGCCTATGTCACTCAGGAATAAAGCAGCTTTCTATCGGTGAAAAAATTTTTGCAATCCGACCATTACTTCTAGAGGTTACCTCCTACAAACAAAAAAAAAACAATTTTTACCACTTTATTTTTAGAGAATATTTTTATCAAATGTTTATTTAAAAATATACATCTTAACTATATATTAAATCATAACTATAAATTAATAATAAGTATATACAAACTTAAAATAATAATATGTACAAACGGCTTCTTTATTATATTAGAGTAGAACTGTAGATGATGATAATGATAATTATTATATGTTTTTGTTTGTTATGTTGTAATATAATAATGACTCTGCACGTATTGGTTCCAACTGTTAAAGCAGATAGTACCTTTAATAAAATAAATAATAAATAAACTTGTAAGTCGGAGCCGATATCACTGGACCAGTGCTCTATGTAAATAGGTCCTAACTGAAATACCACACAAATTGACAGCACACAACACTATTCAAATAAACACTAACTCATTTCTCAAATGCAGACGCGACTCGTGACACCTACATGAAATATCATGTAATTAAACCGCAGTAATGCATTACTGAGCTGGGTTGGTTTCACTTTGGCCCAATAGCAAATTTACCTACATGTTTGTAGAATAGATTGTGGAACTCATTACCACCTGACATTCAGGGCTGGATCTATTTAAGAACTTTTTGGGCTGCAGCCTAGAGCTCCGAGAAATAGAGGGAGAAAGTATTGGCATAAAACAACAGAAAAAGTTAACACATAATAGATTTTAGTACACAGGTACTGCTTATTTCCAAACATTTTTTTTTCCAACAGACCTGAAAAGACAGATTAAAAAAAACCGGCCAAGTGCGAGTCGGACTCGCCCATGAAGGGTTCCGTAGCAGCAAGTAACATAATATAAAAGTTCTTGTAATGTGTTGTAACTTTGATCGATGTTTTAATAATAGTGTATTTTTTTCGGTTTATGACGCATTAAAAAAAAACTACTCACTGGATTTCGTTCAAACCAATTTTCGTTGGTAGTTTTTATAGTAATGTACATCATATATTTTTTTTAGTTTTATCATTCTCTTATCTTGGAAGTTAGAGGGGGGGGGGACACACATTTTACCACTTTGGAAGTGTCTCTCGCGCAAACTATTCAGTTTAGAAAAAAATGATATTAGAAACCTCAGTATCATTTTTGAAGACCTATCCATAGATACCACACACGCATGGGTTTGATGAAAAAAAAAATTTTGAGTTTCAGTTCTATGTATGGGGACCCCCAAAATTTATTGCTTTTTTTCTATTTTTGTGTGAAAATCTTAATGCGGTTCACAGAATACATCTACTTACAAAGTTTCAACAGTATAGCTCTTATAGTTTCGGAAAAAAGTGGCTGTGACATACGGACGGACGGACAGACAGACAGACAGACAGACAGACAGACAGACAGACAGACAGACAGACAGACAGACAGACAGACAGACAGACAGACAGACAGACAGACAGACATGACGAATCTATAAGGGTTCCGTTTTTTGCCATTTGGCTACGGAACCCTAAAAATGGATACAATAATATATAGAAAGAAATAAAACTGTAAACTTATGCAAAAAACTACATACTCGTATTTTACTCTTGTCTGTATAAATTGACAAAAAATATATACCGAGGCTAGGTTGTAATTTCTTTACGAAACGAATTTTGCTAAGAAAATAAATTAAAAAAAAAACCACCACTGGCATCAGAAAATCAGGTAAAGAATCGAAAAGAAAATTATAATCATGGAAAGAAGAGTGATAACGGACTTAACACTTTTAATTTTACCTTATTGATTTTTAACTACAGAACAACACAAGTAGTAGCACTCAGTTCAGCCTGCGTAAAAACACTAAAACAAAATCAAACCATCATCTGAAAGAAATGATCGACGAAGTAATCATTGTGCATACAGCTAAGGAATCTGTGTATCCTGATGGCTCCTACAATCCGGGAATCTTTAAGTCAAGCCTGAAAAGGTTGAACTGAAACTGAACTTCTAGGTAAGCGTGCTCCATCGTCAATCGAATCTTCGCTTTCCATCAGTTGAGATAGCGGTCAACCGCGAATCTATCAACAAGAAAAAAAAATGATTTGATTATAGAATTACCAAAAAGCTAAAATTATTCAACGATGTTATGTAACTGACCATTTACGATTCTGTCACAAAACAAAATTGCTCTTCATTTTTTGCCCTTCAGAATAAAAAGGCGCTTCAGGCTAGTTTTGCCTTTAGCCTGGCGAGAAAACAAAAACGATGTTCAATACGGTTCGTCCCATTTCCTTTTATATTGCATAAAATGAGTCCCCAAAAAGGATATGGACACGTGTAATCAATTTTAATGTAGAACCTAATACCGTTCAATTCCAGTCCGGAAAGGACAGAATTTTACATACGTAAAATCATCTTTGTCTGCCAGAATCGATTCCCGAACGGATCGCTTTACAAAGGTTCTATTTAAAACCCGGAAAACTGATTAAGTTACTCGGCTAATGGGTTTCTGAAATTGTGTTGTTTTAAATTATGATTCGGTAGAAATTATGAATATATTTTTTTGCCATTTCGTCACATTTTTTTCTACGGAACCCTGATCCGTTGTGTAAAAAAAAGGAGATTACTCTTTATTTATTTATTACTCTTTATTATTAGTAATAAGCATACCAACAGCACAATCACTTACAGTACAAATAAAACTTACATCTAAAAAATGACATTTCAGTAACCACGCAAATAACAGGTATGCATGACATTGAAAAATGAGAAATTAGAGACAAAGAATAACAAATAGTGTGTCCAGTACAACTAGATCCAGATCACTACAAAGACAAAACACACCGAAAATATAAAAAACGTACACTATTCACACTGTTTATACAGGTGGCGTCTGTATGAAGCAAAACTCATCGAGAAGACATCGATAGGGTAATCCAACAAGTTGGACCTTTCATTATAAAGCCTTGCCATACGTGTAAGAGGACTATTAGAAATGATGTTTAAAGTGGATGTAGGCAATTGAAAAATACGATGATGTCGCTTGCTGCGTTGGCTAGCCCTAAAGTTAAAATAATAAATCAACTCCGCATCAATGGAACCATTTATAATTTTGTGTAGTATAAGTAAGTCAGAATGGATCCGCCTTTCTTTTAAGCTAACCATCTTATAGTGCCTTAACCTATCGTAGTAATCAGGTATAGCTTTTCGGATCCCATTCTTCATACAGAGGTACTATTATTATTACTATTATTAATAATATCCGCTCTTTATATGAGTAGTGGTGGCCGAGTGGTAACGGCCCCGATTTACGACTTGTAGGTCGCGAGTTCAAACCCAGCCAGGAGCAATACTTTGTGTAATATATTTTATCACCATTGCTCTCAAAACATCGTGAGGAAACCGGCATGTCCTAGAACCAAAAATTCGAAGACATGTTACATTCACCAAACCCACACTGGGCCCGCTTGGTGGATTACTGCCCATTCCCTCTCCTAGAGAGGAGGCCTGAGTCGCAACAGTGGGAACATTATAAGGCCGACTATGCTTTACTAATAATATCAGCTATCTACCTATGAAAGTCCCGTCAAAATCAAATTAGCCGAAACAAACCGACAGACAAAAATAAAAAAAAAACGAATGTACTTTTTTATGCATTTAGTAAAAAAATATATATATATTTTGATATTATCTACAAACAGACACTTTAATTCTATTTTTATGTATGTAAAGATGTTTACAATTACCTATGTGTTTCATGTAATCAAAAATACATTAGGATTTCCATTTCAATGTACCGAAATATAAATATTTTTAACAGGAAATGAGAAAGGTTTGGTAAAAAAAACTCTTTATCACTGTACCTTTCCTTTTAATCAGAAATTCCAACAGACAGCGGAACCATTGGCCAGCTAAGTATCAGCAGCTCTTCAAAGGATTTGAATTAAAGTTTAATAGAAATCTGTCTGGACATTCAAACGAACATTGTTTGCATTTAAAATGGACGCTTTGAAGCCTCATCGCACACCACCATTACCTATAACGAACAGAAATGTGCTATCATATTCCAGTTTTGTTCCTCAAAGAGTAGAATTATTTAAAAAAATAACAAAAGAGAGATACTATACAATTATCTTAATACTTTATTCGTAATTCGTGTTCGTAATAAATTTACAATCAGAAATAATAATTCATATCGCAAAATATTTATCTTTAAAATCAAAATTCGTTTCGATATAATTAAAGTTCGATGTTGATTCGTATTAAAAAATATTCTGAATAATATAAAACGTATTATTTTGTTAAAGTATTATTATGTAGCACGCTCTATTTGGTTTCAATTTCGGGGTTACACTTTACAAACGTTTTGTTTTTAGAATTTCACTTTGTGTTTGTACCTTGTAATAGGAGGAGGGCGTGCCCAGAATACCTAATATACTATTAGCAGGATTTTGTAAAACGAAGAGAGAAACAGGAAGGGATTCTGAATGTAAGTGTCACGGCCTGCGTAAATAATGGTTTTTTTTTGCCGCCTCATTATTAAGGTAAAACTTATTGATTTTTTACCGGTATAGATACTTTCTGTGGAGGCTTGGAATAAGATTCCTGTATTAACAACTAGCTTCTGTCAGCGGCTTCGCCTGCAGTGAAATATTATTCTAAGGGAACATGGTACAACAGTAAATATCCTTTGTGCTATTCTAGGATACTTATGTATATCTATACATCCCTTTTTTTTAATTAGTAAAAAAAATGGGGTTCTCCCCGTACCCGTTATTGATCATATAGTAGTCAAATGTGAAAATAAAGCGAAGTCCCGATCACAAAAATATTCTATAAAATAATACAATCCACAGAACATAGGAATTATACAGCAAGAATCAATCATTTATGACAAATGCTTCAAAAATACTATGCGCAGTGGTTTTTCCATTTTGATCGTCATTTATTCATTCATAATAATAAACCGCCTGTACAATATTTCCATAAATTGAGTGACATTTTGAGATATAAACAAACTTTAATAAGTTTACTGTTTATGAATATTGTTTATTGAAACTACTCAAATAATAACCAGACTTTTTTCTAATAAACCATTTTTTATTCGGTGGGTTTTTTTTTATGATAGGAAAAATCATGCATTGACATCCCCCGCCCTTGGGCGGAACGGGAGATAGTGTCAGACTCTTACTGACTAAAAGATCCACCCCGTTCCTTCTAGCCTTCATACCGGGGCTCGAGCGCCCTTTCGGATAACCCTGGCCCCAGTAGGCTTCGACCCGACTGGGTCCCTGCTGTTGCTGACAACTCCTTGAGGCGCGCGGGAACAGTGCGCGCCGTCGACGACTTGGGCTTGGTCCAGACAGTTACCGGACGGCCGGACAGCGAGCTACCCATTGCTCACTGTCCGCAAGCCCGCGTCTACGTTGGCCGGAAATCGGGATCAGAATCCCGGCGACGGCGGCGGCGATAACGCCGTTGCCTGATGCGTTCGGCCTCCTCCTTTGCGAGCATTACTGCTTCGCAGAAGTCGGCGACCGCCTGCCACTCCTCCTCGCTCCGGACCATGGTCTCAACCAAGGCCCGGCGCGAGATGTCCCCGCCGCCGATCGCCCCCACGAGGGCACGGCGATGCTCCGCCCAAGCAGGGCACACCTCGACTGTGTGCTCCACCGTGTCCTCCGGGCGTTCCGCACGGTGGCGACACCCGGGCGTCACTTCAACATGGATCGAGTGCAGGAATCTCCCGAACGAACCATGTCCGGTGAGTACCTGCGTCTACGTCTACTTTTTTGGCGTTGTTAATTTTTTACTATTACATAACAATATTAACTTTTTAATAAAAATATTATTAAATACTTACATATTCCCAATTATGTTTACCAAATTCGTTAATTTATATCGTTCTGCTATTATGTATAACCGAAGAAATAAAAAAACTTTTTACAATAAAAATATAACTGACTTTAATGTTAAAAAACACTGAAAAGTATTAAATAATTTTAATTTCGGAAGTCGGTGTTTCTATAATAGTTTTGTCTCTTCGTTATTTAACACCGACTTCCGAAATTAAAGTTACTTTATACTTTTCAGTGTTTTTTAACATTGAAGTCAGTTATGTTTATTTTGTAAAAAGTTTTTTATTTTACACTTTTTAGTTATGGTACTACCACTAAAAGTACCTCTTAGACAAACTTAAATAACTTATAGCCACAGTGCATCTCATAACGATTCTAATAATTCATCATCAGATCATTTCAATACACCCCGCCCCCTTTTCTGTCAATCAGTCATCGACTACACGTATAAACAAAGCAACTTTACTTGTAACCACAGTTCTGCTGTGATCCTATGAGGACTTCTGTTCCATATCTTCGAATTTCATGTTCAGATCATAACGATATTTATATGGCATCAACTTGGAAGCATAACCTTTAAATCAAAAAAAGAATTTTCAAAATCGGTCCACAATTGACCGTGATACCGGTGAACAAACATAAAAAAAACATACATTCCGAACATAGAACCTCCTCCTTTTCGAAGTCGGTTAAAAAGTAATTGATTCCTTAGTCTACATTTAAATTCACTCTTTATGACTGATTATACTAATTTTAATACACTCTAGTCTGACTGTCATCAATAATATCATTGTCACTTACCTCAACTTGTAAGTACAGAATTTCAACATAAACGAGCGATTTAACGGCAACTTATTCTCACCGGATAGCTCCATAGCCCGAGGTTGCAAAGTAAGACGATCTCAAACGGTAAGTAAATGGCTCTTTGATGCTTATTGATATCACGAGTATACTCTACCAATGTACGAGTACCTCTCGAAATGTCTCAGATGTTTCCACGTCGTTATGCCCTGTTTGGGCGTAGTTGCTACTTGATTTGTCATTGGGCATTGAAACTTAACTTTGTACAGTCAATGCAACAGGTTATTTAACAAATTGTCTATCATCTAAAATCGACTGTAGAAGACTTACTTACAAGCTTTCTTCATTGTTTCAATCCATCCATCCTATTTATTTTTTTCCTATTTTATTAGGTACTATTTGAGAGAAAATAAACCAGGCTACAAAAATTCAGGGCCACTGATGAAAAATGTTATAGTCCCTTAAAATCATAGCATAAATTGAAAAAACAACTAGAGCATGTTTTGATTGACTGATTAATACATAAAAAAATATATTTAACACATTTTTTACACTATTTAATTTAATTCATTACTATTTTTGTCGTTTTAATACTTTTTACTTCCTCTACGAGGCCTATTACTTCATTAAGACGATGTGGTATGTTAAAAACAAATTTGAATACTATTTTGTCCACCAAAATATAATTTGCACCCATATTTCCTAACAAACGACCAGCGATGTTCTCTATGTATCTGGTAGCAGTCATATAACCGTATTCTATCTTCACCGTCTCCGTATAACTCTCCAAAAATATTTGAGTCCATACCATTATTGGTCCTCCACCGAATTATACCTAATTAAAAAAAAACTCTTTTTACTTTAATGTTTTACTCAGTTATGTGTAACATACAACAGTTTGACGAATCTCTTTGATGTATTTAAGAAACTATCCCATTTTTTTTTATGGTGACCCACAATTTTTGTAGCGTGGTTTATTTTAGTATTAGGATAATACAATTTCTCCAATAATTTGCATGGGATCCTGCTCTAAATTTTATTTCCGAGATGATGTTAGGCATAAAAGATTTCGGGATATGATTTCCTCACATAAAACGGAAACAGCTATTGAATTAACCGATTACAATAATACTGCCATTCATAAGCACATCAATCGCAGGCTGCTAAGATATAAGGCTATTATCACATCGGCGGCAGTATTCCCAGACCCCTCGGTCCAGCTGCCTGAACCTAAGTGCACAGTCGTGTATCGGTTGCCAAATCCTCGGGGGACGTCCACTTGACCCCATGATTCAGTGCATGTGTACACAGTTTTAATTTTATTTTGTGCCCGCTCCTATTCCAATTTATTGTCCTTATCGAACGTTCATTTTAAATACGGCAAGCGAGTGGCTTTGCGCTTTAAACGCTGAAATCTACCTGTATTTATTTTTATCTTTATTTATGTGGATTGAAAAATATAATTATTTATTGTTTGTGGATTAAATAAATTGTTTATCGATGTCGTATTTAAAATGGGGGTCTCGCTGGAAATTAATTATGAAAAATATGACGTCGATATTTACATAATTTGAATGTTATTAAACTGAAATATTAATCGGTATAAGCAACTACTTTAATGCTTACGTGGAGTGCTGCAGTCATTTTCAATACCGCACATATGTATTTATTTGTGACGTGTTTCCCAAATAAACGCTATAGTGGCAGGTGTGGATGGTAAATCGAAACAAAATACATTTCGGTATGAGTACTCGATTGGAATTGAGCATTAACATTTCCATGTACGTAAATAGAGTATATAATGTTCGTTTGTAGGTACTTTTCGTATGCAAAGTTTCCTCTTTTGGACGGCGAACCAATTTTATCGGTCATTTTATTGCTTTCGACGTTGCTCTCTTTACAACTTGGAGCTAGCTATTACATGAGGACGTATCTAAACTCCACAAAGATATCAGCTTTATCGCCGCTTGGCCATATTGCCCGTTACTTTGAGGATTGTTGAGAAATCCACGCTATTATTAAATTATAATATATTTTATTCAAAATATCTTTTTATATTTCTTTGTCTCTGTTTTACATTAGAAAATAAAGCTTGGGATTTTTAGAACGAGTTACCGTGACCCTCGCAAAGGGCCACTGGAGAAACATGAATGGATTTTAGTCTGTAAAAGTCTGTCAGTCCCTCTCGCTCCATTCATAACGAGAGATATTATTGGATGATGTCCTAACTCAAAAAAAAGATTTAAAATAAGAAAATAAAAAATTAATAACAAGGAATGTTATTAATACAACATTATAAAACGTAATGGTAAAATAATAACCAGTAACTCAGTACTATCTACTTACATTTTTACTATTATAGGCTCGATAATAACTCTCAATATTACTCAATTTCGGCATAAAAGATTCGAGGAACCTCGTTAACAGATATTAACCTAGCTAGTAATAAAATTTCACGACCAAATACCATAGTACATAGACAAAAATGATTATAATTTTATCGGCTATACCTATTACTTTTTTACGATCAACATTCTACCGAGGAGGCGTTCACCGCCTGATAATGTCTTCTCAGTTATTGGATTTACGATAGAGCTTCTGTTCAATCCTTTGTTTTTGTTTTCTTTCGAAATCCTTACTTTGCAATTTCCTAGGAACATTCGGTGTATGAAGGCGCAAGTGGCCACAATTAGCGAAATGTGTTCCATTTTCCAATACCAGCTTCGATTCTGTTTTGTTTTTATTCGTTGCGAAATCGTACCAAATTAAGTTTTTAGTTGAACGTGTGATACTCACAGACTTTAATAATAATTGGTCGAAATGATTGAGCTAGTATTTTGATATTTTCACGGTCATTGTAATTGACAAAAGCTGTTGTTTTTCATAGTACGTCATAAATCGGTTAGTAATCTCTTCAGCGGTTACACCCGCATCTTTGGTTATTTTTTCACTTTCATGGGTCGTAGTGTGATATTATATAATATTATATTATTATAGCCGTTCTCAATAAATGGGCTATCCAACAATCAAAAGTTTTTTTCTTCAAACTAGTTTTTCTTGAGATTAGCGCATTCAAACCGTACGTTTTTATCATTTGATATTAGCATAGATGGCGCAGTAGTTGAGCAATTGGCTGCAAGGCTACGCATCACAGCTTGGACAAAATTATAACGTAAAGAAAGTCGTCTCAGGTTTTGGTATTTTGCCTATCTAAGTTTACATTTTAATGAACAAACCAATGTTATTTAAAAAGACAAAAAGTATATTACACAAAAAAAGTATTTTACTATCTCGCTATTATACAGTTTTTCAAAAAATTTCAATAAACACTAACAACGCAGTACTGTTCTGTGACATCAAAAAAAAAATCCTTTCAAAAACAATGGTCACTCATTCACCGTACATTGATGGATTACAACGTCCACGCTTTGAGAGACGGGTTATAACGAAACAATGGATGTCGAAGTGTAGGTAACAGTGTATAGTGGAGCTACAAAGGAGCCTTTACTCGATATTCTGCAAACATAATAGGAGTGTTGATTGACGTAAATAATAACGAAGTTTTCAACGTGATGGTGCACGGTAAGTAAAATATTGATAGATATCGATTTTGGTTTACCTATTAGGAGCTCAAGATTATTGCCAATTGAGATTTTGATTAATTCATATTCATAACATTGGGGAGCAGACTATCCATTTATCGAGGGTGACGAATCAATCAACCCCGACTTACGAGTTGTACGTCGTGCTTTCAAACTCAGTCAGGAGCATAAGTTTGCGTGATTTATTTATTTCATCACCAATTCTGCCAAAACAGTGAAGGAAAACCTCGTGAGGAAACCGGAATGTCCTAGAACTTAAAATTCGAAGATATTGTGACATTCACCAAACCCACACTGCGCACTCTCGCGTGGTGGATTACGGCCCATTTCATTATATATCGGGCTGTTATCCGCGACTCCACGACTAAAGCGTATATTTTGTGTAGCCCTCTGGTCTGAATCCCAGTAGTGGGAAAATTAAAAAGGCTGATTATACTATAAATCAACCACCTGAGTAGATATCTCATCCCAAAGGATTATTCCTGCAACACTACTACTTATCTTCTCTTTCATAGTTTGCGTCACGCTTCTAACATCTTTGATGGCTCCTTTTCTATAAATATCTCCCACATTCCTTTTGCCACAGCCCTTCTCTCAAAATCTTTAAGAGGAAACTTAAAGAGCACTTCTTTTCATTACTGACATACAAATATATTAATATAATAATATATTTGTATAATAATATATTAATATCAATAGACGTATTTTGGTATTTATTGGTATGTGTTGTACCCCGGATTCTGCCCACGAATATGATCTCTGTCTTTCGCTCAAAGTTTGCTGGGAGAAAACTCATTGATGAGTTAAGCTCACCTTTGTACATGAATTGTCTAATCACAATGTAATATGTTAAGTACCTGTGTGCAAAAACAAAACAAAAAAAAAATACCATTTGTTCGTACCGATTTAACACCGAGTTACAAGTTGATATGGATAATTAATAAGTTTAAACCACAACGAATCTATTTGGATCGATTTGGATCTATTGATTTGATTGGAAATTGAAAAATTCAGGCAAAGTTTGTTTTTATGTTTTTTTGTTTATAGGAAGTACTTAATTTCTGAAAGTACTAGTCCGAATGCGAATTTTTTTTCACGTTCAAAGTTGCTTTATTCCTGAGTGACATTGGCTTTATTGTACGTAGGTGGACAAAACCGCGGGCAAAGCTAGTTTTCAATATAATCGTTGAACTGTGAAGCTTTCAGGTCTCGATAGAACAAAGACAACAAAAGAAAAGAAGGTGCATTGCGCCTCGAGTCCCAAGCTAAGAATAAGTCACCCCATCTGTTCTCAAGGGTGTCGTAAAAGTCAACTAAGAAATTATATCCAGTGGGTGGACAGTCACATCCAGTAGGTACACATCCACATCTACCTGTAGACACTTTTATACTTTTAAATCATGCTCTAAGGTAAATTCTTTTATGTCGTTAAATATTTAATATGTTCTGTTGGTGTTTGCTTCGATATTAAAAATAGGTGATGTCAGTTCTTTTTTTAAGAATTCGTTTGAAACACAGTGATAACAAGGCGTTTAAAATTAGGCGTTGTGTTTATTTATACTTCAATTTATTTTTCTGATTTGAATGAATTCAGCTGTAACTGTCCTCTTATTATAATCAATTTAGTTGGTGTAAATTTCAAATTTAATTAAATACCATTATATGTGCTGATATTAATGTGATTTACTTATCCAATACCTGTAGATGTGTGTGTATATGTGTAGTGTGAAGTTGTAAGTGATTTGCTTTGAAGTATACCTACATGAAAAGCATATCTCAAAGAGATACAAGGCTCCACATTGGAGACCTTTTAACTTTGGTGAAATATTCCGCTACAAAGGAAATAAATTGGATAACAAAATTATAAGAAATTACATTATGCTGACAGTAACACTGTACCTTACAAATAAAAACTTAAACTAACTCAATTGAATGAGTCCTTTGTAACTTCTAAGAGAACTGTTTAAATCTTTTCTTATTTATATAAGTAACTGCAACCTTTATTTTAATTTAATCAAGGTGCTATTCTGTTTACTCTCTTTACATTTACAACAACTAAGGATTGCGTCTTCATTTGAAAGAAAAACATTTTGTAAGAAAAATTCATTCATAACGTTAAAGACTGGGACAAACAAGTTCTTGCCGAGAATAACGGAAAAATGTAAGAAAATACCTACTTACTTTAAAACAAAAACCACAACGAAATTCAAAGTTGCCGCTAAAAGTTGGAATACAATTCCACGCGAGCGAAAGGCGTCCATTAAACGTTTGGAAACTGCTATAGACTTTTATGAGGCTCTCCGTACGTCATCGTGGAACCAAGCCGTATATTTAGCAACTTTGTAAAGTTATTGCTTAACGAGATGTGAGATATTAGAGATATTTTACAATGTTTTGGTTGTTGAGCGCTTAGTTTCGCGTTCTGAATAAGAAAAACCGTTTCTTTTCAATTTTTTAGTAAATTAGCATCATGTTGTGGGTGATGTCTAAAGGGGTGACCAGATGGTTGCAATCCAACGTCCCAACCAAGGTGACCTTGCTAGTTGTAATCCGTAGTTCCGTTCCGTGCCGTAAATCCGTAGTTCGTAGTTGTAATTCATTACATTCAACGCCCTTGGTTGAGAGGCGCGTTTTCCCAACCACCAAACGTATTGGCGCGTAGATTACATCCATGTAGCCGCAACACAAACCAAACATACAAACCATGGTCACCTTGGTTGGAACGCTAGTTTTAAACCGTGTGGCCAACCCATGCATCACGCAGAGATGAGAGTCAGCCCCCTTATCAATGTCATGATATTTATCTCATCATCATTATCACAGCTGAAAGACGTCCACTGTAAGACATAGGCCGCCTCAAGTGTCGCCACAACGCATCCATCAGATTTTCGCGACTCTTACCTGGGTAAGGTGGACCAATAACTGGTTATTGGTCCACCTTGTGGGAAGCCTTTCAAAGCTGCGTTTTCCAGTGCACGGTCACCTCTTCAGAATCTTTCGGCCCCATCGACCATCTGCTCTGCAAGCAACGTGCCTTACCCACGGCCACTTAAGTTTGGTTATTGTTTGGGTTATGTCGGTAACCTTGTTTCTCCCACGATTATCTTCATCCCTGGTACAATCACGCAAGGAAATTCTGAGCATAACCGTTCCATTGCTATTTGAGTAACTTTGAATCTCCTGACGAAACCCATTGTGACTTTTCAATGTCAGATAATTATCATCACTGGCAACATGCACGCAGAGATTTTCGTTTTGATCTGTATCTGCCGACACAAATTAAGTACAGTCTGTCTACTAAAGCTACGATTAAGTATTTCTCATACTTACTGAATCTAGAATTATAATTTGTATGCACTTTCTTTTTTTGAATTGATAGACTCGTTTTTGACGACTATATGAATATCTATTGCCTACCTCATCACTTAAATAGTCGTCAAACGCATCCGTATGATGGATCACGCTTGCCTAGAAGTGTAGCTATTAGGAAACATGGACTCCTGCAAAAAATCATGTAGGCACACTATGAATGTGGTACTGAATTTTTTTTTTGTGTATTATTGATACGTCCATCCATGCGCTCTCTGAAACAAATAAACAATTTTTGTTTCAGATAGCGAAATAACTAAACAATTTTTGTTTCAGAGAGCGTATGGATGGACGTTTCAATCATATTTATTCTATCTCCTTAACACTATTTTCTAACGTATTTACACCTGATTGTCAATAACACAGAATCACACATGTAAACTGTTACAGAATATCCTTATTCTCTATACACTGACCACTACAAAGCCCGTTTTCGTCGGGTATAAAGAAGGGAAACATGTTTATTTAACAAACAATGTAGAAGCAAATATGTGAAAACTTAAATTTAAAACGATAACATTGTATACCTCACGGGTGCTCCAAATAAGTCCAGTTCAGTATAATGTCAGACGACTACGTAGTAGTTACCTGACGCTAGTTTTCAACTGAAATATAATAATATATATTTTTTTTTTTTTCAAAAAGCTTAAAGCTTAATACTATGATTACATTCAAATACTGAATCTTAAATTGTGCAAATGATTCCCAAATTAAACAAAGCATAAGTATTTAAATCAGTTTAATTTGGGAATCATGAGCCTGATAGATGGATGGTTTATATTATATATTAAAACATTAATTTTAGTATTGCGAAACCCGAAACACGTATCTAGTATCAATATAAATAATGAAAAATTAGTTAAAAGCTTGTTATATCGCCTAGTTTTACGCACAAATACATGGTCACCGGGCTATCTGCGGGGTGGGGGGTGTTTTACTCTCGCATCCAGCTGTGTACTGGCTGGCGTCTAATGCCCGCTATGAACGTTCGTGGCCTGTCTTATACTTAGTGTCGGTGGTGTTGACTTGTGACCTTTTTTAAATAATTTTGGTGCAAAATATAAAATGGTGTAAAAAAATATTGGAATCGATTCAGTTACGGATTCTGAACAAACTGTATTCAGGTTTCGCATATATACTAAAACTAAGGCTGTATTACATCTTTGTGACGTTTAGTTTCTATGGGTATCACATATTTATACACCGCTAAATTTTGATCGTTTTAATCCCATAGAGGGTCGATCCGGTACACGAAACACTATCGATTTGTAAAGATAAAATTAAAAAATAAAGTACCTTTTTTCAAAACTCGTTTTAAATTAATTTACGCATATACGAAATTATTTTCTTTAAGAAAACGCCAACTGAGTGAGTCCAGTGACCTGTAGGTAGTAGTCGGCGTTGCGTACACACTAACGAAAAAATTTAACGGTGTAAGTTTTAATATTGTAATCAATTTCGTTTTCTGGTTCGAAATCATCAAATAGCACCTGGTAGGAGCGAGACGGAGTATCAGACTTTTACTAACTAAACCTACATTTTTTTAGGTGGGAACTCATCTTATTACATCATTCGCCCTTAGGTGAAGCAGGAGGACTTTTCAGACTTTTACTAATAATAATAATATTCCACAACTGTCACACAACGCCATCTGGTCCCAAGCTAAGCAGAGCTTGTGTTATGGGTACTAGACAACTGATAAACATACTTATATATTTTCTAAATACATACATACTATAGATAAATTACACCCAGACACAGAACAAATGATCATGCTCATCACACAAAGATTTGTCCTGAGTGGGAATCGAACCTACGACCTCCGGCATAGCAGTCAGGGTCACTAACCACTAGACCAACAGGCCAGTCAAAGTTTTACTGACTAAAACCCACTCTTGTTGCTTCTATGCCTTCGTTCCAGTGCCCTGGAGTTCTTTTTTGGACAACCCATGGCCTCAGTAGGCTTTGAACTTGATAAAGTAGGCGACGGCCTGCCAGTCCTACTACTACCGTTCGCTACCGCTGCTCTGCCCAAGCGGGACACACCTCTACCGTATGCTCCACCGTGTCCTCCGAGCAGTCCACACAATGGTGACACCCGGGACGTCCCAAGGCTGTGGTGAGTCTTTCTAAAAACCACGAGGTTTGTCAAGCATTAGACTTATTTATAAACTTTTCTTTTAGAAAAAGAAATACCTTATAATATCAACTATCTACAAGTGAAAGTCCCAACAAAAATAATCCAACCATTTCGGCGTTTTACCGGAACAAACAGACAGGCAAAATTTTGACTTTGTAACTTTATTATTGTAGGTATCAAATATACTTTCTTAATAATTAAATAAAAATGTTTTTTTATATAACGTCAATTTTATTTAAATTTATATTTGTATAGAAGACCATGCATTAAACGCAATTTTCTGGCCATCATTCTTCAACGACTACACTTTTACATCGAAAATATTATACTTCCTTATGAAGTTGCTAGGCATAGATGAATCTGCATCTCACTGAAGCCAGGAAGGGCTTATGTAAATGTAGGCGCGTAGTGTTTATTGTAGCGAGTGGAACGCTCTCACAACCGCATATCAGGCATACATGCTGCTCTGTTGACTCTCACGACACCCAATATGCTGGATATCATATACACTCGCTGTTCTACGTTTATTTCGTGATCGTTTATATAACGCATGCCAGCTTTGAAATGTAACCCGCAAAATGGCTTTTACACAAAACATATTAAAGCGTATAGTCCCTTGAACATCTAGGCAGAATTAAATTTACACATATGTATATGTACGGTACTTGTGCACTTAATTCCGACCAGCTGCGCCTGGATAGAGCCCTGCTGACCTCTAATTCACCTAACCCCAAGCGAACGCCGGTTCGCGCACCTATTGTCTTTCAATTGTGTCTGTGATTCCCACGATTGAAAGGAAAATATATCTTTTTATATAATATTTATATGCTATGTACATTCTGAAAAATACTAAATCAGCTTTTTTTTGCGTAAACATATTTCTAAAGATCTAAGCCATTTTAATATGCCGTTTGAGTATGGAAAAGAAGCAAAAAAATATTATGTTGTTAAATTTTCTTTAGATGAATCTATGATAAACACAATACTTTTTTTAATTTATCAACTCAGCCGTTACCGAGAGTAGGCTTCAGAAAGTCACTGTTTTATGAGACTGCTCGGGCGCTAGAGCCTTAAGGTAATAGATACAGATTAGTGTGTACCTGACAGGTTTGCCTGCACACCTATCAGGTAAGCTTGTGTGAAAACCTGCACAGTTGTGCAACATACACGCTCCGATATACCTCTAAAACTCAACTGTACAGGCATTCCTGTCAGGTATGAGTTAGCGTATATCGCAACCTTTAAGGTTTTTTTTTTTTTTGATATAACAGTAAGTTTAATATTAGCCTATAGATATAAACTTTCAAGTAATTTTCAGCCAGTAATTTGATTCACTTTTATTTGAATATAAATTAACTGTAGGAAATAATTTTGTTGATATTAACATTGGACCGAGAGCAAAGACGTAACTTGGAAATTAAGAGCAAGTTTTAATTGACTTCAGCTTAACCATAGGCTACATTCAAAGTGAAGAAAATAAAAAAAGTGGATTGTTTCACTGAGAAGTTATAAGTCGTTTAGCTAGCCTTGGTACCATTAGTAGCAGACTTGAGCTTCCAGACTGAACATTGCATTGCTAAATAATGTCAATATGCACTTTGGTTTGCACTCAAGTTAGAAACATTCTCTCTGCGAGTCTTTTAAAACAATATAGATATAATATTAACTTATATTCCGGGCAAGGGTCAGCAAATACGTGAAACATTTACAAATATGGTTCCCGCACGGGTAGAGTAAGTAATACATAGATGCTATCTGTAAAGTTATCACGATATAGATTGTTTATCAGTTGGCATATTCGTATACTTTTTTGTAATTCTAACACGTCGGGGGCACGGCGTGGTTCTGCTTTGTACAGCGCGTGTTATTTGAATATGTATGAGGCACGGTCGCGTAGTTCGTGCCACCCGCTTGTATGAAAATGTGATGTCCCGATAAATTGTCAAAAGGGTTGATCGGCAATGGAAAATGGCCGCCGAAAATATGTCCACAGAATAATATAAAATAGCTGCAGGCTACACTCTCTGCCATCAAAGATTGTTTATTTATAAGCTGTTGTCTAAACCGAGGCTTACGATGCACGTTTTCAAAGCAGGTAGCTTTTACCTTGGCAAAATAAAGTTTTAGTAGCGAGAGTTTTAGTGTGCAAAACTAAAATTTTGTATATTTTTATTGAATTGGTTTTTTGGTCAGGTTAGCCCAGTTTGGGTAAGCAATAGCCTTTTCATCTAATTGTATTAAAACCGTAAAATATTCCTTACGATCTCTAACATTAGCAACTTTAAGCTGTATTTGTGTATTATTATTGTGTTGTATTCTTTCACGTTATTTTATGATTTTATTATGTTTAAGATCAATTTTAATTCCTAATGTTTTGTTTTTTTTTATTATTATTTTTATATCATAGCAGGTACTTTTTCCATTCAGTATTTTGATGGGGCATGCATGCTAACCTACAAAAAATAGTACCTTAACTTTTCGCATTTTATTATGTACTTGTTAGTTGGTAAATAAAATAATTAATTAGGAAATATACTAAAATCAGTAAGTTGTCTAAAAAATAGCAATAAATATGTCTGGCATGACAGGATAGATCAGTCAGAAAAACCTTTATGTCAGCATGATATTTAGATCTAAGTAGTTTATTTTTTTCAATTTTTGTTAGCTTTAAAGTGAAACCTGTGTTATTTTTGCTTATTTTGACTTCGTAATTACGATAATTTCCTTTGAGGCAAAGTTATTTTATACAAACTGAATCTTCATGGAACATAATTAAACGTTCGTTACCAAAAACCTGTCAGTCCCTTATAAAAGCAACTCAGTAATTTTGATCCTTTATACTCGTCAATCTATACAAAGGGAGCATTACTGTGATCTATGGCCTGGAACGCACTGATTTTCCGCTTAAATTACGCCTCGGAAGCTCTGTAATAAGCGCCCAGAATTGGATAACTCTAAGCACTTTAAAGCAAAGATGGGTCACAAAGTTAAAAGTCATGTTACTTAAAAGGGGTTTCTTGGGGTCGAAAAGCTCGGAGGAGGGTAAAAGAGGATTGCCTCCGCACACCTGTCGCCGCCGTGATATACCTCCTTGCAATATAATATATTATTCCGTACCGGAGTCCCACGCGTTCATTCTGGCGTCACGGAAAATATTCGCCAATAAGAAGACGCAATACGAAACATACTGCATTCTCTTTACGTTCTACGTGCGCCGATTGTAGGTACTGTCATCTGGAATATTTTTAACATCAAAGTTATTTTTAACATATTTAATTTTTAAGCTATTGCATAGCTTCTATCGCGGGTCATGAGCGTGGAGACCGAATCCAGAAAACAAATGAGTGAACAATCAATCAAAATTCAATTCAATGTGTGAAAGTGTAACTTCAATTAATATCAAAGAAAAAAATACAAAGGAAAAAAAATACTGCATAAATAAAATAAATAAATAATTATAATTGCATAAGTTGATAAAAATGCTATGCAATAGCTTTACCGTGGCAGTCCCCGAGTGCCTCACGTCTTTTTTTAACTCCATTTGCATAAAATACAAAACACTTCTATTTGAGGTTCTGTGGCGATTTAAAAGCCAGCAAATCATTTGGTGTACGTGCGTTTCGTCTTTGTGTCAACCAGCTTTAAAAATCCAAATATTTCCATAAAAATTAACTTGAACAAAATATTTCTGTGGTTTCTAGTTTTAAACAGGATAAGTTTTCAAAGTGTTGAATCAGAAATTAACTGATGTGAAATCATAAAAATCGAAATTAAGGAACAAATGCTAGCTAATAATCAATAGGTGCTAATTATATGAATTGCTTACCAAATCAATGATTTACATTTTGCTAATAAATTGCAAGAAACAGAAAATCAAAATTAGAGGCCTATTTACCGTAATAATTTTTTGTTAATGTAAACAAATTCGTTTGAAAGATTTATAATGAATAAAAATTTATCAAAAGGAACGAACAGTAATTGGGAACAGTGTATTTTCTCGAAAATTACGGGCATCAGAACACCATACAATTTGCGTCTAATGATTTCGGTCTTTCTTTTTTTTCGGTTGGGCATTGTTTTACATCAAAACACAACAAGATTCTTGAATTTAAACAAAAATAACTGCAAATTGCGTATTTTATTCCTGCTTTATTAGTTGTACTTGAAACTATAAATAACATACGTATATTTATCTTAATATATATAAATCTTGTGTCACAATGTTTGTCCTCAATGGACTCCTAAACCACTTAACCGATTATAATAAAATTCGCACACCATGTGCAGTTCGATCCAACTTGAGAGATAGGATAGTTTAAATCTCAAATTATAGTCACAATTTTAATTTATTGCTAATTATTTGTCTGTTATTATTTGACAGTCACAATTATCTGTTAACTCCAAATGATTCTAACAGATGTCGATCCCTTTCGACTGGGTTGAGTAAGTAATCAATAGATGGCGCTGCTATGTTTAGCCACAGCAACGTGTGGCCGGGTCAGCTAGTTTATATTATATAAAAATGATACAAAGACCAACCATGTCAAAATACAAATCATTTCTACATGACCGCTTGAGATTATGGAGTGGCGACCTCTCATAGGATGGACTGATAACCTGGTGAGGATTGCGGGAATCAGAGAGATGCGAGATGCACGAGATCGCTTGTTGTGGCGACGCTTGGTTGAGGCCTATGTCCTGCTATCGACGTCTTTCTGTTGAAAAGATGCTTATGATGACCGTTTGATAAAAAAATAAATCAACCAATGCTAGTTGTTCATACTAGTTGTGCCCGCTACTTAATTCGCATGGACTGCAGGATTTTGAATTTATTTTTTTCTAAAATAAAAGTAGCCTTCGTTACTCCTTATTTCATCAGCTACCTGCTAAAAGAAGTCCCGAAAATCAGTACAGCCATTTCAAAAATTTGCCCGGATAAACAGACAGACAGACTTGAAAATTGAGATAGACAAAACATGTAAAAAAAATATTTTGGTGTAAAGCAGTTATTTCAATATTACAAACTGACACTCCAATTTTATTTATATGTATAGATGGATAGATGTATAGATTTGACAGAATTTCTCTCAATTCAATGAACTTCTTGGCATAGGGCTCCTTACATCTTTCTCAGTCTTCCATCACTAGCGACTCTGCTCCAGTTGAGACAGGTTGTTAATTTCATATCATCTTCATGTCTTCCCCAGACTCGTTCGATTCCTTTTGCCATCGCAAAGCAAGCAACATAATCTGTCACTAGATATACAACATTAATTTTAGTATTTGCGGTACCCGATACACGCGTCTAGTATTTTATGTAAAAAGTCTATATACAAAAGTTCATAACTGTGTCATGAAAAATCACAGACCTTGTTATGTCAGCAAAAATACATAGTCACCCGGCCATCCAGGCGACTAATGTTTTGAGGTTTTGCACTTGCACCCAGCTTCGTGCTGGCTCCTAAAGTCCACTATGACTTGTCGTGACCTTTGTTGTTCTTAGTCTTAGTGGTGTCCAACTTCTGACCTTTTTAAATATTTTTGGGAAAAAATATGACATGGTGTATCGATGTGGAATCGATTCATCTACTGATTCTAAACAAACTTTATTCAGGTTTCGCATATACAGCAAGTATTTTTTATCACATTGTCACCATTTTTATCACCATATGTAAAAAAAAGTCGTGTGGCACTCGGGGACTGCAGCGATAAAAGTTATTGCATAGCGTTTTTTATCAACTTATGCAATAGACCTCGCCAACAGCTGCTTAACCCCACCCATCCAAAACGCCGACAGCTGCTTTCACTCATTTGTTTTCTTATCGGTCACCACGCTCAAAAAACAAATGAGTGGGGGTGTCAGGTTATTCTCGTTACGGAATTTCTGGATTCGGTCTCCACGCTCAAGGCCCGCGATAGAAGCTATGCAGTAGCTTAAAAAAACATTATTTAATAACAATGTTTTAGTCTGTAAGCTTTCATTAAAAATAAAAAAATATCTAGAGAACAAATAAACAACTACTACACAGCAAAAATAAACAGAACAATTACGAAGAAAGTGTCCATTGTCCATACAGTGTTCGCTGCTATAACTTGGAATTCAACAATGAATAGTTCTTCATTTCCGCACGAGTGGACTCGCTTGCTGCACTGAATTCAAACAATGTTCGATTGCTCTGTTACTTAATGGCCGCCTGTGACGACTGATTTATTGATTGACCTGTCTGCTCCAATGAATGCCGCTACCTTATTTCTCGTTAAAAGTTAATGAAACGCCTGCATGTAGATTCGAGAATATTTTTTAAGTTTAATTTATTTTTAAATGCGTAGGTGGTTTTTATTTTATTTTAAATTGCAATTCTTTTGCTGCGGTCTTCCTGTCGGATTGTAATTAAGGGCCCACGCTACGTTTACTACTACTACGCTACGTTTGAAAGGCGGACGCCCGCGCGGTCCCATACAAAACTACTCCGCCGCGGTGATCCGCGCGGGCATCCGTCGCGGAGAGTCGCGCCCCGCGCCCGTTTAGCTACTTAATAATACATCAAAGTTCTCTATCGACACGACTACATGCTTTACTGTGCAGGTAATAATTCAGTTTCCGTTACGGGAACGTCTCACCGGTCTCACATGAAACACACGCGACATCACGGAACGGGTGCCCGCGTGTACGCCCGCTTAACGCAGCGTTGGCCCTTAGGTGTCTTCAGAGTTAGAGTGAATAGGCTCTTAATAAACTAGTACGCCTTACTATCAACGATCGCATCACTGCTTGCGATCATGTGGAATCGCAGTCAAGTTCTAGATTATATCAATTAAAATATATATATATATATATATATATATATATATATCGCCGGCTGCTACTTGTATGTATTTTTAGGGTTCCGTACTTCAAAGAGAAAAAACGGAACCCGTATAGGATCACTTTGTTGTCTGTCCGTCTGTCTGTCTGTCTGTCAAGACCCTTTATCACAAGAACGTGTGGAAGTATCGACTTGAAATTAAAACCATATACTCAAGTCTGCGATCCCTTTAAGCTGTAAAAATGAAACTTCTAAGTTAACGAAGAAAAATACTTTTTTTATACTCTCAATGATCGAGATTCATAGGGTACTTCCCATTGACCCAGAATCCTGAAATTTTGCACAAAGCAAGGTCTTATAGCACAGGTATAGGAAAAAATCTGAAAACAGTAAATTTGTTGTTACATACGTCACAAAAAAAAAATGCAATTCGGAAAAATCTTCGAGACGCCATTCGGAAATTGAAAATTGGTCCGGCTCGCACTTGCCCAGTTTTTTTATTATTAGATTTCCTTTTTTGTAAATTTTTATCTTGGTATTTATCAATAAATATTGAAAATTTTACAACAATAATTTTACAACAATAAATATAGAAAATTACAAGAAAATTGACCGCTTATATTCATTTTACTGTCTTCAAGTGCCAATTTTCTTTGCACCGGATATTCAACTAAGTCACGATCGTAATCTAAAGAAAAATCTTTTGGCTAAGATTTACGATTAAGCTCACTGCACACGTTTAAATATTACAAAATCTAGCAAGTAACTAGCTGATACCTGCGACTTCGTCTTCGTCTTTCTTCAAACTCGTAAAACAGCTTCAGTAATGCCATTTGGTTAAAATTTCAAGCTTGTTTTGCGTGTAACACTTATTCCATTTTTAAAATGATTAACCTTTAAACTATTACTAGTGAAAGTCCCGTCAAAATCGGTCAAGCCGTTTCGGAGATTAGCCTGGAACAAACAGACAGGTAAAATAAAAAGGTTTTTGATACAGATATCGAATATACTTTCATATGCAATTAGTTAAAACACTTCAATTTTATTTATATTTACATGTAAAGATATTGTATTCAGAATAATTCAACACGCTCCACCGTGAACAACAATGTGGCCAATCATCGAGCATCCTCGATATGAAGAGTGTTTTCTCTCGACTTGCAAAAGAAGCACACTTACATAAAAGACTTACTTATTCACACTTGACCTCTGTAAGAGGCACGAATAAGTATGTAAGTGGGAAAACGGTAAGATAAAACGGAATCAATACGCAATAATCGCTATTACCGCGAGTGCGTCCGTACGTTAAGAGGCTGCTTTTCCACTCGCCTATCAACACCGAGCATGGTTTAAAAACTTGTTACTTCATCTAACGCAATTCAATGCGACGTTTGACGAAAAGACAATGCGAAAAAAGAGAGATAACGCCTGCAAATTCTGTTGCCATTCGGTAATTCCGTGATTTATTCGAATATTTTACAAAACTTGTTCCAGGAAATACGTGTTATTTTTAAAACCTTAAAAGATTTTGAAAAATAATTACGTTATTTAGAATTTTGATAAAATTCGCAAGGCTTTTATCGTTATACATTTTTGAATATTTGAATTTTTAAGTAAATTATGAAGTGTCAAAGTTCCTGCAAAATAGCAGATTTTCAGAGGTCTTTACTGGATTCGTTTTACTCAAATTTATAAATTGATTTCAATAGAAGCCTAGATGATATCCTCAAGATACTGTGTTTCCAAAATATTTAATAACGTTATCGTCGCGTAAGAGCGGTTGTATGAAAAACAGTGAAAATGTATGTTGAGTTGCATCCTCTTAACTCGATCTATCAATCACCTCTCGGGTAGCCGAGAGGGTTCGGCAAAAAACTTCGGCCTCCCCCCTCTCATTATTTCAAGCCATTGTGGTTGTTAATTCGTGTTAAATTGTGGGCGCTCCTCCCCGGTCAATCGTTGTTCCTTTTTTCTCTTTAATAAGAGACAATCCTGAATCTGAGATAATAAGATTTTCGCGGTGAATTGGATGGTATTTGTAAAGTATTTCACGTTAATGAGATTGTAAAGAACAAAAGAGAGCCGGAGTGCCGGATATTTAATTTTCCTTCACGTCCATTCTCATTAGACATTGGGGAAGAATCAATCATTATTTTATTTTGAAGTTAATTTACTACAGAATCAGAATCAGACACAGAATTTTAGAACATAGGTGTTTACATGAGCGCTATGTTTTGCCGTGAAGGCGTACAAATTTTGATATTATAAAATCGTTAAAAACTAAAAAGAAACTAACAGAAATAAAAAAAAAAACAAAATTAAACTCTCACAAGAAATAAATAAAAAATGTTCATTTTACATTTACATATTTTTTTTAAATAAATTTATAATTAAAGGAAACTTACTTAAAATTTGAAAATCAGACTTTAAAATATATAATATAATATTATTATATAAAACAATTATTACATGTAGCATGTATGTGAAATATTAAAAAACATCTTTTAAAAAATCCTTTACAGAATAGTAACATTTTTTAAGTAATAGAGAGTGGAGACTTTTCTTAAATTGTAATGGGAGCAAATTTTTTATACTGAAATTTTCGGTCAGGTATTTTATTATAACTACGTAAGTGATTTTTTTTTTAAACTAACCTAGGCTTTGAAGGTAAGATTTTTTTAACAAAAATACTTCCTCATCATCATGTCAGCCGGAAGACGTTCACTGCTGGACATAAGCCTCTCTCAAGAGTCGTCATGACAACCCCTCTTGTGCGTCTCTCATCCAACGGATCCCCGCAACTCTCACCAGGTCATCGGTCCATCTGGTGGGAGTCCCTCAGCACTGCGGTTTACATGTGGTTATCCCTTAACGTGCAATTTAGCTTCACTTTTTAGGGTTCCGTACCTCAAAAGGAAAAAACGGAAACCCTTATAACGGAACCCTTATAGGATCACTTTGTTGTCCGTCCGTCTGTCTATCTGTCTGTGTATGTGTCTGTCTGTCAAGAACCTATATCTCGAGAACGCGTGAAAACGAATCGAGTTGAAATTAAAAACTTAAACTCAGGTCTGCAATCCCTTAAAGCTGTGAAAAAATCAAACTTCCAAGTTAACGAATAAAAATGACACGGCCGTTTACCTATGTCGCAAAAAAAACGTATATTTTGACACTTTCAAAGATCTAAATTCATACGGTTATTTCATCGGTAGAACTCCCGTTGACCTAAGGTTTTATAGTACAGGTATAGGAAAAAAATCTGAAAACAGTAAATTTGTTGTTATCTAGGTCAAAAAAAAAATGCAATTTGGAAAAATCTTCGAAACTCCATTCGGGAATTGTAGTTTGCACGAACCCGCGAGTCCGACTCGCACTTGACCAGTTTTTTTACACTGACCGGCATTTGACTATTTAAAAGTGCATGCAAATGGTCTATTTGAAATAACTGCTTTTGATTCGATTTGATATGATTGATTTGGCCCTAACAGTTTAGCAAAACTTTGTAATAACCTAGGTCCTCCTACGGATATCTTCATTTCTGATTTCATCACGCAAGGAAACTCCGGGCATATCTTTTTTAATTGCCCTTTAGGTGACTTTAAACCTTCTGATGACTTATTCTACTCCAGACTAAATTATTTGAAACCTCAATTTAACTGATACTGTAAACCCTTCTGTTACCTTACTTTCTAAGCACCGCCAAAGTTTTAGTTGCGAGTTCTTTCCTTATCACAAAAGCAATAATTCTACTTTTTAGATAAAGTGCTATCTATTGATTTAGTGGCTATACTCAGTAATTTTTCGACCGTAATAAGTCTCTTAAGAATCTTCAGTTCGCGTTTATCTTACTATCGCGACATAGCTAAATGTCTTCTTCGTACAATTTTTCACAATTCCACCTTGTCCAATGTCCCGGATGGTTCCTCGCATCGGTCCTTACGACCTCTAATATGGTTGGGCCGACCGATGGGACCCACTATTGGGACATAAGAGACGAGGCGTCGTTTTCTCAATAACCCGAAGGCTTTCAAGGAATATGGTCGTTACCTCAGACGTCTATCTTATTGTCTGCTACATCACGTACATTTGCCGAAATAGCCACCGCCGTCTCATTACTTATCAGTTCTAAATGTTACCTTAATGTTACGGCAATAATAAAGTTTTATCTGGCAATGTCTTCAATGGAGATAAATTCGGACGTTATTCAGCTTGTATGAGAGTAGCTTTAATAAGACGTATTTCTAGCAACAATGGCTATTGGAGGCGTGAAATATAAGTATTAAAAGACAAGAGGGTAAGTCCAACAAAGCCCACGGGCTAGGGCCCGCGCCGCTAAGCCTCCGGTCGCCTCTCACGCATCCACCCGCATTACTTCTAATTGTGATTTAATGGCCCTCCGCGGCGGATCTGCTTGACCTTAAAAATAAAATATATCGCACATTTTCTCATGAAACTAGTATTTTTCTCTGGGAATTCTGTGACGACAAAGCTTTTTGATGCCTTGATGTTTCATGCTGAAGTATCTCTTAATGCCATATCACAACTTGTTGTGATGTTTTTGACAAATAAAAATATAAAAATATATAAAATAATGATGAGTGGAAAAAAACTTTTTTTTTTCAAAACATAAGACTTCATTGGAAGATTTCCAAAGAAAATGATATTCAAGAATATCATTTCCTCTGGCTTTTCCCCCAGATGTGGAAATGGGATATAAAATTCTTATTAACAAACACAATAATACGTTGATTACAAAAGTCTGGGCATAAAAGTGAAATATTTAGCACAAGAGACAAAAATGTTTATGACGATTTTGTTGGAATAATTTTGCAAGGAAAATGAGAAAATTGCCGTCGCACGATCCGACCGTGCTAATTATGATTTAATGGCAGCCTGCTGGCTGATGAGTATTTTTACAATTTGCTAGGGTCAGTACGAAACACAGCCCGTCATAATTTAAATATTATAATTTTATTGTAAATGTACGTATGTCTTGACTTTTCATTTCCTTTTTGACCTGATAATTTTGAACATATTCATACACATAATAAGGCAGGTTTACGGTGTTGGTACGTTTGATAATGTTATATATTATATGATTCGACCAAATCATGTTCCTCCAGCTGCACTTTGTGGGACTTCAAATAAACCTGCAGATGAGTTTTCTATCTCAAAGAGTTCAAAAATATTACAACCGCAGATCGATATAGGTCAAGAGATGTACTTGAAAATATTTGATTTACCTTTGTTATCACAAGCGTATAGTACCCACTGGCTGTATAACCGATATAAAAGTATTCTTCAGTGTTATCTCAACGGGTATTCTTCAGCGTACAAAGGGCTTATTCAAGGTATGTTCAATCGATTTCGTTAGACAAAGAGGCTATTTTATAAAACGGTCCATTACAGGAATCTTCCAATTTGCTGAAATGAAGACGTAGGTAAGGCTTATCGTTTGGGACAACCCCGATTCAGAGAAGACAGAGTTATGCTCTTTTCCAGTTCCGTCTTATATCCCTAATATCAGCATATCTATACACATAGGAAACACAAAGGAATTTCTACTCGCATCTTTGCGGAATATCTCGACAGACGAAAATTCGATTTGGGCGCGAGATAAAAAGATCTCTCTACGTATTCGTATTTGAATGGATGAGCAAACCATTACTGTATTAAAAAGTATTACGAACGCAACATTATTGGCGGCGAGTGTACGGGCACGACGCGGCGACGCGACGACGTCTGTAACTGTGCCTTCACATGCGACTAGAAATTCAGTGAACTTTTGTGCGACAAGGCGCGTGTATTTTTATAGATGTGTTGTGCATTATATATCGTCTCGTGACTTTGGGTCCTCAGTTTAATAGCTTACCTGTGTCTCTACAAGTCGAGCTCCTCCATTTCTCATGAGAAGGTGACCTCGAATAAAAAGTACAGGTAAAAATGCGTAAAATAGTAAAACTCCTAAGGAATGATAAAACCTACTCTCTATTTAAAAATGTAAAATTTGAACCATCTTCTAAAAGAGAAATATATTACATACCTAATACTTAGAAGTTAACTTTCTAATATAGACTTATTAAAAGAACACCATGCCGTCTCATTCCCTCTCCAAGAGAAGGAGGCCTAAGTCCAAGCAGTGAGAACATTAAAAAGGCTGATGATGTTGAAAAAAAAACATTGCTTACAGAACAAATGGTCAATGGGGATTCTCGAGTGGCGACTGCGTACCCGAATGACGCAGCATTGGTAACCTACACCTCCCACAATTATACCAAAGACCTAGTGAAGATAGCGGGAATCCGATGAATGCAACACGTACAGGACCGGTCTGTGTGACCACATTTGAAGGAAGCGTATGTCCAGCTATTATCGTCTTTCAGATACATTACACTATAAAGTGTTTAACACTTGCCACGTACGCAAAAACTGCCTGTTTCAATACCATAAATAACTCATATCTCGCATAATTACTTGAACTGGTAGTTTTCACATGATATGTGGACATTTATCGTTTTGAAGGAAGAATCCAATTACGATAACGTTATGTTCCGCATGAAAGTGTCGCATTTATGATAAAATATTAATGTATTTCAATTTGGGAAGGCTGCTACAGACCTCCATAAATATCTGCCGCGTTGGGACCTAGCGGGGACGCGTAAATACTTCGACTAAAATTGAATGTTATTATCCGTGAACTAGCGCCCGCCAGTAAAAGTGGGACGTTTTTGATGTTAGATAAAACTCACCACAACATATTGGATCGTAAGACTGTATTGAGGCATATTGGCTGGAATTGCGGTACACGTGTGTAGGTTATCGATACAAATATTTTTGAAAATCACTCGGGTAAAAGCAGGGAGGAATTCTTCAAGCAATAAATAAACGTAAATTCGTTAAACACCATCAAGTGAAAAATATTTTTCACCTCCCACGTCTATTACAGGAAATCAAACGCAAAATTTTCCATTACCGTTTGATTCTAATATACAGCGGTAGGTAAGTGAATTCCAATTTGTATGAGTCGGACATTAATGCGTATTCATGTGGCACGAAACGGGACCGGAGTGAGAAAACGAGAAAATCAACACACAAACTGCATTTGGCAACAACTTTTAATGCAATATACTAAAATTGGTTTTCCAGCGTCTGCGAACGGAGACGCCGTCGCCGAAACACTAGATACGCGTTAAGAAGAAGTTAGAGACAGATTTATAGGTCCAAACGGGTCCAAACAAACGCAATACGACCCGATGCTATCCTATCAACCAAACAAGTTGTTTGTAGAAGCCGACTTTGGTCATTTAAATGTTGGATTTGATAAACTGCAAGCCGAAATTGCTTTGGGGCACGTTAGAATAGCGTGGACCTTGCATTGAGGGTTTAAGGAATGCAAATTCGGTTTAAGTTGCGACTCACTATAACTATTCTTGGTACTATGGACTATTGTATTGGTAGAACAGCGGGTTTGTGTTTTTCGAGGTGGAGAAATTATCAAAAAGTTATCTCACTCTAGGTAGAGTGAGAGCGGTAGAACTATGTAAAACTACCCTTTTTAATTGATTTAAACTGGTGCTTGACTGCGATCCCATCTGTTGGTAAGCAGTGATGCAATCTCTGATGGTGAGGCGCACTAGTTTATGAGCCTATTCATTCTTGCCTTGAAGACACTCTATTTAAATTCGGGCGGGAAGACCGCAGCAGAAGAAATTACATTAAAAGAATTCTCTGTATTTGTGTTCAGCTTTACACTTTAAAATCACTACAATACTTTAAAATCAATACAAACCTATTTTCTTTCTTTCTTAGAAATAAATAGGAAAGAAAAATACACGGTGTATCCTCTGGCAGTCGCGGCCGCCTTGCGAGTCGCCCGTATCGGCAACAACAACACTGTGTCGTTTAAATTGAATTGAAAAATGATTTATGCCAACAATCTCTGGCGATACTCTTGTCTTTACACACTTGATCGCTCTAAACGAAAATAATAAATAAAATTCTGTTTCATAAAATTGATCGCGGTTTTATTCTATTTATGAACGGTTCAAAACGGAAGTTGTGATTTTTTTCCGGTTCTCATCTCTCTCTTTATGCTGATTGACGTGAAATTAATCGTTTGAAATTCGGAAAGTGGGATTTTAGGTACGGCTTCTTAAGGTAATTTGTCGTTTGCATTTTTAATTTTGGTCTACTTTATGACACAATGCTGATTTGTGATAGGTTAAGTTAGCATTAATTTAAGCTAACTAAAATATATATATTAAGTAAGTTGTGTTATACATTCACACAGGGCCGCACAAATAACTTTATGACCCTTCACATAGACTGCCGCGACAGGTCGCGGCATGGCGGACAGAGCTCCGGCGGGATCTCATGGTGGAATGGCGTCAGCGACTATCGCAACCCCGTCATGGGCACGCCACAATTATGGCGATAAGTCCCCTCTTTGAGGCGTGGCTGGAAATAAAAAAAAGTAAAAACTAAAACCCGGCTACAAAAAAAATCGCCGAAAAAGTATGAAACAAGATTTTCAGAGTGCTGAAGTAATCAAGGTAACTGTGAAAACAAGAACAGAAGAAAAAGAAAATCCGTGGTCACACGTTATTAAAGTGTTTCGGTTGGTACTTATAACGTGTGACTACGGCTTTTCTTTTTGTTCTGTTCTTGTGTTCTTGTTTTCACAGTTATCTTGTTTATTTCAGCGTCCTGAACATCCGGGATTTTCATGGCCCTACTGCATGTGCCTAATTTACTAAATTTAATTGAATGAATGCTGGCTTTTAAACAAATTATGTTCGCACTGAATTATTTCAATAACACGGTATGTTGTTTAACGCAATGTACTAATTAATTATGTGGTATTTTGGATGCTACATACTTTAGATGACTGTGAACTAAATTAGTTTGGGATAAACATAATTTGTACAGAAAAGTGGCAGCCGAATACAACGTTTCGTTGCACACTTATAATGAAAACCCAAAATTACTAAAATATTCAAAGTCAAAATATTTTATTTCACATATGCCTACATGTACTCTTATAATACGTCAGAAGGTAGTGCACAGTTTTTTTAAATGGTGGGCAAGTCACCTTGGGCGGAGTGGAAGACAATGTTGGACTCTTACTGACTAAAAACCCACCCCGTTCCTTCCTTGCTTACAACCCCTTGAGGCGCGCGGGAACAGTGGGCACCGTTGATGACTTGGGCTCGGTCCAGACAGTTACCGGACAGTCGGACATTGAGCTACCTCTTGCTCGCCGTCCGCAAGCCCACGCTTACAGTGGCAGGAAATCGGGATCGGAATCCAGGCGGCGGCGAGAACGTCGTTGCCTGATGCGGTCGGCCTCCCCCTTTGCCTGATGACTGCTTCGCAGAAGCAGGCGACCGCCTGCCACTCCTCCTCGCTCCGGACCATGACCTGAACCAAGGCCCGGCGCGGGAAGTCTCCGCCGCCGATCGCCCCGACGAAGGCACGGCGATGCTCCGCCCAAAGCTAGTGCTCGGTTCCAAATTGGTCGTTTCCTAAGGAAAAGAACGGCAAGAAAGTCCAATGACAAATATTTATTGATTTTAATAAAAAGAACCTTTTTAATGTGTACAGTAATTTACATTATTTTAATCTAGCTCGTAGGCTTCTGAAAGGATGACTCGGCCCTAGCATGAAAGGCAATCAAGGAACTTACCCACTCCTGTTCCTTCATTGTTTTGTGGGTTTTTATTCAGTAAAAGTCTGACACACTGCCTAAGAGCGGGCTATGTCATTGGATGATTATCCCACCTACAAAAAAAAAATATATTCATACAAAGTCAGCTGATTCGCCTAAGTGAAGACACGCCAATACACTTGCAGCACGTGTAGTAGTATGTTCTAGCTGGTACCTAACTAAGTGGCACTTAACTCAATGTATGCACAGTACGCAGCGCCGGTGTGTCCCACACTCAAGTGATCTATCGCCCTCACGGCATTACACACGTTACAATTTTTATGGACACGTGTTTCTGTATCAGTTTTATTAAATATGATTTAGCTACAATATTGACGTTTAAATAGTCTGAGAACGGTTTATAATTGGGCTTTCTATTCTACCTTTCTTTATTATTTGCATCAAAATGTAATTTTACCGAAAGTTATAAATAGTAATTTTACAAATCCGTTCAATATTCAGTAAGGTAACGTTTCAAATTTGGTGGAAGAGAACTATCGAGTAACAGAATAAGGATGCACACACTGAAATCTGACATCATCGCTGCATCGCCATTAAATATGTTGAAAAGAATGATGTCGGGGACATCTCATGGTTTTATCGTCAATTATTGTACAAAAAATTTCTGAAAAAAATATTTTTAATTGCAGTTTCAGAATTATCAATCGCAGCTTGAAAAAAACATAAATGGCGCTTGTAGCAAAACTCACATTTTGGGTACAATATATATCATGATGCTGATAACAAAAATATTCTACAACATATATTACTACTTATCAATAAACTGCTACACTACTCACCTACTTGCTTATACTTATTCATCACTAAACTCAATGTATGAAAAGTGCCAGTGTGTCTCACTCATACTAGTTGAAATGTTACCAAAATTGGTCCTCCCGATTAGAACCAGTTTACTGACTTGACGTGACACATTATAAACTGAAATTAAAACAAAAATTGTAAAGCCTAATGTCTGTTTTATTTATATACTAGCGACCCGCCCCGGCTTCGCACGGGTGCAATGCTCTTGCCGCACCGGGCGGCCGGCCGGTACCGCCGCAAACGCTACGTCCCGCAATTTTTAAATCTGTAATATCTTCGAAAATATTCACTTAAATCATACGGTGTAAAGGGCCATATAGATCTATATTAAATGAACAATGTATTCAAGGTATTTAATTGGTTAAGGATTAATGCTGTATTGGTTAAAATCGCTTCGAAAATTAGCCATTATTTGTCGTAAAAAGTAAATGACAAAAAAAAGTTATTGTGGGTTATCCATAAGAGATAGACATATACCATCACGGACTTTTCTGTAGACCTTTTTAATGTGTACAATACTTAATACATTATTTTGATAAAACTCGTAGGGTTCAGCCTGCGTTTGCAATGTAGGCAGAAAAAATGTAATTATTTACGACATCACATTAGAAACCTCAAAAATAACAGTACTTCTCCACTATTTAATGGATGTTATTATACATATAAACCTTCCTCTTGAATCACTCTATCTATTAAAAAAAAACGCATCAAAATCCGTTGCGTAGTTTCAAAGATTTAAGCATACAAAGGGACATAGGGACAGAGAAAGCGACTTTGTTTTATACTATGTAGTGAAGTGATATGATTTTTACTCTTATTTCACAAGAAATATTTAGTTTCACCTGTCCCGTTTGTCTGTAATGAAATCTTGCAACTTGAATTTGACCCACTTCCCGGTTACCGATTGAGCTGTTTTGCATCCATATGTAAATCAGATGACAATGCAACATTATTATGGTGGTGGCTATAGGAGCTTGGTAGTTAAACGACACAACCCCATCGAGTTTGGACTCGTATGATTCGTCTTGACGAGAATTAATTAAATGGTATTAGGTATATCGTGCTATAAAAGCTTGATCTGAAAAAAAAAAATATTTTCATTGAAAAGTTGTTTCTTAATAATCTATTTTTTTTTTTTTGTTTTTTGTGCACCTGCTATGTGTTCTCTTCACCATCCTTGGTTGACTGGTAGAGAATGCCTAAGGTATTAAGTCTGCCTTTGTAACTTTGTGTTGCATTAAGTTTTAAAAAATAAATAAATGTTATTAAGTCATTTAGTTATAACACGTGCTTATGGTAAATCGTTTTCAATTATATTCGTAACTCACATGTTACATCTCCATACCCGATCCAAAGTCCCACCTTCTAGGATGAGTGTATTGCCAGATATAAAAAAAATATTCACCATAATTTTACACGTATTACATACAACACTAGTTTTAGTATAGGCAAAACCTGAAACAAGTGACTAGTATTTTTATGTAAAGATAGATTCTTTGCAAAATTTCATAACTGTATCATGAAAAATCACAAAGTTATAAGATTGTAATGCCAGCAAAAATACATAGTCACCGGGCCATTGAGGCAACGGAGAGTTTGTTTTGCACTTGCACCCAACTGTTTCCTGGCGCCTAATACCAACCTTAACCAACCAACCAACCAACCAACTCCAACTTCCAACTTGTGACCTTTTTAAATATTTTCGGGAAAAAATATAACATGGTGTAAAACACTATTGGAATCCATTCAATTACTGATTCTGAACAAACTATAATCAGGTTTCACATAAAATAAAAAAATTATGTATTTTTATATTTGAATTAATCAACGTTCAAATGTTTCAGATAGTGATGAACAAAAGTTTCAGCTTCGCTTTATCCTATTTTGGTTAATCTACTGTATGCTGATGATGACAATTATGTATAATATTGGACAAATAGTTGTATTATTATTCATCAAATATTACCAGTCCCCTTTACCCCATAGAAAAATTATATGAAACAGCAAAACTTTCATAAAAATACATACTAATGCGGACGTAAACGGTCAACCATATATACATTTGACCACATTCCAGCAGAAAATAAGAATACAAGCCACAAGATTAATACTAGCAATGAATTAGTCTCAGGAAATTGCAGTTTCTTGTTTAGTAAATTCCTCAAGAAGGGTGAGCTAGGCCGGAACGTAATAAAAATTGTGTAATATGTACGTGGCCGACTTATGAAGACGGAGTGAACATATTACGTATGTAGATATTAATATTGCCTGCCTCCGTCTCCCAGTGGGGGGCATTTAGTCATAAGTCGGGGATGCTTTGCATTACCCCTAACTTTTTTGTCACGTATGTTTTATACAGTTCAGTAAATATGTTCTCATATTTTTGGGATTGAAATTGTAACCGAGGGAAATGAAAGAAGATTAATGTTTGGAAATAACATTAGTGTAATACATATGGTGATTCTTATCTATATTTAGTAATATTATAAAGCTTATATTATTATTATTTTTATTCTATATTTAGTAAATGTTTGTAAGAAGTAATTTCACCAGTTGAAAGCTACATTATTTCATTTATATATAATGGGAGATACTGACTGAATGATATATCAACGCTCATCCGGAACTACTGAAATAAGATGATGCAGAAGGCTAGTTTTTATGTCGTGGTTTTTGAAAATTTAATCTTTAATTCATTAAACCCCAAGCGAACGCCGGCGTTCGCGCACCTATTGTCTTTCAATTGTGTCTGTCATTATCACGATTGACAGGTTAAGGGCGTGAAAAGGGGGAATTTAGTTTGTATTAAAAATCTCATTCCATTTACAAATATACTTTAACGTAAGATCAAATAACCTAAATAAATAATAACATTCCACAACAATCACACAACGCCGTCTAGTCTCAAACCAAGCAGAGCTTGTGTTACGAGTACTAGACAAGTGATAAACATATTATATATTTTTAAATACAAACAATAAACAAAATCAAAATCAAAGCATTTATTTCAAATAGACCATTTACAGGCACTTTTGAATAGTCAAATGTCGGTCAGTCCAAGAAAAGTGAAGCTAAATACATATTATACATATTATACACATTAATTACAATACATATTACAGATAAATTACACCCAGACAGAACAAATGATCATGCTCATCACACAAACAATTGTCCTGGGTGGGAATCAAACCCACGACCTCCAGCTAACAGTCAGGGCCACTAACCACTACACCAACGGGCCAGTCAGATTATATATATAATTAATATATGTAAATTCTAAAGGTTGTTATTATTTGATGTCAGAACTACCCTCAATAGAAAAATTTAGGGGGCTTTAAAGATTATGGAGGTTTCTTTTTACTAGGGTGAAAAAGAAAGATTAATAAAGACTGTCATTGGTAGTTTTCCAAAACTACCCTCAAAAAACGTGTTTTCATGAAAACTTTCTCGTGAATGAAGTTGCAGGTAAAGTACTAATGGGTTATGATTCGATTGCAATTTATAAACTTGCTTAATGGAAATGGCAGATTGACGCCCAGCGAGGTAGGCTGCTTGTGTTTTTTATTTTTTTACTATAGTTAGACTCGCGTTTGTTAACTATCTCGACGTTCGTTCGATGGTTCACAATAGAGCACGCTTATCTTGAAGTAACATATTATATGTTAACTTGAAAAACCCCAAGTTAAATATCAGAAAACAGACTCTAGCTGGGAATCAGTTCTCAGCTGTACGTACAACTAATGTGTATGCATGGGTAGAATGTTCATTAGCGCGCTGTCCGGCCGTCCGGTAACTGTCCGGACCAAGCCCAAGTCGTCTACGGCGCGCACTGTTCCCGCGCGCCTCAAGGAATTGTCAGGAACAGCAGGGACCCAGCCGGGTCGAAGCCTACTGGGGCCAGGGTTATCCAAAAGGGCGCTCGAGCCCCGGTATGAAGGCTAAAAGTAACGGGGTGGGTCTTTTAGTCAGTAAGAGTCTGACACTATCTCCCGTTCCGCCCAAGGGCGGGGGATGTCAATACATGATTTTTCCCCACCAAAAAAAAAAAATGGGTAGAATGTTCATCATGTAAAAGTGCAACAAATAAACAGACTACAGTTTGGTAAATATTTGCAAAACCAAAAGCAGATAAGACAACCATTTATTTAAACTCTGATAACGATACTGTGAACAGAAAATTAACGAGATCGCTCGACGAAATATATGTCAATCCCATATCGTTGTTACTGACGTTTCCATTCCTTTGCAATCACTGCTTGTAGGCTTATTGTGAACAAATCCGTCCTTAGGATAGCTTAGTAATTGAATTTCTCGAGAAAGTTATGAAGCAATCTTGCATTGCACATGTCAGACAGTCTCAAATCTGGAGGCTGGTCTGTCTGAGGCAACGGAGGACCCGTCCCAGGCTGAGAATTCTTTTCATGACTGTGTTACTGGACATAGTTTGCTTGCTTGTCAACAGGAATTATCTCAGGTTAACTGTAATAGTCAAGACTGCAATCATTCAGTTATGTTCTCGGATAGTATGGGAAGGGGTTTAGGCAAATTAATAAATAATAATCTTAATTTTTCAACTCATAATTTTTGTATACCTGGGTCAACATACAAGTATATTATGGAATTAGTAACTAAAAAAACTTATGACTATGATACTAATTTAACTGTGCTTATAGGTAATAGTTTAAGGGTATACAAGGAAGATATTACTGATTTTGTAACTCAAATGTTAAAATTAAAATGTAAAAAAATAATATTGTGTGCTTTTCCATATTTTGAACGATTGTCATATAGACAAAACAATTATATTCATATGCTTAATAATCATATGAACTTTTTAGTGAGTCACCATAGTGACAAATTTATATTTTTGGACACCAACATTTTTGTTGAGCATTTGAATTCGAACAGGGGTACAACGTATCTGCCCATTAGTTATAGAAACAGAATAGCTAAGCTATTGGCTTATTATATTAACACAGACATAAGTAGTATGTCGAAGTCTTGCGTAATTGACACCACAATAATTAGTAATAATACTAATAATCACGTGGTGAACCAGATTAACCGTAGCACAATAGCTACGAATATTTTTATAAAGTCGACGAAGGAGGTCCCATGTGTCACTTTAGAAAATCCTGTATTTAGCGTAGAAACTACAATTAGTTGCAACTCAATGCCAGGTGATAATATAGGTTTGGGGCAATCTCCGGATCATTTAAACTAGTTCATAAGACAACAGAGGGTACCGGTAACATAATAGTTATACCAACCATCAATAAGGTATCTTCTTGCTCTCAAATAGTTAAACAGCAAAAAGGGTCCCAGCAGCACAAATTAAAACTATTTCATCAAAATATTCAAGGTATCTCTTCTAAATTATTGGAAATTGAAATGTTATTAGAAAAATCAATGTTCGATGTAGTATGTATTAGCGAACATTGGTTGAAGGATTACCAGGTTACCATCAGTTATGAAAATTATAGTATGGGTAGTTGTTTTAATCGGAAATCTATATTGCGTGGTGGTTCCCTGATCTTAATAAAAAAAAGCTTAAAATTTAAGCAACGTAATGATATAGTTAATTTGTCAACGGAACATTACATAGAACTGTCTTGTGTTGAGCTAGATAAGCATATTATAGTGTGCGTGTACAGACCCCCGAACCCTCAAAACTTTAGTCTTTTTGAATCAACAATGGAAGATATTCTCGCCAAACTTGTAGATAGTAACAAATCCATAATTATTTGTGGAGATTTTAATATTAATATTTTGGAAAATAATTTAAATAGCAGCAGATTTTTAAATCTTTTTAAATCATTTCATTTGTCTAACGTTTTTACAGAACCAACGAGAGTAACCCCAACCTCTGCAACTTGTATTGATAATGTTTTCTGCAATTGTGACTATCTAGATAAAGCTATAGTAAATTATCTTCCGTCTGATCATAGTGGACAAACGGTAACTTTTATGTCTCAAGCAGTCCTGGAAAAGACTCAGATTCAATTCAGGCCAATTACAATTGGCAAATTAACTAAGTTTAATAGTAACTTACAAAATAAGTTAAATGTTCTGGGCCATGATATTAATGATGCTAATAAATTTTATGATAACTTCTTTTCATTGGTACTTAATGAATTTAATACAGCTTTTGAAAAGAAGTCGAAAAATATATTCCCAAAGTTTGTTTTTAGTGACTGGGCGACTAAAGGTATTAGAATAAGTAGGGAAAGACTGTATGAGCTATATGGCCTTAAGCCATTCTTCAATACTGATACCTTCAATAAATATGTAAATAAATATTCTAAACTTTTCAGAAAGGTTTGCAAGGTAGCAAAGGCCCTGTACATTAGCAACAAGATCAAATCCGCAGACAATAGAATAAAGACTGTGTGGAAAGTAATTAATAGTGAAACTGGTAGGAACAAAGTACGCAGCACGGATTTTTTATTAGAGACTCCACATGGTCCCAAAAGTTCTAACATAGAAGTAGCCCAAGAGTTTGTGAATTATTTCACCAATGTACCTCTTAGGACAACGGAAGCTCTAAATTCCTCCCCTGAAGCCTCAATTACTCTATTAAAAGCAAACTTGCCAGGCTGTCCGGTTGAATTTCAATTCAAACATATAAACCCTATGACAGTCATAAAGGCTTTCCGGCAAATCAAAGTCAAATTAACTGAAGACCTATGGGGAATGTCTGTTAAAGTATGCACATCAATAATTGAGACTATAGCACCATACTTAGCTTTAATATTTAATTTGTGTGTGGACCAAGGCGTCTTTCCAGATATAATGAAATACAGTAAGGTTATACCACTTTTTAAATCAGGTGACCATAAGGACACTAATAATTACAGACCTGTATCAGTATTGCCGGTTTTCAGTAAAGTGTTTGAAAAAGTTATGCTTAATCAAATGCTTTACCATTTTAACAGCAATAAAATCTTTCACGATCAGCAGTATGGTTTCACCAAAGGTCGTTGTACGACTGACGCTGGTGTCACTTTATTAAAACATATATTTGCAGCGTGGGAAGAAGCCCAAGATGCGATAGGGATTTTTTGTGACCTCTCAAAAGCTTTTGATTGTGTTAATCACGAAACCTTGCTTTTAAAGCTTGAACATTATGGGCTGGGTAAACTTGCACTTAGCTTGGTAAAATCTTACTTAATTGACAGGCAACAGCAAGTTCAGATAAATGGTGTCAATTCTCCGGGTTTGAGAGTCAAAATGGGTGTACCGCAAGGCTCAATATTGGGTCCTTTCCTCTTTTTAGTATATATAAATGATCTACCGCATCTATTAAAAAAACAACCACATATTGTATTGTTTGCTGACGATACGTCGTTAATTTTTAAAATCAATAGACGTTCCACAAACCTTGATGACGTAAATAATGCTCTACAGCAAGTCCAAAACTGGTTTACTGTTAATAATTTAGTATTGAATGGAAAAAAAACTAAGTGCATAAGATTTGCGTTACCGAATGTTAAAAGCAATTATTCTGACATAGTATTGAACAAGGAGAAAATCGAGTTCGTCGAGAGTACGGTTTTCCTAGGGATCACGCTTGACTCGAGGCTACAATGGGGTCCTCATTTAACATCTCTGGCAGGACGGCTTAGTTCAGCAGCATATGCTGTCAGAAAAATCCGCCAATTAACTGATGTAGATACTGCGAGACTAGTCTATTTTAGTTACTTTCATAGTATTATGTCTTACGGTATTTTGCTATGGGGACGGGCTGCAGACATAGAGTCTATTTTTATACTGCAGAAAAGAGCTATCAGAGCCATATATAACCTTCGCAGACGCGATTCCCTTAGGGAACTATTTAAAGAAATAAACATCCTGACGGTCCCTTGTCAATACATTTATGAAAACATCATGTATGTTCGGAAAAATATTCATCTTTTTACTAAGATAAGTGACAGGCACAATTTTAATACTAGGAATAGGAACAAATTAGATCAACCTCGATTCAGATTGGCTAAAGTACGTAGCTCTTTCATGGGGTACTGTGTAAAATTTTATAATAAAATACCAATTGAGATTCTACAACTAAATGAGTCCAAATTTAAAACATGCATTAAACGCACACTATGTAGACAAGCATATTATAAACTGGAAGATTATCTCCTTGACAAAAATGCTTGGCTAAATGCTGGTCCTGCTCCACAACTACAGCCACTTTTACCTTCAAATTAGTTTTTTTTATAAATATATAAATATATTTGTAAATATTGGAAGAGATACTATTCCCCTTTTTGTATTTTTTGCTTTCGAAATGTATTTTTTATTTATTTGTTTATTTCAATAGAGCTTATGATAATTTATTACTTTTTTTAATTAGAAACTAAATAGCATTGTATAATGTAGAAGCACTTTCTTCTTTTTTTCAAGTTTTTGTGAATGTGAAGCACCATGGAGCATCTTTATTAGGTTACAACTTGTTTGACATTACGAGCATGGCAGTTGAGAGTTTGTCATGCGCACCCAAATGTCTTGCTGGTGGTGGCACGTGTTATTGGGTCATTCGGTTCCCTTTAAAATGGTTGAGCTGAGTGGGGCTGATGCACGTGTCATGCCCGTGAACGGGTGCCATCGGTTGAGACTGGTCATCTCTTGGCTGCCAGTGGCTTAATTCGGTTTCTATTTTTAATTACATTTAATAAAAAGAATAATAAACTATTATTTTTACGTATCTACCAACATTGTGCTCACACATTAGAAGCGACAAGAAATATGTAACCAAGATCTATGTAACTCAATATATTTTAAAAAGAGTGTCCATGGAGTTTCTTGCACGTTCTTCTCCATAGAGACCTACGTTTTGGAACGTGCAATTTAGCTTCACTTTTCTTGGACTGACCGACATTTGACTATTCAAAAGTGCCTGCAAATGGTCTATTTGAAATAAATGATTTTGAATTTTGAATTTTGAATTTTGATCAAAAGATGAATTTCAAATGGTATCGTGATTCAAAAGTTTCTGTAATGAATTTACAAGTATTGAGTTGCCTATTGATGACACTGAAAGGGTGACCTATAAATGACTTTGCTGGCTCAAAGTTGATAACTGACCCCGTCTTATGTATCCAAAGTTAATGTATATAATGTACGGTTTTCGTTCCCAAGGGGATGCTGCAAAGTTGTGGGTATTAAGGTACGCGCGGCCAGAAACCCAATCGTTGAACAAACATCTGTATCAATGGGGAATATGCATGAAAAAAAATGTTAACTAACCAGTTTAACAATAAATATCCAAAAAAATATACTAATTGTGAAAACAATATTAAAATTGGTAGGAAGCAAATAAGATATTACATTTTTTACATCATACAATCCTCACTTAAAGCAAGTCATTCTATCACTAGGGAGATAATGCAGTATGGCCAATCCCTAGGAAATAATGAGATTTGAATTTGGAACATCAAAAATTGGCAACATTGTAAATTAAAATGTACGTGCATCGTAATAGTTGACTCGAAATTCAAACTGGCCACTAACAAAAAAAAAGAAAATAGAATAAAACATACTTACTGACGGGAGCATTTAAAAAATTGAAACACAAACAAAATTCACTACTCCAAGATTCTATAATCTTGGAGTAGTGAATTTTGTTTGTGTGATGAACTTGTAAATATAATACCTATATTCCTCTAATATACTCAATGATTTGGTCGATCAAATTGTCTTTTAATTATCTTACAGATGGTGTAAAAAGTAGAGTATGCAACAAGGGGATAAAGCTGTCTTTGTCTTGGGCGGCTTGAACCCCTCACTTCACTCGGGTTTCTTTATTAACTCCCTCGCAATGCTTGGGAGTTAATTTTATAAATCCCTTACTGTCGTTCGGGATTAAAATTAGCAACCTTCGTTTCGTTCGGAATTCAACATGCCGCCCGCGACTTAAAGACACTGCTCTATCCCCTAGTCACATAAACTACTATTAACTCGTAAATAAATAATAGACACGTATTTTTTTAATCAGATATAATTTGTGTATTTTATCTATTTATTATTGTGTTTTTTCTTATTGGCATAATGATAATGTAAGATTAAGTTAAGCTATTTAAGTATAACTATATGTTATATCAACTATATTTACATCTCTCATCCAACTCTCCTGTCACTGATCTACTGAAAGAAATTTCTTTTAAAATAAGCAGCCTTCATGACCTTTGTACTCCTCTATCTGTTTTTATTGTTATTTTAGTTTTTAAGTGTTTGTACGTATATACATAAAAAAATAAAGACTTAGATACCATGAAACAGAATGACAAACAAGGCCGTAAGACCAGCGACAATATTCTATTTAATCTAAGAAAATGTAATATGATCCTTGCATGAGCGGGTTATATATCTGTATCCGTTAGATAGTAACTGAAACTTATGTTTTTACAACATGTTTACATGATATCCCTCCCTCTCCTCTCTCCCCGCAATCTACCTATTCATAACAGAGTTTATGACATCTTGCTTTTATGAAAGTGCACCGAAATTTGTTTTTTACGCTTGAACAAACACTGTAAGCCTGATTTATTAAAGTGGTATAATAAATTTTAATTAAGAGAGCAAATAATATGAATTTAATGTGGCCTGTTTTGATAGATTTAATTAAAACAACATTCATTTCATGTACACTAATAATATTATTTATTACACTATTATGTTCACTAATAATAATATCAGTTATTTCTGGAAGTACGGAGTACGGGATTCCGATCTCGCAATCCATCCAACTTTTTTTTGGTGGGTAAATATCAAGTGGCATCTCCCGCCCTTGGGTGAAGCGGGAGATAGTGTCAGACTGACTAAAAAGCCTACTGGGGTCATAGGTTCACTTCCGAAAAAAAAAAACCTGGAATAAAAGGCAACGAAGGAACTAAGAGTGGATTTTAGTCAGTAAAAGTCTGACATTATCTCCCGCTCCGACCAATAGCGAGGGATGTCATTAGATGATATTCCCATCTCAAAAAACACCAATAAAGAAAGCTAGCAGCCCTCATTTGATCTCTTCTAACTTTTTTGTTCCTAGATAATAAAGTACCAACACTTTTTGCCCTTGTTGACTTTTTGGGACGAAATAATGCCATAGTGCTAACGTGAAAAGACACCTTATTTTCCCAACGCCAGTGTGTTTTCAATTAAAACAGCCTCTAGCCACTTATCAATTTCCCAAAAGCGGACCTGCGACCTATCAGAGCCGGAGATTGGTCCTCAAACACAGCACAAAGCCTTCATCCAATCAAGGCATGCAATAGGCTTAAACAAGTCGCATAAATGATAAACATAATTCCATATTAAAACGATCAGAGACAAAGGACTATTAACCAGAGGATAGAATCGGCTAGTTAATTAAAGCTTGTACACATATGTGTGCATAATACAGTCAAATTGACAGTGAACAATCGGCCTAATCTTTCGCCTGACTGGTGCCTTAATCTGAATCAATGACCACATAACCGCACCTTGGCTAGTTAAGAGCAAATTATGAGCATACTTACCTCGATGGCATGCAAACAATGTGTGTGTGTATTGGCTAATGCTGTAATTCTATTTATACATGAATATATTACTTATACTGGCTGCATTTACCACCATTTATGAATCGCTGTGTACTATTTATCTTTATTTATATCTATACATATAATAAAACAGTTACAAAAGAAAAACTGTACATTGGGAATTTTCGGCAAAAAATAAGTGGCTTAAATTTTGTTAGCAAAACGTAACTGATGACAAAAAATGACTTTTTAGAAGCTCTGTCGGTTTGTCTGTGTATATGGTACGGCTCCACGCCAAAACTACTGTATAGATTGAATTGAAATTCAGCAAAAATGTTCTTTGTAAACCAAGGAAGGCTTTAGGCTACATATTATCACGCTGTATGTTAAGAGAGGTAAGCAATATTGATTTTAAAAAGTTTTTATTCGAAATTGAATGCACAAAATGACATGTTATTTAGTTAATAAAAATTTAACTCTGGGAACATAGCAATTACGGTATATTTATAAAGAAGCGGGGCAGTAATATTATACATTGAGAGGGTGTTTTTCCACCAGAAATGTGCTACTCTACGTTGCTAAAGATGTGATTGATATCCACCAATCATATTGATTGGTGTATTCAGCTTAGCACTGGCGGACACGGATTCAACTAAGATACGTTTTTTATATGGAAAGATGCAGGTCATAGCCATTACAATATTTTTTTGTCAGCTTCAATAAGTGGTCGTAGAGTCAATATTCGAGTCTGTAACCGCAGTCGCCGGCCGGCCTTCACGTACCCTGTCATAGAGATGATCACGACCACGTCTAAATTCTCTAAGCCACGAATAAATACCCAGAGCTGCGACATGGTGCTTCATCACCAAATGCCAAATGAAGTCTTTGGCAACTGTCTTGTTGACTTAAGCCATTTCGTTGTGACTTCATAAAATCATAAAAAATCATTGGACGAAAATGTTCACGAGTTAAATTAATTTTGATAGCGAAACACAATCTTCGAAAGGACGTCACAATGAAAAACAAATGACAGTCTCGCAAATTAAAAAGTAACATGCTCGCAAAGTGTTCCATTTTCGAATTCTCTAATTGATTTTTCATTTTTTTTATTGTAAGTAGCCAGTTCCAGAGATTTTCAATATGCCTCACGTAAAGTTGATAATACATACTGTAATTAATACATACTGTATTATCAACTTTATAGCGGTAACAGAATTATATCATCTGTGCAAAGAAGATATAACCTTTTTTTTTATGGTGGGAAAAAATCATGCATTGACATCCCCGCCCTTGGGCGGAGCGGGAGATAGTGTCAGACTCTTACTGACTAAAAGACCCACCCCGTTCCTTCTAGCCTTCATACCGGGGCTCGAGCGCCCTTTCGGATAACCCTGGCCCCAGTAGGCTTCGACCCGGCTGGGCCCCTGCTGTTGCTGACAACTCCTTGAGGCGCGCGGGAACAGTGCGCGCCGTCGACGACTTGAGCTTGGTCCGGACAGTTACCGGACGGCCGGACAGTGAGCTACCCATTGCTCACTGTCCGCAAGCCCGCGTCTACGTTGGCCGGAAATCGGGATCAGAATCCCGGCGACGGCAGCGGCGATAACGCCGTTGCCTGATGCGTTCGGCCTCCTCCTTTGCGAGCATTACTGCTTCGCAGAAGTCAGCGACCGCCTGCCACTCCTCCTCGCTCCGGACCATGGCCTCAACCAAGGCCCGGCGCGAGAGGTCTCCTCCGCCGATCGCCCCCACGAGGGCACGGCGATGCTCCGCCCAAGCAGGGCACACCTCGACCGTGTGCTCCACCGTGTCCTCCGGGCGTTCCGCACAGTGGCGACACCCGGGCGTCACTTCAGCATGAATCCGGTGCAGAAAACTCCCGAACCAACCATGTCCGGTGAGGACCTGCGTCATGCGGAAGGTAAGGACGCCGTGAGGCCTTTCCAGCCACGCCTCAAAGAGGGGACTTACCGCCATGATTGTGGTATAGTATAACCCCAACAAGTACACGGCGATACTCTGCCCAAGCGGGCCACACCACCACTGTGTCTGTGCTCCACCGTGTCCTCCAGGCGATCCACACAGTGGTGACACCCGGGCGTCTCTTCCACACGAATCCGGACCACGTGAAGACGCCATCCCCTTGGCGTCTTCACCACCTTCTAACCTAACCTGTACAAATCACCCCAATTCAAGTCCCTAAATAATTACAAAAAGTCCAACTACTCAAACCCCAAGCGAGAACTTTTTTCTTTTCGCGCGTGATTTCGCGCCATTATTGTTAAACACCGAGTGGACGCCGTCCGCATATATTATAAATTATTGAGCGTTTTTTATAAGGTATCTATCCAAGAACGTTAAAATAAGAAGTTCGTCATAAAGTAGATTATAAATATTGAAAATAAGCTCGAAAATGCAAACCTGTCCGTTACTTCCTATAGAGATTGACGAGGTAATATTTGATGTACTATTAGTATTTTTTAGTAAATAATAAGACTTTTTAAGCATAGTTAAAAATAACCCAGTAAAATGCATTTCACTGAATTTATCTCAACAACCAAATTTTTTGGGGCACGCCGAACAGCAAGGCTTTTAGTCTTTGATATTTCTAGAATAGCCTAAACATTGTACCTGAACCATCGAGTTAAAACAAAATTGTCATTGGAACAAATATAGACGGCGGAGGCCTAGCATAAAGTGAATTGTTTTTCAAAGTTGAACCGTAACAAAAGAAATAAGAATAGTTCAATACGTTCCGGGAGGGAACATTTTTTTTTCTACCTGTATGATATCCACATTTGTAAAGTTTCTCGTTTCCTTCCTCCCTTGCTTGTTGTTATTGACTTTGCAAGGTGATGAATAATTTTTTTGTTTTATATTTTCCCTTTTTTAAAATACGTAATGTTAGCATAATAGTGATTACTCGGTAGGTTCAAATCCGGATATCTATGATCAAATCAATGAAGTACCTACCCGTTGAATAGAAGCTTCAAAGTCGTGAGCATCGATGCCGTGTTGCTAGCCTTTCGGTCTTTTACCGGTTGCATTTCGGGGAGTGCCCGTCGGAATTGCATGATTTAATTCCGCAAAACCCGTTACATCATCGGCCCACCAGAAGTTGTCAGCAACAGCAGGGGCCCAGCAGGGTATTCCGAATCAGAGTGAAGGTTTGAAGGAACGGGATAGGTTTTTTAGTCAGTAAGAGTCTGACACTATCTCCCGCTCCGCCCAAGAGCGGGGGTTGTCATAGGATGATTTTTCATATCAAAAAAAAAGACGTACGGCGTTGCGCCACAGCACATGTCGGACATCTCAATCATACGCACAAAACGTTTTGGCAACACAATCATCGTGCGTACTGCTAATGAGTTTCGTTACACCTAACAAAAATCTCTCTGGGGTTATTGGAGAGCTTTTTTGTTTGTCTGTCTGTCAAGATAATTTATCTCAAGAACACGTGAAGGTATTAAGTTGAAATTAAGACCTGAGTATATAGGTCTGCGATCCTATCAACCTGTCAAAAAATCAAACTTCTCAACGTAATGAAAAAATTAAAAGATACGGCCGTTTATGTCGCAAAAAAAAAAACGAATACTCCAATTTTGACACCCTCAAAAGTATCAAAATTCTTAGGGTACTTTCTGTTATCCTAGAACCCAAAAATTTGGCATGAAGCAAACACAAGTATAAATCTGAAAACAGTAAATTTGTTGTTATTACGTCACAAAAATCTTTGCGGTGCGGAAAAAGATTTTTTTCGAGAATTGAACTATTTTTTAGTCAGTAAGAGTCTGACACTATCTTCCGCTCCGCCCAAGAGCGGGGGTTGTCATTGGATGATTCTCTCCACCATAAAAAAAAAAACTATTTATTTACATAGGTAAGTTTGTACGAAACCCAGCGTAAGTCCGGCTTGCGCAGTTCTTATTTTTTAATTTAGGTGGAAAATTATCGAATAACCCACTCCGGGGGAAACAAGAGGAAATTTCAGATTTTAACTGACTAAAACCCACACGTGTTCCTTCAGTTTGCATTCCAAGAACGCGGTAACTTTATTAAATACTCCTGCAATTCAACAAATAACTCACAATAACTATTTCAATTCCATGTATTTACGCATGTGAACAATACATCAATAATCTGAACACTTCAACGGACAGCACTGCGAAGTTTTTCATGGAATGAATAAACTTCAAAAGCTTTCCAATAAAGTTACACTTTCCGCAGCGCAGGTAGAAACATTCATTTTTCAATACTTTTCTGGCTTACCAAGACTTATTGTACTTAGGATTATTTATAAACCATCTGCTGCCAGCGGCTTCGACCGCGTAATAGTAGAAATTTATCCAATGTACTATCTGTTATCTAATGTTCCAGGACATGGACTACCTATGTACCAAATTTCTTCGAAATCCGTTCAGCCGTTCAAGTGTAAAGATTTTTTTTCTATTATTATTGATAGATTCAAATGCGAATCTATCAATAATATTAGAAAAAAAATCTGACATTGGCATTTGACCACTATCTCACCTGATGGTAAGCGGTGATGTAGGATAACTAACAAACTTACACACACACGATAATAAACTATCGCTTTTCACATGTATGTACTACTACAAGACAACTGTATACACTGTGTGTATAATTATTATAAACTGGAGTAATAGGCTCGTTGCCGTAAAAAAATGTAATTAGTCCGTCTTATATCATAAAGATTATTCAAAAATAAGGGACATGTTTTTTTTTTATTTGTAAATTAAACTAAAAATGACAAAGATAATATAGCCCATTAAAGTTACGTGTAACGTCGCGCCGCCATGCTGCATTTTTTCGCACGGAGTGACGTCAGACGTAACTTTAATGAGCTATATCTTTGTTATTTTTTGTATAATCGAAAAAGTAAAAAAAAAAAAAAAAGACGTGTCCAATATTTTTTTTTTTTATCTAAAATATGGACTAAATAAAATGTAATTATTTCGACCCTGGAAACTACCCAATTGTACCCTATTGTTGTATTGTATTGTTTTATTGTGTTTTTGGATTGTGGGATTGTTTAATAAAGTTACCACGGCCCTAGAACGCAAAAGGGTAATTTAAGTAACACAGTTTTACATTTAATCTGGTAGGTAGGTAAAAAAAAAAACAATAAAATTGCAACTTTCCGGTAGATATCATTATTCTACAAACGTCTACCTGATTCAAGTAAAATATATATTTTACTAAAATTCATAGATAAATTCAAATGAATTGTGCGATATTTTTTTTATTAAATAAGCTCCCTGTTATAGCTTGTTTAAATATGATTGTGTACAAACCTACCTTTAATCAACAGAGTAACAAACACGTCTCAAATTATGCGTCCGCAAAATTATCCTTTTTGATTACCCTTGTAACACAATTAATAACTCAGAAGTTTAATTTTGTAAACTATTGCGAGACAACATACATAATTTCTATGAAAACGTAGCATAAATTGCCATCACAATAGCTCAAATATTCGCATGCGAACATTCACAATAGAATGAATTAGCCACCTAATATTCACATGGCCATTATACGCTTGATAGACAGATTGGCCGCTTTATAATCCGCCGCACACTGCACAACACACAATATGTTAAACTTTTCCGAGAACTATTAAACTAGTATCATACTCGTCGTTCTGTTATCTATCGACGTTGGGTGCCAGTGGGACCTCCGCTGTCCATCTGTTTGCTTGTAAGCAGGCTGTATCTCATCAACTATAAGAAGTAGAAAGTTGAAATTTTCACAGAATGTGATTTTTTATTGCTGTCATGTGGCCGCTATTACAAGAAATAATAAATTTAAAACGATGAAGAGAAGAGGAAAGGAACCATACAAGAAACTACTACTCGAAGTCTCCCAATCTTAGTTCGCGCGGTCTTCGTCAGAATTATAAATAACTTATTTTATATTTTTCCATTTGAAGTATCTTGTTATTTGTTTATTGTGCAAACCTACCACAGTGTAGTCTTTTTTAACCTAGACTGGTAGAGAGTGCCTTGTTGCATTAAGTCCGCCTATGTACCACTACTGTACATGAAGTTTAAATAAATAAGAAATGTTATTTTGACAGCTTTTTTGCTCGATAGACAGATTGGCCGCTTTATCCACCACACACTACACGACAGTTTGTTATTCTTTTCCGAGAACTACAAAGCTAGTATCGTACTCATCGTTCTGTTATCTATTTTCGTTTTTAGGGTTTCGTACGCAAAGGGTGTCAACGAGACCCTATTACTAGTAATTATTAGCTCTTGCTGTCCGTCCGTCCTTCAGTCCATCGTCTCTAAACGGGCTGTATCTTTTTTTTATTTATGTTCAAAAACGGAGAATACATTTTTATTTAAATACTAAAAACCTTAACTGACAAAAGCCATAAATACAACTAACACTCACTCATCATACTAATACTCACTAACCATGTTTATACATGGTTATTGATTTCGGATAGATTATATTTTAAATAGATTTAATAGTAAATGAACACGTAAGTTTTACATTTAAAGGTGTTTAGTAAATAATAAGTAGGAACTAATCTCATAAGCCGTAAGAGGTAGAGAGTTAAAATTTTCATGGAATATATATTTCATTGCTGCACTGACAACAAAATATAATGAAATTATAAAAAGGAAGCAAAACCAGACAAGAATTGTAATTTTGTCGGCTTTTTTATTGCTTAATTTTAATAGCGTGTTATGAAACCCTTCGTGTGCAAGTCCGAGTCACACTTAACCAGATTTTCAACTTTTATCTAGAATATTATTATTCGTCCGACGAACACCTTCACCACCCGCCAAAGGGTCTACAAAATCTCGGCCACTAACGACCAAAACTTGAACTACTGTTTGAAGTCGGTAGTCGTCGAAGGGAGGCAAGGCTGTTAAACGCCAACCCTCACGTACACAAAGAAGATTTGTGCGGTTATATCTACGGTGTTGGTGTAATGCCTCATTTTCAGGATTAATCTTCATAATTACAGCAATTCCCAGTAATGAGAGTCACACGCGTCCTGCTAATCTGACTCCTTACCTTCATACGTGAGTGACTATGTTCATAATATTTTCTCTTATATCTTAGAAGTTGAGATAAGTTTACTTATAGCGGACTGTTTATCTTTGTTTATGCGGGCAACTTGAGAGAAACTTCTATCTGAGTACCTTAACGTAACTTTTGACGTATCTACTGAAGTGGTAAAAAAGTCGTATCTGATATAGTCTATAGCGCGCCTTATGAGTATAATCTGTGTTTACTAACACAGATTACTCAGTTTACACAAGTCGTACCAAATAGAGTGCATCGCTGAATTAGCTTTTTAATGTTCCTACTACTGGGACTCAGGCCTCCTCTCTAAGAGAGGAAATGGGCCGTAGCCCACCACGCGGGCTCAATACGGGTTGGTAGAGTGCAACGTTCTTAATTTTGACAGGGTTACATGAGTACCTGATAAGCTTCTGTTTCACGATTTCTTGTTAAGGCATGACTTGCAGTAGGTGTAGTGAATAAATAGAGCGGTAAAGTGTAAGTTGTGTCAAACTGATCAATAGGATTACTCACGAATTACGTGCCTCGCACAAACGTAAACTAAAAAATAAAATATAATATTTGCCAGGCCATAGAGGCGCATAACTCAGCATAACAAAAAATACAAATAAAAATTAATTATATAAATATAAATATTGTACATATAATAATTATATATGTATTTAAAATTTACTTATATACAAATACTATTAATTATATATGTAGATATAAAAAAATGCACCCCATCGTCGACCGCATCGTCGCTTTCCATCAAATATAGTAGCGATCAAGTAAGAACCTCATCATCATTTCAGCTGATAGACATCCATCGTTGGATGTAGGCCTCCAAGCACGACCCTATCAACAATAAAAAAATGTCAGTATTAACTCGCTCACTGGCTCATCAATGCCCAATTTTGGACAGAGGTTTCTGTTATTAAGAAACAGTAAAATTTAGGATGAAACGAGGGTCCAAAATGTTTTATAAAAAAATCTACTATCACGCAGGCGAAACCACTGGCATCATCATATCAGCCGAAAGACGGCCACTGTTGGACATAGGCCTCCCCCAAGCGTCGCCACAACGGCCGGTCCTGTGCGTCATGCATCCATCGGATTCCCGCGACCCAGGACATCGGTCCACCTTGTTGGAGGCGTTCCAACGCTGCGTCTTCCGGTGCGTGGTCGCCACTCCAGAACCTTTCGTCCCCACTGGCATAAGCTAGTATAAATAAACGTACAACATTCAGTTAAGGTATTAATTACGTACTAGGTTTCAAGAACTATGTATTAGTTGTTCTATGCAAGTATCGTAGTATCGGTTTTGTTTCCCGGTAGCTGCTGTAACAATACGAGGTTGTTGTGAAATATATACCTAATGGGAAATCCCTGAAATTATTCCATGTTTTTTCCATGTAAACTATCCGAATTCAGTTCTGTGAAACAATTTTTGAGGCTCGCGTGGAAGTAGAAAATTATTACAAGGAAACATTCCTGGGACAAAAAGTATCCTATAATCTATTCCAAAACATAGTCTTCTCAATTTTTTAAGGAGTTATAAAACATGCTCAAACTAACTTTTGTCTTTGTATATTTACATATATAGGTACAGACCAAGGCGAAGGTGCAGAGATGAGCTCGATATGTACCGGAGGGACTGGCCCGCAATGGCCGAAGATAGACGTGTGTGAAAAAGAGAGTGGGAGGCCTTTGCCCAGCAGTGGGACCTAAATGGGCTAACTAACAGCTTAAGCTACTGTAGCTATTACCTTACAGCTTTTTTTGAGTGTGCTTATTATACACCCCTATTTTTTTTAAAAAAAGGGGCTCTATCCATATCCGTTACTAGTCATATTTTTGTGGTCCAAAGTAAAAAAAAATCCCAACATTGTCCACGAAAATTTGTCATAATTGGTAAATTCTAGGGCTTTCAAATACCGGACTTTTTCAATACCGGTATCAATACCGGTATTAGAATTTTTAATACCGTGATCACGTGATCACGGTATTGAACTCAAGGTTTTTTTTTTTTAAACTAGTGATTGACTGAAACCCTGTCAAACCCTGTTAAAGTTCCTATGAACTTTACTAAGGAAATTAATAAAACCATTTAATTCATTAAACCCCAAGCGTTCGCGCACCTTTCCATTGTGTCTGTAATTTCCACGATTGAAAGATTAAATATTTTTGTTTTCGAATCAGTGTTTATTCTCTCTTAACCGTTCTAATAAGGTTCTAGTAAGCCATACTGATTGTTTACCGGTAATTAGCAAATAAGGTAGATTAAAATCATAGATCTCCGTAAGGTTTAGGCTTACTTGACGCTGTAACTTTTTTAAGACATTTCTAATAAGGTTAAAACGCAGTTCTAAGGTTCAAGTAAGCATGGCCCTGTCGTACCTATAGTTTACTGGCCGATACATTCGATGCGTACCTATACTGCCCTTAGAGGTCAGCAAGCGTCAAGACTCGTGTTTTTCTTATTATTATATTAATATCTCACATGTAATTGTTGTACCAAACAACCAATTAAATGTATAATTTTGAATCGTTTCTTCGAACACGAAAGTAGTAATACGATAAGTACTAATTAGACAAAATTAATAATATTTGAAGTTAAAAAAGAATGCCTCATCCAAACCGCTCAAATATTCAATTTTTACTTTTTAATTGTAGATCTAACGGATAACGTGATCCGTTAAAGTAAAAAGTGATATTAAACAAAGTGGAAAATGATACAATTTTAGATGCTTCAATTTGTTGTGAATTCGTAATTCGATATTAGTTTTTACAAAAAAAAATACGATCGTGTGATTCGTTGAGAATTGAGTCAAAACCCATAAAATACAAGTATTAATATTATGTACCATGTTGCTCGTCAAGATTACAAACTTATCAAAAATACACAATGACCAAGTTCACATGCACATGTTACCCGCGCACCTTTGCGATACTGACTAACAAAACAATAACGTCGTATAGGGCCTATTACACTACGCGTTATTCAGACCATTTAAGTCTATGGTTCGACGTATCGCGAAGAGTTGGCGCTTAATACAAGTGTGAGAATAATATTACATCGTTATTTGTATTATATAATACAACTTCTTACTACTTATTACAACAAAACACAATCATATATATTAAAGATTGTAATACCGTAATCACGGTATTGGCTCGTCAATACCGTGATTGAAAAAAGACCAAAATATATCTGTGATCACGGTATTACGGGATCCCGTAATACCGGTATTGAAAGCCCTAGTAAATTCATAATAGAACAATCATTCATTACAATTGCTACTAGAAAATACTACTCGCAGTGCTGTTCCATTTAGATCGTCATTTATACATTCATGATCAACTGTACAATATGTCCATAATTTAAGTGACATTTTGGGATACAAACAAACGCTAATAACTTTGCTGTTTATGAATATTATTTACGCATATCCTCCCTATTAATTATTATTGATGTTTTGTCATGTTACCTAATTTTAAGATTACGTCTTTAACGCGTAAATAAACTGTTTTTCTTTCTTTCTTTCTTCTTTCTTCTTCTCATTTATTTAGATTTTACTAAAATAATAACAAGACCTTTTCTAATAAGATCTGTAACTATTAGTACTAATTAAAAATTAGTAGTGTATACAGCTTAAGCTATAGCAGCTTATAGCTTTTTTTCCTGTGCTTATAATACAAGATTATTTGTTAAACACTAGCAACCTCTCAGGACTATGTTACTAACATCATAAATAACAACTTTTCTTCTATGGCCTTTAAACATGTATCATATTTTAGTCCATCAGATTTTCATACAAAAATGAAAATATTTAAATTGAACATTCTAAATATTACGAAGTCTAAGCGAAGCAAGCGATAGTACAAAGGCGAAGGGGAATGGGGCGGTGGGGGCGCTTGATGCACTTGCGTTGCATCATCTATGATATCAAAGTCAAGATCATTTATTTCAAATAGACCATTTGCAGGCACTTTTTAATAATCAAATATCGGTCAGTCCAAGAAAAGTGAAGCTAGATTGCACGTTCCAAAGCGTAGGTCTCTATTGAGAAGAAAGTGCAAGAAACTCCATGGACACTCTTTTTAAAAATATTATAAGTTACATAGATCTAGGTATAGCAAGATGTAGGTAGGTATAGCAAAATTCAGAGTTGAAATGTGATAGAACATTGAAATCTTGAAGGCTTGTTTTTGGTAAATGAATTAATTATGTTTAGTAAAAAGTCATAGAACCAAAATTGTTGTTTACAATATTAGTAAGACATTCCTGCAAGGTTGTATTTTACAAATAGCCCCATATAGCTTTATAATATTAGTGTGATATTGATTCGCAAAATCAAAGTTTTTCTAATACGTAAGTTATAGTTCGGAGTTACAATTCATTCCGAAGCAGTACTAAACCGCAAAACAGAAAATTACCGCCAGTAACTATCCTCATATACATTTTAACGAGTTTAAGTCCGTTTTCCATGTATAAAATTAACAAGTCGTGTTTGCTATGAAAATGTCCTGGCAATCTTTTTATAGTTACGTTGAACGCCGTATCTGGGGGAGACAGGAGTGTCGCACCCTCATGCATAATTAATACAGCTGGTCAAAATAAGCAATTTGGACACAGATGCACTGGTTTGTGGCACACTTTGCTTTACTGCACCATATTATTCGTACTTACTATTGTATTAGTGTAAACTCGTATGTTTTGTAAAAGTGAAATATACATGGTGACGTATGGTAACGGTCACCCTGACTTATAAGTTCTAGGTCATAGGTCAAAACCATGCGGGCTTGCGGACAGTGAACAATGAGTAGCTCGCCGTCCGACCATCTGTTAACCGTCCGGACCGAGCCAAAGTCGTCGACGGCGCGTTGTGTCCACGCGCACCGCAAGGAGTTATTATCAACCGTAGGGTCCCAGCAGGGTCGAAGTCTACTGGGGCCATGGGTTATACGAAGGAAACCCCCGGCGCCCTGGGACAACGGCAAAGAAGGAACAGGAAAATGTTTTTTAGTCAGCAAAATTCTGACAAGCCCTCCCGCTTCGCTCTAGGGCGGGAGATGTCATTTAGATGATTTTTCCACCTAAAAAAATAGGTCGAAACCGGGCAGGCGCTTTACATTTCATAATTACGGTTATCAAAGCGGTGAAAGAAAAAATCATGAAAAAACCGGCATTTCCTAGAACCAAAATTTTAAAGGTTTGTGGCATCCACCAACCCGCACAGGGCCCGTGTGATGGATAACGGCTCATTCCTTCTTCTAGAGAAAACGCCTAAGTCCCAGCAGTCGAAACGTTTTAACGCTAATTATCTCACTAATATTAAAAAGGCGAAAATTTGTCTGTGTTTATGTTTATTACTTCTTCACGCTCGAACGGATTTTGATTAAACATGGTACATGAGTAGACTATGTCCTGAAATAGCAAATAGGATATTTTTATGCTGGAAGAATGTTTCCTTGGGCTTGGCCTTAATTTTTTACTATATCACGGGCAAAGCCGCCAGCAGCAGTGAGTGTAATCATAAAGCGAATTTCTAGGGATAAAAGTCCAGTATAACTTATTTTTTTACTAACCATAAAACAATCAACGAGCAAAGAAACCAAAAAATGCACCTCTACCTTTTCCACTGATTAAAAACTTGAAAGATTTTTATTCGAAAAGATTTGCCGTTTGACATTTCTCATCGCAAACGAAGCGAATTCGAGTTCAAGATAATTAATACCTGTGAGTCTCGACGGAAAGATGAGAGCGAAGTAAAAATAAAATGGTCCCTATGGACGAGAGACGTCGTGAGGGGTAAACTAGCAAAAAATGTCGCTTCACCCGTCGACTAAGGCTTTGTTTGTATTAACTGAAACCAAAAGGCCTTTGCTTTGTTTTGAAGTGTAAACAAAGTACTAGTTACGGAAGAGATAGAGTTGTTTGTAATCAGATGGTCTGTAATCAGTATTTTTGTACTCTTTGTGAGTTCTTTTTAGCCAAAAAATACTTGTAAAAAGAGTAACATTTTTACTCGACTGTGCTAGAATGAGAGTTATCTACTAAACAGTCCGATCAAAGCCTAAACATTTGGTTTGGATAGGTGACCCGTTCTTGAGTTATAAAATTACAACGAAAAGTGGCATTGATTTTTATATATATAGATAGAAGTTTTTCATTGATGGGCTTAACTATACCCATCCCAAAGGATACTGTTTAGGCAATACATCATCATCATAATTTCAGCCGAGACACGTCCACTGTTGGACATAGGCCTCCCCCAAGTGTCACCACAATGCACGATCCTGTGCGTCCCGCATCCATCGGATTCCCGCAATCTTCACCAGGTCATCGGCCCACCTTGTAGGAGGCCTTCCAACGTTGCGATTTCCGGTACGCGGTCGCCACTCCAGAACCGTTAGAACGGATGGCCGTGGCCGAGAGGCAATACATACATATAGATAATACTGTAGGTACCTATATTAGAACAACATTTTGCCCAGACACGTACATACCCTTCAGTAAGCCTGGAGAGGATACGAGAAAGGTACACCCGTCTGGGATAGCGTAACGTGCTCGGTCGACTACATGTAAACAGATAATTAAAGGTATGCTGTGGATAATAAATCGTACAATACGAAAAACGGCGAAATAAACAGGTATAGGTATACCTTTACCGAAATTGTGCTAGGCTGTCTAAAATAATGTTTTATTTGGTATAGAAGCACCATTAATTTCCACTTTTTTTAAAGGCTGGAAATCATTAGATATCTTTTTCTCGATCTGGGTGCGGTCATGTTAGATTTTTACCAATTAAAGCCCACCGTAGTTCTTTCAGTTGCTCTTTGAGTTCCAGGGTTACAGACAGTACAGACGGTTCATTACGTTATCTTCAATCTAGTTTTTCTTCTCATCTACTACTTAAATGATGAAATAATAAGAACTGAAACCAACTAGGTTGTATAATATTTTCTACTACTTCTGTAGCGACAACAATAACATCGCGGTTTTAGAGTTCTCCGCGTGATTAGAATATACAGCAGTTCAAAATCATTCATCAGGCAGCTACCCGGACTAGACACAACACCCGTCTGGTCGGACGAGGACCGAACGTCAGTAAAGGGAGAATACTTTTCAACAGAGGTATGTGGTGGAACTTTACACTCTTATACGCATATATCTAAACTTCTGTAGTTAGTCACCAACAAGTTTTTCAACAACCATTTGTTGATACATTGGACATCATTGATCAAATACTTTGACATGACGGCAACTAATATTACTTATTCAAAACTACACCATTAGGTACTTCAACCAGTTGTTTAATAAACTGAAGTAGCCTCAACATGCGTTGAGTATAAGCAAATACCTTGGCTTTTACTTCGTCAGGTACATTAGGTATAGTTACAATACATCGCACACCCCTACATTTATGTACTCTAACTTCGTGACAGCCGACTCGCGATAATTATTCAATAAAAGGTATCATTTGTCAGGGCTGTCCAAACGTCAGCAAGTCGGCACTGTGATGACTAATGCGACAGTGTTCCAACCATTTGCGTCGAATCTCTTATTGCCTACTTTTTACCTGTTGTCGTCAAACCATTATTCACTCTATTGTATAACTGTAGCGTTGTCTGTTCTACAAAATTGGTTATTAGTCTGATTTGTTTGGCTACCGTTTGTTTATTCAGTGTCTGTTATGGTTTTTGATCGAGTTGATTATGTTCGTGCGATGATGAATTTAGTAGCTTATTGGTTATTAATAGTTTCGTATTTGAATTTTTGAATCGATTTGGGTAAATATGCGCACTCACTTCAGCCAGCTGAATACTAATATTCTCATACATATTAGCAATTTAGATTGCTGTCAATATATTATCGGTATGTGGCTGAATTTATGTGGCCAACCCCGAATTCGATTGGCCTGTTGGTCTAGAGGTTAGTGGCCCTGACTGCTATGCCGGAGGTCGTGGTTTCGATTCCCACTGAAGACAAATATTTTTGTGATGAGCACGATCATTTATTCTGTGTCGAAGTGTAATTTATCTATAAGGGCCGAAACTGCGTTACGCGGTCGCCCGCGGCACAAATAGATAGGTACAGAAGTCAATCAAAAAAAAAAAAAAAATCTACGTACAAAGTGCGCTCGAACAACGCACACATAGACACCGCTCACGATATATCGGTCGCGTCTCGGACTACTCATCAAACAGTTCCGGCTCAAACGCTCATTTGTCTACTAGTACTGTCCACTAATGTCCTGTGCGACATATGACTTGTCTGTGTTCTTTTAATGTTTTACTGTTTTCTCTTTTTGTGTTATGTGTTTAAATAGTGTAATTGGTTTTGGCCGTTCTATTTGAATTAAATAAATAAATTAGTGTGCGTCTACCGAGCGTAGATATAAAAAAGTGAAGTACATACATGAGATTGTCTTCTGTACTATCTATTTTGTGCCCGCGTGGTCCCATACAGAGGTGCTCCGTCGCAGCCCGCGCGGGCACTCGTTCCGGAGAGCAGGGACTCAAACTGTAACCGTAATAATGTGTATTAACACTGTTTTTTAAAACTGTGTTAACAGAAAAACATTTTAAATTTAACAGATACAATAATGTTACCGAATCAAACTGTTACCTTTTATATGTGTTAGGGACTGCTACCAAATCAAACTGTAACCAGTTATATGTGTTAATAAGTGTTAATATGTGTAACTGAAATAATCAGTTTTAGTATAGCTTTATGTAAATTGTAACTTTGGCAACGCTGCGTTTACCTGTTACACTTATTAACACGTTTATATCTGTTACAGATATGTTAGGGTTACACTTTTGTTAGTGTTTTGGGTTAACACATTGAAAACACATATGTAACTAAGTGTTACATATTTGATTCTGTTACCAATTCAACATGTAACACTTATAATTCTGTAACCTTTATGAAGGTGTTTTTAAGTCCCTACCGGAGAGTCGCGCTCAACGCCCATTTTGCTACAAAATACAAAACACATACACAACACACACACTACACACAACACACAAAAACAACACACACACGCTACACACCCGCACGCACACCATCACACACGTGCACGCGCACACGTGCACGTGCTACATTAAAGTTCTGCATCGACATGACTACATGCACACCTTTAAAGTTGATCAAACGATACTGCGCAAGTAATAATCCGTTTTCCGTGACGGTCACCCGACGTACAAGACACACGCACTACGTCACGTGACGGTAACGCAGCGTCGGCACTGTTAAAGTATGTACTTCCGCGTGAAAGTAGGTTTTATTTTTTCATAACTGGACCTTTATTTCATTTCTCTAGGGAGTCAATTTTGAAAAATCCACTCTCTTCTTAAAATTTTAGCACTAAGAGAGAATTTTTCAAAATTCTTATTCGCCAACTTAGTGAGTTTATCCTTATGTATATAGATTTTAAAATACATAAGTATATTTAAGTTTATCAGCTGTCTAGTCCTTATTAGAGACTAGATGGTGTTGTTTGAAAGTTGTGGAATATTATTATTGTACCTATTTACAACTTTACGGCTCTGTGACTGATACCTCAATGAGTAAACCACAAAACATACAACTTTATTCATACCCGCAAATAAACTTCTAAATAACTTTACAAGATTGTAATAGAAACTAAACCGAACCAACTTACATAATCTGGACAAGGCTTTAGTCTGACAAACTTCAAATTTAACGTGCTGAGTCCTAGATTAAATAATCTCAGTATGTAAGAGGTCTGTGTAGAACTTTGTGGTACTGTTAGTTGAGTTAGAGGATTTACACTACACTGACTTGTGAGTTTATCAATATCACTAGAACAATTAAATAATCTTTACGTCCAGACTTTGAGTTAGGCTCAATGCTTTGGAACCTCTAAAACTATAAGATTTTAGGTTCACATGAAAATGTGAATTACTCGACATTGGCTTGTTAACTAGACTTGAATCTAAAAATAACTGACACTATTTTCAGGTCTCCAAAATATAGATGAAAGAAATATCAAAACGATCTATTTGCACCACACCGTCACCGCCATTAGAGGCCAGAAGAGTAGCGACGTGTTGTGAAGCTTTCCACCAACACCTGAAGTGATGACCACGGCCACTCTGCCAAGAGTGATACCGACAAAGAAGAAGATCACCGTCATTGTGCCCATATAAAAGTTTGGCCACTTTTTTTTTTCGATGGAAAAATCATCTTATGACAACCCCCGCTCTTGGGCGGAGCGGCAGAGTGTCAGACTCTTACTGACTAAAAAATCCATCCCGTTCCTTCTAGCCTTCGTACCGGGGCTCGAGCGCCCTTTCGGATAACCCTGGCCCCAGTAGGCTTCGACCCGGCTGGGCCCCTGCTGTTGCTGACAACTCCTTGAGGCGCGCGGGTACAGCGCGCGCCGTTGGCGACTTGGGCTTGGTCCGGACGGTTACCGGACGGCCGGACAGCGAGCTACCCATTGCTCACTGTCCGCAAGCCCGCGCCTACGGTGGCTGGAAATCGGGATCGGAATCCCGGCGGCGGCGGCGAGAGCGCCGTTGTCTGATGCGGTCGGCCTCCTTCTTAGCGAGCAATACTGCTTCCCAGAAGTCGGCGACCGCCTGCCACTCCTGAGTTTGGCCACTAAATTGGTTTTCAATAAACTTAATTCTAATCAATAATTAAATTAATTCACTCATCCAAACTCCTCAAACAAAACATTTGTATAAACAGAAAATTAAAGCATCAAACGGAGAACAATTATATAAAACCGAAAGCCACCCTATTTCATTATTTGGCATCTTGCGGCAAATTTTCGGCGAATATTCCGCGGACAATGAAATTTTGATCAAAAATTAAAAGAAACCTGTAACACAAACTGCGACAGAGGAATTACAAATTCATTAAAAAAGTTTGGGCGGATTTGGTCGAAACCCTTTTCCTCTCTGTACAATAGAAGCAATTAGAGTAGAATGTTTATACGTTTGCTGTACATTTGTGTGTTTGTACATTTATAAAGTATGTCGTGGACGATTACGACCGCCAGAGTGTGGAATAATACACGTGTGTAATAGGAAATGTGCATTTGTATTATTTTCTAAATAAAAAAAAATGATAATAAAACGTGTGATTATCCTTTGATTATTCCAATCAATAATTTAACCTTTATTTCTAGATTCTGAAAAACCTATTAACAGAAACCTCAATAACACTGTCATTCTAGGTACCCAAAGATACAGGTAGAGCCTGTTTCTTTGGGTAAAATTAATTTCCTACAATACAACGTTTTTAGAGGATTTTTTTATTTTTGTAATTCTAAGGTAATTTTATAAGAGTCACCTCGGCACAGGAACGCGCGCAAATGGTGACTGAAGGGTTACGGGAGAGTTTTACTTTTTAGTCAGTAAACCTTTCAATCGTGGAAATCACAGACACAATAGAAAGACAATAGGTGGGCGAACGCCGGCGTTCGCTTGGGGTTTAATCCCTCAATACTCAGAGCGTGAGAAGTTATTTAATGGTTTTCCAACAAAAAAAAGATTTGCACCAAAGGACAAACTTTTTTTTTTGCCTGTCCTTAAAATGGACCACCAGCCAAATAATATATCATAAATAAATGTATTAATTGAAGTAATGCTCAACTAACAATTAGTAACAAGATACTCGGCAGTTAGTCACGAACTAAATTATTTGCACATGATTTAGTACCACACGTACTAAAATGTACTACTGTTTAGTGGTCCGGATAATTAATTACAATAAACAGGCTTTAGTTCATAATTAATTAATTCATATTGATTTTGTTCGCAGGAAGCGAAATGAGCAATGATTTCCTGGTTGCGTCTATATTTGATTAGAGAACATGAATGCGGCGTTATCTAATTGAAATTCGTATCAAAATTACTATTGAGATCAAAAAAGTCAGTCCTCAGTGTCATTTGAGATGAAAAAAGTCCACGGCTGGGCATAGTGGACATAAGTTTACCCAAGCGTCACTACATCGGCGGATCCTGCAGGTTAAGCCAAGTTAATATTCTTATATTGAATCTGGGGCGTTACCGACTATAGACAGAATCGAAAATCGAAACGAACCGTCGTAACTGGGCTAGGCCTACTTTTCTCATATCAACTCTCTCTCGACTCTCGCAACCCTCACCAGCTTATCGATTCTTTGATTACAAATGACATACCGCCCTAATATTGCAGTGCAATTTTCAAACTGAAAATGACAGATTTTAATAATAAAATATTAACCAAATAATAGACAGTATTGGTCCAATGATGTCTCTTCTATTGGACCATCATGTATTTCTAAAACTGCGCAGGTAGCATTGTATCAACTCCCAGATTAGTTGAAACGAGTCGAAGGCGCTAAAGTATGTCTTGTGTCAGATACAAGCTACCGATGATTATTAAATTTCTACAGAACTAGAATGAAACCGACCACTTCCTGTGCATACGTAAACATTTTTTGTGTCCAGTTTCATCCAATTAACACATACTCATGACGATCAAAAAGTGTTCGGTGTCGCTAACTGAAAACTAAAAGTGTCTACATTTGCGCAGCGTCTTAGTTGCACGGTGTTGCATCTCTTATCTGAGGATAAGAGATGTCTTCCCTCAGTTACTTTGCGACTCGTGGCGGGGAGTCAAATCTAATGTTGACTCAGGAAAATTTGATATTAGCGTCATTGTATTCATAATTATGTGAATGCTCTGTAATATTACATTTAGTTGCCATGATTGGACCTCTAGAACAAAAAAAAAACAAGTTTCAATGAAATTCAGGTCAATCGGTAACCGGGAAGTGGATCAAAAATTCGCAAGATCTGTTTACAGACATACATCGGGACGGGACAGAAAAAAGAGACAAAAAAAAGTAAAAAAAAAAGGTGAAACTAAATAAAATATATATTTTTTTTTATCCATCACAAAACTGTAAACCTCCAAATTGCATTTGTAAACATTAAACATTTGTTTTACTTACATATTAAACCTGGCGCCCACCACGGAAGATTTCTGTCAGGGTGAAATGGGGCGAACTGTTTATTCGAAGACCCGCTTCGGGCAGTTGTCTGCTTCATACGAATGTATTTGAAAGATAAAGAACTCTTTTGCAAAAATTTTATTCTCTATTCCTTCTTTTGAATCGTAGAAAAGATGTAGTTTAAAAATCTATGCAAAAGTAATTTTCAAAAGCTTGCAATCTAAAGCAGGTTGTCTTTTTCGTCATACTATATGTTCTAGTGTGACTAAGTACGAGTTTTATATTTGTACCTAGTTAAATCATGATCAGGGACTTAAAAACACCTTCATAAAGGTTACAGAATTATAAGTGTTACATGGTGAATTGGTAACAGAATCAAATATGTAACACTTACTTATGTGTTTTCAATGTGTTAACCCAAAACACTCACAAAAGTGTAACCCTAACATATCTGTAACAGATATAAAAGTGTTAACAGTGTTAATAAGTGTAACAGGTAAACGCAGCGTTGCCAAAGTTACAATTTACAAAGCTATACTAAAACTGATTATTTCAGTTACACATATTAACACTTATTAACACATATAAACAGGTTACAGTTTGATTCGGTTGCACTCCATAACACATACAAAAAGTTACAGTTTCATTCGGTAACATTATTGTATCTGTTACATTTAAAAGTGTTTTTCTGTTAACACTGTTTTAAAAAACAGTGTTAAAACACATTATTACGGTTACAGTTTGAGTCCCTGGTCATGATAACGAGTAGAGGATGCGATTGGTGCAGTGGTTGAATGATTGGCTGCTGCACGTGTCGCGAGCTCGATTCCCGCACGGAATAAATATTTGTATAGCGTATAGATAAATTAATTAAATATGCAATATAATTTCGGACCTTCGCTAAGTGTCGTAGGTTCAATTTCCGAACGGAACAATTATTTGTACAGATAATTTTCCCGGGTCTGGATATCTTTTGTATGTTTTTGGACGCACCATCAATGATACAGAATTACCTAATTCCTAGTGTGGGACAATGTTCATTTAAAATTAGGTAAAATGCGAGGATCAATAAATTGCTAGTTTGACCAATAGTTAATACTCAAGAAAGAAGAAGAAAGTTCCATAAATGGACATTATAACGTAATTTTAGAATTGTTGACAATTTTAACTATTGATTTATAACAGACTATGGATCCAAACTCAACTATCAAATCTCAGTTGATACCCACAAAGTCACAAAGACAGAACGGTCCAAACATCTGGTCACAATAACTAGAAGTACTCAGACTCCAAGTTACAACTTAGTTTGGTTGAGTACCTACTTAGACTTTAAGCTTCTGACATACCCAATGTAACTGTGACGAATGGGATGATTCACTTGTTGTTGAACGTTCAGTTTGTAAGTAAAGAATTCATTAGAGCGGTACAAATCACGATGCGAGAATTTTACAAGATTGAAAATGTTTGCCTTTTCCGAAATCTTCACATTGTTGCACCCATCGACTTATATTCTAGCCCTTTCATGGAAAAGAATGGGGTGGGCTTTTAGTCAGTAAGATACTGACACTATCTCCCGCTCCGCCCAAGAGCGGGGGTTGTCATTGGATGATTTTTCCCACCACAAAAAAACCCCAAAATACTGAAACGTTTAAACCAAAATTCGCTGCAGCGCTACATTGGCATTATGTCATCTAACAGAACTATTAAAACATGCAGCGCTAAGATAGCTTTTAGAGGATTTTTTCGCGACCAAAATGTCTTAAGCGCCATGAATTTCGTGGCACTTACGCGTATCGTTCAACATAGTGTAATGTTCAAGGTGTGCAGTCTACATTACACCTGAGTCGACTGAAGTGAGTGTTCGGCACGCCTAATCTAGTGCGTAGTTGAAATATCGATACCAGCACCCCAAGCCAAGTTGCTAATCTGCAATAGTTAACGCTTGTAAAAAACTTCGGAAATGACGTCCACTTAACGCTCAGTCACGTGGTCAGAACAAAAGAATCGGCGGCAAGGTCAACTCGAAGCGTTTGGCGCAAGCGATACGGTTGTAACTTGGCTAGGGGGGCAGAAGTATGAATTAACGTAAGGGACTTTTACCTAAAATGTAAAAATGTTTCTCAGGGTGATTAATCTTTTAATCGCTTACGTCGCATATATCCGACAAATACTGTCGCGTTTAATCCACCAGGATCGCACTTCCACGACCAAATACTCCATCTCGTCAGCTCTTCTGTCACCTATGGGGATTGAAGAGGTAAACGAGATGCAGTACCTAGTCGGTAACACCAACCTTGGCGAATAGAGCACGACAATACTCGTCGGATTAATTCGACGCGAGCGGTTACAGGGTTAATATAAGGTATTTTACGCAAAACGTAAAAATTGTCCCTTACGTTAATTCATTCTTCTGGTATCGATATATCAATGGTCACTCCGCTCTCCTCCACTCCTGTGCATAGCCAAAATTATACCCACAGAGTTTAATCTCTTCTAATTCCATTTCATTACATTTGGAACTACGTTCGTGTACTACTGTATCGTATATAGTTATTCCCACAGAAACAATTTCATAAAAATATTCTTAACTTTCTTAAACCCGCGACCTTTTCCAAGTGAATCTTAGTTATCGTGGACGCGAAGTCGATGCGGAAATCAGATAAAAAGTAGTCAGTACCCTTTATTGAGGTTCAAGCTTATTTTGTTTTGATGGAATTGAGTTTAAGTAAAAATGATTGAAGTACTCAATTCGATCAAAATCGATTCAGTAATTTAGCTGTGAAAGCGTAACAGACAGGGTTACTTTTACATTTGTAATATTAATATGGATAACAGCAATGCAGGCTAGTTAATATTTTTTTTTAATAATAAGCCATTATTGTCTCTAATAAGCTGTGTATTTAGTCACGCGCCGTGTCTTGAATTGGAATATGCAATATCGAAGTTTAAATCAACTGAAACTTTGTTCTTATGGGACGGTAGGAAATATTAAGGTAAGCGCCATACAGTAAATTCCCTCTAAATAATTTATCTTAGTAAACATTGTTACGATCTATGGGGAAATGGATTTTTTTTTTAATCTGGAAAATCATGAAATGGCTCTGCTTGTCTGGGTGCACCTCTTGGTCCATCCAGACAGAGACTACCATTAACTTTAATTGAGGATGTGTCCGTTGAGTTGCTCATTGCGTTCTCCTATAACGCACAGGGCAACTGAAGGACACAAGTGTAGTTTTAGTAAAAATCCGAAAAGCCGTACCACTCCACCCTAAGGCAGGAGACTGGACGAGTTTCCAACCTAAAACAAAAAAAAAATGCTCTAGTCTATATCTATATCATTCTGAGACCAGTAACCATTTTGTGTCCAAAAGAATCATCGGTTTCGCATAAAATAAAGCCCGAGTGTCTGATAACATCTGGTACATCTTTAGAAAACTGTTAGCCGAGCGAAACCGGTTGTAAAGGTCAAGCAGCAATCCCACGCAAAATATTAATATTCAGTCGCATTTGGTTGGACTGAAAACTGACCACGGAGCAAAACTGACCCGAACAGTTTCGGAAACACTAGGCAAAATGTCAACTTAGTTACATTGTTTGATTTTCCAACTTCAAAATTGATGCCCGATTTTGCCAGATGATACTAACAAACTGATAGTAATTATTTCGCTGTACTAACAAGGATCCTAGTATTAATATCAGTACCAATCGTTACTTCTAGGAAATCTAGGGTTGCTGTGCTATACTATAATTAATCGATACTGACCGATTCTCGATACACCCGGCTTTGAGAAACGTAATACCGAATCGATCTCAGTTACCTGCAGTTATGATTATCATAACCTTCACTGCAGCTTCTGCTTCACCAACGTATACATACATACATAATCAACCTTTTAATGTTCCCACTGCTGGGACTCAGACCACCTGTCTAGGAGAGGGAATGGGCGGCAATCCTCCACGCGGGCCCAGTGCGGGTTGGTGAATGTCACATGTCTTCGAATTTTTGTTTCTAGAACATGCCGGTTTCCTCACGATGTTTTCCTTCACCGTTTTGAGAGCAGTGGCACCTCTCGCGCTAGTAAATTGGGGCCGTTACCACTCGGCCACCACTGCTCACTATTCACCAACGTGATATCAGAATATTATCTCAAGGGAACATGCTCCCAGTAGGTTTAGAAAATATCTTACGTTTTATTCAATGTCTTTTCATAAGTCAAATGTCATTCAAATCCGTTCAGCCGTCAGACGGCTTGAAGGAGTCACAAATATACACACACAGTCTAATATAAAATGTGAACATACATACAAACTTTCACCTTTATAATATTAGATAGTCATCAGGAATGAAGATATCAGCAAGAGAACCAAGATTACCGACATAGGCCGAAGAATCGCCAGATTTAAATGGCAATGGAAAATGAAAGGTTCTAGACGGGCCACCGTGTACTGAAAGACACAGTGTTGAAAGGCTTTCCACAACATAGACTGATGTCCTGGTAAAGGTCGTGGGCATCCAATAGATGCGAGGCGCAAAGGATCCTTCGTTGTAGCGACACGTTGTGAGGGAAACCTATGTCCAATAGTGGTCGTTTTAAACTTTTACCTATATATTATAAGGAGATAAAGTTTTTTTTTTTTATTTATTTCTAGGAGGAAATTCTTTGGAATTACTGGTCCCATTGCCAAATTTTTTTCACCGATAGAAAGCTTTTGTATTGCTTAATGACAAAGGCTATATGTATGCGGGCGAATCTAGCTAGCTACTATGTAGTATTTCAAACAAAGACAACTCGTGTATTGTCGCCCTCCCAATGTCTGCACGTTCATATTGTTCCCAAACTAACATAGAGAGAATTATTCATTAAATTTTAACTCGCAGTAATGAAATAGTTAAACAGCCACGATTCTCCGGCGGCCACTGGAGACAGCAGCAAGTTCCTAACAAACTTGTAATCTCACGCACAATTTCAAACTTAATAATGATACAATTAAAGATAAAGACGACGTTTCATTAATTAGTTAACTAGGGCCTATCTATTAAAGTTAATGAGGGTAGTTTAGCCAGAGGGAATTATGCAGTGTCAGCAGCAAAGAATGGAAGCTGTAATGTTAACGTTTCGACTGATTAAGAATTCGGCTAATTTTTGAACTGGATTAAGAGTAATTTGCAAGTCTGCCTTAAGAGGAATTAAGACAAGTTCTAGTTTATCGCAAAACCTGTTACTTGAATTAGCAATTGGTATCTGTTTTTTAACACGCTTTTATTTTCGCTCCCGTTTTACAGAAAACCTGAAGTCGCTTTTTTTTGGAGGTGAGAAACTCATCTGCCACTGTTGGCTTCTCCCGCTCTAAGATGGAGCAAGAGGGTGTGTCAGACTTTTACTGACTAAATCATACTGCGTCAATGGCATGGGTTGACGCCAGTAGGCTTCAGCCCTGATAGGACTTTACGGTTTTGCTGGTATCTCTTTGAAGCACGTGTGAATCAACGTCGAAAACTCTGGCTGGGTCCGGAGGGTTGCCGGACTGCCGGACGGTAACTTATCCTTTGCTTATCCTCTGTGAGCCCACGCCTACGGTGTCGAGGTTCCGGAGACTGGTGCGTGAGGTTGTCCGTCCCCACACGCGTGGGGCCGTCTTTTTTGTTAGCATTAGGTACTGCTTTACACAAGCAAGCGACCGCCGCTCATTCCCTCTCGCTTCGGGCCATGACCTGAACCAGAACAAGGAGCTGGGGACCTGGCATTATGAACATTTTGAAAAAATAAACCTTAGTCAAAAGTCGTACATATGAATATGCAACAAAACAATGATATCACTGCTTACCATCAGGTGGGATCTCAGTCAAACACTAGTTTAAATCAATTAATAAAAGGGAGATGCTCCAAGGTTTCCCGCAAAATTAAAATCTTCGCATGTTTTTTGCATTTTGCAAGCCATTTTCGAGTTGTACGTTGTTAAAGTATAATTGGAGGCCGTAATAAGATTTTATTTACGGAATTATAAACAGATCTTTCAGTTTGTCTGCCTTTATTGAATGATTATTTCATGAAAAAAGTAATTTTCAGTAAATTTACTTGATAATCCGCTCTCATCTCTATCACTTTTAGGTACCATCAAAGACACTTCCGCTTGACCACCGCTAAGTCCATTTTTGCTTGCACTACAGTCGAAAATTTCAAAGGGTTTAGTTTGGCGCCGCGCCGCAGGATTAAAGCAATTTTTTTTTTAAGTAATAATAAATAAATAATAATATAATGTTTATTGAATTATTAGATTAACATCAATATTTCTACAATAAGGGCTAAAACTAGAGGTAAAGTTACAAAAATTGCGTTCTACCTTAACTAGGTAGGTATATATAAACCTGTATCTCAGGTAACTTATTTAAGTGCTATGTTAATAATATATAAACTAAAATTCATTACACAAAAAGTAAATAATATATGAACAATATTAAATAGTCTAATACTGACGAATACTTTGCTTAATCATCAAATCTGCATTACTGCAAGAAATTACTGTGACACAACATTCCATTATATTTTTTTTTTTTGCAAAGTATCGGCTATATAAACTAGGTCGATTAGCACAAACAGTAAAATGATAAAATAAATAAGTACAATAATGTTTATAAGTAATATTATGCTTGGAGTTATAAAACTCGTATGCGTTACGTTAGAGAAAAGATCAAAGATCATGATCGTAAGTGATCATGCAGTACACAATTTACTAATTTACACGCAAAACAGTATAACCTCACCAGCGGCTCGGGTGATTTACGCCTCGGCCAACTTGTTTCATAATGTACTTTTTTATTCTATAATGAACATGAAAATACTACTTTACTATGACCTGCAAAAAGCCAAAAATTACGCAAACTTTCAACTTCGCAGACAACATTGGCGCTTCGCTTTCACGTGAAACTCGTTTGTTATAATAATCCAGCTTCATGTTCCTCCATTGTTTACCGAAGCCATCATTTCATCATTATTATGAGACGAGGAAAAACCAGTTTCCTCCACACGCCCATAAAGCACTCGGCTACGAATACGCGCACACTTTTTTGTTATTCCTTCTGTGCGCGGAACTAGCGTGGCCTTTTTTGTCTCTTTTTAATTTCCTTTATGAGCTCACAATTGCCTTCATAATGGTATCGTACCTTTCATTAAGACTCATTTGAGCCCCTGAATGGTGGTCTCGCCTCATAATGGCTGGAAACGTTAGATGTTGTAAGCCTTTGTGTACACATAACGCGCTCGCTAGCTCTTTTCATGGGTCATTCGTGTTTGCGCGCTGCCTGCTTTCTATGGGGTTTTATTAATAAGCGCCCTATGAAGGGTAATAAACATTATGTGGTGTAACCCGCTGTTCCCATTCAATTTACGGCACCTATTCACTAGTTACTTAGTTACTTATTAAAACAGTTAACGTATTTTAACACGTCATTGTCGTGTTTTCGTATCTAGCCTTAAAACTGGTCATGTGCGAGTCGGATTCGAGCACCGAGGGATCCGTACAAACTTACCTATGTAAATAGTTCGATTCTTTAATCGAATCGAACGTCGACGATTTTACCGAATCGCTAATAAGTAATTATTTTGTGTTGTAACTTCATGTTTTTAGTTTTTGGACTTTTTTCTTTATTTGTGTAATAAGATTTTACTGATTGCCAAATAACAGGATTATAGGTCACTTACCTATGTAAATAGTTCGATTCCTCAATCAAATCGAACCTCGACGATTTTCCCGAATCGCTAATAAGTAATTATTTTGTGATGTAACTTCAAGTTTTTAGACTTTATCCTTTATTTGTGTAATAAGAGTTTACTGATTGCCAAATAACAGGATTATAGGTCAATGGGAAGAATCCTATAAATTTTAATTTGCGAGTGTCAAATTGTGCGCCTAAATAATCCGTCTTATCTTTGGATGGCGTTGCTTTGAAGTCTGAATTTTTCAGTGCCCCAAAGAGTATCAGACTTGAGTATTTGATACTAATTTTAGTTTGATACCTTTACGTGTTCTCGAGTAAATAAGTCTTGTCAGAAAAAAACGCTTTTATCGATAACACCGCTCATTGCGGCACCATATTAATTTTAAGTTATTTTAATTAATTAATTAAACTAATTTAATTTTTGGGGTACAATAAAGAATATATCTATCTATCTACCTAGGGTTCCGTTTTTGCCAACCGAGGTTACGCAACCCTAAAAGCACATTAGAAACATTTTCATGTTTCAGTTATTACATGATGTTTTCATAATTCTGCCATTTAGGTTTAGTTGGTAAAATGAGATTTACCTCCATTGTTTCTCAGAAATAAAGCAATCATTTTTTCTTTATTTAATTCCGACGCAAATTTTTCCTAAACCGCATTTTTTCAATTTGAATACAGATTATAATATTACATATTACAATAGGAATTAAGTATAATGAACTGAAAAATAAATTATCAACACAATAATATGTACCTACCCTAGAGAGGAGGCCTGAGTCCCAGCAGTGGGAACATTAAAAAGGCTGATGATGATGATGATGAATATAAACCTCATTCATGATACTGTCATAAAATAAAGACTATTTTGCTTTGCTTATTGATGAAGGTCCAGTATCATTCAGAAAATACAACGTGAAATATCATAATCGTGACACCTAAATTTAATTTTCATTCATGTTCGGCATAAACATATACCAAATAAATAATGAGAAGGTGTGTTATAATTTTTACCCGACTACGGCTAAGCTAAAAAAAAGTGTATGTTCATCTGTTTCTTCATAGCTCATAAACTACTTATCGAAACAACAAATGAGGTATTGTTAGATCCTGAGCATAGGCTACGTGACATATCACCGGGTGTCACAAAACTCAATTTGGCACCCTCTAGCGTTCAAAAAGTATTGTGATAAAAACTAAAATAAGATAAATAACTGTGAGGTATCTTTTATATTTCGACAATATGGTTCAAATTTAAAGTGACGCTCTCTAGCGGACCAAAAGCCATTTTAAAAAAAATACACCATGCTATGATAAATACACCGCGTTTGGTATCATTTGAAAGAGCTTCACTTGTTCTTATCGAAAATATCATCAAAATCCAATGTGGCGCCCCCAATCGGCGAACTAACACAAAACTAGTTTAAATAATAAAAACTAAAAAAACTAAAACCCGACTTCGAGAAAAAATAACGACTCTGAAAAAGTATGAAACTAGATTTTCAGGATGCTGAAATAAACAAGGTTACTGGAGAAACAAGAACAGAACAAAAAGAAAAGCCGTAGTCACACGTTATATAGGTACCAACCGTACCTATCACTTTAATAACGTGTGACTACAGCTTTCCTTTTTGTTCTGTGACTGAATTTTTAATTTCATGATTGGAACTTTACGATATGAAAGTAGATAAAATACATTTAATATTCTACTATATTTACATTCAATTAAAATTGTCGACAACAAAGGTTACCGTCAAAGCCCGAAGAATTTAAAAACTTAAGTGGCAGTAGGTAGAGCATACAATGTGTAAGGGACAGCCCTCCACAAACTTAAAGGGCTGGTAGACGAAACTGAATAACCTTCCAAATTGTTTTTTTTAGGATACAAAAAAAAAAATTAGCCTCACCATACAAAATGATAAACTTGACTGGACAATTTGTACGGCGAGGCCGATTTTTTTTTTTCGTTTCCTGAAAAAAAAAATAGTGAAAGGTAGTTCAGTTTCGTCTACTGAGCAAGCCCTTAAAGTTAGTGGAGGGCTGTCCCTCACACCTTTTATATTGCTTACAGAACGAATGGCCAATGACAAGTCATAAGTTGTTACTCCATAGTCTTAGCTCTAGAGTGGCGATATGTACAGTAAAGCGTTGGTGGGGCTCGCGCAAGGTAGACAAATGAACAGGTGAAGATCGTGGAAACCCGCTGGATAATTGAAGTACAAGACTCAATGTTCGCTTAGGGAAAACATTTGTCCATTCAGTCGGTGAATATTTAATGATATCCTAATGACGATATTGATCACAGACAAGATGAAAAAGGTTAGAAAGAAAAAAACTTCCCGATTTGTACTACAACGAGTGTCGCCGCTTGTCTCACACCTTTTAACTCTACTACAAGCAATAAACTAATACGAACGCGCATTACGCAACTAACAGACCACGCACACTTAGATCGCAAGTTTGCTATTAGAAGTTGAACTATGAGCATTGCCCTACTTTATGGCACACACGCCTGTCCCGTCCGCAAAACGATTCTAACCTCTTTCATCTGTTTTGTGATATTGATATTCAAACTAAAGTACAAGAACTCAATTTATCTATGACGCAAGTGCCAGTTATAGTTGTAACTGGCACTTGCGTCATAGATACGATATGTGTACGATACAGCATACATGTGCACTCAATAAAAGTGAACTTAGAGTAACAGGTAAAGCGCTTAATGTACCCCGGACCATTAAGTGACGGTGCATAGTAGTAACGAGTAAGCAACGACCAAGCAACTGTTTATGCACAGTAAAGATCCTAAGCCAAACAGGTACGTATGTGCTGAGCAATATCTACTACTACTATAGCAACTATCAAGTATTTGTAAAGTTCTGTTGTGTGCAAACAAAACTTTGTTCACCGTTAGATCATCCGGTATGAGGTTGTAATAATATGTGAGTTACAAGTAAAATCAACTCTTATGCATAAATACGTGTCTAAGTCTATTAATTTGTTCTGTATTGTAACGGAAGAATTGAAGGAGATATGTTGAAGATCTGGTTTATCACTCTACTGGCTTGTATCTGCTGCGCCCGCGTACTTAAAATATATATCACTCAAGAAAAAAACAGCTTCCTATCGGTAAAAAAAAAATTAGCAATCGGACCAGTACCTTCAGAGATTACCTCCTACAAACCAAAAAATAAAAATGCAAAAATAAAAAACTTTACAACTTTATAATATTATTTATGTATAAATACGTAGTAATTTTAGACAATGCAATAATATAAGTGTATGTAAGTACACTATTACAACCCTGGCTTTACGCTTCATGCGCACTTATCGTCCATACTTTAATGAATACGCTGAGCTAAAACTTTTTCCTCTCACAGAAGTAAGGTAATTATTTCGCCAAGGTAACTCTCATTTCATGGCAGCACATTAGTGCTAATGTTCGTAAGTTTGTTACGCGAAAAATACCAACTGATAGGTACCAACATAATCATAGCCATAACAGAGGGAGCCATAAGCCACAAATGGCTTCAAATTATCAAAGTTACTTTTAATATTTTTCATAATAATGATTGCGGGCCTGAAAGCTTTTTTTATTACTTAAAACGTAGAAAAGTCACCTTTGCGTTATTAATTCAGCGCATGTTGTTTGGCTGTTCAAGAAATATTTTTTTTCTTTTATTGATTTTTTTTCACCAGTTTTAAGGTCGGTTGCTATTTTACTTTCAAATTTAATTTTCACCGTTTATATATTAGTTCCAATGTAAATGTAGCCAAGTAAACCATTGGATCGAATGAATTAATTTAATCAACAGACAAGTTAACCTTTTTCCGTCCTTGGGATCGGTTTCGTGTTTCACCAGATGCGGCTACTCAGCCACATCTGGTGTGAATCTAATGCTAATCCTTATTTATCCCACAACGAACTGTTACTAAAACTATATTATCCGTATACGATATGAGTGTAAGTCTAATACAGCTCTCTTAGAAAAATGGAGCAACGATACGTAGCCACAAATCACTATGCTATACCTGGTTACTCAATACAATTCAGAAAAAGGCGAACTTTTTAAGGGATAAAGCAGAGTGGCAAAGTCGAGATGTAACGCTTTCAGACCGTCTCGAAGAAGCGGCAAAGATGAATGGCTTTCAATATGAAATTGAATTCCGCGGTTCATTGCTTTTCAATTTGTTCGAGGGAACGTTCGCCAGCGTTTACCCCCGATACCCCACAAGGTGCCGGTGTATTACACAATAGGTACCATGACTTACTCGCGAACATGAGAATAAAATATAAAAACGATTAGCGATATATTCTGAGCGCGTACCGAGTGTCTATTCGATGACCCGAAAGTGAGACGAGATATCGTCCCCATCAGCTTCGGCCGTTTCGTTCAAAGTCTTCGTGTAATAGATATTTTATTAGAAACGACCGCAGTTTTAAACTCAAAGCTATAGAAATGGTTTCGAGTTGTAAAGAAACCAGATCGCTTTGTTGAACCCCATATAGAGGCTCAGTCTGTATTCCTTTTGATAATGTTTCTTTTTTATATTTTTAGACGAAGCGAGACTTTCAAAGAATATTATACTCTAATATTAATTAATCTTGCCGCAGGAAGGACTTTGTGAGGTCTTTAGGGTGGAGCTAGTTTGTTTATTTTTTGTATAATCTTTAATAATAAATCTTAAATAGATAAAAGAAGAAACTGACTGACTGATACATCGATGCTCAGCCGAAACTACTGGGACTAGGAGCGTGAAATTTTACGCAAAGTTTTCTTTCATGACATTAAGGGGCATTAAGGGCCAAGCGCCCGAAAAGTGCCATAAAACAGTGATTTTCTGAGGCCTACTCCTCCGTAAAGGCTAAGTCAATTGGTTTGAAAAAAAAAATGTGTTTATTATAAATTCATGAACAATAATATCAACATTTGATTTTTTTCGTGCAATTAATACTTTTGTCAAAAAAAAATATTTAGCAATTTCACAACTTTTCGCAACTTCTCCCTACTCCTTCGACACGGCTTGGACCTTTAGAAACATTTTTACCCATACAAATTGCTGGTTAAATATTCTTCAAAGTGAAAATTGCATATGTAAATCAATCAATATCTCGCAGAGAAAATGGATTTAAAGCGCTTTCCGGGCGCTGCTGGCAGAGTTGCGTTCACATAATTTCGGCCAGATGGTTCTAGGGACTATACGCCTTAAGGGGATGCATCTCGACATATGTACATTGTCACTGTTTTTCATACAACCGCTCTTACGCGATAGTGTCGTCATTACCATTTTTCATTAGATATTTTGGACACACAGTATCGTGTGTTTATAAATTTGTGTAAAAGTAATCCAGTTAAGACCTCTGAAAATCTGCTATTTTGCATGAACACTTCATAATTTATTCAAAAATGAAAAGAGTCAAAAAAGTACAATAAACAAGCGTAGCAAATTTTATCAAGATTCTAAATAATGACAATGTTTTTCAAAAACTTAAGGGTTTACTGAATGCCAACAGACAACCACAACACAAGAACAACCTTTTTCCACGTTGCCTTTTCGTCAAACATCACGTTAGATTGCGTTAGATGAAGCAACAAGCTTTTAAACCATGCTCGATGTTTACGATAGGCGAGTGGAAAAGCAGCCTCTTAAGAGACCCGGGTGTCGCCACTGTGCGGAACGCCCGGAGGACACGGTGGAGCACACAGTCGAGGTGTGCCCTGCTTGGGCGGAGTATCGTCGTGCCCTCGTGGGGGCGATCGGCGGCGGAGATCTCTCGCGTCGGGCCTTGGTTGAGGCCATGGTCCGGACCATGGCCTCAAGCCATGGTCCGGAGCGAGGAGGAGTGGCAGGCGGTCGCCGACTTCTGCGAAGCAGTAATGCTCGCAAAGGAGGAGGCCGAACGCATCAGGCAACGGCGTTATCACCGCCGCCGCCGCCGCAGGGATTCTGATCCCGATTTCCGGCCACCGTAGACGCCGGCTTGCGGACAGTGAGCAATGGTTAGCTCGCTGTTCGGTCGTCTGGTAACTGTCTGGACCAAGCCCAAGTCGTCGACGGCGCGCACTGTTCCCGCGCGCCTCAAGGAGTTGTCAGCAACAGCAGGGACCCAGCCGGGTCAAAGCCTACTGGGGCCAGGGTTATCCGAAAGGGCGATCGAGCCCCGGTATGAAGGCTAGAAGGAACGGGGTGGGTCTTTTAGTCAGTAAGAGTCTGACACTATCTCCCGCTCCGCTCAAGAACGGGGGTTGTCATTGGATCATTATTTCCTACCATAAAAAAAAGCCACTTAAGAAAGGTTTTTCCAAAATTCGCTCCCTAAAGAGATGAAAGAGGGGTCCAATGTTTGTATGGAGATACTACAATTACTATCACGCAGGCAAATCCGCTGGCAGAAGCTAGTCTTTAATAAACTAAAAATTATGTCAATGATTCTAGACTATTCTGTTAATAGAATAGAACCATCGACATAATTTTTGATACCTAATAAATCAAATGGAAGCGTTTCTATTTCCAATTGTCAAGATATTTGCTTCAGTCACGCCATTTCGCACAATAGAATGTCTACTGTACATTTTTGAATAACCCTATTCAGGCCTTAGCAGGCGACAATAATTAAAGACACTGAAAATTAATCATCTTTTGTGTTCTTAAGTAAACGTGGAGACTATTAAAATATTTCATTTCAGAAGGTACTGAGTTACATAAATAACTAGAGTTTATTTTACATTATTATTTATAATTACATAATTATACTTTAGCAGCGTTAAAAGGCTTCCCACAAGGTGGACAGATAACCTAGTGAGGATTGCGGGAACCGCGCCGGGCCTTGGTTGAGGCCATGGTCCGGAGCAAGGAGGAGTGGCAGGCGGTCACCGACTTCTGCGAAGCAGTCATGCTCGCTAAGTAGGAGCCCGACCGCATCTGGCAACGGCGCTCTCGCTGCCGCCGGGATTCCGATCCCGATTTCCAGCCACCGTAGGCGCGGGCTCGCGGACAGTGAGCAATGGGTAGCTCGCTGTCCGGACCAAGTCCAAGTCGTCGACGGCGCGCACTGTTCCCGCGCGCCTCAAGGAGTGGTCAGCAACAGCAGGGGCCCATCCGGTTCGAAGCCTACTAGGGCCAAGGTTATCCGAAAGGGAACTCGAGAACCGGTATGAAAGCTTGAAGGAACGGGGTGGGTTTTTTAGTCAGGAAGATTCTGACACTATCTCCCGTTCCCCTTAAGAGCGCGGGTTGTCATTGGATGATTTTCCTCACCAAAAAAAAGGGTTGTGGGAACCATATACACCCTTAGTTTTAGTATATGCGAAACCCGAAACACGTGTCAAGTATTGTTATGTAAAGAATCTATGTACAATATATAACTGTATCATGAAAAATCACAAAGTTATTATCTTGTTATGTCAGCGAAAGTACATAGTCACCGGGTCATCCAAGCGATTGAGGGATTGTTTTGCATTTGCATCTAGATCTTTAGTGGCTCTAATACCCGCTATAACCTACAAAGTCCTCTGTTGTACTGCAACCTTTTTAAATATTTTTGGAAAAAATATAATATGGTATATGGTGTAAAAACTATTGGAATCCATTTAGTTCTTGATCTTTGATGACCAAACTATATTCAGGTTTCGCATTAAAATAATGTTGTAGATGCCAGACACAGGATCGGACGTTGCGGCGACACTTGGGGAGGCGTAGCCAAACCGGGTTCGGTCACCACCCACCCCGGTTATGCAGGATGTAAATTATAAAAATAAATCATCCTCGTTTATTACTCTTTTTTATTAATGAAAACCGCATCAAACTCCGTTGCGTGATTGAGGTGGAGTTAGCTGATGAATAGACTGACGCGAAACGCGACATTGGTTGTTCTATATCTACTACATATTACCGGTAATCTGTACAATCCGGTTTTCTATTCAATACCTAGGCAATGTAAGAAAACCTAAAATGTGTAGGTATAATATATATATAAAATATTATTATATGAAATATTATTTATTTTATACTTTACCTAGGTATTCCATACAATACCGAAAAAACTGCCGGTAATATATATAAGAGAGCAGGCGGGAAGCAGCAGGGAAGGAAGTGAGGGTGTTAGGGCACCCCGCCACGGACAGGTTAGCTTAGAAGGCTAAAAAAAGTTTGTAATGCTAATGCAAAATGTACATAAAATATAATGCAAATGTAAGGTTATAGTGCTATGAAATAAAGTTTTTAATGAACATATTACATTTACATTCATAAATATATCATACATTGCCTGAATGCCCCAGGTATTCTATTCATTGCATAGGTATTGTATAGAGTACCTGAATTATACACATTGCCGGCAGCATCGAGTATGTATAATCTACATTTACACTAATAGTAAAAAATACGAGTAATTTTGTAATGAATAAACTCAAAAACTACTGAACCAATTATAAAAATTCTTTAACCAGTGAAACGATCCTTTATGACTGAGTGTCATAGGCTATATATATTTTCTACTTTCACCCGACTGAAGCCACTGGCAGAAGCGTAAAACGTAATACTCCTCGTGTAGTCAAGTATGAGGGAAGATTTGAAATTTAATATAAGACGAGGTCAAAAAAAATTCCCTCAATTGGAAAAGTTCCCTGCTTTTCCATAACCATTACCCCTACCTACCTCCATCTGTAAGGTGTAATATACAGAACTAATTTGGGGCTCAAACCGTTAAGATTTTCATTATTCCAAACATCTACGGAGGGGAACATTGGGTCCGCTATAATCGTTGAATCGTATTACCATTACAACTGTCCACGAGACGCCAGCTGCTTCAAACAACTTTATTTCATTATTCGGGCCCTTTCCGTGCGCGTGTGTTTTACTAAAGCGAAACGAAACGGTTTTAAACTATCCGCAATTGTTGTATTTGTAGCTTTTATTGTTCTATCTTTTAGTATATGCAGCGTATCAAAGTTTGTCTTAAGCAGTTTGGTGTTATGAAAATTCTACGTCCCTAAATCGGTTTCGTATTAAACGCTCTATTCAAATGTTTCATAAAACAAGTTCTATTATATAAATACAATAAACATTCGAAATGTTAAACATATTATTTTAGGCACGTTAAATAACATTCTACCTTTTCGTACAAACATGAAAGCACAAAATTATAAAACTCAAATAAATTACGGCACGAATCTCTGTGAAACATTTCGTCTTACTTGAGGTACTTCGCAGTCCGACTTTACTTGTACGTTTTGAGAGTAACTTGGAAGCTGTATCTCTTCCAAACTCCTTAACTTTACCAGACCTAAGCTTTATTGCAGTTGCTATGCACAGGCTTACAGAAGTCGTTGCGACGAAACCGCTGTGAATGGAAGAAAAAAAAACTTTGAAATTGTAATTAACGTTCGAAATTTCTTCTCAAATTATTAGCAGTAGACAGAATTTAAATTAAAAGTGATGAGAGGCAAATACTCAAACAGTTAACTTTATTACGTGAACATTATTTGGAGGCTAAAGCAGGAGTCGTGTGGAGGTTGAGTCCGTTAAAAGAATTCAATGTTACCGAAAGGTCAGACGAGCCATTGTACTAATAACTAAAATTATAAAATAAATCTCCATTTTACGAGAGGATTTTCAACAAACATTTGCGGTTGAATATTTTTGCGATATTATACGAGAAAAGAACGTAATAAATGTTAAACCTAAACGGACTTCAAAACCTACGCAAGCAAAAGCGGACAAAAATAAAATAAGGACACAAATCCTGAATACGTACACAGCTGATTGTGTTTCATCTCAACTTTGACTCTAGGTTGTTGTTACGTTGTAGTATGTTGAATTGAAACAGGAATTCGCCTATTCTGGGACATACTGATATATCCCGGCGCTGGAGTTGTGTAGTTACCTACACTGTCTGCTCGGCTGAAGCCCAGCGCTAGCAATAGGTACAATTTTGTGAAGCCTCTTCACTCGAATTTCGAAAACCTGTTTTCCCACACAAGGAATAGTTCTTTTACCGTAACGCACCTCAAGGAGTTGTCAGCAAACCGATGGGGCCTAGCAGGGTCAAAGCCTATGGGGCCAAGGATTTGTTTCTGAAAGGAAGATTCAGCCCTGATACGAAAGGCAACGAACAAACAGGAGTGGGTTTATAGTCAGTAAAAGTCTGACACTATCTCCCGCTCCGGCCAAGAGCAGGGGATGTCATTGGATGATTTTTTCACCTAAAAAAGTGTCTTCACAAACATGTAACCTTTTTTCTATGGTGGGAAAAACTAACCCCCTAACTCCGTAAAAACTATCATCATAATTATCTTTCTGCCCTAGTCCCGTTTTATTTGGGGTCGGCGCAACACTTTTTTTCTTCCATTCTGTCCGTACTCCGTAAAAAGTAATTCCCTTTAAATACAGTATTTTGACATCCATTCGCAGTAGTTGTCCACTTTCATTTTGTTCGCAGTAATAACCAAGGCATAGCTGTTACTTTAAAAACTCGATAACTACTCATGCCTGTTATTGTGTCAAAATTGTGGGTTACCTACCACGGTAAGTGCTTTTTCGTTTAAAGTGATTTTCATCAGCGTGCATGGAGAAGCTATAATTTCATTCTTCAATAGTAATAGTAGTCGATAGCAGTATTAAGTACTGGCGGCCTTTGTAATCTGTAGGTATAGGTACCTACTAAAATTTGCTTATGGTCACGAACTTGTAAGGAAAGGAAAATATTATATTATGGCCGAATGTTTTATAATTATTGGTTTTGAACATGAATGTGAGAACGTACACATAGGTACGTTCCGTACGTACATCTCCTGCTAAAGTTTTTGAAAACGTACTGGGGGGTAATTCCCAAATAGATAAGTATCTCTGTAATGAGCAACATGGTTTTAGGGCAAAAAGATCGGTAAATACCAATCTTCTAACTTTAGTGGACTTTATGACAAAACGTTTAGACCGAGGTGGCCAGGTGGATGTTTTGTACTTTGACTTCCGAAAAGCGTTTGATAGGGTTAATAATGACATTTCGCCGGTGAAACTCTGTGCTATAGGATTTCCACCGGGTTTGCTGCGGCTTCTTGCTGACTACCTCCACGATCGTCAGCAGTTTTTTTTATTTATTTGGTTTGGTTTGGTTATTTATGTTTCCAATTGTTTAGCTAGAAATTTACTGACATGGTACATGGTGTAACATCAAAAACATCGTGAGGCAACAGGTAAACAGCAGGCAGGTGGTGAAACAGGCCTAGAATAAATATTGTGAGGAAACAGGCATGGTCCTAGAATCAAAAATTCGAAGACATGTGACATTCACTAACCCGCACTGATCCCGCGTGGTAGATTATGGCTCATTCCCTCTCCTAGAGAGGAGGCCCGAGTCCCAGCAGTGGGAACATTAAAAAGGCTGATGATGATAATGATGGTGGTACTTGGTGTTACTTCGTTTTCTATTCATTCGTCTATATAGAATAGAATAGAATAATAATAATCATTTATTTTGCTAGAATATGAGTATAAATAAATTAGCTTATAGTGACAAACATTGCCCGTCATATTCAACCATTATTATTATTATTAATATAATATAATATTTCACAACTATCATACACCGCCGTCTAGTCCCAAGCTAAGCAGAGCTTGTATTATGGGTACTAGACAACTGATAATCATACTTATATATTTCTAAATACATGCATATTATAGATAAATTACACCCAGACACAGAACAAATGATCGTGTACATCACACAAACATTTGTCCTGGGTGGGAATCGAACCCACGACCTCCGAATAGCAATCAGGGTCACTAACCACTAGACCAACAGGCCAGTCAAAAAATAATTGTACACCAAAATAGTAACAATTTCACAGAAACTATAAACGTAACTTAGACGAAGGTATAGTTCGGACGCATTACAAGCTGTTGCATTGCACTCAGACGTGGAATACTCGTACAATGTCGTTAAATATAATGATGGCCGACGCTAGTGTCTGTAGTTATTATAAATATTCATAGCGTATATTATGGTTTGCGCGGTAGCTGAAAACAATAATAATATCCGTTTCGTATCAATTCATTAAAACTTAATTCATTGTTGAACAATGTTCTTTCATGATTAAATTACATTGTTTTCGCATGTAGTAGCAATTAACTGTAGAAAATACTTAAACATGTAAAATAATTGGTGTCGATCGCAAATCTGAGCGAAAAAACACTTATTTTTTGTTTTTATATTTTCGAGCCATGTGTTTTACTCTTAATTTTTCGAATACCCTAATTATATTCATAATAGAAAGACATACATCCACAAAGAAGGAAAATGAGAAAGCAAACGCCGTTCGCTTGGGGTTTAATAAATTAATAGAGATACTAACAAAAGTGGTATTGGGCGCATTCTTAGTAAAGACCATTTATTAGTTTAGGACGTTATAGGTATAATTAAACTCCTTATTGATCTAAATACAAGACTAGATTGTAATAAAAATTAGGGCCCATCCAAATATGTTTTTGACTGATATTTTAAGACCCCACTCCTGCCCCCCCCCCTCCCTCCTAATACTCTTAAAAATGCCTAAATACATGGAAAACCAAACAAAGTTTACCTAATCTACTTGAATAAAATTTACTTAATCCAGTTTTCACCGCCTAAAATGTCAACAGTAGCTATGGCAAACAAATTTCACTAAGATTTAATACGCCGTGTCGTGAGAAATGGCAACTTATTTTCTAACCCTGATTTAAATTCAGAGCCTTACAAACGTATTAAAATTATTACACCCTTTTTTTCTCTCGCTCGTATTTTTCAGTGAAAAACTTACTCGCGATTTCTAAAACTGAGTTCTCTATTTTTTCACGTTGTTTAATATGTAAAGTGTTTTTTACGGTAGATGAAAAATCGGATGAGGTTTATGTTTTATTTGAATTTAAATATGAATCTGAAACAATGAATAAAATTAGCTTAATTTAGTGGCTTCATCAGGAGGCTTAAAATAGCCCAAAGGGCAATGGAAAGGGCCGTGCCCGAAGTTTCCTAGCGTGATCGCATCAAGAATGAAAATATACGCAGGAGAACCAAGGTTGCCGAACACGCCGGTGTACATCTCCCGCCTGCATTACAGCAGAGACCCAGCAGGGTCGAAGCCTACTGGGTCCAGGGTTATCCGAAAGGGCGCTCGAGCCGCCCTGGTATGAAAAGGAACGGGATGGGTTTTTTAGTCAGTCAGTCAGTCCCAACGAAAAAAAAAACACCACAAAGGTGGAAGACATCGTTGAGTATGTGCGTCAAAAGTCGAAGTACACACTGGGGGTGAAGTTGCTGGAGTCGCACCGGATTGTCAATTTTAAGGCATTTGTGATGCGAGTACCGAACTGTTTTCTGCACCTTGTTATGGAAGAAGACTTTTGGCTCCAGGGCGTGGTGCTCCGCTTCCACGGAATACCATAGGAAAGCACAAAGACAAAATAGTGCGAAGTGAAGTGTTACTAACGTAGTTTTAAATCATGTTTACTACCAAAATGATTTATTACAAGTAATTATGTATGTTAGTCTATAAGGTATTTAGGATATGGTTACATGTTGCTTGAAATAAATTGATTATTATTATATTATAGCTCGAAGAATTGCCAAACTTAAGTGGGAATGGGCAGGGCACATTGCTCGCAGAATCGATTGTCGATGATCTGGTGAGAGTTGTGGGAGTCCGATAGTTCCGAGCACATATCGAAAGATTTCTTTCCTGTATTTAATTCCTCAAACAACAGTATTTTACAGAAACAATCTTTTACGATAACTTTACCATCAAAACATTTCCAATCTCATAATTTCCAGTCATGAATCACATAAACAACCAGCAGAGTCCACTGCGCACGTTCACTTGTTTTATTAACGCCCTGTACGCTACGCTCCTATTCTCAAAGGGCTTTACAGCGTAGATTATGATACAGAATGAGTAAAGTTTCCATTGTTAAGCATGGTCATAAACTAACACAAAACAATTGTTAGTTGCCCCGTGTGTGCACCGTCGCTCGAGCTATAACAAATCGCTTTTATACTGCACTGCTTGTTAACGAGAAACGTAATGAATATACACTGGGTTATGCACTATAAAAATTTCAAAATATGCATTCGCAATAAATATGCGCTTAAAAAAAGATCGTAATATGCAAAAATTTTACAATTAAATTGCTATTTTTTTTTAACTCATGTGTATTTTCACAATATTTAGATTTTTTTATTAAAAATAATCTGAACATCCCGCCCACGCTTAGCCAGCTGATCAGGTTCAATCAGTGTACAGCGGCCGTATTATGACATCTTAAAACCATCATGTTTTCTGTGTGAGAAAAGGATAGTGCTATTCGTCCTGTATAGCTCCGTCTCTTTTTCACACCGAAAACATGATGGTTTTAAGAGGTCATAATACGGCCCCTGGTCAATTAATGCCGAGTGCATATGAGATGCATTCCTAACACGACACTGTCTGCGGCTCTCTACCTTTCCCACAATTTTTTTGCAACTTTCACACGGCGACATCTTGTCCCAAACTAACTATTTTTGTTATGAGTATAGACAACTTATAAAACCATACGTAATATTTCTAACATACATAATTTATATTACACCCAGATACAGAACAAATGATCGTGCTCATCCTACAGACATTTTTCTCGGGTGAGAACCGAACCCACACACATAGCAGGGCCACCTGACCACTAGGCCAACAGGCAAATTGCATAAAACACACATACACCTGACACATTTAACTACTAAAATAAGCACGTACGTACCAAGTATATATGTTATAACTTTGTAAAAATAGTGTTTTATGCCTTTGCATATTCAAATATGCAAATGCATATAATCCATTCTTTTGAATAATACTGTGATATCGAAAGAGATTATGAAAAATAGCTCCTATTAACTTAAGGACTAGCTAAATAAATGTAGTTTTAAAGAATATGCAAATATAGAATAGAAGTTTGAATTTAATAGATAAAAGAAAGTAATTCTTTTTTATGTCAGATGAGGTAGGATAGATAGCTGTCAAGCCGCTAGGCGGATTGAATATTTAATTATATGACTAACTTCTGCCAGTGGCTTCGCCCGTTTGAATGTAGTCTTTATACAAACTTTGTACCCTTTCTTTATGAACATAGGGATAATTTTCAGCGTTATATGTCCTAGGGTTTAAGATGGTCAAAGTCAAAGTCAAATATGTTTATTATATAAAATACAAATATTGTTTACCGAATGGCGAACTGAAAAAAAAAAAACTATGTTACAACAGTTTATAATATTACTTATTAAACTTTAGTTATAAAATATAACAAAACAAAAAAAAACAATAAATAATATTACGTCGCTTATAAAACTAAAATAAAATAGGCAGCTACTAAATAATTAGGTATATGACTCCGTAAATGAGTTAGGAATTTGTGGGAATATGCCTTTTATGTATACAGATAAAATATTATGCTTCTAGGAAAAAACCCGCCTTTAATAATACCCAAGTTTTCATTAATCTAATAGCTATAGAAAAATATTTAAGCGATGGAGAATTTAAACGCTTATAAATTGCGGTCTGTCTATTTATTTGAGGAGCTGTAATAAATTAGTCAGGTATTACAAGGACTTATCTTAATTAGGTGTTCGCACATGGGACGTAGGTAATTTTGGCGCTTAGGCATTGATTTTACCTGCGTATGAATTACGTTTAATTTGGAAGTTATGATAAACAAAGTAAGTTGTTTTAAAATAATCTCGCTAGATTTATTCCAACTATTATGGGTTGACTTTTTTTGTGGGGAAATCATCTAATGTCATCCCCTGCTCTTGGGCGGAGCGGAAAATGGTTGCCAATGTTCCAGGGCCCCGTGAATCTCTTTCGCATTACACATGGCCCCATTAGGCTTCGACCCTGCTGTGCTCCTACGTTTGCTGACAACTTCTTGAATGGGGTCGACTTGCAGTCCCTCATGCAGTTAGCCGAATGCTGCTGTATAGTATTTTAAATGGAGATATCTAACCTCCAAAACCCGGTAATAGAGTACTATACTAATGTTTTTTTTTAATATTATTTGTATTAAAAAGTAATTATAACCCAATTCTCAAATAGAAAAGAAAAGAATAGAAAAGAAAAGAAGAATGCGTAACCTTAACTACCGCCTAAATGATCGCTAATGATTACAGCCTTCTGTTAAGGCGTATTGTCCCTTGAACCATCTGACCGAAATTATGTGAACGCAACTCTCGCACTCGCCTAGGCGGCAGCACGCAAACCTGTGCATTTATTTGCGGCCAGCAGTGCCCGGAAAGCGCTTTAAATCCATTTTCTCTGCGAGATATTGATTGATTTACAAATGCAATGTTCACTTTGAAGAATATTTAACCACCAATTTTTATGTGTAAAAATTATTCTAAAGGTCCAAGCCGTTTCGAAGGAGTAGGGAAAAGTAGCGAAAAGTTGCGAAATAATTTTTTTTACAAAAGTATTAATTGCACGAAAAAATCAAATGTTGATATTATTGTTCATGAATCTATAATAAACATATTTTTTTTTCAAACCAATTGACCTAGCCGTTACGAAGGAGTAGGCCTCAGAATATCACTGTTTTATGACACTATTCGGGCGCTTGGCCCTTAATGCTAATTGTGTATTATGGCTTTACAATATAATTCGTACAAGGCGACGACAAAATGCTGAACTACGCGAAGGACTCATACAGACCATCCATAACGGTTGTCAAAGATCTACGGATGACATCTGGGAACATTGGCTTAGCATGCTTTCCGAAGCAGGGCGGAATCTGGATAAAGAGTTGGTCACCCATCCACATATTGACCTGAGCATGCGTAGTTTAAACCTTACAGTTCGACCCAAGCGGCTGGTATAACTTATCTAAGAAGGATTTCTTAGATAATATTTTACACGTGGAACCATATTTCTTTGAAAGAATTTTGTTAAAATTTTTGTTAGTTTAATTATTTTTTAAGACAAGGAAAACCAAACACCTTTTAGTTCGAGAAATAATTGTTTCCTTTTTAAGTAGAAAAAGCCAAAGATAAACATAAGCACGGCTGTTTTATAATGCAGGCATTCCGAGACAATTCCTCTTCTAATTGACATTGAAAGCACTCGAGTTTAATTTTTAAGATATCTTGAAACGTTGTAGGTAATTGACGTCAAAAATGTTACTTTCTTTTTTGCAAGAAATTTTCCGCTCGCTAGAATTTAATTATGGTCGTAGCTATGCCAAATCACGCGTTATTGGAAGCTTTTCTTAGCTTTATTATTATTTATGAGTCTAAAAGCGTTTTCAGTACTTATTACAACCGTTAACATTCCGACCTCCGGTTGTTTCGGAACATAGATCCGGTTTTTGGGAGCAACCTTATTTATTTTAAGAACCGGTGAACCAATAAAATGTTATTACCTTGCGAAGGGTCGAATTACAATATTATAAATGTATACGGCATCCATATTGAGTGGGCAGGTGGGTGCCAATCTAGTAAGCAAGACACACGAAGGATAACATTATTAGGTCGTTATGTGAAAATCTGTAGTGTGAAATTACACGGGATAAAATGTGCTAGGAAGGAGGTTGCACGGCCGCGGTGCGACTAGCTGCCTGAAAGTTTAATGTAACGCCTCGGCAGAGCTGTTTCCTAGAAAATCCCCACCCGAGCCTTGATTTCGGTTTTATGCGGCTCTAAAATTGTCTGCCATTTACTTGAATTAGTAAATATGTAAGTACAAATTGAGGATTTAATGTTTATCGATCGACGAACGCAGGTAAGCTGGCTTAAGTCGTTTTCGATTTAGTATGAGCCGCGGGTTTTAATCTTTTCTAAGAGGGTGATTTGTAAAGACTTTTATTACTTTAAATAAGACTTAAAAGTTAACCCATTTTAATCCAAAGTTAGAAATCTTATTTTTGTTAACGAAATAAGTACCTAACCATTTATTAAGCAAGATTAGCCTTTAAGTAATATCAGTGCAATGATTTATTATTACTAAGTACCCCACACTCACAAGTGCACCTTCAGTAAAGGTGGATTTCTTCGTGTGGTAGATACTTCACTGAGTCCTCCGCCCGGAGGACACGGTGAAGCATACGGTAAAGTGCACCCCGCGTGAGCGGAGCACCGCCATGTCTTTGTGGGGAAGATCGACGGCAGCAACCTCTCGCACAGTGTCTTGGTACAGGCCATGTTCTGGACCGAAGAGGAATTACTGCGAAGCAGTAATGCTAGCGAAGGAGGCGGAAGCACTCGTACGGGATCGACCTTACAATCCAACCACCGGGATCTAGACCACGATTTCCATCCACCGTAGGCGTGGGTTTGCAGATGTCAAACAATGAGTATCTCACCGTCCAGCCGTCTGGCAACCGTTCGGACTAGCTCGAGTCCAGTGTTCCTCGCGCGCTTAAAGGAGATGTCAGCAAAACCGTAGGGTTGACTTCCGAAAAGGGAACCTGGGGTCCTGGAACGTAAGACAAGAAGGTTCCGGTATTAGTCAGTAAAAGTCTGACTCACCCTCCCGCTACCGCCTACAGCATGAAATTGGGTGATTTTCCACCTTAAAAAAAAAGTGTAAAGTTATAAAAATCAAAAAATTAAAGACCCTCCAAACTCCAAACTAAGAAACATCTTGTGTCTAGAAGAACGATAAAAACAGTTTTGTTAATAGGTAAACATAAACACCCCTAAGACCATATCCTCTTAACCAATATTAAGGGAATCTGAGCAACAGGCATCGAATTAATCCTTAAAGCCGTGTTAAACATAACATGAATGCATTACCTGTCGAAAAGCCAATAACCACTGGCCTTTAGTTAACTTTGGGAACTCGTACGTTCGGTTAGGAGGCTAATTCACTTTGTTTTTCTTTCAATCCCTGGCCGATCGTTTATCATGCTACCTTTTGTATAGAGATGATGTTGTGCCTAAACTTTCTAAGTCTTTCCTAATTGACTTTCTGAGATCTTGGAGTAAAATAACGTAAGGTAACATTATCAGCCAACATTATTCTGCCATAAATTATCAAAGAAAAAATGGGGGTTGCGGGTTAGTTTACGTCCTATTTTCAGACCTACTGACATACACATAAAATGTCTTAAAAAAAAAATAGAAAATTGTGCAGAATATTAGAAAATTACAAAAAACTAAAAGTACCTTTTAGCGTTTGACAGTCAATTGCGAAGAAGGGGTAACGTCTCTCGGGTCAACTAGTATTTAAAGGCAACCGTTATTGAATTTGTTTGTAGGTATGCTAATTATGATAAATGTATTTTCAAAAAATAAAATGAGGATGGAAGATCCAACCAAACCAAACCCAACCAACCTCCAACCATCAAACCACCAGCCACCAAACCACCCACCACCAAACAACCACCACACCAACCACCACCAACCACCACCAACAAACCAACCAACCACCACCATTTTTAGGGTTCCGTAGTCAACTAAGAACCCTTATAGTTTCGCCATGTCTGTCTGTCCGTCTGTCTGTCTGTCTGTCTGTCCTCGCTTAATCTCTGTGACCGTTAGCACTAGAAAGCTGAAATTTGGTATCAATATGTATATCAATCACGCCGACAAAGTGGTAAAATAAAAATTGGAAAAAAATGTTTTATTAGGGTAGCCCCCCTAAATGTAAACTGGGAAGTGATTTTTTTTTTAATTTCAACCCTAACGTGTGATATATCGTTGGATAGGTATTTAAAAATGAATATGGTTTACTAAAATCATTTTTTGATAATATCAATAATTTCGGAAATAATCGCTCCAAAAGTAAAAAACAATGTGTGTGTGTCCCTCTAACTTTTGAACCATAAGTTTAGAAAATATGAAAAAAATCTGAAAAGTAGAACTTTTTATGGACTTTCTAGGAAAATTATTTTGAACTTGATGGAAAGAACAGTTTTTGTACAAAAAGACAAAAAAGTTCTACAAAATAATTTCTGGACTAAGTTTGTTGTATAGTCGTATAGGCAAGCATTTTTTTAAACTCAAAAGTGGGTACACTTAATGTGACGGATGGAAAACTACGGAACCCTACACTGAGCGTGGTCCGACACGCTCTTGGCCGGTTTTTTATAAATTCATTAAACCCTAACCGGCGTTCGCGCATCTATTGTCTTGCTATTGTGTCTCAAATTGACGGTATCTGAAAGGTTAAGATAGGATATCTTGCAATGACTTCTCCCACTCTAAACTATAACCCCACTTATGTTCCTTCAGTTGCTCTTTGCGTTCTAGGCTTACAGGATTCCCTTTCAGCAGCGACACATGGTCCCAGGAGTTTTCGGCCTTGCTGAACCCCTACCGTTTCGCTGACATCTCTTTGAGGCACGCGACGTCGACAACTTAGATTGGGTTCGGACGATTGCTGGACGCCTGGATGGCGAGCTACCCATTACTCATGGTCCGCGAGCCTACGGTAGCTAGAAATCGGGGTCGGGGTCCCTGCGGCTGATACGTGACGACATCATTTCCTCACTTGTATCTAATTTATGGATAGCTCTTGCAAAATACTATCAAAATATAACATTCAATGTTAACTAATACGATTAGCCTCTATATGGCATGCGGACTATTCCTAATTCCGGCTTGAATGTAACTTCATCGCCGAATCTATGATGCCATCTAAGGCTGGTTGCATTCATTCGACTTGTCGCACATAACGAGCACTTAACTGATTGCGCGTTTGTCTCACGAAGTCGGATTGCACCTATTTTGAGTCAAAGCCGTCATCAGCTTAGAAGCCGAGTGTGTTGGGATCGGCTTTCAATCTCACCAAATTGCTTTAAATACCAGGTTTAAAGGCTATCAAGGTTTGGTTCAATTAGGTATCGATTTTCTAAGATGGACCAATATGTTATCTTACTACATAATAATCCTAATCTTAAATATAATAATAAATACTTTTATCCTACACCTAAATATGCACATATAATACAAAAAAAAAACACTCAGGCGTCAATGTACTTCTCCACATCGCTGTCATTCAGAAATGTGCCCAGAAGGCTGGCAGCATTGCCACTTTGAATGGTAATGCTAATTCTTTTGGCGAAGAACGAGCCAGCCCTCTGGTTACGCAGTGTTGATCGGTCGGCGTCAAATTTCTTTGAAAAGGAGACGTGCACTTGGACCCCATGGTCCAAGCATTTCGACCCCAAACGGCTCAAAACTGTAATAATAGTGTTAATAACTGTAATAATAATATTTAATAGTAATATTAGTGTTAGTTGTAAAAAGGGTGAAGTTCGAGAGTGCGTATGTTTGTTACTTCTTTGATTGATAGGTTGAACAGATTTGGATGAAATTTACCACACTGATAAACCATATCCTAGAACGGCACATAGGATACTTTACATACCGGAGTAGGTTCCCTTGGCACGGTTTTCTTTTCATATGGGCGAAGCCGCTGGCTGCAGCTTACATTGAGTTTTAGTCAGTAAAAGTCTGACAAACCGCTCTTGGAAATTTTACAACTACAACAGAAAATTTTGGTATATTTACGTTCAACCTATCTACCCGTGCAGGTTTTGTTTGACTACCCGTAGTAAAAAGAACTAGCCCGGTTTATATACTTTATCATGTAAAAATAGACTCGTACGCAGCTTCATTTCTACTCTGGATTCTGCAAATATTGTGCGAATATTTTTCGTTTCCCGAAAAAGCAATTATTTTTTTCAGATTACGCAATTTCGAAACACACATGTTGAATTGGATAGCCTGGATTTTATGTCTTCCACAGACAGGCACTACCCCAAGCATAGTGCAACAACACATTTTTTTTATAGATTTTGATCAACGGATACCAGAATATTTTTGTATGAAAAGTCATCGTGGCATCGTTATCGTATTAACACACCTGCCACACCTGTCGGCGGCAACCTTTACTAACTCAACGTTCACTAAGTCTTGTGAAAACAATTTAACATGACACTTGTAGAATAGAATAAACTTTACTGTTTCTACACCAAAATGGTCTGTAACAAAACTTTCACTCAAACTTAAGTCTATGGGTACAATAGAAATCTTATCACTGACAGCGATATATATATCGATACCAGACAACTTTAAATTAGAATGAAATGCAAGAACTTAAATACAAGGAGTAAGGGACAGTCCTCCACAAACTTTAAGGGCTGCACGAAAAAAAAAAAATCGGCCTCGCCATATAAATTGTCCAATCAAGTGTATCATTTTGTATGGTGAGTGATTGTTGTGAGTGTTGAGTGTGACTGTTTTTTTTTTTTCGTTTCCTGAAAAAAAAATGTTGTGAAAGGTTGTTCAGTTTCGTCTATTGAGCAAGCCCTTAAAGTTTGAGGAGGGCTGTCCCTTACACCTTTTATATATAAGAATGTGAAACAAAATTTTTATATTTAAAAAACTATACAACACTTGACACCTATAAAGAATCATTTAAAACTATAATTCGTCATTATCTAGATTATACGTCGCAGTAGCATGCATACATTTTTTAAGTAAGTAATGGTTTAAGTGCAGTTGTTCGGCACTACGTAACACGTACGACGAAGCGTAACTCGGCAAACTCTTCACAGCTTAACTTTGGTGGGCATTCATCTAAAACTTCGGCAGGCACCTGAACATTCGCGTGACTTGACGCAAGCTATGGCTATGAGACCAAACTGTCACTAAGGCTGCTCCCCCCAGAGTCTAAAGAAGCTAAGCGGTGAATCTAAACTGCGAAACTATGTACTAGAGCTAATACAGTTTATTTACAAAAATCAGACATTCTATGTTGGTTTGAAATCAGTAGAACATTTAACACAAAAAAGATAAAACGGTAGTTCTTCGAGTGATTAGTTCTTTATTATAGTTGTTTTACTTCTTGGATCCAATCAGAAGGCTTAAAAACATCCAAAGGGCAATAAAGAAGGCTTTAATCGGAGTTTCCTTGTGTGATCGAATCAGTAATGAAATGAATATAGTACAAAGAATCATCAAACTTATGTGGCAGTCGGCTGGTCGCAAAACAAATGGTCGATGAGGCTGATAGTGCTAGAAAATGCAGCATTTGAAGGCCACAAGTTGAACAGATGATCTCGTGAGGAATGCAATTTTCACAGAACCGCTTCTTGTGTTCCTGATGATGTGACACTTGGGAGAAGTCCATGTCCAGCAGAAGACGTTTTTCAGCTAAATTAATAATACTTAAATAATAATAATCTTTTTATTTCAGATCAATAATTCCATAAATCATAAAATTTTGTTAGTATCATAATACCTCATAAAACTATGTTAGTATTATAAAAACTTAATAACTATGTTAGTAGACAGTATTTACAGGAGCATGTAGTAGGCATTAATGATGATAATGATTTTTTTACTGGACTCCAGCAAAGAATTGAAGTTTTGGACCAATAAAACTTAATATACCAACAATCATTGCTGCGACACGAAAAAGAAACACAATATTAGCGTACGTACCAATCTTCACACATCTATCGCTTAGCTCATCTGTGGTGGAGAGCCAGCCCAACCCACGCGTTGTTGCCATTGTTGCACGTTATGTTATCTCTTTTGTTAATGTTACGTTACTGCTCTTGTACTCAAGTACTACCAACTTGATGGTAATCTAGAAGGATGGAGCAAGTAAAGTACTTAGAAATGTCAGCTGGAATGAAATGGCACGCTCAATTTAAATAATTACAGTGACAGCAACGGATATTAGACAAGTGAAATGGGAACAAAAGAAAATTGTTTTGTTGTTTTCAAAATGTCAAATGAGACTTGATAATAATACCTAAGATTAAAGTTAATTAGGTGGACTTGACAAATATTCTTTGTGTTTTGCCCTCTATGGCTATGTGGTCAAAAATGAGGCCAAATCAGTGTTACGGTCAGAGTTTAGCCTTATTAGGAACCCGGGGTCCTAGAGCGCATGTCATAAAAGGAACAAAGGAATGGATTTTAGTCAGTAAAAGTCTGACACGCCCTCTCGCTGTGCCCTAGAGCAGAAGAAGTCATTAGATGAACTATCACCTAAAACAAAAAAGGCCTTATTATCTAATATTTATTCACTATTCTTGGCATATTTTGATGTTTGAAAGTGGCGCCAGTGACTGAAAAGTTGATAGGAAATCGGTTGTCTTAGTATGGTCAAGAGAACGAATGTAGTGCATATTACTAAAAAGAGTTCTGATGGATGGACAGGGAGAGATAGGACAAAGAAAAGTTGGATGGATTGTATGAGGAGTGATATGAAAGAAAAGGGAGTTAGTGATTGTTTGACGGGAGACAGGACAGAATGGAAAAAAAAAACGTGTTACGCCTATCCCGAGTAATATGAGATAAGGGCAGGAAGAAGAAGAAGATCAAAGTATTTTTGAGTTATCAAGCGGAAGCGATCGCACATTCAATAGCATCAGATTACGCAAACCAATATTCATTGTGTATAAATTTAGATTAATCACATCCGTCATCCACATATTAAGTCCTTATGTTTGAGATACCTCTATATTGATCGATTTCGCAGAATCATTAGACACGATATTGCATTGTTTGTACAATCGCTCGCTAATTACGATGAAGTGCAAACATCTGAGGTAACTCGAATATGTTGATTCAGAAGTCTCGCTTTGTCCGATTGCTCGGTAGAAGTTAGCTTGCTACCTAATTGGTAGCATTCAATTACTTACAAATAGAGTCATAAATTAAAAAAAAAAAAAAAACAAAAAAAAAACGAGGAAAACACGTTTAAAATGTAATTAATATAAAATAAATTCAGATGTGACACTACATATAAAATAAATATAAAATGAGCCCTCTATCAGCAAATAATTGAACTATTATTGTTTTATTAGTGATAAAATCAGAAACTAATAAAATAATACAATAAAAATATTTTTATCCATTTTGATTTATGACACTATTTGAGCGGTGGTGCATTATAGGTAAACGATCATTGTTTTTAGTAGTTTTTTGACATTATCTATACTTAATATAATAAAGAGGCAAAGTTTACTTTGTTTTTTTTTTTTTTGTTTGTAGGAGGTAATCTCTAGAAGTACTGTACCCCTAGCCAAGTTGCTAATCTGCAATAGTTAACGCTTATAAAAAGCTTCAAATGTACGGGAATGACGTCGCCTCAACGCTCAGTCACGTGGTCAGAACAAAAGAATTGGCGGCAAAGTCAACTCGAAGCGCTCGACGCAAGCGAAATGTTTGTAACTTGGCTAGGAGGGCTGGTCCGATTGCTAATTGTTTCACCGATACAAAGCTACTTTATTCCTGAGTGACATAGGCTATTTTATGTACGTGGGCAAAGCCGCGGGCAAAAGCTAGTAACAAATATTTGACGGACCCACAAATAGTTGTCCCGGGTCGGAGTGCCTCATGTAGGTATGTAAGTTTTATTGTTTTCACACACGATACAGGAGTATTTAAAAAGAGATGACGGTTTTAAAAAAAAATCAGATTCCAAATGTCTTTAAGCGTCTAACAAACAAAACAAAAAGTACATACAATATGGTCTGACATTTGACCCAAGTCATAGTTGATTACAAAAAGTGTGCTCATAATACAGCCGTCGATATTGAACTGCTATTGTCCTGCTGTGTTTGAATAGACTATGACTTGTCGTATATGTCGATGAGTCTTATCTGAGTACGTATTGTTGCTGCATATCGTTGAGCTCGTTCAAATATCGAACGTTACAATTCTAATTATAATAGTACTAGCTACCCGCCCCAGGTACACTTGAATGCAATTTTTTTTTTCAATTACGTACATACATGTGCTCAGCCCTTTTTAATGTTCCCACTGCTAGGACTCTCTAGGAGAGGGTATGAGCCGTAATTTACTAATCATATTTTTTTGTCATTTACATTTGTTATGTCAAACAAACCTTGTTCTGACAAGAATTAACCCGTTGTGTGTCTAAACGTGGATCTACTTGAGACACAATGGCTTTTTAATTGTGTCTCTAATTACGACACACGAGAGGTTAAGAATCAAAACTGTTATTCTTTTCATTACTTTTTGTCTCGTTAATTTACTGTTCGCCAAGAACCGTCCCACAGCACTTAGAGCAATAAACTAAGCACCAACACCAAGAAAGTAAACCAGCTGAAAAAAAAAACTTTTTTTGAAGGCTCGAACCATCTCATTATTATTATTATTATTCTCATCATCTTATTATTATTATTATTATTATTATTATCTAGGCCCCTGCTGTTACTGACAACTCCTTGAGAATATTTGTTACGCTTGGGAATCGAACCTGTGACACGCGGCGCAGCAACCAATTGCTCAACCACTGGACCAATTGTTTTGTCGAAGTTTTATTAGCAATAATCACATAATAGTACGATGATAGACAGGACACATATAGGTAGTAAAGCTCACGCAAGTCTATAAGCATAACATAGCACAGTCGACCTTATAATGTTCCCACTGCTAGGACTCAGGCCTCGTCTTTAGGAGAGGGAACGGGCCGTAATCCACCACGCAGGCCCAGTGCGGGTTGATGGATGCCACATGACTTCATTGGTTCTAAGACATGCCAGTTTCCTCACGATGTATTCCTTCACCGTTTTGAGAGCAGTGGTGATGAAATAAATTACACTAAATAATGCGCCTGGCTGGTTTTGAACCCGTGACCTACAACTCGTAAGTCGGGGCTGTTACCACTCGGCCACCACTGCTCACCACGCAACGCAAGCCTGATAGGCCAGGATAGACCTGCTGCTAATCATATTCTTGATAAGATGATTCTATGGCCTGTTTAATTGTTAACCGATAATGTTCTCTTCTAATTAGCATTAGTCTGCTACTATATTTACATAGCACCCAAATACTTACTTAGTACCTACACACTAATTCCGACTTAAGAGCGTCCTATCAAAGGTACATTTTCATACAATCGCTCTTACGTAATTGTGATGTTATTACACAGCTTATTCTAGATGTTTTGAATACACAGCTATTTCGTGGAAATAATCTAAGCTTCTATAGAAATAAAAACATGAATTTGGGTAAAACTAATCTAGTAATAGTAGTAGACCTGTAAAAATCGGCTATTTTACTTTTTAATTTTGGCCTCCTTAATGTACTAATACATTAAAAATATAAAAAAAAATACAATTCTGAATGATGACAATTTTTCTGAAAAACTTTTAAGGGTTTAAAAAAACACGTATTTCCTGGAGAAAGTTTTGTGAAATATTCAAGTGAATCACAGAATTCCGAATGCCAACAGAGTTTTCAGGCGTTATATTTCTTTTTTGGATTGCCTCTTCATCAAACACCGCGTTGGATTGCGAGAGTTGAAGCAACAAGCTTTTATAACATGTTGCACGATGTTGACGATAGGCGAGTGGAAACGGATCCTCTTAATATTTAAGCTGTACCAGTTATCAAATTCTAATACCGGATTTCGAAGTTTCCGGATGATTTCGCCACTTGGCACTACAAACCATAATATTAGGTACCTACTTTCAAAGTACAACGTACCCACATCTACCCGCATTATTCTTAAGTACCACCTATCTTAATACCCTGCGATAATTGCCCGAAAGCCGTTTCAAGGTATTCAATTATTTCCACCGTAGGCATGGGCTTGCAGACGGTTAGCAATGAGTGACTCGCCGTCCGCCGTCCGGTAACGCTCGCCTCAAGGAGATGTCAGTAAAACCGTAAGAGTCCAGCAGGGTCGAAACCGAAAACAACTGGGGCTAGTTTTAGTCAGTAAAAGTCTAACTCGGCCTCGCGCTCCACCCTACAGCGGGAAAAGTCAGTTTTACTCAAAGAAAAGTGAAAACGTCCCCTCAAATAAAAATATTTGGCCAACTATCATCAAAGGTTTACATAATATTGTCCCGTGATTGTATTTGTGTCCCACGTGACACAAATATTGCCGTGAGCATTAATATCGAACAAGTTAATTTATTACACGGTAAATAGTAAATTACTGTGCAAGTGACCCATTTTTCTTTTGGAAGGAAATCATCCAATGACTTCTACCGCTCTGAGGTCATCGCCGCACGCCATTCACGCATTTAAACCTTCTTCGACAGAGTCCATTATGATACCCATGTGTATACAGAGTTGAGTGTTTTAACACTTGCAACCTCTCATGACTATGCTAAAGAACATCAAAAACCAGAACTTTTGTTCTATGACTTTAAAAAAATTATCTTACATTGGTTTATAAGATTATCATACAAAAATAAAAATATTTGAACGTTCTAAATGTTACGAAGTCTATGCAAAGCAAGCGATAGTACAATAGCGGAGGGAAGCGGGGATCGTGCGCGGGTGGCGTGGGTCGGTACAGCAAAATACTGAGTTAAAATGTGTTACATAGAACCACGAAATCTTGAAGGGTTTTTTTTTTTGTAACTGTATAATGTTTTGTAAAAACTCATAGAACGAAAATTGTTGTATATGATGTTAGTAATACATTCCTGCAAGGATTTTAATGTTTTACAAATAACCCTATATATGTGGCTTGTGGCTGCTTCTAGCTCCTCGTAGCGGCATTTCTTGCTTGGCATGTGGCCCATGTACGCCGACACTAAGGGTGAGTTGCACCATTTAACTATAACGATAACAAAACCGTTAACAGTTGTCAAATCGTCGAATTGACCAATAGAAGGCCGTTTCACGGCTGGTTACGGTTCGGTTATCGTTATAATTAAATGGTGCAACTCAACCTAAGTTTCCAAAAGTATAAGACCTCTCGGCTAAGTGGCATCAACTGGTGGTGTGAATTTTCCTGAACACCCTCATTAGCGTCACAATCAAGATTGCTCTGATAATATAATCCTGTGGTTCGAGGCGCGTTGTTCTAATCAACGCGTTCCGTTTCATTTTTCCGCTCCCTTACTTTTAAGCCCGCTTACTCCAGAACCTTTAGACTTAGACGATGCAATTTTCTTACTCAAAGTTACTTTAAAGCGCGGGTTAAAACAATTTGGTCGTTTGAGCTGTATACTTACTAAAGAAAAGTGAGCTACATTTGCGGAGCTTAGTCCGTGAAATTGTTAGTACTTGGTGTAAGTGTTCGCTGCTATTGTGCCTCTGAAAAATACATAATGTCACCAGGACTGCACAAGTTTAACCAATAAATAGATTGCGCAATAGCATAATATAATTCCGGTAATATTCAATTTTAAGTTCATTTTATGGTACCAAAAAGAGGACGAAAGTTCCACTTCTTCCGTTGAAGGCTGTCTTAACTCTCGTACTGCTCAGTTTCTGTGTAGCGGTAAAGATGTCACTATAGAACTCCTCTTTTGATCCGAAGGTCATAGCATAGTAGGTCGTCCATCTTCTATCTAGCTTATGATGCATTTTCTTATAGTCATGGGTATGCAAAGATTTACATCGATTTCTTCTATCTTCTTTTTTATTATTGACAGATTCGCTGATGATGATCGCTATCTTACTTGATGGTAATAGTTTAGGATGGAGTATGTAACCCATACCATACAATATCATAAATTATAACATATCCCCTAGGTTGTGGTTATCAGGTAACACAGCCTCCAGCGGAGAATTCCACTCTTTAGCTACAAACACAATTAATGTGTTTCGAAAATATTTTGTGCTTATATTGTGTTCGGTATAGGTGCAAGGTCCACACTATACCGATGACGCATCGCCATATGTCTAGTGGCCCGATGATTGAACGGACTTGGCAGAATTCAGGCATGTGATTTCGATGCACAGTCCTCGAAATGCAACCGACAGACTAGCAACTCGACATCGATACTTAAGGCTTTCAAACTTGGTCTTCTGCTATCTCTTCTCACCTAAGCAATCCTTGTTGATACAATTCTGAGAAACGTTTTTTAATCTTATCAGAGTATTCAAATCCCTAAACCTTTCTCCACGTTCTACTGTGCAAATCCATTTTCATTTTCGTCGTTTTCATTCAATTCATTACCTGTATTACTTTATATTGCTTATTGTAGGAATCCACTTATAAATATTATTTGAGTTATTTGCGAGTCTAGCGGCTTAATAATATCATTTCAATGGAAATAAGTAGACGTCTGATTGAGTCATAGAGTCGAGCAAAGATAAAATATCAAACGAATAGATATAACCTCAAACAGGAATTAAGTTTTTTATTGAACAAACTAGATTGATATGGAATATATTGAAATATTTTTTTCCTATTTTAACTAGCTTTTTTTCTATTTTTTGCACAGAAATAGCATTGCCATTCAATGAGGTCGTTTTCATTCCTCAAATAGTTTTTGAATTTCATATTTATAATGATAAATGATATTTGTTTTGCAAATAGGTTTAAAAAACACTTTTACACGTCTATTTTTTTTTTCGTCAGCTTAAACTAGATGAGGCCGCCGTTTCCTAGCTGACTACCCTGAGAAGAAATACCGAAACAAGCTCAGGGGTCAAAGTCTCTTTTAAAGTCCAAACAGTAAATACGTAATGGTCAAATCACATGAGAACCATGCAGATTTGTCTGAAATGCTCTTTTGAAGAAAGAACCATACAGATTTGAGTGGTTGTCCAGTCAGTGCAAGGCATTTGTCAGTATTCGCAAAGCTCTACTCGGGACTACTAAGAAGCTCAACGACTTGACGAACAATACCAAGGAGAGGACATTTGGGTAGGCCGCAGAAAATACTCAAATTGCCAGACATACGGTTACGAGAAAAAAGCAATCAAAATAGTCCTCACATTCACAATAGTAAAAGGAAATATATAGTTTAATATGATAAAACAACTATGTACCTATTCATAGCCTAGCTTGGTAAAGAATTTCTGTTACTATAAATACTAATCTGTTTAGAAGATTAAAATTCTAATCCTTTGGAAAAATATCGCGTTGCTATTTTTAGTAGTTAATGTAATCTAGGTTTGAGGTTTCGAGAAAACCTGAATCTTGAAAAAATTTAATCAAATAAAGTAAGTACAGCCAATAAAAGTTTCATTCACTACATTTTTCCACTGAATATTTCAGTTTTCATTGTACACAAAAAGAACACCGCAGGTACAGTAAACTACAGAAGTGCGAACGAAGTCATCTCTGCGCGTAATAATTTTCCCGGACGTAATGAAACTCCACCGGCATTTTTATTGACGGTATCTTGTTTTTTTAAAGAATTTTTTACCTTGAATTTCTTATAAAGGTATTTGCGGTATTTCACATTGCAATTTTGACTTCCTTGGAATTAAAGAATTTGGCAACAATTTAAATTGAGAGTTGGCCCAAAGTTTTAGTTTAGACAGGGCTTGTTAGAATTTAACATTCCACTTGTTTCGTTACAATATGAATTTTTTAAATTGTACTTTAAAAACTATCAAGACTTATTTATTATAATAAAATTTTGAAAATTAACCAAGCAATATAAAAAATAAAATCTAAAATACAAACTACTAGAATAAAACTAAATGAAATTATTATGGCATTATTACACACATTGGCACATTGCTCTCTGAACAGATGGTCGATGGGGACGAAAGGTTCTGGAGTGGCAAACACGACGTAGCATTGGAAGATTTTGGGTAGCGGGAATCCGATGCATGCGAGACGCACGACCGGTCCGGTCGTTACGGCGACACTTGGGGGAGGCCTATGACCAACAATGGACGTCTTCCGGCTGAAACGATGTTGATGATGATGATGATGAATATTACTGTTCAATCACATTATTATGAAATTGACGCAGCAATGCGGATATAAAAATAGAGGAAATAGGTAGGTACTTGTTTCTTGATTGTAGTATTTTTTTTTTGTCTGTTATAAACTAGTACTTGACTGCGATCCCGCCTGATGGTAAGCAGTGATGCAATCGTTGATGGTGAGGCGCTCTAGTTTATTAAGAGCCTATTCACTCTAGCCTTGAAGACACCCAAATTATAATCGGACGGGAAGACCGCAGCAGGCAGACTGTTTCAGTACTTCGAAGTACGCGGTATAAATGACGAGGCGAAATGCTTAGTCCGGACCGTAGATGTTTCAACAACGTAAGGGTTTCAACAACGGCGATTATCCCGCCGTGCGTCGGTTTGTCCGATGATAGAAATGTGATGGCGGAATCAAGTCATGCAGTTCCTGCATAGTAGTATTAGTGGATAGTTAAGCTACATATGTAAGTAAGGACTTCATTACCTAGTACAATTGCCAGCACGGATCTTGACTGCTGGCTTCAAGTTGCGAAGAAGTCAAATATTCGGTCTCTTTAGTGGTGCGAAGTGAGACGCGGGGACGAGGAGTGTCAGTGATTGGCTCACCGCGCCATCGCGTCTTAGACGTCACTCAAGACTCGTCCTCTTGCTGCATGTATCTAACAACGACGACGATTGGCTCGCCAATGTACGAAATACGCAAAGCGATCCCCACTCTGACGCCAAGCGCTCAAGATCCGTGACGGTAATTGTATAATACATTAAAACAGTGCGAAATTAAATTAGTCCGCCATGATGTCTCAGGATGTTACTGAACCATGGAAGACTCATTCCATGGTGATAAAAGAAAAAAAAAAATTGAAACCCGTTACTAAATTTGTATATTTAATAACACATCAAATTCGGAATATCTCACTCAAATAAACTGAATCGCTTTCTTACCTCTCACAAAATAATTCAAATACACTCATACAGGTATTTCACACGAGTGTTTTTCGAAGAAAACTAGACGGCTCTACACTCAAATTATCTCGGCTCTTTAATAATTTAATACACTTGGTGCTACGCTAATCTATTGCCTAACAGTTTAACCATGCATTAGGGGGTTATTCCGGCAAGTAGGGGAAGGGGGAAAGCCCGTCATTCCCCTGAGAGATTAGGTTGCATTTCAGCAATTAATTATACTAATGTTTTGCTCTATTTCGGCAATTATGGCCTAGAAGTAATTGTTGTGTATCATGTACGCATCGTATACGTTGCATAGTAGTTATATGTCGCAATTACATTAAAGAACAGTAATTATGATAACATGAAATGGTACAGAATGTCTTTAATGTACACTAATATTATATAAAGAGGTAAAGTTTGTTTTTTTGTTTGTAGGAGGTATTCTCTGAAAGTACTAGTCTGATTGGTAAAGTTTTTTCACCGATAGAAAGCTGCTTCATTCCTGAGTGAAATAGGCTATATTTTATGTACGCGGGCGAAGTCGCGGGAAAAAGCTAGTTTTGAATAAACAAAATATATTTATTTCAATCACATTTAAAATTGGCAAGAAAATTATTTTGTTCCAAAAGGTCAGTTTTCTTTGATCTAAATAAAATAAATACGAATTATGTTTACCAAACCGAACAAAGATCGAAATGTCAACGACAGGAATAATTCTGGCGCCGTGTATTCTAATAACCGGTGGGGATTTTGTGAACCGGTTCAATATAAAACAAGATTTATATATATTCATTTATTTTACAATTTATGTACACACAGTATAAAGAAGAAGATACAGCATTATTATAAATTATGTACAAAGGTATCTACTGCTTATTTCATGAAGAAATTTCTTCCAGCAGACCTGCGAAAGAAAAGATCAGAAGAGATGTAGACAATAGTGTGCAGAAATAATTAAAGAAGAGTTAGTCAAATCTTAAACTAATAAATACTTATAGTATACCTTTTACTAAAAATAAATACATAATATTTATACATATTTAAATAAGATTATCACACAAGGGAGGAAAGATAGTGCTCTTTTACTTGAGTATTAAAGAGAGAAATAGTTTTCAACTCACGAATATAATATAATATATTATAATATATTTCACACCTATCACACAACGCCGTCCCAAGCTAAGCAGAGCTTGTGTTATGGGTACTAGACAAGTGATAAACATACTTATATATTTCTAAATACATACATATATAGATAAATTACACCCAGACACAGAACAAATGATTATGCTCATTCACACATCACACAAACATTTGTCCTGGGTGGGAATCGAACCCACAACCTCCGGCATAGCAGTCAGGGTCGCTAACCACTAGACCAACAGGCCAGTCAAAATGCTAGTTATATGTTTATACAAGGTGCACTTTTGAATCTGAAAAAGTTATGAAATATATTATATATATTAAGTATGTTAGTAACCCAAATCACCATAAAATGAATAGGCATTTTTTAAATTTTATTCTTTTTTATAAAAATCGGTAATAGTGTTTTGTAGAGTAAGTTTTGTACAGTGATATAACGCACGATAAATCGGAACAGGTGATAGTTTTTTTTTTTTGATTATTTTTTAGTTAGATTGCTTCTAGGCAAGCATGTTCCATCGTCAGCCACATCATCGTTTACCGTCGGGTAAGATAGTGGTCAAACGCGAGCCTTTCCACTATAAAAAAAAAGTTTTAATAAAAGAGTTATTCTGACTATTAAACAAATTTAAAAAAAAAAGCTAAATCAATAAGTAACTATTATTGCTTATTTGTTGAACAAGTATCGCATTATTGTTTACAAGTTTTATAACAATTTCTTAAAATTTTATCCAAATTCAAAGTTGCACTAAACTTACTATTCATACTCATCACTCCACTGCTTTTGGCTGTAGAGTGATACCTATTATATAGCGTCGAGCCCTCCTAGATAAAAGCGCTATCTAACTCTAAAATAAATTAGTATCTAGTTCCTGAGATTGACGCTTTCATCATCACCATATCAGTCGAAAAACGTCTACTGTTGGACTTAGGCCTCCCTCAAGCGTCGCCACAACAACCGGTCCTGTGCGTCACGCATCCATCGCATTCCCGCGACCTGATTATTTCTTTCATCCAAACAAAATCTTCGGCTTAATATTATTACTAGTAACCCGCCCCTGCTTCACACGAGTGTTACAGGTCTATAAAAGGTGTGGTCTCTACTAAATAATACATACAGTAAAACAATACAAATAGAAATAAGCCTAATAAGTACCGACACTAAAAATATTTATACTCTTAGTTTAACCATAATTAACTAAACAGACACAAACTGAAGGGAGTTTGGGATACGCGTGCTTTGTATTGTACCGGTATCCATCGTAGCGACACAAAATAGATGGGTACAGTCGACATCGCTAAGGCGAAATCGAACTTCGAAGCGACTTCGACACGGAGCGAATGCCTCTTATCTAGGCCCCCAGAAGTCAATCTACATACATAGCTCGCTCGAGCAACGCACACATAGACACAGCTCACGGACACGATGTCTCGGTCGCGTCTCGTATGACTTGTCGAACAGTTCCGGCTCAAACGCTCATTAGTGTGCGTCCACCGAGTGTAGGTATAAAAAGTGAAGTACATACATAAAATAGTCTTCTGTACCTATCTATTTTGTGGTAGCGAGGATCTGCACTACCAAGCTAGGTAGTCCTAGGCTCGTACCTACGTGTAACCACGCCATTTTCCCGAAGCAATCTCCGCAAAAATTATATCCGGGCGTAAGTTGTCTGTACCTACTTCCCGATACATCTATAACAGCTTGCCTTCCCGATAGTTAATTATAAATCAATATCACCGCGACTGGAATCCCAATTAATGAAACACATAATGAAATAGGGTTAGTTTATAATTAATGATTATAGGTACATTCTATACGCAAATTATTATCTCGCTAATAGACCATGTTCTATTAATATGTAATGCGTTGATTTTGTTGACAGTTCGGCTTCCGATTACTTCAATCAAGTAAGTACCTAATTCCATTCATACATTCAGTCCATTTCCTGTACATTTACAGTTCCAAATTCAGTGTGATGGAAGAAAATAATTCCCGTAGAAATTATATTTAGAGGGACATAAATTAAATCTTGGCAGAATTAGCATAACAACTAGGGGTATATGTCTCAAGTTCGCACTCCACATAGATAACAGTGAACGCACCTGCACGGAAATGTTTTTGTTCAATTTAACCCTTACTTTACCGCGTTCATCTTAATTCTGGCAACGTTCGAGCTTATTAGGAGCAGACTGATAATACGATGAATAATTTACGGAAACATTATTTTATATTAACTTCTTAATTTGTTAAAGCTTTTCGTTTAAGAGAAATGGTGGAACTTTATAATGTATTTTTCAGCGAGTACTTTGTATTAATGTCCTAAAATTTGAATGATAAGTTTAATGTTTTGATGACAGCAATGGTCAGAAGACGTTTGATTGTTAGAAATACAATCATACAAAAATGTGTCATCCAATATTATTAGGATAATCAGCCTTTTAATGTTTCCACTGCTGGGACTCGGACCTCTTCTCTAGGAGAGGGAACGGGCCGTAATCCATCACACAGGCCCAGTGTGGGTTGGCGAATGTCATATTTCTTCGAATTTTTGTTTCTAGGACATCCTGCTTTCTTCACAATATTTCCCTGCACCGTTATCAATAAATGGTCAATATCATTAACACAATACTAAAGACGTGAAATACGTAGAAAACATTAAAATAGGTAGAGGACCTTTACACTTTGAATACGGTTTTAATGTTATCCACTTATTCAGAATCCTATAAGATCGAAACTCCGATTTACCCAAATATGTGTTCAAGCAACAGATTTGTGTACCGAAGTAATTGGTGCTCTCACAGAGAGACCTAGGGTTTTTAGTGTGAACGGTCTGTTTACCGTTTGGTCTTGACTGCTTGCATACCCCATCACTATTTGTCGATGTAGTAGGGTAAGGTGAACCTGTGTACCGATAAGGACGTAACAGATGTACGTTAAGCTTTGCCCAGACTGAAACACAAATATCGATAGGTTTTGCGTAACAATGTACCGTTTCATGTATTGGTACAAATACCTACATGTGCCAAACACTTCACATTTTGCACGTTAAATTATATCACCCAGAGAGATCGAAGTTCAAAATAGAGGTGTTAATATTCTGTAATATCGTTATTACTGGCTGACGATAAAATACTCGTAAAGCAGTTTCAGATTACTCTTACATTTTCAACATCAGTAAACGAAAATAGGGACACATTTTGATACCGCAAGCACTTAACTGACAAGTCGACCAAAATAATTCTGAAAAGAGAAGAACGGACTAATTTATTTCGTGCAATAAATTAGGACTTGTTAAGAACTTTGCGTCTATTTAAATGACTTAATAACTGTGTTCTTGTCGCGTACTTATAAACTGTTTTTATTAAACATTAACTGATACTTACTGTAACCAATGTTATTATAGACGTCTACGTAAAAAGTATTTCTTTGCTTCGCCGTGTCTAGAAAATATTGGATTAGTTTTCTCGTTATAAAATTTTATAAAGCAATAGAACGGGTCGGGATCAGATAAAACGGATAGTTATTACTTTTGATTTATTGCCCTGAATTCCTGTGCTTATGTAGCCGAAGGTATATCATTTTCAGGGTGTTAAACACGCAAAATATTTATACGATGGGATCAATTTACTGTGTATTTTAGGGGTTGGTCATATTTTCAGAAATGGGTTTATTTGTTAGTAGTTGGCCTTCGCGGTTTCACCTGCGTCTTTTTTTACTGCTCTGTTTCTGTTTTTAGGGTTCCGTATCTCAAAAGAAAAAAATGGAACTCTTATGGAATCACTTTGTTGTCCGTCTGTCTGTCTGTCTGTCAAGACCCTTTATCTCGGAACCACGTAAAAAGATCGAATCGAAATTAAAACCATGTACTCAAGTCTGCGGTCCCTTAAAGCTGTAAAAAAGAATCAAACTGAGTTATTGAAAAAAAAAGTTACTGCTGTTTATTTATTTATTATATAGGTATTTTATTGTACACCATTACACATACCAAAAAAGGAAACTAAAACAGACATATAATGTGCGACCTTATTGTATTCAGCGATCTCTTCCAGGCAACCTGGAATGGACAGCAATAACCTGGACAATAAATGGGGCTGTCATTGCTGTTACATAACCAGTATTAAACATATTTATGTCACAAAAAACGTATATTTCTACACTCTCAAAGGAATCAAAATTGATAGGGTACCTACTTCCCGTGGACCTAGAATCCTGAAATTTGAAAAAAACACACAGAAAAAAACTGAAAACTGTAAATTTGTAGTTACGTCATAAAAAGAAACGGTTTTTGGGATTCGTTAAATACTTCGTAACTCAATTTGGGAATAGAACTGTTTTCATAGGTTTTGTACAGAACCCTCAGTCCGCGGGTCCGACTCGCACTTGCCCGGTTTTTTTCATGTTCAAGTTTATAATACTATTTGTCATAAATCTGATTATCTTGTACAGAAAGATTTTTCCAATCTGACAGGTAGTTGCTAACTTAAAGCGTTTTAACAAAAAAAAAACCTTTTCCAATTTATGATATTAAATATTATATATTAGAAGTACCAATATCGATAACTTAATACATTATCGATTTTTTTTTTTAATTTACCTAATTTTTTTTTTAAATATACCTTTTACTAATTTAATAAGAAACGCTGAGCGATTATTTTAGTAAAAGTACACGTACCTTTAGACGAATCGTAAACCAATAAAGGGATCGCGGAATTCACTCTGTTAATATACTATAAGATATAAAAATCAAAGAGTGCTACAGTCTAATTGAAAACCCCTTTGTTTTTATGGAGTCCGTAGTTTATAGGCACTTAAAGCGATGCTTTCGTGAATGTTGCGTCTGTAATAAGAGTTATATAACGACCGAATGTTATTCGTTCCCTCTGAGATTATTGGCGGAGGTTGAGAGGGCAACTTGTTTATTTTCTTTCGTAGTATGTATTCTGTGTATAGAAAGGCTTCAGCTTATCGCTAGCGGGCAGCCGGCTTCATATGAGCCGCCGGCCTCCTCACGCCCCTATTCGGGATATAAATCATGAGAAACACACATTTCCTTTCCACAAAATTCTTTGGGCACACCTACGGTCTCTGCAATGTTATTGATAAATAAAAGCCATTGTGTAGACAGCTGGAAAGTTAATGATTTTTTTTTTGTCATTAATGGACGTGGCTTTTTGGCTCGACTCCATCCTTCCGTTGGTTGACCGACATAAGACATTTGCGGAGGTTTGATGTCTGAACAAATATTAAGACTAATCGGTCCTTTTTTGTTTGGTCACTACTATATGTGGGTATATGTTACTACTGTATGGTACTACTGTCATTTAGTCAAACCTTCGGTGTTCTACAAGATGAATTTTGGAGAGTGTGCGCAGGAATTGCATGACTTGATTCCGCCATCGCAATTCTACCATCGGACAACCCGAAGTACGACGAATATTCACCCTTACGTTGTTGAAACCTCTACGGTCCGGACTAAGCATTTCGCCTCGTCGTTTATACCACGTACGTCGAAGGACTGGAACAGTTTGCCTGCCGCGGTCTTCCCGTCCGATTATAATTTGGGTGTCTTCAAGGCTAGAGTGAATAGGCTCTTAATAAACTAGTGCGCCTCACCATCAAAGATTGCGTCGCTTCTTATCATCAGATGGGATCGCAGTCAAGCACTGGTATTTATCAATTAAAAAAAAAACCGGTGTTAATATGATTCGGTCAAAAATTAGTTACAACGCGTAACAACATTTTAGTTCTCGACAAATAAGTACCTTTTATTTTGAGGTGGTAAATTATCACATGACTTCTACCTCTTTAATGTCCATGGTCACCTTTTCAAACGTTCCCGCAGCCTGAAAAGATAACGGATTTACTGGACTCCTTCCATTGCGCGCATGGAACACTACGCACCGTCGACTTGAGCTAGGTCCTTAACGGACAGCTGGATGGCGAGCTACCCATCGCTCGTCGTTTGCAAGTCCGCACCTACGATGGATCAGTAACTATAAAGACCCATTTACTTAAGTATTTCTGACCAATACGGAAATTAAAAAAAGACGTGTGGCACTCGGGGACTGCCGCGGTAAAGCTATTGCATAGCATTTTTTATCAACTTATGCAATAGACCTCGCCAACAGCTGCTTAACCCCACCCATCCAAAACCAGATCTCGCCAACAGCTGCTCAACCCCACCCATCCAAAACTAGAACTCGCCAACAGCTGCTTAACCCCACCCATCCAAAACCAGACCTCGCTAACAGCTACTTAACCCCACCCATCCAAAACGCCGACAGCTGCTTAACCCCACCCATCCAAACACAGACCTCACCAACAGCTGCTTAACCCCACCCATCCAAAATGAGACCTTGCCAACAGCTGCTTAATCTCTTCCATCCAAAACCAGACCTCGCCAACAGCTGCTTAACCTCTTCCATTAACCCCACCCATCCAAAACGCCGACAGCTGCTTTCACTCATTTGTTTTCTTATCGGTCACCACGCTCAAAAAACAAATGAGCTTCCCACTCATTTGTTTTTTGAGCGTGGTGTTAGGTTATTTTCGTTACGGAATTTTTGGATTCGGTCTCCACGCTCAAGGCCCGCGATAGAAGCAATGCAATAGCTTAAAAAAACTGTCACCTTTTCAGTTTTGACTTTGACAGAATTATATAAGTAATGATTTATTTGAATTATACTTATTTTAATCGTTAAAATATACCCAGCAAGTAACAATAACAATTACAAATGGAAGCAAAAAAGCTCTAAATATATTATTCCACGAGATTGAATAAATGGCAACGTCTCCCGACGCACAGTCGCAGTCGGAGTTTAACGAGTTTGAGGATTTTAACTAAATCACAACTGAAACTTTGCTGTAAATACTTTCAACAGTTGCACATTTCACAACTGAGAAAATATAGATTATATTATCTATTGCTTCCATTCAGTATTTCATATTCTGTGAGATTAGTGCACAGCTTCTCAACAAAGTTACTAAAAGACTAAGCGCTAACGTGAAAGGTTTCCTCTCTCAGTTAATCCCATATTTTAAATCGGATGTTAGTTTATTTTTCATTCCACTTAGCTTTTAAGAAAGATAAACAGCCAGTTGAATGAGGTTACTTGGCTTTTTACATGAACTTTTAACTGATTAAATTGAAATATACCTTGAAAAGGGGAAATGGAAACTTTATCACCCTCCTAAATTCCTGCATTCGTGAAAAGTTATGGACGACTGTTCGTCGTGAAAATTTTCGGAAGATTTACAATAGTCGGATCTCCAGTGTGTCTATGGTAAACGATGAGAGTACTCCCTAGCAAATTGAAAATCAATGAACCGCGGAATTCAATTTGATATTGAAAGCCATCTCTCACGTAGCGGGCGCGGGCGGGGGTGGGGGCGGTGCGCGGGCGCGGGCGCCGTCACCGAGCATCTCCCGATATCTCTCTCTTTGACTTCGTTTTACACATAAAGCCATACATTCAAAAGACATTCAACTTCACAATTTAGAGGTATTCAGCACGTGGAGGAAGTAAATATTGAACAAAAGATGATCGAATTACATTATTAGCTTTACGTGAACAAGTAGCGTTACGTGAGAGTATTGACATTCCGAGTTATTTTTGTGAGGTAAAGGAATATTATGTTACATAATAACCCTTTTGAACGTGTCGCGTAATCGAAAAATAAACGATTTCAATAAAACAGATTGAAGAGAAAAAAAAATTCGCGATTTTATTTTATAAATCACACGTTTTCAGAGAATTGAAGTGTTAGAAAGTCGAAGTCGAGAGTTACCCGTTCTAATAATAATTAACTAGCTCCTGCCAGTGACTTTGCCCGTGTGAAAGTACGAGTAGAAAACAATAATACAAGCATAAATGTCAGTCACTGATAAAGTTGCATTTTACAAATGAAACAATATTTCAAATAATTATAAATTAGTTGTTGAGTTATTACAAACGAAAATACTATACAAATCTTTCCTCTTTACATATTTTACAAAATTCAGGAGTAATGGTGGCCAGACGCATATTTATTAAATAAATTAATATCTATACAAATAATTTATTTCATCTCGACTATTCTCAAAACGGTGAAGAAAAACATCGACAGAAAACCGAAATTCGTAGACATGTGACTTCCACCAATTCACACTTGATCTGAGCGGTAAATTGCGAACCATTCCCTCTGCTAGAGAGAAGGCGAGGGAGTCCCAGCAGTGGGTACATTAAGACTGACTATGCTATGCTTGTCGATAGACAAGCTATTCTACATAAACAACTAGTTGCCAATCATTCTAACACAAGTTAGAATTAATTAAACCAATTTAGTTTTTTTTTTTTTTATTAAGTAGGTATTATTAATATTGATTATTGAAGGAACAACCATAAAGGCTTTGTATAAAAGTCCCTAATGTACACTTCTACACTAATACATATAATAAAGAGGTATAGTTTTTTTATGTTTTTTTTTTTGTTTGTAGGAGGTAATCTCTGGAAGTCGTGGTCCGATCGCTTAAATTTCACAGTCAGAAAGCTGCTTCATTCCTAAGTGACTAAGCTATATTTTATGTACGCGAGCGAAGCCGCGGGCAAAAGCTAGTTCAAAATAAAGTAAAAAAAAAAAACAATAAATGCTATTTTATTTTATTTATTATGCTGTATTATGCCTACAAAAAAAAAAAAATCTAGGTCCTCTGCGTGTATTCTTCACTTCAAAGCAGGGGAAACGAATCATTTAAAAAAAATCTTGATTCAAATGTCATGCAAGCGCACTTCCGCGTATAAAACCTCGTCCTATACAATTTAAAAAAAATCGCAGTTAATAATAAATTGCACAAAACACGTTACTCTCGAGACCGTATCCATTAAAGTGTGGAGCGATATAATTTGTACGCTGAAGGCTCTGGGGTTCATAGCTGTTAAGTTCGAGTGGTTAGAGATAAGCGTTTGTTACTCTATAATTAAACGTAATACTTCGTCTGTTTCTTGTGTTTACAGTGACTTATCACGCAACGGATTGAAATACTTTGTGTACTTAATAGGTAGCCGGTTGTAAAGTTGTCAGCACGTTAATTAGTTCAAAAGTAAAATAAAAGCGTAGAACTGACGCTGGCTCGCTGACAATAAATATTGTTTGTCTGTTACCAACATAACTTGAACGATTTTGAGTTCGTCGTAATTCTCCGTATAAGTTCGTCGTATTCTGTTGAACTTATTCTAAACAACAATAATTTGTTTGTACAAAGACATATTTTGGTCCACTTATTTCTATGTTAATTCAGAAGTTCAAAAATTTTACAAGATACCTATATTCTTACGATAAAACAAATTACATATTTAATTTAACAAATCAAATAACAATTTAATCAATAAATATAAAAGAATTAACATTACACAAATGAAACGTCAAATTTCAATAAGAGCCTCCGGCCCAAATCCCGCACAAAAGACCTTACCTCCGTACTCCAACTGCCCAGAGTCTCCACAGCAACCGGCACAAAATGAGCTGCTCCAAGGAAGCGTACTTCAGCCTTTTTTAGGGCAGGCGTATTCAGCGGCGGCAGAAGCAGTGTGCATGGTGCGACTCAGGTGACTGGCGGCGACAGTGCCGACGCAAGTTGCGTCCCAGATTAGGCACTCCCCGTTCTTCCATGGTACTATATTTAATTAAATTACGTAGTTAATTAATTAAATAATTTTGTGACAATATCCCAAAACTAAATGTCATGGAAGAAAAAATCACTAAATTTTAATAAAAAAAATTCTAAAAGTACTGTTCAAATTTTTTTTTCGATTTACTCAATATTTAATACTTTATTGCAATCCATGTATACATAGATGGTGTTGAAAATTGTCACAGATCAATATGGACCCTGTCACAGCAAAGTTAGGACAGAGGAAGAGGGCTTAGAAGCAATTCATGGAATTCAATAGTATTGTAGATCTAATATAATGAGTTTAATTGAGTGTGTAATTATGTACAATTGTACATCATTATAATAATTATGTCTGCGTATAAGTATGAGTAAATTATGTCAGGTAAATTGGTTTATCTTGTTTCGCCATTATTATTAAATCATTCAAATAAAATTATGGATGCATATTATTTTATTATGTCTGTGTCTACTACACAGACATAATAAGGTATAAGAAATAGGTAGATTATGACAGATATTTTATTTATTTTTTATCCTCAATATTATTAAATTATGTTTTCATTTATGATCAAATTGTGTATACATATATTATTATGTCTGTGTATAAGAACAGGTAAATTGAGTCAGGTATTAAAAAAAAATCAAATAAGGAGTTGCTTTATTCTTTAGAATAAAGCAACTCCTTATTTGATTTTTGGCCGTAGCAGGTAGGATCGATGCCTGCTAGGGATGTGGGATTATTCAAAAAAGTTTACGATGGCCCTAGAACACAAAATCCAACTGAAGGACACAGGTGGGCTTTAGTCGGTAAAAGTCGCTCGGGTGGAGTGGGCGAAGTCATTTGAGGAATGTGAACTCAAAAAAGGTCCCATTTTAGGTGGAGCGAGAGGAAGTATCGGCATGTTACCGACTAAAACATGCCTGTGTTCCTTCAGTAGCCTATTGCAATCCAGAATTACTGTAATTCTTTTTTTTTTCGTATCAAAGTCAAAGTCAAAAATTTTTTGTTTCACGTAGGCCTACATGGGCACTTTTAAACGTCAGAAGCTAGTGCACGGTTCCAAATTGGTCGTTTCCTATGATCTTACAGTCCAACTATTTACCAACTCATAGGAAGATTCTTGAAAAAAAACACGTTTTTTGACTAGTATTTTCTTTTATAGAACCAGAGAAGGCACTAGACGCATTAAAAAAATGTCCCAAAATCTCACAACATTTTTAAGGTATAATTATGACTGTTTAAAAATTTATTATAAACAGAGACATACATTTCATGTGACGTTACTCGCATGTCATGCTGTTATGAAGTAAAGCCAAGCAGTACTAATGTCGTTTTGCATGACAGGGATAAAAGAATAACTACAAAAGCGTGAAACTTTTCCATTTTTTTTTTATTTTTTTTAAATTTTCAATCATCTTTCAAGTATAATAATATTATAAAAATAAAATGTCTCAATCAGTTTACAAATGTAGATGATGCCCTTTTTTATGGTGGGAAAACATCATCCAATGACATCCCCCGCTCTTGGGCGAAGCGGGAGATAGTGTCAGACTCTTACTGACTAAAAGACCCACCCCGTTCCTTCTAGCCTTCATATCGGGGCTCGAGCGCCCTGTCGGACAACCCTGGCCCCAGTAGGCTTCGACCCGGCTAGCTCCCTGCTGTTGCTGACAACTCCTTGAGGCGCGCGGGAACAGTGCGCGCCGTCGACGACTTGGGCTTGGTCCGGACAGTTACCGGACGGCCGGACAGCGAGCTACCCATTGCTCACTGTCCGCAAGCCCGCGCCTACGGTGGCCCGAAATCGGGATCAGAATCCAGGCGGCTGCGGCGGCGACGATAACGCCGTTGCCTGATGCGTTCGGCCTCCTCCTTTGCGAGCATTACTGCTTCGCAGAAGTCGGCGACCGCCTGCCACTCCTCCTCGCTCCGGACCATGGCCTCAAGCCCCAAGGCCCGGCGCGAGAGGTCTCCGCCTCCGATCGCCCACACGAGGGCACGGCGATGCTCCGCCCAAGCAGGGCATACTTCGACTATGTTCTCCACCCGACACCCGGGCGACACTTCCGCACGAATCCGGTGCAGGAAACTCCCGAACGAACCATTTCCGGTGAGGACCTGCGTCATGCGGAAGGTAAGGACGCCGTCAGGTCTTTCCAGCCATGCCTCAAAGAGGGGACTTACTGTAGATGAAGCCCTGAACCCCACACTAGAATTCTCTGTGTTGTGGAGTTCAGTCTCTTTCGATCCACATTCAGAAGGTACAGTAATAAAGACAATAGTTTTAGGTAACTAAACTATACGTTTAACCAGTAATAGTTATAAAAGTGAAAGTAAGCTAGTGTTTGTATATTTGTACCTTTGTTACACCTTCACGCTGAAACTGCTGCAGGGATTTGGATAAAATTTAACACACGGGCAAACCATGTACTAGAATGGACACATTGTAATTTTTAACCCAAAAGTACATACATATATGTTTACTCTGTGGATTTTTTTTATTATTGTTATTGATATGCTCGCGTTTGACCACTATCTCACATGATGGTAAGCGATGATGTGGATATTTTTCTACATTCGATAAAAAAAAACGTGGACAAAACCACTCGCAGAAGCTAGTATATTTATATAGTTTTTTTTATTTGTAGTCAAGTTTATCTCTATTAGAAATATTGCTTAGTAATTATTAAATAGTTTAGAACTTACATTAGTGAAACAATTCCAAAAAAAAAACACTCATTCACGTTTCAATTAATAGTAAATTAGTATCCATTTGTTTTAAATGTTCTTACTAGACAATGCAGCCAGAAAAGGGGAGTTATGATTTTAGCCTGTAGGTATGTAAGTATTTTTGTTCATTTGTTCCAAAAGCAATGCAACCAATGAGGTATCGTCTGTTATGACTCGATCATGCGTACCGAGTAAACGAGCGAGACAGTGCTCTCGGCCGAATACTCGGTACGTATAAACAAAACGCGGAGTGCTTGGCCAAGCGCTTGTCTCTATAACTCAGTTACATCACTGTCTCGGCCGAGCAACAAATTTTTCCTTTTACTCAGTATGTGTGATCAAGGTATTACACCTGACACTAAATTCAATATGTTGTCCTATAGAGGACATAAAGTCATGAATAAAATAAAAACAATTGAAGTGCACATTTCAAGAATATTAATATCGTTAAGAAAACACTATAACAATTTAATAAAAAAAAAAGTTTAACAACACGACTAGAAAGAACTTCGTTCTGAAAATTATGAAACAAACAAATACTTTGAAATACAAGTAATTTTTGATAAACCTCAATTTTATACAGAACGGTACTTAATGTAGCCGCTGGCAAATCACCTAAATAAATGAATATAATTTGTCAAATGTTGGTTACGACTTTCATTTCAGGATAGTAATGACAGCTTGGAGCTCTTGGTATAAATACTTGGCGCTAAATGATTTATTAACCATTATATTAATAATGGACAGGCAATGCGAAAATGTCCAAAACAACTGGGAAAAATAAAAAAGATTGTTCACCATTATCTTGGCACATTACCCCCTATTGTGCTGGTGGGGGAAAACATAGTGCATTAGCTGCCTGACATCTCCTAAAAGGGTTAAGTGAGAGGGAAAGGGTTGGGGTGATATTATAGGTAGTAGGTATATTTGACAGTTAGAAGTTGGTTTGTGATTTTATTTATTGAGAGAAATAGCTTTTTTATTTACCACAAGCAATCCGCGTCAGCGTTGCAAGAGATGCATTTTAATTGTCTGTACATATTTGTAAATTGATGCAGTTGGCCAACGTACATATGTTTTGTTAATTGTACAGAATATTACAGTAGATTTTGCAAAAATATCTTTAGTACTGTTCTATTAAGTGTGTGAAATTAAGCACGCAATTGTTTTTTTTTATTGTTATTATTGATACATTATTATAATTGTCAGATGAGACAGTGGTTAAGCTTCGCACTCGACCACTATCTCACCTGATGAAATCAGTCAAATCAGTTGAGCCATTCTTAAGCGATGTTCCGTTACACATGTAGATAATAATAAAATAATAGTAATGTTTGTCCTGTATTTTTGTTTATTTTATGTATAATAAATATTTTTTTATATATTTTGAATATTTTATTTATTTCATATTGAAATATTTAAAAATGTAATTTATAATATGTAATATTGAAGAATAAAGGAAATAAATAATAATAAATTTAATTATAATAAACTTCTGGATACATAGCTTTCTTTCTTTTTTGTTTATCTCAGAGCAACAGTGCATTCACCAGAATCGAAAAGAATCTGAAGTAGCGATCGCGTAGCGGAAGATGCAGTGATGGAAGGCCTTCCACAAGATGGAACGCCGGCGTTGTGAGGGTAGCGAGAATCTGATGGATGTGAGACCCACAGGAACGGTCGTTGTCGGGACAAAAGTAAGGCTATGTCCCAAAAGAGACGTCTTTTGGCTGAAATGATGATGATGATTTTTTTTATGGTGGGAAAATCATCAATGACAATCCCCACTCTTGGGCGGAGCGGGAGATAGTATCAGACTCTTACTGACTAAAAACTCACCCCGTTCCTTCAAGCCTTCATACCGGGGCTCGAGCTGTCTTTTGAAACTTACGTCCTATCTCCCTAAAATAAAAATTACAGAAATAAAAAAAAAGTTCTCTCGTTACAATATTTTATTTAAGACGATTGATCATCATAGAAGACATTATTCCGTTACTGAACTTCGTACAATATAAGAAGGATGTGTGCCAAATATTAATTTACTAAATTACCTAACACTTCATATAAAAGAACACCAAGTCCTAAACACAGCCCGGATATTATCCGCATTACCCTAATTAATACGCAGGCCATAAACTATGTAGGCCGTGATGCCTTATTACCTCCCTTCCAGCACAAAATAGATAGGTACAGAAGACAATCTACATACAAAACGCGATCGAGCAACGCACACATACACACCGCTCACGGACACGAAATTTCGGCTCAATCGCCCGATCGCACTTATACAATTCGGCGCAACGCGCTGGCCCTAGCGTGATCGCTAGCGTAGGTATAAAAAGTGAAGTACATACATGATATTGACTTCTGTACTTATCTATTTAGTGCTTCCAGCTAGTGACGTGTAGGTGATCAAGTGGGTCACATGTCTTGGCGACGTTGCCGTTATTGCATCTACTCGGAGATGACGGCGCGAGGTGTCGTCTCCACCTATTCATAACAAATTCGCTGCCAGAGATATATGTGTCGCCATTCTTCAAAGCCTTCATCTCTGCCCAAAGCTTCTGAACAGATATTAAAATTGTTACCTTTGATGTACTTTTCAAAGGGTTTTGTTATATAAAAAGGATTTATATATAATATTAGCACAAAATATCTCATTCAATCCAATTCCTTATATTTTAAGTATGTTTTATTGCTATTAACAAACTTCTGCCAGCGGTTTTTCCCGCATGAATTTAAAAAAAATATCCCATCAGTACATATTCCCGGGATAAAAAGTATCATATATGCTAACCCAGGACCTGGTCTACCCATGAGCTAAATTTCATCCGAATCCGTTCTGCCGTTCGAACGTGAAGATGTAATAAACACACACACACACGGATCAACCATGGGATCGGATCGTGTGTGTATGTACATATACACACGGATCTACTTTCGTGTTTACAATATTACTGTGATTGACTCACGCTTGAAATCCCCGATTTATTTATATCTTATCGTATTATCGTACTTTTTTCAAGATTAAATAAAAATAATACAGCTTAGAAAATATCGTTAGGTATACCATTTTACCATAGAAATTAGATTCATTCATTTTCACCATGTTTGTCTTGTTCTGAACATAATTATATAACAAACCTAATAATATTTCCACAACTTAGGCATTCTCTCCAGGAGAGGAAATGAGCCGTAATTGACCGTGTGGGTTGATGGATGTCACATACATCCTTCGAATTTTTGGTTCTAAGACATATCTGTTTCCTCACGATGTTTACCTTCACCGTTTTGAGAGCAGTACTGATGAAATAAATTACACAAAGTGATGCGCTGGGTTTGAACCCGCGACAGATCGAGACTTACCACGGGCCACCACTGCTCCTTTATTCTGCACATGAGCATATAAATTATTTCCCAATGAACTGATTTTGTTGATATAATCCCTCAATTATTTGCGAAATATCGCTGCATTTCGATGTTTTCTCTTCTCCGTATGATTTGCTTGATATTTCAAATATTTGTCTAGGATTGGGTAACCGCTCACATCGCAGTCTGGCCGCGCTCAGCCCCTTATCGAATGATCTCGCGTCTGTGAACCCCTTGGACATTTCACGGGTTATTATTTTTATTTTTTTCAATAATCTATTCAAATATTGATATTCAAAACTTGACATGCGTGTTCTATATACAACATTGTTTTTAGTCTATATGAAACACGAATATAATTTGCTCAGAATTAATAACTGTTTTGATTCGAATAGTTTTTACACAATGTTATATTTTTTCCCGAAAATATTTATAAAAGTGACAGGCTCGGCAAACAGCTGGGTGCAAGTGCAAAACAATCCCTCAGTCACCTGGATGGTTCGGTGACTATGTATTTTTGGTGACAGACTTACATAAAAAACTTTGTGATTTTTTGTGATACAGTTGTGAAATTTTGTACAAAGATTTTTTACATGAAAATACTAGACATATGTTTCGGGTCTCGCATATACTAAAACTAGTCTTGTATAATCGAATCATACGGTTATTGAACACTTGTACGGTTATTAGTTTTCAAATAGATTTAGTATCTAAGTCGGTAACAACAAGGTCTAAACTCAATTCGAACGCTGCCTTCGGCGAATTTGTAAATTGCTCAAATGCGCAACTAAATGCACATAAATCCACTTCGATATCCTAAAGTTCTTAAACACAATTTAGCTTAGTTAGGTAACAGAGGCGAACGTATTAATTTCGTACAATGGCAATTGATTTCCGAAGAAATAATGGCGTCATCAAAAATTATTAACTTAGTTATCGACGAAAATACACAGCCATTTTCTCGGCAAGGGATAAAGTAAATTGAATTATGTGATCGGGAATTGATCCGTATTATGACAAAGACGAATATCCGAATTGAATATTTCAGGTTACATAGTTAATCCTCTCTATTAGTTGATAGAAATTGTTGTTAATTCCTTCTTGTATCAACATATATAAGATTCAAACTTTCCTTCAACGCAAAAGGAAACTGAAGGAACATCAGTAAAACTCCCTTTTGCTCCACCCAGAATTGGAGAAGTTATTTGATGATACCTCACCTAAAAAAATGTTACCAAATTATAATTGGCATTCAACTCTGGGGTAGTGCCTGCAACTCTACCATCTCATGCTTGCAGAGAATGCAAAACATAATACTCCGAACGATCAGCAATGTTCCATGGTATGTGACCAATCAGGAAATTCACGAATATCTGAAAATGCCCACAATAAAGGAGGAAATCCAAAACGTGACCTTGAAATACCGGGAGAAGCTAAAGGAGCACCCGAATACGTTAGCAGCACAGCTCACGATGCGTAGCTACGTAAAGCGTCTCAAGCGAAAGGACATTATATAGATAGACGATGAGGAGACGTCCCCAATGGGGGACGCACTCAAACTGACATAGCGCACTCACCAAATTTGCTCATAGTGTCCAACACTGATTGCAGATTTAAGAGAGAAAAAAAAAAATTATATTGATACTTAGTTTTTGGCTCCATTTGACTAAAACTTAATTATTAAAAATTAATATAGTGATTGTCTATAAGTGTTACAGCACTTGAATAGTTATATAAAACGATCCTGTGAATTCCCAGTGCCTGTAATGTTGGCGATCCTAAATAAATAAATCCGCTTGTTTAATTACTAACAATCATTTTCAATGTTCTTATTAATATTGCCTACAAGCACATTACTATAAAAACCTAGTTTTTGAACAAAATTTAAACAACTTCTCTTCTTCTTCTTAGTCGTTTCACTCTCGCCAGAGTGGTAGTGGTTGTCACAAAGGTAGCTCTCCGGAAGCCGTCAGGGTACGCCGCACGACATCCCGCCACTTTTGCCTTTTTTTTTTATGGTGGGAAAAAATCATGCATTGACAACCCCCGCCCTTGGGCGGAGCGGAGATAGTGTCAGACTGTTACTGACTAAAAGACCCACCCCGTTCGTTCTAGCCTTCATACCGGGGCTCGAGCGCCCTTTCGGATAACCCTGGCCCCAGTAGGCATCGACCCGACTGGGTCCCTGCTGTTGCTGACAACTCCTTGAGGCGCGCGGGAACAGTGCGCGCCGTCGACGACTTGGGCTTGGTCCGGACAGTTACCGGACGGCCGGACAGTGAGCTACCCATTGCTCCTCCTTTGCGAGCATTACTGCTTCGCAGAAGTCGGCGACCGCCTGCCACTCCTCCTCGTTCCGGACCATGGCCTCAATCAAGGCCCCCGCCACTTTTGCCTGTTGGCAGTCATTCGGGCGCACTCTTTTAATAGGCCACCAACAGCCGTTTTTATTTGGTTAGTCCATCGCATCGGTGACCTACCACGGGGCCTTGTCCCGTCCACCTTTTCTTGTACAACAAGTCGCGAACGACTTGTCTCCATAAACTCGTCAAGTGTTCCTTAACGCTTAGTTTCTCAAGAATGGAAGCGTTTGTTCGAAACTCGGTCCAAGAGACCGCAAACATTTTTGAGCAGCAACTTCACTTAGCAACATATAAAAAGAATTTGCACTTCCAAATACACATATTCATGTTATCTAAAGCCAGGCTTGCAACATGTCTCGAGATAAGCAAAAACAATTAGTACTCAAAGAGCTAATTGAAACCTTATTTCGCACGAATGGATACACTACAAAGTTGATACGATCTCTCTGATGTCATGACAGATTGCATACCGGCCATTGACTAATGCACCGTTGCCTTTGACTGCTCGACGTCTGCTATTGATTCAAGACTAATATGATGAATGAGGTATGGTACGGTTGAACGATGCGTCCCTCTGGAAATTCAATTATGAGAACTTTGGTATGCCTTTAGAAGAAAAAAAATATAGGTTTATTTAACATCGCTAGGACTGCAGGATTATTTAAAAGAGTAACCATAGCCCTGGCACATAAAAGGCAATTAAATGTTGCCTATATGTGTGTAAAACGTGTGGTTTTTTAAAATTCTGGCATTCTCTCGGGCTCTGCTCAGAGCGTGAGGGGCTGTTTTATGATTCCCCCCCCCCCCACAAAAATAAAAACAAGTTATCTATGATGTTTTTTTTTGTTCACGACTTCGAACAACAGTTTAATAATAAAATTATGACTAGCTTTTCCCACGTCACTACTCACGTGGCCCACCGTAACCGTGTATTCATCGGGATAAATGGTAATCTCTGTGATACCGGTTTCTTTCTATTTGTAATAAAAATATCGTCCTTGAATTAAAACGTACTTCTTTTCTAAACAAAACAGAATTTTTCATGTAAAATTTGTTTATGTAACACAACTGCATTACTTAGATACAATTAATAACAACAAGTTCATTTCGTGATATAATTTTTACATTTTCCGAGAGAAACACAATTTCTGTTCATGTCGTAGCACTCGTAGCAGCTCGTAGCAGCTCGTAGCCGTTCGTAGTACAAAGGCCTGTTGCTACGACGTTTTTTTTTTATTTATTTATGGACACTTTTCTCCGGTCACATTAAGAGACCCGACTTGACCCGAACAATACGATTCCCTCTACTTGGAAAATAGTTACTATTAAAAATTCACAGTAACCTTTTAGTGCCACAAAACTACAATATTCTCAGTGACTTGCTTTGATCACCAAGTGTACGTACATAGCCTGGATTGAATGTAGATTAGACTTTGTAACTACGTAAAAAGTACGTATACAACAAAGGTACAAAACTTTTCTGTTTTAATCAAACTTAGCAAAGTTTGATTCGGTTTGAAAAGAGAAATTTTGTTTTTTTTTTTTGCGAAATCATAAAATAACAGAAGATGTTATTGGTGTAATATGGTATGGATCCATATATTTTAAAATATAAAAAAGCCTTAAAACGAATCTCTTTCAAACAAATATAACGTATTTTAGTTTTCGTGTTATCTTTGAAAATGCAGTAAAAATTGCAATTTGACTGTGTTTATTAGGAAATATACCAATCATCCTAAGATTGTCTGTAAGAAACTACTCTGTACAATAAAATCGCTCATTATAGAATTTTTTTTTTTTCGATGGGAAAAATCATCTTATGACAACCCCCGCTCTTGGGCGGAGCGGGAGATAGTGTCAGACTCTTACTGACTAAAAAACCCATCCCGTTCCTTCAAGCCTTCATACCGGAGCTCGAGCGCCCTTTCGGATAACCCTGGCCCCAGTAGGCTTCGACCCGGCTGGGCCCCTGCTGTTGCTGACAACTCCTTGAGGCGCGCGGGAACAGCGCGCGCCGTCGACGACTTGGGCTTCGTCCGGACTGTTACCGGGCGGCCGGACAGCCAGCTACCCATTGCTCACTGTCCGCAAGCCCGCGCCTACGGTGGCTGGAAATCGGGATCGGAATCCCGGCGGCGGCGGTGAGAGCGCCGTTGCCTGATGCGGTCGGCCTCCTCCTTCTCATTATACACTTAGTTTTCGCAAATGTGAAAATCCTGTCTACGTTATGAGGTGTACAATAAAATATCTATATATAAATAAATGTTAATTTGCCATATTTATTATTCCCTTGAAGGTAATCTATATTGAGAAATCGGCTATCACTAAATCTAATTTACCCAGCCTCTATTAAAAACTCCTTCAAGGCTAAACCATTTATTTAACTTAGCGTTATACTTAAAGCAGGGGTTCCCAAACTGATTTTGTCTACTGCCCACTTTGAGAATAAATTAATTTTTAGCGCCCCCATTTTTTCACCTACTTAATTGTTGTGAGCTATATTAGCGGAGATTGAAAATTCATTCTAAAAAAGACTTTTACTATAATCCGCAAGAGTTAACTTGAGACCTGAACACAGTAGGTAGTACACAACGGCGCTCAGGTCTCAAGTTAACTCTTACGGACTACACCTGCCAATGAGAATGATTATTGAAACGCAACTTTACAGTATTCAGACAAAGTATCTTTTATTCAAAATAAAATAAACATAATCGATTCTTATATATAAACTAAAGTGAAAGATGAATCTGACGCTGTTTAATAAGTTGATGAAATTACAAATCGCCACCCGAAGCCTCTACACAACGCTCCCACTTTTTTTCTGGGTCTCTTACCACCCCCCTTTAGGCCTGCAGCGCCCACAAGGGGGCGTTATCGCCCACTTTAGGAAAGGCTGCTTTAAAGTAATCGCTGACACTACAAGTTGTACCTGCGACGATACCGAACGATTATTTTTAATTTCCCTCGGGATCGTTTCTTCAGCTTAAGCGAGGAATCGATTTCAATCTCAGTTAAAAGTTTTGTAAAGTAACACCAAAATTCCGTGAACGAGTTTTTTACACAACATAATAGGCCAGTGAACGTATCTGTACTTGTATAGCAAAATTTAATCAAAGCGTACTACGATATTAAGCGTGATCGAATCAAAATTGAAGGTATCCTCAGGAGAACTAAGGTTACCGACATAGCCCAAAAGATTGTCAAAGAAAGTTGCAAATCCTGGGCCCAACTTTTGAATAGCTATTATTTTGAGCTGATTAAAAGTTGATATGGCACCTGCCCCACTAGCCAAGTTACAACCGTTTCGCTTGCGTCGAACGCTTCGAGTTGACCTTGCCGCCAATTCTTTTGTTCTGATCACGTGACTGAGCGTTGAGACGACGTCATTCCCGTACAATTTAAGCTTTCTACAAGCATTAACTATTGCAGTTTAACAACATGGCTAGGGGTACAGGTTCCCAATCCATACATTTTTGGAACTTGGTGCTATAGTAACTTTTACTTTATTGTTTTCACTTTTATTTTATTCTCAAAAATGAATAGTATACATAGCTGTTGGGAAGTGGTCCAAACTTCATGGCATCATTCTTTAAATAGCAGTGAGTCGGTCGATTGGGCCAAAGTTTCTGGAGACTACGTGCCGGAGGACGCAGCGTTGGAAGGCCAGGACAAGGTATACCGATAGCCTTGTGAAGGCCGATGCGAGACACACCGAACTGATCAATGTGGCGACACTTCGTGGAGGCCCGTGTCCAACAGTAGTAAACGTTCGTCTGAAATGAGGTAAGATAAAGATACTACATTGCATAATAAATTACCAAATTACATAAAATATGCAGAGACTAAATCAATACCTATTTAACCTTTCAATTGTGATAATTACAGACACGATTGAAAGACAATAGGTGCGCGAACGCCGGCGTTCGCTTGGGGTTTAATGAATTAAAAAAATATTTAAAATTGCAAGCGTACCTTAGTATATGCTGTTTCCAGTTGTTCGTACTCCATGTATGTTTACGATTTAAATTGGCAAATTTTGTCACTTTTTTGAATACTTCTCTAAAATATTAATATTATTAATATAAAAAAAAAAATAAAAATAAAAAAAAATAATAATAATAATATTATTATTATTATTTTATTTATTATTGTAATTTAAGTCAAAACTTACTGTACGTTAGTTACAGAGCGGTAGGGCGTGTCAGACTTTTACTGACTAAAAACCCGCTCCTGTTCTTTCTCGGCCATTATTCCAGGGCCTCCTGGGTCTCTTTCACAGCACCCTTGTCCCCTGTAGTGGGCTGCTGGACCCTGCTGGACCCCTACGTTTGCTGACAAGTCCTTGAGGCGCGCGTGGAACACTACGCGCTGTCGACGAATTGGGCTCAGACCGGACGGTTACTGGACGGTCGTATGGCGAGCTACTCATTGCTCACAGTCCGCAAGCCCGCGCTTATGGTGTGCCTACTGTGGCCATGAGTTGCGCGAAAGATAACCCCAGAGGCCCTGGAATGAAAGCAAAGAAGGAACAGAAGAATTGGTGTTAGTAAGCAAAAGTCTGACATATACTCCCAATCCGCCCAAGAGTAGGAGATGTTATAGACAGGGTTAGTGTTGAAGTGATCGCCAATTATCCAGAAGGATAATTGGCGATGATACACTCGTCGAGTCAAGGCTTCAAAGTCTTGAGCATCGACGCAGAGTCGCTAGCCTGTCGATTTTCTACCGGTTGCATATCGGGGAGTGTGCGTCGGAATTGCATTTTGGGAACACATTCATTGTGCGTGCAGCTAGGGAGTGGAATTCTTTACCGGAGTCTGTGTTCCCTGATAGCTACAACCCGGGAATCTTTAAGTCGAGAGTGAATAGGTTTCTTCTAGATAAGCGCATCGTCGCTTTCCATCAGGTGAGATAGCGGTCAAGCCCGAACCTCTATCTAATAAATCCTCTATCAACAATAAAAAAAAAGTGAAAACGGTAAAAAATACTCAAACGAGTATAATATAGCCATTAATTTGACTGGCCTGTTGGTCCAGTTGTCAGTGACCCTGACTGCTATGCCTGAGGCCATGGGTTCGATTCCCACCCAGGACAGCTGTTTGTGTGATGATGAGCATGATCATTTGTTCTGTGTCTGGATGTAACTTTTCTATTTATAATATGTATGTATGTTTATCAGTTGTCTAATACTCATAACAGAAGCTCTGCTTAGTTTGAGACTAGATGGCGCTGTGTGAAATTTTGTGGAATAAAAGAAATTCGGGTCAGGATAGTATATCAAATTGTATACATAATTGTAAACATAATGACAATAAATGCTGGCCTCATAGTTTAACCAGTAATGGTTGGTAAGACACAGGAACCGGATCTTAGTAATATTGTCACACAGTAACACAGGATGTTACCCTTCTCGAGACAAAAAAACGTACCGTTCATGGCTCATAAAGACATTGTTTTTGTTTACAACGGTTTGCTTTCTTTATTGTTATTGAGAGAATTAAGAAGGGCTATGTAACTTGTTGCAGTGGGTTATTTTATTCGAAGGCTGGACAAAGAAAGAGATTATTAATTGGACTTGTTTTTAAAATAAAGATAATGCTACCTACTATAAAATAGCACTTGAAATGAGTTTTCAGAAGGATGCGGAACAGAATGTAAAGTCCCGCGCCTCTGTTGAAAAGGGAGGATCTTCCGAATAGACAGGTGTTATGTCTGGTTTGGCAACTGCCCGAGATATGACTTGGGGCTGTTCTACACCGTTCAATTTTAATGGTTTTAATCCCCTGAAGTCTGTGGTCGATCCGGTAGATGGAAAACTATCGATTTGTAAAGATAAAATTAAAAAATAAAGTACCTTTTTTTATAAAACTCGTATTAATTTACGCATGTACGAAATTTATTTCTTCAAGAAAACGTCAGCTGAGTGAGTCCAATGACCTCTAGGTAGTTAATACACATCGCCTACTACTACCTACAGGTCATTGGACTCAGCTGACGTAAACATGTCCAGGTAGGTAGTACTTTACATAATTATATCTACTAGTAGTATTTTGTATATGTGATTAAACTTTTAAAGATACTTTATTCAATCAATAAAAACTTTTTACAAATAAAATATTACAACCAACCAACTAACTTCAAAGTAAAAAAAAAACTGTGTCTTCATTATTTAGTATGGACTTCAGATGTTAAAGCTTTTTAATGTTTTATTTTTAATTGAATTGGTTGTACTTTTTTGCAAAAAGTGCTTTTATTTTACACTTTTTAATTGCGGCTCAACCAAACTTAATAAGTTCCATAATAATCTACGTATTGAATATAATCATTAAAACCACTTTAAGTAGAGCACTTGCATTCAGCCAACCCCGACTTGGGTACATTGTTTTATTATCGATTTTCTATGCATCTCATGACCATTCTAACAAGCTCAAACACAGCTAGAACACATTTATTTAATACAATTTAGGTTCTTACTTTCCGACTTCGACTTCAACACACATTTACTTCATAGCAGTTTGTAATTTAATAAAAAAAAAAAGTAATTTTACCTCTTACCACAGTTTTGCTATAATCCTATGAGGAGTTCCATTCCGTATCTTCGAAGTTAAGAAATATTTATTTATTTATTTAACACTTAAAGCACATGGGTACAGAGGCAGTCTTTATGCCTTAGGCATTCTCTTCCAGTCAACCTTTGGGTGATGCAGAGAAAAAGTAGTGGTAGGTGCAAAAAAAGAGTGAGAAAAAGGCGAATACAAGAATTGATATACTAATAGACCATAGAATAGATATACTAATAGACCATAGAATAGATATACTAATAAACCATAGAATAAATGTATATAACTATACAATATATACTCAAATTAATACACTACATACATGCACTAAAATAGTTAAATAATTGGTCCAAATCGACAATAGAAAAACATTAACGCTGTGATAAAACTACTGCCAATTTTTTACGAATCAACTCGCGAACTTTGATTCTGAATGTAAATCTGCTTGTTGCCAAATTTTGTCATCAGATCATGACAACGTTTCTATGGAACCAATTCGGGACTATATCTACTAATTCAATAGAAAAAAAATCGTTCCACAGTTGACCGAGAAATCGATGAACATACATAAAAAATACATGAAGACGAATATTATAATCTTCGAAAGATTATAAATATCTTCTTTGAGGAAAAGAAATGTATGTTAAACTGACAGTATTAAAAAATTTAAAAAGTAGAAAAATATGTAAAAAATTGTTGTAATTTTTTTGGCAAATAAACATTACTATATTAATACTAGTTTTTGTCCGCGGCTTCGCCTACATACATAAAATATAGCCAATGACATTCAGAAATAAAGCAGCTAGTACTTTCAGAGATTACCTCCTACAAACAAAAAAAAACAAACTTTTATTCTTTATTTTATTAGTGTAGATTATAATATAATATATATTATGTATTTCATGCTTTTAAACGTCGTCAATAATTTGAAATCTCCCGATGTTAAAATAATATAGATCGTCAAGGCAGCAGTCTACTTTTCGAGTTTCCTTTGAAATTATTAATTATGTTTTACTGTAGAGTAGTAAAAGTTACCTATGTTGTTAAGAATATAATTAAAATACCTAACTAATTTAAACTTTAACGCATTAATTAAAACTTCTCAGAGTGAATACGATTACAAATTATAATATCAAAAGTTTGAGCAATTTCGGTTTAATTTTGTTAGTGTTTCATAAATAAAACTTAGGTGCACAACATTCCTGAATTAGGAAACCTATAAAAATATTGTTATAATCAAAGTTGAATGTTTTTCAACAATTGTTTCAATATTTATGAATAATGTACAAAGTGATGGAAAAATGCACTTTACACCTACAAAGTGTGTACAAATTTTAGCTTCATATATTATAAATGCAGTTGAGTTGATCCCTCGTACCTAAAGTTTTTACGAGATTTATCTGAGACACCTTTTTCTCATTAATCAAAATTCACACCAGAAAACATTTTACAAAAAAAAAATGCAACCGACTTAAATAAAAAAACAATAAAAAGTGTAAATTACTTTAATTTCTGAAGTCGGTGTTAATAACGAAGAAACAAAACTATTATAGAAACACCAACTTCCGAAATTCTACTACTTTTTGAAGAAGGTTAAAAACACTTTCATAATACAAAACATTACACAAGTTTCATTAACAAAACACAAGTCCTTAATTCCAATTTGGCCATTCGTGAAATTGTAACCCTAACAACATGGTTAATAAACAAGAAACCAACGAACGAATTACGTAGATATGTAATTTGACAAAGGTACAAACGACCAACAGCGTAACTAAATTAAAGTTACCTCTGCAGAAGGTGGGTTAACCTCCCAAATCCCTCCGTGGTTCCGAGAGGCTTTTGCCGTCTCGTCTTACAGAAGAATATTAACCCTTAAACGCTTACATGGCCCACACTGAATCAGCTTCATGAATATTTTAACAAGTACAATTCGAAAAATAAATACCTGTTCGAACACAAAACAACAAAGAAGAAGTAGCTACGAATTTCGCCTTTACATTTCCACCAAGACTTACTTTTAAGATTTGATGCTCATTTATATAAAATATTAAAGTAATACCGAAATGATAAAACAGACCATTTGTGGCAACAGTTATTTTATAGGTTTTGGCAGTTCGCTTGATATCAGACGTGTTGAGAAAATCACTACCGAGTTTCTTGGCGAACCTCTTCGCCGGAAGCAATATTTCGATAGCGAAGATGATCATTACATACCTATTTATGTGAAGAAATCTGTTAAATTCTTTATGTGAGTGTTTTGTTTCTAGTGGAGCGTGAAAACTTTTTGTAACTTAGACTCCGCTGAATTAATAATAAACAATCTATTCAGATATTTTATTAGAACGGTAATCACACTAATAATAATATAAAGCTGAATGTTTTGAGTGTGTGTGTGTTATTGTTACTCCTTCACGCTCGAATTTCTAAACGGATTTTGATGAAACTTGGCAAAGAGGTAGACAATGTCCTGGAATAATACATAGAATACTTCTTATCTCGAGAGTATGATAATTTTCTACTACCACGCGAGCTAAGCTACTGGTGGCAGCTAGAAAAAATATATGCGTGGGATTGGTTAAAAATTTAAATTTAGAACAATTGTTTAGGCCATGCGTTGTTTGCATACCTTGTAACTAATTGAATTAGTGTCACGGTTCTGTGCAAATTACTCGGCTAGTTTAAATTAACTTGTTCCGGGCAGGGGCGACTTCGGCCCTAAACTTCCCTAATTTTGTGAGCGCAACATCAAACTGTGCTTCCCTCATATAACCCTGTTTGGTCCCACGTGAATTTTCTACACTAATTAGTTTCCACCATGTTTATTTTACTTAAGTTTGCGTACTACAATGATTTATGACGGCGACGAGTGCTCAAACGCGTTGTTTTTACCCCTAGTGCTACTCGAGCACTCGGTATCGTTTTAATTCGTTTATTAGATAACTATCGCGTTATTTATTGCGTTAATTAACGCTGTCTGTACATTTTTCAACGTGATATTTCGTGTAATTTCAAATCAAATTCCCATTTCGAAAGACGTTGTATTTTGAAATTGACCATGTTAACTTTATGTGTTTTTTTAGGTGGAAAAAAATCCATTGACTTCTTCCTCCTTAGGATTGAGCAGAAGAGTGTGTCAGACTTTTACTGTCTAAAACCACATCTATATCCCATAATTAATTCATGCGTTCTAAGACCACAGAGCCCCTAAGATTTTGCTGAGATCGCTTTGAGGTGCACATGGAACAATACGCGCCTCCGATGACTCGTGTTCCGGAAAAATAAAATAGAAAACAAAAGGCTTACGATCAATTAAATCATCGCAGTTTATCAAATGTTATGTCTAGCACTGCCTGTAATAACAACGAAATTATTACATGACATTTCAACCCTTTCTTTTGTGACAACCCTAGTGACACAATTGCGTTCTTCAAGTACATGCGTGTCAACGAATGCTGTCAAGTGCAACGTTCGCGTCAGCCTCGTAGGGTAAGCACTTTGCAGTTAGTCGCGTAAAATCAATTACGCGGTATGGTCGTGTCGCTCTACCCTCGTGAGCAGGCTAACCGCCGGATTAACGGCTTAGCACCGGAACCCAAGCCTTTTACAATGGTTTTACAAAACATATATGGAACACTAACCTGCTTTTTTAGTATAAGTCTGTTTTAATTGCGAGCAAATGGTACAATGATCTGTGTTAGGGTTACAGTTTCGTTAAGTGTTTTTTTTTTAACACAACTTTCTATGACTTGAATTTACTAGAAAATTAATTTAATAAATTTTATTAATCTGTACATTTTAAAATGAATTTTTTTTTTATTTTTTTTTATGTTATTGACTGCGATCCCACCTTTTTTTTATGGTGGGAAAAAATCATCCAATGACGTCCCCTGCTCTTGGGCGGAGCGGGAGATAGTATCAGACTCTTATTGACTAAAAGACCCACCCCGTTCTATCAAGCCTTCATACCGGGGCTCGAGCGCCCTTCCGGAAAACCCTGTCCCCAGTAGGCTTCGACCCGGCTGGGTCCCTGCTATTGCTGACAACTTCTTGAGGCACGCGGAAACAGTGCGCGCCGTCGACGACTTGGGCTTGGTCCGACAGTTACCGGACGGCCGGACAGTGAGCTAGACTGGTAAGCAGTGATGCAATCATTGATGGTGAAACGCACTAGTTAATCAAGAGCCTTGCTTGCATGCTTGCTTGCGTGCATGCTTGCTTGCATGCTTGCTTGAATGCTTGCTTGCGTGCTTGCTTGCTTGCTTGAATGCTTGCTTGCGTGATTGCTTGCATGCTTGCTTGCGTGCTTGCTTGCTTGCATGCCTGCTTGCATGCTGGCTTGCATGCTTGCTTGCATGCTTGCTTGCGTGCTTGCTTGCTTGCATGCTTGCTTGCATGCTTGCTTGCATGCTGGCTTGCATGCTTGCTTGCATGCTTGCTTGCGTGCTTGCTTGCTTGCATGCTTGCTTGCATGCTGGCTTGCATGCTTGCTTGCATGCTGGCTTGCATGCTTGCTTGCATGCTTGCTTGCGTGCTTGCTTGCTTGCATGCTTGCTTGCATGCTGGCTTGCATGCTTGCTTGCATGCTTGCGTGCTTGCTTGCTTGCGTGCTTGCTTGCGTGCTTGCTTGCGTGCTTGCTTGCATGCTTGCTTGCGTGCTTGCTTACATGCTTGTTTACATGTTATATGCTTCTTACAACGAAAATACCCTACAAAATTGTTCAAAACAAATATATTATGTATCACCTGTTTCGGGAGAAAAGTTATGCTTTAGAATGTTATGCTTAATCATTATCATGATTAGAGAAATTAGGCTTAAAAAATTATGCATAAGTTATATTATGCGAAAATATAATTAGGACAAATAAAAGTATGCCAAGTTATATTATGTGTTAAAATTTTATGCTAATGGATCTAAGCGTCGGCGACACTACTTTGACCTATCCCATTTGTAAGCTCATCAATGACTTCTTCTGATCTAAGGTGGAGGTGCCTCTCGCCCCACACGGCTTGTCACACTTTGGTGACTAAAACCACACCTGTGTCCTTCAATTACCTCTTGCGTTCTAGGACCAGTAGTTAACTTTTAGAAAAACTCGGTATCCCTAGCGGGCTTCTACGGTTTGCTAACATCTGTTCGAGAAATTCGTGGAACACTATTAAGTGCTGTCAACGACTTGGGCTCGGTCCGGACGATTACCGGACGGTCGGACGGCGAGCTACCCATTGCTTGCTGTCCGTAAGACCTCATCTAACCTCCCCTCTCCTCCCCTGCGTTTTGCCTCAAGCGGATTCCCGTGGCCTTCACCAAATCAACGTTCCACCTTGTGAGAAGCCTTCCCGCAACAAAAAACCTTCCCGCAACAAAAAACCTTCCGACCTCATCATCCATCCGATCTGCGAACAATGTGTCTTACTTACTGCCAAACTCCGAACATAGCCTTCTTCAATACCCTGAGACTGACTTTCAGCCTTAAAGTTATCAAAGTGACACCTCTTACTAATTTATTCACCTCTGCTTACACATAGGAGCTACGGGCGAGACCTGTATAAAACTAAGTAAGGCACGCAGTAATGGAGTTCAAAATCAGTCAAGTGTACACCGGCAGTGCCTACAAAATGGATGACTCGTGTTTTCGACCTATCCAACGATTTCGCACTTGATTGAGTACGCGAAATTTTTCAACTTCCCTTTTTTCACTGAGCGTTATTACAAAACTTTCGGGCACAGGGGAACTACATAGTAACTAACTCGTAGTCGTATATACATACATCACTCATACATATTTATCCGCTGGATTTATGAACTTTTATTAACATTTTCATGTATCATTTTTTAACCACACAGGCCCAAGAATGTACCTACCTAAACTTTAAAAGGTTGCAAATATTTTATATCAATGTAGTACTTTTATATATATACTATAATTATAAGTTACAGTTAATGTATTATTAACATTGTACATATCTGTTAATTAACACAACTGCAACACACAATGTTAATTTATTTATTTATATCTCATGTTCAGCATGATCGCAACATTGATTACCGGTGGTTTACCAATTATGGAAACTGCATCAGTTCGTTCCAAACTATTATCAAGCATAGATAAATCAGCTTTAAAATATTTCTACCACCGGGACCCAGGCCAAATTTGGTACTAGGACATGCCGGTTTTCTCACGATGTTTTCCTTCACCGTTTCGAGAGCAGTGGTGATGAAATAAATTACACAAAGTAATTGCATCTGGCTGAGTTTGAACCAACGACTTACCACTCGTAAGTCGGCGCCGTTATTTATTTATTTAAACTTCATGTACAGTAGTGGTACATGGGTGGACTAAATTCAAAAAGGCATTTTCTACCTGTCAAACTTTGGTTTAAAAAAAAACAACACTAGGGTAGATGTGCGCAACAAATAAATAACAAGTATTTTAAATAGATTGAAGTATCATTAAATTGTTTTCACTGAGCCACCACTGCAAACTATTACGAATCGATAGTAAAATTGAACAAGGAATTTGTTCAATGTAATTAAAACGATCTTACTTTCAACGTCATGGTAACCCCGTAGGTCAGTGGGCTCGCTTCTGGTTGTCAAGGAGTTGTCAGCAACAGCAGGGGCCCAGCCGGGTCGAAGCCTACTGGGGCCAGGGTTATCCGAAAGGGCGCTCGAGCCCCGGTATGAAGGCTTGAAGGAACGGGATAGGTTTTGTAGTCAGTAAGAGTCTGACACTATCTCCCTCTCCGCCCAAGAGCGGGAGTTGTCATGAGATAATTTATCCCATCGAAAAAAAAAAGTCTGATACTTTAAAGGGTGTGTTGGAAATACTAGTATATATTGGGTGATCATTTTTCCATCAGTCGCTCGTCAGACTCTCGTCAGTCAATAGAAAAATGCACCGCCCGTATACAGATTGATGTGAGCGCTATCTGCGCTGTGTATGCTTCCACTACAAAACTACAGGTGCAATCTAAACAAACAATCCAGATAAGGCTTGTAAAAGAAACATCTCGGTATTAAAGTTACTTCGAATTGCGAGTTTCTGTGAAAATAAGCCAACGAGAGAGGACTCCATGATGGTTTTTTGAAAATATTTTATATTCATGTCCATGTTGAATCAGTATTGTTGTTCATTTTCATTCAGGGCGGCTCCCTGAGGACTCAGCCATGACGTGATTCATTTCCAGACTGCATTATAAATTTGTATCCCATTGTTTCTTTTTCAACAGCCAACTGGTTCAGTTACCTATTGTTAAAGCTAACAAAAGGATTGAGATATGCGATTTTTAAGTGCAGCCGGCGGAATTTTCAACTATTTTAGTGAATGTGGGATAGAATTTTGTGGGACTGTTCGGTTTGTTAGTCAATAAAATTGGCTTCTCAATTGAGGTGTCCCGTTTCATGAGAATCTTCGTCTCTTTTGACAGTCAATTAGATTGCTCTAGTCGTATTTTAGCAAAATCTGTAGATATGAAAGGAGAAAAGGAAAGGAGAAACTTACTGACTGTCATACTAACGTTTAGCTAATCAAACTTCAGGGCCTAGGAGCGTGAAATTTTGAACAAGGTTTCCTTTTATGACATTTGCTAGCACTAAAAAAGGATTTCCGAAAATTCGCCCCTTCTAAGCAGTTGAAACGGGCGTCTAAAGTTTGTATGGAGAAAACAACTTTCACGCAGCGAAGCGCTGGCAGAAGCCAGTACCAATATAAGTATACAATTGTTTATTTAAAACTTTATGCACTAATGAAATACTACAAAGGCGGACTTAATACCTTAGGAGTTTAACTATGATAATTATCATTTTGTTTTCGAATATATTAAATTAATATCAGATATTAAAGCCGTAATTCCATTAACATAAATCAACCTGTGGTGCTGTGCCAGAAATAATAAAATTATTAATAAATGCCGTACTTTACGAGGTATTTTCGTTAGCTTAAGGACTCATAAACGAATTTAATCTTAAAGCGTGTTTATTGCATACTTAGCCATAAATAATTATTAAAACTTAATTCTGCTTTGAGCTCTTTATTGGTAGTTGAAGCCAGTAATGGAATGGCAAGGAATTTAGCTTCCGAATTTGATTTGATTAAAAATATATCTTTGCTTTCGGTGGAAAATCATCATATGTCTTTTCCCGGTCCTAGTGGGAGAAGCAAGAGGGAGTGTCAGACTTTTACTGACTTAAACCTTGTGTTCTATCAGTAGTTCTGTGCATTTTAGGGTAACAGGTAACTCTTCCGGTTAAGCAGCTCAAACTCACTGACATCTTTTTTATGTTGTATGTTTTTTTTTTCTTCCTTCAACTATCAGTGAAAATTGTGAAAATTGTTTTTTTTTTTAATATTTTATTTTCAACGCAATGTTTAATTGTTATGAAATAAATGACTTATGACTTACGACTTCCTATGCCCGGGGCGTCTCTTATGGTAGTGGTTGGGTCGTAAGGGTGCACTCTCTCAAGGTTCCTGTTCTTCTTTTGATCTATACAGGGTGTAACGAACAGGTCTCCGTAAACTTTGAGGACTTGTTCAATACGTGAAACTGAACAACCTTTCGCAAGATTTTTTTTAAGAAACAAAAAAAAAATCACCCTCTCTGTACAAACTGTCCAATCACACTCAAGGAGGCTGATTTTTTTTTTTCATTTCATCAGACATAACATATCTATATATATAAAAGAAAGTCGTGTTAGTTACACCACTTATAACTCAAGAACGGCTGAACCGATTTGGCTGAAAATTGGTGGGGAGGTAGCTTAAAACCAGGAGACGGACATAGGATACTTTTTTTTTTTTTTTTTTTTTTTTTTTAGGGTAGATTAGAGTAGAGTAGGGTAGGGTAGAGTAGGGTAGAGTAGGGTAGAGTAGGGTAGAGTAGGGTAGAGTAGGGTAGAGTAGGGTAGGGTAGAGTAGGGTATAGTAGGGTAGAGTAGGGTAGAGTAGAGTAGAGTAGGGTAGGGTACAGAAGGGTAGAGTAGGGTAGGGTAGAGTAGGGTAGAGTAGGGTAGAGTAGGGTAGGGTAGGGTAGAGTAGGGTAGAGTAGGGTAGAGTAGGGTAGAGTAGGGTAGAGTAGGGTAGAGTAGGGTAGAGTAGGGTAGAGTAGGGTAGAGTAGGGTAGAGTAGGGTAGAGTAGGGTAGAGTAGGGTAGAGTAGGGTAGAGTAGGGTAGAGTAGGGTAGAGTAGGGTAGAGTAGGGTAGAGTAGGTAGAGTTGACAGCTTAGATAAAAGGTAACTATTAAGCGGTACGAAGTTTGCGGGGTCAGCTAGTTTCGTAGATAAAAAAAATGAGTATCACTAAACACATAGGTACCCAATATAATTGTTTATTGTTCAAAAAACTATTATATAAATAAGTTACTAAACCATAGAAAATTACAATAACACTTGAAAGTGTAAGTTTTTTATTTGAATTTAAGCGGAACCGTTTCAATCAAAGCGACATTAGGGCTAGTCCCACAGTGGACCCTTTAAATCCTTTCATTGATCACAAAAACATACACACAAGTGAGATTATATAAAAACTTGTTATCAGCTATGTAAGATCATAAGCTGTTTAGGTCTAATGTAGTAAATATACATAGTTAGCTGGACCTATTTACTAGGTTTAGACCTTCTTTTTTAAATAATTTAAACAAGCGCTTGACTGCGATCCCACCTGCTGGTCAGCAGTAACGCAATCGTTGATGGTAAGGTAATTTAAAAGCCTATTCACTCTAGCCTTAAAGACACCTAAATTATAATCCGAATCGAAGACCGCAGCAGAAAAATTGATCCAATCCTTCGATGTATGCGGTATAAACGATGAGGTAAAACGCTTAACTCGGACCGTAAAGGTTTCAACAACGTAAAGCTTTGTAGATTGACATTTTTTTTTGTTTTTTGATTGTCCTGTTGTTCTAGTGGTTAGTGCCCCTGACTGCTATATTGGAGGTCGTGGGTTCGATTCAAACCCAAGACAAATGTTTGTGTGATGAGCACGATCATTTGTTCTGTATCTGGGTGTTATTTATCTATAATATTTATGTATTGAGAAATATCTAGTATATTTGTCAGTTCTCTAGTGCTCATAGCACAAGCTCGTTTGGGACTAGATGGCGTTGTGTGAAAGTTATGGAATACTAGCGCGCCCGCGTGGCATTAGGTACTTAAGGAATCGGGATAAAAGGTAGCCTATGTTCTTTTCCATGTCAAAGGCTATGCCATGCATGCCAAATTTCATCTAAATCCGTTTAGCCGTTTTTGCGTGATTAAGTAACAAACATCCAAACATCCATTATTTTTTTGGATGAAAAATCATTAAATAACTTTTCTCGCTCTGGGTAGAGTTTAATTGCGGCATCAGTGGCATGCATTGAGTCCTCTAAAGTGCAGGAATATGGGCAATTAGGTCACTCCAAAGTGTGGCTCATATTCGGAACACTTCGGACTTACATTACCTAAATACAACGATGGATATATAGTACCCCAATTTGCCAAGTTACGTTTGCAGGCCTACATAGATGCGCAAGAAATTTACTGCTTTCCATTTAAATGCCACAGCAATATGCGTTCCCATAGCAGATGTATTTTTAAGGTACCTATAGGCATTCGATCTTCTTTATTTTCTGAAATTTTTGCCTCACACTGAACATTAGTCCTGTATCGTGATTGAATTTATAAACATGTAAACAGAAAAGACAGTCAAACCCGTCAGTAAGCCATAGAAATAATTATTTAGTGCAGAAATCGAACCCGCAACACGTAGCGCAGCAGCCAGTCGTGCGAGTACAGTGCCAACTGTACAGTACAGTGCCAAGTGTACAGTTTTTTTTGTGCATAAAGCTTTAAATAAATAAAGAAACTGTGCCGATAAACAACACAAGTTTTTTAAACGTAACAAAAATGAATATGTATCGCTCGATATACCCAACTCGTCGGCGGCGCGATATCAGCAACAGCAGGGGCCCAGCTGGGTCGAAGCCTACTGGGGCCAGGGTTAGCTCTGAAAGGTAGCTCGGCCCCGATATGAAAGGCAAAAAGGAACGGGGTGGTTTTTTTAAGCTATTGCATAGCTTCTATCGCGGGCCTTGAGCGTGGAGACCGAATCCAGAAATTCCGTAACGAAAATAACTTAACACGGGGAGTGTCTCATTTGTTTTGAGCGTGGTGACCGATAAGAAAACAAACAAGTGATGCTATGCAATAGCTTTACCGCGGCAGTCCCCGAGTGCCACACGTCTTTTTTGTCTGTAAGAGTCTGACACTATCTCCCGCTCCGCCCAAGGGCAGGGAATGTCATTTGGGTGATTTTTACGCAACAAAAAAAAAAAAAAACCTCTCGATGTCCATACCTAAAGTATTCGTTCATAAATCTCATTTAGGTTTCTTTTTGTTAAATCCACAGGTAGAAAAACGGATTATTTTTCTTTATTTTAGTCGGTCTACCACTAACAGACAGCCGGCGCCATTGGCCTGACCAGCTCAGTATTTATAGATATTCTGCCTAAATATTTCACTAAGGCGATGTTAGATAACCGATTCTAGGCCGAGTTCATGACAGTATTTTTTTGGAAAAAAAAAAGATAGACTGGCGATATGCTGTCTGCTGATAAAATTGTTGACTACCAACTTCGATAGATCTAATCGAAGTTTAGCGGTAGCTTTTCCTTGAGTCCTTTTTTCTTGGAAATCCTAACTAATATTATAAATGTGAAAGTGTGGATGTTTGGATGTTTGTTACTTAATCACGTAAAAACGGCTGAACGGATTTGGATAAAATTTGGCATGCATATAACCTTTGACATAGAAAAGAACATAGGCTACCTTTTATCCCGATTCCTTAAGTATCTAATGCCACGCGGGCGAAGCCGCGGGCAAAAGCTAGTGTTTAATATACGAAATGTTTTATAAATTTATTATAATGATAAAAAAGTAATATCATTAAATTAAGTGTAAGGAAAATAATAAAAAAATAAAATACTCCTAATTGCCAGAAGCGATGCAATAGCGAACGCCGATTCGAGCTGTCATTGTCTTTCTATTGTGTTTCTAATTGATGGTAATTGAAACGTTAAATAGGTACCCATGTCGCTGCAATCTTAGGGTGAATTGCACCATTTAACTATAACTATAACAAAGCCGTTAACAGTTGTCAAATCGTCGAATTGACCAATAGGCGGGCATTTCACGGCTGGTTATGGTTTGGTTATCGTTATAGTTAAATGGTGCAACTCACCCTTATTAATACTTCATCTTTACCCAGCTAGCTTGATGTCTGCGTCCATTCTAACTGGATACGGCTGAATACACGTGTTTTACATGGCAACTACCTATCAGACCTCCACAACCTAATTTGCTGGGCAACGCGATATTTCTTGCATAGATTCATCAGACTTTATGGCGTTGCTTGAGCGAAGCATCGCCGTGCCCTCGTGGGGGCGATCGGCAGCGGAGACCTCTCGCGCCGGGTTTTGGTTCAGGTCATGGTCCGGAGCGAGGAGGAGTGGCAGGCGGTCGCCGACATCTGCGAAGCAGTAATGCTCGCAAAGGAGGAGGCCGACCGTATCAGGCATCGGCGCTCTCGCCACCGCCGCCAGGATTCTGATCCCGATTTCCGGCCACGTAGGCGCGGGCTTGCGGACAGTGAGCAATGGGTAGCTCGCTGTCCGACCGTCCGGTAACTATCCGGACCGAGCCAAGTCGTCGACGGCGCGCACTGTTCCTGCGCGCTTCAAGGAGTTGTCAGCAACAGCAGGGGCCCAGCTGGGTCGAAGCCTACTGGGGCCAGGGTTATCCGGAAGGAAACTCGAACCCGGTATGAAGGCTAGAAGGAACGTGGTGGGTTTATAGTCAGCAAGAGTCTGACACTATCTCCCGCTCCGCCCAAGAGCGGGGGTGGATTTTATCGCGTCTGATTACAACAACTGTCAAAGATTTATGAATGACAGACAGACCCAACGGCTTTACGTGCTGTCCGAGGCACGGTAAACTTAGAAAAGTACATAATATTATTTGAAAAATTCTCTTTAGTATTTGCCCGCTCTCGAAACTGCAGCCTCGTGCAAAAGAAGCAGGTACCTAAACCCACTGGGCTATCACAATACTGAAATTGATACTTAAATACTAAAACTCTGTAGAGACACCCCTGAGCAATATTACAAGGGTACTTCACCGAAATCAAAGTAGATTATACTTTCGCAACTAACCAATGACCTTCCTATATCGTTAGGTTGGCCTTATTCCGAGGATAATTGCGTTTTATGAAGCAATTCGCCCAAGCAATGTCATAAAAATGTTTATTTTATCATGCCTATTCTATTTTAGCGTAATACCTGCGAAAATTCGCGAACGTGAAACGGGTGAATATTGGAAACCAATGCGGATTTGACGATAAAAAACGCGTGTTATTTAAGATTCCTGCTTCGGTTATAACCATTTTTACCCATAGAACTTAGTTATTTTAATCTATTTTACTTTTTTTAGATAGAAAATTTTCCAATGACTTCACCCGCTCTTGGTTGAAGCAGAAGGGTGTATCAGACTTTTACTGACTAAAACCACACCTGTGTCCTGCTCTTACCCTTCGCGTTTCCGATTACTCGTCCTGCAACGAAGCTCAGATTTGCAAGCCGTAGGTGCGAACCTACGGTAGTTAGTAATAACCCTGCAACTCCCGGCGCCCGAACCGGTAAGGATGTCCGCTCCCTCATGCGTGCAGACCACCTCCACCGATCGCCTCCAGGATGATACGGTGAAGCTCCACTCAAACGGGGTAAATCTTCACTGTATGCTTCACTGTGTCTTCCGGATGGTCTGCATAATATACAATGGTACTACGGTATCATTAGTTATAATTACATCAAAAAATAAAAACAACAAAAGCCGGTCAAGATCAAAGTAATCATATTTTTTTCTACCAGATAAAGAGAACGAAATACCCGATAATAACGTATTAACCATAAATGACTGATTAATTATTATAATACTATCTGCAGACGACAAGAAACAATTAGTGGAGAGAGTGATGCGTGAGAGATTAACAATACGTGGCGATGAATTATTTGTACGTGTGGTTCGGTAGCCATGTTTGATCGCACGAATACAGGCCATATTGCGCCGCTGTGTCGCTGTGCCACCCAGCCCCACGAGGGACTGACATTAATATATTTTATTGCGTTAGGTAAATGTTATTAACTTTCATATATCTGTGTTTATGGGTGGGCATGGCAACCGCTCCTACACAATACAAAACTGTTCGCCAACTATGTTACTCTCGATGTTTAGGATATTGTTCTGGGTAAGCTATATGCCTAATAACCCCCGACGTTACTACGTCTTTCCTGTATAACTTCTCGAATAGTTTCGTGAAACTTGGAATATTTGGCCGGTCCACCTAGGAGGGATTCTGTTACCTAACGCCACTTAACGTCTTGATGCGTGACCCGGGTTCCTTTTCTACTTTCGGTAGCTATTGGGGGTCGTTAAACTACAATAAAATAAATGTATTTTCTCATTTCCTTCGTACGTAAGCATGTAATAAAAAGCAGTGTCCGACTGCATCATTAATTTATGCTCTACATGATACGTGCGAACGTACAGTCGTCCATAACAGTAGTTACCTGAGAATTTATTAAAACGGTAGCAGCACAATTTTTCCTTCATCATCTCGTTGTAAATTCACATTTGTATAACTATGAGGTATTTTATTTGCATGTATGTACCACATGAATCACTCTTAACTCCGACTTTAGCCACTATGTTACATTTTACCGTCGATATAGTGCGAGGGGCGAATGGGCGAGAGCGGTTGAAACTTCGTTACGTCACCACACTACATCGCAGTAACGTAGTCGCAGATTTAATAGCAGTTTGAACAATTCACGCGTGACCGTTTGACCATAAAGTTTGTATGTCCCGTATACTGGAGTTAAGCGTCACATTATAGAATACTATTGAGTCACCCCTAAACTTTCAAAACTATGCTCAGTCATGTGTGTAGATAGACATTTATCTGCTGGATAAATTTATGATTCATGCTCTTGCCTCTTTAGGATGTTTTTCATCTAACGAGCACATTATGTGTTTATTCAATTGCTCCTATTCATTGCAAAGCAATATAAAGCTCCACCTCATTACACTCATATATCTACAATCATTGTAAACTCTGCCCTCAATCGCGTTCCTCTCAATATTTTATGTCAGAAAAATACTAGTAAAACATATATTTTTATTACATCGTATAACCAATGTCGGCGAGTGTACATGTACAGTGTACACGTACATAAACTCATATGTAGCAGGGACGAGGGCCGGCCGTGCAATCGTCCTGTTTATTGCCATCCCCCTCCATATAATACAAAACTAGTATAACAGTGCCATACACAATCCGCTATTGTCCTCGCGATACACGCCAGAAATATATCATTTTACCACTTTACCGTCGCCTTTGGATTCCCGTATTGCCTCATTTCGCCGCCGAATCGTTGGCGAAGCTGCATCTTGTTAAGAATACGGCTTGGCTCGGCTCCTATGAGCCCGTCATGTGACTCTAGTTAGCAATCTTTATGACATTCGTTTTTCTCCCAGAATAGAAATGGCGATATATTCGACTGCACTGAAATACAAATTGTATTACTTTATCTGGCGAAATAGGTGCGTAAAACTGAAAGTGAATATGCAATTGAAAAGAATGGCTGAGTTGGGTTCATAATCTTGTTCACCCAACAGTAGAGAGTGACTAAATCTTAAGAATATTCATACCTACAAAGACGTAAACGAAAAATCTTAAGGAATAAATTTTAAATTAGGTTAGACTACATTAGCTTTATCCCAGCCTTTCTTTAAGTAAACAGCGCCTGAAAATAATAACGTCTGTGGGTGCGGTAACGACGAAAGTAATACCACTATAATTCTGTCGCCAAATCGAGCTCGCCACAATTCGCAAAATTCCGCACAATCTCGAAATAAATGCGATTAGCAATCCACTTACTATAATTAAGGCCACAATGCCGAGTTGAACGCCGACAAACCTAACTGATCAAGACGAGAAATCCAAAACAATTTCATTCGAGTTCTTCAATTTTATTTAATCCCAGGAAAGTCGCCACGACCTGCGGGGCTCAAGTAATTTCCTAAAGGGGGTGAGGGGGACGGCCCCAGCGACGGGAGACGCTTGAAAAACGAGAATTACACCATTCGCTAATTGCAGCAATCAGTTTAATGTAGTCGACGAGACCGAACTGAATGGGATCCGACCAATGGCCGCCTTATAAACAACTGAGTGTCTTTAAAAAAAAGTAAATACATTTTTTGCGCTGGTCGTCCCCTAAAATATGGGTCTACTTCAACATCTTATTTTCAATTTTACGAATCCGCGACTCGCTCCAGTCCTCCTTTTAGCATAATAATTATAAAGACTCCTGATTTGAGAGCTGTACAATTCTGTAGGAGTGTTTTTAAACGATTATTGTTATTGAAAGTACTAAAAACTGGCGATGTTGTTAGATATTTTCGTTACCCAATTATTTCTTATTGATAATCGATAACACAGAGATTTCCTGAGAAAATTGGGGAGGTAGATTGTGTAAATGGAAAAACGATAACCGAGCTTTAAGTAAATAATGAGTGGTATCGTTTGGTTGATAATATGGCCGTTAGGAAGAGCCGTGGGGTACTGTTTCCATGCCGCCATTAGTGAGGTGCGAACACTTAGTGCAGCGAGTATGTGCCGCCCCTAATTTCCGCAGTCACCTTTGATACGCAGTTCACAGGAAGTAAATAAATGCTCTGACTTGAAACGCTGTTAGCTCTGATTAGGAACTGTAACCTTCTGGAGGTGGGTTATTAAGTTTGTTCCTTCCATTAGGTCCTTTATTTAGAAGGTACGTAGTTCTCCTGTTAAGAGTCAGATATAGATACTTTATAATACTCCAATATAAACATACGAAATACACCGCTTAATTTTGATCGTTTTAATCCCGTGGAGGGTCGATTACATTTACAAATCGATAGTGTTTCATGTACCGGATCGACCCCCCACGGGATTAAAACCATCAAAATTTAAGGGTGTATAAGTGCACATAAAATATGTTGTTAACTACTTGTTAAACACATATAAACTAAGTAAATATAATATACCTTCTGATAAACAACTATACTAATAATTAATTTAATTATTAATTTTTCACCTTTAATTAATCACTCTGAAGCCGAACGCTCAAGATCCGTTTCGGCAATTGTATTTGAATTTGATAAGTAAAAGGACGGATTTGTTTTTTAAATCAGATGTAATAGAACTGTGAAACCGCCAGGCGAATCTAATGTTTATATAAATAATTAGCTTCCGCCCGCGACTTCGTTCTCGTGGTATAGTTACTTTGGGCTAACGCTAACTTTAACCCGCGACTTCGTTTATATAGATGAGTAAGTACTGGGTCTTATTATCTATATCATGTAGATTGTAGGTTATTCTCCAAAAAACTAAACTAATTTTATTTTAAAGTACTTCTGCGTATTCCCCCTCTCACGACTGACCTGGCTTTGCACGTTGTGCGCGCAGTACTCGATCATTCGCAAATAATGCATTATTCAGAACAAATTTGGTTAGCATAAAAAAGGTTATAGTGAGCTAACCTTAAAAGATAGACATATGCTGTTGCGGCCTTTTTTTTAGAACTTTTTAAGGGGAACAATTCCGTCATACATGATTTTTGCGAAACTTCAACCGTTTACTGTTTACCGTAAATCGCAGCGCACGCAGCGGAATCTCCCAATAGGAAAAAAAATCCCCGATTTTGAAACATTCTTCATTGGTGCTTCGCTCCTATAACGTATGTAGCCTGTAGCCTTCCTCGATAAAGAGGCTATCTAACACTGAAAGAATTTTTCAAATCGGTCCATTAGTTCTTGAGATTAGTCCGTTCAAGCAAACAAACAAACTCTTCCGCTTTATAATATGAATATAGTACATAAAGATACGATAAAGTGTAGATTAGAAGTCAGTTTATTAACCCAAGGAATAAGATTCTCTTAAACAATATTTAACACCACAAATCGTTTTTTAAAAACGAGTAGTTTAGGAAAAATAGTAATATGTATGAGTATGTGTATGTGTCCTTTTTTATTTACTCGAGTTACTATTTAATTTATGCTAAGTTTCAAGCGACTGTGCATTGATATGTCATTAAGTCAGTTTCTTCTCTTATACATAGCATATTAATTGCACAATAGTCCTTAATTACTCGCTACTAACAATACCTACTGCAAATGCGAACCATCTTATCAATGCCATCAGCTTTTACACATTCACAGTTGAACGTAGGCCTTATCATAATCTGCTACAAGGAGCCATTAAGATAGCACTAACATATCAGTCTGCTAAGTGAGGCGATTAAAGGACCTACGTCTGACAGTGAAGGAAAATAAAGTTGTATTAAGCTGCTCATAGTCGGCCTTATTATGTTCCCACTGTTGGGACTCAGGCCTCCCCTCTAGGCGAGGGAAAGGGCCGTAACCCACCACGCGGGCCCAGTATGGGTTGATGAATGTCACACGTCTTTCGAATTTTTTGGTTCTAGGACATGCCGGTTTCCTCGCGATGTTTTCCTTTACCATTTTGAGAGAAGCGGTGATGAAATAAATTACGCAAAGTGATGTGCCTGGCTAGGTTTGAACCCGGGACCTATTAATCGTAAGTCGGGACCGTTAACACTCAGCTACCACTGCTTAAGCTGCTCATACTATGTTAAATGGAAAAGAAATAATGTAATGAGTATGAGTGTGTGCATACAGCCAAGTAGTGGAATTCCCTGCCGGAGTCTGTGTTTTTTGATAGCTACTACTTAGGGGTCTTTAAGTCAACAGTGAATAGGTTACTTCTACGCAAGCGTGTCGACCGCATTATCGCTTACTATCGAGTGAGACGGAGGTCAAACGCCAGCCTATCAAGAATTAAAAAAAATGACAAATAAAACCAAAGTAGTCTGAATATTCAACGGCGTTGTTGAAGCGATAGGCTGCGGCGCTACGTGTCCTGGGTTCGATTCCCACACGGAACAAATATTAGTATGGCCTACAGATAGATAATTGGTCTCGGGTCTGGGTGTTTCATGTTCGTGAACGACCGATACAGGATAAGTCTAATGTGCTTATGGAGGGAAATGATGTTAAACAAAACAAAAACACTTTACAAGGTATTCTTTTGCCCTTTTTTCGGTGGGTAAAAATCATCCAATGACATCTCCCGCCCTTGTACGGAGCGGGAGATGCTGTGACTTTTACTGACTAAAAAACCTACTGACAAAAAACCCACTCCATTCCTTCTTAGCCCTTCATATCGGGCTCAAACCTTCCTTTCAGAAACCGGTCCAAGGCCCCAGTAGGCTTCGTCCCTGCTGGGCCCCTACATTTTGCTGACAACTCCTTGAGGCGCGCCGGAACAGTACGCACCGTCGACGACTTGGGCTTGGTTTGGACGGTTATCGGACGATCGGACAGTGAGCTCCTCATAACTCGCCGTCCGCAAGCCCGCACCTACGGTGGCCGGAAATCGGGATTAGATCCCGGCGGCAGCTAGGGCACGAAGGCCGTTGCCTCACGCGTGCGGCCTTCTCCTTTGCTAGCATTACTGCTAAAGTATTATTTTGCCTACTTTATTTATTTTTTAAACTTATAATAAAATTTTAGGTACAAAAGGGGGGAAACCTCATTGAGCATTATGGGCTGTTTGTAATTGAAACACTAAAGCCTTATAGTGTGCATCAGGAATTTTAGGTCATCGCCGGGCAATTGGCAGAATTTTAATGTGAGCAGAGGGACTGGCATATTTTATGGCCAAAGCATTATTATTCAACGTCAAAATGCTGCCAGAATTTTGGTCACTTTTCCCATCGGGAGCAATGCGGATTATCTGCAGGCTTGTTCGCTAGACTTACTGTGGCTCTGGAACGGCAAACGGGTGAATTTTAGTCAGTAAAAGTCTGACAATCCTCCTCGCACCACCCGGTGGGATTTGATGATTTCCCACCACAAAGTTTTTAAAATCATTTCAGAAATATTTTCTTATGAATACGTCATGTCTGTCTGTCACAGCCACTTTTTTCCGAAACTATAACAACAATACTGTTGTAACTTGGTAAGTAGATGTATTCTGTGAACCGCATTGAGACTTTCACACAAAAATAGAAAAAAAAATACATTTTCCCATAGAACTGAAAATCAAAAAAATTTTTTCATCAAAATCACACTTGTGGGGGCTGCGTCTTCCGGTACGCGGTCGCCACTCCAGAACCTTTCGATCCCAATGGCCATCTGTCACAACTGTGGGAACATTATAATAAGGCCAACTATGCGAAAAACAATGTTGTATAGGTAACTTGGCAAATTCTAAACAAACAGTCTCTTTGTTTAGTTGAATTCAGTTCTTCCGTAGATTGGAACAAAAACGTCCAGTTAAAAGCAATGGAGTACATTTTCTTTCTTCTTTGCTGCCTGACAGTAATTAGGTGTTGTAACACAATATTGTAGAGGACTTATATACTGTGTACACCTGAGGAACGTTTTGGTAGTCTAGCACGTTCTTTTAAAATGGCTGCACTCTCTAATTATGTTTAAGTTAATAAGGTGTCATACTAGAAGGAGTTGGAACAAAGGAGTGCTTTTGAAGGTAAGTAAATCTGGAGACAAGGTAAAGTTTTATTAGAAAAGATATACAATTAATTTTACAGTCTCTTTTTTTCTCTTTCTCTCTTATTTGAAAACGTCTTATTTTACAAGCTTATATTTAGTTTCACCTGTTCCGATGTTTTTATGTCATCATATCAAATCTTGCAAATTAAATTTGATCGACTTCCCGGTTACCGGTTCAGCTAAAATTCTGCATTCATGTGTAAATCAGATGACAATGCAAAATTGTTATGACATGAAGATGATCTGATGATGGCAATGAAAGGTGTCAATAGGAACTCGATAGTTAAACAACACAACACCATCGAGTTTGAGCTCGTATGATTCATCTTAACGAGTATTAATCTGGCGATTTGCGAGAAGACTGAATGAGAGGTTTAGTTATATTACTAGCTTTTGCCCGCGGCTTCGCCCGCTTGACACTAGTACTTAAGAAATCGAGATAAAAGGTAGCCTACGTTCTTTTCCATGTCAATAGCCTTTGACATGGAAAAGAACGTAGGCTACCTTGCTGCCAAATTTCATCCAAATCCGTTCAGCCGTTTTTGCGTGATTAAGTAACAAACATCCACACTTTCACATTTATAATATTAGTTAGGATTATATTTTCTTTAATTAGGTTTAACATAATCTGTACCTATTGTAATCAGTGTAATTGGCATTCTGACTTTCTGGTTAAATAAATAAATATAGGTAAATACCGCGCTATAAAAGCTAGCTATGAAAAAAATATTTTCATTGTAAACTTGTTAATTAATCCCTTTCCAGATAGTTGTATGAAAAACGTTTAAACAGTTTAATTTTCATAACTGAGAATTATTTAGAGTTCCGTAGGTACCTAATGGGTAAAAACGGGGCCCTATTGCTATGACTTCAATGTCCGTCTGTCTGTCACCAAGCTTTTTCTTATGAACTGTGGTAGCTGAACAATTGAAATTTACTCAGATGATTATTTCTGTAGCCGTCATAACAATAAATACTAAAGACAGAATTAAATTAATATTCAAGTAGGGCTCCCATACAACAAAAGTGATTTTTTTGTTTGTTAGTGTGTTTTTTGCTACGGACGGAACCCTTTGTACGCGAGTCCGACTCGCACTTAGCAAGTTTTTTTTTAATCGAATATTTCTTCGCTTGAAGTTTCCCATTTCATACTTCATTAACCCCATTATCTCTTAAACACAGTGTAGCCGTTATCAATGTACTTTATCCAGTTAACTAACTATTCAATATCCATCAATTAACTTCAAAGCCTGCATTATAAACGTGTGATACTCCCACGCTCTGGTTTCGCTACCACGTTAACATGACAAGCTACATAGATCAGCGCAAAATTTAATATTTAAATCCGCAACGGATGCATAAAATCTCACTTAATCCATTTGTATTAATGCGAGTCCATTAAAGTACGATGAAGCCAATTACATTTATGGCGAGTTCGCATCGCCAATAAGTAATTACATCTGTCACAGCTGGCAACACTTCTGGCCAGTTAAAAATTACGCTGATGATTTGGGGTAATTAATTTTCATGATGGTAACACTATCTAACGAAGCGTGGCAGGGAACTTTTATTAATGGTGTCTTTTTCTTTTTCGAGGTCTATTGCCGGATTTTAATTTTATTAAAGGCAATGTTTTTGACTTTTTTTATTGTTGATAGGTTTGCGCTTGACCGCTATCTCAACTGATGGAAAGCGACAATGCCGTCGACGATGGACCGCGCTTACCTAGAAGTAAACTATTCACTCTTGGCTTAAAGATTCCGGGTTGTAGCCATCAGGAAACAGACTCCGGCAGGGAATTCCACACCTTAGCTGAACGCACAGTGTAATATCAGAATATACCTCAGTCTGATATTACACTGGTGTACTAAAATAATATCTACTTATAACTTTTTCTGAAGGAATAGAGTCGTGAGTCGTGCGTCTTCGAAATTGAAATCATAAAGAAGTCAATTTCATTCGCTCACATTTTACGTGATAGGTAATTCTCCAAAATGTGGTTCCATTGAATCATAGGATCAGGGAAAACAGTTTTAGAATATCAAACTTGATCGTATTCTCTTTGAAAATACAGAATGAGTTTAATCAAAAGTTCATTGTGTCCGTGTATTTTCGACACTGAAAGTTTAGGAAATCTAAAATTCTGTTTTAGGCAGTTGAAAATTTGGAGTTTTGTTACAGTGTTGTTGTTTTTATAGTACCTACCTAGAAAATAACTCTGAAATTATTACTTTAGCTTAGTTTTCCTCGTTTAGATTTTCTATTGTAACGGACATCAAAAAGAAGGAAGTTATATGTTCGATTGTATGTATTTTTTTATGTATGTTCACCGATTTCTCGGCCAATTGTCGACCGATTTTGTTTGGTCCCATAGAAATATTGTTATAATCTGACAATGAACTTCGAAGATATGGAACGGAACTCCTCTTAAGATCATAACAGAACTGTCATAACAAGTTACAAGTTGGTTTAAAATTACTTTGTTTATGCATGCTGTCGCTGACTGACTGAAGGAAAGGGATGTGTCGAACTGATCTGAAAAATATAAGTAATCGACAACAATGTAAAAAAAAAAAATCGAAAAAAAAACATACTTACATTCAGCCGAACATAGAACCTCCACCTTTTCGAAGTCAAAGTTGGTTAAAAAGTGTTAAATAACGAAAAGCTGACTTCCGAAATTAAAGTTATTTAGCACATTTTTGTGTTTTTTTTTTACTTTGAATCCGGTTATGTTTTTCATACGAATTCAGTAAGCAAATCAAGATTTGGTTCGCTGTAACTTAAAAAACATGGTATATTTATCTTTTAATTTTTTTTTTAAGTCCTACACATCAAAATTGTAGTACACGTAACTGAATCTCTATTGAGTTTAATCCTCATTGATGGGTCTACGCATAAACGTAATAACCGTAAACCGCAAAAATAAAAAATAAATATATTTTTTGCAATTATGCGAAAAACCCGCAGGTATATTAAGCTCAGGCAATTTATGTAGAGGTGCTTGAGGAACGCTGTGATAGGCGCGTTTTATCCGCTCCATTTTCCACGGCCCCACTGACGTTATTTGTTCCGAGCGCGATCCGAATCTCAGCGGGAAACGTCCGCGTAATACGGCCTCTTTTCACTATTTTAATATTTTATTTCTCTCGGTGGCGTCATTTGTATGCATTCCTTTTTTAACTGAGTTTTCATCTGATAAGGGCTTTGATATCAGAGCGTGATTGTTAGCATGTCCGGCTGCAAACAATAAAACTACGCACGAGAATTCGTTTGGTATTTTTCGTCGAAATTCGCACAGATGCGATGTAAAGCTGATCTACAAAGGTGCCAAACAAAGATCGTCAGAGACTGAAGGATCAATGATAAATGAATTCTAACATATATCTAGAATAAATTCAACACATTAAAAACAGTTTATCCAAATACGATCACTCTTAATAATCTTTAACAGATAAACTAGCTGAACCGACCGAATAGATCATGATTGATTTGTTACCACGTTAAAATTCGCCATTCTTAACTACATAGAGATAAATTTTCGATTCCAAATGCCAGCTGAATAGAATCAAGAAAAATAAAAGTTGGGAAAGGAATTGACAGGTGCACGTTCGCCGGACGGCGGCGCGGACGACGCGGGCGGCTCGGCCGATGGCACGCAACGACCAACTCATACAATTTATTTCACTTTGTGTGTCAGCGAGCCTCGACCGTGCAACTTATTCGTGTATTTATCATACTGAGCCTGGAATAAAAGGTTTATAGAGGATAGGCTTGTCATTCGCTCGATAGAAGGGACGTTTAGCGGAGCTAATGTTAGAAAGGGTTTGGACTTACAAACTAATTTTGAAAAAGAAGGCTTGATTTTCGAAGGTTTTTGGTGGTAGCATAGTGCATCAGTTCTCATGGGTAGCTCTCAAGAGTGGACGTGCGAACTACACATCACTGCTCCGTGACGTCACGTTATCGTTATCGTAATACGTTGTTAAATATGCAATGAATACACACCACTTTCGTTTCCAACATCACTTATGTCAAGCAGATTTTCGAGAAGTCACTAAAAAAAGCTAGAAGTTCTCTGATGGATCCAGCATACTTTAATTCTTATTTCTAAGTAGAAGGCCTGACTGCAACTTTCAGTCATACCTCGGTCTGTCTAACCTGAGGGCGTTGTCTACCAACATCGCACTCATGCTTAATTAAAATTAAAAATATAATTTTAGTTAAACTAAACCATCTGTCGCCGTTTTCCAAATAACATGCTTGAAAACATCGCAAAGATTTGCTAAGATTAAAATAGTAGCAGCTGTTTCACAAAAATAACAAGTTAGTAAAATAATAACAGAGACAGTGCACGAAACTGTATCTACAAATTTTACGTTTCATTTGGAGGCCCGAAATTGTGTAGAATTCGTATGTAAATAGGTGGCATCCTTTAATTATTCCGCTAACGTTGTAAATGCGTATCCTGTGTATGATGCCATGACGCAGAACACTACATCATGCACATGTCAGATGCAGTAATGAGTAGCGAGACTATTTTCGATGAATTAAGGCAGAGTAGAATTAATGACTTCTCAGTTTATAGTGCGACCGCATGATGTAGTTTAAGCATATACAAATTACACTACCTACAGTTGCCATCACTGATCTTGAGCGATTGCGCAGAAGTCAAATATTCGGTATCTTTAGTGGTGCGAAGTGAGACGCGGGGCGGGTAGTGTCAGTGATTGGCTCGCCGCGCCATCGCGTCATAGACGTCACTCCTAATTTGTTCCCTGCGTTGCTGCATGTATCTAACAACGAAGACGATTGGCTGGCCAATGTATGGAATGCGCAAACTGATCCCCACTCTGCCGCCGAGCGCTCAAGATCCGTGATGGCAACTGTACTACTACAACACACCTTCTACCACTCTCTCTCTCTTTCTCTTTCTACTGTTACTTACATACTTGTTAGTATATAGAGTTCATGTTTGATAGAGAACATCGGCATTAAGTCCGCCTTTGTACCTTTGTGTTGCATGATGTTTTTATGAAGATATAAATAAACGAATACAGGTAGATTTTATGCTCATTCAACCCATCTATATATTTTATTTTATTTTATAAACATATGTATACTAAATCTGTAGAAGTTTTTAGTTGTGCATAGTAGTAGTACATACATTTTATACATGAAAATTTGGTGTAACATGATATATGTATTAATTAGCCTTTGTTTCATTGGAATCTGTTGACTATATCGAAAGATATATATACTGTACAATTCACGAATGATGGCGGCCGTGAAGTTAGCCTTTGCGGACGGTCGCGCATACTACACTCTTCTAGCACACGCACGTCGCCATTTGGTTCCTAAAACACGTTACTGCGCAGCCTTCTGCGCAAACTTCACGGCCGCCATCGTTCGTGAATTGAACTGTACTACATTCATTGACTGTCAGGCGGAACGAAGTTCGCCTGGTCAGTAAAGGACTTATTACACTACGCGTTATTCAGACTCGTTTTGTCGTTCGACGTATCGCGCAGTGTAATAGAGGTTAGACTGTATTTCTATGAATGAAAAATAGTACGAGTCGGAATATCGCACACGATATTCAGCGCAGTGTAATAGATCCTGTAATTAGTAAATAAATACCGAATGATTAAAACATGTAGGTATCAATCCACCTGATTGGACGTGTCAAATTAATCAGATAGCATGGAAATTATATGTTGAAATTAGGCCGTGTAAAATCAGAAATCAGTTATTACGTCGGATTAATTTCAGTAATGAGTATCCTTTGATCAGCAGTATAACTTTTGGCTGAAAATATCCTCGTTTTATTGGTATGCGGTGTATCACTCGTCGCGTGCGGTGTTTCATTAATGATTAAATTAATCTACAACATATGTATATTTTATTATATTTCTTCAATAAATCATTTCAAACTTCACGAAGCGATTGGTTTCATATTTTTAATGTCTTACCACGTAATACAACCAAGTTTATCGATCTGTAGACATAAGTCTTTCTGTGGAATGATTCCAGGGTTACCGCGACCCTGTTACACATCAATACCTGGTAACTGAAGGAACATGGATGGGTTTTAATCAGTAAAAGAAGCGAAACGCTCCATTGCAGTTGACAATATTTACGAGAATGACGCCAATTATGCATTTTTTTTTCTAAACACCCAAAGTCCGTGAAAGATTTAATTATCAATTCCTATTTATTCACGCAAATATTGTCAACCGCTCAAAACCCTTAAAAGTTAGACAATCCCTCTCGCTCCATCCAGAGCGGGAGTGGTTATTTAGTGATTTCTTCTAAATAAAACAAAAAAATTAAGACATTTTCCACTTCTAAATCCGTTTTATAAATTTTAGAAAACAAGCCTTAAGAAATTTAATTTAGAGAACAAGCCTGAAAAATTCTTAAGGGCACACGAGCCACAGAAAAAATCCGCTTCAAGCTTCTTTTTGAGGCAGCCTTTTTTTGTGGCTCGTGTGCGGTAGTGCCGCCCAAAAAAGCTTGAAGCTAACTTCTAGCTTTTTTTATGGTGGCCAAAATGTCATGCCATTCGCGCATTTAATCCTTCTTCGTCCGAGTCACAAGCTGTCGCACGCTTCAGCTTTTTTTTGTGGCCTCTTCTAGCTTTTTCTTGTGGCGGCTTTTTTTTTATGGCCCGTGTGTGAGAACACTTATGCTATGATGAATATTTTAAAAATGACAGACAACAATATTATTAAATTCTCTTTATGTAGACACAGCGTAGTGTGTCAGCCAAGTTCTTGAAGCAAAGAGTGACACACCAGCTGTGTATCTTATTATACAAACTTTTTAGTCTACTTTCAACCCATAATAACTTAAAATCTATTTGACCTACACACAAGCATTTTGCATACATATCTAGTATGATCCTCTCACCTCTTACCATTGACTAAATTATGTCAGAAAACCGGTATTTTTATCACTGACTCACTCACTCTTCAAAATGTTAGACTACTTCTATGTGGCTTAGGTGGTTAAAAATTGGTGTGGAGGTAAATTATACATAGAACACAAACGGAGGTATATGTGTATGTTAAAACATCATGATGACATTTAGTTTAGAAGACAATTTTTAGCAGCCAACTGGTGAATATGGCAACTGTATAATTTTACTGATAAGCTATTTTATTCTGCTAGCGAATGTAAGTTTTTCCTTACAAACTTTGTTAGCCCGTTTCTCCCTTTAGCGAGTAAATATTGAAAAGTCCTCTCTTCGTGCTCGCTTGCATCATAAAAGGAAACCTTGTGCAAAATTTTATGCTCCTAAGCCTTGCAGTTTCGGCTGTGCGTTGATATGTCAGTCAGTTTCTCCATTTATATAAATAGATAACCGAGAACGAGTTTATGAACACGCTATAGATATCAGGGCCAACTTGAGTCTGAATCTGTAGTCAGACCTGAGCCCAAAAAAAAATGGAAGTACTTATGCTCGGCCATAACAAAATGTCACTTAAAAAAAGTAAAAGTATACCAACTTAGGGGTCTTTAAGTCAAAAGTGAACAGATTACTTCTAGGCAAGCGTTCTCCATCGCTGACCACAACATTAAAGAAAAGAAAAAAAAAACTTTCTAAGTCACAACTATTCAGTAGCAAAGAACAACAAATTTCCTTTTGAAGCTATTGGAGAAAGTTGTGCATGACAGGAGCTATGATTTAAAGAACTTCAATTGAAGTTGGTATACAGTTAGATTTCACTTCTTTTTAGAACGAAGCTGTTATGGAAAACTTGGCATTCTTTTACATTTTTATTTTTAGTTTTTCTTGAAGGTTTTTATGAAAACATTTTTTTATTAACATCAAAATTTACTTCGGCGCTGGATGACTCACAAATGGTTTAATTAACTTCTATCTCCAAAATTCTTTGACCTCAACAGACGACTAATTAAAGTTTTGTTTGTTAACCGTTCAAATTGTAATTATGTTGCGTGTAGTCGGTACACACCCATGGGTGTAATTTGTTGAATATCAACATAAATTCAACTAATATAAAATAAATGTATTCACTGACATTCGCAGCCAACCTTTTATGTATAACCTTCTAATGAGTTTCTACAATCAATTAATTAATACGTATATCATTCAATAAATTGTAGAAACTCATTATAAAATGTTTAATCAAACAAAAAATGTAACACAGTTATTTGAGTTATAAAAACACGAAAGTTTTGCAAGGGTGAGCTCATTGAGAGCCTAGCGAGCACAGTTCAAGTAAAAATGAGAGACGGAACAATAAAATGTGGATTTTTAAGGCTGTACGGGAACAAATTGCGACTCCAAACATTTGCAGGCAACCAGGACGCGAGCTTGAGCCCTTACTACGAAACACAAACTGGCGAGACGGTTTGTGAGAAATCACGAGATACAGAAGAAAGTATTTTTGTTACGACTTCAATAAGCGTCCAATGTATTGTAAAGTATTTGGCATTAGGCGTCAGACGATGGTTTATTACGTAGTAAATACACTGCGTATAGGTACACTATTTATAAATATTTATTCGATATTTCCGATACGAATATGGGCATACATTCATGCCTTTTTATATTTCACCTGTTTTATTTCCTTTTATCTGTTTCTTTATTATACCTATATTTTATTTTGATAAGTCTATTTAATGTTCCATGAATGTGTCCTTTGCATCACAACGGGCTCTAAAAATAAAACAGCGGTGCATTATTTTGTTTTAAATATAGCAGCATATGCCATGCTAGGCGCCTATTTGTCCTAGCACAGATAGTATTTTTATTTTTATATGTATTTTTAATTTGTATACGATAATGTGGTGCGTACATATACATTTCTTCTTTCTTTACTTTTTGAATAACACTAGATAAAGAAAAAACTAACTTACCTTCAAGTTCTTCCTTTTTTATGGTAGGAAATTATCAAATTACTCCTCTCGTTTTAGGTGGTTCAAAAGGGAGTGTTGCAACTAAAATCCACCTGTGTTCCTTCAGTTGCCTTTTGCGACGACCACCGTAACTCTTTTGAACAATCCCGCCTGCTAGTCAAGTTTAATATTAAACAAAATAATTATAAATGGTTCTCAATTACCTAACCATCAAGTAGAATATAGAATAGAATAATAGAATGAAGTATACGTAGCATTTAAATACAACATAAAATAATAATAATAAAAAAGAGTACAGAAATATAATACAGTTGCGTTGAGCGATTTTTAGCTGGCACCCCGCAGTGACGCACGGATGATGGTAAATAAAATATACTTAACGTATATGTAAATATAACCTGTATTATACTAATATTATATTATATTTAAAAAAAAACTAAATAAATATTATATGAAATGTGCCACGGTAGTTACAAACTAATTTTGCACACTATACCCACAATATTTCAACAATAATATAACGCGCGCAAATATGTAATTTAAACCAAACGACCAACACAAATATAATATGATATTTTTTTTTATTCCACAACTATCACACTACGCCGTCTAGTCTCAAGCTAAGCAGAGCTTGTATTATGAGTACTAGACAACTGATATATTTCTAAATAAATACATATTATAGATAAATTACATCTAAACACAGAACAGATGATCGTGCACTCACAGAAACAGTTGTTCAGAATGGGAATCGAACCCACGACCTCCGGCATAGCAATCAGGGCCACTAATCACTAGACCAACAGGGCAGTCCTTAAAAGTCCTCATCCAGTTCCATAATGGATATATCTTTTTGCTCGTGACTATACCTAACCATCTCCCTACTCTAAATATATTTTATCAAGACTCAAAACAACCTTAAACTATTCGCACAAGTCTCTATATCACAAACTTCAAACAGAAACTTAAAGGGAATTCAAAGTGAATATAAAGGGTCGATGGTAGGGGCTGTGGCGGTTCATCCCCCCGCGAAGATTTGTTGGTGAGATTTAATTTGAGATACGGTCGCGACCACACGCTGCCGTCGCCAAGTTTTTACGTAACTATACACAGAATTAGCTGCCATTGTGTTACTTTAATACTGCTTTCGGCACATTTCAGCGGCCAACAGTTTGATGATATATGTTGGGATGGAACTCGCTACTTCGTGGAGCTATTAAGATGTCAACTTATAGTGACGTATTTCATATTCATTTATTGCATTTCATTTTTCGGGCTCCGTAGTCAACTAGGAACCCTTATAGTATCGCCATGTTTGTCTGTCTGTCTGTCCGTCCTCGCTTAATCTCTGTGACCGTTAGCACTAGAAAGCTGAAATTTGGTACCAATCACGCCGACAAAATGGTAAAATTAAAATTGGAAAAAAAAAATGTTTTATTAGGGTAGCCCCATATGTAAAGTGGGAAGTGGTTTTTTTTTCAATTTCAACCCTAACGTGTGATATATTGTTGGATAGGTATTTAAAAATGAATAGGGGTTTACTAAAATTATTTTTTGATAATGTCAATAATTTCGGAAATAATCGCTCCAAAAGTAAAAAACAATGTGTGTGTCCCCCTCTAATTTTTGAACCATAAGTTTAGAAAATATGAAAAAAATCTGAAAAGTAGAACTTTACAAGTACTTTCTAGGAAAATCATTTTGAACTTGATGGAAAGAACAGTTTTTGTACAAAAATGACAAAAAGGTTCTACAAAATAATTTCTGGACTAAGTTTGTAGTATAATCGTATATGCAAGCATTTTTTTAAACTCATAGGTGGGTACACTTATTGTGACGGACGGGAAACTACGGAATCCTACACTGAGCGTGGCCCGACACGCTCTTGACCGGTTTTTTTTATTGTTATGAACTAGTGCTTGACTGCGATCCCACCTGATGGTAAACAGTGATGCAATCTCTGATGGTGAGTGAGGCACACTAGTATACGAGCCTTTTCACTCTTGCGTTGAAGACACTCAAATTATAATCGGACGGGAAGACTGCAGCAGGCTGATTATTCCCGTAAATTGTTGTTTTGTAGTATTTCATAGTATTTTTTAGATGAATAAAGACCTCATGGGCTTGCGAACGACAAGCAATGGGTAGCTCGCTGTCCAGCCGTCTGTTTACCGTCCGGACCAAGCTCGAGTCGTCGACGGCGCGTAGTGCAAAATCGTAGGACCCAACAGGTTCAAAAGCTACTGGGACTATGGATTCACTTCCCAAAGGGAACCAGGGATCCTGGATCGCTAGGTAAAAATAGAAAGAAAGAAAGAAGAAAGAAAACATGTTTACTCTACCCGTATAGACACACGAATAATTACAAAATAAAAATTGGTAAAAGAAAAACAAAATAAAAATTAGTTGCCTTAACGTCAAGTGTGTAGTGTAGACCAGGCCTAACAAATAATAACTAATAGCCTAATAGCTTATCGAACAAGCTTTTTATACTATTGACGAATTTGTTATGTAATTTAACTTTGACGATTCAATATTAATTTGGACTAACATTGTATGTAAGTAATCATTTGTTAACTAAATTTAATGTAACGTTCTGTATTTATAACTTGTGACAATCCCTTACCAAGGAGGAGACAACTGCGCATGTGCTCCTAGACTGCACAGGTGTCACTGAAATACACACACGAACCATAGGATCCCCGAATTCCCTTATAGATGCCCTGAAAATCCTGAGAGACCTAATCTGCTTTTGGAGAGAGGTGGGCTGGTTGGAATAAGCCCACCTAAGGTTATGGCCGCTATGGCCCACGTACAATGGTCGGTATAGGACTAAGTGCGGAAACCATACTCAGACATAGACATGGACAATCCAGTACCAATAAACTACTATGACTACTCTGACTATGACTATAAAAGGAACATAAGGGTGGGTTTTACTCAGTAAAAGTCTGACACCCCCTCCGGCTCCACCGTAGAGCGGGAGAAGTCATTGGATGATTTCCCACCTTAAAAAAAATATATATATATCATCATCATCATCATCAGCCTTTTAATGTTCCCACTGCTGGGACTCAGGCCTCCTCTCTAGGAGAGGGAATGGGGCCGTAATCCACCACGCGGGCCCAGTGCGGGTTGGTATATATATAGTTCTTTATATATATATATATATCATTCATTCATCATTTCAGCCGATATACGTCCACTGTTGGACATACATAGGCCTCTCCCAAGCGTCGCCACATCGAACGTTCCTGTGCGTCCCGCATCCATCGATTTCCTGCTACCTTCACCAGGTCATCGGTTCACCTTGTAGGAGGCCTTCCAACACTGCGTCTTCCGGTAAGCGGTCGCCACTCTAAAACCTTTCGGCCCCAACGGCCATCTGTTCTGCGAGCAATGTGCCCTGCCCATTGCCACTTAAGTTTGGCTATTCTTTGTGCTATGTCGGTATAAAATTAGATATCGCTAAATACAACTATGGGGACAAGCACATTTGTCATTTAGTTTTAAAATTATAAATGTATGAAAGTATGGATAAAGAAATGTCGCTACAGCCCCAAATGACTAATTGCCAAAAGAGGGCAAGAAAATTGCTATTTGAAAAAACTTAAAATTATTATTTTTTGTTAGTATAGGTATAGAATTTCAAGGATAATAGACGGCTGATAAGGCTGATTGTGTTGATATTTTTTGGTATTACATCATCCTAATATTACAAAAAACAGTCTATGCATTTGTGTGTATGTTTATCATTCCTTCACGCTCAAATGGCTGAACGGAATTGAATAAAATTAGACAGACATGTCCTTGAACCCATGTAGACCATGTCCTTGAATATCATGCAGAATACTTTCATCCCGCGAGTATATTCGCTTGGAAAAAAAATCTACTTTTACGCGAACGAATCCGTAGGCAGAAGCTGGTATGTAAATAAATTTAAAAAATAAATTAGATGTCATGAATAATAACAACCCAAATGAAAAAAACGTGATTATAATCCACTTAGAATATTTCACGATAAATATGTACACCTCATGTTAAAAATAATGTTTAGTAATTGGAATCGAAAGGTTAACCTGTAAAAATAAACTTAAAAGTATAAATAAAACCTTAAATGTGAAAATAACTATGGCTATTTGTTTGTATTTGTGGTACAGAATAAGTTCAAACTCCAAGGAAGAACATGGGTTACTTTTTATCTGGCTTCGATGTCGACTTCGTAACCGCAATAACCGACATTAAAGCGAACGAAGTCGTGAAGAAAAGCTGGTAAAAAATAAAAAATAATCTTTAATATCAATGATCAAACAATAACTGACAATACCTAGCTGACTTATTCATAAGTTATGAGATTTATCTCGAACTGTATATTCCGAATCTCGACAAAGCGATAGCGTGCCCTGCAGACTAAAACCAGAGGTGACAAATAACTTGGCGAGCTTTATACAAAAGTTATTAAGTTATATGAACACTTGGTACCGACTCAGATTTCACAGTGGAGTTAGAAATTATGCACTGACTGCCAGATACGAGTGGTTCGATAACGTTTGCAGCTAGAAAACGGCCACCGGTGTGGCATGTATCATTCATAAGGAAATGCGGCGTCTGGCGTACACCGCGAATATTTCACAGTCGGTTTATCGAAAGAGGAGAGGCGCGTTTAAAGCCTCATAGAGTACGAGCACAGGTGGCTCGAATATCCTCACCAATAGTATGGAGACGTGATCGGAAAACCAAATCGCAATTGGCAACTCGCGACTTCCTCTTCAAATAATGAAATTTGAAATTTATTGTAGCGATCGAACTCTTCCTTGCTCCATTGTTCCAATAAATTAGGACGTAGGTAAGTCGCACGCGAAGAGAATTAAGGCGGAGTCGCCGCGAATCTGTTTTAGTACTTGGCTTAAGTGTGGAATTTTAATTTCTGGTAAAGCTTGCCGTTGCTCCGTGTATAAACTTGATTGTGGTTTAAATCGTGATAACGGCGCCTCGTATACAGTGGCGTAGCTAGAAACAAAGGGGCCCCTTTTCAACAAAATAAAAATAGGGTTTTTATTATTACAAATGTGATTACTTTGACTAAGATAGGAAACATTTTTATTGAAAATGAGCTTATTTATTGGACAATTATAGGTTAAATTTTTATTGTGCTCTTATAGTATTACTTACAACAATAATGCTACAACGAGCGGAGCTACCTAAAAAATCGGAAAATCCTATTATTATAATCATTATTCATTATCTTAGTAATAGGAGAATTTAAGTTTGACAAATTTATGCATGCACACATCGGGGCCCCTGTAGCCCGGGGGCCCCGTACCATTGATACGACGATAACTATGACTCCACCTCGCATATTTTTACAGTCCCTTGTGTGATTTTCATAGCAATCATCGTAGAAAGATAGTGGAATACGATTATGAGATGTTATAAAAATGATAATAAAAAATATAACTTCAATCTGCTTTTTATACCTCTCACCTTATACGACGTATACCTATGTTAGGTAGTTAGTAAATATTTATTGAGCATAGAACAGATTAACAAGAAAAATACAAACATAAAAAAAATAGTTTGCCTACCTTGTTTATCATAAAGAAAATCTTTACAATTAAGGCAAAGACTCATTATAAGTTTTAATGGTCAAAACAAAGTATCAACAAAGTTGGAACCCGATATATTTCTAACATGATTTTTATCTAACCCACTTTCTTGGAATTCTCACCGCCGAAGGTAGTTGTGTTGGACTGGGATTGTGACTGCAGCGTCTGCCTGTGATTTTTCTTTACAAGAATCTTTGCGACAATCAGCGTTGGTAGGTACGCTTTGAATGAAACAGCATCTCTTTTAATATTTTTTGCTGAGAATCCAGTACTTACTGACAGAGCTGTGCTCAGTACTTGGTGCCCAGTGAGGCGGCATAATAACGAAGTACCTATCGATACTACACTGGGTACGACTACTATGTACATTTCCAATCGACAACCGATACAATTTCTTTCAGTCAAAGTCATTATTTATTGTGGTATTACGTCGTGTTTTATTTACTGTTGCAATATTAATTTGTCTTGTCAGTCGAGACTGTTTTTAACACGCTTATATTAGCTTCACCTGTATGTTTGTAACCAACGCCTTTGAGCTCGAATTTGACCAACTTTGGGCGATCAGATTTTCTTCAAACTTTGCACACCCATCAAAGATTGATGACAATACAATAAACTGTTTTTTTTTTAGTGCAATATAAAAAAAAATAGTTTAAAAAAACACGCTTTCATAGCATATCAAACTAAAAAGTGTAAAATAATTTTCAATATAGGTAGAAAATAATAATAATGAACGAAAAATATTAATATCATTGTAAAAAAAGCGTGGGGCGCTCGATTTACGAAAAATATGTCACAAAGCGCCCCACGCTTGTTATCAACTAGAATGACTGTATGTATTTGTATATACAAAAGAAAACATACTAAAACCTTCCTCGGGCTGTAAGGGAACATACTTTAAAATTATAGCATCCCCGATACACCAGCCAACGTTAAAAGCTTTCGAAGCTATAAAAGTTTTCATCCCTCGTTTTTCCGAAATTATGGCATCTAAATCTAACGAAGTTATATTACTTCAATGAATAGACACACTGAAAACCGCTAGTCGACCGCAGGGTTTAAATTTTGAGTAGAGTGTAGATGGTTTTATATAACATTATTTTAAGTATATGCAAACCGAATTATAGTTTGTTCAGAACCAGTATCTGAAAGGATTCTAATTATTTTTATACCATGTTATATTTTTCCCTAAAATATTTCAAAAGGTCACAAGTTGGACGCCACCGACACTAAGTACAAAACAGGTCACGGCAGATCATAGCGGGCATTAGACGTAAGCGCACAGCTGGGTCTTCTTCTTCTTAATACGCGCAATACGTTTTTTTCTTCCATTCTACCCTGTCACTCGTCATGCTATCACTAACTTCCTTTTCTTTCATATCATTCTTCACGCAATCCATCCATCTTTTCTTTGGCCTCCCTCTCCCTCTCCACCCATCCACATGCACACAACACAAAAAAGCGCACAGCTGGGTACGGAAGCAAAATAACCCTTCAGTCACCCGGGTGGGTGGCCAGGTGTCCATATATTTATGTCGACAACCACGTACCATAACTGGCTTATAACTTTGTGGTTTTTCATAATACAGTTTTGCAATTTTGTACATGATTCTTCACTTAAAAATGCTAGACAGGTGTTTCAGATTTCGCATAATTATATTAAAAATAAGGTTGTATAGAATAGAATAAAAATGGTTTTAAAAAATATCACCTAGTTTCTGGCGGCTTCGCTTGCGTGGAAGTAGAAAATTATACCAATGAAATACATTCCCGGGATAAAAAGTATCGTATGTACTATCTCAGAACATGGTCTGTTTATGTGCAAAATTTCATCCAAATAAGTTAACTTGTTTCAGCGTGGAAATATAACAAACGTACATGCTCACATACATACAAACTTTCGCATTTATTACATTGATAATAATAATAGTTAGGAGGTTTCTTTCTTTGGAGGCCTAACCGCCGGTAGCTTGGACCCTGTTTCCGATACCGGTGGGTTACAGTTTTTTTATATTTTAAAAGTTTTATTTTTGATATCTTTTAAAATGTATATTAATTTTTGTAACAGTTTGTAAGTGAAATAAAGGAAATATTAATAATAATCCACAACTATCACACAAGGCCGTATAGTCCCAAACTAAGCAGAGAGCTTGTGTTATGATACATTCACACACACACACATCACACATCGCATCGCTTTCAGCGATAAGACCGCCGCTGTGCACATAGGTTTAAGTTTCTGTGAAATTGTTACTATTTTGGTGTACAATGAAGTTTATTCTATTCTATTCTATTCTTGCGATATGGTATAATTCTACGAGTAGTTTGTTAGATAGACATAGGACTTACACATTAATGTTTTAGTACCCACCTTTCCTACTTTTAGTTCTGTTTGCCCCAGGGATAAATGGTCTCCTTGCATGTCCAACTATAACAGGATAAAATACTTCACGTATCTCAAGGAAATTCTAAACTTTTACTACGACTTTAATTTTTCTGAACAATCTTTTGAAAGAAAGAAAATGGCACACACAATGTAGGAACAAATATGTAGAAACTTATATTTAAAACGATAAAATAGTGTACCTCACAGCTGTACCAAACAGGTTTAGTACAGCAAATGCCAGAATGCCAGATAACCACACAGCATAGTTGCCTGAAGATGGTTTTCAACTGAACCTTGAAGGTGGGTGTTTTTGTCTTCACCTATGGACTGTTGATTTATGACTGAGATATGTAGTGGTCGTACTTTGTACTTGTTTTGTGGTGTTGGTCGTTTTGACATCAACACATTATTCGCTCTAAGGTAGAGCAAGAGGGCATATCAGACTTTTACTGACTAAAACCCAACTGTGACCTTCAGGTGCCCTCTGCGTCCTTCAGGGGCCTTCTTAATCCTTCAGGGGTCCTCTACGTCTTTCAGGGGCCCTGTGTGTTCTTCAGGGGCTCTCTGCACCCTTTACGGGGCCCTCTGCCTCCTTCAGGGGCCCTCTGTCTCCTTCAGGGGCCCTCTGATTCCTTCAAGGGCCCTACGATTTTGCTAACATCTATTTTAGACGCGCGTGGAACACGGAGTCAACAGCTCAAGTTCGACTCTTACTGGGCAGCTGGACGGCGAACCACCCTATTGCCCTTCGTCCCGAACCCCGCACCTAAGGTGGCCAGCTACATGTACTGACTGAGATGCCAAATGTTGAATTTTAACCGAATTCTAGATAACCAAATTTATAAGGAAGGAAGTTTTCAATTCGATGCCTTGCCTTCAATTTGATTTGATTTCGATTCGTTACAGTTTGGCACCGACCCCAGAAACAGTTCGTTGATTTATTTTATAGAATTATTTTCTCCTAAATGTTTAGGTAGAGCACACTGAAGTGTATTTATTCAACACTAGCGACCCGCCCCAGCTTCTCTCGTTGCGGTGTAATTATTCTTTGAAAGTCTCAACTTTTCTCTTATACTCCTACTCTCGACCGGTCTATCATCAACCTGAGCACAGTTTAAAAGCTGGTTGGTTCATACAACGTATTGTATGATATATCAAAATAACGGATATCTAAATACTGGGTTAGTTTCACTCATGATTTGGCTAACTAATTCGGTGAACTTTGTACCGCCTAACAGTCAATGAATAAAGTATGGTTTTCGATATAGTCAACCGATGAAACAAAGCCTAAGATATCAAGTTACACTCAATTTTAATGTATTAAAGTTCATCGATGTCAAAACTTCTACAGTTAGATGTATAGATTTCAATAGAAACCTAGATAATATCCACAAGATATAATATCTACGTTTCTAAACTTTCTAGAATAAGACATGTAATAATGGCACTCTTAAACATTCCTCATGAATCACTCAGTCTGTGGGTGAAAACTGCATAAAAATCTGTTCAGTACTTTTTAAGTTTATCACATACATACAGAAAAATAGACGCGGTGAAGTACTTTGTTATATAATATTTAAGAAGGCCCTTGCTTACTACTCCTAAGGGTTTCGCAAACCTTTCATAAACAAAACTCAAGAACTACCAAAACACTTATGATAAGCCGATTCAAATATTTTCCCTCGCAAAGGGAACCAGGTAAAAACACGACCTGCAATATAACCCGCGAAAGTTATATACAGTAGTTATAATAACTCAACTGAATAACTATATCCAGGCTTGAGTTCGCACCGCAACTCTCTGGTTAGCAATAAACGCCTGGAGAAATATTTTCACATCGTTGTTGAAGTTAAAATGAAAGTAAGTACACCCAGTAGAGCCATAGCAGCCCCTTCACCACGCGACGGATAATGCGGAATATTTCGACGAGTTACATAATTTTATTCATGAGCCGACTACGATTGCGTATCAAACCTTTCGTAATAGTTTGTATACAATACGTTGATCACAAGTTTCGTTGTTGTAAGATCATTGTTCTGTTCGAAGTTGATAATCTTGTCGTTGTTCTAGCTTTTTATAGGTAGATACTTCACACCACAGGGACGAGAATGTCTATTTTTTAAATCAATCTTTAGTAGTACTACTACTACTTTTTTCAGGTGATATTTCAGTGAAGAGTCAAGCGCGAACCTATCATCAATAATAATAATAAAAAAATATGATGTTATGAAAATGAAAGGACTCCACACTCGAATGACTGAATGGATTTTGATAAAACTTGGTACACGGGTAGACTATGTTCTGGAATAGTACACAGCGTACTTTTTATCCTGGGTGTATGTTTATTTGAGATAATTTTCTACTAAAATACGTTTGAAGCTGGCCCGCCTGACCACCGCTAAGTTCAATTTTGCTTGCACTCGAAACGAAAACTTCAAAATCTTTGTTTGGCACCGCACCGCAGGATTCAGGCGAAATTTTTTTTAAGTCATCAATCAGAAATTACCGCAATGGTAACTATAGGTACTGCAGGATTGTTTAAAAGAGTCACGTAGCCCTGAAAAGCAAAAAGCTGAAGAAACACAGATGGGTTTTAATAAAAACAAAAATCTGACACCTCCCTCTCGCTCTATCCAGAGCGAAAAAAGTATAAACGGAAGCCTTCTCGCATTCCGAGATCTCTTCTAAGTAACCTGGACAGTTTTTGTCAGAACATGATATACTTAAGGCTGTTATTGGTTTAGCAATAAGCACCAATACATAATAAATTAGAATAGATATATAAGAATACACATGCAATAATATTCTTACCTAATTTACTCGTAAGTAACAAAATACCCTTCTGCGTCTGTCTGTATGTATGAGCGCGATAAACTCAAAAACTGCGGAACGCATTTTCATTCAGTTTTCACCAGTAGACAGAGTGATTCGTGAGGAAAGTTTAAATATAAAATATATGCATATCATAGTACAATATTCCAAAGATTTCTGACACCTGGATGAAACTGGGGTGGGGTCACTCGTAGATATATTAATACATACATATATATACACTAATATTATAAAGAGGTAAAGTTTGTTTTTTTTTTGTTTATAAGAGGTAATTTCTGGAAGTTCTGTACCCCTAGCCAAATTGCTAATCTACAATAGTTAACGCTTGTAGAAAGCTTACAATGTACGGGAATGACGTCGCCTCAACGCTCAGTCACGTGGTCGGAACAAAAGAATTGGCGGCAAGGTCAACTCGAAGCGTTCGGCGCAAGCGAAACGGTTGTAACTTGGCTAGGGGGGCTGGTCCGATTAGTAATTTTTTTTTACCAATAGAAAGCTTTACTCCTGAGTGACGTAGGCTATATTTTATGTATGCAGGCGAAGCCGCGGGCAAAATATAGTAGGTAATAAAACTAAATAGTGACTATCAATAACACAGCGATAAGTAGTGTTCCTTGTTCACTATTGTACACTGTATCGATATATTCGTCACCTACAAAATAGGAAAGCATAATCGATGAGGCACTTACTGAATGTGTTTCACTTGCCTTTACATAATGTATGAAAAACGAAATTGTATTGACATTTCCTAAGAAAACATGGAACACCACTTCGTCACAAAAATTAGTCGTGTAGAGTAATTCTCAGCTATTTTTAACCGACTTCCAAAAAAAGGAGGTGTTTCTAAATTCGGTTGTATTTTTTTTTACTTTACAGATTTCGCATGAGGGCAGACAGCTACGTACGTAGAAAATAATAAAAGTAAAACACAGAAAAAAAAAATAGTTCAATCTGGCACTGATTTCCAGCCACCGTAGGGGTCGGCTTGCGAACGGTAGTAATGGGTAACTCGCCTTACTGTTCCACGAGTGCCTCAAGGAGCTGTCAGCAAACTGTAGGAGCCTAACAGGGTCGAAGCCTACTGGGGCCATGGGTACGCTTCTGAAAGAAAAACCTGAGGAATGCAAGGCAGAGAAGGAACATAGGAGTGGGTTTCAGTCAGTAAAGGTTCGTCACGCCCGCCAGCTCCGCCCTAAAGCGGGAGAAACCATTGGATATAATAATATAATAATAATATTTCACAACTATCACACAACGCCGTCTAGTCCTAAGCTAAGCAGTACCCCTAGCCAAGTTGCTAATCTGCAATAGTTAACGCTTGTAGACAGCTTCAAATGAACGGGAATGACGTCGCCTCAACGCTCAGTCACGAGGTCAGAACAAAAGAATTGGCGGCAAGGTCAACTCGAAGCGTTCGATGCAAGCGAAATGTTTGTAACTTGGCTAGGGGGGCAGAGCTTGTGTTATGGGTACTAGACAACTGACAAACATACTTGACGGCGCATCGCTAATATTTCGTATTTAAACGGCTGCTGTCAGCTGTCACTGATGACAGCTTCTACTGATTTGTGACAGTTAACGTCAAAAGTATTGACTTTGGCTCTGACATTGGTCAGACGTCAGAATAAGAGTGAGTGCTCTAGCGGAGCGTCGGGCGGGTGGGAGCACGGCGGCCATGTTGAGGAACACTTTTTGAACGAGAACGGACCGTGCACCACGCGCTAGACGAATCGCTGATATTCTGCGTCATCCTAGTGTGAAATGCAATTATCTTAGTGAATTTGATTACTAATTGACTTTAGCTAGAATATACCTAGAACAGTTATTTTGTGAATCAAGCCTTGGTAACGCAAATTATAGTGACTTTGATCAAAACTCGAGTGTTAATTAAAATTACGATCCCTTGCCCAAGTACCCACGCCTAACCAACTATGGCGGACTCTGATGAAGGCCCTCCTGCGCCGACATACTTATATATTTCTAAATACATACAACAACCACTACATTCAAAAACTTAAAGTTTTACCTTTGCCTTGTTTATATATTTAAGAAATATATGTTTTTGTCAAGAAAAACTATAATTTATTAGAAACGAATTCTGACAGGCCAAATAGCCGAACACGGCATAAAAACAGACTTCGACTGCCACCAAAAGACAGACACAGAACAAATGTTTATGCTCATCACACAAACATTTGTCCTGAGTGGGAATCGAACCCACGATCTCCGGCATAGCAGTCAGATTCACTAACCCCTAGACCAACATGCCAGTCTCGGTCTCAGTCGGATGATTTCTTGTTGTAGATAGTGCTAATCTCGGTTGTAGGTATATTTTATTTTACTAGTTTGGAATGTATTTTAAAATATTAGTATCGCCTAGTTACTTGCTTATAAACACTTATGACCGTAACATATTTTTCTCATATTTTTTTACAAACCTTATATTTACAAGCCTTTATCCTATTATTGCAACATTTCTCACCTAAAAAAAAATGCTGTTTTCACTAAGAGATTTCGCACGACAGTACAAAGCTACGTACGTAGAAAATAATAAAAGTAAAACACAGACGAATCTTATATTCGATCAGTAAGTAACGTCGCCGACATTGAAGAGAGGAATAATAAATTTTGATTACTTTCTCACGTCCGCAATCGTGATTCGATTTCACAATTTTTCACCGCTCCCCTTAGAAAAATCATGATTAAAATGGAAAACGTTGTTACTTTCAATCATGTATTTTTTCTTCAGCCGCGATTTTCAATGGCGATTAGGGGCTATTTACAATCTATCGAACAGTCTTTTTACTTACTGAATAGATGATGCCTACAGATTTTTCATTGTATTATAAATAAATAAGATTATTTGGAATTTTTCTTTAAGATTTGACTTTAGAGTTTTTCGAGTTGAGTTATTCTGTGCTAACATAATTGGTTTTCATAACTAATTTGAAACCAAACGTATCTTTTAAACACGATTTTATTAGCTTCACCTGTATGTTTGTTTGTTTGTATGTAATCAACGCCTTTGAGCTCGATTTTGCCCAACTTTGAGCGCTCAGTTTTTCTTTAAACTTTGCACGCCCATCAAAGACCGATGACAATGCAAAAATCCGATTTCTTTTTAAAAATCATTTATTTACGTTATACACTTATAGTATGATAGTAAAAAAATATTCCAAAGGTGACAATAGAAAATAATGGTGATAGTACAAAATTATCCGCACATACTCCCGAGATAAAAAAAAGATGTATTATTCAAAGAACTTAATACCAAAGTTCTATCGAAATCTGTTCAACCATTCTAGCGTAAAGAAGTACACACACACACACACACACAAAGTTTCGCCTTCATAACATTAGTGTGACTTCAGCTCATGTCATGTTACAGGAAACAAACGCTCCTGCAGCGTTGTTTACTAGTTACCAAGTAATAAAAAAGTTAGTTTGATAGCAGATTAGAAAGTGCGCGAAAGAAGTGAGTTCGGACTCGGGTTACGTGACTAAATAAATCTGACTTTCGACGTCGCCCCGCCGCGCCACCGCGCCTCCTCCGTCCTTAAGGATCGAGCAAACTTACAGAACTACGTATCGACAGGCCTGTCTGAACATTCCAACTGTTAACACACGAGATGCTTATCTAGAATTAAAGGTTAAAACAGATTAACTTGGTAAAACACAAAGAGAAGCTTCGTTTAAGTTTTACAACTTTTGAGAGAAACTATTAAATTGCTTGTCGGCTTACTTAAGGTATTGTATTTGTTCTTCCACTTTGGTTTTCCGAGAACATGGAATAGGTACTCGATGCTCAGCGTTATATCTATAATAAGCTTTTGCCCCGGGCGTCACTCACACAGAATTCGTAAAACAAAAAAGTTATTTTTATTCCCCAGGGGCTCTACTTTCAACCAAAATGGATGTGACAAATAGACACATTGATATGTACGTATATTTGTTGTATGATTTCTTGCCGATTTGGGAATGACAGGAAAACAAAGTCACTAGTACTTGTGCTGGCTGACGGCTCAAGTGAGATCGATTATTTAGCTTAGATAGTCTTTTGAGAAATCTAGATTTTTTTCCACTTTTTGTGCTTGAATGTGCATTCGTCTCGTGATCATTCACTTTACTTGAACTTTTTTTTAATATGAAGACTTCAAGAAGTATATATTATATTTAGCAACAAAGTCCTTGGATATTTGATATATGGACTTTAAAAGAGTTTTTGACCTCTAAAATTTCGGTGTTTCTTCTCATGGTAGTCAGCTAAGAAACACCTGCCTCATCTAGTTTAAAAATGAGAATTAATACGCAAATAGGTAGAAACATTTTGGAAAGACTAATCGCTCCAAGATCTGGCGCACAAAGCGAAGTCTGGAGCATCTTAAATTGGAAAGTTTTCCAGCAATGTCCAGCGCTCGACAATATGCACCATTGCAAGCACCATTTATTTCCTTCAAGAAGCTTTATAGCTTCTTATAAAACGTATTTTCTCATCCGCCATTACAAAATTTGTAAAAACACGAAACATTTACAAGCTGCGTGATTTATGGTTTATGCTGAAATCAAGATGCTTGAATAAATTCTTCGCTCATCAATTTTAATTCTGTATCAACCGTTGTCGACTCGGAGCCACTCGTCCGTGAAGATATAAGAGTACATAGATGGATCATTGAGCGCTTTGACTCTGATACTGATGTTTATGAATGATTTGTCATATTTATTTATGTTTACGATTTTAAATAGGTTATCCGAAAGGGAACTCGAGCCCCGGTATGAAGGCTAGAAGGAACAGGGTAGGTCGTTTAGTCAGTAAGAGTTTGACACTATCTCCCGCTCCGCCCAAGAGCGGGGGTTGGCATTGGATGATTTTTCCCACCATAAAAAAGGGTGTTTTTGTGTTATGCTCTAAAACACAAGTGATGACACAATAGTCACCGATGATATTTTACTTAGAAAAAAATCGTAAATTTGTAAATTATATTATTGAAATTCATAAAATGTACACACAAATGAGATATCATACACAGTGTTTTATACCTTTTTTGGCAATCATGTACGCTATGCTATGTAAAAAAATCAAACCTCTAAGTTAATTAATAAAAAAGATAAGCAAAAAAACGTATATTTTGATACTCTCAAAGATCGAAATACATAGGGTACTTCCCGTTGACCCAAAATCCTGAAAATTGGTACAAAGCAAGGTCATATAGCACAGGTAGGTATAGGAAAGAATCTGAAAACAGTAAATTTGTTGTTATCAACGTCACAAAAAAAAAATTCAATTAGGAAAAATTTTCTAAACTCCATTCGGGAATTGTAGTTTGCACGGAACCCTCAGTGCGCGAGTCCAACTCGCACTTGCCCAGTTTTTTATTTTCTCTAGTCAAGCCGATCCCATGATAGGTACACAAAATAGCAATAAATAAATAATGATAGTTTCCAACAAAATCAGGTTCAATACGTTTTTTTTGAATATTTAGCGCTATTTCTAAATTTATGTAAAATTTAAGAATAGTGTTAAATACTCAAAAAAAAATTAAATCATTCTCCTGTATATATGTGATTAGCTCCTCCAGTGACTGCGCTCTAGTGATAGTAGATTTGTCCATACAAATTTTGAACTCTCCTTTCATTTCTCTTTCTTCCATTTTTCTTTCTCCTTTCGCGTGGCGGTGGCGATCTCTCACGCTGGGCCACGGTCGTACAGGCCATGGTCTGGAGCTAGGAGGAGTGGCAAGCGGTCGCCTCCTTCTGCGAAGCAGTAATGCGAGCTAAGGAGGAGGCCGACCGTATCTGGCAACGGCGGCGCTCACAGCGCCCCAGCCGCCGCCGGGATTCCGGTCCCGATTTTCGGCCACCGTAGACGTCGTTGACGGTGCGCCCTGTTCCCGCGTGCCTCAAGGAGCTGTCAGTAACAGTAGGACAAGGGCCCAACCGGGTCGAAGCCTACGGGGGTCAGAGTTATCCGAAAGGGAAGCTCGGTTCCGATACGAAATACACGAAGAAACAGGGCGGGCTTTTAGTCAGTAAGAGTCTGACACTATCTCCCGCACCGTCCAATTGAAAAGAGAGTTTTTTTCCATCCACTGACAACCCCCGCTGTTTTGCTCGCCTACGTCATAAAAGGAAGCCTTGTGCGTTGATATATCAGCCAGTCAGTTACATCTTTTATATATATAGATAGGTATTCTAAGTATGTAATACTTAAAATAAATATAAGTGAGCACATTTTATTTTTTATTTTTATAAACTAGTGCTTGACTGCAATCCCACCTGATGGTAAGCAGTGATGCAATCCCTGATGGTCCCTGATATGTTTTTAATTTTCATATTATGTAATTTTATTTTGCTAAATTTTCCGGAAGTCCGTTTCTTGAAATCTTTTAACGTCTCCAATTATAAAAAGTCAGATATTTTTTTGTATTTCAAGGAAAGTAAGGAAGCTTCGCTCTTTTTTCGTTTGCTTTGCGCATAATACTGCAAGTTTTTCTAGTTAATTACACAGCGCATATATCTAAGAACAACTTTATTCAGACTGCATGACATACATAGACATGCTGAACCTAATTATCAAGATGAAACCCTACTGAGAATATGTCTTTTCAGATGTAAAAAGTGTGTTTACTTTGAAAAATTTCTTCAGTAAATTTTCCAGTATTGTTTCGAAGAATTTTGTTTTTCTAGAAATTTAATTATTCTCTATTAAGCCTTTTAACTCCCTAGGATAAAAATATTAAAAGAACACAAGTAAGTGGCTAGCTAATACAATTCCAAACTTGAATGTTACTGAGATTTTTCTGAGCACAAAAATGTAATGCTAACATTTCAATTGGAAAATTTCGTGGTTCATGAAAATTATATTTATAACTAAGTAAACTAAAACCACTCAAACATGAAATTTAACTAAATTTTATTAGCAGCAGGTCAAATAAGTAACTTTTAAATTAAATATTTCCGTTAAAACGTTAAACTAATTCAGAGTTCCGACCATCCATAGAGAATGAGTGTAGGAGTGGGTTGTGCCACTTAATCACAAAGTTGCTTCACCTCGGGCTAGTTAACTCACCGTGCACCTTTATTTCCTTTTAATCTTAAATTAACTCTGAAACAATTCTACCGAACTAGCTCAGTCGAACAGTAACCGTATATTCGACAAGAGTAACGTAACTTACATTCACCATCTTGTTTGTTTTTGTTACATTGAAATGTTTAGACTTCGTATTTTACAGATTAAATTACAAATTGTACCTTTCCATGACGTAAACAAAAGCATATCGACTTGTATACTTCTTTATTTTTAAGTAAAAATACAGCTCTATTTTAAAATTAGAATTTTTCAGTAACTTTTGCTCCTGACTGTACCTCCCCTTACTCAGCTCGTGGACAAGCAATAAAAATAAAATTGTTATCTGCCTACATTTTGTTGCTAAAGATAAATTGGAAATCGGATTTTATATAAAAACATTCTTCATTAACTAGAGAATTGAACGGAAATCCCTGTCAATGGACATTTATATAGGTGGGCTCGGGGATCATTAATTTACTGAAAACATTAAAATTGGATCGTTTTCATGAATTTCATTTCAATTAAAATTTTGCTTTCTTCATTGAGGTTTAATTTGTTATCATGAATTTCTGTCGAATTTATATATATGTTTTTAAATAAACTGAAAAGTTTGCGGAAGACTATTTAAAACGAATAGTCACTGCTATTTTGTTATCGTAAGTTTGGCGCGGCTCGGTAGATGCTCCCAACAAATAAGTTTACATTTGTACGACTTTTTAAAGAGCGCTCGGATGGCATGATCGCGAGGACGCCAGATGAGTTGAGCGCAGACGGCGGGAATTGTCTCAATGTATACAGTCGCAAGACGGGTCGAGACGCGACAACTCACACAATTTTTTTTTTGTAGAAACTGTTCTTTTCGCCATCCGCAAGATTAGATTCAAGAGGATAAATCTCTCCTTCCCCCCTCTTGTGTCGCCCGTTTTGTGTGAAGGCTTTATTCGGGATTATTTATACTGAACATTTCGCTTGCCGAGTTGACATACCGAATAACGCTATCCTTTAATCCCGCTACGTTAGAATAGTCAGCGACCACCTTCTAACTAGAATCGCTGCTCCCATTCGGCTACAGAAATAAACTGAAAAAACATGCTAAAAGCTCCCTTTTAAGGGGTTCCTAAAAGAGTTTATGTTAAAAGCCTGTTTCACACAGTATTCATTAGTGAAAAGATTCACCGGTGCGATGCAAGTACGCCGCGCCGATGGCTGTACTGTGGGTATAAACACAAAATTGAGAACGGCACGTAAGAAGCGAGCAATTCCTGATGTACCATGAAGTTAGATTGGAAAACTTCTCATGCTGCAACGTGCTATTGCTCTGTGCCTGTTCTACTCCGGCTCTCATATTGCCGTAACTATAAGCGATACACTATTTATTCAACATGGCAATAAACCAAAAATTTTAATGATTGTCAATTGTTATTTTACTTCTGTTGTGCATTTCTGATGACTATCGTCTATTTTTTCCTATTTTCTATATTAGAATAAATGATAACATTTGAACTAGCGGATAATACATTGATATTATTTATATTATTTCTTTATAACTATTATAATCTTTATTGTACACAAACAAAAATACAGGACAAACATTTAAAAGAATAAGTGCACAATGGGCGGTCTTATCGCACAGGGCGATCTCTTACAGACAACCTTTGGCTGTAGGTATTTAATCAAATTACAGAATTAGAATATATCATAGAAATAGAACTACACTACTTAGTACTCACTATAGCTATTTTGTGTGTCCCATAGAAGTAAGTTTTAAAGATTAGGTACCTTTTCTTTTGAGGTGGGAAATCTTCAAATGTTTTCATTCCCTCTAGGGGAGATCGAAAGCGTGTGTCAGACTTTTACTGACTAAAACTCACCTGCGTTCCAGAACACAGCAACTCATTCTAATTGCCTTCCATTAGCTAAGTTACGAGCAAAAATGTTTTAATGCAGTATAAATGCAGGAAATGTAAAAATCTGGTCGAGGAACTAAGTATGATGAAGGAGAGCATCATATTCAGTTCCTCAAAAAGATTTTCACCTAAATATACAAATAAAATTATTTTATTTCTGGTAGCTGTACCTATAATACAAATACTTTATAGACTAACATACATAACTATATACAATATTTTGTTAACACCTAAATATGATTTAGAACAACATTAGTAACACTTTACTTCACACAATCTCCCGTGGACGTGAATTGCAGTGGCCAATCCGGAAATCTCTTAACCGACTGAGGACACAGGTTGACCGCTGCAAAAACAATCTGGCCGAATGGGTCTTTTTCGATCCATCTCTAAAACTGTGCCAGTATGGAGCCGATGTACAGAACATGCGTCACCTACTGTGCTGCGCGTCCTGCGCAACTACCTTGATTTATTGCACTTTTCAGGATTTATACAAAGCCAATAACAGAGCTGTACAGGTTTCCAGATACTGGACCGAAAAAAATAAATTTGATTCCATCGATATGAAAAGAAGAAAAAAGAAGTCTTATCACTATCCTATGGTACTTGTCCGCGAAAGCGACCGAAAAATATATGAAATTACAATTGCTCTGGAGGAATAATAAAACTTGAAAACAGGATTAGTTTTAGAAGAAATAAATTTTTAAAGTCTACTTTTATTGTAAAACAGAAACCGTTGTAGCAGCGGTCAAATCATCGAAAAGGTTACTTACGGAACTCTTTTTAAAAAGTGAGAAATGATTATGAAATAATGATGATTTCTCGCTCTGATTGGAGCAAGAGAGGGAGTGTTAGTCTTTTACATTCTAAACCCCACCTGTATTTCTTCAGTTGTTATTTTCAAAGGCCACATATACTCTTTCGAACGATCCCGCAGTCCTGGCAGCAATGGAACTGTAAGATTTTCATTTAAAAACTCATGTAAAAAATATTATAATCCAGCTGGTCTACATTTTTCCCCTAGGTAATATTGCTTCTAGACGTTTGTCGTAAACAGAGGCTTTGTTGCAGCAATTTCCACGATACCACATTTCTGCGAGATTAAATTCGTAATACGGCTTCCGTTTGGCTCAGTTCCGTATTCAGCGCGCCTACTACAGGAATTTGCGTAAACGTTAACAGATATCGAGTTCTCTTTACGAATCGGGTCGTAGGGCTTTTTGGACCGGGACGGCGGTCCCTATTTTCACCTATAACCTCTATATATTGTATATCTCAATGATAACTGTTTTGTTTGTACTTTTCTTTTTATCCTATTACTTTTACATACGGTGTTGATTTTTTTTTGTGTTCTTAAGGACCTTAAAGAAAAAGGCATCAAAGTACAGTTACCAAAAAAACTGCATGTTTTATGGATTTATTTTGTTTGTGGATTTTGTGGGTATTTTGTGACCACAAATAAAATAAATACGATGTTTTTGGTAACTGTACACTAATGTATTTTGCTTGTGGTCCCAAAATACTACACAAATAAATCATAGCTAGAAGTAGTGCTATTTAGACTTTTCTTTAGAGAGCAATGGGACCGCGGTCCCATTCTGAAGAACCCCATGACCCTATGAATCAAATGCAATTCGATATTACTACGAAGTGACTGGTAACTACCGGCTACATTAGCTCCACGCCTTTGATATCGCCGAAGCTTCAACGTTCCCACAAAAGCGTCACATGATGCGCGTTATAGGAAATAGATTGTATCCGAATTCGGCATTTGCCCGTCTATTGTATCGCAAAAACGGTAGTGTGACCGATCGAACGGATTCAGTTGATGAGTATTACGACAAGCGACCTTTGCTTGGGTGTTACAAATCTTTGAAATTCTTCGAAATTCTTGAAATTCTTGAATCTTTGAAATTCTTGTTTCGAAGCCAAAGCGACAGTTTTATTTTCGCCTCTAATTATGCAATTAGAGGCGAAAATAAAACTGTCGTGGCGTTAAGTGGAACTAACATCCCGGGGATCCCAAGGGCGCCTCGGAGAACTTAGTCTAACATAGTTTCAAAATATCAAGACGTTACAGTCGCACTATAATGACGTAGCTGTGGTCACAACATAACAAAAACGTTACACACTGCGCCCTCAAATCTTATAGGTATAAGAAAAACAAATTATATAAGGATGAATTCTCTTTTCACATCGACTTTAATGTGAAATTTAAAGTTCCCCATAAATTCCTGTTTAAAGGTGAAAACCGCATGAAAATTCGTAGATTAGTTTTGGAGTTTATTGCAATTACATATATGCGGTGGGGGACAAGAATGGGAGCTTTATTCGAACCAACATTTTAATGTCTGCAGTCTACTTGCACGTATTCATATAAAATAACCTTAGATCTATACAAGATTAAACACATTAGCGGCCACATAATCTTTAATGCTTAGCCATTTTAACGAACATTCGTTCCTTGAATGCCGTTTTCATAGCCTCACGTTTACTCCATAAAAATATAAACTTCACACATTGTATCAATATGAACGAAATTACATTTCAACACGTTCGGATAATACATTTTAAAACCGCGGCTATTGTACGGGAAGCCGTTTTTCTCGATTTTATGAAATCTAAAAACAACGATATTATTTCGGAAAAGGTTAATGAATACGGTAACAAGCCTAAATAATGCGAAGAAGATGGTCGTTTATTGATGTTCTAGTTGTAATAGAAATTCAAATTCGGTAAAATTAAGTTCAATCACGAACGATGGGAGCAATTATTGATCGTTTCTTTGCGCAAATATAAATTTGTGAAAAACCTGCGGCATACTGAACCCGTCGACATTTTAATAAAGACATGAATTTAATAACGAGTATTCTTGAAAAATTCATGTCATTAATTTGCATTTCAGCGGTATTTTCGTTTCTTTAATTGTTATTAATAGTCGTACGTAGTAGGGGTCTTGGGGAAAATGGGATCTTTTTCAGAATGGCTTATTTGTCAATGTCAGAGCGGCAGTGACGCCTGCGTCTGTTTCTGATAGCCTCGTTGTTTCGTTTTATTGGTTAGGCACGTTTTCTTTGTGAGTGACGTATGTATGTAGGACATAATTATTTACGGAATCGGAGGCCGAACGAACAGTGATTGAACTTGGCTTTATTAATCGCCTCTCTAGACTGGATAATTCGATCGTTTCGGAGGATTTATTTAAGATGTTTAGCCTTGATGCCTTTGTCGTACGAAGTGAATATTGTGTATAGTGTAGACAAGTGTTTTATCACGCAAAGGCGGGTTGGACTTGATTTAGTTACACTTTATTTTATAAGTGAGGTGCGCTCAGCGTCAAGAGTTTTTTTGGTTTTTTTTTTAGTTCTGAATTCATTAAGTAAATCTTCCTGTTCCAGGTGAAGGAAGAGAGAACGGGTGGATTTTAGGCAGACTTTTACTGACTAAAACCCACCCGTGTTTATTCAGTTACAGTAACGCTATTAATTTAGGCTTGCATACAACATAAGGCGCCATTGACCCGTGTGTAGGCTAAATCGGACGACGAGCTACTCATTGCCCGCCGTCTGCATGCCGCACCTACAGTGGTTAGGAACCATCTTGCTACTCCTGCCGCCCTACCCTATATACTATAGCTTACGCAAACTGAGACAATATTTTTCGCGATAATAATATTCGCGTGAATCTAACACACACATCCAAGACCAACCCGCTTTCGCGAAATAAAATCTCACAAAAATATAAACAAAACCAAGTTGTGTAAAACAAAGCCAAGTTCTTTATAACAGCGCCATACTGAGATCTAACTGTACACCAAGTACTTTCGAAGTTCGTTAAATCATAGCTCCTGTCATGCACAAGTTCTTCAGTTGATTTTAAAGCAAACTTAAATTCTAAGTCACTCAATACAAATTTTCTGATTAATCGAAGGAGTTACCGCATCCCTCGTAAAAAAGGGCAACTGAAGGTACTACTGAACTGAACTGTAGGCCAATAAATGTCTGCCCCACCCAGAGCGAAAGAAATTATTTTATGTTTTTTTTTCCGGAAAAAATAAAATAAAAACCTACCAACCAACTTTAAATTCTGTATTTCACAGTACTTACAGTTTACTTGACATTATGTGTCAATTTGCCAATTAACGATATTCGACGGCATAGTATAGATATGTATTCAAAGAGATTTTTTTCAGCATATACTTACTTCAAAATTAAGATACAAACAGAGTCTATATTATTGTCTAATATATTTTATCCATCACGTGTTCAAATCCTGCTAGTTACAAATATTTGAATGAACACGAATATTTGAACTTGTTGCGACATCTATGGCGCCACATAAGAACTACGAAATCCGTCAAAGTGCTCCTCGCGAACATAATACAACAGCCCATAATCATCTCTTGGACAGTTACCCAAAACCAAATATAACATCTGTCTGGTAGGAAAATCCTCACGTCACTCTGTTCCACTAACGACTAAAAAGTTAAGTCGTAATTTTTTTTATTGTTGGGTAAAACTCATACACATGACTTAGATAGTGTCAGAATTTTACTGACTAAAAAACCCACTCCTATTCCTTCGTTACCTTTCGTACCGGGGGCGAATCTTCCTTTCAGAAACAAATCCTTGGCCCCAGTAGCTTCGGACCCTGCTGGGCTCTTACGGGTTGCAGACATCTCCTTGAGGCACGCGTGGAACAATACGCGCTGTCGACGAACTTCGTCGATTTAGTTAGATGATAGGAAATTGGAGTAAGATTTCGTGTCAGCTCCAGGTCTACAGCTCATCTAGTCTATACCCATCTCACCGTGAAAACATAGGTAAAATGACGTTGAAGTCAACTGTTAAGCTAGAACTACATTAGACCGACGGCGACGCACTCGTGTAACACGCCTGATTCGTACGTAGAACGACGTCGCGTGGCGTGGATCAAGTGTACCTCTACAAGTCTAGTTTCCATATAAAATATATGGAGACTGACGCGCCCAGATCGGCGTGTGTGGCACACTTGTGCGCAGTGTAGTTCTACCTTTGTTCAACTTAAAACCATGTATTGACGGCTTACCTCAAACACACTTTACCTACACTTTCAAGATGAGATGTTTTCAGATTCACACTGTAGCAGGTCTAAGTCAACACTGATGTCGATATCACGTTCACAAACACGCTCTCGCCTATTTATAGTAAAATCGCTCAATAATAACAATACATAGTAACTATGTAAGAGATAACTGTTATCTTATTTACCAATTCACATAATGCCCGAAAAGAGTTAACAACTCTGTTTTTTCTTACTAGCACCCAGTAATCATTTCACGCGAATTTTGAACTTCCTAACTCAACTAGTAAGTTCAACATTTTAAGGAGTGAATGATGACGATAGCGATTTTTTAATGTGAATGGTAAAAGATTTGTTATTGTATGGCAATTTGAATGAAGTCTTACTGGATATAGATCCACGTTCCCAAAATAGTAGCCCGAAATAGTGCAGAAATCAGAAATCCGAAACGTTTATTTTGGAATAGACCAATTACAGGCACTTTTGAATTGTCAAAATGTCGGTCAGTCAAACAAGTGAAGCTAAATTGCACGTTCCAAAGCGTAGATCTCTATGGAGAAGAACGTGCAAGAAACTCCATGGACAATCTTTTAAATCATATTGAGTGCATGTAATATATATAACCCACTATCTGTACAGGTGTGTCGCCCTTTATTCGCAATCTGGGCTGACACTCTACCACTTGGTACCATGTCTAGTGGCATGGTAGACACATGTCTAGATGTCGTTCATTATTTTACAATGAACTAAAACAATGCCTTAAAAGTATAAATACTTGTACATGTCTTACTTAAATTCCAAATAAACTTTAAACCAATAGTAAGCAACATGATGCCCACATATAAGTTACTATATACCTATGTTAACGTGCATACAAGCACGGACAGATTGGATTAGGGTTCCACAGGTAGAACGTATCGACGTCCTCAGCCGAGGTGAAATCGAGACGTTTGGGAGAGGCCGGCCGATGTTGTGGGTAAGAGCACTTCTACTCAAGAATTTGAGCATAGCGAGCCCGCCTTCCAAGATATCGGTTACACTGAACACACTACTATTATGTTCACTCGACCGGAACCTGGACTGAACACATTAATATTACCTACATCGAATGATCGCAATATATTTCAATATGAATCCTAAGACCGTATTATATGCAAATTATTGGCAAATACATTTGGAAAGTATGTCACCGCATGCATCTTGTCAGCTCTCTAGTGCAAACACCAGCCATTTGTCATTTTATTAGTCTCGCTCCGCAATATTCTGCGAAATAACTCTGTAGTCGGGGCGAGATTGCTTCCCAGTTTACTGCCCCGACTTGAGACAGGGAAGTGAGAAAAAGTTGTAAATTTGCCGCCGAATTGGACGTTTATACAACTCGACTGACCTCAAACGTCTTAACAGCTTTCGTTACGGACCTGGCAAAAATTGAACTTCCTCGGATGCTTCGACCGATAGTTTTAATAACGTCTCTTAGTTATGAGACTCATGAAACCGTGTAGGTATGTGCTTATTTTTATTTTGTGGTCTTCTAGGTAGATATTTATAGACAATGGCTTTCTTGTTGGCTCTATAGGCAATGGAATCGCATTTTTTGCTCGCGCCAAATTGTTCGTAGGTTTAGACTTATTTTCAGAATTGGCTTTTTGAACACGATTAATGCACCACAATAGCATGTGAATTTGGAATGAAAATACTTTTTTCATAGGAAGCTTTTTTCGCGCAAGTACTGTGTTATCGATGGAGGTCGCATGCTGCTATTGCTCTTATTAACTTGTGAAGAAACCAGTTAATGTTACGTTTTTAATGTTTATGCTTTATGTAGAATAGTGGTTGTATTTGATATGAAGAAAAAGATATAGTTTTGATATGTCAGAATGACAATCAAGCCGCAAAGCGGAAAAAATATTTCTATAAACATAATATAAAGTGCTTCTAGCAATAAATCTTAATAAGTTGGATCACAAAAGCCTGTCATTTTATTTCTGCCTTTACAGTACCTCATCAAGACCATTTCAAAGAGCTCAAACACATTGGGGATTTTTTGTACAGCTCAGTAGTTCCTATGGCCATTGTCTGACTCCATGATCAATCCAGTTCCATGATACCATACAAATGCTTTGTCATCCACGTTATAAAGTTATTCTAAAATTCAGTTTACTGAGTTATGGGTAACTGATCAAAAATCCATTCGCAATATTTGCTCTATATAGGTAAATATTTACATACATTGTTAAACTATGTATTGTAATCCTAACTAATATTATAAATGTGAAAGTATGGATGTTTGTTACGTAATCACGCAAAAACGGCTGAACGGATTTGAATGAAATTTGGCATGCATATAGCCTTTGACATGAAAAGGAACATAGGCTACCTTTTATCCCGATTCCTTAAGTACCTAATGCCACGCGGGTGAAACCGCGGGCAAAAGCTAGTTTTAAATAAAAACTTGTAAAAAATACCGGTACGGAAGAACTCTTTTCAAATACTTAATTCTGCATGATTATTTATTTAAAAACAACAAGTCCTAGCCTCTAATCAAATCCTCTCATCCCCATCTAGTTCATAAGGTGTGAAAAAGCAACAATGGCTGGACTTCCTTCAAAAGTGCTTGTATTTTGTATCTCGCAGTTTAATTATATTGCATTTTTACCCAAAGTTCCGTCTGTTTGCAACGAGCATTGCTGACAGTGGCAGAATTCCCGCGGACTCACCTAGTTTCTTTATTTTAACCTACATTGAATGGCAAAGTTTTTGTGCGACTGTACTGGGGTGCTATTCTCTAAGAAAACAGCCTTGAGCTCAGCGCTGGCACAGCGACGAGTCGTGAGGCGCAGTACATTGAATTAACAATCTAATGTAAAGGGGCATTGGGTTGTTAATTCCATGTACTGCACCTCACGACTCGTCGCTGTGCCAGCGCTGAGCTCAATGCTGTTTTCTTAGAGAATAGCACCCCTGGTGACGATGAAGTCTACGTGTCTTGGTACTGGGTCTTTTACCACAGTTACCAAACTACTTACCGAAAGTTTTTCATTTATAATGGAAATGCTTTTACTTTGTAGACTTGCTTTATTATTAAAAGGCTAGAGTTTTAAATATTGGTACCTATTTCATAAAAGTCATAGTACGAATTCATAAAACAAAGTCCCCCACTGCATTTGTCTGTTTGTCTGTTCGTGATAAACTCTAAAACTATTCTTCTTCTTCCTGCCCTTATACCATATTACTTGGAGTCGGTGCAACACGTTTTTTTCTTCCAATCTGTCCTATCACCCGTCACACTATTACTAGCTCCCTTTAAACTCTTAAACTATTATTATCATACTAGCGGATACCAGCGATTTCGCCCGCCTGAAAGTAGAAAACTGACCTGAAGACTGTTTATCCTGGGATTACGCGTATGTTCATACGCGTAATAGAAATAAACAGTAGGTATACCAAATTTTATAAATCCGTTCTACCCATCGAGCATAAAGAATTATAACAAACATACAAGCACACTCACAAACTTTCGCCTTTGTAATATTAGTGTGACTATAATATTATAGTCAAGCCTATAATATTATACAAAAGACTATAAAAAGTATTATAAAAAAGTTATTATAAAAAAGTGTTGTAAAAAAACCGAAAATTTTAAAGATTTCTAACACCAATGACAAGCTTAGGTGAGTCACTAGTTCATAATAATGCTTCTCAAAAGAGCTTCAAACCTGCAGTATAATGTATATCCCTGTTTCGAATTTTGTTAACGCCATGGGTACATAAAATATCTTCGTAACTAAGTCGACGACTATATCAAATTTGTATTTGATCGAAAAACGTAAAAAGACCCAATACATTGCCCGTTCAGCCCGTAACTCAATCATAAGTCATAAAATATAAATTTCAATTCGCATTAATATCATTCTCTAGTAATAAAAGCCGCGCAACAAATTATTATCCGTACCGTGGCCATTAGCAAATTGTGTAATTTTCCTTTTTCAACTTCTGTTAGCCCGGACAAAATTACTTCGGCCCCGCAACCCGCCGTTTAAACCAAGAAATGATGAAAATTGACTGTAATAATTACATGAATCAAATTATCCCCAAGCTCGGTACTGCTACATGGCTTCTAAAGAAATTATGTAAATTTTTTTTGAAACTGTGTGAATTAATTGTCTCATTAAAAAGTATAAAAATGTTTTTTAATTGTAATTAGCGCTGTTGTTCGCGCGCCTGCGAAAGGTTCTATCATTTTTCTTCATTGTCTTTTGTAACTAAGTATTTTTGTTTTCCTTATTCTGGCGAATAATTGTCTTGTCCGTCCATTTTTTGCTGAAATAAATTACATTACTTATATAAATATACATTAAAGTTGATGGTTGACACATAAACACGGAGTTATATGCGTATTTAATGGAATGAAAAACGGTGAAGCCGTATGTCGTATTGATAATATCCCGTATTGCACTTTATTCCTCAAGTATGATGGGGAAGAGTTTCCAAAAAGAGGCCCATAACTTGTTGCGACGCCTGTAAAACGTGATGAAAAGCGACGGGTCTGGACCGGAGCCAGTGCGCAGCGGTCATTTCTTTTTCTTTGCCAGCCATCGAAACTTTGCAATGCTTCGATTACTACTGCGCTACACATACTCGTATAACAATGTTTTAAAAATATTTTAGGTTTAAATTGAATTTTTGGTGAGCAGTTATAGCCCAGTGTTATGGCAAAATTTACATGAGTTGTAGTTACGTCATAACCGGAGTCAAACACCAGGTGTACAAGTTGTGTAATTTATTTCATCACCACTGCCCTCAAAAGTGTAAAGAAAAACATTGTGAGAAAGCTGGTATATCCTAGAATAAAACATTCGAAGACAAATGACATCCACGAGGTAGATTACGGCCTATGCTCTCTGCAAGAGAAGAGGCTTCAGTCCCAGCAGTGGTAACTGATTATGCAAGTTTAAATTTTCAGCCTGTTTAATGATAAATGTCCCTGTATAAAGCGTCTACCTGTTGTGCAATTTTGGAATTTTAATTAGTACAACGTTTTGAATTATTCACGACTACTTGCAAGTAAGCCAGGTAAAAGGAGTGCGCCGTCAGCAACAGCAGTTTAGAACACTTCCCATGCCTTCAGACTTAAACTTTATTTCACACAAACACGCTAATTTCATATACATATTTAATTATATTACATTCTGTTTCTTTGTTAACTAAAAAAGATTCAAATAGACTTGTGTTCCTACATGTATATAAAACACAATGTGGCTTTCAAAAGCATTATACCAAACCGAGCAAAAGCAGTTTGACAATAGGAGCAAAGGAATTCATATTTGCTACTGTTCCCTCTCACGGGCACGGAATTTAAATGAACTTTGGCCAACAACAATGACACTAGAGACTTTTGTTCCATGAACAATACATTTTACCGGCAGAATTAAAAACTGCGGACAAAAGAGTACAAATTCATAATGCAGCCGCAGCCGGGCGGCGATTATGTGCAGCGCTCACTCACTCTGTGCTTACAGGGTTAACTCCGACGATTTGAATGTAATCTTCATAACTGTAGTCTGATTCACGTAAAATCAAACAATCCAAATATCGTTGAAGTTTTATAGTTGTTCGATCGAAATCCTATACAAAAGCGGTTTTCACAATCTATCGATTTATTTCCAGTTACAGTAATAAGTGTTTTACCAGGTTAATGTAATACAGTACACACAGTACAGTAGTGTATTTTTTTTAAATGTACGAATTTCAAACGACTTTAAAATCGGTGTCGTTCAAACTCGGTTGATGGATGTGAATACGGAAATAGTCTAAACGACTAAATCGCTACGATATCGTTAGGTACGGTTTTCATTACCACTACTACTGCTGCTGGGCTACGGGACCAATATCACTACGTTTTCAGGACGTCCCTGATAATGTGAGTGTAGTCAATACAACTAATGATAATACCTAAAATACATCAAAAACAATACATACTACTAACATATTATGTATTGTTATTGAAGTATTTTATAACATTATTCACGACTAGCTGCTGCCGCAATAATAGGATAATTATCGCCAGGAAACATACTCTGAGATAAAAAAATTGGTTGCCTGTAAAGTCGGTATACGGGCGAAAGTTTTACGTGACAACGACTTTGAGTGGTAAAATAATTTTAATGTGAATATTCATTCGTATAGTAGGAAGAAGGATGAAATAATAGTAACAATTTAAAACATTTATTTATACAAAGAATTATTTCACTTTTTATGTCTGTCTCTCTCGCTCTTAGGCGGGCTAACCATGCCCGAGTGGAAGGGACGCGTGCCTCTCACTCGCTCTCATTGTGAGCGCATAACGTGAGCGGAGCGTAACGCAGTTTCTTGAAGTGTCACCCGGCAAACCAATTTATAAGACGTTGTCACGTCAAAAAGTGTCATATGTGTTAGGTATTCCAAAACATGGTCTACCCATGTGCCAAGTTTCATTGACATCCGTTCAGCCGTTCGAGGATATAGAAGTCATCGACGTACTCTTAGTACACGCATTTTCGACTTTCTTATATTAGTGTGATATGTATGGCCATATATTCTTATATTTTAGTACCTATATTATTTCTTAGTGAATTGTTTACTGTATTCGTTTTTTCTACTACCCTTACACACCGTGTTTGGATCTTTTGCATTTTCAACTCTCCTTTCACAGGTACGCTGGAACAGATTTATTTTTCTTCTAAAAGAAAGCATCACCTTTGTACCTATTTTTCTGTTTCCTTCTTCTTGTCTTTTTTATTGTATGTCTGTATAAATTAAGTTTTATAAGACATTCATCATTCTACCTGATGAACCTTGTATTTCCTAATAACTCGACGTAGTAAAAACGGAAACATCTACATGTGGCTTAGAACCTTGACCTAATGACTCAAATCTTTCCCACAAAAAAGCGGAGGAATAAACCTAAGTATTTCTTCACATAAAGAGACTAATGATTCAAGAATCCTTTCTTATTACAAAGGAGAGACGTTAATAGGCTTTCAAAAAACAAACGCTCAAGCTTGCGCAATAAAAACAAGATGGAATAACAAGGAACGTCCACAAAGCGATTGGTTCCGTAGACAGACGAGCCGACGACAGCCCCTTATCAGATGAAACATGTTATTTGTCTTGAGGAAAATACAAAAGTCAGCCAAATGCCTTCGTCCGGACAGGCCAAAGCTGGCGAACTGCTTAGGAATACAAAATGTCTTTGATCCAATAAAAATGCACGCTATACGCCATTTAAGGCAAACACTGTCCGAAATATAGAGCTGCGACATAATATAGCTATACAACAGTCATTTTAGAAGGCAGCCGTAGAAATAAGGTTTTTTAAACAATTTTTTCATAAAGGTTTTTACAGAATCTCACAATAGAATTTTCTTTTCACTCTGTTTTACGGGACACCTGATATGCCAAAGTAAATTTATATTTTTCGTACATATTTAAGGTTTTTTTCCACCTGAACATGACGTAGGTACTGGGATTTCCCGGAAAATAATACTGTAATGAGCACGCTTGAACCTATGATGTTGTCAAGGGGAATCCGGTGTCAGTCCGCCCGATATAGACCCTACTACCTGAACGTCACCTGCGGGTCAGATGTCACTGACAGCCCCGACCTATTTCTAAACCTCACGACAAACACTTTTTTATACATCTACCAAAGAGATACAAAAACTAATGGAATGTTAGAATTCCTTTACATTTCTTTAGTAGAATTATGTTTTTGTTACTTTCACGAAGGAAATGCAAGCTCCTTTGAAATTCAACTCTTGACATCTTTGGATCCGTGTTCACTTGAAACTTGCGCTATTCGTGTCCAGATGTTAGGGTTACTTCTTACACAATAGTTACTTTAGTTGTTCTGTCAACGATGTAAAATTGATGTTAGTTAACTCGACACGAAGGACTCTTGGAAATGTTTGCAGACTAGAGATTATAAGCGCGTGTGTGTGACGGTGAGGGTGGCACAGTTTTATCCCGGGCAGGGTAAGTAGAAACCCATGTCTTACTGAACCGCTTGCAGCTATAAACAACATTCGTTGAACTCACAGGTTCCTCGTCCATCTTCTCTATACCGGAGCCCAGTCCCTTGTTACGTTTCCTCTTTATGGCAAGTAATATCAACTCGGGTTTCGTTTACAATAAGAAATGTTTAACGCGAGAAATATTCGCTAAAGAAAACAGCCGCAATTCTCAGTTGTATAAACACCGGAATAATAAAATCAACTGGAGACCAAATAAGAAGCTAATCTAAGTAATTTATGACGCCATGTATCGAACGCTCAGAGGACCCTCGGCAGTTCGGCACTCGTATGCTTTTCGTATGTAAAGCAGGTAGTATAGTTATTATCCGCGTTTTCGCAGTCACATTACTTCGCAGAGAGAACAGACTCTTATCTCAGAGGCTATGGCTTGTTTATCGTCCGACTGCCATTTATGAGTTCGTTATTTCCCTATTCTTACGACATAAAAATGTCGTCCAAGAGAATAACTTGGAGCTTTTATCTGCGTACGTACATTGATAAGGGAAAATAATGAGAAGACTTATACGGATCGATTCCGATTAACTTGTTGTTGTGGTCGACTTAATCAAGTCTGATGTGATTATACGTGGCGAGATTGTAATCAGAAAAGTATTTTTTCGGAATCGTATGACTTGGTTTCGCTTGCCCTATATCGTAAAGTATGTCTTTTCTGTTTCCAACGTCTCCATTTACATATTTGGCAAAGTTTCACGGTCGACTTCATAGTCGACACATGAATTATAGGATAATTTTCACGTGAAATGGATTGATGGCATAAACATTTTCGTACACATATTGCCAGCTGTCGTCATCATAAAATTATATTAGGTAGGTACAGCAGACGTTCACGATAAATCAAGGACGTTTTACTATTCATAAAGTTCTTGCGTCATTACATTATTAACGTATAAAACATTTTGTGAATGCTGAAAAATGCGGAGAGAGCCTGCAGATGTACGAATAAACATAGTAAATCTAATTTATTTGCGGTCACAAATACAAACATACCTCGTAGGAATGGGCGTTTCAGCCTATTTCGTTTGGTTGAGGCGGCTGACCTGCTTCGGCTCGCGTGCTCTTATTATATTTTATGAAGCTCCCTTGCATGCCTGAGGGGATTTGTAATGTTCGCCACTCGGCGACAATGTCGCTGGATGTTATTACCACCTTTCTACATTACCCTCTGCTGTTAGTATTTATGTTCATATGTGCCGTGATTTGTATCCATGTATTGAGGAAAAGTGTTTATTTTCTGTACGTGCCAAAATGCTGTTATTTTTGCACATTTATGGCTACGGGTTCTTGGATAACAATTGCTTTAATAATTTCACATTAGGAACTTGCGTGTAGGGGTTTGGTTATTTTATTTCTTTGCGAAAACAAGACCTATTGAAATTAAGATTTTGCTTGAATATCCATTTTGGTGTAATTTAACTGTCTGTGAAAATATTTTCGAAATCTCTTTTTCATAAACGGCAACATAATGGAGAAGTGATGTTCCATTTTCAAATGCAAGTATTAATCGCCTCCTTGAAAGTAAAAATTAACGCAAAAGAACATAAAAAGACTCCCGGAATAAAAAGACCAATTAATCTGGAACTCTATCCATACTCTATTCAAGTTTCATCCAATACAATCTTCATATCTTTATTATTATTATTTGCTTTCTTATACTTGGCCAATTCTTAGCTACTTACTGACCAGGTCCATCGTCCTTTCCTTTATTCAAGTACCCCTGTCTCCCAAAATAAGATAAAACGAAGCTTAACTTGAACATTTACTGCCTACTAAATCCCAATACACGTCCACAAATGACGTGTGAATGACACAAGTCTACGTCTATATCTCAACTTAACAAATTACATTCCGCAGCCTGAACTGGCAAAGTTGCGCCACCCTTATCTGTCGACTTAAACTGGTAACTAAGAATATTGATTCTGAGAGAAAGACATCGCGGATAGGGTGGGACCCATTCGGAATATGTATAACAAAAACTCGCTGTAATAGGAGCTAATGCATGTGAATATGGCGAAAGTTTCCGAGCACCGATTCGCAGCGCAATCTCAAATTAAATCTGCCGGCGGGTCGGAGACGCGAAATGCCAGCCGTCGTTATAAAATATGTATACAATAGACTTTTTAGGACTTTTATTAGGTAATGTATAGACCACGAAGCTGTTTATAAAGCTAAACATGAATTGTTTTTTAAGCTCCCGCGTGTTGGTGTCAGATGAAATTCTAAGTACTGACAAGTTTGCGTATTGTTACAACTCCGAGCTTTTCTTTCTGAGCTCCTTTGTATTATTAAGCTGTAGTTTTTAACTTAAGTTTTAAATCTGAATATAGTTTGTTCAGAATCAGAAACTGAATTGATACCAATAGTTTTTACACCATATCTTTATAATAGTAATAAGTTCATTTAAAATAATTTTTACAATATCGCAATGTTGCAACATATTTGTTGACTATATCGTAATACAAAAGCCTGTATTTCGACTACCAGTGCCAATAATAAGTATTTACATATGCTAGCCATCGAGTAGAATTGTAATAATTTAAAAAACCAAACTTCACGACTACATTTTGACTCAATCTCCTAACATCGCACTGAAAACCAATTTTTTTCTGAAGTAGGAAATCGGAAAATTCTGGCGTCATAAATGTCGCTACATCATGTCGGTGTCACCAGTTTAGAGGAATGTGGAGTATAAAGTCAAGCAAACTTCCGTTGAAAGGGGATTATTCTCCAACTAGACGGATGTTGTGTCTAGTCAGGGCAACTACCCAACGCCTTTTTTTTGGTGTTGAAAATCATCCAATGATAACCCCCGCTCTTGGGCGGAGCTGAAGATAGTGTCAGACTCTTACTGACTAAAAAACCCACCCCGTTCCTTCATTACGATGTCACTGCATTACGACTTCTCCCGCGCTATGGTGGAGCGAGAGAACATGTGAGTCTATTACCAACTAAAACCCACCTGTTATTTACCTTTTAATTTCACGCAGAAGCAATAGAGGCTAAGATACGGTAAGATACCGCAACCAGTAATGACTACAGAGATTTAATTAGCATAGATACTCTACATCCTGAACACTGCCTACAAAGACATCAGTAGTGAATAAACCGTGGTTACACTCACCTTGTGGTCTCACTTGAAGTTTGGTTACACTAAATGCAACGCGTTTGCAGCGCTACAGCATCACGCTACGTATTTAAACAGCAGAGCGTTGCGCTGACGTCCGCTATCTGCTACTGACGTGAAAACGCATTGAAATAGTTGTCTTGCATATTATTTCATACTCGCATAGCAACTTATGTTATACCGCATCGCACACGACCGTTTTGTGTAAAACAGGCTTTAGCATAGGTACCATGAGTATAGATTTGAATTGAATAATACCTTTAAAGCCTTGTCTTGTCTTTTTCAGGTGGGAAATCATCCAATGACTTCTTCCGCTCTAGGACGGAGCAGAAGAAATGCGTGTCAGACTTTTACTGACAAAACCCTCTCCTGTTCCTTCTTTCCCTTGCGTTCCAGGGCCCCGAGTTTTCCTTTCAAAAGCCAATTCATGGCCCAGTAGGATCAATAATCTCAACTTTCCACCTCTTACGGCTTATGAGATATAGCCCCCAGATAGATGGACGGTAAGTGGAGGTATAGTATAGCACTCTTCGGGTACGGTAACCTTAAAAATGATACCTACAATTGACGGCCTTATCGCATTACGCGATTTATTTTTCGAGATTATATATTTCATTTCACGAATTATGTATAGATTTAATAATAATAATAATAATATTTTATTTCAACCAATAAAATTACAATATAAACATAGGTACTTAAATAAATCATTTGTTTGTTGGTTACACTTACATAGAAGCAGGTAGGTGATGCAACCAGCACCCTTACTAAGTTATATAATAACTTGTATTAAGGGTGACAGTACAAGCCCATACATAATTGGTAAAACATTTAATACACTGAGGCAAAACTAGTTTTCGGTGAAGTAAGTACCTAACATTAATATAGGCTTAATCTAAATTTTCCCAGATTAGAAATTACAATTCATTCATAATTCATTAATTAATCAATATACAATACATTCATTATTTCATTACTATATTACAAATTATTATGTATGTGATTATTATTCATTTATATTAAAATATTTGTGTGTGTACCTATTGATGAACCCATGGATTAGGTTAAGTGTGTGGACAACTGGATAAATGGTGTGTTTCGGTGAAGAGAAAAAGAAAATATATATATATATATTAGCGGGGATTGTATTCGGAAAAGAGAAGGCTTTCGGTGTCGGAATAGTTAGCTGCCAACAGAAAGTTTGTCAAAGACCTTTTAAGAGACGTGGTGGAGTAAGAGTAAAAATTCAATTTCCTATTTAGCTTGTTGTATAATTGAGGCCCTTGGAAGCAAAAGAATCGTTTCGTAAAAGAGTAGTTGCATTTGTGGTTATGACAAACCATATCCTTACGTCTTTTGCTGATTATAACAAAGGGGGTGTTTTTATGTTGTAATAAGACTGTACTGAGAATATAGATCTGCCTGACAGAAAGCACTTTGCAACATTTATACAATTCGTCTGTTGGGAAAAGTATTGGGCGAAATGTACATACCTTTAAAACAGCTCTTTGAGCTCTTTCCAATTTTAACATTAAAGTCTTGGACGCACCACCCCATACCGAAACACAATATGACAGGAGTAATTGGCAAAGAGCGAGGTAGACTCTGTTGACAATCTTTGCTGCAGCTACATGACGAAGAGTTTTAAACACGAAAATTAATTTCCTAGTCCTTGCTGTCAGTAGATGTATATGGGCTGAGAAGCTCAGATTATCATCAAGAGTTACTCCGAGGTATTTTATGGTGGAGGTACGTGTGAGTTTAGGGCAAGCACAAGTGCCGTTCTTTAGACAGTCGATTGAGTGGGCGGTTAAAGTACACGAAATCGGTGGCTGAGTAGATTTTCGTAGAGTAAAACAAATTATGTTCGTTTTATCCGCGTTAAGGGTAAGATGATTGTTATTAAGCCAATTTAGAACCTGATCTAGTCCCCTTTGAGCCACGTCAAAAGCTTCGTGCCAGGTGTCGCCAAAAAAGGTGAGAGCAGTATCGTCAGCGAATGCTGTAATTTTTCCATTAAGGAGAAGCAGATTGCACAGCTGATTAACGTAAACCAAGAAAAGTGTGGGACCAACCACACTACCCTGAGGAACGCCAAAAAGTGACAGGCAGCTCTTCACTCAGGAAATCACTTATTTTCACACACTGCGTCCTCTCATTTAGATAATCCGCAAATATTTGAAGAGGGAGGCCTCGTATCCCCAGTAGCGAGTAGAGATAGCAATGACGTTCAGAAACCAGTGACTTCGTATAGCAGGAAATAAATAAACAGGCGTTTAGAAAAATATTCATATTTATTCTTGTAACGCCTACGGTGGCTGGAAATCGGGATCGGAATCCCGGCGGCGGCGAGAGCGCCGTTGCCTAATGCAGTCGGCCTCCTCCTTAGCGAGCATTACTGCTTCGCAGAAGTCAGCGACCGCCTGCCACTCCTCCTCGCTCCAGACCATGGCCTCAACCAAGGCGTGGCACGAGAGCTCACCGCTGCCGATCACTACCCAGTGGCTGATTTCGATCTCGCAAAAATAGCACAAATGACGATCAGAAACCAGTGATTTCGATTAGCAGGAAATAAATAAACAGGCGTTTGGAAAAATATTCATATTTATTCGTTAACAATGCAAACAGTTATTTCACTTATCGTTTAATACAAAGCACCAAAGTTGTTCAGAAATATATATTCATATGTATTACCAAGCTAGGAGTATATCGAGGTATTTGTTCAACAACATCGAGAACTAAAGTTCAACACCAGATTGGAAATATAATATGATCAACATGTTGAGAATCAAACTTACATTCCTTCGTTTTATTTAATTTTCGAAATAACATCTGAATTTATTATTTTCAGTTACCTTTTAACAGTCTACAACTCTGCGTGCCCCCGATATTGTCATTATTAAAAGGATTATTATTTATTTTGGTTCAAAAATGGCAACTGTTCAATAATAATTACGCGAAATTTTATATCTTATAAATCATTAAATAAATTGTTCGAGTTGTCTCGTCACAAAGTACTAGAAAGTCTCAAATCATAATTATTAAAAATAATAAATTGCGACGACTAGTCACTATGTCTTAATTACTTACAAAACGAAATATATACAACATGTCTGTATATAATCTATTCAGGATAGGATTCGTAACTGCTGGTGGAACATTTAAGCCACATTGAAGGTATATCTGGTTAAACGACTAGATCCTACATTTATATTCAGCATAGATGCATACCTACGCAGTACAATCTCCTAAATTCAAAGAACTGACTGCATCCAATTAGTCAATATTTATTGTTTCCAAACTAGACAACTTGAAACTCGCGAATATTGTTTCCGAGAATCTAGAAGCAGATACATATATTTGAGACCCTACCACGTGCTCCTAACGCGATCCAATCGACGACCAAAACTGAACTGTTAAAGGGATGGAGCTATATAGGGTTATTCGTAAATCACTGGCAATGTCTCAGGACCATAAAAATCAACTTTTAAAAATTTATTACATTTAAGTACATCAGATTTTCATTAAAAAAATATATATTTAAATTGAACATTCTAAATATTACGAAGTCTATGCGAAGCAAGCGATAGTACAACAGTGGAGGGGAGCGGGGATCGGGCTTACAGACGTAGGTATGGTATAGCAAAATACAAAAATACAGAGTTGAAATGTGTTAGACAGAACTACGAAATCTTAAAGGTTTGTAATTGGTAAATGAATTATGTTTTGTAAAAAGTTGCGTGTTTGTGATGTTAGTATTACAGTGCTGCAAAGTTGTTAGTGTTTTACAAATAACATAGTATAGCTTCATTTCAATAACAGTTCAGTTTAGGTCGTCAAATGGATCGCATTAAGAGCTCGTGGTAGGGCCTGTGATCTGAAGTGTGGCTTCAAGCAACATGTTAGCTAAAGTGTTAATTGCCTTTACGGGAATCGGTTGTACTGAACAGATCATATACAGTGTAATAGAAGACTTTTCGTCTGCGACCTACTTCCTCCTCAGATTGTCAGGTATATAGTTGTCTTTGCCGGGTATGCCTGTCCCGCCGGAGTCGCCTAACCATGGGTACCTGGAATAATAGAATGGTTAAGTTATTAGGTATATTAATATTAGTTTTTTCTGAATGGTAGGTTAGGTAAGTTTTATAGGCTGTGGGAAAGTTTGAAAGAGTGATCATTGCCATAGAACATAAGGCAGCTTGGTGTCAGCTAAGTCTGACACGCCCCCCAGTTCTCGGGTGAAGTCATTGAATGAATTTCCTAGTGAAAAAAAATTGTTAACATTTTGCCAAGACTGCAGGACTGCCCAAAAGAGTTACCACGACCATGAAAAGCAAAGGGCATCCGAAGGAACTGAGGTGAATTTCAGTCTGAGTCAAGAGGGACTCAGACTGAATTTCACTAAGAGGGTTTTTGACATATATTGATGTTGAAACAAATATTTATCAAATCCGTCCTAAGATTGTCTGGTCGACCTATCGATAGTGGGTACAATGGTGGTCCTATAGCGATAAGACCATCATTGTACCCACAGATGTAAGATATTTTAAAAGTTTTATTACTGTTTTGGCGTACAATAAAGTTTATTCTATTCTATTATATTCTCCCTACGGCAATTATTGTCCACAATATCTCAGAATAATAAAGCACATATCAGATTTTAATTTCTAAAATAAATAAATATGTATGTATTTATTTATTGTAGATATTATGTTTATGTATAGTGTGCTGTACATCTGTTTAATATATTTTTAGTTTTAAGTTAAATTCAATTTTTTTTATGTTTTTTTTTCTTTTGTTGTACATTGAGGGTCCCTAAAATGATTTTTTTTTAAATATAAACTAGTGCTTGACTGCGATCCTACCTGATGGTAATTAGCGATGCAATCTTTGATGGTGAGGCGCACTAGTTTATTAAGAGCCTATTCACTCTAGCCTTGCAGACACCCAAAATTTCATTTTCATTTACATGGTTTGCTATAAGAAAACTCAGTTGTAGGTTAAGCTCGCCAATGTTCATCAAATGTCCTGTGTTTTGTTGTTTGTTAAAATTTTTGTGTAGAATAAAGAATCTTTACCAACAATTTTGTAGATACCAGCTTACGTGGACCAAAATTATTCAACACAACGACGCTACAAAATCACATTTCACCCCTAAGCTCGTGAATCTGAGTCAAGCCGCGATGCCCGTAATAGAGGAAGCCCTGACACTGTTAAAAAACTTTTAAATTTTAAAAGTCCCACAACAAAGTAAGCAAGATCATCTCTACGTGGTGCGCCGTAAAATGAACATAGTAATAACGTTACTTGTGTTATTGCTGTCGCTGAAAATATGTCAAAGGATTTTCGGCTTAGAATTTTTATGTCATTAAGACCAAAATAGTCTGCTGCAACTGTGTTTTTACTTTGATTTACGGTTGACAGGGGAAAAATAACCGGGGACAATTTAGAGCCTTAACTAAGAACTACCAAGAAGAGTATCCTCCATAAACTGCCTAATTCCCTGTGTTGTGCAACAGCGCATTAGCTTTATCCAAATTAGCTTCTTGTATTCCAGCAGTTCTTTTTTGTGACACTATAGTTTCATATTATGTATCGAAAAGAACCATTCCAGGACATATAATAGGAGCCTCAATTCTGCTATTACAATAGTATTAGAATGGTCTATCATTAATATCATGATTGTCGATTTTGACAAGTTTGGTAATCTACTAATACAATGGCGTCATTATGACTTTCCAATAGTCAACCACTGACACTCTATTGAAAGAAGTGGCATAGTAACACTAGTTCACTATAGTAGTCTCGTAATATTGACAAATGAGTATTTGACGTAAGCGGTAATCTGCTAGAACGTTCTTGTGCAGTTATTGGTTTTAATATGCTCGATATTATCATTCTACCACAACTCTATTACGATACCACTGATCGATCAATGACCGATCATTATGAATTAGCAGATTACGAACTTTAAGCAAAATGACAATGTGATGGTGTGCCGTCCAAACTGTATTCCAAATTGATCTGGCCCTACGATAAGTGTAATTTACCAAAAAATTACTTACTGGTTAGGACAATCGCTGCAGGTCTCCATATATCTGGTGTCAGTGAAGTTTGTGTCAGCAGGCTTGAAGGACAGTGCGCACTTGTTGGGCAGGTTGCACGGTGCAGGGGGGTACTCCTTGTTGTCACACCTCCAGGCTTCGTAGTTGGTCAGCGACTTGACTGGTTTCGGGTCTGTCATCCAGGTCAAAGCCTGGGTAACTGTCACGAACCAAACGTCCTTCCTGTGGTGGGAAAAAAATTGTAAGTTTATTAGCAGCTTCTTTTTTTTATTTGGTCACTTATCCTAAATTAATTTACTGACAGACGGACAGCCTAAACTGGCACCCGCTCGTGGGTAGAGCGGCAGGGTGTGTCAGATTTTTACTGACTAAAACCAGTGGGTTTTATCGTATTTCTTCTTTGCCTTCGTTCCAGGGCGCCGGGGTTCTCTTTTGCACCACCCACGGCCCCAGTAGGCATCGACCCTGCTGGGCCCCTACAGTTTAACCTAAACAAGCAAATCAGAAATTCTTAAAATAACTTTTCAAATGAGTTTTAGAAAAAAAGATCCTTTAGGGGTAAATAAGGAAAAAAAGCTTGTTTGGTTGTTTGTGATTTTTATGCCAATGGGAAATCATGGCGTAATGTTTTCAAGAATAACTGCCAATAAATGAAATTCAAAATGTGTCCATACAAACAGCCTGACTGCCCTCTTTGCCAATTTGTTATTATTATTATTCTCTTTATTTTTCATTATAACTTATTTAATACATTTTTAAATATTTCTTAAAAAAAATAATTAAAAAAAAAAACATTTAAAAATATAAAAAAGAAAACAGTATTATTATTGATAAACTCGCATTTGACTACTAGCGCGCCTGTAATCTAATTTACTCTAATTCTTCAGCTTTGGTTACATAGAATTATAATTCTGTTGCGAAAGAAGACTCCCTTTGCTCTCCAATTGCCAAGTAATATCAAGTTAACCAAGGCTAAATAAGGAAGGCACTTTGAACGGAATACTTTAAATACGATACTTGATGAAACAAGGAATCGAAGAACATAATAAGCTTAATAACAGTCTGCAACATCCGAGTGTTGCTGCCTAAGGCCCAAGCGCCCGACAAGTGCCATAAAACAGTGACTTTCTGAAGCCTACTCCTCGGTAACGGCCTGGTAAATAGCTTTGAAAAAAATATATACCTATTTATTTATTTATAGATATGTGAACAACATCATGAACTATTGATTTTTCTCGTGCGTGAATGGCCTGTTGGTCTAGTGGTTAGTGGTGCTGACTGCTACGCCGGAGGTCGTGGGTTCGATTCCCACCCAAGACAAATGTTTGTGCGATGAGCAACGATCATTTGTTCTGTGTCTGGGTGTAATTTATCTATAATATAAATGTATTTAGAAATATAATAAGTATGTTTATCAGTTGTCTAGTACTCATAACACAAGCTCTGCTTAGTTTGAGACTAGACAGCGTTGTGTGATAGTTGTGGAATATTATATATTATTATCTGGTTCCGCTTGCTTCTGACTTATTTGACTAGGAAATTATACAGTTCATCATACATTGTATGTATATTGTTCCCGGACATAAATAAAACAACTTTTATTACCGGCATGCTCTTGCAAAACGAATAAAAAATCAACGTTTAATATTCAACCACAAAAATAAACCACCATTTGAAATAGCGTAGCTGTATTTTTATTTGCAAAACTAGAAAAGTAAGTACTCTACGTACTCTACCTATCCTGATAAAAATTTGTTCAACCAGTTTTTTTTTAGCAAATCAAACGTGGAATCTTTGTCTGTAAACGACCACAAATAATGCATGTTCTAAATTCAATTTTTTAAGAGTAAAGAGTGTACTAATTAGTGTTTCAATTAATATTATGTTTTGAAAGTCAAGAATAGTTACATTTTGATAAAGTAGACAAAGCTTGACATTGCGACCGAGCCAGGTGAGGGTGTTATGAAGCCGAAAAATATAATAATATAATATAATTATAATGTAATATTCCACAACTATCACACAACGCCGTCTAGTCCCAAGCTAAGCAGAGCTTCTGTTATGGGTACTAGACAACTGATAAACATACTTATATATTTCTAAATACATACATAATTATAGATAAATTACACCTAGAAACAGAATAAATGACTATGCTCATCACACAAACATTTGTCCTGGGTGGGAATCGAACCCACGACCTCCGGCATAGCAGTCAGGGTCACTAACCACGACCAACAGGCCAGTCAATTTCAGAATGCAGCTGTGATGTATGAAACGGCGTTTTTGAAATAAACGGGGTTTCACAGCGACTCCTGGAGGTCGGTTAACGCCCAGCCTGATACGATAAATACTATAAATTGTGGTGGAGGAAACCTCGCGTACGAACTGCAAATTGCATGCTTCGAAGTATTGAAAAAAACCACATCATACAAAGTTTCCCACGCACCTCAAAGAGTTGTCAGCAACTATAGGGGCCCAGCAGGGTCGTTTCCTTTTGGGGCCAAGGGTCTAGTTCAACGCAACGAAGGAACGGGGTAGGTTTTGGGATTAAATATAATGACCACCATAAAACGCTTTGGTACCCTTAGTTCTTTTGTCAAAAATATATTACTTGACACCAAAAAAATGAAATCCTAAAGTTACAATAGTATTTTAGTTACGCAAAATACAAAAAAAAATCTGCTTGGATACACTTAATTCGAAGTTAATCTATGTTGGTAGTTTATTTAAGATATATTTTCATAATTAGAGCTATGGGCTCGATTTATGTAATCTTTATGTGCAGTAGTGTACGTAATGCAATAAAGAATTTTCATACATCCTCACGCCCCTGCCACCGCGACAGGAGACCCACGGCATCGGGAATCGCAGAGCAATCTCCGGCCACATTAGACGACGATGAGCTGTGGGTAGCTCGCCGTCAGTATGTCCTATAAGTAGTGTCAAAGAGATGTCGGCAAAGCTCTAGGAGCCAAAGGGTGATGCCTGGTAGGGCCATGTGAAAACTTCTGAAAAGGAAACTCATGGTCCCATAACGCAAAATGTAACTCAAGAAACAGAAATGTGGTTTAGTCAGTAAAAGTCTGACACGCCCTCTTGCTCCTTCCTAGACCAGGAGAACTAAATAGATGATTTCCAATCTCAAAAAAAAAGCCACAATTTGGATTAAACAAAACCCCACCACTATGTAGGTACCTAACCTACATTTTGGTAGGGATAAAATAATACTTAATTAATATTTGAAATCTAATTAAGATTAGGTAATAACAAACTAATAATTATCAAAACTAATTAAGTGAACTGAAAATATACCTAATATAATTATAATGAAACCAAACTTCAGTTTGAGAAATCTAAATAGTAGTTCCGAATTTTACGCTTTAAGGAAAATTTATCTCGGCTTTTTTAAATCATTTCTACGACGACGAGTACCCATGTTATCTGATATTTAGCTGCTGGTTAGACGGGAGGCTTGAGGTTGGCGGTCGAATTTGAGAATAGGCAAGGTACCTTTGTTATCTACATGGCATGTAAAAAGATGGAACCTTTAGCATGTTTTAAAGAGTATATTAATATTGTAGTACCTAGGTAACAAACAATTTATAGTGCCTAGATAAATTTAGAATAAAGTAAATTGACCTTTTCACTTCTAAGTAACTGCGCGAAGAACAAACAATAAACCGTTTTTCATTACTAAAACAGAAAAAAAAGGATCGGAAGAGATGATGATTAAAAATAAAAGACAGTTTTATACCTTAATTTCTATTTTGTAAATTAGACTATCAATAAATGTAGGAGATTCAACGATCGTTATATTCACTTTATCTGGCTATGGTAGTATGTTACTATGGTAGGTACAGTAACATCATTTTGTTGACCCGTACGATATGGCTCGAAAAGGAGAATAACAAAACATCGGCTTAAGATATGTGTCTATAAAATAAAAACGGTCAACTGATCCCAATTCAATTGAGGTCAACATATGATACGTTGTCATGAATTGAATTGGGATAAGGGGTTCTAAACAAAGTGACATTCTAAACAAATGACACCTAATGAGACGTATGGATGGAAGCAACATGGTACTTCTTTTTTATTGATATAAACTAGTGCTTGACTGCGATCCCACGTGATAGTATGGTAAGTTAAATAGTTTCCTTAATATTCTTCTTCTTCTTATCGAGACAGGCAAGGAGTTTAACTAATTTTGCCATCGATATTGCAAAATTAGTTAAATTCCTTGCCTGGCCCAAAATTCGGCCACGGCAATGCCGTCCGCTCATGGTGTCATTAGGTCCCTACGTGAGCAGGAAACAGGTCACGTGATGCAGAACGGAAGGTGGGACATGGTCTGCGGAGAGACGCCGCACAAACACTGAAGATCGGAAGCATCCGAGAACCCCCACCTGTAGAGATTGTCTTTGCTGCGCCCAACCTGGGTGCTAGGGAATGCAAACCGGTTAACTCGAAAACCGAAAAACCGGTTTTTCGGCATATTTTTAATGATTAAAAAAACCGGTTTATTTTTTCATGTAACCGGTTTTTCGGTTTTTTTTTTATTACTTTCAAATGACACTATTTTTTTTATTAAATATTGTTTTAAAACTCTGTTAAGGCTTGATATCAATCGTAGGTTTGTTTATATATACGTGCCATAGTGATAGCGAAACCAACTGTACAGTTTTTCTGTTTACGATCATTAAAAATTCAGGCCGGCCACGTGTTGTGAGAACAGGCAATGAAGGGCCAGAATTAAAGTCTCGTAAGGACACAGAAATTCTTATGCACAGATGGAATACCCACCGTTGTTACTCATCATAATATCATCTCCTTAAACAAGTCGCATTTAAAGAAGAGAGTGAAAAGATCAAAATCTTTGTTTGTTCGTTACACTGCTGAAAAACTCAGGGATATTCTTGCTTTGGGCGGAGCATCGCCGTGCCCTCGTGGAGGCAATCGGCGGCGGAGACCTCTCGCGCCGGGCCTTGGTTCAGACCGTGGTCCGGAGCGAGGATGAGTGGCAGGCGTTCGCCGACTTCTACGAAGCAGTAATGCTCGCAAAAGAGGAGGCTGACCGCATCAAGCAACGGCGCTCTCGCAGCCGCCGCCGGGATTCCAATCCCGATTTCCGCCCACCGTAGGCGCGGGCTTGCAGACAGTAAGCAATGTGTAGTTCGCTGTCCGGCCATCCGGTAACTGTCTGGACTGAGCCCAAGTCGTCAACGGCGCTCACCCTTCCCGCGCGCCTCAAGGAGTTGTCAGCAAAAGCAGGGGCCCTGCCTGGTCGAAGCCTACTGGGGCCAGGGTTATCCGAAAAGGAACTCGAGCCCCGGAATGAAGGGTAGAAGAAACAGGGTGGGCTTTTAGTCAGTAAGAGTCTGACACCGTCTCCTGCTCCGCCCAAGAGCGGGGGTTGTCATTGGATGATTTTTCCCACCATAAAAAGGATATTCTTGCTACCGATGAGAAAATTATCACAATCAAGGAAAATTACAACAAGCAAAACAATTGGGTGTAAGCTTGTAACTCCAAAGAACACTCTCAACAGTTATCAGAGTCCTGAATGATCATCATGCGGCATCAGTAATGGTTCATTTTCGTGAAAATGGGCTACTCTAACTTCAAGAGTATCAAGATACTATCCTAAACGCCATAGCAAAGCCTCTTAAAGCCTCTCTCTTTTTGATAACATACTAGGTTTTTTCAGCATGCTTACAACGAGTGTTTCGGACTTCATTAAGGCTGATGATTGACCTTTGACTAGCCCAGACCTCAACCCCTGAACTACAAATTAAGATCTACTATATTAGAGGGCATGGCCTTCACCTAACAATAATTAAAAATTCTTTACAATCAGCGGTGGACAACTTTCCAATGATCACCGTGCGTAAACCGATGACGCGTGACCTGAACGCCTAAAAACTTGTGTTAAGGGTAACGGTGGATATTTTGAGTAGAGTTAAATTAACTTCTGGCTTAGATTCTCTATATATAACATCATTCTGAGACATTCGATTTTATGAAGTTATTTTTTTTTATCTTTGACAGAATTCATGGCCATATTAAGTATACAGTATATTTTTTCAATAGATAAGTTTCAAAATAATTATTAAAAATAATTATTTAGAATTTCACAAGCAAAAAAAGTTAAATTTTTCACTTAAAAATAAATTTCAAAATAAACTAAATTTGAAACCGGTTACCCGGTTAACCGGTTTTTTTTTTAGAAAACCCGAAAAAAAAACCGGTTTGTAATTTTGGCGGTTTTTGCATTCCCTACAGTGGGTGCGGAGTTTGTTTAGACTTTTCCTGGTTGGCCATGGCAACTCGTCTCCAAGAGAGAGGCTCTCCGACGGCTCGATAAAATCATCGGGAGGTTTAAACTTCTGCCGCCAGAGGTCACATCTCTTCGAGGTAGTGTTATTTTGAGATGGTTCCTTAATATTGAAAGAATTTGAAAAATTATTTCTATCTGGTATTTTAAATAAAGTGAGCTGGATACTCTAAGGGTTTTTTTTTTACGATGGGAAGTTCATCTTATGACAACCTCCGCTCTTGGGCGGAGCGGGAGATAGTGTCAGACTTTTACTGACTAAAAAACCCATCCCGTTCCTTCAAGCCTTCATACCGGGGCTCGAGCGCCCTTTCGGATAACCCTGGCCCCAGTAGGCTTCGAGTTACACCATTTAACTATAACAATAACAAAGCCGTTAACAGTTGTCAAATCGTCGAATTGACCAATAGGCGGCCCCGCCGGGATTCCGATCCCGATTTGAGTGAGTGAGCAATGGGTAGCTCACTGTCCGGCCATCCGGTAACTGTCCGAAACAAGCCCAAATCGCCGACGGCGCGCGCTGTTCCCGTGCGCCTCAAGGAGTTGTCAGCAACAGCAAGGGCCCAGCCGGGTCGAAGCCTACTGGGGCCAGGGTAATCCGAAAGGGCGCTCGAGCCCCGGTCTAAAGGCTTGAAGGAACGGGATGGGTTTTTTAGTCAGTAAGAGTCTGACACTATTTCCCGCTCCGCCCAAGAGCGGTGCAACTTACCCTAAACAAATAGACATTCTAAAAAAACGATAGGCTTCTGAGATATTTGAGTAAAAATACCATGATATATTGACCACAATCGTATCACAATTAGGTGTTCTAAAAACAAATGTCATTCTAAACCAAACCTCTATCTTGCACAATATCCGGCCAGGTTTGACCCGTAAACGTAATCTAATTGTCACACCACGTTCGCCACGGTCAGCCTGAACGCCGCGCCTTACTTATACCTACTATGAGACCACAAGTATTCAGGCTTATGGTACGGAACGTGAGGGCATGGGAAGCATACAAGCGAAGGAGGTGATGAAATGAATGATAAATGATGAATGATGATTTTGCAAGTAGGTTTTATAAAAACACTTTTACACAATCAATCACAGTCAATTTTTTTTTTTTTCTTCAGTTAATGCTAGATGAGGCCGGCCAAAAGCGTGAGATGGAGACAAACCAAAAGCCCTGGTCTCTGTCGGGTGTAGGGAGTCAAAGATCGAGTCCTCCTCATCGTAGACATGGTCTTGCAGACGGCGAGCAATGGGTAGCTTGCCGTCCACTAAAGACCAGGCCGTCAACAACGCGTTACGTTCCACGCACGCCTCACGGGTTCCGTTAGGACTGATACCTGCTAGGGTTGCAGGTCAAAAGAATTCCCACTGCAAAGGGCATCTAGAGTAATACAGGTAGGTTGTTTTAGTTAATAAAAGTCTGACACTCCCTCTCGCTTCATACAGAGCGGGAGGAAGTCATTTAATGCTTTCTCGCGTTAAAAAAAGTATACCATAGTACTGAAAAAATTGACTACCTAGAAAAGATAGTTTAACATTGAAGCATACTCACTCATTGGAAGCCCACTTCAGGAACTTGTGGAGTCCTACCTCCAGCTCCTTAATCTGGAACCAGTTGGTGTGGAATGGCATCATGTATGGCGCTCGGTTCTGGTCGTAGTACCGGCTGAAGTCTTCCTGCAGCCATTCTAGGACCTGCATTAAAAAGGGGTGTGATTAGTGACAAATTGCCACGTGTATCAAACGACGATTTTTAATACACTCACAAAGAAATAAATAAATGGGAGTTGATCGGCAACTCGTACGGGTCGCTTGGCGCTCAACCCAATACGATAAAATAATCATAATTGTTCATCGATGTAACTCTTATTAGAACCATAAAACGCAACCAATAATTGCAATTGAAAATTCAAACGCTTTGTAAAATAAACACTGACACGTAAATTGGTGAGCGAAACAGAAGTACTTCAAATAACACCACAGTTTTTTATAAACGAAGCTATTACTATTTTGAACAAACAAAAACAAAACCAAACCAACGCTTAATCAACAAGTTGCTGTGGTTCAATACCAATATTTATTTTCATTTCATGCTCAAAAGTACTCTCGTGTGTCTACAACTTCGCGCAAAGGAGTGTTTTAATCAAAGAAAACCGCAATAAAATGAGAACCACCTTGATGTAAGTAGAATTGAAGATATAATAAATAATGTATGTTCATACATACACGTGACCATCACCATATTACTTTCAACTTTTTCTCTTCATAGAGGGAGTTAAAAATATAACAAAGCGTTTATAAGTCACAGTCAATTTTGTTTTACAGCTTCAAGGAACTGCAAACCTAAGTACCTAGTAGTACGTTTTTTTACCGAGTAATACGTTTTTTTACCGAGTAGTACGTTTTTTTACCTAGTAGTACGTTTTTTTACCTAGTAGTACGTTTTTTTACCTAGTAGTACGTTTTTTTACTTAGTAGTAAGGTTTTTTTTTCAACTCGCTACTTCTACGCGTTACCGAGATAAGGGATCTTGACAAACAGACGGTACAACAAAATGTTTTCGGTTTTTCCTTTTGAGGTACCGAATCCTAAACACGGGCAGAACTACTTTTAACTGCACAGGTTGGTGAATAGTTTTTTTTTTTTTGGCTGTATTTTTTGTTTATCCACTATCTCACCTGTCGATAAACGATGCTGTGGTCGTGGAACCCGTTTGCCTAGAAGCAATCTATTCACTGTGGACTAAAAGGCTTAGGTTGTAGCTATCAGGTTAGACGTGCAGTCAAAAATGGTTCATTGGACAATGTTAATGTGTAGATATTTCAGTAAAAAGTACCTACCATTTTCGAAACCGGGTGGTCAAAAGTACTTTTGACTCATTTTGCTAGCCTGGTTAAGAGTTGTGACTGTAATTACAATGCGTTCCAAATGAGAATAGGATCGCCCGCCAAGTTGTGACGTCACGATGTACAGTCCAATCGAGGAAAGAAATTTTTAAACATTAATTAATTTACGAAAAATTTAACTTATTTACGAACTGTGAACGAAAAAAGTTTAATCAGAATCCAGTTCATCAATTTTACTCATCTCCAAGTTCTTCACATTTGTCAAAATTTCTTCGATTTGACAGTACGACGAGACGTCAAAACATAGGAATCGGTCCTATTCTCATTTGGAACGCGTAATATACAACATCATTTTTAGTTTTTGCGACACCTGAATATAGTTTGCTCAGAATCAGTAACTGAATGGTTTCCAAAAGCTATTACACCATGTTATATTTTTCCCAAAAGTATTTAAAAATATCACAAGTTGAACAGCACCGACATTAGGTACAATACAGGTCAAGGCAGGTCATAACAGGCATTAGGAGCCAGCAAACGGCTGTGTGCAAGTGCAAAAAACCTCCCAGTCACCTGGATGGCCCGATGACTATGTATTTTTGCCGACATAACAAGCTTTTATCTTTGTGACTTTCATGATACAATTACGAAATTTTATACGTAGACTCTTTATATAAAATATTAGACACGTATTTCAGTTCTCGCATATACTAAAACTTATGTTTTATAGAAATATCAAAACAGTCATCAACATAAAATATATTACCCTACCGTTCGACCGGTCGGGTGCTCCTAATCGCAGACGGGGTAACTAGATAATAACAAGTACTAACAGATACAAACACTGGTAGTGTACAAATAGAGTATTAAAAACTTTTTTATACTAGTTTAGCCGGGTTTTAGTTATGAAATTAAAGCCGGAGATAAAATAACAGGCCAGTCGGCCGCGTACGTGCGTAGGTATATGAAATTATTCTCGGCCGCCTTCCGCTCCACTTCTCATTTCAACTATGCTCAACTACAAAAGTTTACCTGTACTAACAGCATTATTTTCTAACTGTTTTCTAGGTTTATGTATGTAGGGCAACGGTGAACCACTATTAATGGCCCTGACTACAAGTTCTATGTAATACAAGTTGTATGTCGTGGGTTCAAACCCAGACTGGCGCTTTACTTTTTGTAATTCATTTCATTACCATTGCTCTAAACACGGTGAAGGAAAACATCGTGAAGAAATCGATACGACCTAAAACCAAAAATTCGAAGACATGTGACATCCACCAATCCGCCACGCCCACGCATGCTAGATTGCGGCTCATTCCCATAGAGAGAAATAGCCTGAGTTCCACCAACAGTGACAACATTGTAAGGCTACTAGATCTAGCCTACTAGATCTACACTAATATTATAAAGAAGTAAAGTTTATTTTTAAGCTATTGCATAGCTTCTACCGCGGGCCTTGAGCGTGGAGACCGAATCCAGAAATTCCGTAACGAAAATAACCTAACACCCCCCACTCATTTGTTTTTTGAGCGTGGTGACCGATAAGAAAACAAATGAGTGAACAATCAATCTCAATTTAATTCAATGTGTGAAAGTGTAACTTCAATCAAAGAAAAAAAAACAAAGAAAAAAAAATACTGCATAAATAAAATAAATAAATAATTATAATTGCATAAGTTGATAAAAATGCTATGCAATAGCTTTACCGCGGCAGTCCCCGAGTGCCACACGTCTTTTTTTTTTTGTTTGTTGGAGTTAATCTCTGGTAGGTAGGACTGGTCCGATTGCCAAATGTTTTTCACCAATAGAAAGCTGCTTTAGTCCTGAGTGACATAGGCTCTATTTTATGTACGCGGGCGAAGCCGTCAGCAAAAGCTAGCGCTTAATAATATGCTTAATAATGTGAAAGTTATTTAAACAAAATATTATATTCAAAATGTATGGTTTCTCTTCTAATTTTTAGGAAATAATCGCAATTTGAATATGAATACGCTACAAAACATGAGAGCGTAACATTTTTAAGTAATTATCTGTTCTGAATGTTGAATATCAAAGCATTAGCTACGTAGATATCAGTAGAGAATATCAAAGAGCATATTTAATACAGTTTAAAAGCAAACAGAAGTTTGTTTTAGATCTGCTTAAAAGGAAATCAGAACGAGTCTGCCTGCAAATTACAAATGAATTAATTCTGCTTAGCGTCTTACTCTGAGTAAAGTCAAAAATAACACTTGTTTAAAACAATTTGATGTGATTGTTTGAAAAAATCTATTTTTTTTTCAGGCCTGAAAGGCATTAATTATTATCATGTAACTACTTATAAACATCTTAACAAAAAATATAGCTTAATAGGAACCTATAAAAACTGAAAAATATAATACGTATTATAATAATGAACTTATCAAACTTAAGTTCTTCCAAATTAACTTAATTATTATTCCATATTATTATCCCACTGACATCGGAAACTTATTATTATTAGTTTGAAAATAAAATGTTAGCAGTTTTTTTTATTATTATGGATAGGCTCGCGTTTGACCACTATCTCACCAATAAGTAATGTAATCTCACCTATAATAAGGGTAAGAGATGATATGGCCGAGGAAAACTCTTGCCTAAAAGCAATTTAATCTATTCAATCTTGACTTAAAGTCCTTTCAGTTGCTATAGTTGCAACAACACAATCTCACCTGTAAGAGGATACGAGGAAATATTGCAGCATGCATGAGCCTCAACCCTATTCACCCCTCTCTATTAAATCCTGTGTGGTTCACTCGGGTTTGCAAAAATAGTCTGTGTTTTAGTTCCGAAAATAATCCGTAGGTAGTCTTTATTTGAAAAACAAAATTTTGAAACAAAAAAAGATAGATAATATATTCTTTTCAATACACTTGCTCATAAAGTAACTCTTATTGCACTACGCTTAGGTATGTATATAATGACACTTGTTACCAAACAGTGACATTTTGATTACCATTATGCACTAGTGCTATTATGTAGTTAAAACCTTTTTGTTCAAGCTCTCCTCACCATAATTTTATTACATTTATCGTATCAGGATGGGCGCGCGTCGTACCCCGTGGGGAAAAAAAAAGACGTGGCACTCGGGGACTGCCGCGGTAAAGCTATTGCATAGCATTTTTATCAACTTATGCAATTATAATTATTTATTTATTTTATTTGTGCAGTATTTTTTTTCCTTTGTTTTTTTTTCTTTGATATTAATTGAAGTTACACTTTCACACATTGAATTGAATTTTGATTGATTGTTCACTCATTTGTTTTCTTATCGGTCACCACGCTCAAAAAACAAATGAGTGGGGGGTGTTAGGTTATTTTCGTTACGGAATTTCTGGATTCGGTCTCCACGCTAAAAATATAAACAGATTTTTACCGCCACAAAAGTTTACTAGTTTTACAGTTATTTTCTTCACAGGTGTATTGAAAAACATCGTATGATACACGTGAGTAATTAATGATTACCGTTCTCGACTCTCTTAAGACCCTCGCCATGGCTCGTGTATAAATACCGGCTCGACGGTAATCACTAACATTACACACTTATATCATAATGTACTATTAATGTAAGTCAAAAATAAAAATTACATAAGGTTCTATGTTTTCACCAATTCAGTCGTGTAAATTAGGATTTAACCAATATTACTAAGTGGATCAATAGAAACATGCGTACGTATGAAATGCAAATTAAAACACACTAATAATATAAAAGCGATTTGTGTTTTAGTGTATGTTTGTTACCTTTTCACACACCAACGGCAAAATGGATTTAGAATACACTTGGTACACGAGTGTCCTGAGATAGCACATAGGATACTTTTTATGCCGGAACTAAGTTCCTTTGGGATAATTTTCTACTTTCTCCCAGGCGAAACCGCGAGCAAAAGCTAGGTAGCTATAAAAATGGAAATGCACGCAAGCTAGTAATTGTATATTCCAAAAGTTTTACATAATTATGCAAATGTTTATAGGGCTTATATCATCGTATTTACCATAAACGGTACTATTATATAATATGATTTTAATCGACTGCCATTACGTGAATAAACAAATAAACTGGTCAAGTCCGAGTTAATTAATTTAAAGCGCTTTATGAAGAGAGTATATAATATAGATGCGACTTTTACTCGATCGTGTTTTAATGACTATTCTGACTGTTTACTTTCTAAAATCAATTTTAATAACAGCACGTTTAAAGTACCACCAGTATTTAAAAAAAAAAACTAATAAAAAAACCTAACATGGATGTCCACCCGCTAGAGACGTCCCAGGCGTCAGGAATCACAGGGCGATTCCGTAAGACATAAGCGCGGGTTTGTGGACGGTGAGTACCAGGTAACTCACCGTCCGGTAAGGACCAGTACCCTTAGCGAAGTTGATAATCTGCAATCGCTAACGCTAGTAGAAAACTTCAAATGCACGGGAATGACGTCATATAAACGCTCAGTCACGTAGTTAGAACAAAAGAATCGGGAGCGTGGCCAACTCGAGGCGTACGACGCAAGAGAAACGGTTGTAACTTGGCTAGGGGGGCAGGTAGATGTCACGTTGTGTTTCACCCGCGAAAGAGACGTCAGCAAGATTGAAGGGGCTACTGGGACCCTTGCATAGGGCAAGACAATGTGCCTTCAAAAAACCTGTAGTGTTCACTATGAGTTTTAGTCGATAAAAGTCCAAAAATCCCTCTCGCCTAAAACAATAAAACCTAATAATCCAATAGCTAATATTGCACAAATTATACCTAAACATCCAAATTCATCCATTTTTCCTCTTTCTTGGGAGATAATGTGGGAAATTATACCAAAACCTGGTAAAATTAAAATATAAACATCAATTAGTCTATTGACGATTTCCTACATAAAAATAGTATGGATGTTAAACCTATCTTAGCAAAACAAAAACAAGGCAGAGTGTACTCACCTCATCCGAATCGTGATTGTGAAGCACACATTGATCGAGATAGGGGCAGTGTCCGCCCTCGTAAGTCTCAACGAAGTGAGCGTTGAACGGCACCTCCCACAGCCCTGCGAATAAATACACCGTTATTCATTCATACAAATGCTTTTAAATCAAATATGGGCATGTTCTTTATTCCTGACGATCATTAAATACAGCACAGTTCAAAAAATGTTGGCAGAGGCACGTGCAAATAGACTCTGTGTACTTTTCCCTACGTGTACCTACAACATGCATACGAGGTAATAACTTCTCCAAAAAATTGTGTTTTATTCTGTCCTGAAATTGGTTTTCACCAAAAAAAGTACTATGCGTTCCAAATTAGAATAGGAAAGTCAATTACCTCAATCTGTCAAATGTTGAGTGAAAAGTACGGTTTGTAGGGAAATCTTATATAGTCTGTCTAATAGACAGACTATATAAGATTTCCCTAACCGTTTCCCTACCAAGATTTCCCTACAGTCAACTGACTTGGGAATTTTGTATAATATTTAATCATTTAAAAAATACTTATATTCGATACTTTTTATAAGGTTCTTCTGTAAGTAAACAATTATCTCTTAATCAACCTTGATTATTGAACCCGTGTTGAATACATCAGATTTAATTAAATCCTAATAATTACCCCGGTCGTTTAACTTATTAGACAGTTCTTTGCGTATCAATAAAGCATTTTTTTTTTCGTTACGTTTATTTTATATTATTATTATATTATAGTTAAATCTAGGTGAAGTAACAAGTTTTTAATGAAAATATTTTTTTCATAGCAAACTTTTATAGCTTGGTATATCTACTTATATTAATTAATACTCGTCAAGACGAATAATACGAGCCCTAACTCGATGGGGTCGTTTCGTTTAACTACCAAGTTCCTATAGTCACCTTCCGGTTCCATCATCATAACAGCTTAATGTCATAAAAAAATTGCATTGTCATCTGATTTACACACACATGCAAAATTTCAGCTCAATCGGTAACTGGAAAGTGGGTCAAATTTAATTTGCAAGATTTGATGACAGACAAACATCGGTACAGGTGAAACTGAATAAAAGCTTGTAAAAACGTTATTATTTAATATAAATTAATAATAACGTTTAATAGCTAAATATATTGTTTTAAGTCATAATTAGTTAAAAAGAATATTTTCATTGTTAGAAACAATTTACCACACTCAGACACATCACACAGTGACTCAGAGATGAGCAAAATTGAAGAACTGGATTCTGATTAAACTTTTTTCGTTCATGATTCGTAAATAAATTAACCATTTGACAGTATGACGTGACGTCACCACGTGGCAATCGATCCAAATCTTATTTGGAACGCATAGTACTGATGGAATAGTTTCGGTTGATTCTAATTAAAGTCGGTGAGTGCATTGTTCCGAGCGCGTGAAGCTAGCAACTTGGCGCTTGTGTAGGAAATGTGCGAGCACCTCGTTCTATCTAACGCCACACCACACGCGATGCGAAAACTTGGAACGCGGTGATCACATTGGTTTTGCATGTAAAACCCACCCATGTATACGTAGGTAATATACTTAGGTGGTGGTGCTCGTGAACGGGCGTCCTCAGTTGAAACTGGCTGCCAACGGCTTATTTCAATTTCTATTTTTGATATACTTTTTTTAAGTTTTTTTTATTTACATTGTGGCCACTTAATAGAAGTAAAGATCAATATAACCAGGATTTTCATAAAATATACCATAATTAAAGTGAGTGCCCATGACGTTCAAGTTCTTCTACATAAAGATTTAGATTTCAATTAGGTTCATTTTTTTTGACTGATCGACGTTTTGACAAATCCAAGTAAATGGTTCTGAAATAAATGCTTTGATTTGATTTTTATACATAATAATTACATCTGTTGTGTATACATACAGCACACGTTACATGTTCTGCATTTAAAACCTATGTTTTATGTAAATAATATGTAACGTTACACACTTGAAATTGCAAATGCAAATTAATTTTCGTCTTTCTAGCACTTAAATAAACAATAGCTGTGGTTGCTCTAGAATCTAAAGAAGCTAAAATGGCATCAGTATAAAATTTAGATCAACCAACACAAAGGGCATCAATTGTCTATAATTTCCGCTCTCGTGGCGCTTCCTAACAAATCTTTTCTAGTTCTTAGCTCGTTTATCGAGCACTAAGTTACGGGTGCCCACCTGGGAACGACTTGGTGGGACAAGTGCCTGACTTGCACTCGTGTGCGATCTTGTAGTCGAGAGTGTAGGGCCACACGGGGATCGGCAGAGGTGGCACGCCCACAGAGCTGTCGTAGATGTAACCGAAGTCTTCTAACACCTGTGAACAAAGAGGTTATGTTGAGTCTTTAAGTTACATCATTATGTCTAAACGGCTAAACGGATTTGGGTGAAACTTGGTACATGGATAGAATATTTTTAGCAATAGCACAAAGGATATTTTTTATCTAGGGAGTATGTTCTATTGGGATCATTTTGTAGGATCACGCGGGCGTTGACTCTGGCATCAGATATCATTTATGAGAGAAACCTTACTGCCAATTTCGATTGACGAATAGATAATTGTTATTTATTCGTCAATCGAAATTGTTTCAGCAACGTTTCCTATTGTGTTTTGTTTAGTCATTGACACCAATAACAGGTAGCTGCTCCATGCATTACAATGTTATATCTGTGCATCAATATACAGTGACCATGTTTACATTCGTTAAAAAATATTTATTTTCCTCTATGTGTAATTTAATCGTACGCTCCAACCGTCATCTCGCACAACAAATCCCATACAAAGTGTACTTCAATCAGTTTTATTTAGATACGTTCGTCGATCGGTGCCTATCAAAACGTCGATACCGGAGTGTGCCGGCTTGTTTGACAACTGACAGCGCTCCCTGATGACGACGCACTGCAAAAAAAAATTCTCTACGTATTTCACTTTGTATTGCGAACGTGACGGCCGTAATTGTTAGGTAACGAATAGACGCACCGCCGAAATATTGACGCTAAGTGTACCGACGTACGCAGTAGGTATATCGAATGACTGTCAAAATATTACCCTAATAAGCTACGTGATATTCGATGTACGCCAATTTAGAGACAAAAGAATATTCGAGAAATTCGTCAGAAACAAGAAGGTAGAATATGGCTTTTGAAATACGACACACACATAATTTTCTTATGCTTCTACTTATCAACGTCAATTTCACGTAAAAGGGATTGTATTATTTTGAAGAAAAATATCAATGTTTTTTGCTATTCATTCTTCTGACACAAAATGTTTTGTCCGCTTTTTACAATAGTTCTAAAATGTTAACTCCTACTCGTCCTAAAATTACTTATTGATGTGTGCGAGTCATGTCACAAAGAAAATTTATTCAGCCTCATATTTTATTCTGTACCCAAAGGAAAAGCCTACCTAACCGAGATAAAAAGCATCCTACGTTTTTTTTTGTATTGTAAACTTCCTTTAGATATGTACGGGCACTTTGATTGTCGACTGAAGTTGCTTTGAGATGGTATTGAATAACTAACGCAAGAGCCGCATAGTGACTCTAAGATAGTATTATAATATTTTAGAAACAAAATAGGCAAGTATTTTTTAAGCAATATTGTCAAAAGGTCATAGATAAAAATGATGAGATTGAATTCAAGGAATACTGATGTTCGAAGCTTCGCTGGTATGAAATGATGCGTTGTTTCACAATTAAAATAGTTAGTATTGCGCAAGTCAGCACACACAAAACTACTAAAATAGTGTTAAGTCATGCTTAAGTTATTTGAAATACCTTTTGTTTCTGTTATAAAATTACAAATATTGTATATATATTTAATGCTGTATGAATCGAAGAGCTACATCTGCCAATAAAGTGCTTTACAGTTTGCCAGTAGTATTTTTTTGTGTAAGCGATGTTACCCTATATACAAACGGTACCTATGATAAATACTTCTAAGTTAGGAAAGAAAATACCTCTTCCTGTAAAAAACGCAAAATCCTCAGATAAAATGTTCTTCCTGATAAGACTTAATAATTTGCTGACATTTTTAGCAAAATGTTCCAAAATTCCGGAAGGAAGAATGTTTGTAAATATCTTTAGTCTAATGCTGTCGTATCCTTGGTTGGAAGACAAAAGCTTGCGTGGCAGACAATTGCTAATTCTATTCTCTAAGTATGCAGTCTTAGGAAGTCCCCGCAAATAATTTTGCGTAGGTACGTGGGTACAATAGACAAAGATATCTTTGCATTGCACATATGAAAGCGGTATTTAAGTAATTATAATTATTTGTACTTATTTATGAACTCTTTAATGCAACACAAAAGTACAAATGTAGACTAATTAATTGTATAGTGCCCCGTTGGCTTCGAGATCGCGAGCGCTATTGCCGAGCGTAGGGGTCCAATTCTCGGGTCGAGCCAATAATGCCATTGGATTTTTTCACTAGAAATTGCACAGTAGAAGCCCGGAGTTTGGAAGATGATGGTGCACTTTTGCTAGGCAAGTACGTTAATCTGTTGGTCCCATTAGTAACAAAGTAAAGGAACAATGAGTGTATCTGTGTTTGCACACACACTCGTGCATTATAATAACTCCTATGCACTTAGCTAATTCCCTTTGACATTGACCACCATGATCAAAATTCAGTCGGCAGGATTTTTTTTTTGGTTCACGAAGAATTAGCTTAAAATAGTGACGAAACCATTTTAATACTTTGGACAGAGGGTTGTTATTGCCACATTTTATGACTTTCAACCCTTTGCGTACTTTTATCATTAACAGTACCTAAATCGGTAAAAATTTTTGATGATCAAGGAGTTGTTTCCTTGCTTTTTTAAATCAGGTTGCAGACACTTGTTTGGAAATATCGACACTGTTTATCAGATGTACCTATATGATTGGTAAAAGATTCCAATTTCCAATTGAGAATTGTCATTTAAAATCTACTAATCAATTCAACACCTCAGCGATTTTTATCAATAACACCCAAAATTGTTTTAATTTGTTTTAACAATAAATTACATCAAAGCTCTAACTGCGAGTATCTAAAGTTTTAATTGCAGACGATTTAAAAAAAAAAGCGAGTGCGATCTTAAAAGACCCTTGTCAGCCTACTCATGCATTATTCACGCTCATCGAAATATGGAGGGGGTACCTATAACACCAAAATTCTTACGTGACTTTACACATTTTCACCCACATCACACGTACCGAAAGCCGTACCTTTGGCCAAAGCCAAAGCCCAACTTCGCTCCAAAGAGTCACAAATACTCAAAAAGTTGCAAATAAGTGTTTATTTTAAATTTCACCAACTCATCTTTTCTTATTTCTACACACTATTGTCTAATTTGTTTCTTATCTCTCTTTTCGCAGGCCCGCTGGAAGTAATTTCTTTTAGAAATAAGCAATAGATACCTTTGTATGTTCTTTTTATAATAATGGATCTTCTTCGGTGTACAATATTAGTTTTAATATATATGAAACCCGAAACACGTGTAGAGTATTTTTATGTAAAGAATCTATGTACAAAAATTTCGTAACTGTATCATGAAAAATCTCAAAGTTATAAGCTTGTTCTATCAGCAAAATACATAGTCATCGGGCCATCCAGGCGACTGAGGGATTGTTTGCTGTCGACTAATGCACGCCATGACCTGCCGTAACCTGTGTTGTACTTTGTATCGGTGGTGTCCAACTTGTAACCTTTTTAAATATTTTTGGGAAAAAATATAACATGGTGTAAAAACTAATAGAATCCATTCAGTTACTGATTCTGAACCTATTTATCGATATAATATATATAACCTACTATACACCGCTCAATTTTAATCGTTTTAATCTCGTGGAGGGACGATCCAGTACATGAAACACTATCGATTTGTAAAGATAAAATTAAAAGTTAATAGTCAGCGTTGCGTACACTACACTACACTACCTACAGGTCATTGAACTCGCTCAGCTGATGTTTTCTTAAAGAAATTAATTTCGTAAATGCGTAAATTAATACGAGTTTTGAAAAAAAGATACTTTTTTTTTTATTTTATCTTTACGAATCGATAGTGTTTCATGTACCGGATCGACCCTCCACGGGATTAAAACGATTAAAATTTAGCGGTGTATTCAGGTTTCTCATAAACTAAAAATTATGTTACAATATGTATGTGTATACAAAATTATAAAATAAATAAAAATACCTTGAACTGCGTATTCCTCCCAGGCTTCAAGAACGGTGCTCTGGTGCCGACGATCTCCGAGCGCGACACGTTGGCGAACTTGCCGAGAATCTCGCGCATGCCTATCATCTCGCCAGCCCATTCTTCGTAGCCTTTGTCTTGCAGACCTTGCTGCTGCGATACCGTGCCTGTCGCTATCTGTGAAGCAAGCATTGTTTTTTTAGATCGTTTTTGTTGATAGTGAAAAGAATGGAGAGATATGTCAATACTGTTGGCTCAGTGAATGAGATTGGCGTTGTATACCATACTGATATTGTTGAAAAATTAAAGAAATATTTAGAACCTATTGTTTTAAAACTGGTTGACAATAAAGCGAGGAGAAATCATTAGAAATATTCTGTCCTAATTAGGAATATTTTGAATCATATCTCACAGGAGGTCCCTTCCTTGACCTTTTGGGATCGATACGTCAACCTACAACATATTGAAGTATCATATTTCAAGCCACAAATATGCAGGAGTTCGGTTACTACCCTTTTATTAAGAGAAACACCCCTTCCATTTGTTGATGGTGTCTACGGAGGGTAGTTTTAAAAGGATAGTATTTCATAAGTATGTACATCCTAACTAATATTAAAAATGTGAAAGTGTGGATGTTTGGATGTTTGTTACTTAATCACGCGAAAACGGCTGAACGGCTTTGGATGAAATTTGGCATGCATATAGCCTTTGACATGGAAAAGAACATAGGCTACCTTTTATCCCAATTCCTTAAGTACCTAATGCCACGCGGACGAAGCCGCGGGCAAAAGCTAGTATATAGATATTTATAAATCTTACCTCATGTCCATCGTGAGCTAGATGCTGCACTTGCACGTAGTTACTGTAAATAACAGATAAATCATTTTAATAACTCTCTTACTCATATCTATCTCCTTTCATTCAGTCCATCCTAAGTCTCGACCTGTTGGTCTAGTGGTTATTAGCCCTGACTGCTAAGCCAGAGGGCGTGGGTTCGATTTTCAACCAAAACAAATGTTTGTATGATGAGCACGAGCATTTGTTCTGTGTCTGGGTGTAGTTTATTTGGAACTAGCTGACCCGGCAAACTTCGTACCGCCTAATAGTTACCTTTTATCTAAGCTGTCTACTCTACCTACTCTACCCTACTCTACCCTACTCTACCCTACTCTACCCTACTCTACCCTACTCTACCCTACTCTACCCTACTCTACCCTACTCTACCCTACTCTACCCTACTCTACCCTACTCTACCCTACTCTACCCTACTTTACCCTACTCTACCCTACTCTACCCTACTCTACCCTACTCTACCCTACTCTACCCTACTCTACCCTACTCTACCCTACCCTACCCTACCCTACTCTACCCTACTCTACCCTACTCTACCCTACTCTACCCTACTCTACCCTACTCTACCCTACTCTACCCTACTCTACCCTACTCTACCCTACCCCACCCTACTCTACCCTACTCTACCCTACCCTACTCTACTCTACTCTACCCTACTCTACCCTACTATACTCTACTCTACCCTACCCTACTCTACCCTACTCTACCCTACCCTACTCTACACTACTCAAACCTAAAAAAAAAAAAATTAAAAAAAAAAAAAAAAAGTATCCTATGTCCGTCTCCTGGTTTTAAGCTACCTCCCCACCAATTTTCAGCCAAATCGGTTCAGCCGTTCTTGAGTTATAAGTGGTGTAACTAACACGACTTTCTTTTATATATATAGATATGTGTGTTTTTATTTAGAAATATGTTTAGTAAGTATTTTTATCAGTTGTCTAGTACTCATGATGCCACAAACTCTGTTTAGTTTGGGACCAGAGGGCGCTGTGTGAGGTTGACTGCAAGTAATTGCCGTGTGTGATAAAATCATCTAGTGTACACTTTTTTTTTGAGTGGGTTGATCATCAAATAATTTATCCCGTTCGAAGTCGAATAATAACTAAAACCCACATGTGCTCTTCAGTTACCTTTTTTTGTTTCAAGGCCACGGTTCTTTTGGACAATCACGTAGGACTATTACACTCTTATATTTTATCTATGTTTGTCCTGTGTTATTTACGAGTTGTATAATAATTCATAAATATATGATAGGTGTTTTGGCAAAAAAAATCTGTCATACAATTTCGAATGAGGAGGTTATCGTAGCAGTAATTGGTTTCTCACACGAAATCTGAAACAGTGTTACGTACACAGCGCCTGTTTTAGATTACTAAAACCAATTTACTTAATAATTATTATCAACGTTAATGATTCTACGTAATACAGAAATACTCGGAATTCGTTAACATGTAATTAGACAGCATTTAATACGCCTAATTCAATTAACTTTTAATAATTATTCATCGGCAAAGTTCCAATATCTGAGGTAACTCATAATATTTATATATTTATCTACATACGAATATTATATGGCTGAATAGATTAATGCTTATACTATTATTTCAATCCCATCTATTATTTTTCTATTATTGATCAAAAAGTTTTTGGAGCACTACAAAAACCAAAAAATGCAGTCAAAATCCACATTACCCCATAAATTTTGACAGAATCTAAGATTGCTAAATTAAATCAATAATCAAAAGTTAAAGTTTAAATTTTGTCCACACTACTTTTTAAACGTTTACATTCTTTTCAAAACCTATGAATGCAAATCAAGAAAATCAAATATCAAATTTCTAATAAATTCATGAATAGTCCCCTTAGATCATTTTCCTGTAGCTACCACCGTTCCTTTCAGCCCCATCTCAAAAATCCTCTCCATATAGTAATTAACACGAAACGTGTGTAAGTAATTACAACTACTCGTATCGTCCAAATTAATCACAAGAACTTAGCAAATTGTTTGTCACTAATTAATTGAGATATAGGTAGCTAGATATTAATTTCGGACACAGCTTTCACGAGATAATTTCGAGCGAAAAAGGTAGGTTAAGTAATGCCCTCTTGTTTTTTAATATCTCTCTAGAATAGGTGCTAAAGACCGCCATAATAGGACCCAATGCAATTATTTTTTGTAAAATACATGGTAACACTAACACTACTAACAACAAAAATATCAATATGGTCCCCGATCAAAAACAGGTTGGAAACCATTGTTTATTTAATAATGTGAAATTAATAATAATGTTTTTAAAAGTAAAAACCGGCCAAAAGCGTATCGGGCCACGGTCAGTGTAGGGTTCCGTAGCTTCCCGTCCATCACAATAAATGTACCCACTTATGAGTTTAAAAAAATGCTTGCATATACGATTATACTACAAACTTAGTCCAGAAATTATTTTGTAGAACCCTTTTGTCTTTTTCGTACAAAAACTGTTCTTTCCATCAAGTACAAAATAATTTTCCTAGAAAGTCCTTATAAAGTTCTACTTTTCAGATTTTTTTCATATTTTCTAAACTTACGGTTCAAAAGTTAGAGGGGGGACACATATTGTTTTTTACTTTTGGAGCGATTATTTCCGAAATTGTTGACATTATAAAAAAATGATTTTAGTAAACCCCTATTCATTTTTAAATACCTATCCAACAATATATCACACGTTAGGGTTGAAATAAAAAAAAACACTTCCGACTTTACATATAGGGGGGCTACCCTAATAAAACATTTTTTTCCAATTTTTATTTTACCACTTTGTCGGCGTGATTGATATACATATTGGCACCAAATTTCAGCTTTCTAGTGCTAACAGTCACAGAGATTAAGCGAGGACGGACAGACAGACATGGCGAAACTATAAGGGTTCCTATTTGACTACGGAACCCTAAAAAGACTAACAGACCAATATTTGTGCAATCTCATTGTGTTGAATATTACTGAGTGACGCTTGAAGGTCTGATATTCAACAGTCACCTCAGACCTAACACAGGTGAACTGCACAATTGGCAACAGCCGCCCAGCCGCTACGTTCGCGTTGCAGTGACGTCAACTGCACAAAATCTAATTTGCAACTAGATTGCAGACTGTTTGCATGGGCCTTAGCAGAAATAACGCGATTGTTTGATGCTTGGTCATGGACAAATATTTCAGTTAGGTCTCTGTAGGTAGGTGCCAATTAAATATGGAATAACGGTAATTGACCCTTTTTTTTAATTGAGATAAACTAGTGCTTGATTACGGTCCCACCTGATGGTAGGTAGCGATGCAATCTTTGATGGTGAGGCGCACTAGTTTATTAAGAGCCTATTCACTGTAGCCTTAAAGATACCCAAATTATAATCGGACGGGAAGACCGCAGCACTCAGCAGGCAGACTGTTCCAGTCCTTCGACGTACGCGGTATAAACGACGAGGCGAAACGCTTAGTCCGGACCGTAGAGGTTTCAACAACGTAAAAACCCTCATACATTTATTGACATTCTTAATTTAAAAAACGGAATTAAAGACATAAGGTCCCCGCACACGGGCCACAAAAAAAGCCGCTTCAAGCTTCTTTTTGTGGCGGCCTTTTATTGTGACTTGTATGCAACGGTGCCACCATAAAAAAAGCTAGAACCCGCTTCAAGCTTCTCCGGCCACAAGCTGTCGCGCGCTTCAGCTTTTTTTGTGGCCGCTTCTATTTTTTTTTTTTTGTGCCCGCTTCTAGCTTTTTTTTTCTGGCGGCTTTTTTTTGTGGCCCGTGTGCGGAGACAGTAAAGCTTTCTTTTAAATCGACATCTATCGTGATCATTTTTTTCATTTTTATCACACCTTTACCTACTGAAAAACAGTTCATTGATGGTTTTTTCAGGCTCCTTCGATATATTGGGAACAGGTCAATGTACTTTACTTTTAGTTTATCTGCTGCCTGGTATTGTCCTGTAACGAACTATTTCATAATTACCTGTACTCGTGTGACAAGAAGAAAGTGCCTCTAATGGGGCAGCCATTAGGGTTCTTGATCTTCCCATTGAACACCTTCTTGTACAAGTCGAAGTTGTTCAAATTAACAGCACCGTCGAATGTCAGCATTATCATTTGGGGCGTCTGCGAAGAAAAAATGAGAACGTCATTTATTAAGACGACTTTTTGCGCATTAAATTCGCCGACTTGTTGACGGCATTGAGGTCGATTTTTACTCTATTTATAGACCTCTTTTGAATAGTCTAAATAACGGTATTCTTATTATTGTCAAGGTCTAATTTTATTTTGTTAAAAAAAACAGCCGTTGAAGTTAGTTATAGTCTGTCTAAAATGTCAAACGACTTGGGTGATCTAATAAAATAATCAAATTCTTGAAATCTAATGTAGTCAACACTGGTTGAAGAATCAAGGTAGCAAAGAGATGATCATTGTTTACTCATAGAATCTTATAAAAAGTATTGTGTGTTATGTAATATATAACAAATTTTTTAATTCGTTTAAAATTTCTAAGTTGTTTAACTTTTTAGACAGACTATCAAACTTTGTGAATTTACATTGTCCAATCCAAAATCCACCATTAAGCATTAGACACATAGAATAAAATATTCTTTTCATCCCCCTATCTCGAAGAGTATTTATGCACTTGGATATCTGAGTGCAAAAGCCGTTTTTATCCACTAGATCAGCCATACTCAAAGTGTGGTCCGCGGAACCCTAGGGCTCCGCAAAGCCTTTATCAGGGCTCCGTGTGAATACAAATTATAATTTGGAAGAAAGTATAAAGACCTGCGGCCTTACCATGACGTGTTAAATTGTCTGACGTGCGAGCGAGACAGAGGGATGGTGCTATACGGCCTATATACCGACATCACTTTAATAGTTCAGTTTAGATCGTCAAGTGGATCGCCTTATGAGGTCGTGGTAGGATCTCAGTATTAATTATTTGTTTAATAAAAAATAAAAAGGAGTGTCATACCTCGAATTAGATTTTACTGTAATTCATTCAAAGTAAACAATTGCCCGTAATATTTTTCTAATGGCTCCGTCAAATATTTTGCCTTCCAATAGGATTCCGTTGGAAATAAAGTTTGAGAACCGCTGCACTAGATGATAAAGTAAATTGAGTTTAGAACATCGCGTGCACTAAGTTTATGAATTCAAAACATCATTAAACCTATTCACTTCTACCTCCATGGTGCCTTTATCAAACAAATTATTTTTAACTCAGGCTCAGAACTTCCTTGGTGTACTTTTTAGGGTTCCGTACCTCAAAAAGAAAAACGGAACCGTTATAGGATCACTTTGTTGTCCGTCCGTCCGTCTGTCTGTCTGTCAAGACCCTTTATCTCGAGAACGCCTGGTGGTATCGAGTTAAAATTCACGGGTCTCAGGTCTGCGGTTCCTTCAAGCTGTGTAGAAATGAAACTTCTAAGTTGACGAATAAAAAGGATACGGCCGTTTATGTCGCAAAAAAACGTATATTTCGAGACTTTCAAAGATCGAAATTCATAGGGTACCTCCCGATGACCCAGAATTCTGAAATTTGGCACAAAACAAGTTCTTATAGTAATATTTTTGTTATCTACAAAGAAATATCTTCGAGACTTCATTCGGGAATTTTAGTTTGCATGGAACCCTCAGTGCGCGAGTCCGATTCGCACTTGCCCAGTTTTTTTTTTTCATTTAGTCATTTCCTCGCTAAGATGGGTTGAAAAGTTACGTGTTGCACTCGAGTGCAAACATTTTTCACCTTGTGCTCTTTTGATTCTCTCACTAACGCTCAGGATTCTAATTTTTTAATGTTGCATTTTTAGAATCCTTCGCTTGCTCGGTCATCAAAATTGAGCACGCGGTTAAAAAGCAACTTTGCACTCTTGTATAACCAATAACTATTTTCGTCGTCCGTTCCTACTTTAAGTACTTTAGGTGGGTACTGTATATTATCATAAAAGAACAAAACATTAATTCAAACGTTGCTGATTTGACCCAAAAAACATTTTCGATTAGAACGCGTAGTCACACCACATCTTTGTCGCGTCAAGTTCGTCTGCGAAAGCCTTTAGTGGTATCGTCTATCGCATTAACACACCGTATTTATTTTCGCCTTTATGGACCGTTAGATGGGCTAAATAAACTAAGTAAGGAGGAGGAAGACTATTTATTTTTGGCCAAGGTACATTGAGTTGTCATAGGTAGGGCGAGGTACGACAGGCGGGAGCATTTTACTAGCTGTGTTTATGTAGGTACATGCTACTGCAAAGTTTTTTCATTCGCAACCAATGTTATTTTCTAAGAACAGAACGTTTTTTCTTTAAACGTACGATTGCTTCGAAACATTTACCTCACAAAGTATTGGCCATGAACGTACCAACATGCTATGTTATGCACATGATACGGCTTTTTAGCTATTTAACATGCACGACATAGCTTTTTATACATTAATATGCAACGGAGGATTTAATAAATACGGTCACAGACGAGATGCTATATAGGTTTGGATATTGTGGTCTATGGCATATTACGATTAATAAAAAACAATTAAGGCAGTTGTGAGCTCCATAAATCCGATGAGAGACGAAATTGTTTCTTGAAATTTATATTTTATTATGTACAGAACTATGTTAATATGGGTATTGAATATTATCAAGGCTGATTTTGTGAATGGCTTAGTGATTCGTTTAATTTGATTCCAGTTATACCTGTTGCATTAAATATTTATAATGAATTTTCAAATATATATTAAGAGCCATTCGTCTACGATTCAAGGAAATAATGCGATGACCGATCGCATAAAATAGGTGTTATATTAATTTATTTGTTTGATTCCAAGTGCTTAATAAATGCGAGTGTATATGTTTGTTAAGTATGTGTGCTAAATGACGCCATGAACTGATTTTGTATAAATGACACAATTGCACTAATATTATCCATATACAGATGAAAAGTATTTTTATCGCTTCTTAGAATAGAAATAAGTTTTTTTTAATACCCTTGAGATAAGGTTTTGCTATCACGCCGATGAACCCACTGGCTGAAGCTAGAGTAGCATATATGTAGAAAATGTATTTTATTAAAGCGTGGTTGTACTTACGTCCTCAGGGTCAAGACCTCCAGGGATGAGGGTGCCATCCTTGGAGCAGAAACAGTATGGCAACTGGCACTCGCTGGTGTCGCACTTCGTTGCCAAATCCAAAGGCGTTTCTGTTATCGGCGCAGGCGCTAAATAAAAATAAATATTATAATTACTGCAAAAAAGGGTTTACTTTTAAAACCATGGACAGGGGGTCCATGGTTTTATAAGCATTTCTATGTATGGCCTGGTAATGCCGGCAATAGCCACACTACCAATAGATAGTTTTTCGACGCCATATTTTAGACTGTTTTATTTAATATTAATTAGTAAGTATTTAATTTATTTCTTTTTTTTTTAAAGAAAAATTTAAAGACATTAAAAATAAAACTAAGTTCAAGAGTGCATATAACCTATAGGTAAACAACTAAAGTGGAGATGGTCAGGACATATGACAAGAGAGAAGAAGGAAAAATGGACAAGACTATTAACAGAATGGTACCCGCTAGACTGTAAAAGGAACAGAGGAAGACAAACCAAGTGATGGAAAGATGAAATCAGGAAAATAGCTGGTCCAACATGGACCTGAACAGCAAAGGATAGAATGGAATGGCGATCTTTAGAGGAGGCTTTTGTCGGAAGACTAGTAGAGGAGTAACTACCGTTTGCCGAGTTAAACATTATTTATATTTAGACCGCAAAAAATAGTTTTTAGGCATAGTACAATACTTTTGTTATCTAAACTAAAATCAACAATAAAGGCTTTATTTATTTATTTTAGTAAGTTTTCATTGTTTTTTGGTTTACAACATGTTATGTAAGAAACGCTCATCCTAAAAATAGTATGTACAGAATCGGCTACGAAATCGATTGCAGCTATTTTACAAGGTTTTATTTAGTTTCACCGGTCCCGATGTTTGTCTGTCATCAAATCTTGAAAATTAAATTTGACCCACTTCTCGATTACCGATTGGGCTGAAATTTTGCATGCATGTGTAAATCAGATGACAATGCAAAATTATTAGGACAAGGAGCTGATCTGATGATGGAACCGGAAGGTGACTATAGGAGCTTGGTAGTTAAACGACACAACCCCATCGAGTTTGGGCTCGTATGATTCGTCTTGACGAGCAGTAATTATATAGGTATACCGAGCTATAAAAGCTTGCTATGAAAAAATAATTTTTCATTACTCATACTCTGAAAGTGGGTCTGAAGTTGCCTGAGGAGCGGGCTGAAAGTGATACTTTTCATCCCTAGGGAGTTTTACTTTACAACTGACAGTTGTCAAATTATTAAAAAAAAACTAGTTCTATCTTCACATTTCTATTGAACCATGTTCCAATTTTCCATACAGCCAGTCAATCACAGCGCGATATAAAATTGAAATAACTTAAAGACAAGTATTAATTAAAGAATGTTATATTTTAAGTGATTTATTTGTTCAACTATTTCTTTAAAATACTTTATTTTTAAAAGATTACAATTAATTTCTAATTTTTCATTAACGAGGCTGAATAGCTGGCCGGCCGCAGAAAAAAAAAAAACAAAATGGCGGGAAAATGGCAATCAGTCGTTGGTTTTTTCGGGTTTTGTTTACGTTTCCGTACAACAGAGATTTGTATTAACACGTTATGTTTATCAGATTAAAATAGTGATTTAACGCCTAATTTCATAAGAGAAGAGGCTAAAGCAGTAGTGGAATACCTTTTATCGCCTAAATCAGAAGAAAGATACCTACTTAAAATCATAGGTACGACGACTCAGGTTTTACAAACTTTTTATTTTATTTTTAGTTTCCTCGTATTCGTAATGAAAAGCACAGTGTTTACCTCGGGGTGAAAGTAACCCATTTAACCCCTCGAATTAGCGACCTCGCTTCGCTCGCCCGCTAACTCCTTCTCGGGACGAAATGAGTTACTTTCACCCCTAGTGTAACAATGTACTATTTCATAAAAAGCTTGTTAAAATGTTTTTTTTTATCCTAAAATAATACTCGATTATTTATTTATTTTAACTTCATGTACAGAAGTGGTGGTGGTAGTGGTGGGTTTTTTTATTATTGATAGGCTTGCGTTTGACCACTATCTCACCTGATGGTAAGCGATGATGTGGCCGAAAATAGATGGAAGGGTATTTAAGGATTTAAAAAAAAAGTATAATTTCAGTACTTAGTTGAATTATGATGGTAACTTAATTTTGTAATGCGATGTATAAGAGTGGCGCCATATGTGAACTTAACCACGAAATCCTGCATCATACATTATTGTTCTACACTTTTTTTTATGGTGGGAAAATCATCTAATGGCAACCCCCGCACTTGGGCAGAGCGGGAGATAGTGTCGGACTCTTACTGACTAAAAACCCACCCCGTTCTTTCGTGCCTTCATACATAATTAAGAATGCTTTAACATATGTAAGTACACAGTGATTTGACAATTCATGTACAAAGGCAAACTAAACTCAACAATAAGTTTTCTCCCAGAAACCTTAAAGTGATAGAGAGAGATCACATTCGAGAGTATAATAGGATTTAGTCTATTACCTATTAAAATAAAATATCTTGTAAACATACTAATAAATACTAATAGTATGTCAGTTATGAAAGGAAAATAGTTTTTAATTTTCCTCCTGAAGACTTATAGAGGCTGGTGGGGGGAAAGGGGAAGGGTGGCGCAAAGGCAAGGAGGAAGATTTCTAGTGTAATTTGTGGCAAAGATCTAGAGGTATAAGATTCCTAAATATCAAGTATTACAATTAATAATAAACGTCAAATTAATACCAAAGTATTACAAAAGCATTGTAATATAGGTACCTACTTGTGGCGATGGGGCCGCATCTGGCCTCAACTTTGAAGGTACAGTACTTGCTGATGTCATCAAAATACAGTCCTGAGGGGCATCTATTTAGGTAGGGGTAGCCATCAACACACTGGAACAAAAGAAAAGTTACATAAAACATCACGCTTGTATTACTCACAGAGGTAGCACAAGATAGATAGGTACAGAAGACAATCTCATGTATGTACTTCACTTTTTATACCTACGCTCGGTGGACGCACACTAATGAGCGTTTGAGCCGGAATTGTTTGACGAGTGATCCGACACGCGACCGAGACATCGTGTCTGTGAGCGGTGTCTTTGTGTGAGTTGCTCGAGCGCGCTTTGTATGTAGATTGACTTCTGTATCTATATATTTTGTGGAGGTTGGCAGAGGTGGACTAAAGGATTGGTCGAATGAGTACCAAGAGCCCTACCACGAGGTCTTAACACGATCCATTCGATGACCTAAACTGAACCGGTAAAGGGCTGAAGCTATATAAGGTGTATAGTTTCATCCCTTTCTAACTCGCACGCCTGAAATTTTAACACATCACAATTGACGAAACGGATCTTGAGCGCTCGGCGTTAGAGGTGATCGCTTTGCGCATTCCATAGATTGTCAAGCCAATCGTCTTCTTTGTTAGATACATGCAGCAACGCAGGGAACGAATCAGGAGTTACGTCTATGAAACGATGGCGCGGCGAGCCAATCACTGACACACCCCGCCCCCGCGTCCCACTTCGCATCACTAAAGAGACCGTATATATTTGATTTATGCGTAACTTGAAGCCAGCGCTCAAGATCCGTGATGGCAATTGTAACACATTTTAAATTTTACCTTACCAAGATGTGTTAAAATTTCAGGCGTGCGTTCCTCATCCTTAGAACGCAAAGAACTACTGAAGGAACACAAGTGAGTTTTGATTCTAACATGAATTCTTCAGAATCAATTCTCAGAGCGGGAGCAGTTTTTTGATGATATCCAAAAATAGGGCGACCCTAGAGACGCCAGGTAATTCTTATGGGTATAACCAACCATACTCTTGATTTCGATGGTGGTCAAATTTTTTTTATCATGTCAGATTTCGACCCAACAGGTACTTATATGAACTTTAAACTTCGCCACAACCAAACGGCCTTCACTCCACTCAACATCTATATACATCTTTAAGATTTTAGTTTTTAATTCGCGTGGTGGAATTACGACCGAGGCCTGAATTCCAATAGTGGAAATATTATAAAGCTGATTATGCTATATGCTAAGATTCAGTGGGTCATATGCACGTTTATATATTACAGTGGGTAGGAAAACTGTGCCAGCTCCAGGGACTCAAACTGTAACCGTAATAAAGTGTTTTCACACTGTTTTTTAAAACAGTTTTAACAGAAAAACACTTTTAAAATGTAACAGATACAATAATGTTACCGAAGGAAACTGTAACCTTTTATATGTGTTATGACGTGCAACCGAATCAAACTGTAACCTGTTTATGTGTGTTAATAAGTGTTAATATGTGTAAGTGAAATAATTAGTTTTAGTGTAGCTTTGTAAATTGTAACTTTGGCAACGCTGCGTTTACCTGTTACACTTATTAACACTGTTAACACTTTTATATCTGTTACAGATATGTTAGGGTTACACTTTTGTAAGTGTTTTGGGTTAACATATTGAAAACACATTAATAAGTGTTACATATTTGATTCTGTTACCAATTCAACATGTAACACTTATAATTCTGTAATCTTTATGAAAGTGTTTTTAAGTCCCTGGCCAGCTCAAGTTAGCAATCCCCCAGCTAAGCACTAAGCAGGGTAATTATGGTGGGACCCTAGTGCTAGGGGGAAAACAAGCTAATGTCGTGAGTGTAAACTTGAAGAAGCCGCGAAACTTCACTACTTTGGTTCAGGGAAGGTTAACGCAATGGTTGAGCAATTGGCTGCTGCGATACCTGTCGTGAAGTCGATTCCCATACGTAACAAAAATTTGTATGGCCTACAGATGAAATGAAAAATAACAGGCTAACTGTCTAAGCTTATCGAGATCCACTGTTGACGCCTTGTGTATCAAGTTACTAGCTTCAGCCAGCGACTTTGCCTGTATAAAAGTCAAAATTAATCTAAAGAAACTTAATCCCAGAAAAATTCTAGGTGATATTTCCAGTACATGATTTTCCTATGTGCTTAGGGACATCAACATTTTTGTAGCCGTTAAAAAAAGGATAACAGACAGACAGAGTTTTGCAGACAGACTTTTGCATTTATAAAATGAAAAATTAGGGATTAACTTAAATGTATAATAAATCTTCATCACTAGAAATCCAGGGTTCAAAGCCGTTTATCGACGTACCTAAGTAACCACTTAGTAAAGTTAACGATTGCCATATGTACAAAAATCAAAAAAAAAACAAAAAACCAGTACGAAATCATTCGTTATTTCTTTGTACGATTGCTAAGTAGATACCTAAATTATGTAGAAGAAGATATATTTAACAAACATTTCTCGGAATCAATCTTTGCAAAAAGCGACGGCATCACATCTTACGTCTTAAATCTTACTTGGAAATAAAATAATAAGAATGATTTTACCTGTCAACTTCAATTTCCTCGGAAATGTTAATTTGAAGCCTTTCAAGTCATTTTATAAGTACATGAAAAACCGTTTTGTTTCAAATACCTACATAGGTTTGGTCTGAAATTATTTTATGTCATTTCTTGTCACTTAAGAGTAGTGCCGTAACTAGGGCTGTGCCAGCGGTGGCCAGGCATAGGGCGCAGTCCCTGTAGGGGGCGAAAAAAGGTTATTTCTAGTACTTTTTGTTTGTATTATACTTTTTTCTAGGAGAGCAGTTTTAGAACCTCGCACCGGGCGTATAAAAAGTCGTTACGGCACTGCTTAAGAGTACCTAGGACTTTAGGGACACTGATTTCTTTCTGTCTGTGAACATTAAAAAAAAAGAGCATATTCTTAATATACCAACTAGCTACTGTCAGCAGCTTCGCCCGCGTGATTGTTGGAAATTATTCCAATGTTCCCTTGGAATAATTTCCAACAATCACGCGGGCCAACCTATATTCCCAACATAAAAAGTATCCTATGTGCTATTCCAGGAAATACTTTGCCCGTGTACCAAGTTTCGTTGAAATCCGTTCTGTTGTTCAAGCGTGTAGAACTAACAAACGTACACACACGCACACTCGCTGACTTTCACCTTTTATAATATATTAGTGTGATATTATATCATAGTGTGCTAGTGAATATACCCATTTTTTTTCATTAAAAATAAAAATCATCGTAATCATCAATTTGATTTCTTCCGCTCTCCACGGAGTGTCAGACGTTGACTGACTAAAATCCACAGTGTTTCTTCAGTTGCCTTTTTTGGAGGGGCCTACGAAAATTCCTTCGAACAGTCTGTAGTAGCATCGGCCTTAACCAAAGTTACACAGGTGTATTAAACACATGACTGGAACCTATGACCTACAGATCATAAGTTAGGGCCGTTACCACTCTAGCTGTCACTGCTCCCATCATTCCTATTAGTAGGTCACTTTACACTGACAACCAAATCTGAAAAAACGAAAAGCAGAGCCAAAAGGTACTCCGGCTGGTAGGTATGAAGTACGTTTTACATCTCACTTTTAAGCAACAACCTACTACGAGTAAAACAAAAGAAGCACTACAATAACTATAACAAACAACTAGATACCTAGCCACGGTTATGGGTAGCCATTTTTATTTTTGAATCCGTCCAATTTCGCGGACGTAACATAAACTCAAGTGTAATCCCAGGGGGGTTAGTCACGCGGGGTTACGTTATTACATACAACGGCATACGAAAAAAGGGAATCCACCGTTTTATGCGAGAAATGTTCGGTGTTTGTCCATAAAAATATGAATGTAGCGGTTGTGCCTACCCCTTATGTCTATCTATTTATTCTTTATAGAATATGGGAATCGTAATAAGCGCCTCTGGATCTACCTGCCTCTGTATTAATACATGTTTATGATTTTCCACATATGCGTATCTTTTTTTTTATTCAGAAATCATCCAAAGACTTCTCCCTGGTGGAGTAGGAGCGCGTGTCAGTCTTTTACTAAATAAAACCACACCTGTTCTTCTTCAGTTACTCTAAGCGTTCTAGGAGCGTGAGTTTACTTTTCAGAAATTCCCCGTGACCCTGCCTTGCGGTCATTTACATACGTTGGGGTTCGTTTTCCAGTCTAACCAGTATGCAGGTCTAAATATAAGTTTTGCAATTAATACGAGTATATCTAACCCTTCTCAAACTAAGGCCTTTACCGGATCGGAATTGTATTTTTTTTTTGTATTTAAAAAATAATAACTACGGCCGATTTTCAATAGCTCGTTGACCCCACAGCCTCAAATTGACTGAACTCAAACCAACCAAGATCAAGGTTACAGTTTTTACCGAACACACGCGTTTTATTGAAATTATTTCAGGTTTTTTGCAACTTTTAAACGTAATCTTTATAAAAATGTAAGTATTCGGTTACGCGACCGTGTTCATTCAATAAAAACTTAAGTACATTGACATTGTAAGCCATCTTTGCACTTGTGTAGTAAGTACAATGACATCTTAGGGCGATGTATCTTCGGTAAGGGCTGCGGGATTGTTCGAAAAAGTTACCACAGCCCTGGAAAGCAAACGGCTACTGAATGAACATTGGTGGATGAGTGGATCTTAATCAGTAAGAGCCTGACACTCCCTTTCGCCTCTCCAAAAAACAGGCGATGCTTAATAAAGACATGATTATAACTGGTATTATCGTTACTATCTACTTTTATCGATGTGGGATGAACGTAGAGATATAAATAAGGGGACTGTACCTCTACCATGAGTTTAAAGCAATAATATTTGTCGATACTCGATACCAACCACGTAAATATTTTGTATGGCAAATTTTGGTTCCGTAAATGACCGCTAGAGGCGCTGTAAAATTTGCCATAAAAAATATTTATGTAGTCGGTATCGAGTATCGACAAATACTATTGCTTTACATTCATGGTAGAGGTACAGATCTGTAATTACAAATACCATGTAGGACGCAGGTAGCAATACCTGTCGAAGAATTGACGTGTCACACAGCGGGCCATCGTGCCCCCATCGACTTAACATTCAACGCCCATAGGTAATAAAGACGCGTGAATAACAAAACCCCTCAGAGGTCCGGCCACCAATACAAAAATACCTCAAATACCAATAGGTACCTACCTATACCTCGACAAATACTTACAGCGCATACGAAAAACTGGGTCCATCATTTTAACGTTCTCATTCCAAGACTTAACCATTGTTTAAATTAAACCAGTATTCCACTGGTTATTACGAAACCGGTTGGTCAAGATTCGAAAATGTCAATAAGCGCAAAAATAAATATTATACTATTTCCTTAATAAAACACTCGACTAACTAATTCATCGAGAGGTATGTAATATTTTTATCGTCCATTTGTAGTTATAAAAAAATATTATTACGAGGATTACGGCTAATCATAATCGAAATGATGTTCTATTGCCAATAAAATAAATAATTCGAATGCTGGATCGTATTCTTGTATGAATTATCTTTACGTTGATTAACCAACTTAGTGGTATATGTTGGCTAGACAAATAATAATGACTATGTGCTTAATTGATTCACACAACATTTAATGCTAGTAAAAGTATCCGTGTGAAGGTGGATCACTGATGAATTCTTTAAAATTGTTATGAACTAATTGCTTACGTGTTTTCCTTGAAATCATCAATTTTAAAAACACATTCAGATGAATAATTATACTGTTACGTATGTATAAATATACGTATCTGCATAATAAGTCAAAATCGTGCGATCCAACTACGCTGTTCCAGTTTATAAGATTTTTGTTTCATTATATTTAGTAATGGATATTCAAAGCAGGCAAATATACTGTGAAAATCGGGATACAAACTAAAATAAACCATTCGAATCTTTGAATATAGACACAGTTTGCACCATTAATATTACTGTGTAAGGTAAATCTAAAATTAGCTTTTCCAGCGAAATTGCGATCGCATTCTCGCTTTAGAAGATAAATCAGTGAGGTTTGGTAATCAAAAGCAAACAGTTGAATCTTCATTACATAATATTTATACAGGAAGCAGCTTATTTACCTAATAGAAAGATATGAAGGGTATATTTAAGCTTAACTAGGGTAACTACGCGGAAATTCGACTAGGCCAATTATAATTTTTCTCTAAATTTTTTATTGAGCGAAGTATTTAGGTACAGTCGACGACAACGGCTGTAAAATGATTGTCACACCACTTATAAAAGGGCTTTGTTCTTTTTGTGAGTTACGCAAAAAGGTTTCATCATTAGACAAATCACAATTTGAAGTAGTTTAATGGAAACATTAAATCGTAGGGGTCACTTAGCTGACCTTTAAAAAACATAGATGAAAATTAGAAACAAAACAATTCTTACTTGGTAAAACCGTCTGCATGTGGCTGGGTCAGCAAAATTTCCATTGCCTGTAGTACCTTCGGGACAAACAAAGTCCTCTGGCTTTTCTTTTTCTTTCTGCTGCTGGTAGCTTCCTAAAATCAATAAAGCAGTTTATAGTTCTGAAAGAAAACAACTCTGTGAGCGTTGTGTCACCTTGTCCTAGGTATTTAAAAGTCTGTCCTGAACAAATAGCGAGTTTCGAGCTTAACTCAGACAGGAGACTACAAATTCTTTACTTTATTAAGGGAAAACCTTAGAACAGTTTCTATTTGATTTTCTCAGAGGAATTTTCTCTTAGGTACACAAAGACGCACTTCTTTACAGTCGGATAAACATAATGTCGCATCTGGTAATTCTGTTCTTCAATTTGTAGTATATTTAAGTTTGCCACGGTGTTGTTGTGATCGTCCGTGACTAATTAAACCGCCAATAAATTAACCTCAACTTTTATTAAACTCATTTATTATTTTCGAACTTTTAATAGGTGCCAGTGCCAGCAAAAGTACTTTCAATTTCATTTTAGTATTATTTTATATTCAAAAGAGAAAGTTGTTACGCAAAACATTTCATAGTCCCGAATTGATTGAACACTATTGCTTAGGGAAGTCACGATTTAGATATTATTTATTTAATAGAGCTTCCTTATCAGACTTGTTATCACATTCCTATACCATAAAATCAAGATACCTAATTAACATGCGAGACGCTATTATATTATTTAATGAAGCGATTATGTATTACTTTAAACGTAATTTTATTTAAAATAATTCAAGGATTTATTTTTTAGCATAAGCAAATCACGGATATTCACCAGTTTTATTTTTAACTTTGAATGTGACAAAATGAGGTGTTTATCTGATAAATTAATTAAGGATTTTGCTACAATATTAAAAGACTGAGAACGTGGCAGCAGCTATAATGTTATACAAATTTCGACTACAATTAATAAACACTTTCATGAGCTAGATAAATGTACCTTTAATACATAACTGTACCTTCATAAAACTTTGAAGAAAACATATTTAATTTTTTTGGCCAAATACAAATCTAAAGCCGCTGGTAGACATTCGTAGAATATAAAAGCTATTAGAAAAGACTGACGCTAAGCTGTCTAGACATCTTGCCAAATTACGGCCAGTTAGAAAGACGTCTGGTAACGTCTGAAGCCTTGGTACCTCACGTCTCACTCCTAAAATACCACAGGGACTCAAATAAAAAAATGGTAACGTTTTCTTATTCTTTTACATATATCATCCACTTTAGCATAATAACAAGATATTTTCTTCTAATAAAGACGTTAGGAAGGTCTTAAAAATTCGGATTTTCTTAAAAAAAAAATTTCATAACTGATTGTGTTCTCTTATAAATATGTTCAGAATAATCCTAACTGTAATTTCCCTTGGGTAGCTAATTTATAATAATTAATTTTATATTAAAAAACTTCAACGACAAACATCAAAACGAAAAATAATTCAGCGGACCTCAACTTATTCATACAGCATTTTTCTAAGAAAACAATCAGCCGTAGACACAATAGCTCTGAGAGTTTTTGGTAGTCAATGTTTCCTACTCATTCAATTGTAGATTAACCTTTGACTGCTTATCTTACAGTTTGTAAACAGACAGACAAACCACATCGCATACCTCATTCATTATTTATAAGCTAACTGATTACAAAATTTAGTGGGCCTTCAGAGGCTTGTGAATTGATTGTATACGTCTGTTTAACGTGCCAATAAATTGTTAAATACTGAAGTAGGCATTCGTTTTGAAATGTACATTACTAACAACTACTGAAGTTTCTTCATGTTATGTACATGTATGTTTCGCGTTAGAAGTTACTTAAAGTAAATATTAAATGCTCCGGAGTAGCTCATGATGATGATGAATGATTGTTTTAGAAGTATACACAAATTACCTATAATTTATATTATCATACCATCCGAGACTGAACTGCAAATCGCAATAAAACCTATGAACATTTTATTTGAGCCTGCTACGTTAGAACATTCACCTTTAAGATATGAATTCGAAGACATTTAACCAGTAGACACTTTCATGCTCACACTACACATCCGTTAGGTTTTTTCTTTTGGTTTGTTTGACAGTTGTTAATTACTTTTGTTGTAGACTGTATTAGGTTTACGTCCCGAGGAGTTAGCCGCGCTTTGCCCCTGAGAGCTTTGAATTTACGAAATTCGTTTTGGTAAACCTAAACACTTGGAGGAGTAGGCACTTCTAAATTACAGGTGCAGACGTTTTGGCGTGGGTTTAATTAGATCTGAAGTTAATTTAAAAACTTCTGTAATTTTATTAATCTTATTTGTTGAGATTAACTTGCTTCAAGTTTTCTCTAACTTCATCCAGCTTTTCTAAAAATCCTACCTTCATTTAACACATAATTATCGAGCAAATGAGAATCGACTTCAACGACAAAAAAGCCTGCAAAGCTGTCGGCTATAAATTTCCGGACTAGAGCCTTGCAAGGTAAGTAGACATAAAATCAGATAACTACATTAAGTACCGACGTAAGTGTCAATATCCTCGATCGCAACCGGTCACAGGCCTCAATGTGCCTCAATGTCAAGTGAAAGAAAGGAGGTGCCAGACGAATTACAATCACGTCCATTATTCAGCCACATTTGACACTTTCTAAATATAACATATTATTCGTAATTCACATAGTAATGAGAAACTCTTCTGTCAGAGATTTCTGGCGCACACTTTCACATTCTACGTTATTTTATGAAATAGTAAAAATTCTAGCTAAACACGATGCATAGCTTTCACTAAGTATCATTTCGTTGTAACAGTTACGTTAACGACTAACAAATTGATCGCCGGACCGCTTGCATAAGATTACGAATTACGCATTGGTTCGGTTGATTTTTAATTCCTTATATGTAGAAACTGATCTAAGGTTATAATTTATCACTGAATTAGAGGTTCACAAATGAAAAAAAGTATGATATAATAAATGTAACTAACCATTGATTAAAATAGCACAAATGAGTAATATTCGCATATATGGTAGGCCGGCCATGGCGCTGGCGGTCCGCGTACTGATCACTGCGTGTATCGACATGGTGCCTTTCACCGGCGCGCGCACACTGCGCCGGCGCCGAGCCGCGCGCTGCCATCACCAGCCGACCTCCGCGGGCGGCTTTCTCCTCAAACCCCCTGACATTCGTCAAATAAAGGTAGGCGCTGCTTACGTACCGCATTGGTGTCAAATTAGGTTCCGTGTGCAACCAATGATATTGACAATAAATCGCTTTTAAATGGAAAGGCACTGATGCAATAGGTGAAGATGACCCTTACATAAAAACATGTAACTGCTTCGCTAACGTTGTCGGCTTCAGAACGACAGTCCACATGGGAACAGGAAACTTTCATAAACCTGAACTCTAGATAGTACGTAGCAGCTTATTTTTGAGCTTCGATTTCAGTCACCGTTTTCGTTAGCTAGGAAAAGCTACCTGCCTAAAAGTATTCACAAGCAATAGGTCTAAACTAGTTCAAATACTTTTAGGTACCCAATACAAATCGTCAGAAACGATCTAGTCAATTAGTAAATCACCTTGATGAATTCTGCGAATTTTATGCAAGTTTATTCTTCTAGATTATTCTTGCAGGTATTTCTGCATGTAAACAGGTCGTAGTTGCAAACACCTAATATAACCCGTCGTGATTTCTAAACACAGCTTCTTGGGTAGGTTAATCTGGTTCCTTCCTTTTACGCAGATGAAGGACAATAAAGCAGCAGAAAGAGGAAACGAAGCTTCAAAGCGTCACCACCATGGACTTTACCGACGCAAATACTTATTATTATCTTTGCTCTATATCGCGTCTGGCTTTCATGAAGACAGCGAGACCCTGGATAAACTATGCAGGCATCTACTTAGCTGCGTTTCGATGGCCGTATAAATAAATTCGGCTACGTTTTAGTTCTAAAATCGAACCCTATTGGCTGAATAGGAGTAAAGTTAAAATATCCACGTCCCAAATAAACCAGGAACAGCCTGCTTAGCGACAGTTAGTATTTTACTCGTAGCGAATGTCATCTGACCACTGGCTCCACAGCCCAATTAGTCGACCATTCCGATATCCTGCGGTTCTGTGAGCGTGTGTCCTGTGGTTCTCAATATCCGATAGCACTACTCAACAAAATTCAAACTTTTTTTTTAAATTCATCTTTTAACCCTTTAACCATTTACGTCGAATTGGTCCGACGAGTTTTCGTGTCCTATTCACCAGCGTGACCAGGGTTATGTATTAGCGACTGGGTACTACATTTTGATAGGTAACAGAAGAGCTGACGAGATGGAGTATTAAATTTGTTCGTGGATGTGCTACCCTGGTGGAATAAAAAGTTTATGTCGGTTTTATCCTAGTAGAGTTTAAAGGTTAATTGAAATTATATTTCACACACACAGTCTGCTTTATTGTGTTTTTACATAAACATAAACCAAGTTCATTAGTAAAAGTTTTCAGTCACATCTCAGTTTTGAGATAAAGCGCTTGGAAAAATCACGTTTGTTCTACAAATTCTTATTTTAAAGTGATGAAAGGCTGAGACTGACTGGATCTTCTTTTATACTGTGACTGTTGAGATATGAAAGTAAAGATGATTACCGAAAAGTGGTCTTGAAGTGTCTTCCTTTAAAAACGCAATCTTGTCGGAACCGTTTCGACTGATTTGGTGGTCTTTTTTAATGTGCTTGTAATGTCCGAACTGAGTGTTCGGACAATTACAACACATTGATAATACATACATTGTAAGTTAGAATTTTCTTTTTAATAAAAGGAATCTATTTCCTATTTACGGTTATTAATATTAAATGTCGCGTAACAGTAAACGTTTTGAACCGACATACTATCGAACTAATAAGCAAACGCACGCGCGTAAGTGTAGGGTTTTTCGCAACAGGATTTTTCGCACAAACGTTACATTGCACCAATAAAGCATCGACTGAATAAAAAAATCGTACAACTGAATTATCGACACACTGTACTCGATATAATAAATATCGAATCATTAAGTTTCGCAGTCAAATAGGGAAGCCGCGAAGCCAGAACGAATCGTTTTTTTTTTTTTTGTTTTTTATTAGTTGGGACTACACTGAAAAGTACAAAATAACTTAAATTTCGGAAGTCGGTGTTTCATAATAGTTTTGTCTCTTCGTTACTTACTTAACCTTTCAATCGTGGAAATTACAGACACAATAGAATGACAATAGGTGCGCGTTCGCTTGGGGTTTAATGAATTAAAACTGTCCAATCAAGTTTATAATTTTCTATGGTGAGACGGATTTTTTTTACGTTGCTTTAAAAAAAAAATTGTGGAAGGTTGTTCAGTTTCGTCTACTGAGCAAGCCCTTAAAGTTTGTGGAGGGCTGTCCCTTACACTTTGTATAAAGTGGAAAAGTAAGTAACCGAAAACCAACAACTATAAAGATTTTAAGATGTGTACCATCAAAGTAAATATAAGTTTAAATAAACCAACACAAATAGTTATACTTAGTAACTAATGCTGGCCGTACCAAGCACTACTTAACCTCATTTAAAGATGGCTAGCATTAGCTTTGCTTAGCCACAAAGCCTTAATTTAAGCCAGGCACGAGTAGCTATCTTATCTATCTACATCTCAATAGTGAATCGAGTGTTCACGAGTAAATAGGTACCTAGCATTCCTGTCTTGTTTCTCGAGGTGAAAAATAAACTAGTGCGATTCACCATCGCCGATTGCATCATTGCTTACCATTAGGTGGGACCGCAATCAAAAACTGGTATATATCGTTTAAAAATAAATTGTCCCGCTCTGGGTTGATCGAGATGGCGTGTCAGCATTTTATTGAATAAAACCCACCTGTGTGCCTTCAGTTGTCCATCGCATTCCAGGGCCGCGAAGCTTCAGATATATATATATATATATATAATAATAATAATAAGGATAGGCTTTTTTTTTTCGATGGGAAAAATCATCTTATGACAACCCCCCGCTCTTGGGCGGAGCGGGAGATAGTGTCAGACTCTTACTGACTAAAAAACCCATCCCGTTCCTTCAAGCCTTCATACCGGGGCTCGAGCGCCCTTTCGGATAACCCTGGCCCCAGTAGGCTTCGACCCGGCTGGGCCCCTGCTGTTGCTGACAACTCCTTGAGGCGCGCGGGAACAGCGCGCGCCGTCGACGACTTGGGCTTGGTCCGGACGGTTACCGGACGGCCGGACAGCGAGCTACCCATTGCTCACTGTCCGCAAGCCCGCGCCTACGGTGGCTGGAAATCGGGATCGGAATCCCGGCGGCGGCGGCGAGAGCGCCGTTGTCTGATGCGGTCGGCCTCCTCCGAGGGCACGGCGATGTATTAAGGATAGGCTCGCGTTTGACACTCACCTGGTGGAAAGCGATGTTATGGCCGACGATGAAGCACGGTTGCCTAGAAGCAGCCTGTTGACTTAAGTACCCCTAAGTTGTAGTTATTAGAAAACACAGACTCCGGCAGGGCAGAATGTCCCCCATCATGACGCGCAACGTTCAATCTACGCAACGCTACAACGTTGCCCAGTGTCCCGCAACTTACCTCCTAATATGTTATAAAGCATTCACGTGACGTGTAGTTGGTCAATTTGACAGCGTTTGACAGCGTTCCCCGTCATATTAGGCAATATTTTTTAATGCATCTGAGACTTTTCTCTTATAGCAGCTCCGCAGCATTGTTATTAAATACATATCTGATTTCAGTTTTTGACAGTCGGCAATTAACTTTAGTAATAACATACTACCTTTTTTTATGGTGGGAAAAATCATGCATTGACATCCCCCGCCCTTGGGCGGAGCGGGAGATAGTGTCAGACTCTTACTGACTAAAAGACCCACCCCGTTCCTTCTAGCCTTCATACCGGGGCTCGAGCGCCCTTTCGGATAACCCTGATAACATACTACCTCAATATGCATAAATAGAAATATGCATGAATAGTACATTGTTAGGGGTGAAAAAGCGAGGTCGTCAATAGTTCGAGGGACTAAATAAGTCTTTAACCCGAGATAAACACTGCTTTTCATTACGATTACAAGGAAAGTAAAAATAAAAACCTGAGTCATTGTCAAAGTTCCTCATATGATTTTTGTGTAAGTATATTTCTTTTAATTTATTCGGTAAAAGGTTTTCCACTTACTGCCTTAGCCTCTTCTCGAATCAGGTGATAATCAAATCTAAAATCGTACATAAACAAATATTTAAAGAAATAAAACTCCACAACCAAAAAAAAAGATCAGATTACCGCTTTCCCGCGTATTTTTTTTTTTGTGGTTGGCCGGCTATTTTTATCATTGAATAAATGGTTAATATTTTGTCAATACACTTACTCGAAAACCGGCTCTTATCGCATTATGATTAGTTTTAACTTACCTTGTTTATCACCCTCGTATTTTTTTTAAATTTATCACAAAAACGCTTTCATCATTCCTATTATTTTTTAAAGCAAAGTAACGAGGCGGATAGTTTTAAGTTTCTGCACTTTTTACAAAATGTTACTAATGTTATCTAGCCAGTAACCCTAGCCAAGTTGCTAATCAGAATGCTTCAAATATACAGGAATGACGTCGTTTTAACGCTCAGTCACGTGGTCAGAACAAAAGAATTGGCAACAAGGTCAACTCGAAGCGTTCGGCGCAAGCAAAACGGTTGTAATTTGGCTAGGGGGGCAGTACCCCTAGCCAAGTTGCTAATCTGCAATAGTTAACGCTTGTAGAATGCTTTAAATGCACAGGAATGACGTCATCTTAACGCTCAGTCATGTGGTCAGAGCAAAAGAATTGGCGACAAGGTCAACCCGAAGCGTTCGGCGCAAGCGAAATGGTTGTCTTGGCTAGGGGGGCTGTTTTTCCATAAATATCGAAAAGAACGAAATATGACCATTAAAGAATATAAATATACATTACATACCTAATTACCTATATCTGTCTGTCTCGCCAAGACGCCGTTTTCTGTGGCGAGCCGTACGGGGAAGAAAGACCATGTCGAACTTCTCTTTCTTATTAGCAGCTTATATTTTCCGTCGTTGTTGATGAAGATATTTCTTTTTTAATAGATATTAACTAGTTCTTGACTGCGATCCCACCTGATGGTAAGCAGTGATGCAATCTCTGATAGTGAGGCGCACTAGTTTATTATGAGCCTATTTATTCACTCTAGCCTTAAAGACACCCAAATTATAATCAGACGGAAAGCCTGCTGCGGAGCAGGCAAATTGTTCCAGTCCTTCAACGTACGCTGTGTAAACGACGAGCCGAAACGCTTAGTCCGGACCGTAGCAGTTTCAACAACGTATGGGTGGATACTATAATATAATAATAATATATTCCACAACTATCACACAACGCCGTCTAGTCCCAATCTAAGCAGAGCTTCTGTTATGAGTACTAGACAACTGTTAAACATACTTATATATACATTTCTAAATACATACATATTATAGATAAATTACAACCAGACACAGAACAAATGATCGTGCTCATCACTCAAACATTTGTCCTGGGTGGGAATCGAACCCACGACCTCCGGTATAGCAGTCAGGGTCACTAACCACTAGACCAACAGGCCTATCAAATACTACAATACTCGTCGTACGTCGGGATGTCCAATGGCAGAATTGAGTATGACGAAATCAAGTCATGAAATTTCTGCGCACTCTCCAAAATGCATCCTGTAAATCACCGAAATCATATATAATCGTTTCGTATTTTGTTTGCCAGATCTAAAATGTATTTAATGTCGCAAACATGCGCAATGCACTATAACAATTGAATCATTTATGAATCAGTTAAACACTGGCTTTTAGTTCAGCCTACTTTTGAAAATGTTTATTGTCACTTGTTGTAATGCCATTTCCCATGGCATTGGAACGTGACAATGAGCTCTTCAAGGTAGGTTGCATCTCTGTTATTAGATTAGTAGTAGATATTCATAACTATTCGACCTTAGTACTTACCTGCGTCCTTTCGTGATCTGATGGGTTACCATGACGTTCAAAGTAATGCCGGCCATACACGGTCAAACCTGTCATCCAAGCGGTATGATGCTACCGATTGGATCAGACTTGAACGTGTCTGGGAGTGGATCGGTATGACCAACATGTTGTCATACCGATCCGCTCATACACACGGTCAAATCTATTTGATCAAATATGCAGCGTCATACCGATTGGGCGCGAGGTTTGACCGTGTATGGCCGGCATAAGATTATTTCACTCTTATTTTACTTTCGGTAAGAGATGGCGCTAGACAACTTGTATAGCTCTGTCTCTTACACACACTGGAATAAGAATATATCGCAGTTCTTTTTCTATGTAATTTTACTGTAGTACCGGTACACAGGTACAGGTACTAACGTATGTAGGTACAAGAACCTCAAATAGCGCTAATATAAAAATCATATAGAGATTTGTATATAAGCAGTTTGTGGTTGAAGTGGACCATGGTCCAGGTCCAAGAGCTCATCGAGATTTTCGTGCATTCAAAAAGCAGCTATCAGACTCTTCTCCGACCATGGCTAGCCTTTTCTTTGGCCAACCAGTTCAGCATTGCCAACCCTTTTTTTGACTTGACTTCTCCCGCTTAAAGCCCACGGTGTTCCTTCAGGTGCCCTTTTGCGAGGACCAAGATAACTCTTCAAACAATCTGTAGCCGCCATAGGTCCTTCAGGCTCCGTCAATCTTGCTGACATCTTTTTGAGACGCATGTGGAACACAACGCGCCTCGCCGTCTTTGTTGATAAAAAAATATGCATTACGAGTGAAAATAAGCTTCATAATTCAATGGATTTACGGAAAAGATAATAGAAATAGTGTGAATTACACCTATACAAAGCTATTTTTATAGAGAGATGTGAAACGTCAAACGGTACTTCTTAGATTTGACGTGCTAATCAGTACCATGGCCTGAACCAGGACCCGATACCGAGGAGAAGAGATTGTCGTCGCCGGTCGCCTCTGGGAACGGCATTCAGACACGGCATTTCTTCCCGCCCGCCGAATCCTACACACACAGAAACCTTTTGAAAAAAGTCTGTCTGGAGGACCCTTGATAGACAGAAAGGACCGAAGAGGAGGCGTCTGGACCCCCTATTTATTAATTGGGCAGGAACCGCTTTAACGCAGCCCCTACTCACTCCAGTCTGAAATCCACATTTCGGAAAACCTTACCGATTTACGCTAATGTAGCGTTAACAGATAAAGTTTATTTGTTGAGATTTATTGCAAGCTAACGTATCTTGCAATTACAACAAGGTATAATTGCTATTCTTCAATTATCTGTAATTTTTTGTAAATCACTTAAAAACCAAGTTTACCTTTAAAAATCGAGTGTATTTTTTGTAAATGTAAATCATTTAGCAATTGTAGGAAGGCTCATGACATTAATTACCTAATAAACAACCAAACACAACACGACGTTTAACACACCTCGGCCATAGCTACTATAAATATGTAACTACCTACGAGCTTATTTACAGTCGACTCATTAAACTAAAACAGAATTTATATTAAAAAGTTTTAAAACCGGCCAAGAGCATGTCGGGCCACGCTCAGTGTAGGGTTCCGTAGTTTCCCGTCCGTCACAAATTCACAATAAGTGTACCCACTTATGAGGTTAGAAAAATGCCTGCTTAGACGATTCTACTACAAACTTAGTCCAGAAGTTATTTTGTAGAACCCTTTTGTCTTTTTTGTACAAAAACTGTTCTTTCCATCAAGTTCAAAATAATTTTCCTAGAAAGTCTACTTTTCAGATTTTTTTCATATTTTCTAAACTCTTGGTTCAAAAGTTAGAGGGGGGGGACACATTGTTTTTTGTTTTTTTTGCGATTATTTCCGAAATTATTGACATTATCAAAAAATGAGTTTAGTAAACCCCTATTAATTTTAAAATACCTATCCAACAATATATCACACGTTAGGGTTGAAATTTAAAAAAAAAACACTTCCTACTTTACATATAGGGGGGCTACCCTAATAAAACATTTTTTTCCAATTTTTATTTGACCACTTTGTCGGCGTGATTGATATACATATTGGTACCAAATTGCAGCTTTCTAGTGCTAACGGTCCCAGAGATTAAGCGAGGACGGACAGACAGACAGACAGACATGGCGAAACTATAAGGTTCCTAGTTGACTACGGAACCCTAAAAACCAGGTAATACATGTTTAATCCTAATTTATGTAGCTAAATTTTGTAATACAACCGCCATAATTGGATATTGTTTGTTGTAGGTTAACTAAGTTACGTACATATAATATGTTACCGACAATTAGTGATGTGCCGGATCGTCAAAAATGTATGTCCATGGACACGGATCCGGATACGGAAATTTAGTATCAAGATCCGCGGATACTTTTTTGACTGGGCTGTTGGTCTAGTGGTTAGTGGCCCTGACTGCTATGCCGGAGGTCTTGGGTTCGATTCCCACCAAGGACAAATGTTTGTGTGATGAGCATGATCATTTGTTCTGTGTCTGAGTGTAATTTATCTATAATACCTATGTATGTATTTAGAAATATATAAGTATGTTTATCAGTTCTCTAGTACTCATAACACAAACTCTGCTTAGCTTGAGACTAGACGGCGTTTTGTGATAGTTGTGTGAATATTATTATTATACGGATACGGATCTTAATTTTCTTAGTCAATCGTTGTCGTCGCGTGACCTTGAAGGGATAGTTAAGTATATAATATTGCTATGGTAACTTGCCAGAATATAATAATGATTGCAATTAAAGAGGTGGTTTATTTTTCATTTACTTACTACTCTGTCAAGGAAGTACCGGGAAAAGATCATTAATACACAAAATTTTTGTTATTCATCCTTTATTATAAGACTAAGTAAGGCCTATCGACCCCGGATACATAGCTTCATATAGGTACCTACGCGTATATGTCTTCATACGCTGGATGTACGCCTGCGTATGTAAGCGTTGTAAGCTTACCCTTACATAGCTAGTTGTCGTCGTAGCGAAGAGTTTAACTTTTTTGTTAACTATCAGGGCTATCATTGTAATCACATTTAACGCCGATTCTTACTACATGGAATCTTATTTCCAGTCGATTGACTAATTTTATATACTTACAAGTAGCTTCTGCCAGCAGCTACGCCCGCGTGAAAGTAGGTTTTTCCATACAAACTTTGGACCCCCGTTTCATCCTCTTAGGGGTGGAGTTTCGTAAAATCCGTTCTTAGCGAATGTCTACGCCCTATTAGGAACCTACCTGTTAAATTTTAAGTTTGTAGGTGTTATAATTACTGAGATTTCGTGATTAATCAGTGAGTGGTATTTTGCTTTTATATACGTGGGGACTCTCAGAAAGTTTTGAGAAACTAAAAAACTAACTTTTTTGGACAAAATATTTTTAGGTACTAAATCTTTTCGAAGAACGCTCCACCAGCCTCTATACTAAGTTTCATGCGTCTGAACTGATTTTCCAAACATTTTTTCAGTCTGCTGCAAACATCTCTTCCACGGCTATTCGAGAAGGCTCCCAGCGCGTCTTCCGGCTATGAAAACTATATCCCTTTCAGCAGATTTTTTATTTTAGGGAATAAAAAATAGTAACACGGTGCCAGATCAGTACTGTAAAGAAGGTGCCCCAAGACTCTGACAGGTGTGGTGTCTAGGAAGTCCCTCGTGCAACGTTTTACTGTCTCGCCCTTTTACTCGGTACGAGTGATCAACGCATTAGTATTTGTGGAGCAAAGGCCTCCCCTTTCCCCTTCCAAACTTTATTTGCGATTCAGATAAATCTTCGTGAATCAATTCGGGAATTAATCAATTTTCACAGGATTGCGTTGAAATTAAAATTATATCTTGAGGATATAATTTTAATCTGCGGTCCTTTGAAGCTGTGAAAAAATCAAGCTTCTAAGTTAACGAAAAAAAAATACGGCCGTTTATTATATTATTTCGACATCCTTATTGGAATCAATCATCATGAAGCAAGGTCTCATAGCACTAATATAGGTAAAATTCTGAAAACTGAAATTTTTTTCAGTGTCACAAAAAAAAACTGTTCTTGTGATTTGGAAAAATCTTCGTAACTCAATTTGGGAATTGAACTGTTATCATGTGTAAATTTGTACGGAAACCTCAGTGCGCGAGTTCGACTCACTGTTTTTTTTTGACTTCCGATAGATATATTTAATCATGAAACAATTAGATATGGTTTTTTAAACAATTACTGAAATGATTCTAAGCATTTATTCAGTCAATTTATTTACTGCTTGAGGGAGAGGGGTGTAAAAAAAAATGGACGAATATGCCTCTTGGCAACATCCAGAATCATAATCTGCATGCTTTTCTGAGTCCGAAACCATTCACAGAAGGCGGTCCTCATATTTTGCATACTGAACTCCCTTTGGCGCCTGCTCTACCCTTAGTTCCGAATTACGTCAAAAGCGATTAAATCTCGAATCCAACCGAATTTAATAGTCACAAATTATAAGGATTATTGAGCACTGTTTGTGACGTTGCGCGTTGGTCGGATTCGCGATATAATCGCTCTTAACGCAATTCGGAACGCGGGGTAGTGTGTGTATCCGATTTTACTCCTTCGCGGCCGACGTGTCGCCGTTCCAAACGTCAAATTTGACATTTGGGAGAAATACAACTCCCCGAAGAAAATAGCGTAAATGAAAATAAATGTTTAACTTGTGAAATTAGACAGATATTCCAATTTAATGAAAGGATTGTTTGTTTAGCAGACCAAAATGAGTACTTTACGGGAACGACAGCTCAGTGCGTATAGTGAATTAATGTTATTTTACGATTACACGTAGTGTACGTATGGATTATTTATTTGTGTTATAATATTACAGATGCTTTGAAGCAAATGCTGAATTTGAATCAGCCTCTAACAAAGAGCGTAGCATCTGAGCCTACGTGGAAAGTGTTGATCTACGACAGAGTGGGTCAAGATGTTATATCTCCACTGATATCTGTCAAGGAACTTCGAGAGCTCGGCGTGACTCTGCATGTGTGAGTAACAGTTAAAACCTTGTACTTGAGACCCTAATTACTGGTACTTATCTAGGCTAGTCCCTGTTTATCCAATTAGACAACCTGACACATTGCCAATAGGAGTTAAAAACTGACAAACTTGAAAAAATCACTGTCAAGCTGGAATTATTATAATACATATAATAAATTCTGGAATTAACTGAATTCTGGTTACAAAATGTTATGGAATGTACTGTCAGACTACAAATAATAATTATTTTTTAACAACACATAATTTGGTAGGCTCTTGATACTGCAATGTGTTATCAGTGCTTAGTTTGTTTTCTATAATTGGATTTCAAAAGCATTAGAAGTTATAGAGACCACTTTTTTTACTGAAAACTTCCTCACACACAGATTGGGCATACGATGTGAAAGTAATACTGATTGGGTACATCAGCTGTTTAATTGGCTTAGACTCGTATTACTTTACCAATAACATTTTTAAAAAGTGTCTATAAAATTAAATTGTTAATTTTTGTTTGTTAAATGCTATACATAATCTTTTATGTGATTGAAAAAAATAGTGTTAACATAAAAAATATTATTGCTATAAAACATTTGAGTAAAATAAGTACTTTGAATACCTACTTTATATCGCAACTTTCCACAATAGTGATTTCAAAATTGATAAATTTTCTCTATCTTCAACCAATATTGCAATTTCAGTCAACTACATTCTGATCGGGACCCTATACCGGAAGTCCCTGCTGTATACTTCTGTGCCCCAACTGAGGAGAATCTTGGCCGAATCTGCCAAGACTTAGATAATGGCATCTATGACCAGTATCACTTGAACTTCATCTCACCCATCACAAGGCAGAAACTTGAGGACCTGGCAGCATCAGCCATCCAATCCAATTCAGCTGTGAACATCCATAAGGTGTTTGACCAATATTTGAATTTCATCTGTCTGGAAGATGATCTTTTTATTATGAAACATCAACAGTCAGATGCATTGTCTTATTATGGTAAGTTCTTATTCAACTTTAATTATAACATGGATAGAGTTTGAAAACCTAACTATATAAAACAAGGCATTATTTTGCATGCCTCACGGTAGAATGTATTGGATCCTTCTCTTACTTAACCTTTCAATCGTGGAAATTACAGACACAATAGAAAGACAATAGGTGCGCAAACGCCGGCGTTCGCTTTGGATTTAATGAATTAATACCATATTTTTGTACCTACATACATGGCAAATAATTTAATTTCATTTGTTTAAAATGGACATATCAACCCTTTTCTGAAACAATATCATAAGCAACAATTTGCATTTTTTTTTTTTTTTTTTCATAAATATGTGGTGTATTCCATACCCAAAAAATATTTACATTTTGGAATAAGAAGTTTGTATTTTTTTAGAATAATATTATCACAAATACTTTTTTAAAATGCAAGAGAAACGCCATTATTCTGTGTGATCCTCATATGATTTGACCGTTACATGTTTATTGTATGGACTTTAAAAGAGACACTTTGACCTCTAAGGTCTGAGGTCTAGTTGGGTTTGGTGTTTTTCCTCAAGGTAGACAGCTACGAAACACTGGCCTCATCTAGTTTAAATTGACGAAAATTGGTGCCTTTTAAAAACCTATTTGCAAAATAAACATCATTTATAATTCCTGCAAAAAAAATGCAAACTTTGTCTTACAATTTTCTTACTAAAAAGGATCAATATTATATTCACAATATTCTTAATTGGTGTAACTTGGAAAATAAATACTTACCTATCACTTAATTATACCTCTAAATCCCCATTATTTATTTGGTGCTGAACCACACCTCTATTAGAGAGGCCTACTGTTATAATAATAATAAGTCCAATTAGCAACCAATAACATAATCTGTGGGATTGTTCAAAAAAGTTACTGTGGACTTCGTGAAAAGCTGAAAGATCACTGGGTTTTATTCAGTAAAAGTCTGACACAATCCAGTTTACTGTCAAGATACAATGTCCGGTACTGGTCCAGTGTGGCTGTCAGTTTACGTGACAAGTTGTATGTCGGGCTGGTGTTCTCAACTCCACGTCGATAGCGTGTGTTTACGTACAGGTATTACAAGTTAACTTCTCACTATACTGATAGTCACTGCGCTACAAACTTGATGGTATATGGGACCATGTGAGGTATTCCTTCCAAAGCAGGAGAAGTCATTTGATAATTTCCCACATTAAAAAATAAAGTGGGCTGCTACTGTTGTATTAAGAAGAATCAATAATAGTGTGCTAGATTGATGTGTAAAGAGTCTACTGAAAAGACTGATGGTTCTAGAATCAAGAAGTTGTAAATATTTATAAATGTTCGTCTTATAGTTCCTTTCTCTTTTTCTTTGCAGCTATAAACAGAGGTGACACAAAGGACACTGAAATGGAGGCTATCATGGACAATATAGTTGAAAGTCTGTTCTCAGTATTTGTGACATTAGGTAAGTTAAAGGTTATCTATATACTTTATTAGCCGTCTGTCACTCGCGGTGAACCGTGTTTTTGGTTAGTAGTCCGCTAACTCCTATTGGTAGTAGCATGATGTTATCTAGCCTGTAGCCATCCTCGTTAAACGAGCTATCCCACACTAAATTAATTTTTCAATTCAAACCAGTAGTTCCTGAAATTAACGCATTCAAAGCAACAAACGGACTCTTAAGCTTTCGGTCGTATTCCACTAACTGTAATATTAGTAGGTATCTTATAATAAAGCGGAAAAGATTTTTTGTTTCATAAAATGCGATAATCTCACTGATTCTCGCCAAATTCTTGAAATGCCAGTTAAATAGAAAAAAAATCTTTCTGTGTGGGACGCAAACATGAGCTGTAAGATGAGAGTATAGACTTGACTTACAGAACCGGAGCAGTAGCCAAAAACACGGGGGACAGCTAACCAGTTTATAAATTACGAAAATCAGTTAAGCACTAAAATTTTCTAGTCTCTATTAAAAATAACACGAAGTGGGTTTGAAAATTTGCCTTAGTGCAGCAAATATAAACTGTTCAGTGTTAACCTAAAGTATTACTTATCTGATTTCATTTTTTTTAATTTTAGGTAATGTTCCTATAATAAGAAGTAGCAAAGGTAACGCCGCAGAAATGGTGGCGAAAAAGCTCGACAAAAAACTACGAGAAAATCTCTGGGATGCTAGAAATAATTTATTCCACGGCAACACTGGTCAAGCAGGATCATTTAGTTTCACTCGGCCTATGTTGATTCTGTTAGACAGGAACATAGATATGGCAACACCACTACATCACACATGGACTTACCAGGCCTTGGCACATGATGTCTTAGATTTATCATTAAACAGGTATGTTTTACGATAATATCAACTGATAATTGATTTCGTCAAGATTATAGATAATATTTACCTAATGTAGTTAAAATTTGAATGCAATATAAAAATATATGTGTATATTTTATCCTCAGAGCAGTGGTACCTGAAAACCAAACCCCTACAGTACAGGAGCAGAAGACAAAGACGCGGGTATGTGATCTAGACTCCAAAGATCCCTTGTGGACGGAACATAAGGGCAGCCCATTCCCCACCGTTGCGGAAGCTATTCAAGAAGATCTTGATAAATATAGGTAAGTTCTATCAGCCTGTTCACGACTTCGGTCTTAGTCATCATTAAGCGGGCGCGCGATACAAATTTTCATAATTTTGTTCGTACCGCTCACCGCACCGCGCTTAGCTACCGCTCACAGCGGCAAGTTCGTAATGCTCAATCAACTCGGCCTATCGCAGTCAACTGCCGGTACGCTTCATGCCGATCCAAGCGGGACTTCGGTCTTAGTCATCATTAAGCGGGCGCGCGACACAAATTTTCATACTTTTGTTTCTACCGCTCACCGCCCCGCGCTTAGCTACCGCTCACAGCGGCAATTTCGTAATACTCAATCAACTCGGCCTATTGCAGTCAACTGCCGGTAAACTCCAAGCGGTTCTAAACCGGCGATTAGAACAGATTTAATGAGCCAGTCAATCTCGACCTTTTTATAGCTATCTTCCCGAAAAGTATCCCAATTACACCATTTCAAGCTCCTTTTTACCTCAAAGACTTGTGGCGAAGAAGCAGAAGACTTTAGGATGCTTAAACAGATTTTAAATCTTACTAATGTTATAAACGCGAAAATTTGTATGTTTGTTACTCTTTCACAGAAAAAATACAGAATGGACTTTTATGCAGTTTCATCAAAATCCATTCTGTAGTTTTGAGGTTGACCATGGATAGACCATGTTCTAGATTAGCACATATGGATACTTTTTGTCCCGGGAGTATGTTTCCTTCGGATAATTTTCTACTATCATGCGGACGAAGTCGTTAGCAACAGCCAATCCTCCATAAATTCACAATTTTAGAACATATTTAGAAATTACCATTCTGTCCAACATATCAGTGCCCTTTTTAGGGTTCCGTAGTCAACTAGGAACCCTTATAGTTTCGCCATGTCTGTCTGTCTGTCAGTCCGTCCTCGCTTAATCTCTGTGACCGTTAGCACTAGAAAACTGAAATTTGGTACCAATATGTATATCAATCACGCCGACAAAGTGGTAAAATAAAAATTGGAAAAAAATGTTTTATTAGGGTAGCCCCCCTATATGTAAAGTGGGAGGTGATTTTTTTTTTTAATTTCAACCCTAACGTGTGATATATCGTTGGATAGGTATTTAAAAATGAGCGTGGCCCGACAAGCTCTTGGCCGATTTTTTTTTTTTCTAAACTAATCACCTCTTTCCTACAGGAGCTCAGAGGCTGAAGTGAAGAAGTTAAAGTCCTCCATGGGTCTTGACGGCGAAAGTGACCTCGCTCTAAGCATGGTCAGCGACAACACCCAACGACTGACAAGCGCCGTCAACTCCTTGCCACAACTTATGGAGAAGAAAAGGCTTATCGATATGCACACTACTATTGCTACTGGTAAGTGCAAAATAAGCTAAACGGTATTGTTGCAGATCAAGGAGAAGATTGCAGGATGGCTTGCTCGCGACGAAGCTCTCAAAGGAACTGTGGGAGGCCTTTGCTCTCTTCTTTGTTGGTATCACACTTGACAGTGGTTGTGGTCATCACTTCAGGTGTTGGTGGCAAACTTCATGACAAGCTACCACTCCTCTCTGATGGCCACCTTCTTCGTGCATTCGTGTAGTGATGATTACCTGTTCACTGCAGCTTTTATCTGGTCTGCCCCCCTAGCCAAGTTACAACCGTTTCGCTTGCGCCGAACGCTTCGAGTTGACCTTGCCGCCAATTCTTTTGTTCTGACCACGTGACTGAGCGTTAAGACGACGTCATTCCCGTACATTTGAAGCTTTCTACAAGCGTTAACTATTGCAGATTAGCAACTTGGCAAGGGTACTGGTCTTTGCTCTACAGTGGGCTTATTGAAGCTAACCAAAAATTGATGCGCGGATGTAATACATACGGCAGACGCCAATTCAAGACTTGGTCTTAGCCTACAGCTCACTATCTCATCTGTAAAATACTATAAAACTTGTGTAAACTGATTTTTGCATGTGAGCTTGCGTTTAATAATATCTTTTATGAAAAAGCTTTAGTATACTCTCAAAGAGACAGTATGATGTTATAAGAACTCAAAACCACTTTTATTTTTCCAGCTATCCTAAACTCAATCAAATCCAGGCGACTAGATTCATTTTTCGAATTAGAAGAAAAAATTATGAGCAAAAGCAGCGGTATTGAATATAAGGCTGTAATGGACCTCATTTCGGATCCCAGCGCTGGGACTCCTGAGGACAAAATGAGGTTGTTCATCATTTATTATCTGTGTACGACACAGATACCTGAAGACGAATACAAGAGGTTCGAGGCTGCACTTGTAAGCGCCAATTGCGACATCAAGCCAATGTCTTACATGAGGCGGTGGAAGTGAGTAGAATTTATAAATTTTATAATGACTCTTATTTATAGGTAGTTACGAGTTCATCCCTCGGAACTGACTTCAAATTCGCGATTAGTAAGACGGTAATTTAAATCGTTTCGTACTAGTTCATGTTGGGTAAGTAAGATGAATGTCGCCTCATGTTGACAGTTCCTTTTATATTTAACTAATAAAACCCGACAGATAAATTTCGGGCTGTTATGTATGTTAAAATCGCGCAGAGACCTCCGATTACGCAGCATGTCGTAGTATTTAGTTTCTATGTGACGCCATAGATGTTGCTGCAAGTCTACATTATCCACTCTTTTTATACAAATTTTGCAGACCTTACCGTGACATTTCAAAATGTCAGTCATGCGAGCGAGAAAGAGAGAAGGAGCTATACACTCTACATAGCTCCATCCTTTTAAGATAGGGCCTCAATGTGAATTCATCAGCGAAAAGCGTAAATGGTTCAATATTTCTCCATTCATGTTAACCTTTCGAATGTCTTAAGTTACACAGTTCGACATAAGCAATTGTCTTTCTATTGTGTCTCTAATTACGGCATTCAATGAGTTAATAGGATCAACATGAATCAACATGAAGGTCAGAGTCCCGGTCTAAATTTCTAGAAACGGTTTAATGGAGAACGATAAATAGTAGATATTGGGCCTACGTGCAGTGGCGTAACTATAGGGTGGGAATGGCAAGGCTGGCAAAATGCCACGGGCCCCTGGAAAGTGGTGCCCCCGCGGGCCCGGCCCTAGAGGCCTTGAGCTCTGAAGAAGTAATATTACGAATTCAAGTAAATTATTAAGATTTATTAAACGCATTCATAAGAAAAGGATCAATTTCCCGTGATATTTTGCTAGCCTTACCACTTTATAGAGACGTCACAGGGAAGCAAACCTTCAGAGACGAAATATAAGTCCTCGTATGTGTATTAGAGAACTAACCGATTTGTTAATAATCAAGAATATTTTATGTCTGTACTTCAGTAATTTAACCTAATTAAGTTACATTTACGATTTTTCTCGGGCCCCATATCCAATGATTTTGCCACGGGCCTCGGATGGTATAGTTGGCCACTGCCGACGTGGGGCCGACCTTACTTCTCTAATTTGCCTTTAGCTTTACCATGTTTAGAAATTTCTTTTAATATTTTTTAGTACTCCCAGAAGTACTTCTTTTTTACATCTACAGACACGAGCTGAAAATGTACAATCGAGTCGAATGCTTTCGAATAATCAACGAAAGCAATGTAGCCTCTTTCTGTTTTCTTCATACTTTTCGATGATTGTGTCAGAGTAAATATATTAAGTTTTTAGCTAGATTGAGTTCTAGATTGCACGTAATTCTTCTAAACAAAACTTATGTGAAAACTGTACGTAGTCTGTAATAAGCTTATAGGCCTATAGTTTCCTGTCTTCAATAGTTCCTTTCTCTGATTTTTTATTTCTTAATATTATAAGACAGTGTTTCGATCAGTCTTTAATAAACTGAATGCTAATGTATCGAACTGGTAAACCTTGAAGAGTTCTATCGTATAAAGTCCAAGGCAGCATTTTTTAAATTGATTTTTAATTTGTTATAATTTTTGCATTATGTTATACAACATTATTTTTAGTATTGCGAAACCTGAATATAGTTTATTCAAAATCAGTTACGGAATCGATTTCAATAATTTTTACACCATGTTATATTTTTTCCCAAAAATATTTTGAAAAGGTCACAAGTTGTACACCATAGACACAAAGTTCAACACAGCAGGTCATAGCGAGCAATAAGAACCAGCGCACAGCTGGGTGCAGAAGCAAAACAACCCCCCAGTCGGCCACCCGGGCGACAGAGGGGGGTTGTTTTGCTTCCACACCGTGACCATGTATTTTGAGCGGTTGCGCAGAAGTCAAATTCTCGGTGTCTTTAGCGGTGCGAAGTGAGACGAGGGTGCGGGGAGTGTCAGTGATTAGCTCGCCGCGCTATCGCGTCATAGGTGTCACTCCTGATTCGTTCCCTGCGTTGCTGCATGTATCTAACAACGAAGACGATTGGCTCGCCAATGTATGGAATGCGCAAAGCGATCCCCACTCTGACGCCGAGCGCTCAAGATCCGTTTTAGTAATTGTATATATGTCGCCAACCAAGTACCATAACGGGCTTATAACTTCGTGTTTTTTCTTAATGCAGTTTTGAACTTTTATACATAGATTCACATAACAGGTAGGTATTTACTTGATTTTTTGTACTACTGTAACTTATTTACTGGGTAAGTTAGCGTCATGTTGCCATACAAAAAAAGGTTATGATTTAATATAGTTTTACTTTAGTGTAAGTAGGTTACAATGCGTAATACAGTGATGGGGTCATTTTTTTTTTCCAAAAATATTTACGGAAATATTTTTATCCTTCACAGAGGCTTCACAAAAATGTCCAGCCAGTACGAAGGTGGTGGCACAAAGACTGTATCCATGTTCTCCAAACTGGTGTCCCAGGGATCTTCGTTCGTGATGGAGGGAGTTAAGAATTTAGTCGTGAAGAAACACGTGAGTATTGTTACGATAACATTTTCATTATGCTGTTTCTAGGTTCACAGTTGTTACTGAATCATAAAAATTATGTGTGTCGAATTGGTTACTAAAGGTTGCAATGGTAACTGGACGTAAATCAGGTGAATTTGAAGTTAGCAAATATACACTGAGTTTTATAAGACTGATTGAAGATGATTTCCGAAATAATATATTTTGAATGGAGAACTTTTACCCAAAAGTAGTACAGTTCAAGTTAGAAAACAAACTTGATTATATTAAAAAAAAAAAAAATCTGAAGAATAAATTTTAACTCCTCGAAATAGGAAAAAGAATTGACAATCACGATTCTGGTTAAAAAAAATTTTTTTGTATAATTCGTAAATAAATTAAATTTAAAAAATATCTTGTTTTTGGTCACCCTACCCAATTTCATCGATTTGACAGTACGACGTTACAACATGGCGTAAAAATCGATCCTATTCTTATTTGGAACGCATATAATACATATTTATGTATTTCAAGGAGTAATTTTTTTTCTTCAGGCATTATAAAAGTTGCCCATTTTCTTGCTGCAAAATCTGCAGTATCCCAAATTCTTGTTAATATTTTTACTGAAACCGAACTCAAATTCGTCGACAAACTCTACAGAAACTGCCAGTAAGTCGTGCCGTGGAGGCAGCGCTAAACGGTGCCGAGGCCGGCGGTGAACTTCTGTGGCTGGACCCCCGCGCGGCGCGCACGGACGCGGCCGCACGCGCGCGCGCCGCCAAGCACTCCCCACCTACTGACGCTGTCGTCTTTATCGTAGGGGGAGGCAACTACATCGAGTATCACAATCTTATTGACTTGGCTAAGGTAATCCTTTTTTATTTGATCTTTTCGTATTAGGGCCAACGCTACGTTACGCGGGCGCCCGCGAAAGGCACCCGTCGCAGGGACAGGCGCGGTTTCCGTGGGACCGCAACGGGTCCCGTCGCGGATGCGTTCGCAACGTTATTCGGGCATCTCGATCTTTATATAACACATTCGTCTGGTTCCATGTGGTAGGGCGACACTGCATTTCCAGAATTACCCTTTCAGTATCAAAAGACATTTTCCTCCGTCGTTCTCGTGCGTTCGTACTAGTGTTTAAGGACCTATTACACTGCGCTGAATATCGCGTGCGATGGTACTATTTTTCATTCATAGAAAGACAGTCTAGTGTATGGTTCGACGTATCGCGTAGTGTAATAAGAGTTAGACTGTCTTTCTATGAATGAAAAATAGTACGAGTCGGAATATCGCACGCGATATTCAGCGCATTGTAATAGATCTTTTAGTGTCCCCGCGCAGATCTCAGTCGCACAAAGGCGGGCACCGGAGCACGGGCGCGGGGGTCCTGGACGGGACACTTCGGTATGGGATCGCGCGGGCGCCCGCGCAACGCAGCGTTCAGCCTTACTGATAACTGTCAGTCTAGTTTCAGTCCAAAGCTAGTATGGATCAATGCTTGTTAATTTTGTCTAGGACGTCCCGTTATTTTCTGTGGTCTGCCACGACGAGCTACACTACTATTACTTGTGGGCTCCACATTCATAAGTAGTTATGACGTTTTCTTAAAGAAATTAATTTCGTACATGCGTAAATTAATACGAGTTTTGAAAAAAAGGTACTTTATTTTTTTATTTTGTCTTTACAAATCGATCGTGTTTCATGTACCGGATCGACCCTCCACGGGATTAAAACGATCAAAATTTAAGGATGTATAGTGCAATGTTGTACAAACAGCGACAAAAGTTTTAAACGGATCTTTGGACTTCTACTAGCAGGCTAGCATGGACTCAACTGTGTGACTTTGAATATTATTGATATAGGTACTTATAATATCTTCTGGAATCAGAAAGAGTACTTTCGGTCTTCGCAAAGTTGTTTCAAATCGAATCCAGCTGTCTCGTCTAGTTTATATTTACGCGAAACCAAAACATGTTCATCATCATTTCAGCCGATAGACGTCCACTATTGGACATAGGCCTCCCCAAGTGTCACCCCAATGACCGGTCCTGTGCATCTTCGCATCCATCGGATTCTCGCAACCGTTACCAGGTCATCGGTCCACCCTGTAGGAGGCTTTCTAACGCTCTGCAAAACATGTTAGATCTCTCAAATTACCTTTTCTTCTAATAATAATGTTTTCCAGCAACAAGCTACGAGCGGCATGAGCAGGAAGATCATCTACGGCGCGACCACCCTACCCAACGCGTCGCAGTTCCTCAAGCAACTGTCCCTCCTGGGCGAGGAGATCCAGTAGACATTCCTCACACATCTGATATTATATCCAATTATGTATATTGTAATATAAAGCTAAAGTTATAAATAATTTAAATTATAATAAAGATCGGTGATTTGTTGTAAAGACAATGAAACAAATGTCTCAACAAGTTGGCATTTTATTTACAATGACATTGAAAATATAGCTAACATCTAAGAATCTACTAATAAATTTTGATTGTTTTAAACAAGAAGTATAAAATCTAAATCACAAGATTTTTTTTCAACATTAATCAGATCTTAGTTGCAAGTTATTACAACTTTCCCGATGAAATGTCGTCGTGTAAAGACTTTGAAAGAAAAATAATTTCACAACCCAAACAATAGATAAAACAGAAACACATTGCATTGATGCCTAATAAACAAACTTGTTGAATTTCATCCCAGCCCTTAGACTATTGTGCTTAATTAGATAAATATAGAAACTAAAACGTGTATGTTTATTTAAAACATATACATAGTTAATAACCTTCGAAAAATAGTAAATATGTTATAGATTACTCTTACACTAAACATACATTAATGAATAAAGAAAAATAAGTAGTATTCAAATGACAAGGAACTTGAACATCTCGCGTAGCACTGCGGTCTGCTATCTACTGCGATGCAACTCGTTTTAAAAGTGTCTAACGAACAAGAAATCTTATAGTATGTTACAAGTATAATATTTATCACTGATCATGATATGGTTTTGGCACAGTGAAAACTCAACTAACAACAAAGTGAGAAATACCTAGAGAGCAAACTGAAGTCGTGTATACTGCTAAGTGTAACAATGGCAAGATCACATTAGCGTATCTACTATTATTCGGTTATACAATGATTACAACGGGCTAGTGGACATCAAGTGTTTGTGCAAAAAATGGAACAGAATCATTGATACATTACAAAGCAAACTAGGTGCTCAAACACCGGGTTTTGGTACTTTTTACATAAATAATAGCTTTAAAATTAACACTTACTTAAAACATTGTGCGCAGTTAAAAAAAAGATCATGGAAATTGAAATATAAAATCGATCACATAATTTATAAATAAGTAGTAAAACACACCTATTGGTGGACACATGGCACTTTGTATAGTTAGCCATTGACACAAGTTGGGTAGAAGTAAAAACGAAGATTACTATAATATTAAAGAGAGATTATAATGGGTTTATGCCCGTATGTCAATTCATAAAATACAATATGACTATAAAAATCCTCATAAAGATCAATCACTTTTACATAGTATACCAACATTTGATAAAACATACACAAAGGAGTTACATAAATTAGATGTTGACGTAAGAATAATAATTCCATCGACAATTAAATGAAATTCTATCTGCTCAACTATAAGTATCGAAACCTATATTAGTACTCTTAATTTTAAACTATAGTAAATACAAGGAGCACTGACAGAACTACTAACATTACACAGATATTAAGGCGCATTTAGACATTTATTGAACTTTACTACACTTACAATTATTAAAAACTTTAAAGCAGTGCATGCTTAACAATCAAGCGATGATTTATTATGACAATAGTTTGAAACGTTAACGAATAACTTACGTTGATTGGCTCTTGCCTTACTCAAAGGCGCGTCACTTAATTACCAATAATTCAGATTATCAACAAGTATTTGGGGCAAGATAATTATTAAATACATCCAAATAACAAAATAAACTTTTTGAAAAAAAAAAACGACAAAATACCTTCCTGTCCTGATTCATACTGAGATAGTTATTGAATACTTTCATACCGCACATTACATCGCCGCGCCACGGCGTTGATTGGCCTTTGTTCAAGTTACAGAAGCAGATCACAAAATGTTATGGAACGGAAGTTTCAATTTAGACAGAACACACAATATGATATCAGACTTATAAGATTCATTAGGCCAATTTTCATCTAAATGAAATGGAAAATTGGTAAATAATAATATTATTACGTAATTATCAAATAAGTACTATAAAAATTACTAGCAACACCATGGCACGGATTTGCAGACTAATAAGCTGTGTTCAAAAATAAAATCCCAGTGTAAGTTATGGACGGAAGATACATAATAAATAGCTATTACAAAAGTAAAAATCGGACTTTTCCAGAAAGCACTAGCATTGCCACCGTTCCCCATATAATTAGACATAAAAACGATCACATGAACACAAGTAGCCTTCGTATTTAAACAGTTACTAAATAAAATCCTAATTGGAATGTCCATTAATTTTGTGTATATGCTTTGTAAATACATAATATGATAATCTACTAAGTACTTACCATTGATGTATAAAATAGATAAGTACATCAACGCTTAATTATGAAAATTACATAAAACAAATGCGCTTTCCTCAGTTTGTTTAAATAAAATCGAGATACATACGTATAATATTCCTGTATAAAAATACAATGAAGAAATGGAATGTTAAAAGTTTTAAATAGAATTCATTTCTAATATGCCAAATTATCATCGACTGCGGAATGTTAATATAATATGTTTAATTTCGGTGTTTAGCAGGGAAAGTTCATTGCGTCATAACCAATGGAAATTTACCTCAATAGGCTGGTTTCAACAAACATAGCACAAACTGAGTTGTGATTACTGAACAGTTTTTGTTTTATACACAAGTATATTAAAAAGGAAAAAAATGAGATTCATCGAATCTGTACATGACACGCTCTTATATAATAAATTGGGTTGTCCACAATGTAGCAGGAAGTTAGGCACAATAAAAATGTAATGTGCATGGTCGAACATTTACTAATCTTCGTTTCAAGATTTGTTATGCGTTACATAAACCCCGTATTAGCGCTAATGTGATAACTCCTTTTACATCGTTTATACCCAATAAACATTTTCGCTATTCTACAACTACGGAGAAACAACATATTTTATAAAATGCATAAATCGTCGTTATAATTTACCTTAAATTTTACTCAAAACAATGGAATATTGAAAATGCGGTGGAAATTACCTACATCAGGGTTTTACAGAAAAAAACTAGCTATCACTTAACAATTTCAGTCTTGCGTACAGATCTTTCACTCTTACCGACAAAACAATAAGTCGAGTTGCGCAAAATATTGTTGGATTAAATCATGTTGTAGCTAGGAAATGTTATGAGATGACATTTGCGAAAACAGCGCTATTTTACAATCGTTTTAAACGCGGAGTATTATATAACAACATTGAATTCAACAGTGCATATAGGTAAGATATCATAAATCACTACTTAACAGGTATTTGAATATGACAGTGGATATATAGGACTTAGCGTTAGAATCACAAAACTTACGCTAGGCATAGCATAGGTGATCATTTAACAAACTTTAAAACAACTACTTTGAAGGGTCAAATAGAATAATCACAATACATGTCGTCACTACAGCAATTTCGTCGACCAGTACCTAATTATATAATTAGATAGGTACTCCAAATGGATATGGGATATAAGAAGCGGTTCAACATTCTCATTGCCTAATATACTTTATCATTATCCAACCATTATCATTCAAGTGTAAATATTCGTCACTTTATTAATTTGTAATTCTAATGAATTTCGCAACAGACCTTATTTTTATGTGATTTGTCAGTATCACCATACCTAAGTAATAACTATTTAGTCAGTATCTTTTAAAGAGAACATTTTATTATCCTACCTAATTAGTTTGATTCACTTTGAAACGCATTTAAAAATTAAATTTGAAAATTCGTAAAAAGATTCATGGTCAAGAGTTAATAATATTATAATATAATAGATAGTTATACATACATACATATCGCTGTTAATTAGAATGTAATTTAACATTAAAAGATAAGTCTGTCAAATAGGAGATAGGTACATGTGTCATGAAATGTAGAATAGGAATATCAATGATGAGTTGAAGAAGTAAGCATAGTGTAACTCCATAATATGTTACCTTTGACTACAGTTATCGTATTATTCATAATTATTTATCCAATTAAAATGGTTTATACCTTTATGCAAGCAGAAAAGATAAATGACTAGACATAATGTCTTATAAACAGTTCGTTGATTTTTTAATCATTATGTAACATGCCTACAATATAGTTTTATAAGCACTGCCCCATATAGATTCTGAGAAGCGCAGATTTAAAGAAATAATATGGCATAAAGGCATCACGATAATAATAGTGATGACACGAGTCTCAACCTCGTCTCTTAGCAACTGTTTTGACAATGAATTCCAATTAATTGTGATATCTACCAATTTAACAAGCATTACACCGAATGGCGCTGCAATAACAGGATCGCGTCCAACTTAGTCATTTCGAGACCATTAATAACTTACTTTATTAAGGTACCGTTCTAGGCAGGTGTAACAATAGCAATCGGAAGGTGGCCAGGCAGACAATGTAGCTATTGTTTACCTGAAGTGTTGGCGCTGCGACTTGAGCTGCTGCTGCTGTTAAGCGCCATTTTCTTCATTTGCCTGATGACCGTTGTAGCATGGTATGCCTGTTTCCAGCGCGACTTGGCGAAGTTCTTCTTGAGTTGCTCAGAAACAGTTCCATGAATGTTCTTGTTACTGGCAGCGTTTCCGGAAATCCATGGGTGATCTAAAGCTTGCCTAAAACAAAATTACTTTTTTAGCAGGGAAGAATCTCAAGATGTAAGTAATTATGTGAAACATAGGTATTGAAACCTTTCAGATACCGTCAATTTGAGACACAATAGTAAGATAATAGATGCGCGCACGATAGGTAATAAGATGGGCGTTCGCTTGGGGTTGAATGAAAATGTCGCCACAACGTCCGGTTTTATGCGTGCCGCATCCATCGGATTCCTGTCATCGGTCTTCCTTGTGGGAGGCCTACGACTATTTTATGTTCTCATAATAAAAGATCGAACAATAACCCAACTCGTACGTAGGAATGCTAAAATCTTCATTATGACATAACATGATTACTTTTCTTTTAATAACGCTATGTATGTGCTAGCACAATTGCTTACATCATAGTAGGAATTCCCGCTGTATTGTAGGGAATGTTTTACTTTCTTGGTAGATAACATGACTGATCTGAGAACTAGATGAATTATTCCCAATAGTCCCCTCTAGTTCTGTCCTCCGGGGTGACAATTTGTGCCGACTGTTCCCTTTGAAAACTGACTAGAAGGGACAAATGGGAAGTCTGTTTCTCAGTTGTCATCGGGGTGGGAAGCTACACACTTTGGCTCAACTAAAGCCGGAGGATAGGAATCCTCCATATCCTCCTCCATCGTGATGCATCATCAACCATAGCTATCATCATAAGGAGAGAAAGTGGTCAAATGTAAACTTATCTTCTTCTTGCAGCAAGTACATTTCAAGATAGTTTTTTTTATGTTGTTATTCGAGTAAGTTGCCAAAAAACTAAAGACCGACCGAAGGCCCAGTTTCGGTTACAGCCAGGCACTACCAAAAAAATGGTTTCGACCAAAAAGGGGCTGAATATTCGACTCGATCAAAAGTAGCTTCTTCCGATTTTTTTTTTTCTATTTTTGTATAGGCTCGTGTGTGACCACTAGTCACTGAGCTTCACCTAATGGAAGCGTAGTTGTAGGTATCAGGAAACAAGACTCCGACAGCCTCGAGCTGATTGACTCGTTGCCTGTGTAAAATTTATAATTTTCTAAAATCGTCAATTTTTATTCGATTATTTAGTAATGGTCATGTGAAGAGGAGGGATGAAGCGCATATTACTAAAAGAGTTCCAAGTATACATGTAGATGGATGGAGAAGGAGAGGAAGGCCGAAGAAAAGATGGATGGATTGTGTGAGAAGTGATATGAAAGAAAAGGATAGTTAAGTGATAGTTTAATGAGTGACAAGACAGAATTCACATAACCTTCTATTACAGAAGGTAAGGAAATATTTTTAAAAGAAAATAGGTATCGGAGAAGCAAGAATTTTGTAAGGGTCAGAAAAGGAAATGGTTTATTATAACTATAATTTTTTAACAAGAATGCAGATATCAGGTTAAAATATTCTTCACTAAATGTTTAAAAAAATTGTTCACTAAATGTTTAAAGTTTGAAACACAACAACAAATGAAACAGTCGTGAAGGAATACGACGCAAGGAGGAGGAGATTTAAAGTTTAAAAAACTGTGTACTAATTTCGTATTTTTTTACCACAAAATAGTCTGAAATTAGTCTTTTTAATCGATTGCAAAAAGGAGGTTAAAGATGTTACTAAGCATAGAAATAAATGTTACAACAAAAAAAAGTAGTATATAGTTTTATATTCTTAAATTTTGAAAAAAAGTCGCACAAAAAAAAACTCGGACGGAAACAATTGTAGAGGCCAGAGGCACAGGTGTCAGATTCCATAGCAAAATGTTTAAAAATGTGATTCTTTGTAAAAACATGCGCCTCCGAATGAACTACTGTTTTATAAAGTATTAAGTGTTAAGGACCGAGCGAGGTATCCTCGCTCCTCGTTCCAGAGTGATAGTTTCAGACCGCTTTGATTTCGCCTACCCTTGGATCCTACACTGCTGCAGAATTCAGGCAAAGGCCGTCGGTGAAAGATCGGTTGGGTGTCATCTCACCTCCTTTACAAGGATGACTTGAATTTTTTTGGCCCCAACAATATGCAACTGATGGAGCTATTGAAGGTAATTGAAACCTTGACTATTGCCATCAAGAGGGACTGGTGTGGAAAAAAGTAGAGGCGAGGTAGCAGAATCCTTGGGTACACAACTCTTGGATGCCATAAACTTGAGACTGAGATCCTCTCTCCAACTGAAACGGTCTAGTATTTGGTTAGGGCGGAAGCGTTAGGTATCAATGTCAATGATATGAAGCAATTATTGAAGGAGCACTTCTTTGGACACCTAAAGAAGATATTTAACCTTTCAATTGTGATAATTACAATTGAAAGGTTAATAGCCATATTTCAGGCGGAAAGAGGATAAAAAAAACCGGCCAAGAGCGTGTCGGACCACGCTCAGTGTAGGGTTCCGTAGTTTCCCGTCCGTCACAATAAGGGTACCACTTATGAGTTTAAAAAAATGCTTGCATATACGATTATACTACCAAACTTAGTCCAGAAATTATTTTGTAGAACCCTTTTGTCTTTTTTGTACAAAAACTGTTCTTTCCATCAAGTTCAAAATAATTTTCCTAGAAAGTCCTTATAAAGTTCTACTTTTCAGATTTTTTTCATATTTTCTAAACTTATGGTTCAAAAGTTAGAGGGGGGGGGACACATTGTTTTTTACTTTTGGAGCGATTATTTCCGAAATTATTGACATTATCAAAAAATGATTTTAGTAAACCCCTATTCATTTTTAAATACCTATCCAACAATATATCACACGTTAGGGTTGAAATTAAAAAAAAAAAACACTTCTCACTTTACATATAGGGGGGCTACCCTAATAAAACATTTTTTTCCAATTTTTATTTTACCACTTTGTCAGCGTGATTGATATAGGTACATATTGGTAACAAATTTCAGCTTTCTAGTGCTAACGGTCACAGAGATTAAGCGAGGACGGACAGACAGACAGACAGACATGGCGAAACTATAAGGGTTCCTAGTTGACTACGGAACCCTAAAAAAAGAAAAACAAACGAAACTGAACGCCCTGGATAAGCGGGTCGAGTTTTTTAAATGCCAAGATCCTCCTCAATCGTGAGATATGCAGTTACTAGGAATATTTCCTTGCTCCCGACTTGGGTATGTATCGAAATGTAATGGCAGTGGAAAAGGGACTCATCGTGCTCTCCTTGGCAAACGAGAATTGTTGCAAACCTGTAATGCATAACTTTAATGATCGCAGGGAGATATGGCAGAGTAAGGAACTTCACGGACGCTTTTTCAGAGTTGAAACCAAAGATTTTGTCTCTGCAATTACGGATGATAATATCATGATGAACAACTATCCGATATTTATCGGGTATATTACCGTCCGGGAGAATCAATCTGCCAAATCACCTCTGGTTGATTTCGTTTATCTAACGGAGAGTAATTGAAGGTTGGTGTTAAGGTTATGTCTATTAACCTTGTAGTCAGGATTAACTAACAGCAACTTGCTCTGAAATACTCTCTTGTGGAGCCGGAAGGTTCCGTACTAATGGTTGGTACCCGACCCGGTGCTCAATAATGATCAAATCTCTTTGTACTGGGTATCCATCATCACAAAGTACTAACAGGACTATTGTAGCCAATAAGCCGTCCCGCATAATGAAAACCGAACAAGATAAGTATTTTGACTTGGCTCACGAGATTGTCGACATGTGGGATGTGGAATTGTGGACTCAGCGATCATTGTACCGATAGGCTACATCAGTCAATGGTTTAATAGGCAAGAAGCTCGACCAACATCTTAGAAAGCTCTCGTTAGGCGGCTGAATCAAGGGTTTGATTCAGAAATCGGTGCTTATGAACATGGTTCCTATTTTTAAGTTCCTTTCTTTGGAGTCCTGGCCGCCGGTAGCTTGGACCCTCTATTGCCTATATCGGTGAGACAGTAGGTACTATAAATATTAATAAGTTTTATCGTATCGATTCCGGTCGGCGCCGCGACGATGCGCGGGCGCAGAGCGGTGCACCGGATTGCGAGAACACGCACGTCCGCCACATGCGATGGCGTATCGTAAACTAAAGAGCGAATCAGATGTGACTGCGCGTGCGGCGCGCGCTGTGTGCTGTCTCTATCTCTTTCTGCACTACCTCGCTCTCAATAGCTAGGTTAGCGCGTAGCCACGCAAATTCGAAATTACGGAAAGTATTTTTTTTTAAATTTAACCTACCTTTTTTATTTAAAAAATGGAATGTTTGAATGAAACCTAACACTCGAAAAAAAAATTTGGAAGGTGATAAAAATTTGTTGCTGTATATCATGTGAAAGTTAATTTGTTCTAACATCCCTCTATAGCTGAACAGATTCTTATGTTTGGAAGACAGAGACATCATAGCCAGGAAAGGATACTTCTTATCGCAGCAGTACATAAATTAAACTGTAAACTTAATTGCGGGCAAAGCCACTGGCAAAATCTAGTTAAGCTTGAATAACATAATATAGACAATGGTTTCAATTAAATTAACGACAAACCTAATTACTACACAATATTTTAATCTGTTAATTATAAGACTTTGTATGACAATGACAGAACCTCAATGTATCCTTTAATATTACTTTGTTATTATGTGCATTAATTAGCATGTTTTACGAGACATTTAAAAAGAAACATTTTTAAGATTACAATCTGTGTGTACTTAGTTATATTGCAACTATGATTTATGGATACCATTATGTACATTGTTAAAGATTTGAAGAATTGTAATGCGTGGCTGCGGAATTGTACAACTGAGTTACCATGGTCCTCACAAAGGATAATGTAGTATCAGGTAGGTTATAATGGTAAAACTTACACTCCCTCTCAATCCACCCAGACATGGTTGATAAACCACACAAAAAATGTCATTAACCTTTCAATTGTGATAATTACAGACACAATTGAAAGACAATAGCTGCGCGAACGCCGGCGTTCGCTTGGGGTTTAATGAATTAATATTTTTTTTTCCACAACTATCACACAACGCTGTCTAGTCTCAAGCTAAGCAGAGTTTGTGTTATGAGTTCTAGACAACTGATAAACATAATTATATATTTCTAAATACATACATATTATAGATAAATTACACCCAGACACAGGACAAATGATCATGCTCGTCACACAAAAATGTGTCCTGGGTGGGAATCGAACCCACAACCTCCGGCTTAGCAGTCAGGGTCACTAACCACTAGACCAACAGGTCTGTCAAATTTATGTCACTTGTCTGCTCAAGAATGGTATAATTACCATATTGTTTAATCACGAAATATAACACTAAGCTACAATGGCGACCTTAATGCCTTAAGGATTATCTATCCGTCAACCATGAATAGAAATAATATGGCAAGTGCATAAAAGAAAATATTATTTAGTAAACATTTAAGGCAATGCTTTATTGCACGAAATAATTATACAACTGATGTTAGTAGAAGATATAGAACTGTAAATCTTTACCATTACATTTAGATACCTGTTTTTCCAAAGATGGATCTCTCATTATAATAGTAGACAAGATATTTGTAGTTTAGCCTTGACCTTTTCATGTAAACATTTTAACCTATTGTAGCAGTATTTAATAATTTAAAATACTGCATGACATCTTACAAAACTTCAATTTTGTATTTTGTAGTACTCTGCCACTGATTTTGTTCAATAGAATATTTTCATGGACTTTGATACGGTATATCACCTTTACAATTAAAGAGGTATCAATAATACCTCTTAAATTGTATTTTAAGGGTAGTTTTAAAAAAAAATAATTAGCATAGTCTATATTATACACTTCAATTAGAATTTGTGCCAAGTTTCAGGTTTATTAACCCAAGAAAGAAGAATCTTCCATACAATCTTTAAAAACCCTAAAATTGTCCTATTTGGGGTAATTCTGCAAACAAATAATGACAACCTTCTTTACTTGGGTCACTATTTGTGCTAGCTTTCAAGTATATTGGTACTCAGAATAAGATTTTGAATACACAATAAATTCCCTTTTTCACTCCTCAGAGCTATAATTCACCGAAACACCATGGCGGCACAACCAGTCACCGCTACCAACAAAATGCATACAGCTCCTTAAAGAGTTACTCACCTGGTGTCCGTTTGGTTGGGCGACCAATTTGGTGGTGCGACCAGCTGAGATGTATGGTAACTCTGGTCTCTGTATGGTGTCTAGTTTGGTAGCTTAAAGCTACATTGGTGAAATATAGCCCTTAATTCATTAAACCCCAAGCGAACGCCGGCGTTCGCGCACCTATTGTCTTTCAATTGTGTCTGTAATTATCACGATCGAATGGTTAACCTCTCATATGCCGTAATTAGAGACACAATTAAAAAGGCATTGTGTCTCGCGTAGATCTGCGTTCCGGCATACAATGGGTTAAAGGTTAAAACCCCTTCTCAGTGTTTTCCCTTTACCATAAAAGAAAGCTTAGAGTACTATTACTTAATCTATGGCTTTGTGTGAAATTTCATGTTCCTAGGTACAGTAGTTTCAAATTTGCATTGGTATGTCAGTCAGTTTCTCCTTTTATATATTTATAAAGATTAATTCATTAAACCCCAAATGAATGCCGGCGTTCGCGCACCTATTGGCTTTCTATTTTGTCTGTAATTTCCACGATTGAATGGTTAATTTGTCTAAAGCATATAATAGAAAAGTAAAGTGTTAAAATAAATTATATTAATACATTAAATCCCAAGCAAATGCCAGTGTTCATGCATCTATTGTCTTACTATTGTGTCTCAAATCGAGTGTCTGAAAGGTTAAATGCTATAGGTAATTTAAATATATAATGATGTACAAAATGTCTATCATTTTAAATATTACTTTTATTTTCAAAATTATAGTCATTTTGTACTTAAAAGTTATTTAGGCTCACATGCAATAGACAATAATTGCTCAATTGTGATGTGAAATTAGAGTATTGTTAGAAGGTGAAATGAATTATGTTTCAAGGAATCATTGTTACTTACTTGCAAGTGTATCTCTTGTCCACATCAACGCACATTAGATGCCGAATGAAATCTTTAGCAGAATCACTAATATCATCCCAGTATGGGGAATCAAATTCAAAGTCTCCCTTCAAAATCTGAGCGAACAAATTGGCATCATTCTCATCATAAAATGGAGGGTATCCACACAGCAGAATGTATGATATTACTCCTATGCTCCACACATCCACAGCCTTGCCATAAGGTTTCTGTGCCAACACCTCAGGAGCAACATATCCAGGTGTACCACATGCTGTAGCCATGATGCCAGAGTCTTCTATCTTAGACAATCCAAAATCACTGATCATGATCTTACTATCCTCATCAGCACTGTAATACAGCAGATTCTCTGGTTTCAGATCTCTGTGCACTACTCCTTGGGAGTGCATGTAATCCACTGCTTCCAACACTTGCCTAATTAGATTGGACGCATCTTTTTCGGTGTAAGATCCTTTCTCAACGATTCTATCGAAAAGTTCACCACCTGTGACAAGTTCCATCACAAGGTACACTTTATTTTTGTCTTCATATGTCTCTAGCAGCTGGACAATATTCGGATGAGAAAACATTTTTTTCTCAGCACCCTCACCTTTTGCTTGCTCACTAAATCTTTTCAAAACACGAATTTCATTTTCTAATGAATCCTCTTTACCTTTGAGAGCCTTCTTGTCGATAATTTTACAAGCGAACATCTGCCCGTTTTCTTTGCTCTCTATCAAACGTACCTCGGAAAATGCTCCTGTACCCAGCAGATCTTTGACTACGTACTTATCTTCGATTGACGGCTGCTTCTCCGAATCTCTTCCATCTTTTTTGGACTTCCTCCCGAAATCTTTTTTGCCAAATAGAGGCATCTTCGCGCCCCACACTCGCAGATTTTGAACTACACTACTACTTAATAAATATCTACATACACACTGTAGAATGTAGATAGGTATGTCGAGACTAGCTCGACAGAACAATAATCTTGCTCGGTTGGATTCACGAATGTTGCGCAGGGCGCCCAAGGTCAGACGATTTGTCAAAAATCCGTTATGCGTTTTATTCGACGTTATCTTCATTATTAGAAATAGTTTGTATTAAAATAACAACATTTTTTGTGTTTAGTTGTAATTATTTCAACATTTTTGTATGTATTTAACCACACGTTTATTTATAATGAACGTTTTTAGTTATAAATACAAAATGAAAACTTGTGATAACAAATGCTACTAGGAAAAATAAAACGTATACTTATCACCAACATGTCACACTCACGACACACACTATGTAGGTACCTTACCCCACTCAAAATCAAGTTTGCACTAGAAGCATTTGATCAAAATGAATCTGTTCGTGCTGATATTATTGGTATTTAACATTCTGCGTCTCTTTTCTTTAATCAAACAAATATGAGTTACGTAATTATATGACATTCATTATTTCAAATCGTAACAGGCGACGACATCGATAATCAAGTTATGTTACATCAGTTCATGTGTGTTGAACAAGTAAAACTCTCTGCAGTTACATACTTAAATAAACTGATATCTAATAAAATATTTATTCCTTTATACACGCGTCGGCATTGTTGAATTATAAAAAAAAAAAAAACACTTTCTACTTGCGTAGTACGGTTCTTCCCCTCTTAAAACAACTTTTAGATAGGTATCAAAATAAAAACTTTTTAATTAATTAAATTGTGAATTTAACTAATAAACTGTTTTGTAAATATTATTGCTATCGACGTAAATAAAACTTTTAACAAGAATAAGTCTTACAAGATTTACCAACGATTTTCGTGCATCTCACCACTGGTCCCTCGTCTTCCCTAAATTGATTGATTACAGCTATTTAGTTTTGGTTTTTTTTTTTCAAACTATTAATAAAGTCTTGTCTCAAACTCAAAGCCAGTTTGGAGCTGAAATTTTACATAGAAATATTTTAAGGTAGATAAGCAAGCCTGAATACTTACTTTACATGTCAACATTTCTTTGTTGGTTCATTTTTTTTCATTTCTTACCTAAACATAATAAAACGCATGTATTTGTGGTTTTGCTGTTTTATAATTAATTTCTAAAAGTGAAAATATAGCATTTCTCATCATGGCATCCCTGTTTTATTTTGTCGCCAACCCCTGTCTACTACGATTTTCATTGTCTATGCTTCCACCCCCTGACGTCACGGTGAAAATCGACCAATCCCATCGGGCGCAGTATTCGATGGCCCTTATAAGCGGCATCACTACCGCGCTTCGTTTCGTACCTTATCTTCTAAATGTTTTCGTCGTGCGACAATATGTGCCGTTCCAGAATCATCCTAGCTGTGATTAAAATTGTTTAACATGATCAGTGTCATCATTTTGCCACTGTGAAAATCATTTCCATTTTATTTTCTCTCAAGTGTATTAGTTTTCTAAAATATCGTGAGGGGGTGGTGCCGTGATGCCAGTTCGTAAGCAAGGTGAATTTCGATATTCCGATATCGACGTTTATACTCTTTAGTGATCGTGTTTAGTCCGTGCTGTCATTGACTTATTATTTAATTTGCACAAGGGGTTGGCAGCGCTCGCTACAGCACCCTTTTGTTGATCCGTATCGATAATATGAGGGTTGTAATACACCCGCTTCTGCGTTCTATACCGAGTATGCTACACCTATCTCTTATTTAACCCTCCTGCATTAAAACTATAAATCCCTTATTGTTTGGTTTTATTGCTAACACATAGAAAACATGCCCTTCGTTTCAATAAAATGTAGGTCGAGCATAACATAGCCTACTCACTCCACCACCCATACATCCACCTCATGCGCATTACCTAGCTTTGCTGTTCCTAATAGGTACATTTGATGTAATTTTATTCTTAATAGCAGTACAACATGCCTGTAATACCCACAAACTTTATTGTCTTCGTAACCTTGCCTGGTATCTAATAGCTGTCTAATAAATTTTGAAAACAAGAAGTAAACATGACCCAGTTTCGATGTGCCTATTTTTACCGAAGACAAATCAATGTGCCCTTTGTTGATGTATTGGTGTGTTGGTGTCGCAGAGGCCCACCGAGCATTAGAACTGCTGGAAGACTACCACAGCAAACTGGTGAAACCGCAGGACCGACAACTTCGCCTTGCCATCGAGAGAGTCATTAGGATTTTTAAATCACGTCTGTTTCAAGCTCTACTTGGTGAGTCAACAGTAATAATACAATATTATTTTTTTGTGACATTAATAGCCTTCGTTTACGTTATTACTCACAGGGTAAAGAACTCTTAACTTGTTCTAAGAGCTGCGTTGAGGTCGCTTTACGTTACGTCACTTAACCCTACACGAATAGTACGCTATGACACTATACCTAGTCTCAATTGTATTGTGTAAGTTGAATTTAGGTGCTTACCTATCGGTTTTAATAACTCGGGTGACCTACATTATTACGCGTTATATCCACCTGTCTCAACTACTAATATTTTTTCTGTTGGATCGAATAGGAAGTTACGACACAGATAGGATAGTCGTAATTTGTGAGTCAAATTAAAACCAGTTTTCATTAGAATCAATGCTTTTCATTGGAAAAGTCACACACACTAGTGACTGGACTGATATGCGAAGTTTTTTATGAACATGTACGCTATGCTATATTAGGCAGGTACTGATATCCTACTATACGCTATACGTCTAAATTCTGAACGGCCATCGACACAAAGCTAACAGATGGTTAAACACGTGTTAACTACTGTGGGTCACTGATACAGCCAATAATAGGTACTACGCGTTCCAAATGAGAATAGGACCGATTCCTATGTTTTGACGTCTCGTCGTACTGTCAAATCGAAGATATTTTGGCAAAATTGAAGAACTCAGAGATGAGTTAAATTGTAGAACTGGATTCTGCTTTAACTTTTTTTGTTCACAGTTCATAAATAAATTGAATTTTTCGTAAATTAATTAATATTTAAAAATTTCTTTCCTCGATTTGACAGTAAATCCTGACGTCACAACATGGCGGGTGATCCTATTCTCATTTGGAACGCATTGTATGTAGGTACACATGACATGAATTTAGTTTTGACTTAATTTTTATGTTCATTTGCATTTAGTCCAGTCAATATCGACACAAAAAAGAACAAATATCGCAAACACGCATGTAACTACGATTTTTTTATATGTTGTTAGATCCCTTGAGAGTAGTTTATACTCAAGTTTGCAACCCTGAAAACCCTGTGGTAGGTACTCCCATGGTGCTCAAAAACCTGCGAGATTTTGGCATTTTTATTTTTTAGTTTTTTCCAAAAATCTACGCGAAGAAAGCGTTTTTCAAGATCTTGGTTATTAACAATAATAAAGATAACTAAATTTGCTACAACTTGAGCGAAACCTGAGTAAAATTTGTCCATTGGTTGCGAAGATACAGCAAGTCAAAAATGAGAAATTCTACCGCAGTGCTCGGAAAATTGTAAAATTCTGTCACTTGTTTAAAAATTGTGGCTTGCAAATGCAAAAAAGGTTGCACGACCCTAAGGTCGTGAACTTACTTCCTACAAGTGCACGACCCTAAGCAACCTTTTTTTGGCTAAGCTCAACTGTTCTATCCTATGTTCCTTTTACCAAAGTTGAAATTGCACCAAAGCCATCCCTATCGTCCAGGATGAGTAGGACCAGAATGTGGAAGACCCAACATCATATGCCGATTCATCTCCACGTCCAGAAAACATTATCCCTCCTTCTCCTCTATAAATCTTAAAATATATACATACATACATAATTCAGTGCAATGTTTTTATTATTTAACTAGCTGACCCGGTGGACTTCGTATAGCCTAATAGTCAATAAATGTAGTATATCTTTCGATATAGTCAACCGATTGCAATAAAACAAAGCTTAAATAATATATCAATTTACACACAATTTTAATGTATAAGCGTTATCTACATCGATTTCGTACATTTTACGTGATGCGCGCACAACTAAAAACTTCTACAGATTTATTTTAAGTATAGACGAACACGATATTTTACTATTATTGTTATTCATGAATAAACTATGAAGCCTAGATGCATTCTTTGGCATCAAATTTAAGCTATTTAAATTTTCTACGAATTCTAACCTCATACTTTTCTCTAGGACTATTAGTTTAGCCAGTACGTGTCTTTGAATATGATGCAAACACAAAATTTTCACTTTTCACAAAATATGCCTACTTTGACAAGCTGTATCTCTGCAACCAATGGATAGGGTATTGAAGTTAAGCTCAAATTGTAGTGTATTTAGTTAGATTTGAAGAAATATACTTGATAAACGCTTTCTTTGGGTAGATTTATCGAAAAAACAAAAAAAAAGTGTCTAAATTTCGCAGTTTTTCGAGTACCATGGGAGTATCATAGGGTTTTCAGGGTTGCAAACTTGGGTGTAAACTACTCTCAAGGGACCTAACAACATATAAAAAGAGATAGATCTCAAGGATTCTAAAACATATAAAAAAAATTGTAGATACATGCGCGTTTGCGATGTTCGATGTCGATTTTAACTGGACTAATTGTTTTGTTCATTCGTTTCGAATTTTTATTGTATTCGTGATTTTTACGAACACTACGTTATCGAGTAGAATGTGATTATCCATACAAATAATTACAATTACGAATCGAAAACCGCAAATACGAGTGAATGCACAAGCGCCCTAATTGAGTCATGGACTCATGGTCATGGCGCGCCGCCGCCGGGGTTCCGATCCCGATTTCCGGCCACCGTAGGCGCGGGCTTGCGGACAGTGAGCAATGTGCTCGCTGTCCGGCCGTCCGATAACTGTCCGGACCAAGTCCTAGACGTCGACGGCGCGCACTGTTCCCGCGCGCCTCAAGGAGTTGTCAGAAACAGCAGGGGCCCAGCCGGGTCGAAGCCTACTGGGGCCAGGGTTATCCGAAAGGGAACTCGAGCCCCGGTATGAAGGCTAGAAGAACGGGGTGCCCACCCCGTTCTTCTTTTAGTCAGTAAGTGTCTGACACTATCTCCCCCTCCGCGCAAAAATGGTCATGGCGCCAAATTACAAGCTAATGTTTTCCAACCCTCACATTCCGAGTAGGTACTACATTAATAAAACTATGCTATTATTATTATATATTCTTTATTGTATATACATTCCACATATACAAAAAAATACAGGACAAACATTATTAAAAACTAGCTGTGCCCCGCGGTTTCACCCGCGTTTTTCTCGTTTCCGTGGAAATACCGAGATAAAATATTGCCTATAATTGCCTCCCTCAATAAATGGACTATTGAATATTTAAAGTTTTCATATCAGATCAGTATTTCCCAAAATTACCGCGTTCATAAATGTATTTATTATACTCTTCAAAGATCTTATACTTACAATCATCAACAAATATATTTTGAAAAATATTATTACAGGATTTTATGTTGATAAAAAACTCTATGGCCCATAACTCATTAATAGGTACTAACTCTTAACATCTTACACACGTGATAACTTTTAAACGAAATATCCGATTGAGATGAAACAAAAAGTATTTTACTTCTACATAAATACTCTTGATAACATAATGCTTAATTTCGATAAAGATTAATATTACGATACATATTTAACGTAGTTTTTTTTTCTTCAGACGATTTAATAATTATTTTTAACACAAAATCGGTTATTGTGATTAAACCATGATAGCTAGATATATGTTCTCGCGGACTTTTTTGTAGGTCTTAATGGGATCTACAAAAACGTAGTACATCATTTTGTTCTATTGTCAATAGTTTTTGCAGCGCACGCAAAAATAGGTTTTCGATTTTACACCTTGTGTTACAAAATAGCAATTTTATTACGGATCCCTAATTTTGAAAAAGAAAAAACATAGCCTATAGCCTTCCTCGATAAATGGACTACCCAACACTGAAAGAATCATTCAAATCGGACCAATAGTTCCAGAGATTAGCGCGTTCAAACAAACAAACAAACAAACAAACAAACAAACTCTTCAGCTTTATAATATTATATATAGTATATAGTATAGATAAGTGTACAATGGGCGGTCTTATCGCACAGGGCAATTTCTTACAGACAACCTTTGGATGGACTGAAAGAAAGGAGAAAGACATTAGTTATTATGTTCGGGTGAACGGGGCTTTCATAATCTTCTCTCGGCCCAGCTGGAAATCAAGGCAAGGATGTTGCCATACTGGCATATATTGTCTCTGACTGAACCACCCTAGGTTGACTGGCAGAGAATGCCTAAGGCATTAAGCTCACATATGTACTTTGTGTTGCATGAATATTAAATAAATAAATAAATACAGAAGGTTACTTGATTTCAGAAGACCTCAAAAAAAAACAGGTCAAATAAAACTGTTGTGTCCAAATTGTGTCATCATAACTTGAATGAAAACTGTGCCGAGCGCCGTGCCAGCATGAGCAGCTGCAAGCGAAACGCTAGCATGCTTCTAGTCCACCGGCTATCAATAGACAAAATACAATCACAAAATAGGAGTACTACTGGGTATATCAAACAATCTTCACGCCTTCTATTTTCAAAAAATCTCTCATTTTATTAATAACGGTTCATTAAAATGTATGAATGCGTAAATAACCCTTCTTCCTATCCGAGTGACAAAAATATGACGTCACTAGGGTGAGACCTTTAAAGGCCTCTCCTAAAAAGGGGTTGAAGGAGAGAGGGTACGTACTCGACGAATTTGTCAAGCAGTGTGTTAACTTACAGCACATCCTGGAACCAGTAATCGATGAGTAGTCTATATTAATAAAAATCTGGTTCCACTTTATGTCAAAGCAAAAGGCTTATTACTCATGTTAAGCCTGGCAATTGCGTATCAGCCCCCACTTAGCAATAAGCCCGAAGACCATTTGAATTATAGATGCTTTAAAATAAACAACAAAAAAAAGCAAACACCCCTTCAGAATTAGCCGTTAGCTTTGAACTTCAGTTCGACTTTGAAGTTCAGTGGTCGAAGGGACCGATTCAGATCGCTATGCTATAAATATACGGAACAGGCGCGTGACCGCACATCGCGTCACTGGCGCTCTTGAATCTTCCTTGACCACGACACTGCTATTGTGATACGATATATTTAGCCAGTTGTAATGAACAGTAACTAGTCTAGTATATCTGATATCAACAACATGAAGGTCTCTACCCGCAGAACACTAGCGGATAAATTATTCGTAAGCTGTTTTTCTGTGTGTATTCTAGTCTCCAGGTCTATCTAATCGCTCCATAAAATGAAAAATGATGAGCTCAACTGTTAGGTAATCTTTGGCAGGCTATGGAGACTATTCAAAAGAGTTACGATGGCCCTTTAACTGGAACTGAAAGAGCAGCTGAAGGAAAACAGGTGGATTTTAATCAGTAAAAATCGGTCTCTTCCTCTCGCTCTACCTACAGTGGGAAAAGATATTTAATGATTCCCACCTCAAACAAAAATCTGGGTTCTTGTGTGTTATTTAACCTTAAGCACAAAATAGTACCTACAAGTCCTAAAGTGAAAATAATGTCCAGTATTATTTATATTGTTAGACACTTAGACATGTCCAAATGAAGTCCACATAAGTACTTGCCTATCTAAGCACCTTAATTCCAAGCAGGCACTTAAAATGTAAATTGCAGCAGCCTACCAAGGTGCTGACTGATATGGCCAGGCTTAATTATAATCGTATACCTACCTATGTTAATTATAATAAAAACGTTCTTGTGCTTAAAACTTAGTCGTATTAAAATAATAAGATATAAGACCCTATAAAATCTAAGCACCTTTATAAGCAAAAGAGATGTGAATAGATGACCCACTTGTCTGGAACGCATATTAGAATGTCTCCAGACGGCCTAATTCAAAACACAATCCCCAGGGATTATTTTGGTAGTCCCCTTACAAGTCTGATCGAACGTGGGCAGGTTACTTAGAAGGTATTCTCTAACGTTAGTGCAAGAGTTGCAAGACCACAAAACTGCCAAAAATCAACACCGGACAAATAAAAAATCGGAATCGGTCGTTTTTTAAATAATTTTGGCCAGGGTTATTCTGAACAAATTGCACCTTAATTTCGCTCACGTTTGATCTGTCAGAAAAATAAGTAGGTAGCGAAGTTGCGAAACCAAGTTTAGTTGGAAGTTGTACAAAAATATAATGAGACAAGTATCTACATTGGATTAACCTTGCCCCGTAGTCGATGCGTACTTGATTGCAGCTGACTGCATGCGTCATGTGTAACGAACACACATGGGCTTCACTGCATCACAGTCACAGGCGTGAAGTTATTCAACTTGTTCTATATGAACAAAAAATAATAATCTATATGATAACCCTTATGTTTTCCATTATGAAGAGAGAAAAAAAGTTAGAATAAGTACCTATCTACGTAGACAATGATAATGTCAATATCATCAAATCAGGAACCACACGTGTCAATATTTAATAGGTTTGTAGATCAGTTTGTTATTGTTATCTCCCAACGAGAATGGCCAAAAATATTTACGCCCGTCAACACAACATTTGGATGTCCAAATATTGTTGCTTTTCTGTTGACACGAATCTCTAAACAGAAACTAATTAAACTCGATCTATGTGATTGAGTACGCACGTAATTAAACAGTTCTGTTATTTATCAAATGTGTCGCTCGCTTACGCACGCAATGCATTTATCAGTTGAAAATAATATGAATAATCGCGTCTCGATCCTCTTGTTTATAAATTGGATGTGATAACTGTGTGGTCCAGCCTCTATTGATGAGTTTTATAAATACTTCAAAGATACTAAATGACCTTAAAACAAGGTTATTATGAGTAGGTTATAGGTACTTGGGTTCAAATAGATAAGTTATATTTATGTGCTTATTATCACGGAACGAGATGAAGAATATTAAATATAAATTATGTACCTATTTAGGACATATAAAGTTCAATTTTACCTTGGTGTAATCACTAGACCAAAATGCAGTGTGCTTGAAGATTCTCACTTGGCTCTATGTAGTGCCGTTGTTTAGTTATTGTACATAGTGGTGTTGTTATCCTATTATCCTCTATTGTGTTTGAACGTCGGTAAAGGCCATGTAGTAGCGTAACTTGTGTACAAACGTAGGTTACCTGTTACAACAAAATTTGCATAACGTATCTACTTAAGTACTTACTTACCAAACATCTTATTAATTGAAAAGCACTTAGGCCAACTCAATTAAGGACGGACGTATACATATTTAGATATGCGGAATAGTAGAGTGCAGTGAGACACTGCACTTTGAACTTATTGTTGTTTTCATAAATTACACATTAGGTAGTGACTTTTCCTTGAAAACAATTTGTTATCAATAAAAAACATTCCGAACAATCGCGCCGGTTGGCTGCCCAAGTCATTCGACGCTATACATAAGTAGGTATGCATTGTCCCAACACTCTTATGAAACTTTGATTGACAATACATAAAATCATATCGTTAAACGGCAGACCCGCAGACGAATGCGTTCGTATGTTCGTAAACTCGACAATATGTGCGGTGGTCTGTTTGACCTACATCGCCACATACGGGTCACCGGCTTTAACTGAGCCTTCGCCTACACAATTCGCTCTTCGGCATGTTTCAATTGATATTTTAAACTAGGTAGGTATGAGAGCTGAAACAAGTGTAACCAGATTCAGTTTTTTAATTACTGTACAGTAATTAAAATACTGACTCTCGCAAAACTTACTAAAATATACTACTATTACGGAAACAAACAACGTTTTATCGCTAGCGCTCGCAGTATATACAAGTGCTAGTAGATTTACTTCTTCTGCATAATTAGTAGGTAGGGACTCTTTTTCAGGAATCTTATTATGTAGAAATTTACTCATGAAATTATGATCTAAGCACTGTAGATACAGTAAAGCTTTTTTCACCACTTCGACCACGTCAAACCTGGTAAACAGCACCAATGCGCATTGATTAGAATTCCAAGGAATCTTATATTGTTAACGCGCATCCTTGTTTTTTTTCTAAAATAAAAGTTATAAGGAGTAACTTAAGATGTTACACCTTATAACATTAGCTATCTGTCAGTGAAAGTCCCATCAAAATTGGTCCAGTCGTTTTGGAGATTACCTGGACAAAAAACAGATAGACCGACAGATAACGTTTTGAAATATTTTTTGGTGGGTATAGTGCAAACAGACATTAAATTATCTGTAAATAATACCGATTTCTTAGGCAGTATACTATACAGCACCTATTCTCATAAAATAATATATCTACATATTTCCACAATATTTTACCGATTGTCACTAATCACAAAGATCATCCTACATCAGACTTTAGACTATTCTACTTCAGAGTAGTCTTCAGTCAGATTCAGTTGTGAATTCATTACTCAAAAATAGTTGCTGTTTTCCATATTTGATAGATGAGAAAACTATAATAACTAACGAAGATGTCATCTATCTATATCTGCCAAGTATCTGACAGTTTCACGAGCTGAACGATCAAGAGACGCTGTGAAACAGACTGTAAAATGCGACCAAAGCCGCCTTGGCTACCCGAGTATCCTGTACTTACTTAGTTAATTTTCATAATACAATATGCACTAAGTTCATCCACTCTACATGAAACACCATGGGGTCGCCGCCCCCACGTTCGATATCGATCTCAGCACGACACGACTCACGCGATAGTTTCTACAACCTACCCACCTGAAATACCTAATCTGGAACGGAATTGTTCCAGATTAGGTATTTCAGATAAGCTTTTATAAGCTGCATATTCAACTAAACAATTAATTACTGCTTCGTATATCATGCGAGTTCTTTATCCAATCAGTACTGGTAATGAATAACAGGTAAACAAACTACCTCATAAGTTATAATGACACTTCAAGGCCTTGAGAAAATCGATTGATTGAAAGCATTATATTCAATAAATTTGTGCTGTGTCACAGATATTCAAGAGTTCTACGAGCTCACACTTCTCGATGACACCAAGTCGGTTCAACAAAAGACTGCGGAAACGATACGCATCGCGAACAAATGGGAAGCTGACAACGTACGACGCGAAGTAAGTGATTTTTAATGTTTATAATTTTGGTTATTATTATGTTTATGTTTTGTCTTTTAAATTAACTAGAGCAGACAATTGTCAAATCACGATGCTTTTTTATAAAGATTTTTAACGGAAGCAACGGTGTACAAAGTACGAATAAAAAGTGGTTTCGGTGTTAGGTTTATGCAATCTTTGCTCTACAATTGTGCAGTTTTAACTGGGTTATTTACAGTTTCATTATAAACTTCCCGATGTCTGCTCTTTTTATTGACTTATTTCATTGTGGCTTACCTCAAAACCGGCGTGGTTTTTACTGTATACATTACAACAGATACCTACATACATAGCTAGCTATTAATATGAGTACATAAACGTTTCAGACACTTAGCTAAAAGGACACGTTGTAAGGTACCTATTTATAATTGGCTGGGTAGCCTACATTAAAACAGGGTCTTACAATATCTCGACTTCGAAGCGCAATACATTTACCTATGAACATGGACCACCCCTTTTTCACAAGAGTTGGCGTTTAGTCTTTTTTGTGCCGGCCGTAACGCTAGTGACATTCACGGGTACTAAAAAAATTGTCATCCTATGATATTCATGAGAATTATTTACTAAATGTACGTTTCAGATTCCACATACAGAGGACAGCGACTACCGAAGCGTATCCAATGCCTTCCTTCAAGAGAATCACAGAAAATCAGAAACACGAAATGCCACGCCAGATTCGACGAAGGTTTGTATAATTAATGTGTGTAACATTTAAATATTTCAATTAAATTGTTGTAGAATGACCCACAAGGAATAACAATGCAGTAGAGCAGGAGAAAATTCGTCATTGGCGCTATTTACACAAGATAAATTTCTAGGTCCGAAAGTTAGTTTTAATCTTATTCGAATTGAATAAAATTGTCGTACTGAATTAAAGTTTATGGAAGGGAGTGGGACAATATCTATACTATGCTAAAATAGCATTGTTACGGTACAGGTTGCGAAATGAGAGGAAGTTCTTTTACCTAAAGAGGGAAATACTAGAAATACTATTATCCAAATTATTTTCATCTTTGAATAAATAAAATCTATTCTTGAATTCCTTTTGAGAATGGCAGTAGTAGTAGCATAATCTTTTGAAAGGCCACTTCACGATCATATCACACTCTTAACCTGAATATCTACCTATCTACAAAACGTCCTGAAATACCTATTTTATCGTGTGTGACGGTTTGCCGATTAGACTATCGGACAAGCAAATCGGCAATTCGAGCCGGCATTATGCCACATTACTTAATCATGATAAGATTATTAATCCATGGCCGTAACATTTGCACGTACAGCCTCTTCAGTCCTCTTGACAGATTAATTCAATCTCAATCGCGACCAATAGATGTCACTACTATTGCGAGGGATATCGTTAAATCAAATCTCAGGAATCAAACATAAATCAAATTATCCCACGGATTAGCCAATATGCTACATTTGCCTCAGCCTTGAAATCATACTGTATAATGAAAATAAGCAAAGGTTGTTCATGCAAAACAGAAAGCTCATAATTATAGTTATCGTATACCATTTGATCATACAATGATGACAATAATGTTACCTATGATGGACCCTGGATTTCTAGACGTCTCACTCACCACATTCTTCGAACTACCCTAAGTTGTACTTTATTAATTTTATTTTATTAATGTTTAATTAATATTATTAATGTTTTTTTCCATAGGCTTATTCTGTCGTTCTACCGACTGGAGAAATCGAGGAAAAAAAGGTAAATAAAACTCCGTACAATGTGCTTTTAAACAAATTGAATTCTAGTTGAACTTTTAAAAAATCCCTCTTCATGGAACGTGTTTCATCCAGTAGTGGGTATTTTTTTTAATACATTACAGAAGAAACTTTTGAAAAAAAGGTCTATGTTTGTACCTTAAACACAGAAAATAGGTAATAATCATGAAAACGATGGTGAAAATTTATTGCCAATGGATCTGTTTCCTATCCGGATCTTCTATTATTTTTAGTAATATTGTTGCCATAGTCACCGACTTCATTACGGATAGCGCCATCTTTCGTAAATAGTCTACAATCCAAAGAGTTTTAGTTGCTGATCGGGCAGTGGATCGATGCGATGATTCCATTTTTTTTATTTTGATGACGTGACGTTTACGAAAGTGGCTGAACGGAGCGCTAGGTACAACAAGTGGACGGTAATGGCGGATGGTTGGTGTTTCGCGTCTCGTAGTACTATTTATAACCTAAAATATAGTACAAGTTTTCGGCGATATGTGCGCTAACGTTTCTTCGTTGTGTGGATTGGTGCCGTTAAATTTCACAATTGTGCCAATGACGTACGAACGCTACATCGACTGAAAGTATACTGCTCTAAATGATAATCAGTGAAATGATATTGCACACAAAATTTTGACATTCACACTGCCGAGATTTCGTATTCGTTGCAAGTAAGGCCATTTAATAAACACTAATCTATTTTTAAACGTTTAGTAATTTCTTTACACTCTGGGACCGTTTTCAATTCTTGGTGAGACTAATGCGACTTCGGAGTTAGTTTTGCTTGTAACAATTCGCTGTTACTTGCCCATGGTTGATAGGTACAATATAAGTACTATGATACTATCAAGTGTCCATAAATTGCACACTAATAATGTAACACGGACATTCTAATTAAGGTTCATCGCTTTGACATTCATACCATCCTATCATCGAACACAAGTCGGTAACACACCTAATAATTACCCAGCCATACATACATTTATCTACTAAACTCGCTATCAATAAAGGGCTCGGCTAAATTTCGTCAATTCATTAGATAAGGACTGCTGCAATTTAAACCAAGCTAACATGATAAAGAGCTTTAAATGTAATGGGATTACCTGCAACATGAAAAGAGGTCGCATTCCTTATAAAAGGTCACATACTTTTGATATGTTTTGGTGCAAGTTAGTTGGTGGTTCTAGGTAGAGAATGGTGCATGCTGAACATCGTCAAGTAAGCTGAAAGTGGACACAAGTGTGTAACTAACAATGCATGCAGTGTACATAGTGTAGTACGGATGACAAAATAATTTCCCTGAGGGCTATGCACACTTGGTCTTGAAAATGACAGAAAGACGGAAGAAAAAATCACATAATGGATTCCTTCGGAAAGTCTCCTCCTTGTTTAATCTTGATACGGTAAGTAGGTGACATGGCTTCAATTTGATTCAGTACCAGACGATAAAAAATATGTATGAATTTTCACCATTGTCACATGACAATACTCTTGCTTTTTCTTCTAGTTAAAATATTTAATTATTAGCAGAATATATATACTTCTAAAAGAATTTATAAAATAAAACTATATTATTTCCACTAATATTATGTAATGTAGTTGATTTCTCAGTATAATAACTTGATATCTATAATCCCCATAGTATAGATATAACATACTGTGCCTATTTACATTTTAATGACCTATTTATTTAGTAGTCTCTCCCTAGTACTTACAATCTGTATATTTTGTGTGTGAATGATGTTTACCAGTTTGGATTGACCATTGTGTTTCTATTGTTAATATCCGTTTTAACTAATCACCTATGTGAATGAGTACTCAACATTATATTTAGAATGTTCTTGTCTCAAGATTTTCAAAGAAAAAAAGTTGTTTGTAAGCAATGTCTGTCCAGTTAGTTGACCTTATAATAATTTTAATAATACTTTATTAATAAAAGCATAATTTAATTGATGAACTAAAATGTTTCTATGAATATGAGAATAAAATGTATTATAAAGTAATTCTCTATTTCTTTGCCATAGAAGTTATGATAAATACATAATAATAATTTAGGTTATCAAATAGGTACAATATTAAATATTATGTATTGTCCTTGGTTGTCTAGAACTTTAAAACTTTTGGATAACCCAGGTTTTGAATTAGTAAACAAACCAAAGTGTGATAATATTATAACAGATGTTTTGTATTTCAAACCTTCAAGCTTAATTCTTTTGGTACTTGTTCTGAAATTTACATAACTATTTATGTATTATGGTTTTATTTATTTCATTTAACATTGTGACTCTTTTAAATATTTATACATAAATGAACACTAAACATATGAGGACAGATTAGCTTGTATTTATATAATAAAAGCCGCACAAGTTGATTAAGTAAGTTAAGCAATGCTTCCTAATGTTGGTCATTTGACCAACTTTGTATTTTGAGATTCTTACATACCTTGAAAAACACTGAGCAGTTGGTTGTCATTTGTAGATCTTTGACAGTTATCTCAGATAGTTACCAGGAAATTTGATTTAAGTCTTGTCTAGAGGGGTATTGTGTTATCCAGTTACCCAATTGTGGAGGTCAATAAAGTAATTACTCCATGTAAAATACTGGTATTCAGCTGCAACCAATCAGTCTGGAAGCACACTAACACTGAATATCATTACTACTCTCCTCATTAATTCATTATAGAACTTGCAAAGAAACTCATTGTAATTCTCTCATTAATTTGATAACATTAATTTAACTGTTATTTTCAGGCTCACGTCACATCACCAGAAATGAAGCAGGTAATTATTTAAATATATACTAATGAATGTAAACATATTAATTCATTTAATTGATGATACTGCATCATGATTTTATTGCACAAACTTCTTTTTTTTAAATTACAATTCATTAATTCCATCTACCACAGAAGAATCAGCAAAAGGAGTGTTAGGGTTGACCTACAACTGACAGCACCAAATTACGTCTTCCTATGCTTTTGTCCTTTTCTGTCACTTAGATTCGCCGGGTCGATATCGCCGCGTGCTATCACACTACCGCTGTTTTTCTTACTCCAGTAAAGGACCATTATAACACTATACATATATAAGACACAAAAGGGCAGGAATATGTGGTGCAGACAGATGTAGCTCAACCATTAATAAATACAGAGTTAGTAGTGGTTTAATTTGGTCAACTCAACAACTATGGTCAACAACTATGTATAAACTGCATAAACTCACTCCATTAAAAAAAATCCATAAATCACTTCATTAACTGAATCTTGTGATATTCTCTTTATCATCTTATAAAATTATCATAATAAATCAATATACTAAACAAAACTCGCAGCCTTTGCAGGTAAATGGCATAGAAGGCGGTGGCACAGAGCGTACACAAGGTGAGGATGGGTACATCTACATGACGGTGGTGCTGTCGCGCGCCGGCGGCGCCGGGCTCGGCTTCAGCATCGCCGGTGGCTCGGATAACCCTCACGTAGCTGATGACCCACATATCTACGTCACTAAACTCATTCCCGGAGGAGCGGCGGCAGCCAGCCAGCTGCAGATCAATGATGCCATATTGCAGGTAAAATCTTGTTTTTGTTAAGTACCAATATTAAGGGTAACATAAAATGTCGAATGTATGTCTTGTAAAGCGTGCGAAGGCCATCGGAGTCCTTAACGTTATCTATGAAGTACAACAAATAGCACTAGCGGCAGGTAGAACGTTATCAACCAAACAGAAAATGCGCGGAGGCCAAAATCCGCCTGCCACTGACCGATGCTTAGAATCGCATTTATAATGAGGAATTTCCGGTTTAGTGACATTGAACGTATGATTGCCTACAAATTAGGACTCCAGTTACTCACTACTCTGCGTAAAAGCCATTTGGTTACGTTCCGTAGACGCAGATACTACTTGGTACACTTATGTTTACGTTTTTAAGTTGTATTATTTGTCCCACAGGTGAATGATACGAATGTTGACAGTGTTACGCACGCTGATGCAGTTGATGCATTAAAAAAGGCTGGCAATACTGTGAGACTGGTGAGTTTGTTTATTTACTTTATTACAAGTCAAACACCAGCTGTTACGAGATTAAGCAAATATGTGACTCAAGCTATAAGCTTAATGGCTCATTCACGGCATTTGATAACACGGTCGTTCCAGCATTCAACGAGTTTCCACATTCGGGTATTATAAAATACTGGATGTCGTAGTCTTGAGTTTTGATTAGGTGTGGTGTGTAATTTCAAGTAAAACCAGGTCACAAAATAGTTATTATTTTGACTTTAGTGACAAGTTCCGTTCAGGTGATACAAGAATAAACATTGCCGCGTGTAGTATTTCGCGGTGTTACAGCAAGTGAACTGAACGAATTCCGAAGTGAATTCGTATCGAGCAATTAAACGAGCCATGAAGGAGTTACTATTAAATGCAATCAGAAGAATCAATGTATGTATTGGTACAATTAAAGTGGTGACATTATTTCATGGACAGACTCGTTTCGTCATTGTGTTAGGAGAATTGATTGCCGACCAACATTTCTTGCCAACATTGATTCATAATCGAACTGTTGAGGACACCGTTATGCGAAACTCCAGTGATTGACCTTCACACAAGGACTCTTTTACAATAAACATTGTCCCGCGAAACACATGACTCACTGCCGTTAAACCCGCCCGTCTTCGCTACTATAAAATTTTATTTATACTCTTTACAGAAAATACGACGTCGCGCGACAGAAGACACTTCAAATTCTTTACAAGTTACAAAGCCAGAGGAATCCGTAGAGATTGAGCTGGTGAAAGGTGGCTCAGGTCTCGGTTTCAGTATAGCGGGAGGGCTGGGTAATCAACATATCCCGGGTGACAATGGTATTTATGTGACCAAGATAATGGCCGGTGGTGCTGCTCATAGAGACGGTCGTTTGAGGGTCGGTGATAAACTGCTAATGGTCAAGAATACTTCGGTAAGTTGTATTGCCAAAGACTACATTAACAATAGGCGTTATGCATCGGAGCTTTGACTGTTGTAATTCGCTTCATTGGTCTCGGTATGTAACGCCTTTACCTCAAATACTTCATTTATTTCATAATGCTCTTTTATTTTCAGCACGGCGACGTAAACCTAGACAATGTGACTCACGAGGATGCAGTGGCTGCGCTGAAGGCGACGGGCGAGCGAGTGCTGCTAGTGCTTGTGCCGGGCCCGCGCCACGGACAGCCCTCCCCCCGCACCTCTCGCGCCAACACACGTAAGTTACGTCACGACTGACCTTATAGCCCAGCCCTAAAATCGTAGGGCCTCCATCAATGCCAAACATTATTACTAGATCACACAAACTGATGTAATGTGTACTTAACTATTATCTTATTTATCTCGTTAAATATTGCACACACAGCCACAAGAATGACGATCGAGAACACAGAGACGGCGTCAAGCGCAGCGAACTCGTTGCGTCGTGAGGATGTTACGGACAGCAATGAAGAGTCCCGGGTCGTCGACCTGGAGAAGGGTCCGTCGGGGCTCGGCTTCAACATAGTGGGCGGCGAGGACGGCCACGGTATCTACGTGTCGTTCCTGCTCGCGGGCGGGCCCGCCGAGCGCTCGGGGCAGCTGCGGCGCGGCGACCGGCTGCTGGCCGTCAATGACGTCGACATCACTCACGCCACGCACGAACAAGCCGCGAAAGCCTTGAAGGTAATCTATATCATCATAGATTCTATTTACTAAAGTATCAATATACCAGTAGCATTGAGTAGGAGCCAATAAATTGTTGTCGTGTCATTTGAAAACTACTGGATGCATTGTATGACATTGTTGGTGTTGAAATGTATAAGGAAGTTGATTGCTTTTAATTGAAAGTTGAATGGTTTGATTTTGTTTGGCCTTGTAGGTTGTTTATTGAGCTCTGGAGTAAGGCTCTGTGAACCAGACTACTGATAAATGTTGAGACTGAATTCATGATATGTCATAACAGAAAAACAGTTGTATGATCAATGTTTATTTCAGTGAATGTAAGCTATATTATATTAAGACAAGTTTAGCATTTTCTCAACAAATATTTTAATACATTTCAGAGTACAGGACAGAATGTGAAGTTAACAGTAGTGTACAGACCTCAAGAGTACAACAAGTTTGAAGCGCGAATCAACGAGCTAAAGCAGCATCATACACTTCTGAGAACATCCCAAAAGCGATCTCTTTATGTTAGGTGAGATCATATCTATATTTTATATTTATGAATGTGTAAATTTGTTTGAACAAAAAAAATTTTTTTTTCCTTCCCGTATAGGTGTAGTGATTATTCAATAGTTTAACCTCGATTAATAATGCAAATTCTTGTTAACAAACATTAAAATTTACTTATATTTTCCTTATTAAAATGTGCTCATTATAATATTTTCCATCGCTAACAAAAAATTCTTCAGAATCCATTCATTATTAACTAATAAACTCTGCAGTCAGACGTCAAATCATTCGGATTTTACAGGATTAATTAATAGGATTTTGCAGGAAAATACTTAATATTTCCTCTTAACTTATCGGCACTGTTCATGATGGTAATAAATTGTTTTTCAGAGCATTGTTCGACTACGATCCGATCAGGGACGACGGCCTGCCTTCAAGAGGTCTACCATTCAGATACGGCGACATTCTACACGTCACCAACGCTTCTGACGACGAATGGTGGCAAGCTAGGTATGTACCTTATATTGTTTTTATCGTTTACCAAAGTTGTCACATCTAAGCATTTCTGCACAAGCCTATAGTTTTTCTAAGTTACGTTGTATGGCGTGTTTTAAAAAGCAGACAAAGTATTTATGGCTTGCAAATTTACAACAAGGGACTCATTACCTGATATGCTGATGGTCATTAACCTAATGACTTATCTACTACTCAAGATGGTTTCTTGAGTAAAACTATTCCCAAAATAAGGAAGTCATTGTTGCAATTGGGTTAAAGTCCTGTGTTTATTTTTAGACAATATTTTATACTAAACTACCAAAAACACAAAAAAAAAATATTTTTTCTGTAAACAACATGAAAATTGATATGAGGAAGAGTGCAGGGACATGGTGGAAATAACTCACTCCTCATCTCCAATGTGTGCATCATTATTTTGTTATTTGATTCTTGAAAGGATTCTTACTTACTTAACCTTTTGAATGTCTTAAGTTACACAGTTCGACATAAGCAATTGTCTTTCTATTGTGTCTCTAATTACGACATTCAATGAGTTAATATTTGTTGAACGGATTTGAAAACATTCTATTTGAAATTTCAAATAAGTTTCTTTTCGGCACAAATATCTAAAAAAAATCATCTATCTAATTGGTGCTCTCATGATTAATCCTACGTGGTCGTGGTTCTCATGAAGGTAGCTCTCCGGAAGCTGTTAGGGTACGACGCACGACTTCCCGCTACTTTTGCCTGCTGGCAGTCGCCGCCAAAAGCTGCCTTGATCTGATCTATCCATCGGTTTGGTGATCTGCCACGCGGCCTCGTCTCGTTCACCTTTCCTTGTGTAACAAGACGTTCAATGATCAATATTACTATCAATGTTCAAGTACTTGTTATAGGCGGCTCGACAAATCCGACTCCGACGCCATCGGCATCATCCCGTCGAAGCGGCGGTGGGAGCGCAAGCAGAGGGCCCGCGACCGGCAGGTCAAGTTCCAGGGACAAGGGACACCCGTTAGCACTGTCAGTATTTCTATATTTTCTATTTTACATTAATTTGTCAGTTCTGTAGGAACTCTTTAATCAAGATTAAGAACTAAACGGCATGGTTGGCTCAGTGGTTGAGCGATTGGCTGCCGTGTTGAATGTCGCGGGTTCGATTCCCGCACAGAACAAATATTTGTACGGCCTACAGATAGGTATACCTGGTCTGGGTGTCTTGTTTAAGTGAGCTTACATATTTGTGAATGCACCCTCGCTATAGGAGTATTTCCTAGAGTGGGACGTATTTTAAATAAAAAGTAAGTACTGTTCCCTCAGGAAAATTTTATACCTTCACGCAGGCGAAAACGCTGGCAGCAGTAGTATAGAGGAATTAATGCTATACTTGTACTCGTACAAGTCAATTTTATTATGGACCCAAACACGAAACTACTAGGTATGCGACATCGCGTTGTAAAAATGTGCGAATTTACACGACGCATCGTAAGAACTCGCGGATTGATTCGAGTCGCACATTGTTTAGTCAGCCGAACCAATGCTTTGCTTTACAAAAGCGCGAAGTCGCTTTGCATCGCAATTTTGTACCATAGCTGATTATAATGTCTTAATGTTACACCGAGATTGCCTAAATAACTTAAAAAGGTGTAGATTGGATGCGGAAAGTAGACAATCAGGACAGTGACTCAACTTTAGAAATATCTTTTGTCCAGTCTTGGACTGCGATTGGCGTTATTGAAATGCCGTAATTATTATGACATTCGCATACGACTTGGTAAAATCACTTCTACTTATATAATAATAGTTTTTGCCTGCGTACATAAAATACACTGCAGAGTCTGTCTAAAAAGTCAAACAACTTAGGAGTTTTGTATAGTATTTAATTGTTTAAAAAATACTTATAATCAATACTTTTTTTTGTTGTTTTTATAAGGTTCTTCTATTAGTACACTAGTAACTATGATCAAGACCTCTTAATCAACCTTGATTATTGAACCAGCGTTGACTACATCAGATTTCATTTTGCCCTAAAATTACCCAAGTCGTTTGAATTTTTAGGGTCTAAACAGACAGAGTGCATTTCAACTGCAACCCACCCACCCGCAATATTGCAGTCGTGTTTGCAGTTCTATTGCAGTCGTGTTAACTGCATTCAAACTGCACTAAAACTGCAATTTGCAGTTTGATTGCAATTGAAATGCAGTCCGTCTGTTTAGACCCTTACAGAGACTTCATAGCTTATATCAGGGGGGATTAAGGCACTTTTCTATTGGTGAAAAAATTTTAGCAATCGGAGCAGTACTTTCAGTGATTACCTCTTACAAATAAAAGAAGACGAACTTTACCTCTTTATAATATTAGGGTAGATATAAACACCGCTAAATTTTAATCGTTTTAATCCCGTGGAGGGTCGATCCGGTACATGAAACACTATCGATTTGTAAAGATACAATTAAAAAATAAAGTACCTTTTTTTAAAAACTCGTATTAATTTACGCACGTACGAAATTAATTTCTTTAAGAAAACTTCAGCTGAGCGAGTTCAATGACCTGTAGGTAGTTTGTACGCAACGCCGAGTATTAACTAAAATTTAACAATATCACAATATTGAAAATTGACGGTTATGAAAACGAGATTAATCGAGTTTAGCTGGGTTTTGAATTAATCAGCTTCGTAAATAGAAAAAAATTGTCGCCCTGCGTCGAATCAATTCCATTCTCTTCTATAAAAACACACATTTTAGCAATATTGAAATTTATTGTTTGACTATGCTAATGTTGTCGTGACTAGATAAAACTTGACTTTAAATTAATGTTTACTTGATTTTTTATATGCTTACTGATGATGTTATTTGTTAGCAAGAGTATAAATATAGAATCTATAAATACTGCTAATATTTTATTCAAACCGTGATTCAACTATAGGTATTTATGCTTGAATGGATTTCTATGTTATAACCTATTGTTTCCCCTTGCGTGAGGAATTTCTGAAGAGGAAACCCCCTTGTCCTAGAACAAAAAGGGCAACTGAAGGACACAGGTGTAGTTTTAGTCAGTAAAAGTCTGACACGCTGTCTCGCTCCACTCTAGAACGAGAGAAGTCATTGGATAAATTCTAATTCTCACACCTCACAAAAAAAAACTCACGCGTGCTTGCGTCACCAAGATAAACAGAATGAAATTGTTTTTTCTTGTCATTCCCGCTCAAAATCCATTTACTTATGACCGCCCGAGACAGATTATTTCAGTACACTTTCAATGCAAAAAAGTAGACCCTAACATTCAAAGAATGCTTATATGTATATTTTAAACAATGTCCCCACTGTGTCTGTCTGTTTGTCTGTATTTTCACGATAACCTCGAAAATACTGAACTCATGTGGTTTTCACTAATAGACAGTGTAATAGACATGCGTGTTATAGTAGAGAGAAACCGTGTATTTAAATTATTTATAATACACGTGCGTAATTGAGACCAGTCACTAGTAATTTACAAAGTCAAATTTGTTAGGTTTGGATGTTTTTCCACATTTAGGCAAACAAACGGGAGGTAACTTATTCAACTTACCAAACACATATGATAGTGTAAACCTACTTTTACTTCATACAATTCGTTGTCATGCAAATATTGACGGCTTCAAATATAAAATGTTTATCAAAGGAACAACCAAATGTCTCCCATAACGAAAATCTTCGTATCTTGAAGTCCTTTCATAACAGTGTTGACATCACGTATTATCATTTATTCTATGCTTTTACAGAGCCAATCAACGCTTGAAAGAAAAAAGAAAACATTGTCGTTCAGCAGAAAGTTTCCATTTATGAAGAGTCGAGAGGACGGCAAATCTGAAGACGGTTCAGACCAAGAACGTAAGTTCAAACAATGTCTCCACATCCTCTCACTACTGTATACAACACATTCACAGCACGTGAATCACTTCTCATACATTTAAATAGCATTAACTGTTCACAAACATTATAAATAATGTATTATATGGTGCAGTGGTACATGTAATATGATAATGATTCTATTTCAAGTGTTCAACGAATTAATCAGTATGTTTTGTGCAAAAGCGACGAAGTAATTGGTAATTCACCCTCGCAAACTGCGTCACAGGGGTTTGGTGTATGTTTAAGTACAGGCTTTGCTGCACAGACCGACTAATAAAACGATTTTGTTACAGCTTTCATGCTTTGTTACACACAGGAGGATGCTAACGCGGACGGTAAGTGCACATACCCTTTCCTCTCATATTTATTACTTTCGCTACTGTGCTGTTAATCGTATGTAGGTCATTACGCAGTTTTTTTTTCATGCGGCTGCTAATAACCACTATTTAAAGTTAGGTCGTTTTACATTGGAGCTGTTCGCTTATTCTAACCACAGAACTGATTCACGTTCGATGTTAAACAAGTGAATAAAGCTGCCCTCGTTAACGGGTTTCATTGTTATTGTTACTAAGAAAAAAAGAGTACACTGTTTTTACTGAGGGCAATCCAATCGTTTTTTGTTGTAAAAATAACTTTGTATAATTAACATCACATAACTTGATATACTTCTCTGTGATGTTCATTTTGATTGGCCTGAGTATATTGATTTTCTACAGTACAGTATTATGATATCCTATTTTTCGTCGAATTCGTAATTTTCACTTTTGAAAACAATATTTACATCATAAATCCTTTTTTTATTCTACTATATGTATTTTATATTTATTATATTTTGATCATCGCAATGTGAAATGTACATCATATTGGGAACATAATCAAAATTGTCAATTCAAGGAACACAAACCATTGTTGTGTGAAAGTCTATAACATCACAGTGTAGTGAATTTTACTATTATCTATTTTTAATCAAAATGTACCGGATCTATGTGAGTAAATTATCGCTTGTAGTGTGTTTGGAGACGCATGGTGATGCCTATAATATTAAAATATAGGTCTAGCAAAGTTGCCAGTACCCGGCAGATCATTGTCGCTTGTCCAATAAGATGTTGTGGGCGACCGGCCACCCGGTGACAAGCTATGTACTTATACTTCTGTGTGTTAGATAGTTTTATTTTTTTATCTGCAGCTCCTATCACACTACTGTGTTTATTAACATATGAAGTGCACAAGCATCCTAAAAATATGACCATTTTTTTTTTTTTCAAAATAGTTCCAAGCAAGCGTAACTTAACCAGTAATGATGTTTTGCAGAATATTATGCTACCAGATATTACTTAAAATTGGGTTTTCGAATATAATGAAACATGGGTGTGTGATGAGAGCTTATAAATTACGATTTGGTGTTCCACAAGTAGTTAATGTTGATAATGAAAAGTGGTCGCAGCGAGCACACGGGTTGGTTTGAGACACGTCGGCCGCCGTCCCGTGCTTCTAGTTGCCTACCGAAGCCGATACATACATCTACCGATCATCCCGTCGATGAGACGAGTTTTTATTATTTGCTATTTATTTTCCCAACCGCTATTCATGAACTTGTAGAGTTCTGCTATACAACCATATGCTAGGGAGTGATGTCGAACATCCCTGTCGATCATTCTGTCCGAACGGAGGTTCCCATCCCTGTCCCGTACCCTGTACGGACGCATATTGCTGCGTTTATTATAAATATATGTAACGTTAATTTTTCTACGTGTAGGGGAAATCTTGTACCGAGTGGAACTTCCCATGATGGAGGAGATAACGCTCATTTATCTCGAGGACGAGAGTAAGTTTTGGGAGTGAGGCGTAGCTTGCGAGTGCCGTAGCCGATACCTTACCTCCCGCATTCTGGTTATGATCATCAATTAGAAATGTAGTTTTCATTTCAATAACACTCCAGTTTTTTTTTTTATTATTTGTCATACTTTCTTTATGTTCAGTTGTTTTTAATTCATACAACGCGATTACTCTAATAGCCTCTCCGCACTCGAAAATATACCATCGAGCTCACGAAAAATGTTTGGATCATTGTTTCTAAATTGTTGAATCACGCCGGGCTCACTAGTAGCGGCCGCGGGCGAGGCTCCCGGCCGCAGTCGTACTGCCGCGTGCGACGCGTCGGGCCTCGACTGGCCGGTTGGTTGTGGAGGGAGTGTGGGGCCACTGGAAGCACACGAGGACACAAGAGCCGCCTCTGTCACACTAGCTGATGCTTCAGGCGCCACGCATGTTGCACAGTTATACGCGCTTTGCCTTTAGTTTACACAACACACTACGTCACTGGCATGTTTCAGATGTACTCTCGATCTCACGACATTCTCATATGAGCTTGTTTTTCGTTTTCAAAATTACGCTGTGCTGGTTTCTTTTAGAGTTAGTTTTTCTCGCTTCAGATGTGTAGGGGTGCTGTAATTATTTTATTAGCCTAGTTGTCGCTGACATACATATAATTGTTGTATTGAATTGTGTACTCTTGCTTATTATACTTCCGTTGAACATGATATTGATGGGCATAATTATTGAGCCAGAATTAAATAAATCATACCTTGAAACATGTTGGCAAGACGAAAAGGTTTTATTTAATCTTGGCTAGTAGTGAACAGATTCATGTTGTTTAGAGTAATTTAGAAGAAAGCATTATACAATTCGATACCCAAGAAATATTTCAATGTTTCATACTATTTTCGTACAAAATCGACAAATCAATGTATAAATACCATGTGGAATGAGTATTTCTTGTGTCGAACTGTACTTTTATTCCAGAATTATGTTTTGCGTAGCAGGCAGGTGTTCTAATGCATACCTTCTCGCTAAGTAAGTCGAAACAATACCGTGAACTCTTCAAGTTTTTGTTCTTTATTTACACTTTACTATTAGGTTATTGGCTTCTCACAAATATACTTGACTTAGGAATAAGTGAAGCTTGATATTAAGTCTCTTACAGAATGTACAATGTTATTCTGACAGAAATGAACATAACTTTGTTAAAAATATGAAGTTTTCTATAAATCTCGTTACATACACGAGTTCATTGTGTTTTGATATGAAAATAGGATGATTTCGCAGCACAAGTTATGCACGTAATACGTTATTTTGATATCAGCACAAACCGCACGAATGATCTTGTGTACACATTCAAATGGTTATGGTTACACGAATCCAAGCGACTTAACAATTTGAGCTGGATTTAAAGGTTGTAGAATAAAGGAGAGACATGTCCTGTAATTTAACAAAATTAAAATAAAGTTTAAGCACTTAGAAAGGCACCTTGACAGTCTTCTCCGAGCAGTTAGAAAATTATGCAAATTTTATTTGATTTATATTCTTAATATGTAATGTTTTACAGGTCAAGATGAAACGGTGCTATCGTATGAGACCGTACAACAGTTGACCATAACTTACACGCGACCCGTCATAATCCTGGGCCCTCTCAAGGATAGAATAAACGACGATCTAATATCTGAATTCCCTGAGAAATTCGGCAGCTGCGTGCCTCGTAAGTATCTTTCTACCATGTTAAACTTAATCAGGTTCTAACTGGTCTGTAATCACTTCCTAATCTTGTTGGTGATCCTGTTAGTGGCAGTCTTATGGTATGGTAGTCTATCAGTGTAGTAGTGCAGCAAAAAAAAAGAACGCGATTTTAATTTAATAGGCTGCATTCGCAATTATTGAAAACAATATTCAGTGCTCATTGTCTACTGGCGTAAATAACCTCCATTATTCTTCTTAGTTGACATTAAGCATCTCATATCGTCTTTCTACATTCCAGACACGACCCGGCCGCGGCGCGACTACGAAGTGGACGGGCGCGACTACCACTTTGTAGCGAGTCGCGAGCAGATGGAGCGCGACATACAGAACCACCTGTTCATCGAGGCGGGCCAGTACAACGACAACCTGTACGGCACCTCCGTCGCCTCGGTGCGGGAGGTCGCTGAGAAGGTACTTACTTACCAATATGAACAGAATACTATTTCAGATACCTGTGAACACGTGATGGCACATTTAGCGCAATGGTTAAGCTATTAAAGCTTAAGTGGCAATAGGCAGGGCATATTGCTCGCAAAACAATATGACCTGCCGGCTGTTGGGGCCGAGAGGCTCTGGAATAGCGATCACGAACCGGAAGACGTAGCATTGAAAGGCCTCCTACAAAGTGGACCGATGACCTGGTAAGGGTTGTGGGAATCCGATGGATGTGAGACGCACAGGACCGTTCATTTTGGCGACACTTAGGAGGAGGGCCATGTCCAACAGTGGACGTCTTTTGGCTGAAATGATGATGATAAGCGATTGACTGGTGCCCTGCGTGTCTCGGGTTCGATTCCCGCACTGAACAAGTATATGTATGGCTTGCAATAGTTGTCCCGGGTGTGCTTGTGAGTTTACATGTTTGAACGCATCCACGTCGCAGGAGTAATTCCTAGTGTGGGACAACGTTCTTTTAACTGTAAAAAACTTGTATCAATGGAGCATGACTTGAGAATGGTTCTGCCGCCTTTTATGTTCATAATTTCCAAAACGATTATTACTACTATGTTTGTAAAAGTTGCTGACTTGAATGACTAAGCCAATAATAAAAAGACCAAACAGTTACTGATTAAATGCTATACTTACGAGTACTACTGCCATCTGACGACGTCGCGGGTAAAAGCTAATAAGTTTTACACTAACGCAGTGTCCCAAAGTTCCTTCTGTAATTTATTTATGGCCTGCAATAAAGAGTATATCAATCAAACGACGCGAATGCGATCGCGAAGCAAAGCGGCCCAAATGGAACTAACAATTTAAATTGATACTCTATTACGGTGGCCTACGTGACTGAATCGAAGCGTGCGCGAACAGTTTGTTTAATATTTTCGCGGGAACACTTGTGGTGGCTTGTTTAAAATAAATTACGGTTGAAGCGGCGAACGGGCGCACGTAGAATGAAGCCGCCGCGTCGCTTTAAAAGCGCGTGAACCGCATCGGATGGGACGTAGGACGCCGTGTTATATAGTGTTGAGTTTCTGTTCGTCGTATGAATCGAAAGTTTGAGCGTCTTCTTTCGCTGACATGTATGTATGGCTGATGAAGTGATCCTCTTTCGCAACAGAAGCCAGCATCAGTCGTATTTGTACTGGCAAGATAAGTCAAGCAGCGCTAGACGACGCTTTTATTATATTTTCTTGTGATCAAATCTTCTGCCGGCCTGCTCTCATTATAGATTCAAACTAAAGCTAGATATGACGCCATCGTGTCCGCGTTTCAGTCCTGATACCCTATAAACTACAATCCATACTAATATAATAAATGTGAAAGTAACTGTGAACAGAGTACACTTGAATCCCAAGGAAGGACATTACAGTTTACATTTTTTTTCTTTTTCAGGGCAAACATTGCATTTTGGATGTGAGCGGTAATGCAATCAAGAGATTACAAGTAGCGCAACTTTTCCCTATTGCCATATTTATAAAACCAAAGAGCATAGAGTCTATAATGTAAGTATTTATCTGGTATTTATCACTTTACAACAATATTATTCTCTTTATAGATATATATTGACCAACGAATTATTTTAACAGGGAAATGAATAAGCGAATGACTGAAGAACAAGCGAAGAAAACTTACGAACGTGCGCTCAAAATGGAACAGGAATTCGCTGAATATTTCACTGGTTAGTACACTTTGGTACATTTGTAATATTTGGACAGTGATGCTTCAGCTTATGAACTTTGTGGAGTGACAACTTCGTAAGCGGGCTGAGCACTTTATTTGTGTATATTGAATGAGACATAGCTATCATGCTCGGCTATGTAGCACTCCATCGGGTAACATCAGCTCGAGTCAGGCGTTTTCACTTTTGTCTTGTGGTCTCAAGCACACACTGTCTAGTTTTAACTGACGATGTTAGTAAGGTAATTTTTCGTGTCATTGCAGCGGTGGTAACGGGCGACACGCCGGAGGAGATCTACGGCAAGGTGAAGGCGGTGATCACGGCGGAGAGCGGGCCCAGCGTGTGGGTGCCGCGCCGCGAGCCGCTGTAGTGGCGCGCGCTGCTACCTAATTAGTACCTATCATAGTGCCTCGAGTCCACGAGCCATCATTACGTACGAAGGTGCGGCTCCGATATTTTTTACTAGGCGTCCTGTGGCGCGACGAGCCGTGAGCAATAAGCAGTAGAGTCCGCGAGCCGACGGCCGCCGAGCGTCGCCGCCATGTTATACGCGCGCTAAGCGTGCGATTTTCGCGTCTTTTTAGAATTACGATCAGACTTTCTTCAATCACCGCTTGATAGATAGACCATATCGGAGTTAATTTAGCGTTAAACAGATTATTTCTAAAATTAATGTAAATTGTCACATGTGGATAAATTGTTGACCAAGAACTCGCTATTAATAGCATTCACTGTTGTTCACTGTACTTACGCTTATGTTTATCGTGCAAATCTATTAACGAGGACGTGTCGTCGAATGCAAGTTTTATATCGAATTATTATTTTAATTATTTGACATGACCCACTAATTGTGCTTAAATTAACTGTAAATTTATTGTATTTTTAATAACATTTTAAAATGGTATTATACATATTAATTTACTCAGGTTGCTAGATACATTTTGAATTTTCGTCAATGTTAAGAGTTTACTATAATTACATTATTCAGATAGTGGATTTATCGTATGAGACGAGTCACGTGCACAGGTGATGTTCCCCGCTGTAACATGTATACCTACTAGTTATGATAGAGTCGCTGTGTAGCTGAACCCACCTCACGCATGGCTAGTGTAAGACGTACATAATCAGGATTATTTGCTCAAGCGGCAATCTGTATCGTATCGTAACCGTTGAATCTCATGACATTTCTGCACACCGTTGTCCTCCTTGACACTTAGGCGAGGTGCAAAGTTGTTTGTTGATCATTTTTATAGTAAGCAATTGTGTTATATGGTGTGAAATGTCACCAATTAAATAGTGTTTGACATTTATTTATTGAGAATTTTATTTTCTTACGGAATAATTGATGCTCATCTGCAAATATGGCACTAGAAGCGAGCATGTAAAGCTTAGGTTGCAATATATTTGTTGTTATGTCATGGCGTATGTATTGCTAATTATTATGTCCCTAATAACAAAGTAATAATTACCCCTGAGTATTATGGATTACCCTAGTATAAAAAATATGATGCATATACTTTTAAATATTAAAAACATGGTACTTAAATATTTTATTAATATGTTTCAAATATAATGCGAATGTTAAAGTATTAATAAACTCATACATGACAAATGCTAATGACGATTATTACAGAATATTTTAAACTTGACTCAAGAAAGGCATTACGACAAACACATTGGTGTATTAGTACTGATGAATTGTTAAATCCACCAAAGAGGTTTGACACTGTTTATAATTATTAGCAATATTGGCCGAGCACTATTTTACACAAAGTTTCACTGCCGTTTGTCGTGATTCCTTTTAATGATTTTGTTGTGTATTTGTAAATAATAATAATTATAGATATTTTAATTTATTTTTAAGATTCTATATCAATGTATTAACACCATAGTCACGAAAAATGGTTTATTTTTAAAGCTATTTATTTTATCATTTATAAGTAGGTATTTTATTTAATAATAAATTGAGTTTGTGCAAATTAAGTGTATAATGTCTTTTAACGTGTAGTTTAACATTTTAATCCACATCCATATTTGCAGATGTACAATGTTTATGAGTTAGTGATGTTCAATAGAATAGTTTGAATAAAATTATTTACGTTGAAAATCGATTATTGTTTTTATTGTTGTGACCTTACTTTTGTATGGTGTTCACGAGCGAGTGTCTCGCGGTGACCATATCATTCTCTTTTTTTTGCGGTAAGTCAAGTATCCTCTTCTTCATCGACATCTTCAGTCAGCGGTAATACGGCTTCCGCCTAAATCAGTCTATTGGGATCTTTTATCTAGCCTATCCCCTTCACATCTAGAGCGACGCCACCGAGAAGCACATCGAAGGCTCTCGACGGTCTGGCACGAACGCGTTATAGCCATCTTCCTTCAGTATAACCGCTGGTTTGTGTAATAGGATTGCAAACTTCCATAGAGATCGCGGCCCATCCGAGTGGTAATCCATGGTGGCTACTCGTTAGGTCAATTAGATAATCCTCCCCGTTCATATTTCTATCACGGTGAGAATAGTCAAGTATGCAGGAGATACCTATTTCTCCTGTAACACAGCATCTGAGTGCAGCTCGGCAACTGGGCGGAAGGGGAACGCCCAATTTGTCTTACTGGGGGACACCACCAAGAATCAAATGGCTTTTCCCATACCAGTGCACGATAGAGGTCAGGTCAGCAGATTGGGATAGCATTGGCGTTCGGAGTTTCTTCGCATACTATCTTTGGCAGCCCACTTGCTCTTCTTCGGTGGATGCTTCGTCGTGCGCAGATGTCATGACGGATGTGTTTTGACAGGGAATGTAGTACCTACTACATTCTATTCTCTGACGTATCGTCTGACCAAGTTCGGTCATGCTTAGCGCCGATACGATTAGGCGATTAACACACTGCCACGCAACACGCAGCATAGCGCGTGTTTTAACGTTGCAAAATACGTAAAGATTAAACACATAGAAAATGCATCCACACGCGTTTAATTAGATCACGCGGACAAACAAGTGGAGAAACATGTGCGCGTGGGTGCGGGGCGAGACGCAAGGTAGGTATGGCACACCGAGTCTCGCAGTTCAGTGCGTTGACTACAAAAACCATACAGTTAGTAGATATAATTGCAGCATCTTGAATGAGTTCCATACTAATAACGCGACGTTTTGCACTGCACTAGAATATCACCGCTGCGAACGGCTTTGAATGAAATGAGTCAGAGCCGCCGTGAATCCACAAAAGATAACTACGCGCGTGAGGGCGTAAAAAACCCGCACTATGATGCAGATCTGCACTCCCGCAAGTACGCGTGTAGGTACGTTGACACGCAACACGCAGCGTGTGTCGTGTGATATAATCGCCTTAAATACGTGGCATATCGAGCTTGGATCAACGCTCGTATGCGCAAAGCAAGCGACATGACTTTATGGCGCAAAATACACAGAAGCGATGAAAGATTCGGATACGATGCGGATGAAAGACGGATACGGCACCGATGCGACTTAAATTACATATAAAAGGCAAAGATCTGCTTTATGAAATAGTGGTCAAACGAGAGCCTATCAACTATAAAAAAAACCCTCGTTCTTAAAGAGCTCTTGCTTGTGCGAGACCCCACTACGTCAACGCCTAACTACGCTACTGGTCATTGGATTATCCACCCAAAAAGAAATCTATCTACAAAAACAGCAAAAAATCATATCTGTTGTACATATGGGAGACCCCCTCTATTTTTTTTTTACCTGTTTCTAGTATGTAACAGCAACAGAAATACATTTATGAAAATTTCTGAACTGTCTATCACTGTTCATAAGACAGCCTGGCGAGACGGACGTAACCCTGTGGGTAGGAAACCCTAAAAAAGGCAATATTGTTTGTACAGGTTATAGTATTGAATCAATGCGAAGTTTTGCACTGATAGAAAACTACGTCGACTTTGCTTTTTGGCTGATTAAAAGGCAGTAACCAACATTTTTTGAGAGCAGTGGTGGCCGAGTGGTAATGGCCAAGAGTTTTAGGTTGTGGGTTCAAACCCAGCCAGGCACATTACTTTGTGTAATTTATTTCATCACCACTGCTCTCTAAACGGTGAAGGAAAACATCGTGAGGAAACCAGATGTCTTAGAACCAAAAATTCGAAGACAAGTGACATTCACCAACCCGCACTGGGCCCACGTGGTGGATTACGGCCCATTCCCTCTCCTAGACAGAAGGTCCGAGTCCCAGCAGTGGGAACATTAAAAAGGATGATGATGAACCAACATTACAAAATCATTGATACAGGCTGGTCCGATATAATGTCATTCGCAGCTCCCACTCACGGCGGAGAGGTTGTGAATGGCCGTTAAGTCCATGATAACCATCTACTAATAGGATTACTACATGGATTGAAAATAATACAAAAAAAGATCAAATTAAAATTATTTTATGTCCTTATATCTCATCAAGTACAACCGTGGTCTTCTCAGACACGTAAAGACCATCTAAGAACTTTCTGATGTCCTTGTTTTTAACTGTGGTTGATTGTTGGATGAGGGCAGCAGAGCTGGACACATCCTCCAGGGAGTTGCCTTCGATGATGAGCTCATCCTTCTGCTTGGGCGAGTTGACGACGGTCACACCAGGTGCCATCTTTACCCTCCTGATGTATTTCTCACCAAGGAAATTACGGATTTCAATGACGCTGTTGCCCTCAGTGGTGACGCAGTTGATGGGGAAATGGGCGTATACGGAGCGCATTTTGTATTGGAATCCCTTGGTCACACCTGGAATTAAAAATTTGCAGGTTAATATAACAACATCCATCATCATAATCTCAGCGGAAAAACCACTAAATGACATAGGCCTCCCCAAATGTCACTGCAATAAGTGGTCTTGGATCCATTGGATTCCTACGACTCTCACCAGGTCAGCAGTCTACCTTGTGGGAGGCCTTTTAATACTTTGTCTTAAGGTGATTGTTCCGCTGGCCTGTTCATACATTTTATCGTTGCGAGATACTCCGTACATAGACACTTTTTTCTCAAAACGAATCACTTTATCACTTTTCTACAATAAAACAGTGGCGCAAACGACTTTTTGGTAAATAATTTGCGTTATATATTGAGAAAAACAGTCATGAAAACCGGGCAAAATTTGACATTGTGTTTACTAGTGTGAGTGCGACTTGACAACCAAGCCTTAGTTCCGAATTACGTCAAAAGCGATTATATCGCGCATCCGACCAAATTTAATAGTCACAAAATTTAAGGACTATTCAGTACTATTTGTGACGTTGCGCGTTGGTCGGATTCGCGATAAAATCGTTTTTGACGCAATTCGGAACGCGGGGCAAATTTCCAAACCATACCGCCATGATTGCGATAGGTTAACGCTAGATGGCGTGCAACCGATAATATAAATTTGAAAAACCATTACTAAATTTATAATAATGGATTTCATAAAAAAAAACATTATAATAACGTAAAACTAAATATCCTAGACGAAAACATAAAACATTGTTGTTATCAAAAAATTGTTAGCATTAGTTATGATTATTGTTCCTGGCAACGTGTTATATTCATCATACGTAAAACGCGACGCGCGATGTTGCCGTTCTTCTTACGTGACCCTTTGACCTTAGATGTTACGTCGGAATTTCTAAGAAAACGCGTTGCCAGACTTATTTCAATTTGATCATTCGATTGACATGATTTTTGAAACTAGGCTAGCTAATGCAGTGATAGGTTTTACGCGCGGAATTGCTTGTATATTTTAAATTGTATGCATTTTCATTGATTTGAAATATTATTATTTTCTTGTATGTATTTCATTACAATTTAATATAATAATTGCAAGGTATTGTAGTATCGATTGCTTAGCAATTTTATTTTAAAATAAAAGTAGTCTTTCGGTGGTGTTAGCAAGACGGCCCGTGAGTTTAGCTGGCTATTACAAACTAAAATCTTCTCATAATAGATACAAATCACCGATTGATATTGTTCAGTTATAATAATATCAACTAAACAAAATTTTATTTACATAATAATAAAATTATTATGTATCATTTGTAAACAAAAATTTTAAGTCGCTTTAAATATATATATATATATTGTATTTCCTGTCATATTACTTTTTCACATTAGTAATACAAATAGTTATCGATGGACAATTAATATTAGACGAACAAACAAACATTAGTTTACTGCAATCTCGTTTCATTTGAATGGTTGCGTGCATTCCGTTACTTTTACATCAAAATGTATAATTATGTAATATGATTTATTATTTATGAAATTCTATTTTATATATAGATTAATCCCTGCAAAATGACCGGCAGGGATTTGTTGACTAGATATAATTTTTTTGATTGTCAATCAATATGATATCAAAATTATTTGGGTAAGTAAAATTTTACAGCTATACTTTTCTAAAAATGCGAATGTTGTCTCGACCGTAATTTGGAACGTCAGTTTGTAATATTCTGTATTATCTGTGGATATTTGGACTTGCATTATTTTGCATAACTGCAACCAACTGCAACTGCATTTCGAAGCGATCTATCTGGTTGTTTTATGATTACATTCAATTTTATTCTAATTCAGAGTTTATAAAAGTAACTATTGTCTTGTATATCATTTGTTTTTGTGTATTTCAGATTCGGTTTACGTCTAGAAGCTATGTCTGGCGCCAATAGAAAATTAGCCTACCAACGCCACCGATATTCAGGCGTCCGTAAATCGTCCAAACAATCGAAAAGCGCATTGATACGACTATATGGTGACGACAAGTTAGTATACATGTAATTTATAACTCGAATTATGTCCAGCTTCATTGTAAAATTCTCAATCTCCACAAGCAAAAATGGCCGTCGCGGCGTCATTACTATGGTACTTACAACCACACTGTTCACTAAAATTTATATCTGTATCGTATTACAGCCGCGTGAAAATTTGGAGATCTGAAGAAATAAAGAAAAAGTTAGCGAATGAACAAATTATCCCTGATAATTCTATAGTGTATGTATCAAATAATCATAATTTATTGTGATCGCTGACTCGTGTTGTGGCATTACATAATAATTTATTTATTTCTTTCAGTGCCCAGAATACACCACCGAGAACATATGCGCGTGTGAAACCAAAAGTTCACTTAGAGGCCACCTACAGTGTCCCTAGTACTAGCACAGTGACGACTGAATTTGAACCTGTGGTAGACATAAATTGGCCACAAGCAGATCCTGAAATCGAGTCTTTTCAGTTGACTGTGGAAACTGTTCCAAATACATGTTTATCTGGAATATCTGGGTATCGTATTGTGGACCTTAGACATGTTATTGAGTGGGCCTTCCTTATGGAAAGACACCGAAATATCTGTGAATCTTCACAAATTGAATTTGTCAGTGAAAGACGTGATGGATTTCGAAGTGCATTAACATTCAAGTGCAGTATGTGTGGAAAAGCATGGGAACACTGCACAGAGAGCAAAGACAAAGTAAATACTGCATTTGTGTGGGCTACTGTGACGTCTGGTAGTTACTACACTCAAGCCGCTCATATAACAAGTCTGATGGATATTCCAACAATGTCACCTAATAAATTTCGGCGTGTTGAAAAAAAATTAGGCAATGTTTGGTTAGAACATTTGACAGAGGAAATTAAGACAGCTGGTGAAGAAGAAAGAACAATTGCTATTGAAAAAGGTCATGTGTCTTCAGACGGTGTTCCATTTATTACTGTATATGTGGATGGAGGATGGTTGAAGAGATCATACGGGCATAACTTTGATTCATCGTCTGGCATGGTAAGATAAATTATTACTAAACACAAATCATATTTATTGTCAAAACAATGTAATACACCCAACAATTATGCAATGTTTATTATTGAATTCAATCAATTTGTTGAATATTTTCAAGAGTTTTGTTTTTCACTTTCAGGCCTGCATTATTGGGAAAGAAACTAAGAAATGTCTATTTCTTGGTGTTCGAAATAAATATTGTTATACATGTCAATATTATGATAAGAGAAATATTGATATGAAACCACATAATTGTTGCAAAAATTTTACTGGACCGTCAACAGGAATGGAATCACAAATTATTGTGGAAGGCTTTCAAAAAAGTGAAGAAATACATCAACTTCGCTATTTGAGCTTTATTGGTGACGGAGATTCCTCTGTGTTTGCAAATTTGAAAGAAAAGGTATCTTATGGAAACATAATAAAAAAAATTGAATGCAAGAATCATGTAATCAAAAATTATACCAGTGCACTCTACAAGGTAAATCCGTACTAATATTATACTTGTAAATGCATAAGTGAGTTATTTGTTGGTTTGGCTTTCACATCTTGACTACTGAACTGATCTACTGACTACATCGTTATCATCATCATCGTATGTTTGTGACACAAAATTATGTAATCATATTCTATGTTTATATTTGTACACTTTCAGATTTTGGCCAACACTAAGCTTCCACTTCGTGGGAGAAATATTTTGAAACCAAAAGTAATGAAACTTACCTTAGTGGCACGGAAAATCATAATGTATAGCAGTGATAATACTGTTATGGCTGCAGATTTGAGAAATGGCCCACTTCATGTATTTGGAGTTCATGGAAACTGTAAGGACTACTACTGCAATGTCAATGGAAGTGAAAGGGAGGAAGAAAACCTCGTAGAGGATCTAAAAAAAGATGCTCCAGAAGTGTGGGCTCTGATTTATGCTGCCAATGAAAAAATTGCATTGAAGGCTGGTCGTTTGTCAAATGAGACAACAAATGTGGCAGAAAACTTTATGAGCGTCATAAATAAATTCACCTGTGGAAAACGAATTAGTTTAGGTAAAGGGGGATCGTATCAGCGACGTGTTCATGTGGCAGGTAAACAGTATAAAAATTTAATTTTCTAGTATGTTGGAACCAAAAATAAATGTATCAGAACTGTTTCTTTATATTTATATTGTACATAACATATAATTTCTATATATTTTTTAATATTTTCTAGTAAAATTATATTTTGTTTTCAGGGCTATCGCTTGCTACTGGACACAAATGGCATGAGACTGCATGGAAAAAGCAGACCACACAGAGCTCAGGAACACATTTTAAAAAATACATAAAGCGAAAGGAACAGAGCAGGATACGACAACAATCGTCAACACGCAAACGATTGTTTGTTCCAAGAGAAAAATCCAAACCAGACAAGAACTATGGACCTGAAGCAAGTGATCCAATTGATATTGATGAAACGCAATTGAGAATATTGTGTGAAGAACGGTTAGCTGAATTCCAAAAGGCACCAGAAGACATAGCTTTCATTGAAATGTCTACTGTAGGGCAGCATGACAATGATTTATATACTACTCATAGGAGGGACCGTCTGACTGCTAGTCAATTTGGAAAGGTAATGTAATCAGAAATGTGCATGTGTAATATCTGTGTTTTTTAGAACACCTATGCAGACAACACATCTTTAAATTTTTTTATTTTATCTTACTTTTACAGGTTTGTAAACGCCGTGTTACAACACCATGTCACAATCTGGTCAAAGATATTCTATATAAAAAGAATATTTGTACAAAAGATATATAGATATATATATCTTTTGTACAAATATATTATATATAGATATAAAGATATATAGATATATATGGACAGCAAAATGAAAATGTGGCAAAAAGCATGTTTATGCAACAGTATAATAAAACTGTAAGGCCTTCAGGTCTTTTTATTGATGAAGAATTTGGATGTTTAGCTGGCAGTCCAGATGGTAAGTCTTTCTTTATCAATATTCATGTATCATTTGTTTAAAAGTTGGATCTTACTTATACATTTGATAAATATATAAAATTATAACACTAGTTATAAAGACATAAATTTGTTATAGGTGTAATTGAAATTGAGAGAGCCGTAATAGAGATCAAGTGTTTTCCATCATTGGCGAGGAAAAACCAAAGCCTAGAGGCAGCTGCACTAGAAAAGAAAAGCTTTGCTCTAACATTGGATAATAATGTTCTAGTTATGAATAAAAAGCATGATTATTACTATCAAGTAAATTAATAATTCTATTGCATGTGCACTTTATAATTTATTTTAGCATGTTATTAACTCTTACTACAATATTAAATCTATTTCAGGTTCAAGGACAAATGCGTGTCAGTAATATGGATAAATGTTACTTCATATGTTTTATTTCAGTCAATGAACCTTTGACTGTTATAGAAGTTTATCGAGATAATGAATTTATCAGCAATATGATGCCAAAGCTATTAGGCTTTTTTAAATACTGTATTCTGCCAGAAATAATTTTAAGACGAGTTCAAAAAAATGCGAAATGTATAGATATGAAAGGTACACTAAATTATTACTTTTCTATTTACTTCATAATTTCCATTTTTTCCTGTGGGAAATTGTTTTTCAAAATCAAAAGTTACACACTAAATATAATTCTAGTAATTTTCTTTCACAGCAGCTGTGTAGCGGTGGTTTCCGGACAAGAAAATCAAGAACAACAGAAAAGAAAGAAGAATTTTGTTTTAATTGTACTTTTATAGTAGTTTGTTTAGAATCTACATTATCAATGTTTGCAATCATATTTTTTGGTTACCAGAAACCTGAAATGATGAATACATTGACCCTTTTTTTCAGGTTTCTGAAAAACAAAAAAAGAACTCTTGCTTTTTTTATGTCCTTTACAATCAAAACAATACTTTAGCAGATATGTATAACCAAATAGTTACAAATGTTAGTTATATGTGATTATGGATGCTTAGATATTATCAAATATTTTTCACCTTCCTGGTTGCAAACTCTCATTCTAATTTGTGTTTTAAATTTGTTGTCTTGTTATGATTTATAATTTCTTGCGTTTGTCTTGTATTGGTGTGGAATTGTTGTAAATAAATATACCTTGAATTACTTCAAACTTACATTGGGACTAAATATTTTGAAAAAGATTGTTTTTAGTAAACAGTTATGTATCAAGCAAGACATAAATTGTCACTATAAATACTTGTAATTGTTGTTAGTTGTTATATATGTTTTTTAAAATAATGTATTTGGGTAATATAATAAAACTATCATATATATTGCATTCTTGACATTCATTTGATTCCTAAAATAATAAATCAATTAAATAGTTAATACCAGAAATACCACCTTTTATTATATAATCATAATTCCTTTTATTTCATAATATAATTGTAACGGGTGGCGCTAGAATAAACTTACCCCCAGACAATTTTAATTTCTACTAGAGTCCAGCCTAAAAACTTTTAAATTCACGCCATCTAGTGGTTAATTTTGCTGAATGCTTTTGATTTTAAAGTAGTCGCTCATGTCTATGTGTGTGTAAACGATACTATAAACAGAGTTGGATAATAACATTTAGAAATTTGACGAATCCAATGGGTTTTGAGGCTTTAATTTGACGAATTTCGGTGAAGTGGAATGTCCGATTGGTGCACTACTATTTCTGTGACATAATATTGTTCCAATTAAGCTCAAAACTAAATAAAACTGAAAATGTTGACTTCAGCGCCATCTAACGGGAAAATGGCCACGAACAACCCGTAGCAATCACCTTAAGACACTGTAATAATAATAATAATTTTTTTTTTAATTATTTTTTTAAGAAATGTTTAAAAATGTAAAATAATATGTTCAAATGAGAAATAAAGGAAATAATAATTTATTGGTCCAATGTTACAGAGTAAGGCTTAAGTACTAAACTTATGATAATTAAGGGTGTTCACAGTAACTAGTAAAATTAGCATTAAGTTTAACTGTGGTCCCCAAACTAGGCAGCGCCTGTATCTTGGGGGCCGGAGAACTATGATATATCAGATGAGAGGATACTGTGCAGATTTTCAAATGCTGCCTCACTGAGTTAATGTTTATGATTATTTTGATAAAAAATTTATTTGATACTAATAGTAACTGGATGAGTAAAGTTAGTTTGAATGTGTGGTGCTTTCCTGCACTTTTATATGAATAGCACTCATTTTCAATCAAATGCATTTATTATTAGCCTAGTTTCCTTAGGCTAATAAAAAAAGGGCCAAAGCTGTTATGAGTATCGATTCTAATTTAATTTTATTAACTTACATACAAATTCAAGGCACATTTCAGTATTTTTAGAAGTTAAAATTCAACACCTTTTCCTTTTATGTGACATGCGAATATACTAACAGCTTGGATTTGATTTACAATATTTTTATTTAAAAAATCTGTGTTAATCTGCGAAATGAGAAGAATTGCAATCCTGAGCAACTTTTCCAAGAATCATACACACTCTAATCACAACAAATATCAGCATGTTTTTGATAGCTTTAGAGGTTACTAAATACTGGTCAGAAAAAAAAAATTTAAGAGTACATCAACATGAAAAGAAGTATGGTTCATTCTCAACCCAAATAAGTTCTAATGACGCCTCAGTGGTAATGAAGACATAAATGGGTTTGTTCTTCTGAATCTAAGTACAAAAATACCAGTTCATTAAAGGTAATCAAGTTTTTTATTCAATAAACTCATTTACAAATATAGTCAGTTCAGATTTATAACAACTATTGCTTGTTGCACTTTTAGATCACTGAAAGATGATTATTCAGTGTTTTACTTCATAATCCAAAGATAGACTGACAAAATATAGCCTCTATAAGTTCAGACTATGTCTTATCAAAGTTTATTTAAGTTTTAATCTCTCGAAAAACACTGTTCGTATGATATAGAACTATACTCAGGGAGTTTTGAACTAACCTCGGGTAGTTTTTCAGGTTATAACATAAGTTAGTAGAATAACAACACAAGTAAACATTTACCTTTGATCATGTTCTCAACGTGCGAGCAGACTGTCCTGACAGCGGCGAGCTCTTTCTTGGAGCCGAACCATTTCTCTACCTTCAGCACTCGAGGGTTCACCATGCGAATGTCAACAGCCAAGTGCTTGAAGTTCCTCTTCAAAACTCCGCGCGGTCCTTTCACTGTCACCAACCGCGATTTCACGTGTACAGTGAGACCCTCAGGGATCTTCACTTTTTGATTAGCAACTATTTGCTTCATGGTCAAGCCTAAAACGATAATAAATTGAGTTACAGAACTTAACCTGTTTGTTAAACACTTGTCAACTTAGGAAGCTATGTTTTACGTTTGATAAATGAAATATAGTTTAGAACTGGTGCTATGTGGTATTTGTCATTTATATTAATCACTATCACACCGATATACTATATATTTTAGAAGATTTTCATGGATTTTTGGAATTACAAACATATTCACCTACTTTCTTTGACACAAGAGCCGGAAAAGGCAGAAACGGCAAAAAGATGTTGCTAGTATGCCAAATTGTGAAACGTCGTACGGCTGGTATTCTCGATAAGCTTGAATATACTAGCTAAAACTAGTCTATTTGCACTTTAATTTTAATCGACTATGAATTGAAGTGGTTCTAAAATTAGTAGAGATAAAGATAAGTCTCCAGACTTGAAATCAACAGAATGATCAAAATAGTTTTTTTTTTAATGTTCATGAAATAATTGTGCTTTTAGATATTCACATCACATATCGTTAAATATACTCGTACAGTGTTCATTGATTTCGCTTGTCTATAATAAGATGTGGCCAGCAGGCAAGGTTCTGTAGCATGAATCATGAAAATAATCAATTCAAATTGTAAGATCCGCCCACGTCCCACAATTCTTGCGTATCCATGACAGATTGTGCTGGGGCGGCTGCTGCAAGTGCAAGTGCAGTGTAGAAAAAAGTCAAGTGGTGCAAATAAGATAACATGTTTAAAACTTTTGAGGTATGGGCCGAGTGGTTATAGTCTGTCTAATAAGTCAACCGACTTGGGAATTTTGTATAATATTTAATCTTTTAAAAAATACTTATATTTGATACTTTTCATAAGGTTCTTCTGTTAATAAACATTGATCTCTATCTCTAAATCAACCTTGATTATTGAACCCGTGTTGACTACATAAGATTTCATTAAATCCTAATAATTACCCAAGTCGTTTAACTTATTAGACAGACTCTATTTAGTTTTTTGCGATATCAGTTAGCAGTTAGTCGATTCTTCTTTTCCTAGGGCTAAAAGTAACAAATAGTCTGTTATGTATCCCTATGGAGAATATCAGTAACTAAAATTTGATATTTTAACAGCTGACTGTAACTGTCATCTAGCTAGATGACATCATTGACATCTGTCCTGTACGGGGAAATAACAACCAAAACATTAAGGAATTGGCCAGAATTGGCTGGAAAAAGAACAAATAATAAATGAAAATAAGTATAAATAACTAATTTGAAATCTATATACGTTATCTTGTGATCACAATGTTGTTCAAAACATTTATCCAAGCAGAAATGAACCTATGCCGCCGGATTTTTGTAAGAGGTAAAGAATTTTAGGTTATTTTGTAAAGGATAAAATTTTTGGTTCATTTACTAATACAGTAATGCTAACAGGACTCAGTACCAGATCATCGTGGGATATTGTAACAGGTGTTTGCGTTGAACGAGTACCAGTTGTCACTCCTCCATTGAATGAGATGTACAAAAAATTCTTGGACTTGCAGTACACCTTAGAAATTGAAAAGAGCATGAAGTCTGAACATGAGATTAGACATGAAAATGATAAGTAAGTGCATTCTAATTTTCAAATCCTGTGGCTTTCGTACCCATGGAGTAACTGGAAAGTTTTAAATAGCTTTTATCAAGCTTAACAATAAACAATATGATGATCCTCTACACCTAGAGTCTTGTCTAAAATGTCAAACGACTTGGGTAATTATGAGGGCAAAATGAAATCTAATGTAGTCAGCACTTGTTCACAAGGTTGATTAACCCCTGAGACCCCAAGCATTTAAATAGGTATAAATATGTAAATATGGATAGGGCTGCTTATTTTCGAAATTTACAGACTACTTTATGAAGAATTTCTTATTTACATTCTTAGATAAATAACCAATAAATAAAACGCTCAAAATTTTAATAATCTATGTGGACTTTTAATAATCTTAGTGTTCAACCGAATGGCGCGAAATCACGTACTTCGCTTGGGGTTTGAGGTCCCAGATTTTGGTCATTGTTTACTAATTTATAGAACCTTTTAAAAAGATTTCGAAATTAAGTATTTTTTAAATGATTAAATATTATACAAAATTCCCAAGTAATTTTACTTTTTTGGACGGACTATTTTTAAGACCCCTTATCACTTCTAATGTAATTATATAAATAAAATGTTTTTGTGTTTAAAGGATTCAAGCAGAGCTTCTGAAAAATGAATCGTCTGATGTAGACATTGATGCTGTCAGCAAAATCACGGCCCAGGACTTTGAAGATGCAGCCAATGAGGAGCTGGCTCAGTTCAAATTTGCTAGTGTGGAAACTGGTAAGAAAGAAAGAAAAATATTTTCTTTGGTGCACAAACATCGTAGAAAAAATAAACATGCTGAAACTTAAGATAACAGAAAAAAAAAAATCTAACACTGTATGTCTCACAGTGGTATTACTAATACTGTTTCATATAAATCCATTTGGTATATTACTTGACTTTATCATTGCATGACAGGACAGTAGACAAAAGGCTCTCATTAAATGTCATTCCATTCCCCATTTAGAAAAAAAAAAACTTTTTAAATGTTGCCCTACACTAGAAGATACTCCTGTATTGTAGTTGTGTTCACAGACTAGTGAACTGTCATGCACAAGCTCACCCTTTCTATTTATTTAATCAAATTATCTGTTTTTTCTCATGTAGATGCTGACAAAAAAGGTGACAAGACATCATTAGAAAGGTGTCTCCAAAGACATCTGGTACTTGTGACACCTATTAAGTTGGGTTCGGATGTAAAGACACTGCTGCCTCAGGGTTTGTGGAAGGAAGGAGAAACTTTAAGACAGGTGAGCTTCAAATCTGCAAAACTTTGAATTTTACATTAATTAAAAATTATTGTAAGGACATACGGGACCTTGCTCACTGAGACATTTTATAGCGATGTTGTCGCCACCATCGCTACTAACGCTGGTTAGTTGCTTTTGCGACTATAAATAACAAGCGCTATAAAAAAGATGCTAATATGCTACAGCATCGCGACTGCATCGCTACTAAAAGCCGCCGTGGGCAGGGCCCTATGATAGACACAACACCTGATAAAATAAAAATAATTTTGACTGGCCTGTTGGTCTAGTGGTTAGTGACCCTGACTGCTATGCCGGAGGTTGTGGGTTCGATTCCCGCCCAGGACAAATGTTTGTATGATGAGCAAAATCATTTGTTCTGTGTATGTTTATCAGTTGTCTAGTACCCATAACACAAGCTCTGCTTAGCTTGGGACTTGACGGCGTTGTGTGTAAGTTGTGGAATATTATTATTATTATAATTTAAAAAGAAAAGTTATTTGCCGCATAAGAAATCTGAAACTTATCCATGTCATAATCAAATATAATTTGCCATAAAATGCCAGTCTGAAAGTTATCTTAATTCTAGTATTTTTATGTTTTAGACAGCAGAAAGGATAGTAAAAGAGCAGTGTGGGCCTGAACTAAAAGTACAATTTGTATCAAATGCACCCTGCGGGTTTTATAAATACAAATATCCCTCGGAAGTCAACGGAAAAATAGGGGCTAAAGTAAGTATAGAAATCTCTTTAAGTCTTTATTGTACACAAAACTAATTTATTAAAACAGCGAAATCAAAAATCAGAAAAATTTATTTCCAATAGACCAATTATACCCACTTTTTAATTAGGTATCAAAATAATGGTCAATCAAAAAAGTGAAGCTAAATTGTGATTCAATAATTCCTGTACAAAGGCAAGCTTAACAATGATAAACCCGAGGTCTTCAGGACCCCGGGTTTACCGGGTTTATGCAAGGCAAAAAAGCAACATAGGAGTGGGTTTTAGTCAGTGAAGGTCTGACATGACCTCCGCTCCCCGTTGGAGCGAGAAGAGCTATTGGATGAACCCATGAATAAAAAAATCAATGAGTTTTCTCCCAGCAAAGTTTTAACTTATAGAAAATCTGATAGATAAATCAATTGTCACAAAATCAATCTATAGATCACAAGTCTAGTTATAATTATATCCAGCTTATTTCTAAATATTTAGATGGTGTTGTAAATGTCGCAAGTTTTTCATAAAATTAGGTTTTTGATGAAAAACCGGAAGATGACACATTTTAAACTCAATTTCAACATAAACCTGTAACAATCCAGAATTTTTATCAAAAACCTGAAGTAAAAAAAAAAAAAAACCTGAAGTAGTTAGGGTTTATGATGAAGTTCTTGTCAAAATCACGGGTTTGCTTTGTTTTATGGCAAATAAAGCAATTTAAATGAAATAAATAAAATGATCCTACAAACCTAGGTTTTTGATCAAAAACCAAATTTTATGAAAAACTGCGACATATCATTAAAAAAAAAAAAAATCATTTAAACTAAAGCATTTCTTCACTTTCAGGTATTTTTCTATTACGCCAATTACAAAAGCGGAAAACAAAGCCAGACCAAAGCTAACTGGTTAACCCGAAACGAACTCCAGCAAATATTACCAGAAAAATACAACAAATCTGTTAAAGAGTTTTTAATAGAAGAATCACATTGAATTTGTATGTAATGTAGCAATTGTAGTAATATATGTATGGTTAATTTAATCTTCTTTTGCTTAATATTGTGTGTGTGTGTATTGTTGTTGTTGTGTTTGTGTTTCTCATGTAATTTTTATTTTGGTGTACAATAAAGAATAAATCTATCTATCTATCTATCTATCTTCTTCCTCCTTATTAAGTGGCAAGACCACAAGACTCGGATGGCGAGCAATGGGTAGCTTGCCGTCCGACTGTCCGGTAACCGTCCGGACCGAGCCCAAGTCGTCGACGTTGCGTAGTGTTCCACGCGCGCCTCAAGAAGTTGTCAGCAACCGTAGGGGCCCAGCAAGGTCAAAGCCTACTGGGGCCATGGATGATGCGAAAGAGATCCTCGGGGCCCTGGAACAATGGCAAAGAAGAAACAGGAGTGGGTTTTTAGTCTGTAAAAGTACAACATCCCGCTCGGCGAGAGATGATATTTCACCTAAAAAAAGACCGCAATACTAAATATATAATTTAGTGAACATTCGTTGCTGTTTTCATCTCCAGTCGCTGGCCATGGGGGGCGCTACTATACGCCGAAATAGAATACATTTTGCTTTTCTTACTTTTTACTTATTGGATCTCCAACAGACGCTAATATAGGTATAAAGGTGTACGGCAATTTTGCAAATTGGTTACAGATTCCTAAATAAAACTTAGATTAGACTAATCTTTTCTAGCTGACTAGTGACTACCCTGAGAAGAAACATCGAAACAAATTAATAGGGCAAAGTAGCTTATTTATAAAGCTGAATCTGCTTATAACCCATTCCCAAGGCGGGGACTCAAGACTCCTGTCTTTATGAGTTAGTGGGCCGTAATCCAATTTCGAACCGTGCACTAGCTTTTGACGTTTTATAAGTGCCCATGTAGGCCTATGTGAAATAAAAAACTTTTGACTTTGACTTTGAATCAGTATACCCATACCTACCTATGATGTGACATCTGCCATATTCGATCAGGATTGGCAGATTTCATGTCATTGAATTACTATTAGCAGGTAAAACCAATGTTTTTCTCTAGTTTCGACAGCAATATGATAACGAGATTTATTACAAAAATTAAATAAAGCGCCTGTCTAAATTTACGACCTACAATTTGTATATTGACATTGAGCCACTACTTACAATTTGAATTTTGTAAAAAGAAAATGAGAAGATTTATCGATAACTAGCTTTTGCCCGCGCGGCTTCGCTCCCGCTCTTCCCTACTTCAGCCTACTATACCCTACTCTACCCTACTATACCCTACTCTACCCTACTCTACTCTACCCTACCCTACCCTACCCTACTCTACCCTACTCTACTCTACCCTACTCTACCCTACTCTACTCTACCCTACCCTACCCTACCCTACTCTACCCTACTCTACTCTACCCTACTCTACCCTACTCTACCCTACTCTACCCTACTCTACTCTACTCTACCCTACTCTACCCTACTCTACCCTACTCTACCCTACTCTACCCTACTCTACCCTACTCTACCCCGGACTACTCATCCATTCCCCGCGACAGAAACACGTGCTAAAGGGTGCTCCGCGCAAAAAATTTTTGCTTAAAATCGTTTCAGTGGTATTTTTTAACCGATTCGTGTCGTGTTTATATCCAAATTGTGCAGAAAAACACGCACTATCAATCGGTCATAACCAAAAAACTGTGAGTGCCTGAAAAAGTGTGAAAAAACGCAAAAAAGTGTTAATTTTGAAAAAAGATGAGTTTAAAAGTGAAACGCTGCGAGAACTAGATCGGTGACACCATCATTTTCTGATGTTAAACGAAGCGTCTTATTGACGCTCATCTTCTCGAGCTGCTCCTTGATTTTTCCGGGCTACGCGCTTGGAGAAAATTAGGAAAAACTTCAAACCACGTGGCCACGTGCAACAGGTTCCAGTCAAGCTTGGAAGACACCATCATATGGTTCCGAGAGAGGACATCGAGTCCATCACGACGCCGCTTCGTATTTCACGAGGGGTGAAATTTCTCCGAAGATATTAGGATTTAAATTTTTTCAAAAATTTCAAAAATCTGTATTTTATTATTTGTCGCGGCGACCCCCCATTTTTAGTCTAGAATCGTAAGCGCCTTATTAACCCCTACGTCAGTGTAAAATTTCAGTTTTTAATCTTTAATGGTTTTGAAGTTACAATTTTTTTAAATTTAGGGGTTGTTGTGAGGGGTACGAAATGGGGTCTTTTTAGTACCGGACCTACCTATTAAAAATAGATTAAGTTAGATGTAAGATTATTTTTGTGTTTTTAAAGCTTTTCATTTAGTCAGTTGTGTACTGAGCTCGTTTTTGGCTAAATTAGAGGGTTATTTTTGCTGGCATAAATCGGGGGTAAGTTTTTCAGTAACGAAAATAAAATATTTTGACTGGGTGTTTCAACCCCTATCCAACGAGCCCAAACTCGGGTAATCTCCGATAACGGGGGCCAAATTTACGCAAATTGCCGCCATCTTGGGCGCCATCTTGGAATTCTTACGCCTCACATCACACATCTTGAACAGCTGTAGCTCCGGCCCCCTTTGCGATAGAGCTGCGGTGTTTGGGCTTGTTTGAAAGAGCTCGTAGAACGCTATCAGTTTGTATGGTCAGTTTTTTTTTTTTTTTTTTTTTTTTTTTTTTATTACCGTCCATTTATATTATTGTTTTGACCTTTTTTATTTCCCTCCTATACAGGGATAGGATAACGTTGTACTACGTAGAATTTAGACCTGAGGTTTTTGACCTTAAAATTTGTATCATTAGAAACAAGACCTGGGTTTTTTGACCCAACATTCTCGACCTGTGATATTAATTAAATATTATTGACTTATTGTTATCCCATAAAATTGATTATAGTGACGAATTAATTCTACTCCAAGAGACTGAAATTTTATTATAATTATAATTTTCCTGTGTTTTGTTGTTATTTATTTTGTTATTTAAATTTTTGTAATTAATTTTGATTCTGTAATCTTGAATAGAGGGAGGACCTTAAAAAGGATAGATCTGCTTTGGCCCGGTAACCATGTTTTGCACTGCTCGTTCGCCGGCCCAAAAAGAGACAAGGGACAGACCCTCAACCGGAGAGGCTTCCACGTCCAGGGACGGTCAGGTGAGAAAAAGCGCGGGGGAGATTGAGCTGAGGATAGCCTCAACTAAATCACCCCAGGGCCTTGTGGCTTCAATCAAACCAACTGACGAAATGACAAGTAGGACGAGAGAGGGAAAAGTAAAAACAAGTGACAGACAGCAGCATAAATTGGGGCAGAAACCTTCTCACGTTACAGTCACTACCAACTTGGATCCAAAAGGGAACGAGAGTCGAAAGGCCTCTGAAAAGACTTTTAGTAGCAGGGGTAGAGAGGCACAATCGTGGTACCAGAAGGCCCTAAAAAAAATGGATGAAAGTGGAAATCTTCGGAAGGACATAAAAGCGACGGTACTTGAAGCGCTGGAGAATATGTCTCGCCTCGTCAGAGACGCTGAACAAGGAAAACCGTATGGAGATGGAAAGAGTAAGGAAATTTTGGAGGAAATAAGGCTGGATGAAGCAGAGAAGGAAGAAGAAAAAGTTGGGAAGGAAAGCAGGGATAGAGAGTTAATAGAAGGAAAGGATAAAATGACTGAACTAATAAATGGTCATACTAAGCTACTTAAGGAAAACAAGGTAGAGATGGCAAAGCTAAAGGAGTTGCTAGTGAGAGCACTGGAGAGGGAAACGGATTGTGCAGGAGAGAAGGAGAAATCCACTGATATGTGCACACAGCTCTTGAAAGAAAACAAGAAGGAAATTAGCAAGTTGAAAGAAGAAATACAGCGACAGTACGAAGAAAAGAGAACCTACGCAAATGTGGTGGCCGCCCTACCCAAAGGGAAACCAATGGTCGGGGCAACTATCCACTCGGTGGTGGTTAGCTCCAAGAGCGAGATAGAGACAGGAGAGCAAGTGCTAGAAAAGATTAGGACGGCAGTGAATGCTAGAGAGGAGGGGATACAAATAGAAAATATTAGAAAGGCAAAGGATAGGAAAGTTATTATAGGATGTGGGACAAAAGAGGAAATAAGAAGGGTTAGAGACCAATTAGAAAAAGCAGGAGAAAATTTTAATGTAGATGAAGTCGTTAACAAAGATCCATTCCTGATTCTGAAAGATGTCTTAAAAATCAATACGAACGAAGACGTAATAAGAGGGATAAGGAAGCAGAATGGGCACCTACTCAGAGGATTGAAGGGAGATGAAGATAGGCTTGAAGTAAAATTTAGGAAAAGGGCCAGAAATTCGCTCACCGAACACGTGGTTATAAAGACATCACCTGAAATATGGCGGCGCTTCATAGAGGCCGGAGCAATCCACCTTGACATGCAAAAGATCAAGGTATTCGATCAGTCACCTCTGATCCAGTGTGCAAGGTGTCTCAGGTATGGCCACAGCAAGCGCTTCTGCCGCGATCCTGTGGACCTGTGCAGCCATTGCGGAGGCCCGCACCTGGGAATAGAGTGTACAGAGAGGCTGAGCGGACATCCACCAAGCTGCATAAACTGCAAGAACGCAAAGCTAGAGCGGGTGAATCACAACGCCTTCAGCGGGGAGTGTCCTGTTAGAGGGCGTTGGGACGCACTAGCAAGAGCCGCGGTGCAGTATTGCTGAGGGCACCCAGGTGGAAATAACCAGAAACAACTACTCAGAAGCAACCGGTACGTATCAAATCCTGCAGTCGAACCTGCAACGAAGTAAGTTAGCGACCGCAGAAATTATAAAGGAAGCAGGGAACAGGAAGGTCTCCTTCGCACTCGTACAAGAGCCTTACATCGGAGCGGTGGGGGAGATGAGGAGTTACCCCGGTGTAAGAGTAGTGCAGTGTAATACTAGGGCGGCGGACTCTGTCAACAAGGCAGCTGTGCTCGTCTTCGATGAAACAATCGACGTCATCCAATGTCCCACATTGACAACAGAGAACATCGCTGTGGCCAAGTTGAAAACGACTGCCTGGGAAATTGTGGTAATATCCATCTATCTCGAGGGAGACAAACCGTTGGACCCCTATGTAGAACGAATCACAAAGATCGTACAGGAGATCGGTGCGGGAAGTGTTATCTTGGGAGGTGACGTGAACGCTTGGAACACATGGTGGGGAAGCAGAGAAGTGGATCATAGGGGTGAAGAGATAGCGGGAATGCTTGATGACCTGGAGTTACACTTATTAAACCAAGGACTTGAGCCCACGTTCGATACCTATAGAGGGGGAGTCAGGTATTCAAGTAACGTGGACATAACAGCGTCCTCAGTGGCCATCCTAGGTCGCGTCAATAATTGGAGGATAGCCACTGATATCACAGTCTCTGACCATGCGACAATCCTGTTCGAGCTAAAGTTAGAAAAGTCAAAAGGAACAGCTATAAAGAGTGGTACAAGAAAATTTAACACTAAAAAGGCGAATTGGGGCCAGTTTCGTGAGAAACTGGTTCAAATTTGGGAGGTCGAAAAATTAAATAAAGAAGAAATAGAAAATATTAGGAACATTACGGAATTAGAAATTAAAATAAAGAAATACATAGATACAATAGACATGGTTAGTTCAGAAACAATACCGCAGATAAAGAATAAAAATCGAACAGAGTTGCCGTGGTGGACGGAGGAACTGGATAAAAGGAAAAAAGAAGTGGCAAGGAAAAAGCGCAGAATAGCGTGCGCATCAGCGACGCGTCGACAGTGGGTAGTGGAGCAGTACCTCAAGGAAAAGGAAGAGTACCTGGCGGAGGCACAAAAAGCCCAGACCGCCAGCTGGAAAACCTTCTGCGAAAAACAAGAAAGGGAGACGATGTGGGACGGCATATATCGTGTTATCAACAACACTTCCACTCGCCATGAAGATGTGCCGCTTGTCGTGGAGGGTAGGGTTCTTGAAGGCGCCGAGTCCGCAAGCCTCCTGGCGAAAACCTTCTACCCGGAGGATAAACTCGAGGAAGACAACGCAGACCACAAACTCACCAGAGATGTAGCAGCCGGCATAAATGTGGGGGAACATGATGATTCATGTGACCCTCCATTTACAGCAGAAGAACTGAGGTGGTCAGCATCCAGTTTTAATCCAAAGAAGGCCCCTGGACCCGACGGCTTTACAGCGGACATCTGCAGGACAGCAATATCATTGAACCCAGAACTGTTTCTTGCCCTACTGAATAAGTGCCTCACCCTGCACCACTTCCCGGCCGCGTGGAAAGAGGCTGCTGTGGTGATCCTTAGAAAGGCCGGGAAATCCAATTACACGGTTCCCAAGTCATATCGGCCGATTGGTCTTTTGTCGATACTTGGGAAGATATTTGAAAAAATGGTCATAAAACGGATAAGGTGGCACACCCTCGCCAAGACCAATAATATGCAATATGGATTTACACCACAGCGTAGTACGGAGGACTCCCTCTATGTCATGGTGAAGTACATTAGGGAACAACTAGAGAAAAAGAAAATAATACTAGTAGTATCACTTGACATCGAGGGGGCCTTCGATAGCGCTTGGTGGCCAGCCATTAAATGCAGGTTGGCGGAGGTTGGTTGTCCGATCAATCTAAGGAAATTGGTAGATAGCTACCTGGATGGGAGGAAGGTGAGAGTAAGGTATGGGGGAGCGGAGAGTTTTAGGGACACGGAGAAGGGGTGTGTTCAAGGCTCGATAGGGGGTCCAACTTTTTGGAATCTTTTGTTGGACCCTCTACTGAGCGAACTGCAACAGATGGGAGAACACGTGCAGGCTTTCGCTGACGACGTGGTCCTGATTATCTCGGGAGACAGTGGATCAGAAGTCCAGAGACGCGCCAACGTGGCCCTCGGGCATGTTCAGGGCTGGGGTGTCAAAAATAAGCTCAAATTTGCGCCTAGTAAGACGCAAGCCATGGTGGTGACGCGCAGACGTAAATATGACACCCCGGTTCTGTCCATGGGCGGGGTATGCGTGGGCCTGTCAAAGGAGATCAAAATCCTTGGCTTGACGATCGACGATGGACTCACTTTTAACACGCACGTGTCGAATGTGTGCCGAAAGGTGCTGGGTCTCTATCATCAGTTGTCAAGAGCCGCCAAGGTTTACTGGGGATTAAACCCCGAGATAATCAGAACGATGTACGTGGCAATAGTAGAGCCCATCCTAATGTACGCCTCCAACGTATGGGCACCAGCTACGCGTAAATTGGGCGTGAGGAAGCAGCTCGATGCGGTGCAGCGTGGTTTTGTCCGTAAGATCACCAAGGCGTACCGAACCGTCTCTCTCCACTCGGCCCTAGCGCTCTCTGGGTTGCTTCCTCTGGATCTTAGGATTCAGGAAGCAGCACTTCTCTATGAAATAGTGAAGGGGTACTCCCAGAGGGTGATAGGGGATCGAGAAGTTGAGAGACCGGTAGCTTTTACGGACATGCCGCACCCAGCCGAGCAGATGAGCCTGACTTTTAAGAAATTGGAGGATGCTGCAGCACGACCCCAGAACGTGGAAGATATTTATACAGATGGCTCAAAAATCGAAGGAAAGGTGGGAGCAGCCCTGTCTCTATGGAGAGAAGGACGAGAGATCTTTACCCATAAAGCCAAGCTGGAGTCCTACTGCACCGTCTACCAGGCGGAGATGTGGGCCTTGTTCAAGGCCGCCGAATTGGTACTGAAGAGAACCGTCCCACATGTGCGTATTTTCTGCGACTCGAAGTCGGCACTCGAGACAGTCGTCGATGGAACTTCTCTCCATCCCCTAGCGGTGCAAATTAGAAACATGATTAAAAGAGCTTAATCGCGCGCCCAGAATATTGAGTTATTCTGGGTGAAAGCACACGTGGGATTAGAGGGAAATGAGAGGGCTGACATTCTTGCGAAGGACGCGGCTCTTAAGATCAAAAAGCGGGCCGACTATGACCAGTGTCCGATCTCATTCGTCAAGCGACAGATCCGTCTGGAGACGCTTGACGAATGGAATCGTCGCTATAGGGATGGTCATACTGCAGGAGTTACGAAACTCTTTTTCCCGGATGCGGTGGAGGCGTACCACATTGTTAGGAAAGTGGAACTGGACCCAATTTTAGTGCAGGTTTTGACGGGCCACGGAGGGTTCTCTCAGTACCTACACCGCTTTAAGTGTAAGGAGAGTCCAAAGTGCATCTGCGATGACAACACAGTGGAAAATGTTGAGCATTTACTGGTAGAGTGCCCTGTAAATTGCATCGATAGGCTGCAGGTAGAAGCAGAAATGGAAACCGTGGTCAGGGCAGACAACTTCAGCCAGATAATGAAAAATAAAAAATTAAGAGGTATATTTATTAAATACTGCAAAGCAATTGCCAAAAAATGCATTGCAAGAAATAAGGAGCCAAGACAACTACGTGTATGGAGAGTAGCGGTATAGTTACAGATACACGCCCAGTGAGGGCTGCTTTATTTTAGAAAATATATTTATTTTTCATTTGTATTTTGTATTTGTGTTTTGACATTAATTAAACTGTATGCAGCGTTAAATAAATTATTTACCCTGTGTTGAACATAATAAATATAATAATAGAGGTTAGATGGTCTATCCCGACCTGAAAGAAAGATATGATGGAAAATAGAAAGACATAGTATGAAGAATGAAAGTACGAGAGGCATGCGAGCGAGAACTGGAATGTAAGAGTTAAAATTTCGAGCATAGCAATGACCCCGATTATGTCAGGGGAGAACAAGAAAAAAAAAAAAAAAAAAAAAAAAAACCCTACTCTACCCTACTCTACCCTACTCTACCCTACTCTACCCTACTCTACCCTACTCTACCCTACTCTACCCTACTCTACCCTACTCTACCCTACTCTACCCTACTCTACCCTACTCTACCCTACTCTACCCTACTCTACCCTACTCTACCCTACTCTACCCTACTCTACCCTACTCTACCCTACACTACCCTAATTTTCATTTTTTTTTCCCATAAGAACCTTCTCCTCATAATAACGAACACAACAAAAAAAAAATTAGCGAAATCGGTCCAGGCGTTGTTGAGTTATGCGCTTACCAACACATTTTGCGATTCATTTTTATATTATAGAAGTAACTGAGGATCATGTTTAGTCTTACAGACCTTCAGCTTCTCATTCAACTCATTTCTCATTAGGCAGCAGGAAGGCTCACGCGTGCGGTCGTCTTCTTGGCTTGCGTTACTACTACGCTCCGGACTATGATCTGTAGGGCCCGGCGCGAGAGGTCCTTACTGCAGATCGCCCCCACGATGTCACGGAGGTGATCCGCCCAAGCCGGGCACATCGTGTCCTCCGGGGGTTCACACAATGATGTAATCCGGGCGTTTCTTCCACACGAATCCGGTGCAGGAACCTCTCGAACTTACCATGTTCAGTAAGGACCTGCGTCATACGGAAGGTGAGGTAACCCTTACGCCTTTCCAGTCTCTCTACAAAGAGCGGACTTACCTTACCGCCATAATTATGACGTGCCACAGTACCTGCCCAACTGGGCCACGTCAGTTTTGTTAACATCTCTTTGAGGCGAACATGAAGCAAACGTGATTTCGCCTCGGGTTTAGCCCTTTTCTACCGGACCCAGACGGCGAGCTATCCTTGCTTGTCATCTGTAAGCCCGCGTCTACTTCGACCGCGAATCGCCTGTTCTTTCAGTTGCCCGTAGCGTTCGTGGGCCGCGGTAACTCTCTCCAACAACCCTTCAGCCTATGTAGTACCTGAACAAGCCCTTGGTCATTCACCTGTTCTATAAGTCATGGAGTTTTCAACTTAACCGGTTAAGATTCCCATTTCATGGTCATGTTAGTCATTGCGGAGTCTGTTGTCTGTCCGTTTGGTCAAAGTTGTCGCCATCTCTCGAAGTGCCAGACATTTGAGCAGTATTTTCGAAACTGAATCATGAATGTAGGTAATGTACGTGAAAAGTATTATTATTACGATCCATTTTACACCAAAACACATGAGTCATAGAATCAAAGAGTTGGTAGTACAACATTGTATATTTTGAGAATTTTCCAGACTTTCATGTTTTTCACTCGACCATTTGTTTACATTCCTGGAAATATCGAAACTAGATATTGATGAATGTGAGCGGTACTTAACTCTGGCGCCAGGTATTTATCTATGTTGGTGTAGGTATGTAGATATGTATACCTATAAGTACATTAGTGTTGCAAAAAAACTCTGCTTCCGCTTCTGCAGAAGTTTCGCAAACTTTTTCACTTTCGTTTCAGTTTCCGGTTCCGCTAAGATTTACATTTGACATCTGTTTCCGTTTCTACTTCCGTTGCATGACTACAGTAGGTATATGGATCGAATACAAAACCTCTATTTCTGAAAGCGGTTAAAATTTACGCCCTTTTTAACCGCTTTCAGAAAGAGAGGTTTTTATTGAGTACCGGAGGAGGCGCTAACTAAGCCTTGGGTTTGTACCTCCCTGGCTTTCAATAAAATTGAAGTAGCTATGCCTTATGTCAACTGCCACGGGTGTCATATTGAATCCTGCAATCATACAGTCAGGGCTTCGAGATAGCTAAAGGCAAAGACTAATTTTCTCCGAGGATTATACTTTACTTTTCACACTTAGAGCAGTGGATTGGTAGATATATTACGTAATTTAAAGCAAGCTATGAGTTGGTTGAGGCTGGTAAGCACCACGGCTCGCGTGTTTAAAGTTTTCAAACGAACGGTTCTATTTTCAAATCACATTATTATCTAGCGGGTTATAATGAAATTCAGTACAACATTATAGTCCCGGTTACAGCCTGTAATAACAGGGGTACAATTTTACAAATTCGTTTTTTCGATCTAATCCTTCTCTAATATCTATCAAATCTACTAATATAACATAACTAGCCTCTACCAGCTGCTTCGCCCGCATGAACGTCGGTTTCTCCATGCAAATTTTGGATCCCCGTATCATCCCCATGGGGGTGAATTTTGGGAATTTTTTTAGTGCTTGCCTACGTCATAAAGGAAACACGCGGATATCTATGTAAAGAAAAGCTATGTTCAAAATTTCATGCGCCTTCCTAGTTTTATTAGTTTGGGCTGTGCGTTGACAGTCTGATAAGCAGTTTCTCTTTTTATATATAGATAAGTACTTATAGTTTTTTTTTAGGTAGGAAACAATTCAATGACTTCTCACTCTCTTGGGCGGAGTGGGAGGGCGTGTCAGACTTTTACTGACTAAACCCACCCCTATGTTTCTTCTTTGCGTTGCCTCCCAGGGCCCCAGGGTTCATTTTCATTGAACCCTTACCCTCAGTAGGCTTGCTACGTTTTGCTGACATCTCCTAGAGGCTTGCGTAGAACTCTACACGCCGTCGACGGTTTGGTCTTTCGGTCTCGGTCCGTTCGGTTACCGGACGGCCGGACGACGAGTTACCCATTCCTCGTCGTCCGTAAGCCCGCACCTACGGTGGCTGGTAGACGGGGTCGGGGTCTCGGCGGTTGGGACGTGAGAATGTCCGTTCCCTTACGCGTGCCGCCTTTGCTATAATGTGACTACTTGGGACTATACGCAATCAATGGCCACTTTTACTGAAAAAGCTAAATTCAGTCTAAAAGCTTGGCATAAACATAACAGCGAACCTTCCTAACGAAAAATATGAACATTACGCGCTTAGCTTGTACTAAAATAAATTAAATTAGGCACATATTTCTTTGCCCATATAAAAGTGCGCAGTTAGCTTTCGTTTCTTATAGGGTACCGAGAAATAATGGTTAGCGCGAATCTCGTGCGGCCACTGCTTCACGGTAAAGCATCGAAATAGAAGTTTACTTAAACAATGAGCGTGGTTTACGAGTAAACACTTTTTGGTGCCCGACTCCCGAAGATTCCAACACTTCGCATTGCCAAATTGAATCTTAAGTTCTGCGGATTAGACTTTACTTTCCAATAAGATTAATGAGCAAATTAAGAGAGGATTGGGATGGTTTAGTTTTTGGGATTTTAAGTCTTATTGTTTTAATAGGAGAGTTGGATTTCTTTTGCTGTGTGTAAGTTTGCTTGCTAAAGATGGAACATGTTAGCTGCACTTCCCAAGGCTCCTGTATTTTCGTTTACAAACAACGGTGTGCTGTTTTTCGTTTGTGCCGTGCGAGATTAAATAATTTTCTATGAAAAGTATATAAACATAGTTTGTTGTTTTCCTTCCGTAGAATTACTCAAGCCGTTACAGTCAATTGTTTTGTACTTAGTTCTCAACTGTTTGGTTTAGAAATAATTATGTCATAATCGCATTTGACTAAGTCCACTGAAGCTTTTTTCGTTGTCAGCTTCCGCCTTGAGCAGAGCGAGAGGGAGTAAAAAAAGGCTTTGCAAATTGTTCCATGCGAGAATCAAACCTGCGACACGCAGCGCAGCAGCCAATCGCTCAAAGCACCAACTGTGCGTTGTAGATTCATTCAGAATAGGCGTTGTACAGAGGGGGTTCTGGGGCGGTCTTTTAAGAGTTCACGGGCCCTTTTCCATGTGCAGGTGATCGTCGGGGTGGTTTTAGTGAGTTAAGAATCCCACACTCCCTAGTCTTTCTCTCAAAAGTCCAGGTATCTTTTGCAGGATTCCTCCCGAAATAAAAATAAAGAACTGGACAAGTGCGAGTCGGACTCGCGCACGCAGGGTTCCGTACCGAGCGTAGAAAAAAACGACAAAAAAATCGCGTTTGTTGTTTATTTGGGAGTGGATTGGTATGACCAACATGTTGTCAAACAGATCCACTCCCACACACGGTCAAATCAGTTTGATCCAATCGGTGCCGTTATACCGATTGGACGATAGGTTTGACTGTGTATGGCCAGCATTAAATATTTATTTTATTTTATTTTTAGTTTTTGTTGTTATAACAGAAATACTTACATAATTTGTGAAAATTTCAACTGTCTAGCTATCGCGGTTCTTGAGATACAGCTGGTGACAGACAGACGGACAGACAGAAGAAGTCTTAGTAATAGGGTGCCGATTTTACCCATTGGGTACGGAACCCAAAAAAGGTCCCTTCATGAATAATCCGTTATAACAAATCAATTAAGAGTCGAGAAGATTCTTGCTATTGTGGTTGGTGGTTACTGAGCTGATACAATCATAGTCTACAGGAATTACCAGCTCCTATTGATTGTTACTGGTAGAGCGATGGATAATTCGCATGAACAACGTCTAATTATGAGGAGGAAGCTCTGCTAGGATCCCGAGCTTTGGAGCATTGCCCTTGGATGAGGAGATAATAATACCAAGATGTCTTGAAAGAGTTGTCAGGTCCTAGGCACTTACTGTAAGGATCGGAGATAATTAAAACCTTATTGTAAGAGCCTGTCCGCACAGCAATATTTCACCGCGAGGTTTTTTTTTTCGTCTTTCTGTAACACATTGATTCTGGAAGATAAAAAAAGCGCGCAGTAACAAAATCTGTAATTTCATGCAGATTAGACGCGATGCGGTGCGGAAATAAATCGCGTGAATGTTTTGTGCAGTATAGAGTATAAGTTATGGATATATCCGCACTGCGAAATAAAATTCGAGCATTTTGCTCAGTCCTGCAACAGCAGCGCTATCTATACTTAATATTATAAAGCTGAAGAGTTTGTTTGTTTGTTTGTTTGAACGCGCTAATCTCTGGAACTACTGGTCCGATTTGAATGATTCTTTCAGTGTTGGGTAGTCCATTTATCGAGGAAGGCTATAGGCTGTTATGTGTATGTTTTTTATGTTTCAAAATTAGGGATCCGTGATAAAATTGCTATTTTGTAACACAAGGTGTAAAATCGAAAACCTATTTTTGCGTGCGCTGCAAAAACTATTGACAATAGAACAAAATGATGTACTACGGGTTTGTAGATCCCATTAAGACCTACAAAAAAGTCCGCGAGAACATATATCCAGCTATCATGGTTTAATCACAATAACCGATTTTGTGTTCAAAATAATTATTAAATCGTCTGAAGAAAAAAAAACTACGTTAAATATGTATCGTAATATTAATCTTTATCAAAATTAAGCATTATGTTATCAAGAGTATTTATGTAGAATTAAAATACTTTTTGTTTCATCTCAATCGGATATTTCGTTTAAAAGTTATCACGTGTGTAAGATGTTAAGAGTTGGTATCTATTAATGAGTTATGGGCGGCAATTATAGGCAATATTTTATCTCGGTATTTCCACGGAAACGAGAAAAACGCGGGTGAAACCGCGGGGCACAGCTAGTGTAAAATATTTGTTCGATTGTGCAATCTAGACGTTCGTCTCAGACGAACAGAATTTTTTTCGCAGTGCGTACTAATGTAATTCCGGAAATAATACGCAAGAATAAAAACCTCGCGGTGAAATATCGCTGTGCGGACAGGCCCTAATAGTGTAGGTTTGATTTCTACAGAATTACTCTTTCATGTTAATCTAATTTCAAATTAAATTAGTAATACATTTCAAGTTCAATCTACACAAAACCTACATAATCAGTTATCTTATTTCATAACAATTTCAAGAACGTTAGGTTCGTAGAGCTAGGACGCTTATTTTTTTAGATATCGTCGTTTCAGTGAACGCGAGTCGTGTCGCGGAATTAGAGCGGTCACCACGCGGTCCAGCTTTTAGACGCGGACGTTTGACCGAGCGTCGGCTATCGTAAACAATGTTTTTTTTTTTTTAATTTTCACTGCTCTTGCATTTAGCCAGTGTCGTTTTCCATCAGTATTTGCTGTAAAAATTTTAATTTTGCTATTATTTATATTGTGCCATGTGCCATTAGTTCTAAATCTTCTAAAGAGCTAGGGGTTGCGGGAATCCGATGGTTGCGAGCCGCACGGGACCGCTCATTGTGGCGACACTTGGGGGAGGCCTATGTCCAACAGTGGACGTCTTTCGGCTGAAATGATGATGATGATGATTAAAGAGATAGCGATGCAAGTAGTACGTACTTACGTAGCTCCAATTGGTTTTTTGTTTACTTTTTAAATTATAACTATTACCTATTGAATGTATACTTATAAGATGTATACCTCTTTTATCTGTTCCGTGATTAGTTCCAATTTAACCTTTCAATTGTCATAATTACAGACACAATTGAAAGACAATAGGTGCGCGAACGCCGGCGTTCGCTTGGGGTTTAATGAATTAAAAAAGAAAGGTTCTACTAAGATGTTCTTTCTACTTTTCAGTGGTTCTGAAATTCTGAAGACCAGACTAGGATATTGTTTATATTTATAACCATAACTACAATTACTTATTGTCAATTGTGTCATTTTAGATTGCTGGTGATAAACAAGCGAATTATTTTGCTAGCGATGAATTTGTACAGAGATATCTAAATAAGTCGTATCATTTCTGGAGATTTTTTATTTCTTTAAAGGATTTTTCTCATTACCATAAGCCTTTTCCCAACTATGTTCGGTGGCGCTTCCAGTTTATTCGGATGCAGCTTTTTTTTATGGTGGGGAAAATCATCCAATGACAACCCCCGCTCTTGGGCGGAACGGGAGATAGTATCAGACTCTAACTGACTAAAAAACCCACCCCGTTCCTTCAAGCCTTCATACCGGGGCTCGAGTTCCCTTCCGGATAACCCTGGCCCCAGTAGGCTTCGACCCGGAACCGGATGCAGCTGGAAATACTAATAGTATTTTACATGGAGCGACTGCTTATCTGATCTCCACAACCCAGTAATTAGGTAAGATGACTCCTAGGTAAGACTAGTGTCAGAACTATCCGTTACGATTGTCAAAGATGCACAAATGATCGCCGAGACTTAACGTGCTTTCCAAGGTACTCGGTATGTTAAGGTGGTCACCTATCAGCTAGCCCAGGGGTCTTCAAACTACGGCTCGCAGCCTCAATTGTTATTGTATCCATGATCAGGAGCTCGGCTAAAATAACAGAACAGATAAGATACAAGAGTATCTTAAAGTTAGAAATCTTTAAATTATCATATCGACAGTCGAAAGGCAAAATGATCTAAGGGACATTAAGTAAACTTTACAAAAGTGAACTCAAATTTTTCAAAAGTCACTCTTTTGTAAAGTTTACTCAATGTCGCTTAGATCATTTTGCCTTTCAACCGTCGATATAAGGACCTCAGGGTCTTCAAATAATTTCTGATCTACTCAAAAAATTAAACGTGTATTCCTACGCAAGAATGTTTGCAATGCATGGTTTTGAGACTCATCGTTTATCTTTTGGCAAGTATTTACAAGCAGTTTTTTTTTGTTTGAGTTGGGAAATCATCAAATAACATCTCCCGCCTACAGTACAGATGCCCTATACCTTTTAGGGTAGTGTACAAACCCAATGTTTGGTTTGGCATTCAATCTAACTAGTAAAATGTTCAGCCCCGGTACGAAAGGCAACGAAGGAGTAGGAGTGGGTTTTTAGTCAGTAAAAGTCTGACACTATCTCCTGCTCCGCCCAAGAACGGGAGATGTCATTAAATGAGTTTACCACCAAGAAAAAAAAAACTAGTAAAATCTAGGAGATAGTCTAAAATACGAAGCGAAGATAGTAGAAACTTATTTCAGGTTGCCAGATCCGATCAGATTGCCATTCAGTTAGGAAGTGATCGATAGGATCCAGTAATTTTGTACTTACAGAGTATTGTGAAAAGATATTGATTACTTGGTCCTAGGCATTTATCTACAACTGACAAAATCAAGCTCTAGCTTGGCCTTCTGCCAATTGTTAAAATAACATTCTACTAGTGAAAGAATGTGTAAAATCTATCCATACGTTTTTGAGTTCATTCGTTACAAACAAAAATACAAATCTTTTTTCTGTTAGTATATCTAAATTTTATTAGCATATACAGGTTGACTTTTAATTCATTGGCATTATTCAGGGGGGTGAATGAAATGAATCAATGAATTTTAATTTTTTTTACTAGGGGTTAAGTTTTACCAAAAAATTGCGAAAAATCTTGTCGTCCCTTATTTTTTTTAGATGTTTCATAAACTACCTATTTCCTGCCTTTATAAATACTGCACATTTTTTTTAAATTCTATAATGAGCCATGTTAAAAAAATATATCTATTGACGCGCAGTTTCACTCTCTCAAAGTCACCCTGTCCAAAAGTTCCTATATCTTGGGAAATGTTCACTTCGTATGTACAATATACGGGTACAGTTAGGTATTAAATATAGTCCGCCATCCGTCCTGCTCTGTGGAATGTATTTAGAAGAAATCGTAAAAGTCCCGAACACACGCGAAGCACTCACTTTTGAATACTTTCGTAGATGACATAATAAGGCGAACGCTTTCTTTCTGACTATTCATAGTTGATAATTCCCTTTATTCCCTCTTTTTTTTTTGTACAATAATTTTTATTAAACAATAAATAACAATAAAAATAAATCTTTTTCTGAAAACCACTTAAAAATTGATTATCAAGTGACGCGGCAATATTAGCATTTCAAAAATGGATAGTATTAGGAAAAGCGGGAGCGTGGTGGGAACATCTAACTATCAATTATGTACATGCGCAAGCTAATGGCAGTGACGTCACATTTCCATTTGTATATTTGTAAAAAAGTGTAAACTGTCCAATTATAAAAACCACCAGTTGATATCTGTAGTTAACATGATCTTAAATGTTAGGTTTTGATACGTAAGCATAAGCAAGAATATTATTTTTCTCGCTGCTTCGCCCGCATACATAAAATATAGTTCACTTAGGAATAAATCAGCTTTCTAATGGTGAAAAATTTTAGCGATCGGACCAGTCCTTCCAGAGATTACCTCCTACAACAATAAAAAAATAAAAATCAAACTTTACCTCTTTATTATATTAGTGTGATTACGCGATCTATTTGTAGGAAAATCCAAGAACGTTAATAATCAAACTTCTTCAAGTAGTCTGTAAATATCGAAAATAAGGTCTACAAAAAGTGGGAGAAAGCACGCAAGTTGCAAATAGCTAACATCTATCAATATTGTAAAACAACCACTTTTTTAAAAGAGTAACCATGGAGTTTCTTGCCGGTTCTTCTCCATAGGAAACGACCAATTTGGAACCGTGCACTAACTTCTGACGTTTTATAAGTGCCCATGTAGGCCTATCTTCTTCTTCCTGCCCTTATCCCATATTACTTGGGGTCGGCGCAACACGTTTTCTTCTTCCATTCTGTCCTGTCACCCGTCAAACTATCACTAATTCCCTTTTCTTTCATATCACTTTTCACACAATCCATCCATCTTTTTTTCGGCCTTCCTCTCCCTCTCCATCCATCTACATGTATACTCAGAACTCTCTTAGTTATATGCGCTTCATCCCTCCTCTTCACATGACCATACCAAGACAATGCCCATGTAGGCCTATGTGAAATAAAAATATTTTTGATTTGATTTTGATTGATTTTGATTGCTATATTCAGTAGATATATCAATTTTGCTCTGGGGACAAAGCGTCGATTTCCGCGACCATTATTAATTTTTCCCCAAATGCATTTCACTTCCCATTTTCAATTTTCCATCAACACCGTGCCCTAATGTAGCTGACATAGTATTATTATTGGTTAGATTTGCTTCCGGCCAGTTAGCATTAGCCAATAAATAGGTAGGTAATTGTGTAATAAGATTATTGATGAAAGATGAAAATTGTTGACTTTTTGATCAAAGATCTTATTGGGTTATACAGGAATGATATTGTTGTAATTTTATTTTTTATTTTTAGTTTATTCGGTTGTGTAATTATTATGTAGAATGTTTTCATCGTTCCGTTTGAGACCATGAAATTCGACATAGAATTACAGGTGAAATGTCGTGTCAAGTCGTATTCCTCAGTTTCCCAACTAGCTTCATCATCATCAACGTCTCATCCAAAAGACGGCCATTAATAATCGTCTTTCGGGCGAGTGTGTTTATTAAATTTATCGACGTGTGCATTTCGCATAATTTGTATTCCTGCGTCTCTTACCAGGTCATCGGTTTACCTTGTGGGAAGCCTTCCAAAACTACGCCGGTACGCAGTCGTCACTCCAGAACTATTCACTCACATCGACCTATCCTGCAAGTAATGCTCATTGACACTTAAGTTTGGTAATTCTTCGGCCAATATCGGTAACCTTGGTTCTCTTGCGGAAATCTTCATTACCAATTCGATTACGTAATTAATGCCTGAGTATAACCATTTTCATTACCCTTTGGATAACTTTAAATCAACTGATGAGGACCATTGTTAGCGATCACGTCACAGACCCACTGGTTACACACACTGGATTGGTTATGGTGAACGAAAAAATATCGCGCTGCTTCAAGTATGCTCCAGTACCCAGTTGAGTCAGTTTCTACAGACTAATTTCTCGAAGATAGACCTAGGTACCTAACTGGATCGTTTTTGATAATTAGGAGAATAAGGTAGGTAGTTAAGAAATGTTTTAAATACACATAAGCTTGTGACATGAACTAAAGCCCGGTCATTTTTGGACTGGAAAGAAGACAAACAAATGCGCGCAAACCAAGCATTGTGTTTGCAATTTATCGCAGAATGTGAAGCATTTCATTTATTGGACCTATGAATTAGTTGAGGTTTAAAAATTTATCGCAAAAAATTTATTGCAAAATTTAGTTGTTACAAGACAAGTTTAGCATTAAGATTCGATTTATTATTTGTTATTAAGTTTAGCGAATTATGTTAGTTATTGAAATGGAAAGAAAAGTAAAGTTCAAAGTTAGAGATCCTCAGATCAATTCTATCGATAATTTTCTTTTTAAACGTATTTCGGAAACAGCCCATTCCTTAGAAATATCATTAAGATTAACACAAATATATTTTCCACAACCTCGATAATTTTAGAAAGCGAGCAATTTTTGAGTTTTTGCTAATGACAACATCTGAGTGTAGGTGCTTACCTAGTTTTTCTGAAGTTAAAGATACCGACACTTAGACAGCAAAGTAAATAATTGATTCCACTCTATGGCACATATACCTGGTAGTATATGCTGAGCAATTACTTACTAATTTATAATGAAAAATAAGTCGTAATAGTCGCTCGGCTTCGTCTACCATTTTGCAGGTGTAAGGAGTATTAATGTCACCGCAAAATAATTTTATGTTTCAATAAATTACATCAGTTGAACACCTGAGCTGACCGATCTATGGATATTGCTAACAGTTCGACTTTACAACAATATCATATTACATGCCGACACCTTAACATTATAAAATTAATTTAAATTAATTACATATAATAAAGAAGCCGTTTCCATGTTAACATTAAAGGCTAAAGTTGAGAACGGCAGGGGGGCGCAACCTGGGCCTTCGGACCATCTATAAATTGATAAAATTCTCAACACACCACTCAATTTCTTCTCGACATTTTACTATTTCGAGAAGTGACTCATTTTTTTTTTGTATAATTCTTTAGATATTGTTTATTTCATTGATGATGCCGTATGTTTACACTCGTTTATTTTACCTACTTATGATACGTTTATAAATATCCATTTTGTGATTTATGTTACTTCACGTACCTCATATTTTATGCGTTCTATTTTACTTAAAAGGCTCCCTTTCATAAATATCAATAAATATATTAATTTATTTGACTCTAATTGTATGACACATAAAACATAAACTATAGTAATATCAATTTCTGGTTATAATTAATTGAGCAGTTTGACGGTGTAATTATTTTCCATTAACATTAAAGCCTGTTTTACTCAACGTTTTAGGTTTATATTTCCGCTGTAGATCGGTACCTATGGGGTACAAGTGAATAGATAATCGAATGTTAAGAATCACGCAAAAATTGCAGCGTGTACCTAATTAGTCATCAGCGGGCGAGCGTCATTAAGTAAACAAAAAACGTCCCGACAAAATTCACATAATGTGCGTCAAAGTTAGATAAAACGGCAAATAGGAGCTGAGTGGTCCATTGTTCACGTTTAATGGACCACCGAGCGACACGCCGCGCACCGGCCGCCGCGGCATCCACGCAAAAACCACTCTGAAATATCGGCATCGGAAAAAGGATACGAAAAACAACATATTTCGCCATTGAGGTAGGCAGCCGAGGAATTCGTCAAAGTATTTTATCTCGGGCTTTCACAGTTCGATGGCGGCCAGTGTTAAGTTATTGCCGAGACAAAGTTATCGACGTAATGTGAGACCCTTTAGACATATTCGTAGACTTATTTTCTTTAAATGTCCTTTGAAAAACCTTTTTTGCTTCAACTTTATTATTTTATGATTTCTTTAAGTAAGCAGCAATCATCTGATTTGATTGTTTAGAGAAAGTACCGTAATCTTGTTTCAGAGATAAAATTTCGGTTTTCAATGTTACACAAAGATAAAAATATTGCAAAAATGTTAACAGTGACTAAGAAATTTGTTTTCTAGGAAACTTTTGAAGGTGCACTTATCAATAGATAAAATTGTGTGAAGAATTGTTATCAGGGAACGGTTTCAAAAGTTAGGTAACAGTAAATATGAACAATATCGGCGCCAAAGTGAACAATGGCTACACATGGGCGGTCTGAGCTTCTGTGTTGCGTGAACTACAAAGGAGCCACTTATCTATTTAAGTAAAACAATTGACGATGCTACCGTTAAGCCTGCACCTACCTATTGTACAAACCGCAATGTTATTTCTTTTGAAAAAACAGTAGCATTTCCATGAATTTCATTCATAGGGTTTTTTTGTTTTAGGTCGGAAAGTCATCCAATGACCTTCTTCGCTATGGGTAGTGCGCGAGGGTGTGCCAGACTTTTACTGACTTAAAACCCACTCCAGTTCCTTCGTTGTCTTTCATACCAGGGCCGGGATTTCTTTTCAGAAACAAACCCTTGGTCCCAATAGGCTTCAACTCTGCTGGGACTACGGTTTGGGTCTGCTTCGGACCATGGCCATGTACCAAGAAACGGCGCGAGAGGTCGCTGCAGCCGATCGGGGCCCACGAGGACACGGTAGTACCATATGGTAGCGGTATACCCACTTGAGCACGGGATACCGCTACCATATGCTCCACCGTGTCCTCCGGGCTTTTCACACAGGAGTGGCACCCTGGCGTTACTTCGCACGAATCCAGTGCAAGGACTTCCCGAAATGACCATGTTCATTGAGAATCTGCGTCATGCGGAAGGTGAGGACGCCGTGAGGTCTTTCCAGCCACTCCATAAAGAGGGGATTTAGCGCCACAATTATGGCGTGCCCAGCACTGGGTTGCGACAGTCGCTATCGTCATTCCACTATGAGATGCCGCCGGAAATGAATTTCACTCCTCGGGTGGGAATATTTTACAGTTTTAAAAGTTTGATGTTAATTAGATATGTATCTGGTTAATTATACCTAAAGATAATGACAACAAACAATATTAGGTATTGACTGCGTACCTGTTAATACAGATTATATTGGAGTAGTTTCCGTAGTCAATGGAAAATAAATAACATGGATTGATTGCATACTTTTGTAGACTTATTCTAAATAGGTAATACGATCTCGGCAGATGGCTTATAGGTAAGAAAAATACGAAAAACTATGTGTTATATAATAATTACAAAGATCTAATAATAATCGTCGGTAGAGTCTACGAGATCCTTACTACGCCGTAGTGTATCGGAAGATAAATAGCTCCGTGGTTTAGTTTATAGAATCGTACTTTGATATAACATGACATAAGCGCTAAAAATACCGTAGTTTAAGCTGTTGATTAAAATTGAAAGTTTCCGCATCGAACTTTCTCTACAGTAAACAGTAATAAGTGTTAAGGTTACGTAGGCACGTGCATGGAGGTTTAATAGATTCAAGTTCGAAACGCGTAGTTACGGCCGCGTTAGGTATTCCTGTAGTTCACCAGATACGAGCAGGCGCAATCAAAAACCAATCATGTGTTTATTATTTAGCCGAGAACATGACTGTGCTGGTCTGTTGGACTCGGAGGAATGTGTTGCCGTAGGTACACACTACACGCGAGGAGCCAGGCTGCCAGGTGGGCCCCCATTAGCAGCGGCGAGCCTCGAGCGGCCGCTCTTCATCTTTATGATAATTATTTTCTGTTTGTTTTCGTCGAAGAATCGGCCCGCCTCGCCGGCGAACGCTTCTCAGAACCAACTTCCATTGTGGTAAATTAAAGCCGCCCGGACCCCTGCCACGACGAGAGATAATTCGACAGGATGCCGCATATTATTAATTGCACTATGACTTGTGGAAATGGAGCTTTGAGTTTAGTGAGTCATTCATTCCGGTGGATCCGACGTTACCCTCTCGCGTGGGAACGGACCACGTTAGAGAGCCGCACCCGCGTTAACGATCGCCTTAACTTCACTTCAAACTGTCCATTTAAATTTTCATACTTCTTTTTTGGTTTAATCGAATCTGTTACTGAAATGGTGCACAGCCCCGTTTACAGTCGCTACAACGCGAATCAATTAAGCTCTGTTGGGGTAAAACGATAAATTTCCAATTAAGTGCATCGCAAGCACTGAACTGGTACTGAGCGATCAGTTCGTTAACTAGAGTTTAACAAGGTAATAAATAGAGGGTTCGAGGCAGACACCGGTGACCAATAAAAAGAGAACCGTAAATAAGCCGAATGTCTGCAATAAAAAAAGGGAACCTCGTAATGTTTACAATCTTGTGGCTTTATTCACTTTGTGTTCCAATTTCATGCTAAATCGAGCGGATAAAATCCTCCTTTATCAGGCAGACTCACCGTCTCGGCGGAGTCCGCACCTCCCTCTGCCCCCCCCGCAGCCCGCAGGTCGCGGCGGTCCGTCTGCGCAGAGGCAGCCGCCCGCGCCCTCGCCCGCCATTAAATACGAATCTAACATCAGCCCTGAATGAAGCCTAATACGTTGAAAGGATCAATTTATGATAATTCAATTTGTGAGAGAACGAATGAAATATTTTATGTGTACTATAAATTGTATAAACCTTTTAACGCTCTATGGATAGAAAGCTTTTACGACTTTATTTTATTCTGTACAGATAAAAATCAACTCATATTTAGGAGTAGTTTTACATGAAGGTAACAGCTTGAGTCCTTTGTAACTTATAGATAAAGTCAAAAGTTATTTGCGTCTTTCAATTGGACAACTCCGTAAAATGTACTTACAGCTGTATAGGCATAACTTTTCAGGATTTAAATTTGAAAAAGCCTTTTTATTTTTTAGGCCTATTGACTTACTTTTTACATTGTATAAATGACGGAGCGTAAGGAACCTGATTAATATATCAAATTAGATATTTCACGTTTTACAAGTAGAAATAATTTATATAATAAGACGCAGAGTCTTTAGAAATAAAAACTACCATTAGTAGGTAGTTAAAAAGTAACAGTCTTCAATCATTGTTTCAGCTTTTTTCTGTATTGAACATAAATTGTTTGTCGATATTAGCAATTACCATTGAAAAAGTCCTGGCTTTATCTCATAATACTTTAATAAGTAAAAAGCATCTGTAGAAAAAATATCAATGGCGACTGGAATCAGACATAGCTCTGAGAACTCCCCATTAGTGCAATGAGATGGGGGCTAAGAGACCATTCATACAGGGAAGATTATATTCTTGGAAATTGTTATCTCGTACTTACATGATGTACCGTGAAAGAGTCATGTTTTCTAATGAGAATTTTGAAATTGACAACATTGCTCAATGTTTCAGAAATGTAAAACTTAAGGCCTTAATTAGGTGACGCGGGATTGTCCGTAAGAGTCATCATTATCCTGGAAAGTAAATATCAATAAAAGGACAACAGGTGAGTGTAAGTCAGTGAAGGTCTGACACTATCTTTCGCTCCATCCAAAGCGGGAAAAGTTATTTGATAATGTCCCACCAAAGAAAAGGGTCTTATGTGGGTCTTAATTATAAAAACATTCCAAATTCAAATCTGAATTTAGAATCTGCTAATCAGTGTACAATCAAACGTTTCAATTAGTTTTGACCTAATCATATGGTTAAAGCGTTTTATGAATAATACTGTTATTTAATATAGTTTAAAGTATTGTCATTTTTTCATTGCGAGTCCCATACTCGCGTGAAGTGCGCATGATTCTCAAGAGTGCATTGGTTAGGAGGCTCGACGGGTTATTAATTTTATGGTGTCGATGGCCGCACGCACCTGGCTGCAGCGGTCACTGCCGCTGCGCCTGCGCATTCCCCACCACCCCCCCCCCCACGCCGGGATCAATCACGTAAGTACCTGTACACATGGCCACTCGCTGTCATATACACACACATCCAGCAATTAAATAGACCCATTAAACGATACATAAACCCAGTCCGATGATTTGATTAGGTTTGTTTTAATTGTTTTCTTAATCACTCCATTTTTTCGACTCCCACATTATCTGCACTGTAATCGAATCCCGAAACTTACCCAACCGTCAAACAGCACCTAATAAGCATATAAAAATAGTGAACAATAGCAATATATCTGTAAACCTCGGTATTAGATATGTGATGTGGACAGCATTCCCCTCCTAATCGAACTGGTTGGAAGCAGTGCGCGTGCATTACAATGTAAATGGCACATTCGTCTACAGGTGCCGTAGAGAACCTGAATTGTATGCTGCACCACGGGTACCATTTGAATAACACATTTCGTGTGTCACATGTCCATTGCCGCCTCGCAGTCGGTGGTGTCGCAGGGCGCCAGTGTTTCTCGGCGTTACGTAATTGCCATTCAAAAGGTGTCGCGGCGTAGTGAGAGATTTTGACATGTTTTGGTGAAGGTCACAGGTGTAAGTGGTACGAGACACGCGGGCGTCAGCGTTGCTCAGACGATGTGGAAATGCAACTGATACTATTTAGTATATATTGATATGTGTGAGTACGTGCAGGAGATTTTTAACCGAACTAAGGTCTCACGGGTCTTTTGTCTTGATTTGAAATATTGTCTGGTGGTTTATGCAGTCGTTTCTGTTTACGTCCAACTAGCCTGAAGCGTCAGGTTCAGCTTAGTTCCGATTTATGATAAATAACAAGTAATTATTCTTGACTTCGTTGAAGAAACCAGAAATGTATTTTGCCTCGAGGCATTTTCCTGGCATCAATAAAATGTCGTAGCCGTCGTAGTCGCGGGTAAAGATATTTTAATTGCTCCATTACTTTCAGGCAATATTTCAAACAATGGAATTGGGTAGTAATCAAACTGCATGGTTCTGCTAATGGCCTAATGGGACATTGGGTTCACTACAATAAAACATTACACTTTGTGATTTTTTAAGTTTTTTAGGGTTCCGTACTCAAAAGGAAAAAACGGAACCTTCATAGGATCACTTTGTTGTCCGTCCGTCTGTCTGTCTGTCTGACTGTCAAGACCCTTTATCTCGAGAACGCGTGGAGGTATCGAGTTGAAATTAAAACCATGTAGGTACTCAAGTCTTCGGTCCCTTCAAGTTCTGAAAAAATCAAACTTCTAAGTTAACGAATAAAAAAGATACGGCTGTTTATGTCGCAACAAAATGTATATTTTGATACTCTCAAAGACCGAAATTCATAGGGTACTTCCCGTTGACCCAGAATCCTGAAATTTGGCACAAATCAAGGTTTTATAGCACAAGCACCTATATAAGAAAAAATCTGAAAACACTAAATTTGTTGTTAACGCACAAAAAAAAAATTAGACTTCATTCGGGAATAGTAGTTTGCACGGAACCCTCAGTGCGCGAGTCCGACTCCCACTTGCCCGGTTATTTTTTAATATGTATGTACTTTTTTAAGGTGAAAAATAATCAAAGTGCGGGTAGTCTAGGAAGGAGAAAAGACATTCAATCATGAGTGTGTGTATCTTTGCTGACTAAAACCCACCTGTGTTTATTCAGTTCAGTTCCTTTTGCGCTCTAAGGCCACGGTAACTCTTTCAATCGTACCTGCAGTCCTACTTCTTAAACAGTAACAAGTAAATAATCATTTAAAAAAATAAAAAAAAAACAAGTTGATGAAAACAAATATTTGGAATGTTTCGTGTGTGTTCTGTCACGACATAATTCATGAATCTATACCGCCTGAGCGCTGCGCGGGCGCACAGACTCCCACAACATAAAACTCATAATAATGTTCAAAGATTACGAGTCGAGGCGCGGATGAAAAACAAAACAAAGGTAATAATCATTTAGTGAAGGCACAAATTCCTACAGAATCACAGCCCGCTGATAGGCTGCTGTGAAGTGTACTCCCAGTAACCGACTGGCATTCGATACTCTTTAATTCTATGCAAACAAATATTCTGGGTGGGTTCGATTCCCACCCAGGACAAATGTTTGTGTGATGAGCACGATCATTAAATTTTGTTCTGTGTCTGGGTGTAATTTATCTATAATATGTATGTATTTAGAAATATTTAAGTATGTTTATCAGTTGTCTAGTACCCATAACACAAGCTCTGCTTAGCTTGGGACTAGACGGCGTTGTGTGATAGTTGTGGAATATTATTATTATTATTCTAAGGAATAATTACTGAATATACTGTAGTAATCAAGATCATTGAACGGAATTCGAAAATATTTCTGCTTGATGACAGCTGGATGATTCTAAAGATTACGAAATTATAAACGACCTTTTCGAAGAAGAATTAATTCAGGTAGTTAGTGTCCATAGTGTAGCTAGTTTCAATTGCATTCGCGTTAAAAATAATACATAATAGATAACGAATAGGTGACAAACGTTGTAAGAAAGGGTTAAGCTAAAATTTTCTCGTTATCACACGGAGTAATTTTTCCTTTTTGCTTGTCAATAACAAATATGAACTTAATTTTAATGACGATAACGAAATTGGCAAGCGAAAGCTTTGTTCACATTGCTTTCTATTGTGTAATTACGGCATTCAAAAGGTTAAATATGGTCATTATTGAAATCCGTGTTAAAAAACTATTATATGAAAACTTTGAAAGATAAAAAAATGTTTGGGAAAACTAATAACAACATTTTCCTTTCGTAGAGATAATTACGAACTACGAAATTACAAGGTAACGCATTCTATTTTTGTCTCAGCTTTTTTGAGATCTACGCCGTACCTACTCAGATCTTCCTTTCGAGTCGATAGAAGATTCCTTACATTGTTTCTGAGGTGGCTACGTGAATTGCAGATCAGTGTCATTAGATAAGTCTTTAAAGTGCAGCTGTATGGCCACTTGGGGTTCTCCAACGTGTAGCTCACATTTTGTACATACAGCGCCAGTGGCGTAACTATACCATCCGAGGCCCGTGGCAAAAACATTAGGTGGAGCCCGCAAAGCTGGATAAATCACTGAAGTAGAGACGTAAAATATTCTTTGTTATTATTAAATCGGCAGGTCTCTAATGGTAAATAAATAGATTTTTATATTTCGTCACTAAGTTGGGCTTCCTAGTAGCGTATCTATAAGGTGCTCAAGCAGGCAAAATTCCACGGGAAATTAATCCTTTTCTTATTATAAATGCGTTTAATAAATCTTAACAATTTACTGAAATTTGTATATTTACTTCTACTGAAATCAAGGTCGCTCGTTTCATTTGTAAAAAACTGGGAAAATCTCAAGACTGTTATAAGAACATCAAATACAACAACTTTCGTTCTATGACTTTTAAAATTTTCAGATTTTCATGCAAGAATAAAAATATTTAAATAAACAAATACAAAATACAAATATTTTTATTAATTAAACATTATGGTTACAGATGTTCATTATTAATTAAACGTTCTAAATGTTACGAAGTCTATGCGATAGTAGCAAGCGATAGTACAATAGCGGAGGGGAGCGGGGATCGAGTGGCGGCGGCGCATGAACTTGACCTATTTATTTACGGGCGGCTCTCAATAGTCGGTCGGCCGCCTTGATACGCTTGTGTCGCGTTATAAGTGTCCTTGTACCGAAATTCGACAGTGCAGACGTAATTATCTTTACATCATGGCGAATCAATATTCTAATGTCGAGTACCACGGAAGTTGTGCTTGCTAGGTGTGATGATAATGTAATGGAAGCCTACTTACTATCACTACGAGAACTGTGTGTGGGAGGCGTAAGTAGGTTCAGCAAAATACAGAGTTGAAATGTGTTATATAGAACACCGTAATCTTGTTGGTCGGTTTTTGGTAAATTAAACGTATTAAATTATCTTTGGTAAAAAGCCATAGGACAAAAGTTTATTTATGATATAGTCTTGCAAATTTGTTAGTGTTACAAATAAGCCTGTATAATTCATACCAGTTGGTATGCTTGTTTATTGGTGATAATATATAGTATTTCAATAGGTATATATTAGAAATGAAGAGATAACAATTATTAGAAATGAAGTGGTCTTGGGCGGAGCCTCGTCGTGTGATAGGTGGCTGCGACCTCTCGTGCCAGTTTCCGGTTCAGGCCATGATCTGGAGCGAACAGGAATGACAGGCAGCTACCTCTTTCTGCGAAGCAGTAAGACTAGCAGCGTGCAGCTGGAACACGCGCCTACCATGGCTGGTAGTTGGCTGCTAGCCCCGTATACTGTAGCTATACACGGTAGCTCGCAGTCCTGCCATCTGGTAATACATATAATTGTTCGGTTCTAGCTAAAGTCGTCGAAAGCGCTTATAGTGTACTTCTACGCGCTCCGCAAAGAGATAGCAGCAAACCATAGGAGTTCAGCTCTCACGATGCCCGCTTGCGGATTTTCTGAAAATTCCTTTTCAGAAAATTCGCAAGCCTGTAGTTCTAGAACGCAATGGGTAACTGGAGAATACAGAAGTGATTTTAGATAGCAACACTTTGACTTTGACGACATTCCAACTCTAAAAAAAAAAATATGGTATCAAATACATGGAGTTTAACGCGAGTGGTCGCGTGTGTGAGCCCGGTCCCAGCTGGAACCGCGTTCTTACCCACGCTGCGCCTGCGCAGGCCACACCAAACTGTTTATATACATCATGACGGCAAATAGATGGCTCACTAATTACTTTATTTCAAATTACCTCACGAAATTGAGTTGTAAGGAACTTTCTATACGAATGTAGGTAATTGGTGCTAGGTATGTATGTACTGTGTAATGTTACCTATATATACATGTTATGTGAGTACCTTCAGTAGGAAAAAGTTTGTAATAAGAGGGGAAAACATTTACCATGAGGACATCCTTACTTTAATATTTTAAAGCGAAAGTGAGTTTGTTTGTTTGTTTGTTACGTCTTTACGCCTAAATGGCAAAACCGATTTTGATGAATTTTTTGTACAGAAATAGCTGGGACCCTGGAGACGGACATAGGCTAATTTTTTAATAAAAAAAAGTGAGAAAAGGGGGGGAAAGAGGGAAAGTCTTTTATGTACGCAGGCGAAGTCGCGGGCAAAAGCTAATTTATAATAAACTAGCTTCTGCAAGCGGCTTCGCCCGCATGAATTTAGGTTCCTCCATACAAACTTTGGAGCCCCGTTTCAACCCGTTCCCGTACCCGTTTCGTGCGAATTTCTTAAAATCCTTTTAATACCACGCTCATTTGCAGTTGGAGCATATTTCCAACATATTATGATGATATTCGGCTATAGACAATATTTATCTAGATTCCTACGTCGAGATAGAAATATTGTTATTTTTAATACAGGAAAAGCCAAATGGCATGTTTTGCAATCTACGCTGAAAAAAAGTGCGAAATACAATTTGCTTCAGTTTCTCTTTGTTTTTTTTTTTTTAAAAGAAAGGTCACCTTAAAAGATGATGATAATGAATGATCTAAGTACAAGCTAATCCATATTAGTTTCAGTCACACTTTCGTGAAATACCTTTCTTTTTGGTAGGAAATACCGCTTTATTTGGAGTGCGAGGGAATGTCTGACTTTTACAGACTAAAACCCCGTGTTCCTCCAATTGCTCTTTCAAATTATTCCGCAGCCCTGGCAGGCATCGGCTTGAATTATGCAACACCAGTTCAATTATAAAGAATCACAAAACGAGTTATAAAATAAAATAGGTGCTGAGAAAAAATTACTGAGAAGATATCCGAGTCTCCAGTAATTTTATTATAAAAATAAAATAAAAATTTTACATTAATTCATTGCCTATTTTTATAACTCGGGCTGCCAGGAATGTTTAAGCATACATATATTTGCAGGTAAGTGCTTGTAAGGACATATTTATGCATGAGTCCTTACATAAGCTTAAAGTTATATTTAGTGTAGAAAGCGACTTGTCCAGGGGCGAGCCAAGTGGGCACCCGTCCAGGATATTATGCGGCGGCCACGCGACTGTAACATGTGACAACATTCAACACTGACTGCAGTGGCGTATCTTGATGACCAACCACCCTGGGGCAGAAACTTACTGGGGCCCCATTTTTTTTACACGGTGTGAAATCAGCAAATAATTTCTTTTGCTCTGGACTAGTAGGAAATGTCAGATGTCTTTTGATGACTAAAACAAGTTACAATAATTAGTGTTGCAAATTAATTAATTTAGATTTCGAAGGTGGGAGACTTTTTTGCTAGTTTCAATAAGAGGTTTGTTAATTACCTTTGGAGCCCCCCGAGATTGGGGGCCCCGGGGCACTGCTCCGTCTATCACGTCGGTTAGCTACGCCAGTGACTGACATACATAATCAAATAGTCACAATTTAGTCTTGTGTGAAGGTCTGCAGGCTTGTCACGCGCCACTTGACAAGACATATGTCCAGGACATTGACGATTTTTGGCTGCAGAACTAACAAAGGTCAACTGGAAAATGCCCTCACCCCGGAAAATCATTAGCGTGTTCTAAATGTTCGAGAATCTGATTTTAAAACTTTCGGTAATATATTTATTTTTAGGGTTCCGTACCTAAAAAGGAAAAATGGAACCTTTATAGGATCACTTTATTGTCCGTCTGTCTGTCCAGACTCTTTATCTCGGGAACGCGTAGAGGTATCGCGTTGAAATTAAAACTATGTAGTGGAGTTTGTGGTCACTTGAAGCTGTGATAAAATCAAAAACGAAAAAAAAAATTATGTTGCAATAAACATGTATTTCGATACTCTCAATGGAATCGCAATTCTCGGAACTTGCCTTTGACCTATAATCCTAAAATTTGGCATAAAACAAGATCTCATAGCACAAATATTGGAAAATATCTGAAAACTGTAAATTTGTAGTTACGTCACAAAGAAAAATCTTTTTTGCGATTCGGAAAAATCTTCATAACTCGATTCGGAAATTGCACTGTTTTCATAGGAAAGTTTGTACGGTACCCTAGTGCGCGAGTCCGACTTGTACTTGCCCGATTTTTCAAATAGGTTTTAAAAACACTTTTACGCATCAACTTTTTGGTCAATTTATAATTAGATGCGGCTGGTGTTTCCTGGCTGACTTGTAAACGACTTAGAGGTCAGTCTCCTTTAAAGTTTTTACTATAAACATATAACGATCAAATTATATGAGAAACATGCTGGTTAGTGTCTGATGAAGTGGTCTTTTGCGGAAAGAACCGTAAAGATTTGGGTGGATCTATCCAGTCAATAGTGCCAAAAACGTAAGTACGTTATTGGCACAATTTACTGGACAAGTACATACAGTAATTCGTTCGTGTGCCCACAAAAGGTCTCCCTATTTGTTGTCATGCGTAGCTATTGTTAGCTGGTGAAACTAGGATAGGTACACTAGCCAGTCTTAAGTTCTTCTTTTTAATATTTCAATTATTATAAGTCCTTATGCCAAGTCCTTGCCCAAGTCGAAAATGAAGTATTAAATGACTAGGCAATAATTTAACACTTCATTTGCATTTTATAGAATTAATAGAAATTTTAGTCTTAGTGAATAATCTCGTTAAATATACGGGCCCGATTTGCTTCATCACTCAATTATTTCACCATTAGAATGCTACTTTTTTACGGAGTGACATAGGCATATATTCGTATTTTCGCAAGTGAAGTCGCTGACTGAAGCTAGTCTTATTCAACTTAACATTCTTCAATAGACAATACAAACAAATTACGTCATTTCATAAACAATAATGTAATAAAAGGTAAAAATTTACGTTGCATAAAAACCTCTAAAGTCTACCTACATCCACAAAAGCGAACGACGAACGTTTTAGCACCTCCATAAAAACTGAAGCGAAACTATGGTCAATAAATTAATAAGTCATCGTCAAATGCCTCCAATTACTGCACAATATAAAGCGGAGTCAAGCAGGTAAACAAAATAGAGCTGTTATAAATTTTACAAGAGCCGTCGAGTGGCCACACGGCCTCACTGCCTCTCGACCGCATTATGCAGTTTTTTTCATCAACTTTTTGCTCTCAGGCATTCGCTTTGTAAGTTTACTTCCGTCGGTACAGTTTTTATGGTGGCGCTAACTTCGGACACAAAAGATTTAATATAAGACCCAAAATAGTGCGTTAGCGCCACCCCGCCTCACACTCTCGTCTCTGAAATCCGCACTCTTTGCAAATGCGTCACCTCATAGGTATGCCGTCAATACAAATTGTGTAAATGCAAATTTTAATCGATGTGCACACATGTTTTAGCGTGTTTAATTATTTTTAGATGGGTTTACTTAATAATTAGGTGTATTGTTTGCAGTGTAGTGTAAAGTTTAATCATCGGTCGACTTTGTTTAAAGACAAGTGTAGGTAAATAAAATTATTGGAAATAATTTCTCGGATGAAAATAATGATTGTGGTTTTGCTTGTAAATTGTACATAGCGTTTTTAATGTGGAAATAATATTATTTGATTATTTAAAGTTTTCTGGTTAATTGGAAAACAAGTTTTCTCTCTTCACGATGCACATATATGGGAGAAAATGCTCACGGAAACTATGATGTCATCTTCAGAAATGTAACAGGACAAGTATCGAGCAGAACAATGTACGCTACACAAAAGGGTACCGTTCGCCGCATATTTCACAAAATGCGTGTTTGCGTTATCTTAAAACTTTGTGGGCCGGCTTTTGTGTGCCTGTTGACTTTCCCTTAGCGCCGCTGTCAATTTTTTCACGGTGGTGTAATGTCGTACTGTTTGTATTCGTCTGAGCGTTAGATAATCGCCATTGTGCTGCAAGCGCCAGCGGCATCACAGACAAGCTTCTGTACTTACAAGTATTTGCTTTTATCTTTGGTCAAGTAAATTGTTTAACTTGAACATTTAAGTCTAAAATAGTAGGATTACACGTTGCACGTTGTTGTGTCGGTGTTACTGTCCTTTCATTTCGTACACAATTGATGTACTTGTAAAGTTATCGCGTTATCAGCAACGCGTTATGAAATAGCTGTTCACGTCGCGTGATTCATGCCCCGTTTGGTGAGTCAATATTTTTTACGTAGCCCTATTCAAAAACGTTCATAACTCCTGTCGACAGCTTTTGTTTAACATAAAAGAGGACAGTAATGTTTACCTTTTCATTGAAAATGAGATGTGATATTATCGGTTCTGTTAATTTTCAGAATTGAGAACAAGTTTCAACCGGTAAATATGTGAGTAGGCTTGAACACATTTACCAATAGGTTAGACAAAAACTGACAGCAGATTCTAAGGTATTGAATACTACATTGTAAATGCAAAAGCAATACAAAGTCAGAAAACCAATTCACAAGATTAAACTTGCAAAACTAAACTGAAAAAAAAAAACACATTTCGAGCGCGTTGAAATCTTTTCTATGCGAGTTTTTCTCTTCAACGTAACAAGGACATTTTCACGGTGGAAATAATGTATCTACAGCATAAAACGTAATAAGATATAGTTGCTCGATATTATGTTCTTAAGGCTTCGATTCGATAGGCTGTGTCGGTAGCGTCGGTACCTACCAATTAGGTGCTGTGTGCCGGATTGGCGGTCGTTAGTACGAAAGATGTTCGAAAGCGGATAATTTCTTTATCGTCTTCAGAGGGCGCGCGTGAGGTCCGAGCTGCCTTTGCTCCGTGCCGCCGCGTCTCCAACACCTACCCAAACTACCTAAGTGTTTTTCAATTAAGGGAAATAAAATGTATATACACACACATCTATAGCACACATAAATGTTAGTGTGGGAAATAAAGCTTAATAAGAGAGCGTCAGGAAATAATCGTCGAATTCTTTTTACTGAGAAGTTTGGGAAAGATGCTATGTTTCATCATTTATATCTCTTAATTGCGTCTCAAGTATTTCTCTAATGATTTCCACTTACAATTATTAAATTATGAGAACAATGAACTTAATTTTACTGCAAGAACATAATCCATTTAGTTTATGTTTTACATAAAGATGCACACAATGTTAAAAAGGATCCTAATCCTTGTGAAGTGACCAGTCATCATCTGTGCGTTAAGCCCTGGTGGTAGTATGAAAACAAGATTTTCAAAATCGTGAGTAAATATTTGCTCGCCTGACCATTCCATAAAGCGAGCTGAGAGGAACAAAAAATACGTTAACAAGAAAGGTCCTGTGGGAGCGGCCGCGGGTGAGACAGATATATGAAAATGCTGGAAGTAGAACGAGGATGGAGGATGCCACGCCCACAACCACCCACGTAGTCGTAAACAGTCCAAATCCTTTGCACGCTTTCATGTATCCCAAATCGAAATCGCTCGGAGCATCGGCCGCTCTGTCACAAGGATACGCGCACCTCGGCCCTCGCCCGAAGACATAAAGTCGTGTGCACCAACTAAATAAGTTATTCCGTGTTGTTGTCCTTTTGTGATCGAGATCATAATGATAAATAACCCAAAGGATAGCTCCAGTTGGGGAATAATAATTGATTTTGATGTCTTAAACATAAAATATTCTCGATTGTATGTTTTGAAATGTATTTTTATAAACGCTGCCTACTTTTATGTTTTGAACATTCCATGTCATGGAATAATGAATATGTTTTGACTTGAATATAAAGTATAGAGAATTTGATGTGTTTTTTTCTTTTATGGTTAACCTAATAGGGGTTGTGTTGGAAGAGGTTTGTTGGTTAGAATAAAATAAAAAGAGATAATGTTGACGTACAAGTGTTAACAAGTTGGCGGCTCAAAGAGCGCCGCTCTGCTCGCCGGTCCTAACTAATAACTCGACTGCTTATGTTGTTATCTAATTATTACCATTACACATTCCTTCCCATATCCTTACAGACTTGGGAACAAGATGAAACAATATCATCGGTAGGTATTGAAGTCACGATGTAATAAAACTCCATTATATGACCTCTATATTACTCTACATGAGTCGTAAAAGTTTCGCCAGTCATTAAATAAAGGTAAGATATTTTTTCATCTCCTAATATCATATGTTGGGATCGAAAAAAAGACATTTGAAGCAGCATCTACGTTGTGGAAAAAAAGCGAGGCCCTAACTGCCTAAGTGAATCAATAAATCATGTAAAAAATCGCCGGTGGTTTTGTCTCACACAAAATGATTAGGCCAAAAACGTATCAAAGACATTCCGATCGGAATGGTGGCTTGTTCCAGGACCGTCACAACCTATAATTTGTGCATCCACATCGACACGTAATTAGGGGGACGTGACGCACCACGTTGCGCATTCCCACATGGACTTGGACAAGCAAGGACATAACACGTAATTTCGACCCATTATTTTGACCGCAGATCGACTGTAGTCACACCGTGTCACCCGCATTAACGTTATTTTAGTTTAACTAATAGAACTAGATATAATGAATCGACTGAGTGGTCGAGTGCTAACGGCCCCGATTTAAAATTTGTAGGGTTCAAACCCACCCAGGCGCCTTACTGTATGTAATTTATTTCATCACCACTGCCCTCAAAACGACGAAGAAAAACATCCTGAGGAAACGAACGAAAATGTCTCAGAAGCAAAAAATCGAAGACATGTGACATTCATCTACCCGCATTGTGCTAATGGCCTATTCCCTCTCCAAGAGAGGAGGCCTGAATCCCAGCAGTGGGAACATTAAAAGGCTGATTATGCTATTAGAGAACAGAAGAAAATCAATTATCCTTATCCATTAATTAGTTATATTTACCATAGATTTTTTTTACCAAAACCTAAGGGCCATTTTCCATTATTAGTAAGGTCCATAAACTCTTTACAATGCACTAACAAAATCATCGTTATATTAGTCGTATAGACAATGGACATTCCACAACGAACATCACATTAGGCATGTCATACTCTTTGGACGTTGATCCAAGTATTACAAGTTTATAACCTATAATTCTGGCAAACAAATAATAATCCGATTAACTTTATAGCAGCACTTAAAGCCTCATTTAGATCTTAGATAGGTTTCAATAAACTTTAATTACAACGCACACACTAATTGGCACTTAGGACGTTCTTCTTTTCTCTATCAACCATCCCTCCTCCTCGTCGGTCCAATGTACTGGGCTGGGACCGCGAGGTCTTTTCCCATCCACTTCTCCAGTCACAATGTGACTTTCGAGGTTGCCATTGTCTTTCCTTGCAATGTGACTGAATTATTGCAAAACCTTTCAAAGACACTCAGACAACAGCCGTGAGGAGATTTTGAGTTTTTGCAAAATAGATACGTTGGTCAGAAATGCTGTCCAAGGGATACGAAGCATCCTTCTCCAGCACCACATCTCAAAAGTATCGATGCTTTTGCGGTCTACAGCTTTTAGCAACCAAGTTTCAGCGCCATACGAAAATACCCATTTGGACAAATTTAAAACGCTTTAGATTATGTTTTAATACATTTATTGTGCTTACAGCTAAAGAGTGGTTTTCTCTGCCGGAGTCTTTGTTTCCTGATAGCTAGAATCTGTGGGTCTTTCAGTCAAGAATAGGTTACTTCCAGGCAAGCGTCCATGGTCGACCACATCATAGCTAACTGTCAGGTGAGACAGTCGTAACCAGTCGTAACTAAAGCCTACAAAAAATAAAATTGGGCAAGTGCGAGTCGGACTCGCGCACTGAGGGTTCCGTGCAGACTACAATTCTCGAATGGAGTCTCGAAGATTTTTCCGAATTGCAATTTGTTTTTTGTGACTTTGGTAATAACAAATTTACTGTTTTCAGATTTTTCCCTATACCTGTGCTATAAGACCTTGTTCTGAGCCAAATTTAAGGATTTTGGGTCAACGCGAAGTACCCTAGGAATTTTGATATTTGAGAGTACAAAATATATGTTTTTTTGCGACATAAACGACCGTATTTTTTTATTCGTAAACATAGAAGTTTGATGTTTTACAGCTTGAAGGGACCGCAGACCTGAGTTCATGGTTTTAATTTTAACTCGATACCTCTACGCGTTCTCGAGATAAAGGGTCTTGACAGACAGACAGACGGACGGACAACAAAGTGATTCTATAAGGGTTCCGTTTCCGTTTTTTCCTTTTGAGGTACGGAACTCTAAAAAGGGAGATATTATTATCCAATTTAAGACCTTTGAATATTTATTTTAGTAATAAAGCCTAAAACAAAGAAAACAATTGAGATACCTGGTTTAAAATTTCAAGCGTGGGTATATATTGTAGGTATAAAAAAACCACTCTCATGTGTTTGTTACGTTACGGTGTAACTAGCGGCAACATAGAAGAAAAACTAATAAGTACTTTCAACCTGCCTTTCGCTATTAATTGTCTTAATAGTTGGTTTCCGTGTTTCACCATTTCTTATGATTTGCGGTTTATAATTTGGGTGTATCCGGTCCAATCTGTGCCCTGAAAATTAATTGATTTTATTACTTTGGAATGGACTTTTTCGCTAATGTGAATATGACGTTCTGTAATTAAATAAAAATAAGGGTTTGCAAAAATTACAGATGAATCTTTATACCATATAGCTAGTCCCCGCGACTCCGTCTGCGCAAGATTAGACACAACAACTTTATAAATTATAGCCTTTGTGTTATTCTGATGTTTAAGCTATGGTATTGCAAAGTTTCTTCAAAATCCATTCAGTAGTGTTTTGCGTAAAAGAGAAACAAACATACATACAAATATAGGACTGTGAATAGTTAAGTACTAAAAAAACATGTCTATCACATGTTTCGTTATTTTAAAATAACATTTTTATAACCAGCATTAGACACTACCTGTTAAACAAAATTACGAGAAAAACAACTTAAACAAGAGGCCGACGTTTCGTCTGCCTCGCGCGCTCAGAACAAATAAAATATAAAAAGGTGAGCGATGCATTAAGTGCATATAAACATGTTGCCTTAGTGTCAATATTTGCGGGCGCTTTCCCATGGGAACCGCGCCTGTCTGCGACTGCGCTAAATCACTTCGGTTGCGACTGTACCAGAACACTCTTCTTTTTTGCTATTGAAATGTCAATTTCCTACCTTACGTCCTGCGAGCCTAAAATCAATTAAAAACTGCGTCTTTTTACTTTTATTTCCGATTGCCGAGTGCTCTATTGTCTTTTTTATATCCGAATGCTAATTTTCTGCGGACTCTTTATAGTGGAGGATAATGTGGAGATGTTACGTGACAGGTATACTTAATCAGCATGTCAACTAAGTGGACTAGCATAATAAGTTTTTCAAATGAGTTTCCTTGTCAAAATTAAATTGATTATCAACAAGAAAAATACGAGGAAAATGAAGGATATTTGAGTAATATTAGTGAAATCGAATTCTTTTAGGTAACCGTCGCGTGAACAAGGATCTTGGGGTATACCTATGTAGCTTAGTTGTTCGATGCTGGTGCGATGATCACGAATATTTGTCGCGTGATGTCAGGAGCCAGCACAGACCGAGATAAGGTAATTGTGAATGCGTGTAGCTGTCCCCGGGATATATTGCTGTGGGACGCCGCGTTTTGCCGCGCACCCGGCCGCTACCTCCACCCAACTCTTTGCTTACACGCTTGTAAATCACAAATATTTGAACATTTAAACCGTGAAAAGCAACATTTCCATATAATTCCTGTTGTCCTATGTATGAATGCCACAAAAGGTCAACGACATAATTGAGAACGACAGTCGGAATGAATATAAAAAATTGAATATTTTAATAGCCGTTTCTAATTAGTGGCAGTTACCGTTTTTTGGGTTCTGTGTTACAAATAAAAAAACAGAGTCCTCATTTTTAGATCGGTCGTTTCTTTTTCCATAATGAATAAAGCGAAAGAACACAATGAACTAACAATTTAAAACCGTTGGACCCGTGGAGATAGTGAACACAAAACAAAATAAAATCTCCCCTATTTTTTCGCTCGTTAAGGAAAACTGATTATGATTTTGGGAAAAACAAGTGGCAACTAAGTCGTAGTTTTGAACTATTTTATTCAAAATCCCCGAAATTATATATTGCACCAATATAACGGCGTGGTTGGCGCAGTCGTTGAGCAGTTAACTGCTGAACTGCGTGTCACGAGTTCGATTCCCGCACAGAACAAATATTTGTATTGTATACAGATAGCTTGTTCCGAGTTTGTGGTTGCTGTGGACGTAAATTTACATATTTGTCAACGTATTCTCAATTCAGGAGTAATTCCTAATATGGAACAAACTTTACATTAAAAAAAAATCTACTTAAACCCTTACGCTACTTCACTTGATTCCTTTCTAAAATTACAATAAGGAACCCTCGGTATCAGAATCGAATCTTACTTGACTTGTTTTTATTTAGGTAGATACTCAAAGTACAACCAACTTGTTATTTCTTAGGAATGTAATTAATTAACCCAGCGCTATTGAATTGAGTCAGCAAGATTACAATCGGGTAGAAATCGGTAAGAGAATGACAATAATCGGTTCATGTATCAAGCTGGGGAGTCGAGAGATTTGTACGGGTGTGTGCGCAGGTACCTGTGATGGAATGCCCGATACGCTCCTATAATGATGTTTAAACAAACTGTTAGGTTGTCATTAACGCGACTCAGCACCCAAATGGGGGAGGCCCATTATACAAATTTGTCCCATCCGTTTCGGCCCAAATTTATGGTTATCGAGCTGCCCCGTTTTTCTTGGGCCATCGAAATTTTATTGCCTCAAGATTAGAGTGGGAACACTGATAACAATGTTTTAGGATGGGATTTGTGTCGTTTATGATGTCGCCGATAAATGAGAGTAATCAAACGTCATTTCATTTCTATTGGACACGTATCATTTGGACCTTATAGGCAGTTGCAGGGTTAATATTACGTCGCTTAGATATTCTTGAAATTAATTTTATGGCATTTTGTGATAGGCATCTGAAAGGAAAGGTTACTTATCAGGGTCTAAGTGGAGATCTTACTTTATTATGGAATGTTTGTACGTTAATTACAATGGTGTGGACGTCTATTCAGCCTTAATAGTACATTAGATCTTCTCTAGTAACGTAACATAGCCATTATCACTCTAAAGAGTAAAGAGGAAAGTTTGTATTTGTAAGTACGTTTGTTACTCTTTGATGCTCAAACGGCCGAACGACTTCGGATGTAGCTCACGGCGAGATCATGTCTTAAAATAGCAACTGATATACTTTTTATCCTGGAAGTATGTTCCTCAGGGATACATATTTACTTTTACACGGGCGAAGCCAATGGCAGAAGCTATATAGTAATCAAATACCTAAATCAGTAAACAGTTTCACAACTCAACATTTTATGCCTAAAACGAGGACCGAACGGTTGCCCAATTAATAAGAAAGTGTCTAATAGTTATTGATATTCATTGATATTCTTTTAGAAGCGCGTATCACGTAACACGGTAGCTGCTGGCTCGCTCGTAATGTATTGTATTTTATGGTAGTGGCCTGCGGTATGCAAAACTTGCCTTCGATAATCTTACGTACACCAATACAAACATAACTTTACCGTTCATCGATCAAGTTTACAAGCCACTATGACCGTTATTACGACCCCATAGGAACACATACGATTGTTGCGGGACGCTAAAGCTAATATCAGTATGTATTTATGTGGTAGAGCAGATACTGGTCTCCGTCGACGGGTCCGCGTCAGTAAGTTATTATTTCTGCAAATATTCCAGTGTCACATACAACCGTTTGGATTATGATTTTAAAACGACAACTACTTGAGGTTCGATTACAAAGTTGAATCAACATTAATCAGAGTTAATATGGATTTAAGTTTTTCTTAAATATTGATGGAGGTATTGGAATGTTGTCTGAGAGTCGTAGAGGTTTCAATGTGCATTGCTAATGTACTTATGCAGACTATTTAAAATCAATCTTGACAATGCATAATTTATTGGAATTACATCTATATCAATCTACCATTCGTTCTTAAAATGGTTAACGGAATACATCGTAAGGAAACACATCCTAGAACTAAAAATTCGAAGACATGTGGCACCCACAAATCCGAACTGGGCCCGCGTGGTGGATTACGACTCATTCCCTCTCTCCGAGAGGAGACATGAGTCCCAGCAGTGGGAACATTTTAAAGCATATACAATTTTAGAATGACATAAATATTAGAGTGGTGGCCACTACTGGTCTGTGGTGACCACTGTCAGTCATCAGTACAAAGTTCAGTTGGAACATTACACAGGTATTAAATTATGCATTATGTGGTTTAACATAATATGCACATTTTATTCCTACTGGGACTATTAAGATGAACTAACTTATAATGATTAACAGGTCACGACATAAAGTGCTTGTTCACTATGATTATGTTACATTCCTACATATTTAAGAAAATTTGTAAGCGTCTGAGGAAAATTGAAAATTCTAGAAAATGAAGTAAGAATACTATACAAAATAATAATCTTTAAAGCCTGCAAAAAAGACATATTAGGGGACAAAATGTCACCCAACTTGACGCACAACGCTTAATCTATGTAACGCTGCAACGTTTCCCAGTGTCCCGAGTTTATTTATCCCCTAATATTTTTCAATACATTCACGTGACGCGGGAATGTTGGAGAATTCGATAGTGTGGCGGGTCGTGTTGCAGAACAATTTGTCCCTTAATGTATCTGAGGCTTTATATATATAAAAGATAGGAACAATTTATAAAGCCTCTGACTCCTGAAGCATGTCAGGAGACAACATCCTCCCTATTTTATTTTGGCTTAATTTCCTTTAACAATTGGTTTTAAAAACATTATTTTTTTAAATATTGAAAACTGGTTAATTGCTGCGTGTATGTGAGCGAGTCAATGTATGTATGTCTTCAAATATAGATTCTACATTATGTTTTTAATTAAATGAAAATTTGATTAGTTATGAATTATTTTCTTTACAGCGTCATAATCAAGAGCCAGTTCCAGAATGCTTCCTAGTTACTTGAAACTCCTGTCGCAATCCGTGCACTTGGGCGCGATGATATAAAGTGTGGTTTGCGGTCAATGGTTAATAATAGAATTTAATAAACGCCTTTGGACATTTACAAGAATAGAACAAACGAACGATTGGTTAAATCCGTCCATTCATTGACTAATCAAATTTGAATATTGGTTTTTTAAACATAAATTTTTAATTGAAGTCTACTTCATTAATTTTCTGTGGCGGAAAAAGCTTTTTCTTATTCTTTATTAATTATAAGGAATTTAATCACTTAGTGATAATAATAATTACATTTCTTAAACAACATTGGTCTAATGGTTAGTAATAACTTATAAACTAAAGGTTTAGTAACACTTAAAAGTCTAAAAAACTTAACCTATTGCCGCACCAGCAACCGCAGCCAGTGATCGATCCCTGGCAGTCCTGGCACATCATGCTTATCAGCTAAGGTTCGAAGAATGCCATTGGAGCTGGTCCTAGATCTGCTTAGCAACGAGGCAGCCTTCTTTTTCAACATAGCGCGAAAATCTTCCACACGCGCTAAAGGGGAACATGCCCGATGCACTGCAGTATCTAGGCAGCCCCGACAGCACCCTGAACCCATTATTATACTGGATTCGAAGGGCGTCTAGAGCCTTCCGCGTATAATTAACCCTAGACCGCCCGTGTAACGTCACTCCAGTTACAAAAAACATTTATAATAATGTGTAAAACTAATTTATTTATTGTAACAAATGTATTGCCGAACTGTGACAAATATTTGAATTCTTGTTTGTGTTTGGATGATCGCCTAAAGTTTAGTTCGAACCGTTACAAACAGTTAAATTTAATGTTAATTATAACCATATTTATCTGCAAATAAATCTTTAAATTTGGCTGTTTAAAACCAAACCTGCTAATATTTGATTAACGTTAATAAGAGATGTATCATTAGTAAACCCAAACTAGATATGATTAACGGAAAAGTTTATGTATATTTCAGAACTAAGCTAACATATCCACTGTTTATGAATTTTTCTTCCTGATCTTCACAAATAAGGTGATACTAAGTGAAACACACCTGCTATAAAGACGTCAGAGAAGCAGCTGAGGCAAGGTGTACCAGGGCAGCAGGCAGTGGGAAAGTGTGGAGCGTCACCAAGCGCCGTTATCAAGCGGTCACTTTGACTGGCTCGCTGGACCCTGTACCACTGACAGCATGACGAATGGCCTGATGCAACCCATAGATAATAACAAAAACGCGTCCACTACTAACCCTGTCGGTGTCCCGTCAACGTCAAAAAACAAATAAGTCCTAATGATCGATCGTTAGACCTCTGTTTTGGGGCCTTTAAAACACGAGTTATCTCGAGTAAGCCGTGGCGGTGCGATCACCTACCTGTTAAAAGGTGGCTGAATTTGTCAGCCGATAGATTCCAATGAGGCTTACGTGTCATCGAGCGAGGTGAGTTTTTCATGTAAGTTGCCTTACCTGGCTCGGCGCGCCGGCCAATCTCGTAAGGCGACTTTAACTTCCATTTAACCGAGGAAAAGTTACTAACATAACCTACGAGGTATAAACTTTTGAAGGGACAGTCTTTGCCTTTACGTCACCTATTTATTTTATGAAACACAATCTGTTTTACCCACATTTGATACGGTTTGTTATTGATATTGGCGTAAAGTCCCATTTCAACAGCTCGGTCATAATTTATTAATTTGTTTTGTTTGTAATCGACATGAATTGACAGGTTGAGAATTAATGTTTAAAGGACAATGTGCAAACTAGACCTCACACAACAAATGAAAACATCGATTAAGTTGAACTGTCAACTTGAACGCGTAAAGTATGTCATGTGGAAGGAATTGACAATCATATTCGTAACTATTGTTTTTGCAATTAGTTGCATCAAGTAAAATTTTTGTGTCCGGGAAATCCATCACTCTAAGTTAGAATGGTGGATCCATTCTAAGTTGCCTGGATGAGATTGCGGAATACGATATTTGTTTTTGTTTAAGGTTTCCATTGCATTGTTTTATTTATTATCTTTGGTACAATAAAGTATATTTAAATAATTAAATATGTTAGTATAAACTAAGTTCGAGCTCGCTGCGGGGTCATGTCATAATTACTTACGTAGTTAGGTCATTGTAATGCACTTGTCGTTGCGATCCAGTGCAGGGTTCACCTTACAATTTATCGGGAGTTGCTTCCAGTTAAGATACTATGTCAATGCAAAAAGCTCTATTTGCATTATTTATCGCCTGTGGTTACGAGCCCGGCCAACAATCCGGACTAAAAATAGATGCAAATACTCAGAACTAAAGCACCACTTACATTTTACTTAACGGTCGGTATATTTTTAGTAAAAGCACACATATTTCAAAGGCTTATCATTTGCAATGTTAATTAGCTCGGTAGGTAAATGAGCACCTGTAATACACGTCGTTGGGAGAGGTATATTTTCACAGTATTCGAATACTATATCGCAATCCGACTAAGTATTTCCTTATCCTTTAAATGTAACGATTTCACCAGCAGCGTTAATGAATTGCCCATTGAACAATCACAGGCTGCCGCGGTGAAGTCTGTTAGGACCTGCGAGGGCTGTAACCTGCCATATTACCTAAAGGCGTTTGTCTAATTAAAGCTATTCAAACAGCAATAGAATATTTAAAGTTCTCTCCCGCAGGCTTAGGTTTCAATCAGAGTACCGCGGCGAGTGCGCGGCGCGGTGTCGAGGGACGTGTAAACGCCGCCGTATCATGCGAACCTCGGTATTACTTCCAGTATCTGCGTTATTAATAGAAGTGGATACATAAATTTTAATATGTGCAATTGTCAGATAGGGATTGGTGTCAGGCGCACGTGTTTGGTGCGGTATCTACGTAGGCCTACATACTGCCAGCGAACATGCGCCTCGCGCTTGCGATATCTCTACAATCATGTTTACTAACAATATTTTCATTGCTTCCGTAGCTTATGATAAATAACCTAACGTCACAACACAATTATCTTGCTTACAAGGCGGCTAGATCAAGACATATACGAGTTCGCAGATTAAATACTTAATTAACTATAGATTTAATTATCTAATTACGTCAAACGTTCCTTATGTGTGTAGTAGCGACAATTGAACAAAGCGATTCATTGTGCAATAAGCTTACTGTTGTTGCATGTCATGTTCAAACTGAAACGTCTGAGGTGTACCGAGAATATAATGCGATTTAAGTTAAGATTAGATCTCATTTGACTTTATAATTAAAACGTGTGCAGCTGCCTTCGTAACAGATGAGAAAATCCTTAATGCAAGCGTTAGTGTAACCGGGCCACAGCTTCTCATTCGTCCATCTGCAAGAGACATTGAGACTTTCTTGGAAAGTCGAGTAGGATCTCGTCGAGTGTTCGCAGTGACACGAAATTGTCGTACAGTTACATTGGCTGCGTGTATGGCATGTGAGAAATGTTGGAGAGTGTATCGGGTGTTGGTCGGGGCTCGGATCGGATCGGATGGACATTCCGTCGCGGGGCTGCACCGCACGCGCGGCGAGCGGCTGCAATGTGGGCGACACCCGAGCCGCCGCCGCCGCCCGCAAGGTCGGCTACTGCACCGCGCGGCCTGACCTAGCGCGACACCGCCGCTGCAACCACTGTCTAGTCTCTACACGCACACTCTCCTACGCGTTCCCATCACAACTAAATATGCTCTGTTACATTTACAAAACATGGACTAACTGTGCAGCAGATTCCTTTATTTCTTACTAGCTTCTCCCAGCGGCTTCGCCCGTGCATATGCGTAGCCTATGTCAATCTGTGGGTGTAAGTAGTATTCTGCTAGTGAAAGAATTAAGAAAATCGGTCCAGTACTTTTTAAGTTCATTAATTACAAACAATAATACAAAACTATCCTCTTTATAGTATTAGTATGAATTCCCAATTAAAAGACTTTTAAAAAATTGTATTGAATTATATCCTACTAGGATCATTTATTCTTTTCATCTCTCACTGGTTCCTCTTAAAATAAACTCACCTCTCATTCCTACTTTATAAAATAGCCTGATAGAAGACCAAATAATAATGATTGAACACCTACACGATTCGAATTTGCTTTTAAAATTTATCTAAATATTGGCGGCCTACGACACTGCTACGAGACGGCTACGAGACGGCTACAACGCTGTCACGGCATTGCTACGCTGCGCCTAAAAGGCATCTACGATACTACGACGTTGCTACGATATTGCTACGTCTCGGCTACGGCACTGTTACGCCACGGTTTCAACTGTTACAAGTTGGCTACAACGGTGCTACGGTGCTAATACAACACTGCTACGGTGCTTCTACAACACTGCTACGTCTAGGCTACGGCACTGGTACGATTTCGAAGCTATTACGAGATGGCTACAACAGTGCTACGGCTTCGCTACGGCACAGCTACGTCTCGGCAACATCACTGTTACGCCGTAGTTTCAAAACTGTTACGAGACAGCTACAACGGTGCTACGATATAGTTATGATGCAGGCTGGGTTTAAGACCACTCTACCATATAACCGTGGCTCTACGATCTGTTCAAAACGTTGCTACGCTACATACAATATCAACTCATTACTCACTAGCGGATACTGCACTGCCAAAAGTGGAGACCATCCGCGATCTTGGTGTGCTGCTAAGCGGTGACCTGTCCTTCGAACGTCTTGATTTGACTTAAGTTCCAGTATCCCCTAGTTGGGGCAGAGTCAGAGCATCCTCAATGCGGCGCCATCCCGTTTGGTCTTGAGCTTCGCGTTTCATACCGCTCCAGGTCTTCCCTATGTTCTTCGCCTCTGCGATGACCGTTCAACGTATACATTGATAATATTTTCGCAAAGACTGCCAGAATGATAGAATTCATTAAAAGAATATGTAGGGAATTCAAAAGTACATACTACCTCCTTGAAAGTTCTTTATAGCTTTCTAGTGCGTAGCACTCGGTTTGGAATCCAACCTACAAAGTCCATAAAATTCGTATTGAAAGAATCCAACAGAACTTTACACGGTACTGCGTTATAAAGATCACAGTTGTCCCTACAGAGCCCGCTACACGCAGCGTTTATGTCACTTCGGTTGTCACCTTTACAAAATCGTAGAACCCTTGCAGATGTGATTTTCTCGTTCAAAATCACAAAATAGTGTCTCGTGCGGAGTGAACTATTTCAACAAATCAACCTTGACACCTCGTCGAGGTATTGTGGGGATACAATATTGTAAGGACAGTGAGAACACATAGTACCGTTGCAACCAGAAGTTCTCGGGCGATCTGCTCCTATAATTTTTTGTTTTTTCTTATTAGTACCAAATAAATAGTTTTATTAGTTTCATTAAACCCCAAGCGAACGCCGGCGTTCGCGCACCTATTGTCTTTCAATTGTGTCTGTCATTATCACGATTGACAGGTTAACTAACTACGTAGCAAACTTAAATATTAACTACTAGCTTCAGTCAGCGGCTTCACCCGCGCACATAAAATATAGCCTAAGTCACTCAGGAATGAAGCAGCTTTCTATCGGTGAAAACATTTTACTAATCGGCCAGAACCTTCAAAGATTACCTCCTATAAACAAAAAAAAAACTGTACCTCTTTATTATATTAGTGTAGATAAATATTTTTATAGTAAACCTAACCTCGCAGGCGAATATATGACCGAAGCTTACACGCATATATTTTATCTGTCCTACCCACGAGCGTTGAGAATGTGTGAGTATTTTTGTGCGCTGGTTACTTTTATAAGCGAATAAGAAGTTCACTATTTTATAATATATGATGTTAGACGTTTCATTGTTCTTGAGAACATAATAACAAGACCAACGTTAAAAAAAAAGTCATTCAATAGATCTCGAATAATCTCAATCAATAAGAATCGTAATTGCTTCCAGTCCTTTCATTACGATTTCCTTTCGTAACAATCATTTTAGACAGAAAGGAGACATTATAAACACAAAAATATACTTTTATAGTATACTAGCCTTTGCCCGCGACTTCGTCCGCGTACATTAAATATAGCCTATGTCACTCAGAAATAAAGCAGCTTTCTATCGGTGAAAAAATTTTAGCAATCAGACCAGTACTTCCAGAGACTACCTCCAACAAACAAAAAAATAAACTTTACCTCTTTATTATATAAGTGTAGGTTTTTATATTTAATTCTATTTTTAAATTACTGATTTGCAATAATTTTAAACAGGAAAGAGAGTATTTCAAGTGTGTTTTTTGTTTTTGTAATTGTTTAATTACATTATTTGGTTTTATATAAATCATGTTGATTTTCCTATTGTGAGAATATCCCATTAAAATAATAAGGAAAAATGATAACAAAATATGTTTTTGTAACTCAAAATGATTGAATGACTGGTCTAGAATAATTTTAAACAGGAAAGAGAGTATTTCAAATATGTTTCATGCATGCGGTGTTTACCTGTAAATCCTGTAATTGATTGTTGCGCTGAAGTTTAATTTATATATTCAGGGTTTATCGTTGGTGAACCTAATTTAATAAATAAATAAATGTTTTTTATATTTTCGTAATTGTTTAATTACATTATTTTGTTTTATATAAACCATGAGGTTGATTTTACTATTCTGAGAACGTCTCATTAAAGTAATAAAGGAAAATGATAACCAAATATGTTTAATTTGTAACTCAAAATGATTAAATTTTGTTTTGTCCTAGATAGACAAAGGACACAGGTAACAATTACAAAGAAAAACAAAAGATAAATTTAAAAAACGAAAAAGTTATCAATTCCGGAATTAGTTCCGGAATTCCAGAATTTGATTTTTAGTATCGGATTTCAGTTCTGGAATTGAGAACCTTCCGATATTACACGTCCTATTCACGGTTTTAAATGTGATATTTCTACCTAATTAAACCTATTTATCATTAATGGGACATAATTATTAGTGAAGCTTGCCTTGAAATAGCAAAGGTAAGCTTCACTTGGAAAACTAGTGAGTTACTCATTATTAGTAGAAGCGGAGAGTTTTTTTTTTAACAAAGGTTAGCCTCACTAGGAAAACTAGTGAGTTACCTACTCATTATTCCAAGAAAAGGAAAGTTTTAATTGTTAGTTTATGGTTTTACACAGCTGAGTACAGAATTGAGATAAAGTTGTTATTTACCGCGAATCTAAGTCTAAGTAAAAAAAAAAACAGTACAAAAAAGAAAAAGGAATAAGTTGTAATTTTATTTGTGGTTCATTATTATGAAAAATGATGAAAAAAATTAGATTGTCAGCGTCTACATAATTTTTTTCATTATTTTTGCAATTTTACATTTATACCTACCAACCTAAAAAAAATCACAAGTCTTTTAGAAAAAAGACGAAAAAACTTTTTTTTTAAATTCATCTATTTTCTGGCAAAAATATGAGTATATTTCATTCTTTGTATGTGTACGTATTCTTAAATATTATAAAACTAGGTTTTTGTTTGAAAGTAAGAAACTCAAAAACCACTGAACGGTTTTATAAGAAGTTATCACTAATCCATGAGATGAGGAAAGTTTAGCTATGATAATACATACATGTTGGAAATAAGTTGTTGTACTGACTAATTGAGACGCCAGCGCTACCTAGCGGCGCTCGACAGTCAACTTCGCCGACTTCAGAAGTGGGTAGATGAATTATTGTGAGCAAATGTTGTTAGAGTGAGTGATTCGATGTTTACTAGTTGAGGGTTTTTTCTTACCGTGAACTAGGTAACTAATTAATATATGTACAAAATTAGATATTGTATCAGGCTTTCAGTAGCAAATATGAAAAGGGACCGCCAGTACGAATATTTGACAACGCCATTCAGACTTCTAAATGCGATCTCGGTCTGGCAAGGGATGACTATTATGGTTCTAGGTGAATCGGTAAATACGTCATAGTTTGAGTTGTCGATATTTGATGATTTTGGAAACTGTTTATAGGGATGTCGGGAGACTTAGTGTAGTTTTATAAACGTTGACCACACCCGGATTAACATTAAATTTTGAAAGAGTGGTCGTTTTTGATTGATGGTGATTAATGCAAGTCGAGTTCAAGACGGTTTGTGCCTAACTTTTCTCATGTTATGGGTTCATTTTAAAGACTGACGACGATTAGTTTCTTTCTCTTGGCAATAGCGCCACGAAGTCTTCAAGATATCATTTAATCTTCAATTCTTAGGAGTCGGTTTTAATGCTTTAAACCCACAAATTTCCAGTAGAATTTCATACTGATGCTACTTAGCGGGCTATCCCAGGCGAGTAATTTCATTTGGTATGGCTAGATCGTAGACAGGTGATGCCAAGATATGGCTACAAATAACAGGTGAAGCCCTGTAACAGTGCTATATGCGACTGCTTCTGAAGAACGATCAGAAAGAACACGTTGACGTACATAATATAGCTGCTTTTACGAAATACGTCTTAGTTTTCCATACGGTTGATGTCGATTCTATAAGTCTTGACACTAACGGCGCTAGTAAAAGAATTTAGAGTTCTGTGATTCAAGTAACATATTCTTACGCCTGATCGCGACAGGCTTTTCACATGCAGATGGACAGGTAGAATGTGAGATTTTCATGTTAAAATCAATACTAACTACTGTAAAGACTGAAGACTGTCCGTGGTAGTGTTCGTTTGAAGTTAATAGAGAAGGAAAATCAGATCTGATGAAATTGAGGTACAATAAAGTAGTTGAGATAATAAATTATTGAGCTTACTTGATGATCGGACCGTACCAGATTTTATTTGTAGCCGTAGCTTAATAGAAATCCCTATCTAGTGGTCACAGTAGTCCGTGAGTACGCAGTATTGCAATCAAAACTGGGACGTATGGTGGGAAACGATTAAGTCTGAGAGACTTGGCAATCCTGGAGGGATGTGCAGGAATGGTTGAGTAACTAGAAGTTACTGGGCTTTTAGTAGCCAGAGACCACATGTAGAGCTTAATAATATAATTAGTATTTTGTATTAGTTTAATTGGTCGTGTGTATTGTAAAGGTACCAGTCGAAATAGATAGTGATCAGTGGTGATGAGAAAGCCTAAGTGGGAACACGTGAGTAAAGGTTCTCTATCGGCCGTAGTAAAGTTGACGGTTCCAGTAGCTATTACGTAGTCGTAGTTCGGTAGAAATCGGTGTCTCTTAGGGTAACCCAAATTGTCTGTGGGTGTGTGGTGCGCATTTAGCTCTGACGGAAGTCGTAGTGGGTATTCAGTGAGTTGTGTTCCACAGTGTTAACCAGAGGTGGAAGCATATGTGAGAGAGCAACAGTAATTGCTGCTCGGCAATGAGTGCCGTGGTCTTAGAGTGGTTTACTCCTGGAGAGGCCCCTAAGGCTTTAAGATGAGCACAAGGAACTATGTTTGTTGAGTAAAGTTTTGTTGTAACATTGAACTTTAGAGAATATTCGTTTTCTCATGAGAAAGGCTTGAAGTCATGATGGTCAGAAATGGCCGAGTCGGACAAGTTCTGTGATTGAGTTTCTTTTTGCAGATTAACACACGAGGATGTGTGCAAACAGGATAGTCGTGTTGGAAATAAGTTGTTGTACTGACTAATTGGGACGTCAGCGCCACCTAGCAGCGCTCGACAGAGTCTACAACATGTCGTTCGACCGGAACCAGTTCAGTCGCTCGGTAGCGGTTGAAGAGTGAACACGTCTTTGAAACTGTCGTGTGCCTCGAGTAGTTGTGTGTGTTTATATTGTGTGCTGTAGTGAATACATTTACTTTGGTTTTTAATTTGAATTTAAATTGAAACCATTTTTCTATTTGCACTCGACCAACAGTTCCCATAGTGGGCCTAGAGTAGTGATAACATAGCCAAAAATTATTAAAATTCTACAGCTTCGTCGACATACATGTTAGGTATTATAATTTATAAAAAAAAAATCGCTCCAAAAGAAACTCTGCCAAAGTTTACCAACATCACTAAATAACTTTGACAGAATATTCAGAGGCGGAGAACCATTGATGCATTTTTAACAGATGCAGTTAGATGATTTTCCCACCATAAAAAAACAAATTTCATATATAAAACGTGTAATCTTAAAAACGATCAAACATCATTGGAGCTGTTCTGTTTGTGTAATCACCAACGTTTTCACTTCGTAACCATCCTTAAACACAGCAAGCAACAAACGCATTAAGTTGTATAATCCAAAGTCGAATCTCCTGTTAACCCTTCCACACGCTGAGCATGCTTTTAGTTAGAAACACGAGTGCTCACGCTAAGCACCGCGATGTCTCGATGGCGCTCGACAACGACACAACACTATAACTCAACGCTATTAGTAAATACAACATAAATCAGCTAATGCATCATTTAATGGTTGTTATAGCTGAACGATTAACGGCCGTGCCTAATCTTCAATGCGTTAAGTACAAACACATAAATGTGTTGGTTTACCGCGCTCGTAAATACTTATGATAATAAGGTGCGGTACCGCCGTACGGCGTACGTATCATAGCGCTGATTGTATTGCAAAATGGAAACGCACCGCGGACTGCGGACCGGCCACATTCGTACTTGGTATCTACCTCGTAATATTTCCTCCGGCTCGCTTATGCAAATGCAGTATATTGACAAACAATATACAAGGAAATATATGAAGTGGACGCATAAAAGTGACAGGGCCTGGGTGCGCACATCCGAGCCAGGCAAGGGACTCCGCGGCGCGCACACTACGCTCCACGTTTAATGAGCGCTGCATAGATTTACAAAGTTATTTATCGATATTAAAACAAGAGACGGTTACTCTATTTCTAGGCAAATGGCATGTAATTAAGTTGTTTGAATTAACGCTCGGTTTTACGACGCATTGAGTAAATACACCAGTTATTTTAATAAATCACATATTCATTAAGTTATGATTGCAGCTATATGGAGTTCTAAATTGCTATCGATTAATCACTGATAAAATATATCCTAACTTTGAATTAGAGTCGAATCGGTGCGCTTTTACACCTGCACACTGTATTGATTATGGAATGCATAAGTTGGTTTATAAGGGTTCTTAAAACAATCTTTGTTTGTTTCTTCCAATACGTCGCCTTTCAAAGAATGGGTTTAGGGTCGCTGCGCTACACTGACGTCCAAGAGTAAACAATTACTCTCAGTGTTTGTTTATACAAAGTTTGCTTACATCACATTTAGCACGCGATTACATAAAACCGATGAAAACAACAATAACTGATTGATATAAGGTTACTTAACTTTGTTTGTGTGAAGCGTGAAGCGAGTGAGCAATAATAATAAGTCTATGATAATCGGCGACAAGTGGACTGCTCCTCAGACATTGTGTCAGCCGTTTATCGTGCGAGACCTTTGACTTATTAGCGGGCGCGGCACCTGCGAGCTACGATAATGGCACTCGTAATGTTCGAGATTTATGTTGGTGAATTAAAATGAAATGTCACTTAATTTAATCAACAGTCCCCGTGGCGCGGCGGTCGAGCACACATCTGCGGGGCACGGCGAAACAAACGCGGATGAATCACCTTGTTTTGCAGTACATTCTCGGAATCGATTAATAATTATAATAATTTATCTCGTCAATAAAACAATAATTAACAGTCAGTAGTCATATGAGCCGTCGTATAAATTTCCTAATGTGAAACCTAGTGTAACATGATACTGAGATCGAACAGGTTACTGCTACACCTGGGCACCTGGCCGCCGGCCCGCCTGGCGAGGCTCACGTCAACTACGATAATAGACCAAACTTATTTCATTTTAATAATTTTCCAAAAATATCGATTACTAATATTTTGACTCGTTTATAATATAATATAACGTTTTAACGATCTTCCGAACAATAACCAGTATCATCTGGTTTAAAGCGATTAGTTTTAAACAACGCAAACTATTTTGGTCATCGCAGTTTTTCAATGCACCACGTCCAGGTGAGCTATCTGGGTTCATAAAGAGCAGCCGCAGTCGATATGTTGTATTCTCCAAATAAGGGCAGGTCGTTGCTCCGTCGCTGTCTTCTTTGTTTAAAAAAATAACACTCGTCTGATATGTATGAACGTACGTGTACGGAAAATCAACTAAGAATTATTAATCATGTGTAAAATCCTTCGTTTTTATGAATGCCTAAAAGAAAATGAAGGTTCATTGTTGAGAAATGTCTTTCATGCACTTTGGATGCACCCTTTTACATAACTCCTTTTTGTTTTTATTGATAGGCTCGTGGTTGATCACTATCTCACCTGCTGGTAAGTGATGATAGGTATGATCGACGATGGAGCACGCTTGCCTAGACCTATTCGCTCTCCACTGAATACCTAGGGGTAATTCTGGTTATAGCTATCAGGAAGCTCAGACTGCGATATTGAATTCCACTCCTTAGCTGTACTGACAATGAATGTGTTCCCAAAACGTTTTGGGTGTATAGATGGGATCTCCAGCATGTACCGGTGGCGCAATCCCGTACATCTCGTGATCCGATAATGGAACAGGTTTGGTGGAATTAAATTCTGCAATACCGACGCACATTTCTTGAAATATAACCGGTAGAAAACTGACAGACTAGCAAGTCGTCGTCGATGGACACTTCGTAGCTTTTTTTCTGTGGCTTTGGTGTCAAGTTGAGGATATACACACTCAAAATATACAACTGTCTAATGGTCCATCAAAACGTAACCTATATTATAAAACGAGTTGTAGCTCAGAAGAATCAGTCGTCATCTCTGTATTAATTGTCATTAACATGTTAAACACGGCCGATAGCGATCAAGTCGGCTACATAATTAAGAACGATTATGTCAGATTCGGGCAGTAAACTAGTTGGTTAATGCCATTGTGATATGAATATGGATTTAATATTGTACAAACATGAGGCGCTTCAGGTTACACGGTATCAAGTGTCGTGACAGCACGGGGTCGCTGCCAGGTGCTCTGCTTGGGACATTAATCGTGATACACCATCGTATAGATCACAATCAAAACCAGTTTTATTATTTTAAAGTTGTAAATGACGCAAGTGGCGGTGGTGCGGGCTGGCGGCCGCGCGGGCGCAGGTGGACGCACGGTCGTGTCGGTCACTCGAGCGCCACGGCCGCGCGCATCGGCCAACACCGCGCTGGCGCACCATTATGCAACTCATTAGGACGAGGACCGTAACGAGACACCAACTTATTATTGCACTCTTTATTTTTTCGTAATGATTTCTTAATTATCTACCTGTAATTTAACGCTACTGAACACCTCGGTGACACCTGACTTGTTAATTAACTGAATGAGATGTTAAAGTTGCACTTGTCACGCAACCGTTGTGTTGCTCACTTTATAAGACGCATTGAATAGTAGGGCACTATAAAGTAGAGCAGCGATAAGCGCTGGGCGGCGTGTGGCGAGGTATGGCGGCGTGTGGCGCACTTGTTGCCGAGCGCGGGTGCGCCGTGTGTCCGCGCGCGCGCAGGCGGCGCGGCGGCACTCGCGGCGCCCTAGCGTCTACCGACCGCCTATCATTATTCCCATCCAAACATTATTTACCACTCGACCTTTTTATCCTGAAGCCTTTTTTCACAAACAGCACTTCCACTTATCGGGCAGACATCGTGAGATATTAATATCTTTGGGCAGATATTTAGTGTTCTTATTGTATCGATAAACGCTTTTAGTGTCGAGCTTCGAAAATAAATAAAGACAGTTTAGATAAAGTTTTACAAAAATATTTTAACGAAATCTCATGGTAGGATCTCACATACTACTCATTTGAAGTAGGTTTATAATTGCACAATAAAGCAGTTTATACAGGCGTCTACGAAGGAATTTTCATTGACCGGAAAATCGTTTTCTGTAATTACTGCCTGAGATATAATCTCGGTGTTGTACGTTGCACGATTTAACCCCTCGAGCGCCGATTGTACATACGTCTGTACAACTTGGATGTCCTTGAAAAATGCTTAATTTTCGTGTTTTCCCCAAGTTTGTACGAAAGTTATTTTGTCGAAAATTTTGGTTTCTTTACATACTCTTCTATGTGTATTAAATTATTTGTTTTTCTTGAAAAAATCCGAAAAAAGTTTTTTTTTATTTTTTTATTAAATTTTTGGTGATTTACGTAAACAGTGCAATTTTCCGGGTCAATGAACCCCTGGCGCTCGAGGGGTTAATTAGTCCTTTCTGTATTTCCTTTCAGTCCAACACGTATCATCCGGACAAGAAGTGAAATAAAATTAATTTCATTCTGATACTTTTTCAACCGTTACCGATACCCTTTTTTACTTGGCAAGGAACGCGGATGGAACTCGAAAGCGATATTTATTTATAAAGTGCAGCCCATCGGGTGCAGGCGGACTGCATCGGGATTCCATTTATAAGTATCGATGATGTTTTTTCTGTTTCCAGCAATCTCCTGCGACTGGTGAGCGAGCTGCGCGGGCGCATTGCAGAGCACACAGCATCGCTAGCGACTTTTAATACATGTCCTTCGTACTTATACACCGGGCTGCAAAAATATAAGATCACAGAAAAACTGCGATATCTCTCACACTCACTAATAAGTGCTTATTATAAATCTCAAAAGATTTTTTTTTTTGTACAAGTTAAAGCTTAAAAAAATTCTCAGAGTTATAAAACTTAATAAAATTTGAATTTTGGAAAAAAATCATGTATTGGTTTGGTTTGTTTCTACTGATACGTTTTCATTACACAACATTATTTTAATTGATGAGTACTGAATGTATGTTGCTTGCTTCTAAAGAATTATATATCTATACGAATTATTACAATGGTACAAGGAAAAATCGGTACCTATAGTACTGCCGGAATATTGAGAGTATCTTTACGTATGATAAAAAGAATTAATACTCCAGAATTTCGAGAAAGATGAAATGGACATTACTACACCAGCAATAGCAAACTACATTAAAACCATAATGTTAAGTAGTTAATCGGCATCTCAAAGCTGCTCATGCCCGAAAAAGCCTTCAAGTTAATCACAAAAATGTTAGCTCTGTCACCATCCTGTGAGCAGAGTTCACAGAATGGTGACAGAGCAGAGCTTATAGGCCAGCAAATATTCCTAAACTACGCAGCGAACATCAATTTACCAGGTCACGGTTTGATCGAGAACAGGCCCAATAGATAGATGAAGATTGGCTCAGAGTTTTGTGTTTCGATGAGTAGAAATTTTGTTGTATTTGCACACATTGGAAAAGTAGTGTAGGTATTTAATTTAAATAGTGGACAAGATGTGTTCTGTTTCTTTTTTCTTTTATTTCTTTTAGTCGTCTTATGTCTTGAACCTGTAACATTTTTAATTAGCGACCCAAATTTTTTGCGGCCCAGTGTAATCAGGTGTATAAAATTCAGCATAGGTTTTTCTCAACAGATGTTTTCGTTCGTTTAGATAGTGTAGGTATTTTATACTGCGAAGTTATTAAGCTTGCGGGAAAGTAATTTCTTTCAACTATGATTTTTGGCCGCCATTAATGATTTACATCGGTAGGTAGTTCTCAACTTAAAAAGGCCATTACGTATAAAATCTTCAGACAAACCGATTTTTTTATGATTAGTTAAGCATACGTTCCCATATACCTAATAAAAAAGGAAAAAAATAAACCACACAATAATGACGGTAGGCGAAATAACTTTTAAATGGTTTTGTTTTCTGATCTTCCATTTAATTAATCCGTTCCGCTGCCAAATCATCTCTGTAATAAAGTTCTCATGACGTAAGCATTGGAACACGCGGCCAAAGGAAAGAATTAATTTGTTATTAATTAACTAAAACATCGGTGTAAGATTTCATTATTTTTTTCAACGATCCAAGCATCTATTGGAACGAAAATCAATATTTTATCATTAATTTTCGAAATATGATATCGATACGAACATTTAGAATCGACATTTATAGGTATCTTGTTTATTAAAATAAGGATTAGATACGAGGCTATTATGGTTTAAGTGGTTTAGATGTATGAGCACACCTGGCGAACATTTCTAGGCACCTTGGTTACTTTGGCACGCCACACCTTTAGAGCGTACATATTATGTTAGGTTTTGAAGGTACAAGTGGCTTTTTAGTATAAAAATAGTCAACCAGAAGTTGACTATTTTTATATCGATGCTGTTGTAAGAAAGGCTTAGAATGTGAATCTAAAAGCTTCATTACGATAAGTCCTTTTTTTAAATGACTAATCAATCATCAAATAAGTTCTACCGCTCTGGGTTGAGCGAGTGAGAGAGGGAGTATCAGACCTTTATTAACTAAAATCCTGTGAGGCCCTTTGGTTTCTAGGGCCACGGTAACTTTTCCGAACAATCCGCAGCCCTAGCGAGCATATACACTAAGCTGAGTCCTAAGCTTTACAACTTCGCTATAACTATTCATAGCGGTCTTAGAAGGCCTGTGGCAGTGGACGTTAACGGGCAGACATGTTGCTCGTCCCGGGGGTATCGTGAGCCGAAGCGAAGTAGGTGAGGCGGTGAGGCCGAGTGCATGATCAAGTGTATAGCGTGCTGAGATATTCTGTGAGGAGATTCGCGGAAGCGGGGCGCGCGGCGACCGCCCGTCTGTGCGGGCAGCACCTGCCCGAGCCGCGAGCTATTTATAAACCAGACCGTACCTCCGACATAGATTAAGGCTTACTCACTAACAACACACCTCCATCAGTATTCTGCCTACGACCTCCAGACCTCTTAATTAGAATTCAGAACTCGAGATCATTATCATATTTCGAATAACAAACCCTATGTTATACGAAACATAATTCAAATTACATTGCAACTCATTGTTTTTAAGATTTAAAAATCACGAGTTAAGGTAGTGATGATGGATTGAAATTATCTAGAATTAAGATACCAAGTAAGTATAGTTGGATCGTTGGACTCGTACGATGCTCCTTTTATAGAGTTGGTCAGTATCACTTATCACGCTTGCTTTCCTTGTTTGTAAGTTTTTGACTCTTAATAAAGGCGTGTTAACTATACTGTTTGGGTTTTCATAATTCAATACTGTTTTAGGTAGCGTCTATTTAGCACATTAGCCGGAAAAGTTTGGCAAGACGTGACCTACTTCAAGCTTAGGAACGTACGTTCCCAAAAGGAGCTTCTGATACAGCTTTGCTTTTCAGAAAGAGTAACTAACTCTAGTGATGGGTTTTGTTTTTGTAGATTTTTTATACTAATCGTTGTTTCGTGGAAATAATGGAGTGTCCCCTCTAGATGTTAGCTAATAGCAGTGCGTTGTGCATTGCTATTTATCTACGACTGTATAGTACCCAAGACATTATTCTAGTACATAATACTTAGTAGCTATACCCAATAATATATTGTTTACCTGCTTTTTGCGCAGCATCGCTGTTTGTTATTTTTCCGTAATGTCTTTATATATCTGCATAATGAGAATAGTTACAATTGTCAGCGTAATAACAAACGCACCTGGTGTGAGGCGCGATTGCAAGCTTCTCAACTCCGTTAGCGTGGAGTGTGAGGTGGCGAGGTAGGCAGCACTAGTTGAATAAATATTATTTTAAATGATCAGTGCAGCCGGTGTTTGTGCACTATGTGTCCGACATGTTTACGTAACAGTGTTCAGATGTCCGAGTCGGAGCCGCCGTGCTCTCGTCGTCGGCAAACACAGCACCGGTGTGCACCACACGACCACGACACACACGACTGTTTGCTCACCGACTAGTTCTTGTTCACCGCTCTCCGTTCCAACAACACATTAGTCGCGCCCTAATATACCCGTACGTATCTCGACTTAAAAGATAAAATGTGATTGATTTTTTCGCTCATCGATAAAATACATAGAGTTTTTTTTAACCGTATTTCATTATTCGATGTCATCGTCCTCGGGCCCGCCTATTCACCTTTGTGCTATGCATACTTTAGCTTTGAATGACGAGATATTTTGAGTCAACAATTTACGATAGTTTATCTTTGCCTATAGATCATAGCGCGTCACAAGAGTATATTTTTCGTAGCAAAAGCAAAAAGGGCCGTGTCCTTAACGCAGAGGTCAAATATGCGAATGCACGCCAGTTGTAAAAAGTCGGCAAGGTGAACTGAACTGTTAGACAAAGGCTCATCGCGCTGAACTAATTAGGCTGAACGTTGTGAGGAATGCCCCGCGGGCCACGCCGCGCGCCGGTAATTGTAGAGCGCGCGCCGCGAGCGCCCCGAGCGCACATCACGCAGAACCGAGCTAAAGCTACAAGATTTATTTACATCCGGATTCTATAACTAGAAACTAATGAGTTACATATAATACCAAATATAAATAACAGCGTGTTATTGCATTCACACTACAAAATAATAATTTTATGCATAAATTCCACAACAAGTCATTGTGCACGTAACATTTTTGGGCAAATATTTGTTTTTCTGATTTAATAAATGTAAATATAGCAGTAAATAGCGCCGTCGAATTTATGACTGCTTCGATAACGGTAGTAGTGGAAAAAATTGTTTGTGCGTTGGCGGCCTAACACACTGACAGAATGTCGGCCGCTGCGCAAGGTTGTGCCAATGTATGATGGTTTTTTAGGCTGATTACTATTGACCATGTGTTACATACTACACAAACGTGCTAGCTAATGTGAGAGTAAAATGTTACTGCGGTTTCACACTTCATGAGGTGACGACTGATGGACGATAGTAAAACAGATGACATTAATCTATTTATGATAAGAATTTGGAACATCGATCATCATTATAATTTAAAACAAAATGAATAAGCTTTAGTAGAACAATAGAGATAGATTGCATGTACCTAACAGGTTCAGAGACCAGAGTGAAGTGCAATAGACTGCGGCTAAAAATACCGAAAGAATTTATCTAAGTAGGTAGGTAGTTTCGAATACGATGGCTGGAATTTGCAGGTCATTGAATAGATGTTTTTATTAAACGCTGAGATTTTTTATTTAAAAAGCACCCAGTTCTATGCATTCATGTATGTAGGTGTATTGACTATAGGTATTGTATTGAAACTTTTTTTTTTCTTTTGCTAGCATGGAGATCATCAAATAACTTCTCACACTCTGATTGGAGCGTGAGGGAGTGTTAGATTTTTACTTATTAAAACTCACTCATATCCCTCCAGTTGCTCCGCTCCAGGGCCGCGGTAACTCTTTCGAACAATGCTACAACCCTGGCAGGATTGTATTTATTTACATTGAATTTCAATAATGAAATGAGCCTACAGAGCCCAGATCTAAAAGAGAGATGAAGATGCCATAACGCTTCTAATGGGGTTGAAAACTTCATCCATCCCATTAGATGCCTTATGGAATAGCAGTTCTAGCCTTCACTCTGGTATTTCGACTTAGATTTATTGTAGATAAGAATTGAAATGGAAATTATAATTATAAAATAACTTAGCGAAGCTTCACCTTTCTATTCTCCAGTCTTGTATAATTATATTTTAGAAAAGTAGTCACTTCTTTGATAATTTTGTCCTAAATTCCAACTGTAGCTTCCTCTCCAAAAATGTCTAAACTTCAAGGTAAGAGTTATAAAAGACCCTGATTGAATAGCGAGATACCATCAAGCGGCCTTTGAGTAATTTTCCTTACGCGTCATAGTTATTTTTTATTTGGAAATCGGAAATAATTTAGCTATAAGTTATGATGGATTAGTTCAGCGTTAGTGCAACAGTTTTTGTGTGGATAATATGAGCGTCGTAGTCGGAGCAGTCCCGTTCTGGGCGGCCTTCGCGCGACGGAGACAAGAGGCTTGCTGCCACTTTCACTCGACCACCGCCACGCGCATCCATAAACACCTTATTTTAAATACATGGATGTGGCATTTATCTTAAATAAAAAAATAGGTACAAAAGTAGTTTTTTCCGCTAGTGAATGAGTTAGGACAGAAAAGAAAATTACTTATCGCTAATCTAACAAATATTCAATTAGATTATTTTTTCGTCAAGAATGCTGTTTCATATAAAACTACAAACTCACTTCAAGACAGGCGAAAGTAAAACGGTACCTCGAATAAGTTAAAAAAAATATCTCCTCCACTGATTAGTAGCTCTAAGTTTTTGGAGGTTCATACTCTTACCAGAAAAAATCTGACTTGAAAACAATACGTAAGTGCCAACACAATTTGTTTTTCACTTGTGCCTACTCGCACCTGGCAACTTGTTTTGATAGTTTTTTACTACACAGTTACTCACACACACATGCATAAGCAAATTCTTCGTAGATGCCTGAAGGTATGTTTTAAAACGTTGGACGTTGGTATACAGAAATTAGTTTCGCTTTGGTAAGAATTTGATACAGGTGTAGGTAATCTGTGGGCTCGTATCACCAAGTTTTAAAGGCTTAATCGATGAATAATTTACTTCATGCTCACTTTTTTGGTTGAATATTTTGTAAAGAAATTCTGTAGAGCTTTTTCAGTTTAGCATATCTAGGATCAAAAATTCAAGAATCAATATCTGTATCATGGTTGTAATGATCAAAGCACATAGGTACACATAGATCGTGCGTGCGCGCATTTCGAAACCGGTGTTGCGCAATAAGGTCGGCGCCAAGGACGCGGGTTCGTTGCCAGAAATAAATTGCTGTTTATGTCTGTCTAGCGTATACTGCGGGCCGCGCGCACTGCCCAGTGCTGCGAATCAAAACCCATACCCGACCACTTTTTTTTTTTACATCGGAGCTTTAGAGCTACCATTATGCCTATCTTGTTGACATGTATTAAACGTTGAATGTTGTAAGATTATATGTCCTCTTGTAACTATAGAAAGTCTTGATAAGTAACGTTAGGAAATGAAGATTAAATAAATGATTTTTGTTCAATATTCAATCTTTACCGTCCAGTGGACTACTACGGTAAGGACTAAGTGCCAGTTATTTATATAAATTCGTTTGAACTACCAAAGAGTCTAATATACTTAGATATACGTCCTTTATGGCTGTTGCTAACTACTTAAGATATATGGTTTTCGCAGTGACAAGAAACTTAACACGATCGGTTAATAAGTCGGTAACGCAGCGGACGTGTTAAGTTGTTATGAGCGAACAAAAGACCTGTGAGTAGGTAATAAGTATGATAAGGTGCTAATTTCTATTCAACATGTTGTGAACTAGAATTCTTCTGTTACGTTTATTTGCTGACAGTCAATATTTACACATAAGTGTGGCATAACTTTGTAATAAACGGTGGCATCTAAAAGATAAAAAAATTAACGATTGTCATACACCAAAAGTTTAAAATAACGAACAATTTTCATAGCCCAATTTTCACAGCTCACTTTTCATAGCCCAATTTTCACAGCTCGCTTTTCATAGCCCAATTTTCACAGCTCACTTTTCATAGCCCAATTTTCACAGCTCACTTTTCATAGCCCAATTTTCACAGCTCACTTTTCATAGCCCAATTTTCAAACCTCACTTTTCATAGCCCAATTTTCACAGCTCGCTTTTCATAGCCCAATTTTCACAGCTCGCTTTTCATAGCCCAATTTTCACAGCTCGCTTTTCATAGTTCAATTTTATTAGCTCGCTTTTCATAGTTCAATTTTATTAGCTCGATTTTCATAGAACAATTTTCACAGCTTAATTTTCATAACAAAATTTTCATAGTTCAATTATCATAGCCCAATTTTCATAGCTCAATTTTCATGGCTGATTGTTATAACTCAATTATCATAGCCCATTTTCATAGCTCAATTTTCATGTCCCAATTTTCATAGCTCAATTTTCACAGCTTAATTTTTTACATCTCATTTTTCATAGCTCAATTTTCATAGCCAAATTTTTGCAGCTCATTTTTCATAGTCCAATTTTTACAAGTCAATTTTCGCATTCACCAGTTTCTTCCTTACTAAGAAAAGGCGGAAGAAAATAGTTCACAAATGAAGTTTGATTATTTAACTTTACTCTCTGAGGCTATTTGTAGAGTTCAAACAACAGTTTCGAATTCTGTGCCAATTACATACAGGTATTATGAAAAGGTTGTAAGTGTGCATGACTTAATAAGGCGAGGATTATAGCACTCGATCGACACGTATTGTTTGCCATGTTGCAAAGGTGCAATTAAATTACCTACTTAAGGTAAGATTTTAACAAATAGCTTTTCCTGTAGAATTCCAAAAGCCCTTGGCAGCAATTAACACCAAATTAAAATTCTTCAAACTGTAATCGGCACGTTTGCCACAGTCTTGTAGAGAATTTCATGTTACGTTGCATTTATAGTGGTGACAAAATACTCGTTTAGTGTTGTCGCGACGACTCGGAGAGATGCGCTGTAGCATGCACCGCGCGGGCCGCCTGCCCGGTTAAATATGTCATCACCGTTATAACGACACGTGACAACTACACCACTAGTGGGATTACCATCCACGCTTATCAACTTTATTTTCGCGTCACATTGTAACTGTTCTCTAGAGCTGCACTCTCACTCAATAAATAATACTTTTTGATCCTTTTCCATTTCTAATCGCGTAATTAAAATTAGAACGATTGTTTGTAACAAATGTATACGTATTTGTAAATGTTATTCCCTATGAAAGTGATTAATAGCATTTATAATGTAAGCACCTTTCCAGAAATGCTCGCTACAATGTTGTAACGGGATGATTAAACTGTACATCAGCGAACAAGCTAAGGGCGTACATCAAAAGCTCAGCTCAGCGTGATAGCTGTAATGCTTGAGTGACACGCTTTACAAACTGCACTTGACGATAAAGCCGAGTTCATACTGGCTGCTTTATTTAAATAACTTTGCATAGCAAGTTAATTTATAAGAAATTAAACCTTGTTCTCAGATTAGTGTTGCTCGGCCCGAGATCGATGATACGGCTGTGGTCCATGTGACGCTGCCCTTATGGTGAAAGTCGATTGTGATTGAGGTGCGTACGAGACAAACAAAACGCGAGGCGTGCGAGTTCCGCGGCACGCGACTATAGTATTTTTTTACATCGACAAAATAATTATGTTCCTTTTTCAACCTTCAGCATCGGGGGGAAAGGTCGAAAGTGTGATGGACAGACAAATTGATGGTAGCGAGATGCGCTCCGATGCTCAAATTCGAAACGCAAACAAGTCGGTGGTACGTGTTAAATATTTCACGCTGCGCCGCGCGCGTTATTCTCTTTCATTTAAATGAACAAGAATTCTGAAAATTCGAAATGAACCGAAGAATTAAGACGGATTATGCGCTGTTATAATTTAAACGTAACACAAGTAGTTGGTAGGGTTGCCACGTAAATGAACACTGTAAAGAAATATGAAGATAAATAAAATCTTTAAAATATTACAACCATGTGTTCCACACCAAATTCTGGCTAAATATAAATGAAAAAGTTTGTGATTAAGATAAGCTAAACCGTCAAAAACTGTATGAAGGTTGGTCATAAAAGCGTGCAATATGATTGTTGGCGCGTGTGGCCAGATGGTATCCGTATGCTGAGTGTGCACTTGATAAGATAAGGTACAACCTGGCCTGTGTACAAGCGGCGTGCGCGGGCGCATCCGCGGAGCAGCGTGGTGCGCGAGCCGCGCGGCCCGGCACGGCCATCGACCGCACGCCTCCTCTGAAATATTCCAAGCGTGCACAAATTAAACTGGTTTTTTCCTTTTGCATAAAAACATTGTAAACTTAACCATTTCGCTACTCTGAGCAATAAGTTTTTCATATAGCTCTCATCAATGTTGAGGCTGGTTGTGTCGATACCATGACCTCGTTCATAATACGAAAAAAACTGGCCAAGTGCGAGTTGGACTTGCGCATGAAGGGTACCGTACCGTCCTTAGGAAAATTCGGCAAAAAATCGTGATTGTTGTATGGGAACATTGTAGGGAACCCTCCTTAAATATATTTTTTTTACTTTGTTTTTAGTATTTGTTGTTATAGTAACAAACACTAAAGTTGAAATTTGTGAAAATTTCAACTGTCTAGCTATCGCGGTTCTTGAGATACAGCCTGGTGACAAACAGACGGACAGACAGCGAAGACTTAGTAATAGGGTTGCGTGTTTTTACTTTTTGGTTACGGTACCGTAAAAATGAATGAATTTATAGCATACTTATTATAGTATAGCCTGTTAAACTTCTTAATATCTGGAACACTAAATCATTCATTGGTTACCTTCTTATAAATAAGAATAGCATTTTATTTGCTTTAACAAGAAAGCAGAGGTTAAAGGCTGGTGGTTTTAATAAGCTGGAGTAAAAAGTATTGCTTATTAATCACAGTAGTATTTAATAGTTAGAAAGCACAAACTCGGCAAGAAGAACGTTATGTACGTAGTACATTCATACTTTTAATACATTTCTATTGTATAATCCAAACTCCAAACTAATATTATAAATGCGAAAGTAACTCTGTCTGTCTGTCTGTCTGTCTTTGCTTCACGCCTAAACTACTGAACCGATTTGTGTGAAATTTGGTACAGACATAGTTTGGAACTTGAGAAAGGACATAGGATAGTTTTTATTGCAAAAAAATAAAATAAAAAATAAAATAAAAATTATTCCGGACATACAGCGCCATCTATTGGTCAAGAGTCGGCATCAATTCAGTACTGAAATTTCCGGAAGTCACTATTCCATGCGAACGAAGTCGCGGGCAAAAGCTATCAAAATATATATTTTTCTCATTTTGTTCTTACATTACAATTTATCAAAGAAAATCGAGCAGCTACAGTATAAAAAAAAACTATTTACAAAAAAAAATACAACCAATTAGAAATAAAAAAAAAAACTGGGCAAGTGCGAGTCGGACTCGCGCACTGAAGGTTCCGTACAAACTTACCGACACTCTATCCGGGAATTGAACTATTTACACATAGTTTAATTCCGAATGGAGTCCCGAAGATTAATGGCATTTTTCTTTTGTGACGTAGCAACAAATTAACTTTTTTCAAATTGATTCCTATATCTGTGCTTTATGTCCTTGCAATTCCACTTTTATACCCAAAATTGTATCGGTTAATAGTACAGTAATGTATCTTTCAGTGAATGGGCTACTATTGGTATTCATAAAAGTAGAACGCGACTCTATGAATTGTAAAATGAAAGAATTCTTGTAAACACTGCCAAGTTTAGTTTGTAAGTTAGAAATGATTCGAAATTATTCAAAAAAGTATGCTCAGTTGCAAAATCGCGCTATTTGAGTTTCAAAATTTAAAATAGTAATATTATTATTATATAATCGACCTGGAATATTATAAACAGTGAAACTGGAAGGTCTACAAAACCATGTAGTGACTATAGCCTTATAATAATGACAGTGTGATCAAATCGGATTCACAGGTTGCTGCAGCTTTTGAAAAGTTATTTTCAGAGATCCCCATAGTAACTATTAAATCTCTGAACTCAAAACTCCTTACCCCTGCTGCAGAGTCTCTACTTAGAGAAAATGTTAAAGTTTGCGATTCAGATTTTAATTTCGAACATGTTACATCTGTGGATATAATTAAAACCTTTAACACTTTAAATGTAAAAAAGACCACAGATTTATAGGGCAATTCTGTGGATGTTGTAAAGTCCATTATAAATATTGTAGCTCCTTTAGCACTTTTTTTTAAATAATTGTATTGATCGTGGCGAGTTTCCTGATTTAATGAAGTATGTATAGTAAAATAATACCATTGTTTAAAACGAGTAGTACATCTGACCCCACGAATTATAGACCTATTTCAGTGCTACCCTTTTGTAAAATATTTGAGATACTAAACAGTTCGATTTTACAAGGGGTCGTTCAACAACCGATGCCAGGGTTTAACTTTTAAGACATATTTATAATGCATAGGAAGACAAATGCGATGTCCTGGGTATTTTTTGTGATGTGTCCAAGGCTTTCGATTGCGTTCTCCATGAAACATTAATCAGGAAAGTAAACCATTACTGGGTCCGGAATTCCTCATTGAATCTTTTTACTTCTTATTTGAGTGATAGGATTCAGAGAGTTGATGTAAACGGAAAAAGATCACCCGGGTCTGTAGTATCAATGGGTGTGCCCCAGGACTCAATTCTGGGCCCATTTTTATTTCTCATTTATATAAATTACTTGCCTTACCTCATAAAGGATAACCATGATATAGTGTTGTTTGCGGACGATACTTCGCTTTTGTTTAAGCTTAAACGTCAGCAACCGGTTACTGATGATATAAATAACGTCCTTTCAAAAATAGTACAGTGATTTAATGTCAATATCCTACTTTTAATGAAAAAAAACGCTAAATTTGTTAAATTTACGATGTAGATAGAAACTAGTGCGCTAATAAAAGGTCCATTGAGTCCTGAAGACACTACAGTGTTCTTGGCCATAACTCTTAAAATGCTAAGCTTCAGTGGGGCCTACACATAGATCTGACTTAGAGGCAGTCCGTTTAGTTTATTTCAGTTATTTTCATTGTGTCATGTCGTACGGTATTCTATTATGGGGAAATGCCGCCGATATCCAAACGATTTTTGTTTTGCAGAAAAGGGCCATTCGTTCAATTTATAAATTAAGTCCCAGATACTCCCTCAGAGATAAATTTCAAAATATTAATATTTTGTCTGTGCCATCTCAGCATATCTATGAAAATATTTTGTTTGTTCATAAAAATAAAAACGTGTTTAAAAAGTACAGTGATGTTTAACACTTCCGAAATTAAAGTTACTTTGCATTTTTTAGTGTTTGTTTTTTTTTTACATTGAAGTCGTTTGCATTTTTTTTTTGTAAATAGTTTTTTTATTTTACACTTTTTTTACATCCCTTAGCCAAACTTAATTCATTAAACCCCAAGCGAACGCCGCGGCGTTCGCGCACCTATTGTCTTTCTATTGTGTCTGTAATTTCCACGATTGAAAGGTTAAATAGTAAAGTATCTATAGAATTTAATCATTAAAACATTGCATTACAACTGTATTTAACATTGTTTATTACGGAGTTGTGCCTACCTTCCATCATCAGATTAACTCAATGGTACCTTAAAACCAGAGTCCATCTCATGACAATTCTAATAATCCCAAACATAGTTAGGTTACACTGATTTAATACAGAGTTCCGGTGCCTACCTTCCGACTTTATCATCAGATCAGTTCGATATATTTTAACCTCGATTTTTTTTTGTCTGGTGTCAGATCGATGAGGACTTTTAGATTTAATTTATGATGGTGTTTTAAACAATCCTACCAATTTTCAGCTGGGTGCAAATTATAGTAACCCGACCCTTATTTTTTGGTCTAATTTGACTTGACTATCGGTAAAAAAGGCACTTTAGTCAGAGTACCTACAACACAATAATCATTTGGAGTAATACAATCGAACAGCTCAGCACTTTTGCCCTCGTAAATTTTCATAAAACCAGCTAAAGTAATTATTACATTTCGGCCGTCAATCATCATCATCATATAAGTGAACATATACTCGTATAATAATCTAATTCGTTAGCTAAAATCGTATCATTAAAACAAGCTATCGAACAAAACCAATATCAAATTACAAAAGCCACCAGAATGTCAACCAGTCCTGAAAGTCGGTGTCGCGTAGACAAATAATACAGCATAGTCCTTCGAGCCGGATCTTTTTTATCAATCCGACGTAATTATATCTATCTTTGATTGTATTTATTAAACAGTAATCAGTTTAAATAAAACAACCCTAACAACAATGTATTGATAAGTAGAGGTTTCAAACAAAACCAATCACTTTCAACGTGAATCGAGTCGAAAGCTCGCTCCAATTCATTTGTAGCTTTTTGTCTCAAGGGAATGTAAGTCGTCAGACTTTAGTCTGGTCTGCAGGCCAGCGCGCGGGGGGCCGTGCGAGCCCTTTTGTTCTTATACCCGTGCAAGAATGCAAAACAATTATAATTCCTTTAGGGATAAGTCGTCGTGCTGCTTGGGAACCGACCCTACGTAATCAACAAACGATTTTCGTATCTTATTCGGTTTGCGGTTGGAAAAAACTCTAATTGGATTAAGTTGGATCACCTGAACATTATCTGGAGGCACTAGCTGCCCACCGCGGATTGGCTCGGCTGTTCCTGATGAGCAGGGAGTGGCTGCAGTCCGAGGCGCGCGCACACAGGCACCGACGCTGACCAATCCATTTACGTTAATTACGCCGAGATGGGGATAAATCGGCGTCCAGCCGTCCACCGCCGAGTTACGAGCGAGCCGGCTATAAAATAAATTATACCCACTTCGTTCGCCTCCACTCAGTTTTTTGTTGCCGTCCAAAGCGAACAAAAAAAAAAAAACAAAAAGCAAAATCTCGAGAGGACGAAATACGAGGCAAAGACAAAGCTTGAATTTATCTACTGATAATATAGACGTAGGGCGGGTGGCGCGGCAGACGCAGAGTTGCCGGGTGGCCGGGTGGCCGGCCAAATTATACGGCGCGCATTCCTGCGTCCTCGTCCAGGCAAAAACATGATATATAGCCGCCTTGTGACGAAATATTTCAAATTCGGAGACCTGCCCGCCACACTCTAAATGGAATCCACTTTAAATATTATCTCTGACATTCTTTTCAGACGACTTCATAAGCTTTTACATGATATTTTGAGAATTAATGTGACGAAGTTATATTGCTATTATACTTACATACGTAGAAATAATTATATGCAGACTTAATTTGCAAGAGGATACCATGAGAAAGGAAAGGCTCCACACGTCATGCGCCTACGTCTCGCTAACCTTATACAATTCAACTAGATGAATTTCCTCGGAGGAATGCGGCCCCGTATGCATACGGAATACGGAGTGTCCAAGAATAAACTCTACACTCTTGGACAATTAAATTATTATGTATCCAGTGATTCAAGCTTCAAGACTTCGAAACGCTTTGTTTATATAGTAAGATTCACCTTTCTGTTATGAGATATACATTTCGTTTTTAGCAGCAAATTCACGTAACTGTAATCTATTTTAAAACGATTAATAGATTTTTTTCCAAGCTTTTACTTAGTTTCACCTGTTTGATCAGATGTTTGTTTCTCTGTAATAAAATCTTGCAATTAAAATTTGATCCACTTCCTGGTCACCGATTGATCTGAAATGCATGCATGTGTAAATCAGCTGATAGAGCTAATATGGTGATGGAACCGGAAGGTGGCCATAAGAACTCGGTATTTAAACGACACACCCTTTCGAGATGGACTAGTTTGATCCGTCTAGACGAATATTTTGATGCTAGATGGTAACCTGGGTCTGAAGACGAAGCTAAAAGATAGATGGCCATAAGAACTCAATAATAAGCGCAATAAGATAACTATCGTGTTTGAGCTTTTTTTATATATGTTTTATTTATATATGTTAAGACGTACCGCGCTATAAAAGCTTGCTATGAAAAAATGATTTTCATTGAAAACTTATGTCGTCATCAACTGGCTAGGTGTGGTTTAGCAGTTAACAGTAGTTCAATGGCGTCCAGTTAGTGCCGCGAACTTCCGAGCGGAAGCCTAGCTTAAGATCATTATAAATGATCGATATGAATAATTAAGCTGTCATTGCTTGACGTAAATGTTTCAAAGTTCTTTTTTTCTTGTTGTAGTTTTAAACAACATGGAAGTCGGTCAAACTCGGTGAGCTGGGTTGCTATGCAAGCGAAATGGTTCTAAAGTTAATATGTATGGTCAGTAGCGTGGAGAGGTTTCTTGCAAACCTTTGTAAACACATTTGCTGCTGACAGTTTGTCTAGTGATTTTAGTTGTCTCTTGTGACGTGTTCGTCATGTAATCTTGGAGTTATCACTGTATATTAGTATGGTTTTTGATTACACCTTAAAAGCCTTTGTAGACACATTTGCCGCCGACAGTATGTCTCACAGAACACAGGAATCATACAGTTCTTCTGTTTTGTGGTATGTCTGGTGATTTTAGTAGTCTTGTATGATGATATTCGCCATGTAATCATGGATTTATCACTGTATATTAGTTTAGTTAGTATACATGGACTTATCACTTCTAGTTTTTTATTATACTTTACCTAAAACGATCATGTATCGATTTATTTTTGGAGATTATCTTGTTTTTTATTGAGCTTTTCGTCTCCCGTTTTGGTTATTTCTTTGCCACAGCATACGCTATGGGATAAAATTATAACAAGCCGTAAAAAAACAAGGAAACTTAGATGAAAAAAATTTGAAACAAGTTTTGCCTTCAGGCTATAATAGAAATAATTTCAAAATGATATTTTCACATTCATTTAAATACCCAAGTACTGGCATTTCTGTTTAAACTTACACAGCCGTGATAAGCTGAGATTTAGCAGTACAGATTTATAAAACTATACACATTAAGCTTTTGTAGCAAACTAGACAGAAGAAGTCATACATATGAATTTCGTTGTATTGAAGTTTCATTCATCAGTAAGTAACCTTGCAGCGAGGTTACTGTGACACCTCTAGACGACCCCAGCTTCGCAACGTTCATCTAACAAGCCTTATTTTGACGGCGACGTGAACTTGATCTTATATCCGGCCACCGTAGGCATAACATGAGCCCAAAGGTGAGAATGGGACCTCTAGCTCATTGAGACCGATTCAAAGGTCATTTTTGCAGTTATTAATGCGGTTTGTTATTATACCGAGATCGTTAGCCGTCGTTACTCCGAGTTGTTAGCTAGGTTATGGTTGCAGGCTGAGATTGGTCATGGTACGACGTATGACTCATTATTTTATAAGTAGCCATTGATACCTGACCTACGCGACCAAATTAGTGGATTATAGCGGTTAACAATGGTTTTATTTTGTTAGGTCAGGACTTTGTCCTTTAGAAGTCCTGAAAAAGCTGAAACTTTGCGTCTGCAATTCAATACTTCTATAGATCTACTTTCAATATAACTTAAAGCCATTACTAAAATTAAAGCACTACTGTAGAGCACACAGTGCACTATTTTAGTGCAAAATTTAAATTAATTATAAGCAAATACAATAAAATGTGTGATGGAGGACTAAATAGATCATGGACATAAAATGATTTCACGTACCTGTTACTGGATGGCAACAAGATCAAATCTGTTCCTGATTTTCATCTACTGCATTTGATCGTTATTTCACCTCGTCTCTCATCGGGTCTCGTTGTAATGAATAATAGACAGATACAATTTAAAATTACATCATTTATTACATCTGCAGTTTAATAAAATAATAATTACACGAATATATACACAAATAAGTATGTACAATGTTCGAGGCCGTCACTATATATACACTGGGTCCACGAGTTATCACTAGGTCCGCACTGGGCGAGGCGGGCGCCTTCGTCATCGGCAGCCGCAGCCCGTTACCATCATGTCCTGATAGTTTTTAAGCACCACATTATTTAGTTCATCCATATACAACATGGAAATAGAGGAGAGCTGCGTCGGCACACAGCACGCTTTCGGCACGGCGGCCGGGTTCACTGAGTTCACAAGAGTCTGCACTATGGCGTGGTTTGTGCCGTTAAGATGGTCCGCCAGCGGAAACGGGCAATCGCCCTGGCAGTAGTACGCCTCGTAGCCGTGCGGCGCCACGATCCAGTCACTCCAGCCCACCTCCGCGAAGTCCACGTAGAGCGGGCGGCGCTGGCAGATCTCCCGCGCCTCCTTGCGGCGGTGATGCGCGCGGTGACCGCGGCGCTGCGTGGCGCGCTTGTTGCGCACCAGGCGCGTCTCGCCACTCTCTCGCGCGGCGCGCGCCCGCGCGTCCTCCGTGTACAGCAGCAGCAGCGGCTGCCGCGTGCTCCACTCCTCTTCCTCCTCCGCGGCACGTCTCCGCACTCTCACATGAGGTTGTTTAGCGTCTACATTTTGCTGACCCTCTTCTAACACACGCACTAATAGTCCATGATTATGTTCTGGCTCCGAGAGCCACCGACGCGCTGCACCGAGTGCGTCCGCTGTGACGGCGCCTTTAGCGGCCCTGAGCGGCACTGAGTCCAACAGCCGCAGAATGGGCGCTGTCTTGCCGCGGCGGCCCGGCCGCACCACGTCGTACAGCAGCAACCGCTGCGCGCCCTCGACGCCGTCCACCCGTTGGAACGTGAGGTCGGCCCCGCGAGCGAGCTCGTCGCTCGGGATGCCACTTAAGTTGAAATAGAGACGAAATCGATGCTCGCCGGGAAACCGCAGATCGAGATCGGTGGGAGTGTGGTGGTAGGAGCGCGCCGTGTTGGCAGCGGCGGCAGGGATGGCTCCGTCGGCCTCGTACAGCAGGCGCATGGCGCGCGGCACGGGCGGCGGCGCGGCGCGGCGCGCGGGCCGGCGCGGCAGGCCCAGCAGCGCCAGCAGCTGGCGCTCGGCGGCGCCGCGCGCGCGCTCGTCCAGCCCCGCGCACGCGCACAGCGCCACCAGCGCGCACACCACCGCGCATGCGCACGCCCCACGCATAATTCTCCTCGACCCACCTGCAAAGATACAAAAACAAACGTTAAGATTGGTTTTCAAAACCCAAATATTGACTACATAATTTGTAAATTTCTTAAAATTATTCGAGAAGAACAGCAAAAGTAAATAAATTTTTGGGGGTTGATCTGAATTACTGAGAGTAAATGAAATCAAATATGGGATAAAGATAATTATTATAGGGATAAGAGAGTTAATTATTTATTTATTTAAAATAATATTTTGAACTGTACGATGTTAGACACGGGAAGATAAGCCAGTATTATCAAACTATGAGCTTTTCCGGCGGTAAAGCTTGCACACGCTTATGTATATAGTCATGGTGCAGAGAATTTTATAAATTTCAATCATAAACAATAAATGACCTCACTAGCATTACAAGATTAATTTAAATCCGTTTAATCGAAGCTTAGTTATTGGCAAGCAGACCTTGCGATTTATGTTATGTAGAAAACTAGAGACATTGATGAATCGAAGTTAACATATAAAGCAGTATGATGGCTGATCACTGACACAATTATGTAGTCTAATTAAGTAATAATTTCCAAGGAATTAACAACACTGATGCATTTTACTAGTAATTGGTCGCCAACAAAGACTGACACTGTGTCCAACCGACACTCGTTTTATCTCTAGGTGTATTTCTAATGAATGCACTAACATACATTGTAATATACTCATGCATATTTAATTCAGTTGAGTAGTACATGTACCGGTCAACTTGCACAAGTTGAGAAGCGAGTTTCGAACCTCTTGTGTCATTTAAGTAAAACTTTACAAGCTTATGTACACCTGGTACCTACCATAAGAGTACACCATTGGTGTTCCAGTATCTTCTGATTTTATTTTAATATTATGTATGAAAAATAATTTTGAATAAACATCGGTTATGTTGTAAGTCTGCACACCTGTGTTTTAATTGAGGAAAATTGACAGATATTTTATGGTTGAGCAATTATTAATTAATGAGAAAGATCGAGTAAACATGAGCCTATGAGACGTGTCCATTAGGAGGACATCAGTTAGACGCGAACGTTGCCGACCAGAGGTGAGCGATGACTGCTAGTGGTTGGCGATGATGACTATTTTTATTCGACATATTGCCCACGCCCCCAGTGATGACGGTACAACATCAAAGGTCAAATACCTCCCTTATCACCGAATTATTTTAACTGTCTTTTTTATTTACATATTTTCCTTACAACGTGTAAATTTGTTTTCAATTTTTTTAGAGCTACTTTGATAAATATCTAGATAGATGTACTTTTTATTGTACACCATAAAACCTTATCCTTTTTTGCCTTCTGTTTAGCAATCTTTCTGTGCGTTTACACATTTTTCTAACAATTCAGACACCTTTTTGTTTTTTTTTTTAGAGCAGGTTTTATTTTTAAAAAATAAATGGAAAGAGATTTCAAAATATCTAAGCTTTTACGACCAGTTTTAAATAAGCAAGAAGAAAAATAAGAAAAAAGATTACCAGATAAACATTTAAATAAAACAATGTTTGCGCTATAACGCGGTAATAACATCAGAGCACAACACAGCTGTTTATACTCTTATCGTTATTTGTTTACTCTTTCGGAACTTCCCAGTACTTGTGTACAAGAGTGTTTTCATCCCGAGGATTTATTCGCGAATATTCCCAACACTGAGAGAAACCAGAGATCACTTCGGATTCAATGAGATATAACATGTTTTTGTATTTTCGGTAATAATTTGTAACGTTTTTACTTAAGACTACAAGAAAATTTATAAAGCTTAACCCAGTTTTCCAAACGTAAATATGTAATGTCTAAAACTACATTTGCTGACTCGCATATCTATACGGCGTAGCCAGTAGTGGGGATTATCAAAATACAAGTGACCATGTGATGCGAATACATTCAAATGTAGATGAGTTACAACCTCTACGAACAACTAAATATCAATGAAATTCTACTATTCAACTGGCATTTATTTTGTATGCGCATCTGCAGCACAAATACACAAATGTCGCTCTACGTAACATAAAATGAGAAAAATACAAAATTCAAAAATTAGTTACTAAAAATGCATGTTTGATGATACACACCATATTAAAATGAAGAGAAACCAAAATCACATGTCATGTTACACAAACACCCAATATAAACATGGTTATATCGCTCAAGCACTTTCCAAAAGCGTTCAGTAAAAGACATCAACGGGATGCGTTTCGTGCTGCTACGAATAACTGTTCGCGCGGTTTACGACTACGACATTATTTAATCACGATTATTTATTTTTGCTTTACTGTAACTAATCTACACACTAGTAAATATATTTAACAAACAACATTGAGAAAATTCTGAATCTAACAATTGCTCTTTCAGTTCCACTTAAATCCAATATTATGACAAACAAACAAACACAAATTTTTTTCTTTACGAAAAACAACTTATTGTGAAAGTATTCAAGATCACGAAAATACTGGCTGATCTGGAAAAATGTATTAACGTCACCGAATTTATATGTTTTTGTTATAATGTTTTGATCGTTCTAGCGCGGTCGACCGGATTGCGGCGTACGTATTTCGAAAATAATGCGGTCAAACCGGCCGCGGGCGCACGACCGCTCGCCTCTCTCACTCACCCGAAATTTTAACGCATCCAACGTCGACGGGTACGCAAATCCGCAATATCCTCGAACAAGGCACAGTCAACGCTTGGGGAACAGATGGAGAGGCACTCGATCACTACTGAACCGATGGCACATTACAGCGGAGTCTGGTAACATCACTGTGTCGGGGCGCGCGGGAGTGGTCGCGCGCTCGTGCGTGCGGCTCGGCTGTGTTGCGCATGGCGTGCTCGCGGCGCTGCGCTCGCGGCCCGAGTGAGCGCCGGGCGCGGCAGACGCGGCGGCGTCGCCGAGCGCGGGCGTGCCCGCCCCGCCCCCCGGCCCGCACGCACCGCCCCGCCTCTCAACATGCCTGCCACTCCGGGAACAACCCTCACCACACCACCACCACCACCACCAATCACCACAACAACACCACCGCCACTAACTAGGGCATACTCTCATCCAAAGCCTCAACGCCATTCGGCTCCGCATAAAACTTTTCAATTTACCTTCTCAAAGGCGTAACCTTGATAGCTTATTTATATTTTCAAAAGGAAAGTAATCTCTGAATATTCCAAAACTAGTAGTAGATACTAGCCGAACATAGCGTCTATTAAAATCACACTAAGTTAGTTTGCTACGCCGCGCCAGTTAAAAGTAACCGCAGAACCAACACTTATCACACCGTGACACTACACTTTTTCAGCAGCTACAAATATTTGCTAATGTAAAATACGATGCATGAAATCGAACGAGCGAGTGTGCTACGAACTACTAATCTATTTTTGTAATTTCGGGTCTACGCGGGTGCTACGAGCGCTACGCCGAAATCGATTCGGGAGAGATTTGAAATTGTCAAAAATGTTACTTGGACGAAGTCAAAATATTTATAGGCTTTTAAATTACAACACAGTTGGGTGTTAATAGTATCGATTTAGTAACAAATAAGACACTACAGTTACACCAAAAAACCTGTTCGAAGCTGATACGAAACACGTAACAAAGCCTAAAAACCCGCAGTGACAAGGCGATAATACCTTTGCTGATACTACTTTTGAACCTCTTTTACAACTGTCGAATCAGTGTAACGTTATAGACCTCAAACAAAAGCATTAGTCACTCACCAAACTGTTCCTCTGATAAGAAGGTGGAACAGAGCTTATCGTTTACGACGCGCTTCCTCTAATACATTGGCCGTTGTCTTTTTCACGTATTTCAGATAATGGGTGATGCGTAGATGTCAAATACCTTTCTCTTATGCAGGACGCAGCTGCCACGAAAGTTATAACAATGAGATGTGCTTGAGTAAATATTGCGAAGAAAAAACGCAAGCAGCGAGTCTTAGCGATGAGTGTGTCGTGAACAATGCTGGAGAGTGTTTCAGGTGGCAGCGTGTTGACCCACGTGCCTCCGCAGATGTACATCTCAACCGTATCTTTATAAAACAGGTGTAACACTAACACAGTTATCTTTGATTTAAGTTACGTAACAGAGTGTGATAGGTCAAGTTTTTCTGGGCACATTTATTGCGCTTATATTTTATCTGAAATGGACAGTGCGATCTGTATCGTAGACATGTGAAGTTGTGCCATGATATACGACGTATAGAATCGAAATACAAATAACCATTACTCTAAGGCAATAACTCTATTTAATTATAGACAAGGTGGCGCAAAAAGTGAGCTTAATGCCAAGAGGCACTCTGTATCAGAAAATCTATAATGCAGCATTAATATAATTGTATGAGGCTGTGTTATAAATTATTTGGAGTCTGATATAAACTTTTATGTTTAAATAACATTCTACATTTTAAAACTGTTTGTCTGTGAGTCTGTCTTTCCTGATAGTTACAACCTTGGGGTCTTTAAGTCAACTGTGAATAGGTTACTCCAAGGCAAGCGTGCCACATCGTCAACCACGTACCCTTGTACATCGTCAACCGCTTTTCATCAGGCGAGTTCGTCAAACGTGAGATTATCACAAATACAAAAAAAAACATTCCTTAAGAAAAATCGATTGTGTTTGCCTAGAGCAATTAAACACAGACAAATTACGAGCTTCTAACTATGAAATAGCAGTTCAGAGTCAGATGTGAATTCACACTTCAATAAGTCAATTATTTAAACAGAAAATATAAACGGAATATTAAACAAACCTCACGTTGAATACCGTTACATTTTTATGGAAGTCTTCCCGTCGCTTGAGCCTTCTCGCAAACTCGTAACATAATTCATGATTCGTTTTAAAACATCGTAACCTGAATTATCTGCAATATTTTATATAAATTCTTAACGAAGACTCAAATAAATATCTCAAGAAAAGAGTCAAGTTTTATCTACGTTCCAATAAAACGCCCCATTAAAAGATCCAGACAATCGAGAACTTCCAAGTGTATGCCTATATCGAATGAAGAATTAAAAAGAGATACCGGTACAATGCGGTTTTATTAGCGATAATAAACCTCAATTATTATTTAGTATGAGTGTTCATAAATACGACCTAACCGCAATAATTATTGTGAGCATGAAATTCGGCAACTTATTGAGTGCTACCGGGCACCGCGGCGGCGGCACAGCTACCGGAGTTGCGCCCGCGCCGTTACGCGCAAATAACTAATGCTCTGTCGGCTATCTGTTCTTTTTTTGGCGCGTGTCTCTTGGAGCCGTTATATGAGGTATTTTGACGGTAGCGAAAGTTAGAATCACTTCATACCAGTTTTTATTCGGAAGATATAGAATAATAATTGATATTAAATCTATCGCGACGTATGCCGTTCGATTTGAAACATTGCCAACATTAGCTTTGCTTTAATAACTTTTTGCTTAAAACTTGTTCTGAATTCTTACTTTGTTAGCATAAAATTATAGAGCGTGATTTGTAGAGCTCGTATTTTGAAGATTTGTCAACCTGTTTGAACTTTGAATTGATTGTAGATGAATAAATAAGTTGTAGAGTCAGAGGTCTTCTTAATAAAAACTTGTCTGCTTTTTCTAATAAGTTTTTAAGAGTTGCCCATATCATTATTAATTTAGTTTATTTAATTGTTCAAGTAGTAAGTATAAATACATATATAGGTAAGCAGATAGTGAACGATGTAGCCCCAGAAATGTGAAAGAAACAGGATATCGCACATTTCTAGAGTCCACACCGTGGCCTGGTCCACACTCTAGAAGAGATGAATTAGAAGAGATAGATTCTCTAGAAGAGATAGATTTTTAAAAGAGTAACTATGGAGTTTCTTGCCGGTTCTTCTCCATAGGAAACGACCGATTTGAAAACGTGCACTAGCTTCTGACGTTTTATAAGTGCCCATGTAGGCCTATGTGAAATAAAAACTTTTGAATTTTGAATTTTAGAAATGTGCGATATCCTCTTTCTTGAAATAACTAATTAATTACTTTTACCTAATAAATAAATACTAGAAAGGCCGCATCAGTAACTTTGCGATAAGAATTTTATCTGTATAAATAAAAGGAAAAATTGACTGACTAACATGTATCTTGTAAAAACAAAAAAAAAACATGTATGCACAGCCAAAACTGCTGGGACTAACATCGTAAAATTTTGCACAATGCTTCCTTTTATGACATACACGAGCACTAAGAGAGGGTCTCCTAAAATTCATCTCGAAATGGGGTTCAAAGTTTATACGGAGAGACCATCTTGCACGCGGGCGAACCCGCTGGCAGAACCTAGTAAGTCCTAGGGTGGGTGTCTTGATTGAGTATTTTGAGTAAGGAACGAACTCCACTTGAATGTCAACTTTTGACAGTTTTTCAGGTTAAAGTAGAATTTAAGAAAATTTTTAATTCCTTCTTCTTTTTGGGTAATTAATTATTTTTCCCCAAACTTACGAGATCATGATTTTTCTATTAGCTATCTAAAGGACGTATTGCGTTTCATTTTGGACACTAAAAGCAGAATATTTGTCCCTTTGACACTAGGCTATCTTTGTATAGTTTGATGGAGGGAGGTATAGGATCTCTTGTTGTGGTCACACTGGGGGGAGGCCATATTCAACAGTGGACGTTTTCCGCTGAAATGATGATGATACTTAACAAATCATGTGAAAAGGAATACCATAATTACGGTGGTAAATCTCCTTTTTGAGGAGTGGTTAGAAAGACCTCACGGCGTCCTCACCTTCCGCATGATGCAGGTTCTCACCGGATATGGTCAGTTCGGGAGATTCCTGTACCGGATTCGTGTGAAAGAATCGCCCGGATGTTACCACTGTGTGGACCGCCCGGACGACGTGGTGAAATATACGGTAGAGGTGTGCTTCGCTTGGGCAGAGCAACGCCGTGTCTTTGTGGGAACGATCGGTGGTAATGATCTCTCGCGCCGAGCAATTTGGTACAAGCTATGGCCCGAAACGAGCAGTGGCAGGCGGTCGCCTCTTTTTGCTAAGCAGTAATGCTAGTAAAGGAGGCGGCCGCACGCACGAGGCAACGGCCCTCATGCCCTAGCCACCGGGATCCCGATCCCAATTTCGGCCACCGTAGACACAAGTTTGCGGACGGCGAGCAGTGGGTAGCTCGTCATCCGACAGACCGGTAACCGTCCGGACCAGGCGCGTAGTGTTCCACGCGCGCCTTAAGGAGATGTCAGCAAGCCGTAGGAGCCCCGCAGTATCAAAGCCTACTGGGGCCATGGGTTCGCTTTTGAAAGGAAAACCTGGCCATGAAATGAAAGACGACGAAGATACCGATATCCGTCTGTCACCGGTTGTTGTACCTTATAAACCAGAGGTACAGAATTGAAATTTTCTCAGAATGTGAATTTCTATTGCCGCTAATAATAAACCAAAAATTAAAGGAGGTTCTCATAAGAGAGGAGAGTTATTTTGACGACGTTTTTTTCTCGATTTTATCGTGGTAAGGAACCATTTATATGCGAGTCCGACTAGTACTTGGCCAGCTTTTATTTTAATCATTGCTCCTCATATATATACTCCACTATTTTTAATGATTTTTTTTTTGCTTCTTTTATTTTTGATGTGTTTATTGTTTAGTATTGTGTTTAGGCATTGTGATGTACCAAATAAATTATTTTTCTTTCTTTCTTTTTTTTTCTTTCACTATAGTGGGTGCGTTCACAAACATGTAAACCCACATACACAGACACCCAGATCCGGGATAAGTATATGTAGGCCATACAAATATTAGTTCCGTGCGGGAATCGAAACTGCACCAACCGTATCGTCAATTGAAGAATTAAATTGCCTATCTCTGAAGATCTTTAGATCTTAATATCATCATCATCATCATTTCAGCCGAAAGACGCCCACTGTTGGACATAGGCCTCCCTAAGTGTCGCCGTAATGACCGGTCCCGTGCGTCTCGCATCCATCGGATTCCCGTGGCCCTCACAGTGGTCGCCACTCCAGAACCTTTCGTCCCCATCGACCGTCTCACGTTTGTTCTGCGAGCAATGTGGTGCCTGCTGCCACTTAAGTTCCAATAGAGCAAATCGATTAATGTTTTTATGAAAATCACGGACGTACTACGAACATACGTAAATATTAGTGCGAATATAGATTCTATTTTTTGGAGTAAAATGAATAGATCAGGTATTAATATTTTTTATTAAAAAGTTGTGTATATGTTGTGTTGGCCAGCCTGTTTGATATAATAACAAAACATAGAAAAACTACGCAGCTGATTTTTTGTCGTTAAAAATACAACTGGTTTATACAACTTTTCCACATTTTATATTTTTTACTATTCTTCAGTAGAGCGGTGAGCTTAATGATAGAGAGTAAATCATCTATTACAGAATGTCATATCTTCTTCTTCTTCTTACTGCCCTTATCCCATATTACTTAGGGTCGACGCAACACGTTTTCTTCTTCCATTCTGTCCTGTCACCCGTCGAACTATCACTAACTCCCTTTTCTTTACAGAATGTTATATATGTATAAATATTGTACCCATATGGTTGAACCCTATCTCTAAAGATACAGGCTAGACCTAGTTTAAGGGATAGATTCAATAATATTGTGCTAATGATGTGATAATGTTACTATTAATACTCTAAATATTATGTACCTATATAATGCAATGAGTTCTTGTTTTGCGAAATAAATACTATTATTATTATTATTTTCTTTATTTTTCATTATATCATATTAAGTACATTTTTAAATATTTCTTAAAATAAATAATTAAAAAAAAACATTTAAAAATTTAAAAAAATATATTATTGCTATTATTATCTTTCTTTATTATTATTTTTCTTTAGAACAGTGGTGGCCGAGTGGTAACGGCCCCGACTTACGAGTTGTAGGTCGTGGTTTCGAACCCAGCCAGGCGCATTACTTTGTGTAATTTATTTCATCACCACTGCTCTCAAAACGGTGAAGGAAAACATCTTGAGGAAACCGGCATGTCCTAGAACCAAACATTCGAAGACATGTGACATTCACCAACCCGCACTGGGTCCGCGTGGTGGATTACGGCCCATTCCCTCTCCTAGAGAGGAGGCCTGAGTCCCAGCAGTGGGAATTGAAAAGGCTGATGATGATGATGATGATTATTATTATCTTTAGGTGATATATGGCTACGAGATTATTCGAATATACTGAGGCCTTGAAACGCATCAGCAAAATTCTGACACCTTGCTTTACCCAGAAAAGGAAAAGTCATTTGAAGATTTTCCACCTCATTAAACATAGGTAGTGTGATAGGTACACAGTTGCGGGATAGTTAGAAACGCAAAGGGCAACTGATGGAACAATATTCAATATATGATATATACCACCACAAAAAATAAAAAAACCGGGCAAGTGTGAGTAGTAGGTTCCTTAAAAATTTATCTATGAAAACAATACCCGAATTGAGTTACGAAGATTTTTCCGAATCGCAAAAAAAGTTATTTTTATAGTGACGTAAAAATTTACAGTTTTCAAATTTTTCCTAAACTTGTGCTTGTGCATGTTTGTAGACCTTGCTTCTTGCCAAATTTCAGGATTCTAGGTCAATAGGAAGTACCCTATGAATTTTAATTCTCATGAGATTGTTGAAATATACGTTTTTTGCGACATAAACGACCGTATCTTTTTTTTTCATCAACTCAAAATTTTGATTTTTTTACAGCTTCAAGGGACCGCAGACCTGATTATGTTGTTTTAATTCCAACTTGTTACCTCCACACGTTCCTGAGAGAAAGGGTCTTGACAGACAGACAACAAAGTAATCCTTTATGGGTTCCGTTTTTCCTTTTGAATTACGTAACCCTAAAAAGAGGTCACTCAGTAGTTTTATTTTATGTTTTTAAAATAAGAACTCATCGGTGGACTGCCGTACTTGGAACTTACTGCTGTCTTCCTGATGAAATGCACTAATTATAACACTCATATCTCCGATGACGAATATCGGAATTTTAGAATTTTCAAAACAACCAAAATCATCAGGGTTAGTGTGTAGTGTGACTGTATATTAGCGTTGCAGTATGAAAACCATTAAAGAAGTTTAAGAAAAGGGTTGATGATGATGTTTTTGTATTTTTGTACTTATTTCCCTTCTGCTTGTCTCCTCTTAACTTGCACTTACCATGTAATGTCACTGCACCATCCTAAGGTCGACTGCTAGAAAATGTCTAAGGCATTAAGTCCGCCTTTGTATAGTGTTAAGTGCATACATTTTTATTTAGTTTATTAAATAAACAAATAATGGTAAAATAATTAACCCAAGACAAATACGCAATTAAAATCGCTATCAAGAGACATTACAACACAATTCGGACACTACTGAACCGGTCAGGGAGGAACCGCGTGGTTTTGCAAGTCGCTACAGCCTACTTAACGCCTATTCATTCTATTGATTACTATCAAAGTAAATTTAAATCACGTTTTACGATAACGAAGTATGCCACAGTGTGGAGTGCGGAGCCACGCCGTCTGCCTCCCACACCGCCTGGCCGCGTCCTGCAGTTGACTCACCAATTCTCCGCTCCATGTACGTAATTAGTCCATTAGCACGCACGCACCGCTCAAATGCTCAATTAGATCAACGACCGACGGGAATAGCTGCAGATTACGTTCCTCCTCGCCTCAATGATACCAGGACAAAATGCCCGTTACCGTAATTGACAGTTCTCCTTTTGTCTAGCGTCTCTGTTCAAGATTGGATTAAAGGAAATTAACACCGACACGTCACTTTGCCTTTTGCTTTTTGTGTGTTTTTCTTCATAAGGGTTATGAGAACCCTAATTGGTGTAAAACGATTTTAACACGAAACGACTTGATGGAGTTTAAGATAGCAAATGCTTCGTGGTAAGCGCGTTGCTCTGGCATGTTCTAGATGCTGCTTCGAATGAGAAAAATCTTTTTAAAAACACTTTAATCTACGCCAATCATCGCCCACTTTACAAAATAATCTTTCTGAATTAGAATTCTAGAACACATAAACAATTTATGTTCAAATAATGAAACAGAATGATGTGCGTATCTGGCGAGTTGTCTAAACAACAGTAACCTAGCTGCGCTAAGGAACCAATGGCTTCTGTTTGATATGCATAAGAGAAGAACTAAATTTTCGAAGTGTTTTATTGACAGACTGTCAGAATTAAATTATGAAATCATACCATCTTCTTCTGTTTGTCCTATATTTTGTTTGGCTATTTGTTGGAAAGTACCTAAATCGAAACTCAATGTAAACTTGGTCGCTATTGTTTGTAAAAATTTTAGAATCGATTAATGACTAGTATAGGTACCGAGCGGTAGCACCTCAATTCACTACGTATTAAGCAATTCTTTTCTTATTTCATATTGAACAATACCGATGCCTGAAGAGATCGAAGTGGACACACCTCACCAGGGTCATTGTCTAAATTCACCAGCTTGCATAAGTAAGCATACTACTTGTTCCAGCTTTGTATGACAACTGGACCAGATACCATGGGCAGATAGAAATTGATTCATTATTTACCGGGATAATGGCCCATAACTGTCAAAATACCTTTTGTAACTAAACTTTGAATATGTCAGCCGGTCATGACAAAAGCTCTCAATAACTTACTGTCACGAGACCAATATTATGTTGGTACTTTATCGGTGTTTCTATTCTTAATATCGACATATTTATATAAGTACTTTATCGATATACATTTTGAATCGATAAACCTATTTCCATTTACGAGAAATTGAAGTAAAACCGATCTTAAAAGCAAGAAACACGTTTATGCAATCTCTTGAGAGAAGTGATTCTAGTTTTAAATTTAAATTCCAGTCCATATTAGTGGTGTTACATTGTGGCATGCAAAGTTTCGGGTTGCATTGGCAGAAGTGGATAAAGTGCTGCACTGTCATATCATTTACTGAGTTAGTAAGAAAGATCGAAGGCTGTGAACGCAGGTATTGGCACGAGGCGTTCATGGCCTACATGGTTATCGGTTTTTAATGACTCTGATATAAAACTTATCACAATAATCTATATAAATAAAAATCAATACCACTTTTCGTTGTAATTTCAAACCAAATGTTTAGGCTTTGTTCGAACAATTTAGTAGATGGTTTATGTGAAGTTTGGTAGGGTAGAGTAGGCTATACTCGTAGTAGGGTAGAGTAGTGTAAAGTAGGGTAGAGTAGGGTAGATTAGGGTAGGGTAGGGTAGAGTAGGGTATAGTAGAGTGGAGTAGGGAAGACCGGAAGCGAAGCCGCGCTGGCAAAAGCTAGTTAAGTATAAGGTTTTGATATGCTGTATACGAAAATAATTTTAAACTCAAAAAGGGAAACGAAAAGTGTGCCATACTTTGGTAAATGTCACAACGGTTGGGTAGCTGTACACTGATAGGGTTTTAGGACAAGAAAGAGTTACCGTGGCCCTGGAATGCAAAGGGCAACTAAGGGTGTTTTTAATATCGTGCGGATTGCATTGCGCATGCGGAATTGCTCCGCAAAAAGAATAAAATAAAAAATAACAGCACTATATTAAAAACACCCAGAGTCATAGACTCCTATACCCCACCACAAGCACTCGTTATGGGTTACGGCTCCTCACTAAAACTCCCTCTTGCTCCACCCAGAGCAGGAAGAATTATCTGATAACCTGTGAACCGTATTTTGCGAATCTTCGTATATTGACAGTACCCTGCCTATACATATATGAGGTGGCGATATTTGTTAAAAATAATCTTCATTAGTTTGGAACTAACAACAGCGCGCGACATAGTCATAAGATAAGTGGGAGACCAAACAAAAAAGCCATATTTCATAAAAGTTTCTTAGTAATGGCACCACGGGTTTACAACAAACTTCCTAAATCTTTGCTGTAAATTAACAATTGCACAATTTACCAATGAAAAAGTCGTAATATACAGTGAGTGAGTACCTCTCCGACAGGAATTTATGTGTAGAATTATGAAGATGGATACTTCTTTCTAAGTCCGGTTTACTTAATCTATACCTAAAAATGGTGTAAGGGATAGCCCTCCACAAACTTAAGGGCTTGCTCAGTAGACGAAACTGAACAACCCACTATCAAAAGTTTTTTCAGGAAACGAAAAAAAATTCAGCCTCTCCATACAAACTGTCCAATCAAGTTAATAATTTGGTTTGGTGAGCCGGATTTTTTATTTCGTTTCCTGAAAAAAAATTTTATGGTAGGTGGTTCAGTTTCGTTTACTGAACAAGCCCTTAACCCCTTACCGCATAGCTACCCAAATATGGGTACTTATTTTCAAACGTTCAGAAAAAATAAAAATATTTTATTTTTCCCTTTATCGCATATTAAGACAGATCCGGCAACGACCAAGCTTTAATAAAAATCCATGTGCTGCCATCTAGTGTACCGCGTAACAAAACTATAAACTGTCAAAACCAGTCGGTGGCAGTTCAAATTTTCGTTAGTGTGTGCTAAGTTTTGTAAATTCATTTTGCGATATATTTGTCGATTTTTCGTTCGATCTTCATATCGTGGTGTTAAGAAGACTTATCAAAGGCCTCAAAACACTGAAAACATGTAAGTAAACAGTAATATTTTTGCAGCAATCAAGCCAAACTTTAGCATGACAAATATGGAATATTATGCAGTAACGCGAAAATTTGTTTTCCATATTTGGCATTGTATGCAGTAGTAGTTATTTTTGCATTGAGCCAGATGTGGCAATTTATGCAATAAAGCATTATTTGATTTTTTTCTCAGAAAAATGGATCCAGTGCGATCTACCAAATGCTGGACAAATGTCGAAAAAAGGAAGAGGTTATAGCGTTGAAAAAGTCGTAGAAGTGGACGAAAGCCATTGGTGAATCATTAGCATGTTAGTCGGTATAGATACTAAGTGTAAAATGTTCCTAAATGCAACTGATCTCATTAAATTTACCTAATTTTTTCATTAAATTCTGAGTTTTATTTTCTAAACCTTAATTTGTACTGAGGATTGACTTAAAATTACCTTTATAGCATGCGATGCCAATTATGGCAATTAGTTTCAGTAGCCTTTACTGCAATGCATATTATGCCAAATATGTCAAATTAATTTTAGTTGTTTGTACTGCATATTATGCCATTTATGGGAAATTTAAGTTTTTTATCATATTTCGAAAACTATTCGGATGTTGGAAAACTGCTTGAACTAACTTAATAGTATATGTCAAGGACTACCAAATATATTTTTTCCGGGAAAAACATAAATCACATGCGGTAAGGGGTTAAAGTTTGTGGAAGGCTGTCCCTTACACCTTGTATTGTATTTATTTTTATTTTATTATGTGTTGACATTATCATTTGATTACCTAAATTAATTATGTTCCTGTTCTGTGTTAACATTATGTATTAATCTCTGACATACCTATATTATGCATCTTACAAATGAATTCGAATTTACACAATTTTGCATGCCTACTTAGGTAAGACACAATCAAATAGAGCATTCAAATGACATCCTTTTCTTCTTCTTCCTGCCCTTATCCCATATTACTTGGGGTCGGCGCAACACGTTTTCTTCTTCCATTCTGTCCTGTCACCCGTCAAACTATCACTAATTCCCTTTTCTTTCATATCACTTTTCACACAATCCATCCATCTTTTTTTCGGCCTTCCTCTCCCTCTCCATCCATCTACATGTATACTCAGAACTCTCTTAGTTATATGCGCTTCATCCCTTCTCTTCACATGACCATACCAAGACAACCGATTACCTTTCAACTTTTCAGTCACTGGCGCCACTTTCAAACTTCCTCTAATATACTCATTTCTCACTTTATCCATTCTCGTCACACCACACATCCATCTCAACATTCTCATCTCCGCTACAAAAAAGTATTATTTATTTTATTTTGTTCTGCAATAAAGTTTTGACTTTGACTTTAACTTTGACTTTATAAATTTAATATAAATTAAAAACGAAAGATTGCGGATGATTTTGTAATCAAAGCAATGCTTCTTTTATAAACTTCCTGTTATCAACGAAATCTTGTTATTACTGTTAAAGAATGAAAGGACTATGACTCATTGAAATATATTCTTTTGACCAAGAGAAAGAAAGAACTGACTCACTAGTTTTTAGGGAATATTGTTTTAAATATTTTAAGTACCTGCTGTGGCATCCGAAACTAACAGCTGTTTTTAATATATATATATCACTCAAGAATAAAGCAGCTTTCTATCGGTAAAAAATTGTAGTAATCAAACCAGTATTAAGTAAAAAGACAAACTTTACCTCTTTACAATATAATATACAATATACATAAGTATAAGTAGGTATATAGATAAGTATAGATGTAGATCTATACCTATTATTAGCTTATTATTATACAACAAAATAAGGTGCCCTTCTGGAGTCTATTTCCTAATAGCTAATACAACCTGAGGATCTTTAAGGCTATAGTGAATAGGTAACTTTTAGGTAAGCATGCTCCATCTTCAGCTAAATCGTCGCTATTCATCAGGTGAGATGGTGGTCAAGCGCGAGCCTATCAAAAGTAAAAAAAAAAATTCTTTGACGGTTACAACTTGAGATGTCAAATTAATTATATTTTTCTTGATAAAATTCAAACACCTGTACGGTGGTTGTCCCTGAAAAAACTACCAAAGCCTAATATAAGCTGTTATAAATTAGTGTTTAATATATTATTGGCTATTAGCATCTCTACAACATTGCCACCAGTGTGTGGCAAATAATAATGGATTTTAAATGAGTATATTATCAAGACATAAGCTTCGAAACGATTCGGCTCACGCCGGTAGCACGTTTGGAAAATATATGGACCCTGTTTGTTCGTCGACGCCATGGATCGTAAATAAGTAAATTTATCTATTATTAATACTTTTCCATGGTAGACAACTCATCATTGTCACGTGGTTATGAATAAATAATCAAAGATTTGTTGAAATTTTATAATTAGAGGCTTGCTTGTTGGGGTTCCAAAAAACAAAACAGCAAGAACATAATCATTCATTCATTCATCATCATCATCATCATCAACATCATCATCATTATTATTTTTTTATCATTCATTCATTCATTGGCTAAAATGTGTCGTGGTTTGCCTGGTACAAAGATCTGATTTGCTAAATAAATTAAACGCTTTACCTAGAAAAATTGGGAGGCCGATGACCTGGTGAGGATCGCGGAAATCCGATGGATGCGAGGCCGATCGTAATGGCGACACTTGAGGGAGGCTTATGTCCAGCAGTGTCCACTGCTGAAAGACAGAGCAGCCATTTCAGCTGAACGACGTTAACCTTTCATCTAAAACGATGGCCTAGAAAAAAGTCGGCAATTTTTGAATTTATAATATATATATTGAATTTATATATAATATATATACATCTATATATATATAGTACATTTCAAGCAGAACTTCGCAGAGCCTACTCGAGCTTGACCATTTGTGTTTAATCTACGTCAAACTATATCTCTGATTCACGTGATTTGATTATAGAGCCCACATTTACATGAAAAAAACTTATCTTTTTGATTTTAAATAAATAACCAATTTAATAATAACTAATGTTATTTTTACCGCACACTTAATTACCTATTGGTAAGTAAATTTTAAGGATCTGACTATAATAGACGGCCTCTCAGACCGGGGCCCATTGGACCAAAGGCCCCTTCAGATCGGGGGCCTATTGGACCAAAGGCCCCGTCAGACCAGATGCTCCGTCAGACCAAAGGCCCCGTCAGACCAAAGGCCCCTTCAGACCGGAGGCCCATTGGACCAAAGGCCCCTTCAGATTGGGGGTCCTTTGGACCAAAGGCCCCGTCAGACCAAAAGGCCCCGTCAGACCAGAGGCCCTGTCAGACAAAAGGCCTCGTCAGACCGGGGACTCGTGGCATTTGTCAAAGTTTGTCATTTTTTCCGTCACATAATTGCTCGAAGAAAAAAAATGGCTATGATACCCGTTGGAAACAATTGTATCGTCAACTATTTCAACTTTCGAATACCGTAATTAGAGACACAATAGAAAGACAATGAGAGAGCGGGCGTTCCCGGGTTTAATGAATTAATAGATATTATTAACCACGGAAATATATATCTATATTATTTACCTAAATTATATTGAAATGTATAACATGTTACAAAAATAAGGAAAAAGTGTATTCTTTGAAGTTTCATTCAATATTCACACACCATTAAAGTGGGGAATACTCTAGTCGTTAACGATTATCTACTTTGCACTAGCCAATTACATCAATTAACATTTCTGAGAAACTGCTATTGACATAATTAAAGCGATGATATAATATTGCAGATTAGGAACCCGTCAAAGACTTGCTTAAAACACAACAAGGACAAAAATCTCACAAAGAAAAAGAGCCGAAATGCAACATATTTAGTATTTGAATTTTTATAATCCTTTATAACGCTAATCGTGCAATATTTGCCTTCTATTGAAATGTTGGTATCTAATTAAGTGTCAGGTGGACTTCCTAAGAAGTCTCTGTTTTTGATTATACCTAAGTCATTTGTAATATCAAAGTTGGGAATGTTTATTTATGTGCTTTATTATTGTATATTTTAGATTATTTGTAAATACCACTTTACTTTCAATCTTCTTATCTATTTATAAAAATCAATTGTTGTTCGTTAGTCTCGCCAAAACTCAAAAACTACTACGAACAAATTTTGTCTTAATTTGTTACGGGTGGAAAAATCTGTCGAAAAATTTCAATTTGGTTGAGAAATGAGAAGTAATTTTACGAAGGCGAAGCCGCAGGTCGAAACTAGTTTTCTAATTTACTCTTTTATTAGGTAAGCTATTGTGTAAATCTGTCATTTTTTTATTATTGATAGACTCGCGTTTGACCATCATCTCACCTGATGGTATCGACGATGGAGCACGCGTGCCTAGCAGTAACCTATTCACTCTTGACATAAAGAACCCTAAGGTCATTCTGGTATATGAACTTACGAGCAAGTCAAAATTGTGTAAAAAATCTAGTTGGTACTAAATTTATTGATTTGATTTGCCTCGTACTCGTAAGATAATTCCTACTAGGTGTCAGAGAGACACGTGTGTGGTCGTAAGGTGCAGTGTGTAAAGACTGCAACATTGTACGAGCCGGCGCGGTGCGGCGCGGATAGATCGTGTCGCCTCTAGTACCATACAGTTGACCTCAGTTGACTCTCATAGTGTCCGCGCGACATAACACGACCCATACGTACATCACTAGTCTGACATCATAAATTCCTTAAAGAAAATCGACGTCCTCTCATCTAAATAACAAAACACCTTTTTTCTTTTAATCACTCGCAAGAAACGTGAAAAACTGATAACGTATCAAATATTCAACACGACAAAAAAGGTACAATTCGTCTGAATGACAGTGGGACATCCATATTGTCAAGTAATAATGCGTCTAACCCATCTCAACCTTGAAGAACTTGTTATGATAAAACATAATATCACGACCAAAAATAAAACTTAATCCATTCAAAGAGCAATATTGAGAAATTTGAAAATTAACCGCTAATGTCACACTAGATAAGTCTTAGATGAAAAAAACAGGTCCGAATGTGTACGAGTGTAGTAAAAATACTCACTTAAAACAACTTGAGGATATACAAATGTTAGTTATAAGTAAGGGGGTGGGGGGGTGGTTATAATTTAGTTGTCTTCAAGGCCAGAGTGAATAGGCTCATAATAAACTATTGCGCCTCACCATCAACGATTACATCACTGCTTACCATCAGGTGGGATCGCAGTCAAGTACTAGTTTATTTATTTATTAAAGCTTTATGCACAAAAAACTGTACAAAGGCGGACTGAATGCTTTATTGTCTGCCACTCGACCTTACGTGCTGCAGAAACAAAACATGACAGGTACAACTTAATAAATAGACAAACAGAAGATAAGTAAATAGGTAAAATAGTAAATACATTCTTAGATACATACCTACATATAAATAAATAGTGCTGTAGTGAAAAAAAAAAACAAATCCAACCAATCAGTGCAGTTATATCAGATAACAAGCTTTTAATGAAAAACATTTTACATATAAAGTTTTTTTATAGCTTGTTACCTATATAATTTATACTCGTCAAGACAAATCATACGAGTCCAAACTCGATGGGGTTGTGTCGTTTAATTACCAAGTTCCTACAGCCACCTTCAGGTTCAGCTCCATGTCATCATTATATTGCATTGTCACGCACTTTACACGTGTATACAAAATTTCAGCTCAATCGGTAACCGGGAAGTGGATCAACAACTTGCAAGATTTGATGACAGACAAACGACGGGACAGGTGAAACTAAATAAAAGCTTGTAAAAAAGGCCTTTTTTAGGAGGAAAATCATCAAATGACTTCTCCCACGCTTCTCCCGCGAGGGCGTCAGACTTTTACTGACTAATATTCACATCTACGAGTATATTCCTTTTTTGTCTATCGTTCTAGGAAAGGTACTGAAACGCTAGACACAGAGGAGTTTTCCTTTCAGAAGTGAACCCATGGCCCCAGTACGCTTTGGCCCTGCTGGGCCCCTACGGTTTAGCTGACATCTCCTTGAAGCGCGCGTGTAACACGTGGAACTACGTAACGTCGGAACGGATTTATGTGTCGTGGCCTGCTCAGCCTGATTCACGTAAAATCATTGAAGTTTTAAAGTCGTTCGATCGAAGTCCTATCCAAAAGCGGTATTCACGATCTATCGACTTATTTCCAGTTACATCAATAAGTAATCTACCAGGATAATATAATGCAGACTTTTTTTTAAATCGACGAATTTCAAACGACTTTAAAATCGGTGTCCTTCAAACTCGATTGATTGATGTGAATACGGAAATGTTCTAAACGACTAAATCGCTACGATATCGTTACGGTTTTCATTACGTGAATCGGGCTATAGATTTTAGAAATTGATTACTCTATGATATGGCGATCAATTGTAAGATCTGGCCACAACATACATATTATGTAAAGGCTGTGGATTTGTTTGAAAGAGTCACTATAAGCTTGGAACGAAATGGGTAACTGAAAGAACACGGGAGGTTTTAGTTACTCTAACACTCGCTCTCGATTCACCCAGCAGAAGAGAGCTCGTGGTAGGGCCTACGACGAGCTCTTCGTCGTCATCATTTCAGCCGAAAGACGTCCACTGTTAGTTATAGGCCTCCCCCAAGTGTCGCTATAATGACTGGTCCTGTGCGTCTCATCAAACGGATTCGAATCGGGAGGAGGACTGATGCATCCACCTTACCGAATCCAACCTTACCGAGTCCACATTATGGGAGGCCTTTCAACGCTGCATCTTCCTGTACTTAACCGTTTTACGACCTGAACTATGAAAAAGATGGCGCTAAATAGGTTGTATAGCTCCATCCCTTTCTCGCTTGCACGACGGACATTTAACACGTAATGGTAAGGCTTCAGAAACGATTTGCCGGCGACTTGCAATTAAGTGACACTACAATAATTCAGATTTATTCAGCAGGTTACATTCTTACCAACAAGAAAGCTGTTCACCGCAAGCTTTTCATCGAAGAATCATAAACATAATAATTTCAATAACTTCTTAAGCTTTTTTTTAATATTAAATACGATTATAATTAAATTAAATAATTAAGTATATTGTGTTAATTAAGTTGCAACATTTGTATTTTAAATAATTTTGATTTACATTTTAATTTTATTGTATATTTTGTGTTTTTATATATTCAAATTGTAAATGCTATGTACGCCCTCATTGTCACGTACATCAGACCATAGTAATGTAATTGTTTTTCAATAAAGTTAAATGTAGGTGATGTGGCAGTACTATAAATAAATAAATAAAAAGTTACACTCTGGTAAAATACATTGTCTGCTCATTTGACTTTTACTACTACTAGAACTTCGTATGGTTATAATCGAATTCAGCAGATTTTTATTGGACGACAGTCACAGTATAAAAAATAAATAATGTTTTATTTGGCACCCAATGAACAAGCAAGTATATGAAAATTTAAATGAAATAAAAAAAATTGTCTGTCTCACGGATGCGACAAAATAAGTCCAGTTCAGAGTAATGCCAAACAACTATCGGAGTAGTTGCTTGACGCTGGTTTTCAACTGAACGTTTAAGCCAGCCTAAGTTTTATTGTATTTATTACCGGTACTATTTACTTTAAATTTTTAACAACTGTAATACATACATACTAAAACAAAAATCATCATCATCATCATGTCAGCCGAAAAACGTCCACTGTTGGACACAGGCCTCACCCAAGCGTAGCCATAACGACCGGTCCTGTACGTTTCGCATCCATCGAATTTCCGCGAACAGGTCATCGGTCCACCTTATGGGAGGTCTTCCAACGCTGCATCTTCCGGTACGCGGTCGCTACTTCAGAACCTTTCGTCTGCCTATTGCCGCTTAGGTTTAGCAACTCTTCGAGCTATGTCGGTAACCTAGGTTCTCCTGCGGTTATATCTTCATTTCTATCACACAGGGAAACTCCATACATAATGACGTATGACTCTGAAACGTGGTCGCTAACAATGGGCCTCCATTGCAGATAAAATCTGGCCATGAATGATATGACGATAAAGAAATGGAAAATAAAGAAGTCTTTTTACATTATTACGTTGTCGCAAAACTGATACTATATACGCTAGAGTGAGAGCGATATCCGCATGAGAACTAAGGTTACGCACATAACCCGAAGAATTGCCTAATTTAAGGTGGCAGTGGGCACATTATTTACAGGACAAATGGTCGATGGGGTTGAAAGTAAGCGAGGTTTTGGCGTGGGGACCATGTGTCGTAGCAACGTTGGAAGGCCTCCTACGAGGCGAACCGATAGTTTACTGTCCGGCCGACCGGTAACTGTCCGGACCAAGCCCAAGTCGTCAACGACGCGCACTGTTCCCGCGCGCCTCAAGGAGTTGTCAGCAACGCCAGGGACCCAGCCGGGTCGAAGCCTACTGGGGCCAAGGTTATCCGAAAGGGCGCTCGAGCCCCGGTATGAAGGCTAGAAGGAACGGGATGGGTCTTTTAGTCAGTAAGAGTCTGACACTATCTCCCGCTCCGCCCAAGGGCGGGTGATGTTAATGCATGATTTTTCCCACCATAAATTAAAGGCGAACCGATGACCTGGTGGGAACCGATTATGGTGGCGACACCTTTGGAAGGCCTATATCCACCAGTGAACGTATTTTGATTCAAATGGTGATGTGATCTAGGAGAAACAAGTAATAGTGGTGCTCGTAGACGATGAGCTACAAACTACTCTTTATGCACACTTTGACATTTAGCTTCCAGAACATTACCGTTGCTAATAATATGCTAAACTTTTCCTCAGAACGTTTTCCAAACATGTCTGGTTTAGAAACGAGATTTTTATTTTCATCGTAAAAGAATATTTTCCGAGCGGTTCTGGATGATTGTATCCTGAATGTTTTTAAAATGAAGTAAGAAGAGTTAGCTTAGTTATCCTTTAAATCTGACATCAACCACCAAAGAACAAGTTAAAGAAAGTTATTCGAACAAATACTTAAGACATGCTTTAAATTGGTGCTAGTTAAAGCTCAGGTCACTCCGTTAGCGAAAACGATCGTGAAGATAAGATCTATACGTTGAATAACAAAGTGTTGTAACTCATTGTACTCTACAGTAATCTGTATCAACAATAGCAAGTACCAACGGTATCACTTAATGACGAAAACTTGTACCGTACGCCTGGACAGGTTGGTTCCGCACATGCGAGAGATCAGATAAAAAGATAAAGACGGAAGCTGATAAATAAAACTGTTAGCTCAGAACTGCTTATGAACACATCTCTAAAGTTAACTTAACTCTATAAACCCAGCCTGTTAAACAAGGTAGTAAAAACGTAGTAAACCATTAACTTTATGAAAATTACACAGATTTCTCTCTGAACTGATCGAAAGGATGTTAGAATTGCGATTTTCATGTTTACTCGGTAGTACTTGCTCTTATTTTATAGACTTACTCCTCTGTCACTTGCTTTCTAATTATGTAACGGGCAAACGAAATCGTAGCGTTCCGTCGGCCTTAATAGTTTTAATTGTGAAACCCAGCATGAGACTTTATCATTTATTTAAATTATGTGGTTGATTCGAACGGTGGCTTGAGTCTATAGGACCGGTTCGCGCACAAATGAGTATGGCACACGCACACATAGTTGGCGCGTTGTTGCTACACGAGGTCCAAACCTGCCTCCTAAGAACCTGTGGATCTGTCTTGCTGAGACAAAGCCTGCGAAGGGCTTCTAACTACTTCACGTCAACTTGTTGACACGTTACACTCCACGACTATAATTGGTAGCGTTTGTTTATTTTGTTTTTGTGTTTGTTTAGTTAACTGTGGCTTTGAATAGGCTTACTGGTTATTTTAACTGTCAAACTGTAAAACAAGATGTTAAACATGAGATACAAAGCACCAAAAAATCACGACTTTCTTTGCGTTGACAATGTTTTGTATACCTACAGAGTGACATATTCGCACTAGCGAAAAAAACTCTTTAAATAAAGATTAAAAAAAAAAACTTATTAGTGCTCGTACTATTCCTAGTTAGAATAATACTAGCTTGTGCTCGCAGCTTCGCCTGCGTACACAAAATAAATAGTTTATGTTACTTAGGAATAAATAAGCTTTCTATCGGGGAAAAAATAACAACAATCGGACCAGAACTTTCTGATATTACCTCCTACAAACAAAAACAAACTTTATCTCTATATAATACATATTATTATAAGTGTCAATATTATTAATAGTGTCGATTATCCTTAACAGTGACATACAAGCAAGTTAGGCACTGTGTGCACGGCAGTATAATTGCCTGCGTAAAAGAGGAGGCGTCAGTGGAGGCACCGGAGCGTGGTCGTGAAGGCCTTCTGTCTCCACGGTCTGGTGCTCACCAATCCTACTCTGGCGTTTTGTTACTCACGATTATGTGCATGTCCACATTTCCCAGTTGAAGTTTTGTATTTATTACTTACTAACTTCTGCCAGCGGCATCGCTTGCGTGGAAGCAAGTTTCGCCAGACAAACTGTACACACGTTTCATCCCTTTATTTTGAAATATCCTCTTGTACTGCTCGCCAAAACCTTGTGCAAAATTTCACACTCCTAGTCCTAGTAGTTTCGGCTGTGCATTGAAATGTCAGTCAGTCAGTTTATTCTTTTATATATATACACCGCTAAATTTTAATCGTTTTAATCCCGTGGAGGGTCGATCCGGTAAATGAAACACTATCGATTTGTAAAGATAAAATCAAAAAATAAAGTACCTTTTTATCAAAACTCGTATTATTTTACGCACGTACGAAATTAATTTCTTTAAGAAAACGTCAGTTTAGCGGGTTCAATGACCTGTAGTTTGTGGTTGGCATTGCGTACAAACTATCTACAGGTCATTGAACTCGCTCAGCTGAAGTTTTCTTAAAGAAATTAATTTCGTACATGTGATGATACTCTTTAAAAAAGGCGACAAGGCCCTGCTCAAGAATTATAGGCCCATCTCACTTCTGAAACATGTCTACAAGCTGTTTTCCACAGTCATCACGAACCACCTCACACGCAGATTCGACGACTTCCAGCATCCCGATTATGCATAGGCAAGGCAAATTGCTCGCAGAACAGATAGCCGTTGGGGCCGAAAGGTTCTGGAGTGATGACCGCGTACCGGAAGACGCAGCGATGGGCGATGGAAAGGAATCACATCAGAAATGAAGATATGCAGGAGAACCAAGGTTACCGACATATCTCGAAGAATCGCCAAACTTAAGTGGCAATGGGCAGGGCACATTGCACGCAAAACAGATGGTCGATGGGGCCGAAAGATTCTGGAGTGATGACCGCGTACCGGAAGACGCAGCGTTGGAAAGCCTCCTACAACGTGGACCAATGACCGTGGATGCGAGACGCACAGGATCGTCCGTTGTCGTCTATCGGCTGAAATGAGATGAGCTGAACAATCAGTTAACCTCAAGACGAGATGGGACGTTTCCTGATGTTCCATAAATAATTGGCCTTGAGCATAGCACGATTTATGTCAACTAATTTGCCAGTGAAGATAACGCCAAACTGCCAACACGAAGCAAGAATATCATGGCTTTTCTAAGATATGAATTAAAATAGGGAGACAAGGAAAACCGCAAAGGCGTCACGTGTAGTTATTTATATGCATAAACCTTTGTACATGAATGAAAGGAAAACAATATTCAACCTTTAGCTAAAATCAATCAGCGTACCCTATCCCATCCTTCTCCATAATGGGTTGTCCGAAAGGGAACCCCGGGACCCGAAAAAGACCTTTTCTACAAGAAGCGTAAACATATGTTAGTCTTCCTGAAAAGGATCGACATCCCTTGGTAAAACAGGTTATGCGAGTTTCTAGCTTCTGAACATCTTTAAAATCCGTAACACTTCACACAGATAAAAATATCGCAAAACTAGAAGATGTTGAACATCACACCCATTCGCAAAGTTTTTTTTTTAATTTGTACAATATTGGCGCCAATGTCGACCAAGTTGACAATGGCTAGGACCACATCGGCTCAAAGGAAAACCGGATCAGAATGACATGATATATTGATATAAAATGGATTGTCACTCGTCACCCATCCACGGACAGACGTTGGGTAGTATGACTTAACTTTATCAATTGACGATTGTTCTTATTCTTCGTTTCGAATCGATGGTAAACTTGTTAAACTTTTGGAGATAAAGTGGAACAGGGTGAATCCCACATACCTCCGCTGAAAAGGCAGGATTCTCCGACTAGTGTGTTTGGTCAGGTTTAATAAGATCCGCTACAAACTGTTTGGGCCCAATGGGTGGCTGCGTTAACTGCAGCATCAGTGGCACTCATTGAGTCTTCCAAAGCGCAAGTGTATGGGCATCATTTTTTCGGCAAGAGTCCGTTCCTTCGATTAAACTTGTAGCTGAATTCAGCTACAAGATTAATCAGCTACAAGTTTAATCTTATTAACGTAATCAGTCTTTTTAGGGTTCCGTACCTTAAAAAAAAAAACGGAACCCTTATAGGATCTCCGTTCGTCCGTCTGTCTGTCTATCTGTCTGCCAAGATCCTTTAAGTTCTCAAGAACGCGTGCAGGTATCGAGTGGAGATTAAAACCATTATATACTCAGGTCTGCGGTCCCTTCAACTATGAAAAAATCAAACTTCCAAGTTAACGAATAAAAAGATACGGCCGTTTATGTCGCGAAAAAACGAATACTTTGATACTCTCAAAGATCGAAATTCATAGGATACTTCCCGCTCACCCAGAATCCTGAAATTTAGCACAAAGCAAGGTCTTATAGCACAGATATAGGAATAAATCTGAAAAGAGTAAATTTGTTGTAACGTACATAACAAAAAAAAATGCAATTCGGAAAATCTTCGAGACTCCATTCCGGAATTGTAATTTGCACGGAACCCTCAGTACACGATTTCGACTCGCACTTGCCCATATTTTTTAATGTTCGCACTGTTAGGACTCAGGCCTCCTCCCTAGGAGAGGAGGCCTGAGTCCTCCAGGGTTGGCTGTAATCCACCGCGCGGGCTAGTTTGAGTTGGAGAATAAAAAATAAATAATATTTAATACAATCTATTGGCCTATTGAGGCAATATGATTCAGGTGGAATTGCTCGAAAGTTGACAGAAGAAAATTGACAGAAGTTTATAGTTGCGGATATTTTAATAACAGTAATGCGTCACAACCAGAGATGAGTGTTTATTAACGCATAGAAGAATACTTTATTGATATAAGCTCGTAGGCAGATGTTACAAGTCTTGTAGACATCTCTGTAAATCCTTTGTCATCTGGAAATTAACATGGATGCCACCTGGAAGGCTACATGAAATATTACTTTAGTTAAACCATCACAAAGTGGACGACTAGGCGTTGTGGGGTTGTAAGGGGATACACCCTCCTGGCTATCAATATAACTGCTTCATGTTCTAAGTTTCAAGATAAACTTGAAGTCCTCTCAACCATAGATCGGTCTTCGTTCAGAATTGTTATTAAGTTCTCTTAATGATTTCATATTTTTCCTAGTATTAATTAGTTTATTATTTTAGCATGTATATGTATTTTATTAAATAACTTATTTTATATTTTTCCGTTTTAAGTTTCTGTTATTTGTTTATTGTGCAAACCTACCAGTGTTGTCTTTTTTTAACCCAAAGGTAGACTGGTAGAGAATGCCTTGTTGCATTAAGTCCGCCTATGTACCACTACTGTACATGAAGTTTTAATAAATAAATAAATAAAAGCCTCCTAGACTGTCATTACGAACATATCCGAAGTGAGTGGGTCGCTAAAGTTGAACTTATTATGCTCGTTCTCGCGTCTTTCTTCTATACGTACCTACAGTAGGCACAACGGATTTTGAGCGCTCGGCGTCAAAGTGGGCATCGCTTTGCGCAATCGTCTTCATAGTTAGATATATTCAGCAACGCAGGGAACGAATGAGGAGTGACGTCTGTGACGCGATGGCGCGGCGAGCCAATCACTGACACTCCCCGCCCCGCGTCTCACTTCGCACCACTAAAGAGACCGAATGTTTGACTTGTGCGCAACCGCTCAAGATCCGTTGTGCCTACTGTACCTAGTTCTCAAAATAGTTCTGCTTGGGCCCGTTCCTGTATAATGCATCTCTAAGAATCTCAGTGTACCTGTGAATTCTCTAATCTGTAGTTAATGAATGAATGAATAAGGAATAAATATGTAATGTCCTTCCAGTTAAACTTTCAATCGGCCTAGTTGCATTTTCTACCTTTCATGTGGGAAGGTCCTGTAGTTCATAAACTTACCTATGTTTTTCTCATTGTTATAAACCAGTGCTTGACTGCAATCCCACCTGATGGTGAGCAGTGATGCAATTCTTGATAGTGAGGCCACTAATTTATTAAGAGCCTATTCACTCTAGCCTTGAAAACACCTAAATTATAATCAGACGGGAAGACCGCAGCAGGCAAATTATTCCAGTCCTTCGATATACGTAGTATAAACGACGAAGCGAAACGCTTAGTCCGGGCCGTTGAAGTTTCAACAACGAAAGGGTAGCTTGCCGTATATCGGGTTAACCGGTAGAAAGGAGATGGTGGAACCATGTCAAGCAATTGGGACATTGGATTGCATAATACCTTGACAAATGTAACAAAGAGATGTGCATTGTGCCCTCATTACATTCATACCTATCCGCGCACCTGTTGCAAAAGATTCTCCTAGGACGTTACGTCTATTAAACAATTGGATAAATTAAATACAATTAGTTTTCCTGCCTAGGTATTTATGGATATGCCTAATACACGACCTAGGATAAGTATTTTATATATACAATACTCTTTGATGAATATCTGTTTATACACATTGATTAAAACATACGCAGTACGTGACCATTTCTAGTTTCTAATTAATGCCTTTAACAACAGGGATATCGCCATTTCTATAGATGGTAGGTACATTAATATATACACCAAAATTGCGTTCAAATTGCTATTACTTTCTCCTGTTATTTGTAGCATTGGTTAGGTATTTAACAAGTTCAATTTAAAATATCTCTCAATTAATGATGTAGTGGCTATGCTCGGAGTTTCCCTGGTTATTATCGACGTAGCCCTAAGTGTCATTGGTTATTATCGACATAGCCCTAAGTTTTCTTGGTTATTATCGACGTAGCCCTAAGATTCCTTGATTATTATCGACGTAGCCCTAAGTTTCATTGGTTATTATCGACGTAGCCCTATATATATATCGATATAGTCGGGCCGACTGGTTATGGAGTGGCGACTGCGTACCAGAAAACGCAGCGTTGGAAGGTCTCCCACAAGGCGGACCAATGACCTGGTGTGGATAGCGGGATTCCGATGAATGTGAGACGGAGGGGTCTCGATATGCAGGTATCCAATGGTGTGTACCTAAATATCGAAACACCTCAGTCTCTGTCATTTTAAGTGACTGTCAGTTATCTGTCATATATCACCGGTGTTATCCAGTAACTGGGTAAATTACAGGGGATTGTGTAACCCCAACTGGGTTAAAATTAAGAGAGTGAGCTAGGCAGGAGTCACTCCATGCAAAATACTGGTATTCAGCTGCATCCACCTGGTTACACTGGAAGTCAATACTAACACACTTATTTACTTTTTTATTTATAGCCTTATTTATGTCCCAGTCCACTGCAGTCGATTGGACTGAAAAAAAATAAGCAGATAAGTGTGTTAATATTGACTCCAGTGTAACCAGTTAGTGAGAGTAATGGTGGCCGAGTGGTAATGGCTCCGACTTACGACTTGTAGGTCGCGGGTTCAAACCCTGCCAGGCGCATTACTTTGTGTAATTTATTTCATTATCACTGCTCTCAAAACGGTAAAGGAAACCGGCATGTCCCAGAACCAAAAATTCGTAGACATGTGACATTCACAAACCCGCATTGGGCCCGCGTGGTGGATTACGGCCCATTCCCTCTCCTAGAGAGGAGGCCTGAATCCCAGCAGTGGGAACATTAAAAAAGCTGATGATGATGATCGCCCTAGACAGAGAAGTTTGGATGCAGGAAGACCTTCATCCAAACCTATTTGATTTCTAGCCAAGTTTGCCCCGCGAACATGATCGGATCTTCAGACAACCTTCATCGCGGGCGACATCCATCACGCGTTTAGTGAGTGATATGTTCAGTGAGGGTTATCGACACCCGGGCCCGTGCCTCAGAAAGCACGTAAAGCCGTTGATTCCGGTAGTTCGTAGATCTCTAACAGTCGTTACAGATAGTTAGACGCTAGAAAGTCCGACCATCAGTCTAGCCAAGGAGTACCGTGTTGCCTAGTAGTTGGTTTTGGCTGATCTAATAGGCAGTCGCTCCATATATAACACAGGTATTCAGCATTTGGTTGGACTGGAAGCCGACCCCAAGCTAGTTGGAAAATTGGCACGCTATAATCATGGCGGTAAGTCCCCTCTTTGAGGACTGGCTGATGAGAGGTTACCGCGTCCTCACCTTCCACATGGCGCAAGTTCTTAACCGGACATGGTAAGTTCGGGAGGTTCCTGTAACTGATTCAAGCGGAAGAAACGCCCTGGTAATAGCATTGTGCGAACCGCTCGGAGGATACAGTAGAGCATACGGTGGAAATGTGCCTCTATTGGGCGGAGCACCGTTCTTCTTCTTCTTCATGGTGGTCCATGGCTTGTATCAGGGCCCGGCGCGAGAGAGACGGACGTCCGGCAATCTAAATCATTATCCGGCAGCTCGCCGTCCAGTCACCCGGTAATAGATAGCGCGCGCGGCTTTAAGAGATGTCAGCAAAACTGTAGGGGTCTAGCAGGGCCAAAGCCTACTCGTGCCATATGCCAACTTCTGGAAAGTTTACCCATGGTCCTGGTCCTGGGACGCAAAGGGCAACTGAAGGACATTGATATGGTTTTAGTCATTGAAACTTTGTCACGCCCTCCCACCCCGCTCTAGAGCAGGAGAAATCATTAGATGTTTTCCCACCATAAAAAAAAGAAACGCTAGTTAGCCTTTTTGATAGAAATATCATGATTTAAATCCATTTCATCATTTACGTCTATAGACTTCAGTCACCATGTCTTCAACGACCTTCTGCTGACGATGCAAATAGAACTTCATCATCATCGTATAAATCACATTTGGTAGTCAACATATTCATCCTGAATCCACTGTCACTCTCTTTCAAGTCTCTTAAACAACCCTGACAATCTTCGTACATGTTGAACAGCCACGCAGCAGAACTGTATGTGTGTTACAGTATCCCTTTCCCTTGAGATCAAAACTAATAAGAAGCAATGAATCTCTGTACACACATGTAGTGCCGTACAAAGCCAAGGTATGTACCACAGACTAATCCTACCCTCCACACACTGTCATAACAAAGCCTTCTCCAAGTAATTTACATCGCAGTCAGCTGACACGTTTGTGCTTTGCCAGACCTTATCGAAATGAGACAAAACTTGTATGCTAAGTAGATTTAATATCTTATTCATTTTAAGCTTTCCTATACGAAAACTCAGATAACCTAAGATATGTCTCCTATCTTATGATAGCTATCCTAATTGCGATTAGTGAATCTGGTTGCAGGAAAACTTCGATTGCTATGATTTTTACTCAATTTCTTTCAAAAATTTTACCAGAGAAATGACAAAAGTTGGACCAAAAAATAATACAAATGACCATAGCCAACCTAACATCAGAAACAGATATGATGACGACAAATTAACCTCGAATGACGTCTAGAACTTCTGAAAACCAGTTGATACCACATCCATCCATATATTTCACAGCTATCATGCACATGTCATGTGCAGCGAACATGATTTCTAGTTCACGATATATCCAAAACTAGATGAAACGAAATTATTATAATAAAATATTTGTTTAAAAATCATAGGCACCGTTTAGACAGAACAACCAATATGTAAAAAGCGCGTAAAGATCTTATAGTAACTATTATCGCATCAGGAACTTCAGAACACGGTCTAAACGAAAAATCCAGCGAAATTCCGATCAATAAACGATTACCATTAGAAGACCATTTTTAAATTGGACATGCAAATGCATGTAGAGCATTTATTTATATCACTATTCCTCGTTTTCCTGTTTATATTATACTTCATTGAAATTGTGTTTCAATTAATTGCTATTTACACGTTCTTGTGTCCTGTAAACAAAACTGTAGTTCCTGTAGGTACCTACGTGAAGGCATATATGTCATGCGAAGTCTCTCTGATAGCAGCTTTACCAAAAACGTCACCAGTCGTATTGACTGTTAGTGATTTAATTGGAACAAGGTAATAATTTACATACTCGTATCTAATAACTTGAGTATTATCAATACAAATGGACATTGGATCTTCTCAGAATTTGTTTGCGCACGTATACATTATACGTAATGTTTCTATAACGTGTTTAGTTGTGGTAGTATCTAATTATATTTCAATACGTTGAAGTATTCTGTTTTGATTTTGTTTATTAACTACCTACTAATTTACATAGTTAATAATTAGTAGGTGTCCAGTGTTATTAAAGAAGTTAACTGCCACCATTTTACAGAAAAAGCTTGATTAATCTGTTCCTATTTATTCCAACTTCTACGCTTTAGGATAAATTTATTGTACGGGATACATCCAATGGATAGCTCGTCTTTCCAACGGGAAAAATAGTGAATCAGAGAATAAATAGCTTCTCTCTGTATGATTCATAAACAATAAGCTTATCATAGAATGTAAATAGTGTGTGATATGTAGGTGTTGACATACGTAGGTCATCGCACGTCGTGCAGCAGTTGAGCGCGCTGGGGCGGCGGCGGCGGCGCGCGGTCGCCGGCGGCTGCCAGATCGCGGGGCTCAGCACTCAGCCGCGAGGCGCGGGCGCAGATCGAAAGTTCGACGCGAGAACGAGCGCGCATATGTAAATATCGGCACATTTACAAGCGAAAGGGTTCACCAGAGCGGCGCACTAACGCAGCGTTGCGCGGGAACCAGTCCGGTGAGATTCCTACGGCGTCCGATAGAAAAATGTCGAATGAGCTTCGGGTCCATCACTCGGTGCGGGTGTGTGGTACGTAACGCGGCCGCCGCTCGACTGCCGCCCTCCTCTCACCGCCACTGCTGGTATATTTATCGCTTAATTATTGAACTCGTCTGTGTAACAATTATGAAGCAGCTCGGCTCGGCAGGCAGCGCGCGGCGAGGGCGCGCGGCGCTAGCGCGTCTGCGGCGGCGCGTTGCGTCACAGCCGCAGCACCGCCGCCGCCGCCGCGCCGTCGTGAGCGCAGCCTTCAGATTTTATCTCAGCCAGCCGACAGCCAATCCGCTGCTCACCTGTTATATTCATTTAAAACATTAACCTCCAACTTACATCATTTAGCGATATCTTCCTGTGTTCTGTTTCCGCGGTATATCATCTTAATTGCTATATGACTACACTATGCATTACAATAACTATAGACAAACAAGTTTTATTATAAGCATACGTACGGTTGCGGAAAATAAAACTGTCTACTGAAAACTTGATGCTGGGTAGATGAAATTATTGCTTACCTGAAAGTGATTATAGGAGCTTACAAATTGATTGTTTATTGCCAATGAATAACCCATGGTTATAGGTGGCAGAAATAAATGACTGACCTGCTAATACATAATATCGTACCTACTTATTACTAGGTCAGTAATTTTTTTACGGATTAACCAAGCAATGTACTTGTACCACTGATGGACTCTATCTAGCTAATGAACGATGGGACACTCCATTATTCACTTATTAAATTAATCAACAACGAGAATGGTCTAAAACTAGTTTATGCGCGAATCAGGTAAACAGATAGATAATAAATGCTTGAATTAAATAAAAATACGAACCGCGACTGCGTGACAGCTGAGTGTGGATCGTGGGTTCGATCCCTGGGACCAAGAGGGACGAAATTTAACACAAGAAATAGTCCCAGATCTAGCCCCAGGAAATGATTGTAAGCTCGCTGTATAATGTATACTGGTGCCCGTGACTTCGTCCGCATTAGACTCGTAAAAAGTACAATTCCATTTGCTTATTTTTTTCTTTCGCCGAGCTCTAATTCTTTTTCTAAAATAAAAGTAGCCTAACTTACCTCATATAGGTAATATCAGCTATCTGCCAGTGAAAGTCCCACCAGGCGGTCGAGCCGTTTCGGAGATTACCGCCGGAGCAAACCGACAGACAAACAAAAATATTAAATATTGCATTTTTGTTATTGCCTATCGAATATAGGCAGTAGGCCTCATAAAAGGTGGACCGATGACCTGATGAGAGGTGCGGGAATCAGATGGATACGAGACGAGCTGGACCGGCCGTTATGGCGACACACGGGGAAGGCCAACGACTTCTCTCTCTCTATCGCTCAATGGTTTGCTGGAAGAAAACTCAACTTTGAGTTAAGCTCGCCTATGTACATGAACTTTGTTATCCACTTATTTTGTGTTATTATAGTGTACAATAAAGAATTAAAGAAGCACTTGACTTTCATATAAATATAGAGGTATTGGTGAATCTAACCTCAGTATAGGTATTTAGGGAGCTCCGGGATTTAAATGCCTTTTTTTATGGTGGGAAAAATCATCCAATGACAACCCCCGCTCTTGGGCGGAGCAGCAGATAATGTCAGACTCTTACTAACTAAAAGACCCACCCCGTTCCTCCTAGCCTTCATACCGGGGTTCGAGTTCCCTTTCGGAAACAGACTTTGGCCCCAGTAGGCCTCGACCCGGCTGGGTCCCTGCTGTTGCTGACAGCTCCTTGAGGCGCGCGGGAACAGTGCGCGCCGTCGACGACTTGGGCTTGGTCCGGACAGTTACCGGACGGCCGGGGATTAAAATGCCTGATATTGTTATAGTGAAGTATTATAACTTTTTTTAAGAAACTTTGCTGCACGCTAGGACTTACTCCTATAACGTGGGTACCACAAACAAGTATACCTATAACAAACACCCGGAACAACTAGGTGTAGGACATAATCCATACAAATTGTGGTTCCATGCGGGTAGTGAAACCGTGAGGCCGTAACTCAAAGCAAAACAGCGAATCACGTAACCACTGTGTAGATAGTTTCACGTGTGCATCGTTTCTGGATACTCTACTCTACACTCCGTTCCACGCTACACACGCAAATAAGAAGTGTCTATGCACCAACAGTCTACACACACATCTAAAACCAACCTACCTTGGTACAAGAAGTAGGTTTGTACCTATTGCGTTTTCAATTGATATAAATCAAGAAGTGTTTTTCCAGAAACCGTAACTAATCCGTTCGATATTTTCAGGTTTAGCTGGATCAATAATAGTAATCATGACCATGATCATGGTGGTCGGGAAGTACCTACCTGCACCGGATTCGTGTGGAAGTGACGCCTGGGTGTCGCCAGTGTGTGGACCACCCGGAGGACACGGTGGAGCACATGGTGTGCCCCGCTTGGGCAGAGCATTGTCGTGTCGTGTCCTTGTGGGAGCGATCGGCGGTGGCGATCTGAGTCAGCAACCGTAGGGGTCCAGCAGGGTCGAAGCCTATTGGGGCCAAGGGTCTGCTTCTGAAAGGAAGGCTCGACCCCGGTATGAAAGGCAACGAAGGATCGGGGCTGTTTTTTTTATATACTATCTTCCGCTCCGCCCAAGGCCGGGGGATGTCATCTGAATGATTTTTACATATCGAAAAATAATTAAATAAAAATGTGATCATGGTTTTGCTCTTTTGTAGTTCAATACATTATAATAATAAATGGTGTAAGGGAGAGCCCTCCACAAACTTTAAGGGCTTCCTCAGTAGACGAAACTGAACAACCCACCATAAATTTTTTTTTCAGGAAACAAAAAAAAAATTAAGCCTCTCCATACAAACTGTCTAATCAAATTAATATTTTTTATAAAACGCATTTTTTTTTATAAAAATTACTTCCACAAACAAAAAGTTTTAATTCTAAATTATTTTCGTTAAACTATCTAGAATATAATCCATTATAAAAACGTCAACTGTCATAGCTGTCACTGTCAATAATTCCAATTTGAAAATACTTTGCCACTACTTCGCCAAGTTCAGGGTCGTCTCCGAAAAAATGTAGTTGTAGAAAGCAATAATTTTTGCATTATCCACTGCGCAAATTCCATAAAAAACACTATTTAATGTGATTTTGTAATCAGTAAATCAAGCAACTAATTCAAAATGTATAGTAGGACGAAAATATGGTCAGTGAGCTTACAACCTCTACTATATTCAAATAGATGTTTTTACTTATAATCCGTCGTATGCGAGCCCTCTGGAAGTTTTAACACTTGAGTTTATTAATAATTGTATACTGTTACAGTGGTGGGTGTGCCACTGGTCTGGTATGCAGATTTTTAAGTTCTGCGGAAGTGTCTACTGCCCTGCGCCCATTTTACTTCAGTGTTCATCCAGATTTATTTGGAAAATATCCAACACAAAGAGTAAGTCAGCAAATATTTTACTGTAATGTCAAGCTTTGCTCTCAGCCAGTACAACCATAATATTCTAATTAAATATTGTCAAACCAACTAACACATAAATCCACAGTGAATAATTTTATTATTCCAGAAAATTAATGAACATTCTCTGCAACAACTGAGCGCACTAATAGAAGCCCAGCAATCCTGCAAAAGAATTTCTGTACCTCCGTTATCATTTTATTTGAGACAAAAGGATATGCCTGATGGTAATCTTATTGTTTTGTTATTTCTACTGTAAACCCTTTTTTTAAGCCTATTTTCTCAGTGCATGGTCAGCAGTCCATTTCCATTGTCCAGTATTTTTAGTGTGTTTGTTATGTCTTGACATTCAAATGGTTGAATGAATGTTGATGAAACTTGGTACACAGGTAGAACAATTCCTGTAATAGGTCAAATCTTCAAAGTTTACCCCTGAGTTTGTTTCAGTGTTTCTTCTCAGGGTAGTCAGCTGCCATAATCTAGTTTAAACTGACTGAAAACAAAATTGATGTGTAAAAGTGTTCTTTTTTTTAAAACCTATTTGCAAAATAATGTTAACCTTTCAATCTTGATAATGACAGACACAATTGAAAGACAATAGGTGCGCGAACGCCGGCGTTCGCTTGGGGTTTAATGAATTAAATAAATAAAATAAGATTAAATGATAAATGATCTTTTCATTTATCATTTAACCTTTCAATCGTGGAAATTACAGACACAATAGAAAGACAATAGGTGCGCGATCGCCAGCGTTCGCTTGGGGTTTAATGAATTAAAGGATACTCTTTTATCCTGGAAGTATGTTTACTTGTAATATTTTTCTACTATAATGTGTCACAAAGCCAATGGCAGCAGCTAGTATAAAAATAACTAGAAGTTATTTCTGTCTGTTTTCATTTCATGTTGTAGTTGTATTCTTAGTTTAAATAATAACTAAATGGATTCATATTTTCAGGTGAGTTTAAACACATAAAGATTCAGTTAAACAGTAATAATGTGAGGGAGACAGTAGTCAAAGTTCTGAATGCTTGTGCTATCTCAACCAAGTATATTGATAAGATACCAGACAGACCAAAAGTATCCACTTTTAGGTAAGAATTGAGACCCTGCTTGTCCTAAAGTAGATTTTATCTAATCATTTGTTTGTTCAAATCTGTAAATACAGGCTAAGGTACATTTTAAGGTCAATTTGATGGACAACAAGCAATAAATACTATGATAAGATATAGATATTTTATCTATTAGATTGTGCTCTCCTGCAAACTAGTACTTGCTTCAAAATATGGGCATTTTTTCTAATTCCTATTGTCAAAATTAAACAAAAATTTCAATTGCAGCAAAACAGAGTTCGGCAAAGGTGGAACATATGATTTTACTAAAACATATGAAGATTATGAAAAGGAATTTGATGTATCTAAAATGAAGCGGAGAGTTGTTGAGAAAAAAGCTGCTATTGCTAATATTGTGTAAGTCATTTAGAAGTTTAGACAGAAGCTTGATAAACTCGGGACTACTTTTGATATTTCTAAAGTAGTGGGAGGAACAAAATGTTGCCTTACCCACATGCAACCTCTTAATACGAATGACTGCTGGTTTACATTTAAGCTTAGCATACACCGCGTCGGAAAAGAGCCATTTGTATTTCCAAAATGACGATAGTGTGTCTACTGTATTCGGATTTTGCATCGGCAATTTCTGATTCAGTGCATGCTGTACCTTATAAAGCACAAATCAGTCCGCTCTGTATACTCCGATTCCGATGCAGTGGACGCTTATTTCTTCAGCCTATCCTACAGGACCACATATTGTGTTGTGATGATGACATAATTCCAACAACATGATCTTATATTTTTTTAAATTGGATAATGGTAACTAGTAACACCTGAAATTCTGTATTTTCTTAGAAGTTTATACCTAGTTAAAAATGTGTAGACCAAGACTTTTTTATAATACAACTAGAAGTGGCCCAGGGCTGCATTTAATAGAAGGAATTGAGGTTAGCGACATCTATTTCGCCACATTAGAACTAAACTACAAAATCCTGCACTGCAGTATTAGAGCTCTCTCTATGTGATTTTTTTATTGAACATATACAACAGTCCTAAAACCAAGTATTGGGCTGTTATTTTGAACTGTGTGTGCGGAGTGTGATCGGGCTAACGCGCTCAAACACGCGGCATATGGGCCGACGCTCGTATGCATAAGACGAATGACGTAAGCCAGAAGAAGAGAGCCTTCAACAGAGCTGCCAAGTCTTGCAAGGTGATGCGGAGGTCTCGGTTCGACCACATTAGCCGCATCGGGAACAAACTAGCTTCATACCCTGCGGGTAGTAAGGAGTTTTGGTCCCTGGCTAAGTCGGTTGAATCGAACTTCTGCCGCCCCTCACAACCGCCACTGCTGCAACCCGACGGGTCGCTGGCACATACCGCAGAGGAGAAAGCAAATTTGTTTGCCTCACTCTTCGCGGCCCCCAACTCATGGTTGCGATACGAGTATGTCGGATATTCGCATCCATCAGAAGGACGTCCGTAAGATGCTGCGCAACCTTGACGTGAACAAGGCTAGCGGTCCAGACGGAATACCAGCAATTGTTCTGAGAACGTGGGCGCCTAAACTGTCTCCGATCCTGACACGCAAGCTAAATGTACAGCCCGTGCCCAAGAAGGGGAGTCGGGCTGACCCAGCTAACTACCGACCAATCTCAGTAACGTCCATTCTCTGTAAGACTATGGAACGTGTACTCAACACTAAGCTCCTGGCGTACTTAGAAGCTAATGGTATCCTAAGTGACCGTCAATACGGCTTACGCCAAAATCAGTCAACTGGAGATCTAGCGTATGCCATCCACATCTGGAGTGAGGCCATTGAGAAGGACGTGACGACAGCACTGTTGCTGAGAGTTACATATCCAGCGCGCGAGCTAGTGGGTCACAGATCCGGTCTCTTCGAGAGGCTATGGTTGAGCGCTTGAACTTGTCCTTAGAGACAGTCTCCGAATGGGGCGATCCCAAATTTGGTCAGGTTCAATGCTGCAAAAACCCAGGTGTGTCTATTTTCCGCTAAAAGAAACCAATTCAGCCCCGCTCCAACTTTCCGGGGTGTAACAGTGCCGATAACCGACCCTCTTGACCTTCTTGGTGTTAGGGCCATACATCGAAGCAAAGGCTCAACGGCTGCAAAAAAAGCTGGGAATCCTCGCAAAGGTCAGAAAGTATTGCTCTCATCTTTGGGACGGATCTGCCCGATACCAGCTTGATGCACTTGAGCCAATTGAGAGGCGAGCCAGAAGGATAATTGGCGATGATACATTCGTCGAGTCGAGGCTTCAGTCTTGAGCAGAGTTGCTAGCCTGTCGTTTTTCTATCGGTTGCATTTTGGGGAGTGTGCATCGGAATTGCATAACCTAATTCCGCCTAGCCCGTTCCATCATCGGACTACCAGACGTACGGCGATGCGCCACCGGTACTTGGTGAATATCCCACCTTCATGCACAAAACGTTTTGGGAACACATTCATTGTGCGTGCAGCTAGGGAGTGGAATTCCTAGCCGGAATCTGTTTGCTGATAGCCACAACCAGGGAATATTTAAGTCGAGAGTGAATAGGTTTCTTCTAGGTTAGCGTGTTCCATCGTCGACCGCATCGTCGCTTTCCATCAGATAAGATTAGCGGTCAAGCGCAAACCTATAAAAAAGTAGGACACCTTTTCTCAGCTATAGGACACTACAGGCTAAATATAATTAAAGAATGATCTTCAATATTGCAGGGAGTGGGTAATGGCAAACAGCAGTGACGCAAAGAACAAGTATGAAGCAGCAGCGGCAATAAGGGAGCAAGTGCGCTCGCTGATAGACACGCTTTGCAATACTTATGGTATTAAACAAGTTGGTATATTACATTGTAAACATTCAATCATTCATACACATTCATCATTTACATTGTTTTGACATCAAAAGCTTGCTTTACAAAACTCGGTAAATGCATGTTTTACTTTATACTAACTTTGCATATAAATTTAAATTTTTAAATTGTTATTGGCAAAGTGCTCAGTAGTATCAAAGGCATTTTTAAACCAGTACCCGTAGCCAAGTTGCTAATCTGCAGTAGTTAACGCTAGTAAAAAACTTCAAATGTACGGGAATGACGTCATCTCAGGTCAGAACAAAATAATCGGGGGCGTGGCCAACTCGAAGCGTTCGACGCAAGCGAAACGGTTGTAACTTGACTAGGTGGGTTGGACGTACCTAAATATTATCAAATACTATAGAAGTATAGATTATACACAAAGCACCTACCATAAACACAGCATTGTTAATCTGAAATGGGTTTGCAATCTATTTTAACATTATTATGCATTTACAAGATATACTGATAAAACCATGATGAAACTAAAAATAACCTATATTTATATAATTTGGCTATAGGTAAAATACGACAGTTGTTGGAATATGAGCCATATAAGAGGGGCCTTGCAGAGCTTGGCTGCCCTGGCATCACAGCATCCTAATGTTATGACTAATTTAGAAGGTTAGTATAATATGCAATTTTTTATTTTACATATAGCAACTACCTTAAATGAAGACAGAGATCAAGATACTTATTAACATTTTCAAAGACTAAGTGTCCCCGCACAAGGGCCACAAAAAAAAAAAATTATAATCGGCCACAAAAAAAGCTGAAGCGCGCGACAACTTGTGGCCGGAGAAGTTAGAAGCGGCTTTTTTTGTGGTCCGCGTGCCCGACACTTTGCGGTTTTTATTTAGTAAAAAAAACGGGCATTAGGCAATTGGACATTAAATTAGTTCTCCGCTTTCCGTGTTCAGATTTTCACTTTTTTTGGTTATTTTTGTCTAGCAGGTCCACCATACTAAATTATTCGATCTGAAATCCTCTAAAAGGCCCCATACACACCACCCCATAGTCGCTTCAGACTGATCGAAAGTGTATGTCAAGATCGTTAACGATTTAGGAATTTGCGAAGACGATATCGGAAAATGCAATGAAAGTCCATGCAATCGTGTATTTTCATTTTTAGGGTTCCGTAGTCAACTAGGAACCCTTATAGTTTCGCCATGTCCGTCTGTCCGTCCTCGCTTAATCTCTGTGACCGTTAGCACTAGAAAGCTAAAATTTGGTACCAATATGTATATCAATCACACCGACAAAGTGGTAAAATAAAAATTGGAAAAAAATGTTTTATTAGGGTAGCCCCCCTATATGTAAAGTGGGAAGTGATTTTTTTTTTAATTTCAACCCTAACGTGTGATATATCGTTGGATAGGTTTTTAAATGAATAGGGGTTTACTAAAATCATTTTTTGATAATGTCAATAATTTCGGAAATAATCGCTCCAAAAGTAAAAAACAATGCGTCCCCCCCCCCCTCTAACTTTTGAACCATAAGTTTAGAAAATATGAAAAAATCTAAAAAGCAGAACTTTATAAGGTCTTTCTAGGAAAATTATTTTGAACTTGATGGAAAGAACAGTTTTTGTACAAAAAGACAAAAAGGTTCTACAAAATAATTTCTGGACTAAGTTTGTTGTATAGTCGTATAGGCAAGCATTTTTTTAAACTCATAAGTGGGTACACTTATTGTGACGGATGGAAAACTACGGAACCCTACACTGAGCGTGGCCCGACACGCTCTTGGCCGGTTTTATTTTTTTATCTGTTATAAACTAGTACTTGACTGCGATCCCGCCTGATGGTAAGCAGTGATGCAATCGTTGATGGTAAAGCGCACTAGTTTATTAAGAGCCTATTCACTCAGCAATTTGTATTGTAATCATCACGATATCCTTTCAGATCGATCATTACGACAGGTCGTTCCGTACAAAAGGCTCTTTCTGGATTCTTCTGCTCCAATAGCCATGCAATACCCGCGCAACTATCACATAACATGTTTTTACACAAATCAAGATTTTTTTTCTCTTGCATAATTTCAGGCAGAACAATAGCATTGGGACAGTTTACGGGAGTCAGTTTAGATGGTGACGTCTTCCTTAGTATAATGGATGTGCGAAACGAATGGATTTCGGTGAGCATACCTACTACAATTTCGAGTGCCAACTTGATTATATTTTTTTTTTAATCTCTCAAAAGCAGGGGACTATGACGTGTTAAAATGTCAGTCGTTCGTGCTAGAAAGAGGGATGCTACACTACACGCCCTATAGGTATAGCTTCGTCCCTTTAACAGTTCAATTTAGGTCTTAAAATGGATCACGTTATGAACTCGTGGTAGCACCACAGGCCTGAAAAGTTTAAGCGGGATGTGCTAAGGTAGCTCTCGAAATTCAAATATTTAACCTTTTTTTTACAGCTCATAAAAAAAGTAAGCCAGGAAGATAGTGCCTTAGTAATGATACCAAATTATGAGAAAGCGCTGTCCAGTATATTGAGAGAAATACACATATGCCGTAGGTAAGATTTGCTTTATTAATTTTTGGATGGATATCTTGTAAAATTAGACAAATGAAGCCTCAGATACACTAAGGGATAAAATATCCCCTAACACGACTCGCAACGCGTAATCCACGTGACGCTGCAACGTTGCCCAGTGTCCTGCAATTTGCCCTTCAACATTTGTAGGTACATATTCACTAGACGCGGGACAACATGTTGGATAATTTGACAGTGTTGCCTGTCATGTTGAGGGACATTTTGTCTTTTAATGTATCTGAGGCTTTTTTAGTTGTGAAAATCATCCAATGACATCCCCCGCTCTTGGGCGGAGCGGAAGATAGTGTCAGACTTTTATTTATTATATTTTTTTTTACTGCCTAAAAAGCCACTTCTGTTCCTTCGTTGCCTTTCGTACCGGGTTTCGACCCTGCTTTTTTTTCTGCTTAGCCCCTACGATGTATCTGAGGCTAAAGAACCACAAAACTAATTAAGTTCAGCAAAAACATCAATCAGAATTACAACTTTTTTACAAGTTGAGCATTGAAACTCACGTTTAGTATTCTTTTCAGAAAGTTCATGCCAAAAGTGTCTGCACACCAGTACTGCAGCCACTTGAGGCAACTGATCACTTCAATAGGCGATTTTTATGGCAGTGGTAAAAAGTTTCCTGCTGGTGTGCCTGAATCTCTAAAGAAATACGAAATAGTTATTGAACCGTAAGTGTCTTTGGTTACCCGTCTGTCCCAATAATCCAATCAAAGCAGACCAACAAGTATTGGTTCCACATAGAACTAAAAAAAATTAATAATAAATTCCAATCATTTGACCCAGCCATGATAGGTGCGAACTACTTATTACTTTAGTTATTTTCACTATTCAAACAAAAATTAATTAATTTAATTTTGGCGCCCAACATTAGTCAATTTTGGTCCCTCGGTGGGCGCCAAAAGTTTCAATTCTCTAAAGTTATTAGTACGAATATTGAGCGCTGGCTTCAAGTTACGCAGAAGTCAAATATTCGGTCTCTTTAGTGGTGCGACGTGAGACGCAGGGGCGGAGAATGTCAGTGATTGGCTCGCCGCGCCATCGTGTCATAGACGTTACTCGTGATTCGTTCCCTGCCTGCAGCAAGTGCATGTATCTAACAACGACAACGATTGGCTCGCCAATGTATGGAATGCGCAAAGCGATCCCCACTCTGACGCCGAGCGCTCAATATTCGTGCCGATAACTATACTTGACTGTTTTTAGCTATTCATATAAAAATCATGTTACTTTTCTTGTAATTTAAATATAAGAACCGACCAAGTGCGAATCGGACTCGCGCGCGAAGGGTTCCGTACATTATCTAAAACGGCAAAAAAATAATGTTTGTTGTATATGGGAACCCCCTTAGATATTTATTTTATTATGTTTTTAGTATTTGTTGTTATAGCGGCAACAAAAATACAACGATTCAATTGTTTAACTGTCACGGTTCATGTGATTGGTATACAGCCTGATGTCAGACGAACAAACGGACGGACAGCGGAGTTTTAGTAATAGAGTCCCGTTTTACCCTTTGTGTACGGAACCCTGAAAAACACACTAAAAACCATTCATATTTTAGTGAAGCGGGCCCACTAATGGTATCGCCGACGGGTCAGTTCATCACACCATCGTCTTGCCCAGCTGAAGAACTAATCTATTTCATCGCCAAGAATTTGGACGAAGCAACCCTCTTAATGACTGAATACAGCATGTAAGTTATTTTTCCAGCTGAGAAAATTACCTATTTTCACTGTTTGTTTTTTTGTTAAGCAAGCCTTAAAACCGAAAAATAAAATGGCGCCTGACATTTTATTTTTCGGTTATTAAGGCTTGCTTAACAAATAACTCTAAGGCGTTAGCTTATGGTCTGAAAGTTTTGTTTGCGAAAGGATTTTAGTGACGATTGAAAAAAAAAATTAAAATGATATTTATTCCAGAAACAAGCACGTGGAAAAAGCGCTCCACAAAGAAGTTATAAAACGGTTCGGTCTTCTGGACCTGCAGAAGGATGACAGCATCACACCTGCTTACATGATCGAGTGCTGTCAAAGACTACTTACGCGCACGGAGCAGCTACATTCGGTAAATATCAATTTAATTGCGTTTTTGGAGTAAACTTATAGATCAGTTTTATAAATGTCGCAAAAAGTGCGCAAGAAAAACTAGTCCCTCGCACAACTTTAAAGGTTTTAGTAAACTGATTTTGCATTTTGTTTGGACATATACCGTAACATTCACTCCTACGTAAATTTCTGTTTATTTTTGTTCATTATCTACACTAATATAATAAAGAGATAAAGTTTGTTTTTTTGTTTGTAGGAGGTAATCTCTAAAAGTACTGATCCGATTGTTAAAATTTTTTTAAAGACAGAAAGCTGCTTTACTCCTGAGTGACATAGGCTATATTATATGTACGCGGGCGAAGCCGCAGGTAAAAGCTAGTTTATATTAAACTAGCTTCTGCCAGCGGCTTCGCCCACGTGAAAGTCGGTTTTTTGATACAAGATTTGGTTTCAAAATTCACCCCCATAAGAGGGCGAATTTCGGAAATTCCGTTCTTAGCGGATATCTATATACCCTATAAGGAAACTACCTGCCAAATTTTAAGTTTGTAGGGGTTATAGTTTCTGAGATTTCGTGTTTAATCACCGACTGGTATTTCGCTTTTACATTTATGATTAAGATTATAAACAACAGTCAAAAGTAATCATTTTCTGAAAACATCATCAAAATTGGTTGTTAAATGAAGCAGCAATTACCGTTTTGAATATTGATATGAGCAAAAGTGAGAGCGTGGTAGAAATATCACGCTATCTCTTGTACACACGTAACCTAATGGAAGTAACGTCGCACACTTCAGTTTGTGCATCCTTTTCAACTGTTAAGTTTCCCCTTCCACCTTTGATAGTAGTTTCTAACTGAAATGCCGCCTAGCAGCTTAGGACTTAGTGGAAATTCAGTTTGGATCCAGTTTTGTTTAACACCAATCTTCAAAACCTGGAGCACAAATGTAGGGTAGCTAGCCTTTCGGTATTTTATAGGATGCATTTTGGAGTGTGCGCAGAAATTACATGACTTGTTTCCGCCATCACCATCGGACAACCCTATATACGGCGAATGTTTACCCTTACGTTGTTGACACCTACGGTCCGGACTAAGCGTCTTGCCTCGTCGTTTATATCGCATGCATTCGAAGGACTGGAACAATTTTTCTCCAGCGGTCTTCCCGTCTGGTTTAATTTAGGTGTCTTTAAAGCTAGATCCTTTAAGCTCTTGTGCGCCACCAACGATTGCATCGCTCTTGGGATCGCAATCAAGCACTAGTTTAGATAAATATAAAAATACCTTCCTTAATTTAGAATATATTAAAAATCTATTTTTGATTTTGGATAAAGTTACTTTTTTTACATAATTTAAAAATTTCAATTAGGTGACACTTTAAAATACGGTACATTATCCCTGTAATGCATTTTCTGACCATAAGCCGCAGCAACGCTAAGCAGCCGTATAATCGTAAGTTATTCGTGTTGTTATCAAGGCAGCCATATTGCCTCGATAACACCTTAAATGTCCCTGACCCATTTGTCTTGGATGCATACAAAAATTCTTATTTAAATATTTTATTTGTTTCAGAAACTTCACGGAACAGTCCTCTACATAACCCATTACTACTCTGTTTTATCTGAAGGGATATTATGCATACCTTGGAATTTTCAATCGTAGTTTGAGTCTAGAGAGTAACTAAATGCCTTGGGAAGTGTAAATAATAATGTAGATAACATATAGATCAATCAATTTATTTTTGTTATAGAATATAGATACTAGGATCTTCCATTACTCGAATCTAGTTGGATGTAGGTATATAAGAACATGCTGATAAATATATTTTTATACACGCTAATAAGTATCAATTAAAATGGCAAAAATATATACAAACATTATGAATGCGAATTAAATTAAAATTATTTACAGTGCATTATTTAAAAATGTGGTGTTACAGTAGCAAATTGGAATTAAAATAGAATTTCATAATTACATACTATGACTACATAGCTAGTTCAATAAACAGCTTTATGTATTTGATGAAAACGTATATGAAGATAGAATTGATAACGGTAAATAAAATGATGTACAAATATCAGTGCTTTTTATTTTGTTGTACTATGATGAGCTTGTTCTTCTCCTTCGTTACTTTGGCCACGGGCAGATTTGTCGCTGGCATGAGCTGTCGCAGATTTTGACTAGGTATTACAGGCGGCTGAAAACGAAAATAAATTATCATAGACTGCATACTATTGGCAAAAAAACAACACTCACATAAACTCCCTCACCGCGTCTGTCTGTTTGAACGCGATGATAGAGTTCATCGCGTTCATACAGACAGACGAACGGAAGAACGGATTTTCATGCATTTTTCAGAAATAGACAGTGATTCATGAGGAAGGTTTAGGTAGAACACATGCATGAAACTGGCGCGGGTCGCTAGTAAATGTATATAACAGGGAATCGCGAGTCCCGCACGCCCCGCACTTAGTCGCCGCTCACCGCGGGAAGGTTGAATGGGCCGTAAGGCGGTTATCACACTGCCACGCACCACGCAGTGTAGCGCGTGTTGAATAGTTCAATATAAGCTTGTAAAAATTTAATATGTTTTAGTAAAGTGTTTACGATTCTACAAATGTTCCAAAAATCGTGTTCAATGAATGACTACAGAAAGGACCATTCTAAATAACTTACCGGGGGACACCGCGCAAGCTGCTTCATACGATCCACCAATCGCATGGCGTCGTCCGATGTCTCCGAATCAGTCGTCATGCCCAAAGAGAGCGCCCTCTCCGCATTGCCGCCGTCCAGACATCTATGGAATGATTGAAAGTGCCTGAAACAATAAATATTAATCATAACGTTATTGCCTTAAATATTCGTCAAACTGGCAAGATGGTTATGTCGTCTTTCTTCTTATATATATGTATAATTTCAACATTATTAACATCATCATTTTAGCCGAAAGACGTTCACTGTTGGACATAGACCTCCCCCAAGTGTCGCCACTATAAATGAATCTGTGCGTCTCGCATCCGTCGGATTCCCGCAACCTTTGCCATGACATCCATCCACAAGGAGGCCTGACTACGCTACGTCTTCCGGTACGCGATCGTCAGTCCAGAACCTTTCTGCCCCAACGGCAATCTGTTCTGCGAGCAATGCGCCCTGCCCATTGTCACAGTTTAGCAACTTTAACAATACCACTAATCATCATCATCAGAGCCGAAAGGCGTCCACTGTTGGACACAGGCCAGGCCTCCCCCAAGCTTCGCCACAACGATCGTTCCTGTGCGTCACGCATCCATCGGATTCACGCGACCCTGACCAAGTCATCGGTCCACCTAGTTGGAGGTCTTCCAACACTGCGTCTTCCGGTACGTGGTCGCCACTCCAGAACCTTTCGTCCCCATCGACCATCTGTTCTGCATGCAATGTGCCCTGCCCATTGCCACTTAAGTTTAGCGATTCTTCGAGATATGTAGGTAACCTTGGTTCTCCTGTGGAAATCTTCATTTCTGTTGTGATCACGCAAGAAAACTCCGAGCATAGCCCTTTCCATCGCCCTTTGGGTGACTTTAAGTCTTCTTATGAGGCCCATTGTAAGTGACCACGTTTCGGAGCCATAAGTCATCACTGGCAACACTCACTGGTCGTAGACTTTCGTCTTGAGACACTGTGGTATATTGGACGACAAGACACCGCGCAGCTTCCCGAACGCCGCCCAGCTGAGTCGGATTCGACGATTGACCAGTTTCTCGAAGTTAGACCTACCCAACTGTGCCGTCTGTCCCCAGGTAAACGTAATCATCCACAACTTCGAGTATAGTCTCCGATCTTAATAGGAGTGGGCGCTACATGGATGTTAACCATAACTTTGGTTTTGTCCATGTTCATAATAAGTCCCACTCTTCTACGAAGCTCTACCGAGGTTACCGAGCATTGTACTGAGTGCCTCCGTAGTCTCAGCCATGACTACTATCTCGTCGGCAAACCGAAGGTGAGTAATGTACTCGCCGTTGACATTAATGCCTAGTCCTCTCCATTCCAGAACCTTGAAGACATCCTCCATTGCGGCCGTGAACAGCTTCGGAGAAAAGACGTCTCCCTGTCTCACACCTCATTATCAATACCACTATAATTTTGTAATTATTTACTGATTTATTAGTGTGCTCGAAGCTTCTTGCACATTCTTATCATAGAGATTTACGCTTTGTGAAGCTAGTTTTTCTTTTTTGTTGGTCAAAAAAAAGATTAGGTCTTTTTTGTGACCTTGACAATTTAAAAGTGCCTGTAAATGGTTTATTTGAAAGTCTTTGAATTTGAGTTTGTGATCAGTGTAATAAGGCAGTGGCATCCAAAGACTGGAACTCTAAGGCAAGTTTTAAAACGGGAAGAGAAAGAGAGACAGATAAAATTGTTGCCAACGCTGACTGAAACTGGCACAGGAGCGAAAAAAATAATGAAAATATAGGCTCAGCAGTAGGTGACTGCTGTACAGACTGCTGTGGATGATGACGAAGTAGGTAATTCCAGTTATGTGATGATAGAAGCCACTAGAAAATGACACTAGTAGCATTTCAAATATTAGACGTTTATTGAAAACAAAGCGTTTGTTTTACCTGGAATGAGCATGTGGTCTGAGCCGTTGTGCATGTCTCCAAGCGGCCGCTGCCCGAGCGCGCCACACTGCCGCCTCTTCGCTGGCTGAAGCCACGCCTGCTTCGAGCGCTGCACACGCGCCACGTAAATCCACCACCTTAGGTCAAACGTCGTCACAAAATTTATATGAGCCATTCCGAAATCTACTATATAAAAATAAGTCGGGTTTTCCTTCCTGACGCTATAACTCCAGAACGCACGAACCGATTTCCACGGTTTTGCATTCGTTGGAAAGGTCTCGGGCTCCGTGAGGTTTATTAGAGTAGAGTAGGGAAGGGTAGAGTAGAGTAGGGTATAGTAGGCTGAAGTAGGGAAGAGCCGGAGCGAAGCCGCGCGGGCAAAAGCTAGTGAACCTACAAAAATTTGAAACAAAATTGCTTTTATGATAACAACAAAGACATTTATTACTAGCTTTTGACAGCAGCTTTGCCCACATGAAAGTTTGTAAGACAAACATCCCCTTAGGGGCTGCATTATGGAAAATGCTTTCTTAGTGTTCGCCTTCGTCATAGAAGGAAACCTTGTGCATAATTTCACGTTATTAGTCCTAGAAGTTTTGGCTGTACGTTGATAGGTCAGTCAGTCAGTTTCTCCTTATATTTAAATAGATTGCTTACAAGCAATCTATTTAAATATGTTTTTTGATCGTTCACTATGGCACTTGGGGGAGGCCTATGTCCAACAGTAGACGTCTATCGGCTCAAGTTCGGGACATTCCTGTTCCAAATTAAAGCGGAAGTGACGCCCGGGTGTCGCCACTGTGCGGAACGCCCGGAGGACGGAGAACACGCCGAGCCTTGGTTGAGGCTATGGTCCGGAGCAAGGAGGAATAGCAGGCGGTCGCCGACTTCTGCGAAGCAGGAGGCCGACCACATCAGGCAACGGCGCTCTCTACCGCCACCGGGATTCCGATCCCGATTTCTAGCCACCGTAGGCGTGGGCTTGCGGACAGTGAGCAATGGGTAGCTCGCTGTCCGGCCGTCCGGTAACTGTCAGCAGGGGCCCAGCCGGGTCGAAGCCTACTGGGGCCAGGGTTATCCGAAAGGGAACTCGAGCCCCGGTATGAAGGCTTGAAGGAACGGGGTGAGTTTTTTAGTCAATAAGAGTCTGACACTATCTCCCGCTCCGCCCAAGAGCGAGGGATGTCATTGGATAATTTTCCTCACCAAAAAGAAACAAAAAAACGTCTATCGGCTGAAATGATGATAATGAATATGTTTTTTACACCTAAGTATACAACGCACAAATAATTCATATATTCTATTGGATTGACAGTCTGTTACATCATCGGACTACTAAACGTATGCGCTACCGGTTTATGGTGGACATCTCGTAGTCAGAAAACGTTTTTTAAACACATTAATAAATTGTCAATACAGCTAAAGTGTGCAATTCCCTGCCAGATTTTGTGTTTCCTAAAAGCTACAACTTGGGCTCTAAGTCAAGAGTCATCATCATCATGTTCCCTACCTTTGCCCCGTGTGTATAACATACACATGATTTTTTCTGCCATTCATTCCTGTCACCCGTCACTTTTTTTTTAAGGTGGGAAATCATCTAATGACTTCTCCCCCTCTATGGTGGAGCGAATATGGATGAATATAGTATGTTGCAACTCGAGTCTTAACTGCCAGTTCCTCTCCACGACTGTCGCAACCACGCGCGTCGCTAGTTCGGCCGCCGCTAGGTACGACTTCCCTTGTGCCAGGACCAGCATGTCGTCAACGTAGTAGACAACACTGACCGCTGGGGAGATCGCCGAACTTTTCAGTCGTTGTCGCCAATTTTAACTTCCCCTAATATACCTACTCGTTTCCCACTTTATCCATTCTCGTTACACCACACATACCTACATCTCAACATTCTTATATTCGTGCAGTGCAGAAAGAATTTATTTTAAATAATTCTGGATGACTTTATTTCATTAGACTTATACTAGTATTTATAAAAATGCAAGCTGTTTATGTGGTAAAATATGAACAGAATAATGGTATTGCGTAAACGAAAATTTCACGTTATAACACTCGCCACCCAAGATAACACATGGTAAAATCGTTAAATTACAGAGAATGATAAGCAACACCGTGGAAATTATGTACCTACGAGCATTACAGGCAGTTCAGTAATAGTCAAGTTTACTTGTAAATCGAAACAAGTGTGTTATTCGCCTTTTTACTGTAGGTAAATAAAACAATGACTTTTTCACTGGGTTTTGTAAAAAATGTAGAGTATTATTTACCTTTTGGAAATATCTATAAAGTAGAGTTTTCATCTCGTCATGCGATAGTTTATCAAGCCGCGCCATCAACATTTGCTCCCCTCTACTTCTAGAGTCCTTGTTGTCTTGAGAATCTGACAAAGACGCTGATGGTGATTTGCCACAAATTAAATTATTTTTGTATTCTATTGCTGTGTCGATAGCCTCTATAGCTTCCTCGCATTCCAATAGTTTGCGCTCCTAAAAAGCAATAACAATTAGAGAAAATACAAGTAGATTTAATAACAAAAGGATACATGCATTTTCAATTATGATATGAGTTGTCACCTCAGAATCTGAAAGAGATTTGTATATTTTTCTCTTATGTCCTAAACTACACCTCTGTTCATGCAAGCATTCTCTGGTCTTTCTCAAGTTTTTAATTTCTTTCCTCAACAATAACTCTTTTTCTTTAGACATTTCTAAGGTCTCCAAATCATTAGTCTTTTCCTTCAAAATACTATCCAATTGTGTAATTCTATGAGTAAAATGTTTTAGCGAGGTTGTTTTCCTGTCTTTAACATCTATTGATGTGTCTGAAAGTTCATCTAGCTTTAATTTATCTTTGACAAGCTCTACATCTAATGTGTTTTTACGTTTTTCGTCTTTCTTTATCTGTCGTTTGATTTGTTCAATTTGTTTTTTATAAGTTTTAAGATTTGTCTCATGTCGTTTTATTTCTCTCATAGTATCTTGATCAATTAAACTTGATTCTATCTTATCAGAATAATGTTTGTTTTGTGTATGACACATAGATTTAGATAAGTCATTTATCAGTCTCTCTTTGGCTATACAAAGATTTATCAGTTCTTTTAACTGTGACTGGCTGCTTCCAATTTCCTTTGAAAGTTTTCTAGCCAGTATTTGTTTTTGAGTATATTTTTCTTTAGTCATTTTATACTTTTTGCATATTTCTTCAGTCTTTGGAGAGTCAATCATTTTGAGTAGTTCCCTCTCAATTAATTTAGGTTCTGGATCAACATCCTTTTTGTGAGATTCTATGAGTATCTTTTGAGATTCAGGTGAGATTGCTTTAGCTGCAACTTTCCTTAGTAGCTCTAACTCTGCTCCTGACAAACTTTCACCAGGTTGTATGGTTCTTCTTCGTCCAGAATTTGACTGGGATGTCATAACAGGCAAAGATTGTGATCCACTTAGTTCTGATATTGTAATATCATCAGAGTCAATGTGATTTAAATATTCTTCACATCTATCAGCAAAGAGTTGGTCATTTTTTTCTCTAAAATATTCCATGAACTTTTCAAGTTTATCTTGGAATACTGTGTCAGAATGAGTATCTTCTTCTGAGTCTGAGTCTACATCTGACTCACTTGGTTCACTTGGTTCTGTATCTTCAGCTATTCTTGGCAGACCTTGCTTTATGTTTGAATCCTTATTGTCAACACTGGCATCATTATTCAGACATTCATCACATTCAGCCTTTAAAAACAACCATTCACTGACTTGGTTGATATCAGCTTCAGACAAAGACTTGGATTGAAGAATTTTATTGAAAAGTCCCTCAGCGTTTGAAACCAATTTAATCCACTGAGTTGTAGCAAATTGTAAATTAAAATTATTGTCTGCATGTGGTAAAACTGACTTGTCTGTGTAAACAGGAGTATTATTATCAGCAAATAGGTTAACAGTAACAAAGTTCTTGATACCCCTGCAGCATAGACACAAGTTTAGGGTTTTCAAAGTGTCTTGATAGTCCTCAGGTTCTGCACTTATGCATCCAATTACCCAAGTAAAAGCTCTGCCTCCAAAGGAGTCTCTAAGCATTGCGGTGAGAATACATTGATCATAATTTATTTGCTTTGGTGGATTACCAGCAAGCAGTTCCTTTATTATGTTCTCTAGAGCAAATAGTCCAGGCTCTGGGTATGCAGCAAGATCACAGAAACTGGCAGTGGACATTCTATGATTAAGTACTCCATTAGTGCTCACCCACTTCTGTTCCACACTGACAGTGAACACCGTGTGATTGTTACCTTGACACCTCTGCCGCCAACCCAGCTGTAGATACTGAAAAGCTTCCTCAACATTACAGCATCTCACCAGGCCAGCTCCCAACACATCAAATATGTTGTTGTTGACTACTTGCATCCATGTTATGTGTAGAATGAATTCTCTCTCTGGCATTTGGTTGAGCTTGTGGAAAATTTCAGACAAGAACCGAGGTACAATACCTTGGTCACATTCACTGTGGATGCATTCAAAACCTAAAAGAGTAAAAAGTATTAATATTCATTCTTTGGTCTGTTACATGCAGAAAGATCATGACATTCCATTATTGCAATTCCTTAAGTTTAAGACAACTTTTTTTATTTCATGCTGCCTGTGATAATTATCTGGTTAGAGATGTAAATAATGTTTTAAAATTGAAAAATCCTGACCAAGAGTCAGATATTAGCAAAGTACAGGCCTTTAGCTTTTCTTTTTTTTTTGGTACTCGTACTTGGCTGGCCTGTCTGGTAAGGGGAAAAAAAGACAAGTCTAGATAAAACAGACAGATGTTAACCCTGTGGAACTCAAATTTATGTAAGTTTCACTTTAAAACTAAGGTATTTTTACAATCAATAAAATTTAAATAAAACAAGTTTGACTTGGCACTGACCTGGGCCAAACAATGTGTAAGTTTTGCCTGTCTTGGCCTGCCCGAATACGACGACTGAAGTGTCGCAACCATCCAGAAAGCAGTTGATTTGTGGTATCATGAACGAGTTGAAGAGATTCGCCTGAGTACAATCCACGGGCAAAGCCCTATTCACGTGAAATGTTTGCCCACTCTCAGTAATTACTATTTGGGTCACAGGGTTGCTAAATATACACTGCGATGAGTCCTCGAGGTTTGGAGGCTTCAGCCTTACAGCTATTTGCACTGGGATATCCATCTTTATGAATGCTTTCTATCTTGTCAACATAACGTGCGAAATATTAACACCATACTCTATAAACGATAAATAGCTTTATTGCCGCCAATTATACCACATGAATTTATAGTTTTGTCTTAAATAATAAGGTTTACAATATATTGATTTTAGAACTTCATAAATAATTAATAAAAAACACAACAGGACAGCTTTCATTTACTACAACAATCGACACAATAATTCAGTATTGCCAACTAATTTGTTAGTGGAAGGAAGCATTCAAATTCGATTTAGTAATGTTGGTAAAATATCGATAATATCTGTATGAAAACAATATTTATTACGAATACTTTTTTAAAATAATTTGACTTTTTGTGTAACGGTAATAATACTTATAATTCACTTAGGATCAAGGAACTTGTATACCCTACGAAAGGTATAGATAGATTATGAAATGTGTGAGTTTTGTGAGGAATAAAATAGAGTGATGGTTGTGTAGCGCTAATCTCACAAGCAAGTCTTAAGTTAAAGCAAAGCCGGAAGATTGTTATTTTTAGTAGAAATTATCAAGGAAAGTATGGCAGGACTGTTAGACCCTGCGTTTCGAATTGCGCCAAAAGTGATTATATCGCGAATCCGACCAAATTTAATAGCCACAAAATATAAGGGCTATTGAGTTTATTTGTGACGTTGCGCGTTGGTTGGATTCGCAATATTATCGCTTTTGACGCAATTCGGAAAGCAGGGAAAATCTGCCAGTGTCAAGTGACAAGACAAATCAAAAATCTTGGACAAATGTCATTTACATTGTGATCTGTGATGGCAGAGATGCATTCTCATGTCATTATTTTCGATTTTCAAATTTTTTTAATATAATTTTGTTACTGTCTGAGAAATATATCTTCCAGCATATTATCTGATGAGAAGACTTGTTTTTGTATTATTTATTATTCACGTAACAGGGTCACACTCAAATTACATCCTAATTTGATGAATTGATTTGCTATCGTATCTTGGGAAAGAACAGACAGATAATGTGATAATACCATTCTATTAAAAGGCTGTGTGAGAGGGTTCGTCTTTTAGGACTCTTCCAGGCTTTAAATATATTCTGGGATTGTTCAACATCATGGAGATGGAGACTGTTGGCGACATTGGGTTAGGCCTGCACGAGCCTCCTAAATATGGCTTAAAATTACCGTTGGATCATGAATATCCCTTACAAAGTAAGCAAATAATCATACCAAGAGCGAACCAAGTCTTTGACATGATGCCATTAACAGCAAGGTAAATATTTTTTTTTACAAAATAATTGTGTCTTTGTTTTATTTAGATAATTCTTGTACAACATTTTAAAATTCACATGATGATTAAGGTAAATTTATTCCACAAATTGTTTTTACATCTAATAATTAGTTGGTGTTATTACCAGTTTGATGATGGGCACATATTTCAAATCTTGAACCTTTACAATTTCTTACAGGTATTTGAAATATTACATAGGCAAGAAGTGGAATAAGAAGCGTCCTATAATGGATTACATTAACATGATATCAGCTCAAAGGATGTACGGTAAGTTTTTTTTTATTCTGCAGTGGATTTTAGCAGTAAATCTGCTTAAATCTGCTGGATGTAGTTAAGGGTGAAAGTTGCGTTTGGACCCTATTTTCAGCCTTAACCTTTCAGATACCGTCAATTTGAGACAATATTAAGACAATTAGATGCGTGAACGCCATCATTCGCTTGGGGTTTAATGAATACCACCATTTCACAAAAGAAGTCAAATAAATCTTTTTAGATTTGAATAATAGAAAAACAACAAAATGCAAAAAAATAAAACATTAACCTTTCAATTGTGAGAATTACAGACACAATAAAAAGACAATGGGTCGAACGGAACGGATCGGAACGATGGCGTTCGCTTGGGGTTTAATGAATTAATATTCAAAAAGAAAATTAGAAATGGACACTTTTCTCTTATTAGAAGAAAATACTGACAGCTAGTATGCATGTTTAGCCCTAGATTGCTCATGTCATGAGCATTTTACCACCATCAGAATCTATGCATTATTATTTTTAAAACTTTAACTCTTTGAATGCCGTAATTAGAGACACAATAGAAAGACAATTGCTTATGTCGAACTGTGTAACATAAGACATTCAAAAGGTTAAGAATTAAAGTACTACACTTGTTTTTTTTTTCTAAGTTCTGTAAATGTAGGCACATTTTAATATCTCAAAGATTCTTCTAATATCATTTTCCTGTACCTATGCCAGTCAAGGAACTGGCCTTTGGAGACTCATCTAAAAAATCCACCCTGTATATAAACCCAGGAGCCATGAAATAATTTCTGAAAAAGAAATCCATGCTACTAGACCTCAAAAGGCAACTGATGGAACATAAGTGGGTTTTTGTCGGTAAAACTCTGACACAACCTCCCACTCCATCTTAAAACAGGAGAAGTCATTAGATGACTTCCCAACTCCCAGAATAAATAACTAAGGACAAGAATTAGGTTGAGAAGAAGAAATACACTACCTTTTGATGGTATTCCAAATAAATAAATGCTTTACAAGATTTCTTTTCTATACTTTTGCAGTTTAAAAAGCAAACTTTTGCACTCATGCTATTCAAATTTAAGTAAATTGTGAATTTCTAATTAACATTCTCACATACAGATTCTAGTCATACATACATGTGGTTTTTGTCATGCCAAAACTAATAATAGAAATTAGGAACATGGTAACATGTATTTACCTAACAATATAAAATTCTAGATTATCCAAACAACTTGTCTTAAGTCTGCTTTTAATGTTTGCCAATTTATTTGATAATGACTTTGTAAGAGTCAATGGTTTCTTGTCTTATATCAGTGAATAATAAGTGACTGTATAAAATTTGAATACCTACTAAGGGACACTTATTTATTTATTTATAACATATTGTACACCAAGATATAAATATGAGCCTTATATTTAAAAAAAAAACATAAAATTGGCGGCCTTATTGCATTGACTAATTAAGCATAACTTTAGGTGCTTCTTCACCCAAAACACTCATCATGCAACACTACAAATTCAAGAATTGCAACTTGTTATGGTTACCTACCTACTCTTTAGATTTCTCCAACATCCAACGCACTTGAACTATTTCACTAATTTTGAAATAATCTGTGACCTCAATTATTGGTGTCAAGAGTTATTTCAAAATAAAGTATAAAAAACAGTAGTATTTTTACTACTATTTCGTTTCTTTTTTTTGCGTAAATTACAATGTCAAATTAATATTGCTGCCATCCTCTAACTAAAAGCAGCTAAGTACTTTTTTTTCTAAGTAACTTAGCTGCTTTTTAGTTAGAGGACGGCAGATTGCTGCTCTGAGTAAATTGATTATATCATTGACAATGTCAGATCATTGTAAAAAAAATCTTGCCATTTTAATAGAGGGCAGTATATTAATGTACAGCTTCAAATCGAATCTGAAATGCATGTATTGTTAAAGACACCACTGAACCACACCACTGCCGAGTCAGGAGCGATGGTATATTGTGTAATAAAACAATTCATTAAAATTGGAAATATAGTTTCAATTTTTAATGATATTGCTGCGATTGGTAGAATACATAAGGGATTCGTAAAACATAATCCATTACACCAAAAATAACTAAATTAATAAGATGGTATAGTGCAAGTGAAAGCTCCTGTTAGTGAGCGCCTTCAGAAAGAAAAACATCTCAAAGGACAAAGACGAACTGTTGTCTTTGTGTTTTGAGAACTTTTTTTTTTATACTGATATAGTGCATCTCATTTTGTCTGTTATTTCCATGTGCCAGTAAAAATTTGTTCTCCCCCTTGACTTATTTAAGTTGTTAACCAATTACTGTAATACCTGTTGTATGAACTTTCCTTTTTTCTCTGTGAAATCTTCAAATAAATCCTCTCTCTCAGTAACTGGGGCGAGTCCACTCGCCCCAGTTACTGAGAGATATTTACTGACAAAATACAGGCAGATATTTACTGACAAAATCAGTACAGTGGCACTTTGCTTTGCACCACCACAGAAAATCTTTCAAACAATCCTGCCCTGGCATATGTGATTATACACCGTTAAATTTTAATCGTTTTAATCCCGTGGAGGGTCGATCCAATGACCTGGAGGTAGTTAGTACGCAACGCCGACTACTACCTACAAGTCATTGAATTCGCTCAGCTGATGTTTTCTTAAAGAAATTAATTGTGTCTTATAGAACTTAATACATGTTAAATTAATACGAGTTATTAAAAAAAAGGTACTTTATTTTTTAATTTTATCTTATAAATCGATATTGTTTCATGTACCGGATCGACCCTCCATGGGATTAAGACGATCAAAATTTAGCGGTTTATAAGCTTCAAATATTTATTCAATCACCTATGCTGCACCTGAAAACTGGAAGAATTTATAATAGCTACTTGTGTAAATACAATATTTATGTATTTTATAGGCTGTCCTATTGGAGGTATCGGTGGTGGGACTATAGGCAGAGGGTACAAAGGCGAGTTCTGTCGCTTCCAGCTAAGCCCGGGGATATATGAGTATGTCACAGTGCCAGAATGTCAGTTCATTGTGAACATCAGAAATGGCAACAATGAAACTATTTACCAGTCAGTTTTGTCAACATATAAGTAAGTTACTCATATTCTTCCATAATGCTAGTGCTAATATAATTTGCATGCTTGCATGAACATTTTAGCATCAAAAAACCTTAAATCTTGTTTGTGCTAATTGCTATGTAGGTAACTGTCTTAATTGTTTCATAGGTAGTTGTTTATTTATCTAGCGAACTTTAGTCACTAAAATGCTGTATAAGTTCATGGTTCTTTAATCTTATCAATTAATTAATGTGACAGGTAAAGATTTATTTAGGTAATTACTTTATAAGCATTTGTTAAATGATAAGTTATCAGGTAGTAAGTTCCACCTGTGCGTGATAGCGCGTTTATTAAAAATTCACAGATCCGCAATGTGTGATGGAAACCAAATATATATATATATAAAAATGTTTATTTTTATCCTAAACCAGCTGTCAAAAAAATCATGCTTCTGCCAAATTTTCTGAAATCATTCCCCCGATGAAACTCTTTCAGACTATTAAGAACATTTTTGTAACAATATAGCCATAACTGTGCTGCCATCCTAAAGTCATAGCTTACCAATGAAAATCATTTCATTGTTATTTAGACACCCGTGTCTCAGACATCGATCGAATAGATTGCTGACCACGCAGAAGTGGAAAGTTAGTCGGTCAAAAAAAAATCTCTAGATCTTGTTACACTATTTTTTAATAATAATATTTTTTTAAATATAAAACAACAACAATATGGTCCACTTTGTTAGTAAGTTTAAAATTATTTAAAAATAGTGTTAGTAATACACAAACAAATATACAAAAATAAAAATATATCTAAATATGTCTACCTATACATAGTTTATATTCTTAACTTTCTTTTTAGCAAACCAAGGAAAGCGCCATCAACTTGGGAATGGAACTTAAATGGAGCAGATTGTGAGTACACAGCACTATACCCACGCGCGTGGACTACATACGACCTCAGCAAGTATGGAATAAAGCTAGTTTGCAGGCAGATCTCACCTGTCATACCTCATAATTACAAGGTAATTTTAACAATAGACCATTTGAGTCATGATTTGAGTCATAATTATTATGATTTTAGATTTCTGTTGTGAACGAGAGTGATGATGATTCGAGTTTCTGATCTACAAGCTAATATGCGATCAGGTTTCCCCAACAGCATTAAACTGATTCTATGCAATGCATGCAGATTATTCTGTCAAACAAAGTCTTAGATAGAGGAGATAGCTCATCTACTTCTAAGCTGCCAAGTGGTCGCTGGATTCAGGGCAAAGTACTTTGAGAACCCAGGTACCCTCCGCGACATGATCAATACACTGCTGGCCTTCCTTGAGGAACCGGGGTGTATCGAAAGACATATTTGTACGCAGAATACGCGTTTACTCAGAGAGTTGCGGACATCAGCCTGACGTAAATACAAATGAAGCTTATCCTCTCAATGTATTTTCCTTGTTTTCTATTAGAGATACACAAATGTTCCTTATGTCTCGTATGCGTAACCATGCTCGCCCACTTGTGTTGGCAGGCGAAAAAGACCCGATGAGCCACAAGCACTCTTGCTTGTTGTGCATATTTTCCTGTTTTCTTTATTATTATTATTATTTTTAATGTTTGAGTCATGCTCGACGTCTCTACTGCATCCTACGCCTTCAGCCATTCATTATTCCCTTTTTATAACATGACTATTACTTTTTTTTTGTTAAAAATAAATATTTGTTTACAGGACAGCAGTCTGCCATGCGCAGTATTTGTATTTACAGCTATTAATGTTAGCAATGAAAAGCGAAATGTTAGTATTACTTTTACATGGACCGAAGTACTGGGGGGCGCCCACAGAAAGAAAACTATTGGTTGGTATACGTTTGATCTTTACTAGAAAGTAAAATACTTGACATGTGCAGTTCAAAAAATACTTTGGTGTAGATGAATGCCTAAAAGATTGTCACTTCTTTCAGCTAAACTGGATTTAGAGAGATATTCAGAGGAGAACACGTGTGGCGTTACCCTAGAACAGAAAATCGCTGAGACTCCTTGCACATTCACCATAGCCAAGAAGAAGGATGAAAACGAGACCATCCACGAAGGTTATTGTCTATGGAACGCCGCGAAGACATCGGGTTTCGTGTGGGATTGCCTCAAGAGAACCGGCACGTTAACGCCAGATCCGAGCCTAACTCCGCCGCCTCCCAAAGTGCCAGACAAGGACAAAACAAGAGAAGAGAAAGAAAAAGAGAAGAAAGAGAAAGACAAGGAGAAACAGAAGAAGATTTACAAATGTAATTGCTGCCTTCTTAATCTTTTTTTTAGCTTGAATGAATAACCCGTACGTAATAATACTTTGGGGAGCGGAGATAATCATTGTAGGATTCATTTCTACGAAAATACTCTTTTTAAAAAATCACTCGCGCCTTCTTCCTTTACCGCCATTTTAATTTCTTCTAAGTCTTTAATTTTAAAACCGAATTAGTGTTTGTCTTATTTATGACTAGATGACTCGACAAACTTCGTACCGCCTAACAGTCAATGAATGTGGTATAATATCTTTCGATATAGTCAACCGATTACGATGAAACAAAGCCTAGGTAATATACATAATAAATTATAATGCATAAAAGTTTTAGATTTATGATATGTTTAGATGTACCATTAGTTTTAAACTCTCTAAAAAGTACTGATAAAAGAGACTGTAGGTGCTACTATAGTAGACGTTTGGGGGAGCCTACATCCAACAGTGGACTTCTTTCGAATGAATAAATAATGATCACGATAGTACCTATAACAAACTTTGCTATTTACAGGTGATTCAGTAGCACTTTCGAGTGTTATGTCTTTAGAACCAGGAGGAACGGATTCTACTGAGTTTTGTCTTGTCTGGGACATGCCTATTGTAAAATATAAGAAGGACACAAAAATACATAAGAGGTAAACTATCTTATTAAATTTTTTTCTGAAATACCTACCAGATTAGTTGTAATCACTTTTATAATCACCAATTTTATTCTTACAGATTTTATACGAAATATTTTGGTACCGATGGTATCGCCGGTGCCAGCATAGCTGCGTACGCGCTTAAAAATTATAAAAATTGGGAGAAACTGCTTTCAGAGTGGCAGGACCCTATCTTTAATAATAGGTAAAATTTTACATCCATTATTTTTTAATTGTTTATGTTAACAGTATAATAATGTACTTAAAATTAAGCTACCTTCTGAACACACCTGGCCACAATACATGCTGTACACGCAAGTGTCACATTTGGTAGCTTTCAGTGTTGTAAGCAACAATACTCAGAAGAACACTGTCGCTGTTCAGCATCTAACTCAGAAGTGAACCGGATCTTTTTCAATGATCGCAAAGAAGTCATCTAAGGCCTTATCACGAGCTCTTAAATCGATCCGTTTGACTACCTAAACTGAACTGTTAAAGAGATGGAGCTATATTGATTGTATAACTGCATCGCTCTTTTCGCCCACACGCCTGACATTTTAACACGTTATGGTAAGGACCCTGTACAGTGCGTTACACTTAAGAAGTTCCTTCGCCGTTATGTTGGCAATACGGAAAAACAGTGTTGCTATATTTTTAACAATGAAACTGAATATTAAAACTGATATTTCGTTACTTTTAACAATTGCCTTAATTTTTTTTTATTTCTTCGTTGGGCTCCATTTCGATTGTCCTGCAATTCATTCAAATAACAAACACGCCACACCTCTCCATTATTTCTTAAATACATTTTAGACCTGCTTTTTTGTATAAAATCCCATTCCCAAGTGTTGCAACTACCGTTAAAATCGATATCGTTTCGCATTTCGGGCAACAATTTTACTAGAGTAGGCAACTCTTTTTTTATTCTCTTATTTCTGTAGACAGACAGAGGAGCCAACATTACAGCGAAGGAACTTCATAAGTGAAACGCACTCTACGCGCTACGTGGCAGCGACAGAAGTCTCCTAAAAGCTTCCGTAATAAAGCATGTTAACCCTTTAACCGCCGCTCAAATAACTCTTCTATCTCGTATAACTCTTCAATCCCCATAGGTGTCAAAAGAGCGAACGAGATGGAGCATTTAGATGAAATAAACGCGAGAATATTTGTCAGATATATCCGATGTTAAAAGGTTAAGCAAGTTCCAATATTTATAAGTTTTAACCCGTTTATTTTTTCCACAGTAACATACCAGACTGGTTGAAAAGTGCCTTAATGAACGAGCTTTATTTTGTCGCTGATGGCGGCACAATTTGGTTTGACGTCCGTGACGAGTTTCCCGAAAACGATCCTAGGTAATCATCAGTTAGATTTCAGTCAGTGGCGAAACTATGCTGGCTGGTAAAATGCTATGGGTCCCCCGTTCCGAGAGACCCCGAGCTCAGCAGAACGAACCCAATTTACTTTACAAAATTTACTAAAATTAGATAACAACGTAAAGATTTCTCTGGGGCCCCATCCACTAAATTTGCCATGGGCCTCAGTTATAGTTACGCTGTTGATTTCAGTATACATTTATGATAATTCACATTAATTAGATTTCAGTACACGTCAGGTTTATGGCTGTGTTAAACGAAGTGTTAAAGGTCTTATTTGCTCGCCTTTAATTTGCTAATTTTGTTCTAGGCATGACTTTGGGTTGTTCGGGTATTTAGAAGGTCACGAATATAGAATGTATAATACGTATGATGTACACTTTTATGCTTCTTTCGCGCTAGCTCAACTATGGCCTAATTTACAAGTAAGTAGATATTAGCTTCCTATATAATAATATGGTAGTATTCTCTATATTTTCATTTTATCATTTGTAGAAAAAGTTGGCAAGAGATTTTTTTAAATCCGTTCAAAATTAAGTCATTTAATTCATTAAACCCCAAGCGAACGCCGGCGTTCGCGCACCTATTGTCTTTCTATTGTGTCTGCAATTTATTATTGATAACAATATATATATATATTGTGTTAAATAACCTTCAAGTGTGGTGGAGGGAGGGAATTGTCCATTAGCAGAAAAAAATATGCCTTATTATTATAAGATGCAAAAACTGTCTTGTGACGTCACCGCCATTACGTTACGCGTGTGAAAAAAAAGATGGCGAGATGTCCCCGCCACTCATGCCAATATTTGTAATATTCTTGCTAGTAATATTTTATGTCTCTTGTAAAAAAACAAAGGTATTTACCCTATAATTAAATCACTTTAAATGTTTTAATCAAACTGCTTATGATACAATTCATTTCAGGTGGTTTTACAATATATGTTCCGTGACACCATCAATTTAGAAACTGATAAATGTAGACAGTCACTGTACGATGGAAAAACGGTGAAGTTTAAAATAAAAGATTCAATTCCACACGATCTTGGTGATCCTGGTGAGTCATCCTCATTATATTATGTTATTTGATACATACTCGTATAACCGCTTACATTATATCTGTGGTTAAATGAACATGTAATAAACAGAATAGATAGTCAAAACCGCATTCAATACGTTAATAGTCAAGAATTAAAAATTGTTTTGTTGGAATATTACAAAATTCTGATTAGTTTTACACATTTTTAAATGAAAAAGGCTTACAAACTTATTCATAATATTTTCACTGGAAAGTTTTGCACGTTAATATACTCGTCTAGTAGCAGAATCACTATGTGATGACAATTATGTACAACAGTCATCTCAAGTTATTGACGATAACGAATTAAGGCCGTTCTTTGTGCGCTATGGAAGTAAGGAAGACCATAGAGGTGAAGTCTTGGAATATTGTTTCGTAAATGTTTTCTCAGATCTTCACAATTCTCTGATTTTTCAAGTTGTTTGGTAAATAAAATTAAAAGTCACCTTTGTCATTTGTCTTGATAATAACGTAATTTGGACTTTCACTTTAGTCAGGAGGATTCAAATATACTTTGTGTTTGTGAAAATCATACTTCAGTAGCGACACGTATTTTTACAGATGACGTTCCATTTGCCCATATAAACGCTTACAACATCCATGATGTGAGCGATTGGAAGGACTTGAATCTCAAGTTCATACTGCAAGTGATAAGGGACTACCGGCTGCTGAGAGGGCACACGGCGCCGTTCGACAACGACAGGTACCGCTCGATGGCGTTCATAGACGACGTGAGAGACGGGACGGAAGACGACTTGTACTCGCGCTCCACGGGGCAGGTGGACGACACGGACGGGACGACTGACGAGTCACCGGACCTGACGGAGCAGTCGACGCCCGTCGCGAACGAAGAGAAGCCGTACGGGGTGGGGGATATACTGGGCCTGTTGTACAGGAGCGCGGACGTGGAGGCCGAGGTGGCGGGCGAGCGTGCCGAGCCGCGCGCGCCCGCGGCCGCCGTGTGGGCGGCGCGCCGCTACCTCGCCGACATGTACCCCGCCGCGCGCGGCCTGCTGCGCTCGGCGCGCCGCTGGGACCACGACCACGACGGGCTCATCGAGAACGGCGGCTTCCCCGACCAGACCTACGACGCCTGGGTTATGTCTGGACCCAGGTAATATTTACCATCAGTTATTCTTGTTCTTATTCCTTTTAATCTTTTTCTCTTTCTCTCTCATATGTCTAATCGTGTTTCTGTGTAAAGGTAGATATGCGAAAATTAAATTTCTTTTTTTAAAATCTCACTTGCACGCTTCGCACTGTAGGTACTTGTAACGAACAAGTGCATTGTAGTTTTTACACAAATCTGAGCTGCTGAGTAATAGAATCCCTTGGGGACGTTCTTCATCTTCACAAGACTGATGGACGCTTTAGCAAAAAATTCACCATGATTTCTCGCCATCAATTCGCATAGGTACTAAAATGTTGCTTTATTATTACAGCGCGTACTGTGGGGGCCTGTGGGTGGCGTCAGTGAGCGCGGTGTGCGTGATGGCGCGCATCCTCGGTCACGAAGAAGACGAAAAAGAGTTCGCTAAACTGCTGGAACAAGCGCAGCATTCGTTCGAAGAGAAGCTCTGGAACGGCTCGTATTACAAGTTCGACACACGCCCTTCAAATAGTAAAGTAGTAATGGCCGATCAGCTGGCCGGCCACTGGTGAGTGTTTCAACTATGTAAAAGCGTGTATAGCAGTGTCGAATAAGCGTTTCGATACATCTATTACTTTACACGAATTCCTTGCACCCAGGTTTCTCCGTGCATCTGGTTGGAGCGAGCAAGTGTTCCCCGAGGCCAACGTGCGGAAGGCGCTCGCCAGCGTGTTTGAGAACAATGTGCAGCAGTTCAAGGATGGGAAGATGGGCGCTGTCAATGGATGGGTGACCGGTCCGCAGGGACACGTGGACACCTCGGCACTGCAGAGCGAGGAGGTGTGGACCGGCGTCACCTACGGCCTCGCTGCGCTTATGATTTATGAAGGTAGAGATTTCTTAAACTATTGTTTTTGAAAGGCAATTAGCTGTCGATGAAATGTAACCCTTGAAAATGATAGAACTGTTGAAACACTGTTTAACAAAATAAAAATGAGTCCGTTTGTTGCTTGGTTGATTTATCCTTTTCTGCAGCAACAAATTCAATGCTTTTTTGCTTAGTGACTGTGACAGGAAACTGCAACTGTAATCTTATCAAAAAAGTGCGACCGCTAATATTTCGCTGGTAATCGTACTTGTTTCTATCTAATCAGCAGGGGTCGAAATATGTAGAGTATATTTACCTAAAGCTCATGAAAGTAACGTAGAGTTGAAAAATCACGGAGTCATAAACATGACGATTAATAATATTCTACAACTTTCACACAACACTATATAATTCCATACTAAGCAGAGCTTGTGCTATGGGTACTAGACAACTGATATACAGAGAACTTAATGATCATGCTCATCACAAAAAACATTTGTGCTGGCTCGGAATAGAACCCACGCCCTCCAGCATAGCAGTCAAAGCCAGGCCAGTTACCACAAGATCAACAGGGCAGTCAAAATCCTCGAATTTATGAAATTGCTATTTCCATACATATTGCGCTTTGAATACATTTGTTAGTACAAATTCTGTTTCTAATACCGTTAATTTAAAGAGTTGGTTTTTAATGAAACAGTTTTACCCAGTCAACTATAAAACATAAAGATTCTTCAAATATGAATTTAATTCAAATTCTTTAACATTTATATGTAAAGTTTAATATTTCTTTAGTATTTTTTATGTAAAAGTATTTTACGATATTATTTCGGCATAAGTTCAAGGAACTTTAGGTAAATATACTCTATTCCGATCTCAACTACACCTTTTATTTGAATAACAGTATGTCTGTACCAGTGTAAACCAACCCCACAAGTACATAGCACATTTTCATATGATGTAATATTCTCAAGTGTTAATTGTTTTATTCTAGGCATGCATGAAGAGGCATTCGTGACTGCTGGAGGCTTATACAACACGTTAACACAAATGGGTCTCTCGTTTGAAACCCCAGAAGCTCTCTATGCGAACGGTAACCATCGTTCAGTGGGCTACATGCGGCCGCTGGCCATCTGGGCCATGTACCAGGCCATTCTTGCCAGGCCACCGCCCCCCCAGCCAACGGCCAACGGACAAGCACATCATACCAAAGAAAAAGCACACTTATAGTTACTCCAAACGAGAGTCCTTTTTATATGTAAGATTTTTACATTTTCATACATCGATATGACCTGACTAACATTTCGTATGTAAATTGGATAGAACGGCTAGAAGTTACCGCCTAAAGTTGTTAAATTATGTACTTACCTAAATTATATAAGGTGAGTCCTCTTTCGAACAATGAAATTGTCGAATTGTTAAAGCTTCGCAATTATTGAACAGCCTCAGAGGCGCCGATGCACGGTATGTTTAGACAAATAAATCAATAAGTACTAATACGAATCAGTGAAATTAACCAGTGAAACGATAAAGTTTGACATTTATTTGTAGAAGTGGCAATAACGGTATTCTTAAGTATTTTATACTTATTATGTACTTCTAGTAACGAATTGTAGGTAGAATTTGTTTTATTTTGTTTGTCCATGTGATATTTTGGTTATTTTTAGTTAGAAATAGTTGTAAAGATACGCTTTCGTTGACCAGCTTTGAAGAAGAAATGACGTATTATTATTTTCTGGTGTAAAGTATTTCTTCTTGAAATTAAAAAAAAAAAAACGTTTTCATCAAAACTGTTGTTTTGTGCTGGTCGGCGTGAGTTGCATTTACTTTAATACTCTTCGTGAACGCGTATCTTCAAATAATTATTTTAGTTACGCATTTATTTTGCCTACATATTGTTATACCAATGAAACTGTGAAAGAGTATTAAGTTATGTTGTTCGTATGTTATTAATAATATTAGCAAAATTTTTGTGCATTTTATTGTGCTTATATTAGTTTAGCAACTGACAAATATTGTCTTAAAATTATATAATTTATTTTTGGTTCGTTTAATTGATGTTATATCTAATAATGTTTTTGTATTTGTTGTTTGGTGGCTTACTTATTGCTTGCAAAAAGTAAGTGCCAAATTAAAATACTAACAATATATATGTGTTTGCTTGTTGAGTTACCATCCTCTTCTGACAAAATATAGCAATGCGACAACTACACTACACCGACGCAGACGGACCACAACTGATTTGTACGAAGCGGTGCGCTGCATGGTGTGGATCTACTGTAGCTCTGCAAGTCTAATTGTCATATAAAATGTATGGGCTAGAACTATACTGTGGTCACACGCCTATTTTATATGGAAACTAGACTTGTAGTCAAAGTCAAAAATATTTCACGTAGGCCTACATGGGCACTTATAAAACGTCAGAAGCTACTGCACGGTTCCAAATTGGTCGTTTCCTATGGAGAAGAACCAGCAAGAAACTCCATGGTTACTCTTTTTTAAAAAAGTGATATTATGTAAGAAAGTAGAGCTTCACTTGATCCACGCCATTTGATCGTTCTACGTATAAATTAGGCGTGTTACACGTGTGCGTCAATCTATGTATTTAGTTCTAGTTTTAATCGTAGATAGTATAAAAGCACAGTAGTAAAGAATAGCAGTGGGCAGTGCGGCAACTACGGCATGCCATAATCGGCTAGAGCAAAGGGTTTTTTTTTGGGGTGAGGTACCATCAAATAATACTTCCCGCTCTGAGTGGAATGAGATGAAGTGTCAGACTTTTACAGAGTAAAACGCACCCCGTGCCTTTGCATTCTAGTGCCGCGGTAACTTTTTGAACAGTCCCACAGCCCTGGCAGGCATCGATCCTATCGGGTTCCGTCGGTAAAAGGGTACCTAACTAAATATAAAATTGATTGGTATTAATCTGACAAACGCTAAGTAAATCTTCTAGTGTTGGTACCCAACTAAATGATACACTATATTTTTAGCCTTAAATCCAGCTAAAGGGTGAGGGTTATTAACCCGTTGTGTGTCTAAACGTGGATCCACGCGAGACACAAGGGCTTTTTAATTGTGTCTCTAATTACGCACACGAGAGGTTAAAAAATACGACTAAAAATTATAGCATTTTGAATTTATTTTCACAATACATAGTATACATGGTACAATAAATGCATCTTGGACGATTTAATACAAGAGTATCAATACGTATAAAACTATTTTATTCAAGCAGATCTTTATGCCAAGATTCTCGAACTCATGCTTAATGCGTTGCTTAATTTTACGGTAAATGCTTAAATAATAACTTAATTTTGACTACATTAACTAAAAGTGGATATATTTTGTACTATTTAAAATATTACGTATCTGCTTCAAAATCGATCGACAATAAATAGCGATATTACGTTTAAATGATTAAAAAAATATATATACAATATTTACAAGCATCTTTTCAGTCTTCATTATATTTTAATGGAAAATCGCACTATTCGAATGTTGATAGAAAACTGCTATACTTAGGCCTCAGTACACTGGGGGATAAAATGCCCCCCAACATGTCGCGCAACGCTATCAAATCGTCCAACAACAGGTCCCGAGTCATGTGAATGCTTTGTAAAATGTGGTGGGTGGGGGCAGTTACGGGACACGGCAACGTTGCAACGTGACGTAAATTGTGCGTTTCGCGTCATGTTGTAGGTCATATTATCCCCTAATATAACCGAGGTTTTATGGATCTTTTATTGATTCGATGTAGTGCCTAGGCAGTGGATAATATTGAAATTCGCCTCGTCAGTTAATCTCTCGTTCATTATGTAGAGACTTATGTTAATAACTATATCTTTTACAAAATGACTAACCTTATATTATTTGGCACGGTCTCTAGATCCGATAATTACGCTTGGATTAACACAACACCCACGAAAAACAGTCATTTCTATTTCAGTATGTGAACAATTCGTTGTTACTGAGTGACCTACAACTATAATGAATGTTTTTGTAATAAAAACGAGAATGTCGTGTGATTTGGAGTTGAGCTAAAGATGTGTAGGTGTTATGTGTGAGTGGCAGATATGTTCATGTACATGTGCGCGCCGTCGCGGTCGTCGCAGCGCGCGGCCGCGTGCGGACGCTCGCGCGACCCGAAGTTCAGCCGCAAGTGCGTGCCGTTGCGCGTGTCTGCGTCGCAGTCCAGCGTTTCACGCGATGCTGATGTTTCACGCTCGACTATCGTAGCCATGTGCTGATTCCTGAAATATGAATATTGGGTTAGTAGGTTGTTCATTTATTTCGTTTTTAAATAACATGAATCAGATTTAGATCGCACACTATACACGTACACTTGTAGAGTAGTCACAGCAATGGTAATGTGGCAAAACTCCTAAAAACATGTCAGTCTCAGTACGACATAATAATCCACATTTATTTTTCTGTGTTGCCCCAATTTCTTGCAAATCTATTTATTCAACTCTATCAATCGTATTAACATTAACCAGCAGTTGACTGATAAGAAGTTGTTAAAGCTAGGAGGTGCATATGTATCTACTAATTTGTTAATTAATTTACCTGTTGTCATGTTTAGGGTGTCCAAAAGTGGTGAACTGCGGACAGCCACCGTTGAGAGGTCGCGGCGGCGGCGGGATCAAGTAGTCGTCCATCCTGTTCTCTCCGTCACAAGCAGAGTGCATCGTTAACGTGCTGGATGATATCTGAAAAAATTGATGAAATATTCAAAATAAGAACGAATAGGAAAGAACAGAGATAAATAAATAAGAAATGAAAAAATCTAAAAACAGATCAAGAGCAAAAATGGAAATGGATTCTAAATTAGAAGAGATTACAATAAAGAGAAGAAAAAGAGTCAAAGAAAGAATAATTATGGTAAGTAGCTTTAACACTTACAATCGATCTAGCTTTGTCGTCGATCTCCGACTGCACACTGTTCGTTTCTGCTACACTTCCCCCACTGACCGTACTAAGGCGTCCCGATGAAGATGAACCTGGTAAAACAAACGAATTTATTAAAGTTAGTTAACTATGTCAAATATTATTTATTCTAATCTTTAACTTCGGTATGTTCAACTTACTTTCACTCAGGCTGCTATTTGGTCTCGTGTTTCCATTTCGTTTTTCAATTGTTCCATTGTTGTTGTCGTGGTGGTGGTCTGAAATTGAATTATTCATCGTAAGTAACACATAAAAACGCAGCTTGTATATTTCTATTTCAAATTGTATAAGACATACTCACGTTTGTTTTTGTTCTTGGAGAACATTTTCTTCACCCTCTCGAAGGGCGTGGGTCTTTTCATGTTGTCTTTTATCTTTAGTTGTATCCTGTCATACTCTTCTCGCATTTTGTTCAACTGTTCTTGTTTCTCCTTGAGCGACTGTTGAGTCTCATTTCTGTTCTTCCATTCCATCACCAACTTCTCAACTTCAGATATCGTGAAAACGTTGTTTTTGAAATCGTTTATTATTTCTGCTAACTCTTCCTGACCAGTCAGAGGACAGGTCTCTTTCCCTGATTTCACACTACCACTGCTGCGAACGTCTTTGGTATTTAGATTTATTTGGCTTATATCACTAGTAGGAGTGTCAATGGTAAAAGTCTTTGATTCTTCGGTGGGCGAGTACAAGAAGATGTCGGACTGCTGCGGCATCAGTCGTGAGCTATTCGCGTACAAGTTATTTGGCCTGAACTTTGGGCTTTCTACTTTTATATTGGAAGGTTGGACTAAATAATCGTGTTCGAGTGCTTGTTGGATTCTGTCTACCGTGTTGTCGTGAAGCGGGAATTCGTTTTGGTAGAACTGTTCTTTAATTTTCGGGAGCCTCAGATTCGGTCGTTGCTTCTTTTCAAAATCGTCTGGTTTTTCGATGTTTTTCTCTAAGTTCTGAGTGCAAGCTTCGCTGAAGGGATCGGTGGAAGTGTGGTCACGTACTGGTGAGTCCACAGTGTCACATGTTTCTACAATTCTTAGGTCATCTTGTTTAGCTTCGTCTTGGCTTTCTTCTTTGTCGTTGTCTGACATATTTTTCAGGTAATAGTACATGTTGGAGAATTCATTTATTTTCTGAAAAAAAAAAAAACATTATACATGAGTAACCCATTCGTACTTCCACATGACTTTAATTTGTCATAGAGTATGTCGGGGTACTCACAAGATGGTCGGCTAGCACGTCAGCGAGCGCGTAGTGCTTGTGGTCGCGCGCGAGGTCTGCGGGCGTGCGCTGACGCACATTGCGTAGCGCGACGGCGGCACCTCCTCCGGGACATTCCAGCAACTGCCAACATAGACGCTCTAGCCCGAACCGTGCCGACCAATGTAGCAACGTAGGGTATTCTTCACCACCTACACAAAACAAAATTACTATTAAATATCCTAATTTTAATGAAATGATTTGAAACTCGATACTTATTAGTCGTGAACTCGTGATCATCAATTGCATGAAAGAGGAAACTTACTCGACATATCAGCTTTCGGGTTAAATTGTTCAGTGGATGCTAGCAGGTTGAAGTGTGGTGGTATGTTCTTTTGGAAGGCGTTCAACATCCAACTGTCCAGTTGTTCTTTGCTGGTTGTTTTGAAGCCCAAAGTCTGTCGAAAGTAATATTCTTCTTTAGAGAAGACGCTTTAAATGTTCCAAGGTTTTGTAAATGAACATACAGAATTGTAATAAAATCATATCTGAATTTGGGAGGGCAATTGAATTGGCAGGTCATTAATTCAGTTATATTAAAAAAAAAAAGAATACTTACTTGGCACATAAATTCCAGAGGATGATCCGAAGCTCTTAGCAGCTGATCCAATTCCCTGAGCCTGCTTTCGCACTTGATCTGTCTTCGTCCAAGCGACTGACCATTCTTGCTCACACGTACCCAAACGAGCATGGAGACTTCCAGACATGACTCTGTAATAAATAATATCGGTTGATTGAACTGAATGGAAGAAAACAATTATGTAATCAAAATTAAAAAATATGTAACCCGAGAATAGATCAAATTAGGACGGACGACTATACAAGACGCGATGAAGTTAAAATAAAGTACATTGACCTTTTCCTTAAATCTCCAATATATCGAAGGTACCCGAAAAACCAACAATGAACTGTTTTTCAGAAAAGGTAAAGAAAGGATCACGATAGATGTCGATTCGAAGACAGCTTAGTCTTTAATCATGATTTAATTCCGTTTTTGAAATTAAATTTGTCAATAAATGTAGGAGGATCAATGACCCTTATTCCACGTTTATTTGGCGCCTACCTTAGACGATCTCCATGTCAACTGAAGGGAAGTAATTTATGTTGAAAATTATTATAAAAGAAACCTTTCAAACGATATTTAATTCAAACACACGAAGCTTTCTCAGTCGATCTTTTTATTCGTTGAACATTCACGTAGTTCGGGGATAGGTCATCCTGTAAAGAAATGCTCAAACGTCTTACCTGGTATATCAAACTGAAGAGTGTAAGGGTTCCTCTTCTTGAAGCTGGGGATGTTAATAACCTCCCCCTTCTTGTCCACCATTATCTTAATACTGTCCTCGTCTCTAATAGGGTCGTTGAGGAGCGCTATCACTCGACTTTGTCCCTGCGTGCAAACGACATTAATTAACTCACGTTGTGAATGTATTTGGTTAAGGTAAACAGGCCTTCACTTTGTGAGGCGGAAACTTTCTCTGCAATTTTTGCCCTTTATGCCTTTTCTATAAGGTCGCAAGTTGCGTGGGAATATCTAAAACGTTTGTACCTAACGGTCTAATTTGTCGGTAATGGACTTGGGATTTCCTCGTAAACGCTTAAATTGATTCGTAAGAATTTGTGGCATGTTTGCAGTTAAGTATGCCATCTTGTGTTTAGTTAAGATAATTAGTTGCTGTTATCGTATAGTTTTTGTTGTAATTAGTGTTTGTACTACTTACGATTTTAACTTTCTTAGGGACGATAGAGAAGCTGGTTCTGTCAGTGGCTGTGTCTTTACAGTCTTTAGTTCTTAGGATTCCGACTGCAGCAGTCAGGAAAGTGTCCACGAAAGATGTGTCCTTTTCCCTCACGCACATCATTTGCCACTGGTCAATTGTTGGATACTCTATAAAAAAAAAACTTCATTAGGGACGTACTTCAACTAAATTAAGCTTCCAACTTACTAATTAATTGAGATCTCACAAATAGATTGCGTAATAAATGAAAATCAAATTCCAATTAAGGGAAAACAAAAATTCGCCAACGAAATTACTTATGCTTTCATAATTAACTTTCAGAAGTTTTAAAAGTGCGATGTTGTTGAAAAGTTCTGGAAGCGATTCCCGTTTTCCAAGAATTTTAAAAGTTTCCCAATTATAACTGTTTCTTGGTTTATATTTAGATACCATACCTTCACAGTTAGCGGAAATGACTTGGTTTTTTTCCACTCCGAGCAGCATCACCAACACCTTGTCGACTTTGAATATACTGTCTCCGTTGACGTCTTTCTTCAGATCTGCTAACTTATTCGCCAATATTGGACACAGAATCACTATTTGTAGTTGTGCCTTCGTCAGTTTGTCTACCTTTTCTTGCGAGTCTGCTGCAAGCAACTCCTCTGCTGTTACTGGTGTTAATCTGCAATAATATACAGCTTGATAAAGTTAAATCATACTTTCTGATTCAAATGATAAGACAGGATGTAGGTAGTAAATAGTAATGCAATAAAGGAAATTGTTATCTATAACTATATTGATCTATAAACATTATGGATTTGCACTTTTCAAGGTGACTGAACCTTATCGGTTAAATAGTACCTACTCAAGTAAGTCTTATGGATGAAGTGGTTGGTACCTGTAATGATGTCTAGCTCGTTGCGACATAATCTTGTCAAAGCTTGCGACCAAGTAGTCCGACCATAGTGCGCTCTCGGGGGACCCAGAGCTCCAAAGTATTGCTATATCTTCCATTTCTGCAACAAAAACAAATAATTTAACATTAATTTACAAAAACAAATCCTACCTTTACAAGTAGTAAGTACCGATTCTATATATAGATATTTATTCCGACAGAAACGTCTTCTATTTACAATGGAGGAGAACCCACTTAACCAATATTGTCAGCCTGTTAAATTAATCAATCATTCAGCCCGACTGGCTTTAAACAGACTATTGATTTTCTACAAAGTGCCTCAATTGCCGGAATGTCTCAGAATTATTCGGAGATAACACTCTGTTTCGCAGAAATACCTACTTACATAAATAATAATCATCCCAAATTGGATAAGCGCGACAGTGAACATGTAATAAGAAATAATATATTCAGAATGAAGTAGTCACTCGTCGCTGTCATGAATAAGTCTGTAGCGAGCTCTAATACAATATTTAACATTGAAAGGAAGTGTTGTCAAGGGATAATCAAGGCATGAACGATGTCGTTCACTTGATATCGGATGGGAGTCATTGGCTGGATCGAAGTTCATGGATCGCGCGGACGCTTCATAAATCTCTCTACACATGTTGAATTTAAATCCACGACAAGAAACTTGTACACAAATCGCACATTATTTTTAATGATGTGCACAAAGGGGTTACTCATGTCTGTGTAAAGAGAACTCAAAAGTAATATTATATGAGAAGATTATAAAGATGCCAATTGTGCGTGTAATGATGCAGTTTTAATTAATGTTAAGTGCGTCCTTACGTTAATCGTAAAGACACTTGAAATCAATCGGCTGTTATTGATTAATGAATGCAATGCTTTTATATTCGATGCAGAACACAAGTGAGCTGAGCAAACTGTTTACTGTACCGAATTTTCTTTTATCTTTTAAGAGCATTTTATTTTTGGATTCAAAACATTACGTTACTTCTAGGAACCATTATGTTTCACTTTCATTCCACAATATGTAATGGTCAGTTAGGTGTAAGAGCATTAAAAGCTTCAACGCTGTCCTAAAAACATATATACGTCTTTCCTAGCGTATGAATGAAAGCATACGGTCGCTGTTAAATTTTTTATTGCATCCAGTGCCACGCATACGCATCGACTGCTTACAAAATATGCTATGCACTGCGCGCGCGCCGGAAACTCGTACGGGTTTATACTTACCCACCTCTGCCGCCAAATGAAGACCCGACTAAATGTAATATCCGTTTCCTAAATAGACAAACGTCTATCAGCGTCGCCCGGAATAACTATAGCCGATTAAATGCAGCGAGTAACAGAATTGGAGGGCTGAATATGACGCCCGATATGCAGTTACGTGTTGCTATACGACTATTTTCTGCTCAAGTAGAACGGAAGTGCCTTCTTGAAAGATTTTGAATTAGACTGGAATTTTGTTAAGTTCATTTGCTTGAATTAGCCTGGGCTTGCGGCTAAAGTTGTTGAAACATCAGTTTATCCTGTTCATGTTCTATGTATAAGTACTCGTATATGGCGAAAATTTTATCTTGTCGCTATCTTTTTACACAGGTTTTCTCTTTTTTAATAACTTCTTATTTATGAAATGACAGTCTTTAAAAATGTAGGGTAACTATTTGCTTTACGAGTAAGCAGCCGTCAAAGTAAATAAAAACGCGTCACTTTTCGTTTATTTATGTTTGTTTAAGTACCAAATTGGTTGGACCAAATCCCTCACAGCATGTCTTCCGTCAAGTTACACTTCAAGCCCTATTTTTACCAGCACAATAAGGACGTTACGCAAGTTTTAAAGTGGAACAAAGCAAGTACGTTGGGCCACAGTGGGCCTGTGCTCGCTGCTCCACCGCTTTCAGTTTTCAGTTCAATGGCCGCCGTGGACGTCTTTGATGTTCCCAGTAAAATATTGTAGCCCTATAACGCTTCCCAATATGGCATGTAGCTTTTGAATCTGTATTTTCTTTACTCAAGCCAGAAAGGTATTGCTCGTTTCTGTCGGCAAAAGGGTCGAGATTTGGAACCCCAAATGTAATTACTGACCCAACGATAATATCCTTGTGAGATTAGTTTCCTTTGGATCTATTCATCTTGTTACGAAAATAATTGTGAGACACATAATGCGATGACAATATTGTATCATGTGCCCTTGTACATTGTTAGTAAATAGGACAACCAATATTCCCCAGTGGGACTGGACGTGGGCGACAAGACGTTGCCTATTCATTTCGTTATAAGACTTTTCTAAGAAATACGAGGAAACGCACCGTAGATTTCCAGCAAAGTCAGACAGAATGAGATCACATTTAAGGGAATTACTAAATACGACATGTTGCATCAAAAGTAACCGAAAATGTTGTTACAGTACAAAAAAAACCCCTTGAGTAATGCAGAAGTCTATACTCATTCATTAACAGCAGATGCTAAAGTTAAAATTGATTTGAACAATCTGTGTTTATGTTTCGATTATGATAATGTTTTTAACCTAATTATAAGAGGATATTATTGTTTGCCAAAAAAGGGGTTAATATAAAACATATTCGCTAACAAATAGTAAATGTGCGCTGGCGTGCACCCGACGCCATGTGATTCATCATATCAAAATAAACGTTCTTTTTCTCTGGCTCCTTTCAGTTCTTCGATGCTAAATCATACTTTCTGGTTTAATTATAAGACACATTTTATATTAATATAATTTATTTGTTGACTCACCGTCACTATCATTAAGCAGACTTCCAAGCCCTACGAACAGTGAACATACACATGTTGGCTTAAATTGTAAATTCCGCTTACTGACTCATTAAAAAATTGGATAAAGAGTACTTCCCTTTGAGCTTCACAAAGAGAACTTTAATTTTTTTGGGTTAATGTGAATGGACCATTGTTCTTCTATGTTGACGATCATTTGCATTTAGTTGTCTCGATGTAATTAGACAATTTCCTCGTATTAACTAATAATAGCCTTGTATGCGGTCTTTGTAGATAACGTCTTGTCTCGTCTTGTGTTTATCACGATACAACGTCGATAAACGTCACAAACAAAGTTATAATTCAATGCTCCGGCTGATAACGTGACAACAGCCTGAGAGACAAAAGAAGATGTATGTTCATGTGTCTACAATAGTACTGATAACTGTATGATTGGTATTTTTAATTGATGAAAGCGGCTCTATCAAACACTTTTGCTAAATTAAATTAAGCTTTCCATCTAAGAATTTTAAATTCTATCTTTTGGATCTCGTAAACGTCAGACGGCAGCTTTATGCTTCGTAGCTTTTGTGCAGAATCTAAACAACAGGCCGACGTTTTCCATCTTTTGTCCCTAAACAATTGCGCGTCGTCTCTACATCAGTTAACACAATCTGTGGGAGCGATCCTACCGACAATATAGACAAGTTATACAAGACGTTTACGCATTTACATTCCCTGTGCGAGTACATTACGGGAGTCGCTTCGATGCATGTAAATTACGTTATGTTTATTCAGCCATACATGCTACCCTGCATATTTAATGCGTTCGACGCGACCAGCTCGGATGCCAACCGATCCATGGGGCCCCTTCCTAATTCTTAGCGCTTAAAGCTCATTATCGTATAAACATCTGCATGGCAACGGTTAATCTAATTTGGTGACGTTTTACGGTGTTTCTTTGACATTGATTTTGGATGGAGCTGGACATTTTCGAATTACAAAGTGTGACGTTGTTGAGTTCAGTAAAGTGAAGGCCGCTGAAGACGTCTTTAGCGAAGACAATGGCTTATTATCAATCGTTTTAAGGTAGCTGAGCTGGTCACAATGCACAAGTGTTATAGCATCATTGTATGAGCCACTCTATGTATACTTATTCAATCCACGAATTTATTTAATAATATAAAAGAAAATCGTGTAAATCTATATCACGTAAGTAATAACTGTAATAACGTCTCCCTATAACACATTTTCTTCGCTGAAAGTACAGGGACATTAAATTAAGGACCGTGGAAATGAAACATAAAGCTTTCTCTCGTAGCTTGGTACAAAATGAAGGAAAATGTGGTAGAAGATTAATTTATTAATACATCTTTAGTCTTTGTGTAAGATAATTAGATCTATAATTAAATTCCTTTACTCAAGCAAGTAATGTCAAATAATTAATTAATATGGAATAGGTTGCGGAGCTTATGAGTTAACTTATCCGCTTTACTGTCTACGTAGTAATTACGCTGTATTTGTCTCAAATTGAGGGACGTGATTGTTATGTGTGAATTGGATAACGAAGTTTGTAACAACACACAAATTAATTAAACTATTGTAAAGTACCAGAAGGCTTTTTATAAAAAAAAAGCAGTACTATCGTATAAACGGTACCTTAAAAATAGTTAACAAGAAAATAATTTTTGAAAACACAAAGTTTAACATTAAAAAATTTAAATTTTAAAATAAACTCACTTGTGTCGGCCATTGTTTCGCTCTTTTTATCCTCCATAGCGACGCGAGTGCGAGAAGACGTTCCGTACGGTTTCAAGTTAACCGCTTGTCATTGCACTGACTAAACTGCAGGCGAGCACTAGAAAGCGCACGAAATTAATACAAGAGCCCTCAGAACTGTGACAGCGAGAAGTGTCGGTTCGCGATCATGTGGCGCGCGGCCGGCGACTGCGCGCTGGCGTCAGGCGGCGGCGCAGGCGCACGCACTTCGCATACTAAAAGCTCGGCGCGACAACGATAATCGCAAGTCGCAACGCCATCGCGACATCGCCATCGCCATCCCTGACGACCAACCGCCTAATCTTGCAAAACAAATTTGGGCCCAAATGTAAATATTCCCCGAACGTTATCGACGACCAAATAAGAAATGGTAAACACGAAAAACGTTTTTATTATATTCTGATTGCGTTTCGCAGATACGCCTAGTCGGCGAAATATTACGTTTCCTGAAAATTGATAAGTTGACATGACAATCTTCGTGATATCGAAGTTGAGACAAATCATTTTGTAGGCAATCTCGAATTGATATCTTGTGTAACATTTGGCTTTTATTTTTATTGTTAATGATAAGAAAGACGTATCATCGTATCCGTATATTAGATAGGTCGTAGTTAAAGGGCAAGTGAGATATGAAGAATTGAAGATATCAAAAGCGCCGCGAGGTTGTTGGACATTTGGGAGATGCATCTGCACCGCGCAAGTATCAGCGAGGGTCGAAGGGCGGCCAGCCCGTCGGGGGCAACGATCTCCGGTATCGGCCCTAGGTTTCGATTGACTTGTTTATGACCGTTTATCATTATTATTCACTTCCACGTACCTATTATTATTATCTTAGAATAGATTTTACTGCAGGCGCTTCCTTTACTGTCACTTTCAACTTTCAATATTAGATAAGTTATTACGAAGACAAAGAAAGATATAAATGGTAATTTTTTAACATCCTGATCACGTTAAGTTAGATAATATCTTCGTCTAACTACATCTACATTAATTAGCTTAAGTAATCCATAAGTGGGCGATGCTAACTACACAATGCTAACTAGTTGCCAAGTAAATACAAACCGCATAAAATGTAAGTAAACGTTTACGTGTAAATCATCTTAAAGTAAATAAGTGATAGTAAATATGCCATTCAATAGTTTACGTTACACTCTGGAATAATCTTCAGTCAAATCTGTTACGAGTTTTGATCGATAGCAAACAGCCTAAGTAAATATATGTTCCTCAAATAATTCACACTCGGCTAAGATAAATCATAACATAATAGTTAGATACACATACTCGTATTTATTTATGGACTAGCTGTGCCCGCGACTTCGTTCGCGTGGACTACAAGATTTTGAATTTATTTTTTTCTAAAATAAAAGTAGCCTATGTTACTCCTTATTGCATCAGCAACCTGCTAAAAAAAGTTTCGTCAAAATTGGTCCAGCCATTTCAGAGATTAGCCCGGACAAACAGACAGAAAATTTAAAAAAATATATGTTATTTTGGTGTATGTACCGTATATTCATATGCATTTGTTAAAAAGCAGTTATTTCAATATTACAAACAGACACTCCAATTTTATTTGTATGTATAGATGATTCCGATGCGTTTATTTCTTAACTAGTTTCTGCCAGCGGCTTCGCCTGCGTAGGAATTGAGAATCATCCCAAGGAAACATACGTGACTCCCAGGATGAAAAGTATCCTATGTCCTCTATTCTTGGACTTGGTCTACCCGTGTACCAAGTTTTACCCAAATATGTTCAGCCGTTAAGACGTGAAGAAGTACCAGACAGACTGACAGGATCACTTTCGCATTTATAATGTTAGTATGGATGCCTTGTTTAATGATAATGATTGAGAGTCGTCTACTTTTTTTAGCTACAAGTAATGAATCTCTTACCTTTGAAAGAGAAATTCTTTGGTTTCCTTCGCTTGATGGTGTCATCTTCATTTTGGTTGAACCGCGGTGGGGGCATCCTTGGTACTTCGCTGGGTACTGCGGTCACCTCTCCCGCCCCTGCCGCTCCCGTGGTCAGGTACCCGCCAACTGAGTGTCTTCTCCTACCCTGAAGGGGGATCGTGTAAAAAACTTCTTCGCGCTCCTGTGGACCATCTGTTGTGACCACTGTTGTGCTTATTTTGCCCTTCCTGTACAAGAAGTAAAGTTATTAATTAAAAGATTAATAATTCAGCATTATACAATATCAGTACTATTTTTAAAAGTGTAGACTTACTTTATACGCGGAGCAGTAAATGTGTGTCTCATGTCTCCAGGAGCACAATCCCCTGGTCTCGGTTGTCCTTTCAAAAAAGCTTCGGCTTGTTCTGGCTCTCGAGCGGATAGAGATCGCAACAGAGCCCTGAACTCCTTGCGCCTGGGGCTCTCTGGTTCCCTGCGGCGCGGGGAGCCGAGGGGCCGCCCAGCATCCGGCCAGACACGACCCGGCGCTGACCGGGAACATGGCTCCGAAGAGCCTTGAGATTCCCCGCTGTCAGGCACATCCTTGTTCGGCAACGCGAAATATGACGGATTATCTGAAAACAACATAACAATTGTAAGCAAACAAAGTTTTGTTTCATATCTCTACCCAATTTACATTTGGTCCAATGATGATAAATGATACAAAGGGCACACAATACCGAGTATCATTGAGGCGGCCGATGCGACGTCGCTCGCTGGCGGTGGCCAGTACTCTACGAGTCCGACACACGGGAATTATTCAATAACCCCAATGAACTAACGGCTCTCCATTACGTCCAGTGCGGGCCGAGTGTAGCAACCTACTTTTGAAGGCCGGAAAATGCGAATTGAAGGCAATTTTCGCCCATTGTCTACTCCCTATCTGGTTGTCTCACTAGTGCAATGATAAGCTATTTGGCTAGCTGACATGACACGTAGTACTTACGAGGGAATGTGGTACAGTAATAGATGCTACTAGTGCCTATGTACTGACGGCTTGCAGTTACTGCGTTTAGTGCTATATAACTTTGGCTAATTTTAATAGCAGCATATTCAGCAGTCGTAAACGACACTTAGGAATTTAACGCACTTTAGAATGTGTGTCGGTACGTTTTAAAATGAGACAGAAATTACATCATAAACCATTTATATATATCATAAAGTAAATGAAGTATAGCATTATAGTGTAAAAGGGAAGAGAATCAAAGCAAAATAGGATAAATGATGGCTAATGAAGATATATAAATCGTTTCTAAACGGGAATGGGATGTGAAATAAGAGCTTTTACCAGATTCGTATTTTTTGTTGTGCCCGCATCTGCGAGATTTCGGGCGGATTCAGCGGCATGGGGCGGCATAGAAATGGCCCTTAGCACATGTGGCTAACTAAAAACAAGTGACAAACAATAGCGGACCCACTCCTAAATAAAACGTACAATGCCATTCTCTCTCTGTTATTGTTGTATTATTGACCAGTAATGATATAGTATTTGGCAGTAATTAATTGCGTTTTAGTTCGGTTAGTAACAAGAGCTTCTGGTAATAGTACCTACTAAATATTGAAAATTGTGTAACTAGTGATTTTAGAGACTTCTTTTCTTGCAAATAGTCGGTTAAATAAAACGTCGCCGATATATATGATAATAATGGCATTAAAAAACGTACATGTGTTTATACAAAAAAAAAAGCGTATAATAATTTTTATTGAAGACGAAATTTGAACGAATTGAAGACGAAATCAAGCATAAATTAAATAATTTATACTTGGTTTCGTCTTCTCTATCTTTAGAAAACGCAATATAAAATATGTATAACACTGAACTAGCAAAAGTTTAGTTTATTGATTAATATGGATTCATTATTTAGGTGGAAAAGAACTATACTATGAAGTTATAAATAACTTAGTATTTATTAAAATTAATTTAAAACTCTTTTTAAATATGTACCTACTAAAATAACCAAGCAATTTATCCTGTACCTACTCATTAGCTATAGTTAAAAATTTCAATAATGTACAATTCTAATTAGTACAATCATCAGTCGCAGTCTAAACAAATGAAGTTAGGCGCCTCTTGATTAATGAATCAATCGTATTTCTCGGAAAGCTTAAAAAAGCTGCCAAAATATGTTTTGAGAATTTCGACGAGTGACTAATTCATCACAACACAATTTTAAACGTATCGGTAAGACTATTCTTACCGATACGTTTAAAATTGTGCGGTAGTTTCAGAGCTTAATTATGCTTATGCTTCCTCGATTTCACCGTTAATTACTACGGCTACGAGAGTGCACCTGAATACTAATTAGTCGCGACAATACCTACTGTGCCGCGAACAGTTATCATCAACACTAATAATATACACCGATGCCTACTTAGGAAACAATGTATTTTATGTCCTTATGAACAATTATCAGCGTCCATCGTATACCTATACGACAAAGCTTGTTTGTAAATATAAATACGAATTACAAATTTCCTAAGTAACTGGCGCTTGCCAATAAAAATATTGAAGACAAACTTATCACAGATTAAGTACGAGTTTTCAAAAGCAACTTCTGATCGGAAAATTAAATAACTTATTGAACTTGGAAATTGCAAAAGTTTAATACACAGCGCAGGCGGTTGATCCAGGGATTCCATAATGAGGTTTACACAACAAACAAGTTGAAGCAAAGTATTGATAACTCACTTGTGGCACGAAGGCAATAGTCAAACTGAGGTCCCATGGTGGAGATCACGGTATGTTCACTAAACACGACACATCTGGACGGGCGCGCGGCGTGCTCTGCGCGCGGCGCGTATCTCGGGATCCGGCGCGCGCGCAGGTGGAACAGCGCGGGTTTTAGGCGCACACGTGCGGGCTTTCACAAGGAAGCAAAGCTTTCTTAGCACGCGCGCACAGGAAACGCACGGTGTATACACAGCCCTGATGCGCTGTAACCATGTATCGATGAATATTGAACGATATGGATGGAGGTTAATTTCCTGGGATTTCCTGTGCCTGTGCCATTCCATGAGAACTGATATGATAGTAGCTACAAACACCAGCTTTGTTTTTAAAACGAATTTTACTTTTGGGATTGAATCTGCAACTACAACGACTTTATTAGTAGAGATCAAACTTTGGAAGTGCCCAAAGAAAGTCTGAAAATGCAATGGTTATCAGAAATCCGTTTAGAATAATACTTATTCAGCACTTAAAAGGTGCGGATAGCCATAAACGTCTACGATACTAAAGCAGCCGCGTTAAAAGAAGCCTTTTAGGCCAGGACTATCCTGGCACATAGTCAAATCATGGCGCCTTCAATACATTCATGAAAAGGGGAGTTGTGTGGCCAGTTTTAATTTTAAGTGTTTATGCGTTTGTTGCTTGCGTCCCGTCGCCGCGTCGGGCAGGAGTCAGGCGTGGTGTTTGTAAACACGCGCCCATTCACAGACCCCTCGGGGAACACTGCAGACGAGTAATTATAACCCTTCTAATAATAGACACAGACCCTGTAGGAAGTAAGGGAGGATGTAGCTTCGAATGTTACAGGTAAACAAGGTTTGGGGGAGACTGGATATCCGGAGCTTGTGTTGAAGGGTTTTTAAAGCTATTTTTTTATTTATTTTTTTTTTCAGTACGGCATTTTTCAGCTGCGCAGTACCTATATTGAATTGTAATAAAGTATGGATACATGTTACAGTCATACTGTTAATTAGATAAAACCAATTTCGACTGGTTTCGGACACAACTGTTACTATGGTAAAATCGCGTTATTAATTTAATAGTTAAATACTATTAAATTTATATTTTTTCGTTACGTTTTAGCTATCTAAAAATACTTAAAATACTACAAAAAGGATGTTTTAACATGGTCATAAAAATACCTACTGACCTAGCAGGTTTTAAGTAAACGTTAATCATTTTAAACTAGTTAAAACTGATCAAAAATATTTCTGACCAATTTTTGCAATTAGAAGTGGTTTTAACCAACGAGCAGTTTGGACTATGACACGATACACAGGTATTACTTAAAACGCATGTCGACCTACATACATACATGTCATACATACATAATACTTCAGTATATAACGGCTAAAAGCGCGAGTCACAAAATCTGAAATTAACATCCAAGAGCCAGTTGTGCATGACGCTGTACGTATGTATTACAATTTCAATCTCGGCTCGTCTGTCGACCCATTCGAAAAATGAGAACTGTGACGTCGGACTCTATTACAGAAATGTTTCGGAATTAAAGTCGCATACGATATTGCTGAATGGCGTAGCAAGTGCTACGAAGCGTAGAGCTTCCAACTTATGCTTAGATTTAAGTTAATATCAGTTTCATGGTAAGATATTTTAGTAATGCGATAGATTTTGAGGTCGTCTATATTCTACCTACACTTATATCATAAAGACTCCTAAAGAGGAAAGATTAATGATTTCAACCAACCTAAAAAAAGAAGGAGTTTCTCTATTCGGTTTTTTTTATATGTTTACCTTAAAACTCCGTTATTTATGAAAATAACTTTAATTTTGGAAGTCGATGTTAATTAACAAACAAATAAAACGCCGACTTCTGAAATACCTAAAAAAGTTTTTGTTTGTATTGAACATAGTCATAAACTTCTGCAAAGATATTAAAATTCTCTCTCCAATAGAATGCAACTTAATTACTAATTGGCACAGACATTTTCTACGTCCTCGCGTGCGAAGCCACTAGCAGAAGTTATTCAATTACGATTGCAGAAAAATACAGTTATGTACCACAATAGACATCTTTTAATGTTTGAGACAGAACGGGCTGCTGTAGAGATTCTCCGGGCTCGGCTTACAAGTTAATTACCTTTGCGCAGACATAGTCGTTTAATTAAACTTTAATTAATATTCTATTAATTAGATTTCATAATATTATACAAATTGAAACTAGGCAGATGATAACGTAATCCAATTTGGTTAGTAAAATATACAAAGCTTAGTAAATACAATGATAGTGAACATAGAATGAGATTATGCCGGAAAGCAGACGCCGACCGATATTATGTATGGTTTGTTTGTACACAATGTGGCACGGATTTACGTCTTATTACATAATATGATGTTAAGGTATACAGTTCCTTTCCATTGTTGTCCTAACAAATATCATGTAATGAGTTCATTGAACTCTAGGAACAAATAGGGCAGTAGAGATAGGTTACAAAAGAATCGGAACACGCATTGATTGTGATTCTTTGAAGTATTCTTTCGCTTCATAAGTTCAAAACACTTCGTGCAGCTGAGCTGTATCGATTGACACAGGAATAGGCCCTTCGTACAGTGGAAGTAAAAAAAATATACCAGATGTCGGGTCGACTGTGTTTACTTGCATCTGCTGTAAAACAAAGCTCGGTCTTGTGGCGCAAGGATTTACAGAGGGCATATAGCGATGTACCGCGCAAGGATTGGTTCACTATACCCACTTGGGTTTCTATATCTATATTTACATATTCTTGAAGCAGTTTGTTTGTTTTGGAGATGAAATTAAATTTCATGACAGTAGAATCTTTTCGAAATGTATATTGTGCATACCTTCCTAAAATTAAATTGAAGACTTGAAAGATGTAAGAGATAGTGGTACCAATGTAATGTGCTTTAAAAAATTAAATAATCGTCAAAATAATCATTCAAATACTGAAGGAAGAAGATTAAAGGAGCGTCAAACACGTCAGCTCTACTCTTTTGAAATAAAATAAATACACCCTAGGTCTTCATATTGAAAAGAAATGATAATTTTCAGATGGTCAATAAGGTCGAATGGTTCTGGAGTGGCGACCGGACACCGGAAGAATCAGCGTTGGAAGGCCTCCCACACGGTGGACCGATGACCTGGTGAGTGTCGAGGGAATTCGATGGATACGAGACGTAAGTACAGGAGCATCCGTTGTAGCGATTCTCAAAGTCAAAGTCAAAACGTCGGATGGTTGGTCGTCGGTCTCTCGGGGTATCCTATGTCCAGCAGTGGACATCTGTCTGCTGAAACGATGATGACATTCATTTTCGAAAACATCCACCAAATGACTACCTTCCTATCGGTGACTATAGATAGATATTGATGTGCTGGTGAAGTTCAAAATCCGAGGTAGGATTCAGGGAATGCAAGCTGGTTTATTTTTGTGTTTCGTACTCATCGCTGAGAAATGGCACGTTGTGATTAAAATCCCCCATTAGTCACCATACGATGATCAGTATTTCATACATTTCATATATTATAATACGAGGTCATTGAGAACGGAATTTCTGAATTTCAGGAAACGAGAATTTTTCGGATATAACCGCATGCAAAAGATTATAATTATGTATAAGTAGTACATTTTGGTTTTCCCCGTTACCTAAAAAACTTTACCAGAATCCGATGAGCCACGCGCGAGATACGGCTAAAACGCAAATCGTGTTTGTGTAAGTTAATAAGAAAATTACGTTTTCAGGGAATTAAATATTGATCTGTCGGGAAAATATGGCTGTCATCTATTTGAATCATAAAATACAATTTTAATAGTAATCGGGAAGTGGAATGAATGTGGAGTGTCAGCTGTTTATCATCCCACGCTGTGTTCTGAAGCGAGAAATGTGTTGTAGTACTGATATTGGGTCGTGGGCGATGGGATGGCAATCTGTCGCTACAGCGCGCACAACACTAGCTGAATTTAACACAATACCCGCTGTTACATTATCTTTGAATTGTACTACGTGACAACCTCTTGTTCCGGCCCACTTCCGAAAGGAAAGGGCGAGTTGACATTTCTACTATTACCTACCGGAAACTTATACGATTCCAGTGTGGGAACAAATTCATTAATTTTCCTACGTCTGCCAAAAGATCATCAAAACCAAAACCCAGCAGCCTTGGCAGCAGAAAATATCGTCTTAGCGTCGAATTGCAAAGATTAAAAAAAAAATAAGACGCCGTAAGAGTAACGGCGCAGTCTTCAGAGCCCTGGTATTGGTAATTGGATATTTCCTTAATGTAAAGCCATTCATGTAAAAAATAAGCAGCTGAAGAATTCTATTGGCTTAGCCATATGTAGGTCATATTCAACGGAGGATAAGTAATGGGATTCACGTTATAATGATGATGAACAGATAAATTAAGGTTCATTACACAACCTACAGCTATCTTATATCAGGGATGGCCAACCGGCTGTTCCCGATCGAGGCTCTTAATCCAGTAGATTTTGGCAAGTATTAGCTTTTTTAGACCTTTTACGCCAAGAGGACTGTGCGGGCGGCAAATAGCTGGCTAATATCGACCCTATCACATTCTATTATCTTGTCGCCCAGTAACTTCTTATTTGTCAAAAGAAAATCGAACGTATTCCTATTTGAGGGAAGTTGCTCAAACTTAAGCCCGCTTCGAATGTTCTTTCATCTTTGACTACCCGATTTTTCAGAATTATTGGACAAAATTTTTGTACTATTCTCGAAATGAAAGTTTATCATATTGAAACTCTTCAGAGCGTTGTGCTGATTTTTTGAGCTTGCTTGCTCTTTTATTCCTATTGTTAAATTGATTTTCTTTTTAGTAGATTTCACGACGGAATCTAGTGAGTGCCTGTGACACAGACTGTGAGCCGAATCATGTTGGTCACCCCTGTTTGGTAAGCTCATTTTCCCTTGTACTTGGTACGTTAATCAAAGTAAAGGTTAGTCTAGAAATATTCTCAAGACGCAATAAGAAAAATCGATCATAACGTCCTAAACTTATAAATAGGAGCCCTGCAGCTGGATGTTAAAAGCAAAGGCGGTCCCGCTTCAGCCACGGGTTTCTCAATTTTTATATTGACAAAACTTTTATGTGCTATGCGTAAAGTAAACATTATAGCGCAGGCATTAAAATATAAATAGAAAGGAGTAAGAAGCGTGGCCCTAGAGGATATTATTATGTAGGTACCCAAACCCATAGTGAATTTCAAAATAAACCATTTTGTCGTGGCACCAATACAACCAGAATCCCAAGAGTTACTGACTAAATGACAAATGAGACTCGTCATAATGTCGTATCGGTAAAGAAATAATTTCGATCTGGAAAAATAGTCATTGTTATTATAATTATGTAGCCTATACTGTCCCACAGCTGGGCAAAGGCCACTCCATTCCTTCCATTGTTTCCAGCTCTAAGCCACTTCTTGTCAATTCCTGAGCAAGATAAAGTCGTCCCTCCATCTCTTCGTGGTCTACCTACCGCTATATATATATATATAATAGCTATACTTAGCGTTACCAATTAATTTTGAAAATATTAACAGAACAGCACGACATTTTTAACTATAGTCTGTCTAAAAAGTTAAACGACTTGGGAATTTTTGAATATTCATTATATTATCATTTAAAAAATTCTTATATTCGATACTTTTTATTAGGTTCTTCTTTTAGTAAACAATGATGAAGATGTCTTGATCAACCTTGATTATTGAACCAGTGTTGACTACATCAGGTTTCATTTTATCTTAATAATTATCTTCCGAAGTCGTTTGACTTTTACACAGACTCTACCTACCGCTGTAACTGAAACCTGCCACGTTAACAACCGACTTTGTATTGTCTTATTAATTGGTTTCGTAATCGAGAAATAATTATTCGTCATTCGCCTTAAATGTAGTTTCCACAAGCGAAATTCCAAGTAATACCTAAACGGAGCCATAGTAAATCAACTTTACACCAACGTTAATTACATTTGCACCATCAAAGACTCGTTGTGCGAGAATTATGGGTATTCTGATGAAAATCAATGACTGGATGCTCAATGCAAATTAGTTTTAATAATTTTCGGTGTGAACAATATATTTTACAAGAAACAAGTGAAGACAAGTGACAAATAGAAGTGTCATATTTTTTCATATAATTTAGGAAGCTTGCAAGAAGGTTTTATCTCCAACATTTCCCCGGGCGTTGAAACCAATGGTTTCAACCAGATTCTGAAGACACAGGCAAAGGGCAGATTCGGTTGAATGCCCGTCGAACGACTCCAGTAGACGTCCGAATGTCAGCTACACGGGCGATACCATCCGTTCCTGGATGAACAGCCACGATCCGTCCAAGTCTCCACTTCAACGGAGGAAGATCGTCTTCCTTGATCACCACCAAGGAGTTCAGCATCAAGCCATCCTTGCAGGAACGCCATTTGGAGCGTTGTTGCAATTCTGCAACATACTCCTTGCTCCATCTGCTCCAGAAATGCTGGCGAAGCTGCTCGATCCTCTGGTAACGAGACAGATAATTGGCAGAGCTATCCTGGTAATCAGGTTGCGGCAAAGAAGTAAGTGGCCGTCCCACAAGAAAATGTCCTGGCGTGAGCGGAGTATAATCTGCAGGATCTGAAGACAACGGCGTCAATGGACGAGAGTTCAAGATGGCTTCAATCTTGGTTAGTGTGGTGTACAGCTCCTCAAAAGTCAAGTTACAATTTCCCAACACTCTCTGAAGGTGATACTTTGCTGACTTGACACCCGCCTCCCAGAGTCCACCGAAATGTGGGGTGTAGGCGGGAATAAAATGGAACCTTATTCCGTCGTTTGCTGCACTTTCACCCAAGGACAAACTATTTAATTTTAAAAATTTGGAAAGGTCGTTGTATGCACCGACAAATGAGGTACCGTTATCGGAAAAAATATCAGCAGGTTTACCTCTCCGAGAAATAAACCGATACAAAGCCAGTAAATAACTATTGCTAGTTAAATCACCAACGAGCTCCAAATGAATGGCCTTGGTTGTGAAACAAATAAAAATAGCGACATACACCTTTACTAACCTACATCCACGGCCCTGGCGACTAGCACACATAATAGGGCCAGCGTAATCAACGCCTGTGCTTTCAAAGGGATAACCTGGACGAAGGCGTTCTCGTGGTAAGTTACCCATTAAGGGAGCTACAACCTTACCCTTCATACGGTGACACAAAACACACTTATGATAACAGGCTTTCGCCAACTTGCGACCTCCTATTGGCCAATAAGTTTCCCTAATGGAAGCTAATAATAATTGTGGGCCAGCATGCATCAGCCTTTTATGCTCAAAATTAAATAATAGTTTAGTGAAATCATGAGTGGACTGTAATAAAATAGGGTGTTTCTTACTATAAGCAAAATTAGAGTTATCGAGACGTCCTCCTACTCGCATTACATTATTATCGTCTAAATAAACATTAAACTTTAGAAGGGCGCTCTTTTTAGGTAAACTCTTTTTGTTCAAAAATAATTGGTATTCAGAAAATGACTGAATCTGACTCTTAATAATGACAAGAGTTAGTGCATCTTGTACCTCATCATGTGACAAGTATTTGGTTTTAGGGTAATGCTTTCTACATGACTTAATAAATCGTAATACGTAGGCAACAGATCGTACGAGCCGTGTGTAATTGGAATAACGCCTAAAATCAATTAAAACTTCAGGTTTCGAATCGTTTACAACATGTAATATGATTTTAGGTCGAGTCTCCGGTAACGATTGTAGTCCTGGGCTCGTAATTTGAGAAGGCCATTCAGACGAATCTAGTTTTAAAAAATCTGGTCCTTTCCACCACAGATCTGACTCCTGCAGATCACTAATATCCATGCCACGAGATATTAGGTCTGCTGGATTTTGATCTGTTGGGACGTGCCTCCAAGTACAGTTACCCGACTTATCCAAAACCTCAGCAACGCGGTTGCGCACAAAGGGCTGAAGTCTGGTAGGCATCATCTGTAACCATCCCAAGACAATGTAGATTAAAAGTGTATCCCAGTGTTTCACAGGCTCCCCTAATGACTCTAAAGCTCGCAAGTCTTTATTTAACTGATCGATCAAATTCTTAATGGCAACAGAAGATTCTTTTGTAATTGATTCAATAGTAAATAATGAACTTATATGATTCTGAACCAGTAATCTTTTGTTGTCAAACCGATCACATAACAATGACCATGCCACAGAGTAATTACTTGAAGAAAACTCAATGGATTTGATAACTATAGCAGCTGTTCCCTCAAGTGATGCTCGCAAGTAGTGAAACTTATTGATTGCGTCTATGTCATCATTACAATGAATTAGGCTAGTAAAGGTGTCGCGGAATTCAAGCCAATTACAATATAATCCGCTAAACTTTGGTAACTGAATCGTTGGCAATTTAACCGGCTGCTTTATGCTAACACGAGTACTTTTACAACTTTCCATCGATTTATTATCTTTATTGTAGTCAGTCAGAATATTCTGGGCTCTAGATAAGGTTTTATAATAAATAGACTCAAACTCGGAACGCTGAGAATATTGTAAGTTGATGTCGTCAACAATGCATTCTAGACGTAACTGTACCTCATCATACTGCTCATACAACGCCTCTATCTTGCCCATGCGCAACTGCAACTCGGACACATCACAGCTAGATAGCTCCTTGTCCTTGAATGAGTCCAGAAAATTGAGGAAACTAGTCAAGCGACCTTTGAAGCTGCCTCGCTTCTTAATTAAATCCTTTTCCTCAGACATTCTGGGAGACGAGTGTTGTCAACCTGGCATTGATACAGGAATATAAAAATTAAAAACAACAATATAATTTCAATAATTATACGCCTAGCTGTAGTCTATGCCCTTTCTGACTGCTAACTATAATTTATAACAATGACTTGTACTAATATCTAACACTCAAATATTTTTATTATGTCAAGATACTTGTTAAAAATTAATACCACTGTTAAGTAGTTATGTAATTAGTTACAGCTTAATATAATGTAAGTTTAATAATGTAGCAAAATAGCTAACTATACTGTTAAAAGTATGAGTTTAAACTTAACATTGCTGTTGAATAAAATACTAATCACAATGCAACAAAGTACCTAATGATTTTACTCAAACACAATATAATTGGTAATTTAATAAAATAGTACTGACCTTAGTATGACTACTTATATATACTACCTGAGTGTTGGGTGACGATATTAGCGTAATTATAACTGTACACCACTAACTAACTTGCTTGAAATCAATCCAGTTCTCCAGCAGTGAACTCATGAACCTCCATTCAGCGTGGAAGTCAGTCTCTATTCTTTTTCTTGAAAATAATCGCTGATCTTCTTAATTATATTTCATCCGGCTCGTTAGTGGTGTACAGTTATAATTACGCTAATATCGTCACCCAACACTCAGGTAGTATATATAAAATAGTACTGACCTTAGTATGACTACTTATATATACTACCTGAGTGTTGGGTGACGATATTAGCGTAATTATAACTGTACACCACTAACTAACTTGCTTGAAATCAATCCAGTTCTCCAGCAGTGAACTCATGAACCTCCATTCAGCGTGGAAGTCAGTCTCTATTCTTTTTCTTGAAAATAATCGCTGATCTTCTTAATTATATTTCATCCGGCTCGTTATGGACCATGTGCGAGAATTATGGGTATTCTGATGAAAATCAATGACTAATTCGGGTTTCACATAATATTGGTTTCCCGGTACCTAACTTTAGTCTTTGAGATCCTAACAAATCCCAAAAAAGATCAGCGCCGATTAAAATATCAACATCGGCAGGGTTATAAAAAGTAGGATCAGCTAAAGTAATATTCGAGGGTAAGTCGAAATCAGAAATATTTATCTGACGACACGGAACACTACTCGTAATGAACGGAAGAACAAAACAATTTAGTTCGAATACAAAGCTATCATCTAATGGCGTACCCTTAACCCGACATATTTTACCTACGTGCGAAGTGACGTTATTGATTCCAAGGATTGATCTATCTACCTGGCTAGTTTTTAAGTTAAGTTTATTGCACAACCTATCTGTTATGAGTGAAGACGTGCTACCACTATCGAGCACCGCGCGAGCGAGATGCACACACCCATTGTGGTCTCTTAATTTGATCAAAGCGGTTGATAACAACACATCTCGTTGCGTATGACCACACGGAGATGCAATGTTCTAAAGTGCACCCTGCACTAAGTAGGTTACCTTGGTTACTAGGTTCGAGCAATCATGTTAGAGCCTTATTGATTTCAACATAAATGTGAGACAAAAAGTTGTTCATATCTTTTTCAGAGATTACGTGGAACTTGGTAAAGGAAAAATCTTTTCTGAAGCCATAATGGGTTTTGAAATGAATACGTATTTTTTTACTGAAGTTTTCCCTACCTTTTCATTTATCAACATTAGGAGATGAGAGACCTATTTGTTTGGTGGAATAATCAAAGTTCAAAATAGTATCCGATTATTAAAGTTTGGGAACTAAACCGCAATCTACCAACGGGAATCTTAGAGATAGGTAATAGATAGACGACGGTAGATACTTAGCCTATGTCTGAAAAGGATATCAAATAGGGCTTCTGTTTGCCCCGATACGACTAGGGACTGTCAGAGGACAACTGGAGCGCGCAGGCGCGTCCGAACTTTGCCGATCGATTGACCTGCGTGGTGGTTACCTGTTTAGCTCCGCTCCGAGCGAAGCACGAGATGATAATATCATTAGATCAAATACTAAGTCGATAGCGTTAGAGCGCTTTTAACAATGAGATCGTACATTGTAACTTTCTGTTTCAGTAACTGTATGTTATACAGCGTACCTACGTCTTATTCTTCTTCTACTAGCGGATACTCGGCGTGTGCTACTCATATTTACTATGCTCAACAAAGAAATACTTTTTTTTTAATGATTGGCTAACTAATGCTTGACTGCGATCCCACCTGATGAGCAGTAATGTTATCTCAAATCACCATCAATTTATGGTGAAGCGCACTAGTTAAAGAAAATTTGTAGGTATTTGTTTTGCTTTTATAGCATTATTTTAAGGATCTAAAACAATCTTCACATTATTGCGTTTCTAATGAAGCCGATTTGGGGCACATCAGATAAATGGGTAGTTTCAAAGTTTATAACGGCATAAGTAGGTGAAAACAATTTTTTTGTTATAATACTTTTAATATTAGGATAAAGAGGTCTTTTTCGATCTTCTATAAATTTGTATTATCTAGTACGATCTCAGATTTCATGAACATGTGCCAGATAAACACATGAGAGCTACCTTTTCCGCATTTTTGGTACGAAATACAAAAAATAAGAAATAAATTGGGACCGCCATGAATAAAGTTAGGCAGTTGTATACGTCCCCATCGCGACGACTGTTGGCTTAGATACAATTGGACGTTTCCGCTCCTCTTGAACCAATTTACTGTATATGTGTACCTACTTAACTGTCTGCAATAAACATCGTGAAGCGACCAATCCGATGTATTGAAATATGATCACATTTTAGAAATCGAATTTTATTTTTTTTCCTTTTTTATTTCATTAAACCCCAACCGAACGCGGTGGCGTTCGCGCACCTATTGTCTTTCTATTGTGTCTGTAATTTCCACGATTGAAAGGTTAAGCGTGATATGCCTATTTCTTAGTGTAGATAAATTTTGGACCGGAAAAAGACCAGGGTCCTTACCACGGCGTGTTAAAATGTCAAGCATGCGAGTAAGAAAGAGGGATGGATGGATTTAACAGTTCAGTTTAGGTCATCCAAATGGATTGCGTTAAGAGCTCGTAGCAGGGTCTCTGGCTTCTATGTCGTCTCTTACCAAATTCTAATTGAGAATATGCATGGCTGAAAAGGCTTCCTGTGGCTGAACTTTTTTTTTAGATGGGTATATCATCCAATGGCATCCCCTGGCTGAAATTAATTGCTTATATGGACTCTTCATGTGTAGATTATCTATTATATACAGGATACAGGCACACTATGGGTGCTCAAGTAAAATGTTTGTGCCATTCACATCTCAACATAACTCGTAGCTTCCCATCAACGGGAGGAAGTTATAGTAACAGCTTATTACACAATAAAATTTGATTTTATAGGTACCTAGATAGAGATGTACGATTATTCAGTGCATTATTAATTGGCGTTATCAAAACAGAACAATTAATCACGAATTTTAAGACGACCTACATATATTGCTTGGCAGGAAGGAAACATTACCGATTAATATTAAACCTGGCTAGAAACCAACTTAAATAATAATCAATTCGTTATGTAGTTCAGCATGAATTATATACATTTAAGGACATAACTTGTACAGATAAAAATATGCGGTTCGAGGTGCTACAATTTTAAGTTGGAATAAATTTAATAATGACGACAAAAATATATAATATTATATTCCTCACAGACATAATATTATAATAATAAACATAAATAACAATTATACACCTAATTAAACACATCTATTTGATTTACAATCATATTGAATTTTGTGAATTATCACTTAGCCCTATCCATCTTTCTGCTGTGTCCGACATTATTGATCTATTACAATTTTTAATACCATCTGCATATGGATAGCAATAAAGTATTGAGTATTCCTAAGACTATGTCAATATTTATGACATAATTGAAGAGGAAAATCTGAATGAATACAGTTCAGCTTAACATAGTAATCTATTTGATTGTTCGTCGCTTAGTTAATGAAGATGGAGATCTGAGACGTAAACACGGCCATAATCTCTGTTTTACTGAGCTTCTAAGTAATGACCTAAAACAAGTGTCGAAACGCCCACCGCCGCCCATAAAATTCTATAAGAATGCCTACCTACGCATTACTTTACATTTCTTTGTTCCCAATATACTTACTTTGGCCCAGTAGACTAGAATATTCCTGTTTTACGGAAATGACTGTAAACAATGAAATATGATGATAACCAGATACCAGTGGCCGAGTCTGCGTCCCAGAAAGCCGAACTGAAGAGTTCATCGACCAACCTGTCTTCACACGAAACGCATCCCAGACACGGTGTGATTTAGACAATCTCACTCATATACACACGTAACCCACATATTTTATGAGACTGCTATAACACTCAAGTGCTTGTTCATTATACCTACCGCTGAAAAAATATTTCGTATTTATTCCCAATCTTTAATATATCACTGAATGTGAGTGATGGACGGGGAGACGCAGACGTTACAGAATCGTCATTTGAACGCGCTCCGGGTAACTTCGTTCGATAATGGCCTAGTCGAGCGTTCTAATTCTGGTAAATATGATTTTCAATTCAAATCACATTCGTATTTCTCTATTTCTACTTTTGTTCCGAAATACACAACATCACAGCCGTATCCATGTGACATTTTTTATGTGTTAAAGACTTCATTGGGGAAAAATATTAATGTACTTAGGTACCTACCTACTTATTTACTAATTTGTTACTTAGCGAAACATATTTGCTCCTATTTCTACCTTCTGTACATACCATGTTATTTAGCAAATAAATATAGATTACGTTAATAAATATTATTAAAACTAAGATCGTACTACACACGGCTGTATTTCGTTCAAAAAGCATGTTAGATGTTAGATCTACAATTGGTTTCAATGAATTTAGGTAGATAGATACGCTCGACAACAAATTCATGGTATTAATTTTTCAACATCAACCATGTATCTAATAAACGCTTGTAGGTGAACCGATAGCGGACGCGATCGTTAATACAAATCACCTTATTTTTAAAGTTGGATCGTTATCTAAGCTCGTTAAAGTATCTACAATTCTTGCTACATTCAATGAATATTAAAGTTTTAATTGGTGCCTTCTTTGAATATGGCACGGCTACCATACCCGTAGAGAGATCTATTTGGCACGGTTAACAGTACTCCATACTGTCAATGTCACACATATTATTCTGAGCCCAGTAGGCTAATTAATTTTACGATGTAGGCACTTATTAAAGTTTATGTGTTTACTTCTGTAAGGCGCCGATACATGGATGCTTTTGACTTTGTAATTAGATTCAGCGTCGAACAAATTCAGAGTATATTGGCTTGTACCTAAGTAAACAAGTGCTAATTTAATCAGTGTTAGAAAGTTAACAACACATAACAAAGCTTTTACAATATTGTTGAGTGGGGAGTTTAGTTTTATTACTGGTGCTGGCAGGTATCCGAACATCAACAATGAAATTAAATTAAAGTTAGTAATAAAACAGGATACCCGGTATATTAAAAATACATTATTTAAGTAATATATACAGGACATTGAGCTGGAGAGACACTACGAAACATTTTAAAAGAATAAAAAGAAATGTAAAGTTATTAGGAAACACATTATCACATATTAAGGTGTAATGAGTAAGTAACCTACCCAAGCGGGTATAGAGACTGCGAACCCGGGACCTTGCACTTCAACAGACCCACTCCAACCGTTTTCGGGGTCGTAACACATATAGCTCAATTACAAAAGAAAAAAACTTTATCGCAAATATAATTTTACAAAGCAGACAGGTGCGTGACAAAATATAATGTTTTATTCAAGATAGTAACTGTGATGAGAATCGTAAATAATTTTGATTTTTCAGTACAATATAAATCAACTCACGATGTTTGATAAAACAACACGCATTTTGTTCAGACAATTGACCACAAAAGCTCTACCTTATACCCTTGTCAAGTCTTACTTATGAATTCAATTTATAATCTGAAGTGAAACATTAAGCGAGGGTTAGCAAGGGCAAAAGGATTTTTATTATATAAATCTATAGAGCTATAAACGAATACAAACAAAAAATAAAGGTTGACAAACTTTCGGCAGGGACACGGATCGCATAGAAAATATGGGAACGAAGATGCGAGCATTGTTGTTAAGCATTCATATGCCACCGCTCACCCATTGCCGGGACATCCGCCGCTACTTCCGCTGCCAAAGATGGAAGATCTTCGAGCGAATAGTTCGTTGACAGCGCCTACCGATGCAAGCCCCTCCCGAACATAATATAACTTGTGATTTAGTCCCGATAACTCACGAAAACAACACGTTATTACTGCACTTCGATTTGTGATCTTTATTAAATGCGTGTATGGAGCGGGGCACACGGCCGCGGCGGCCGCTCAGCCGCGTAAACTTACGTTTAGCGCGTCTTCAGTAGCTATTTTTGATGCAAAAGCGCGTTGGACGCCAATGTCTAGAGCATGCACGGAATATGCAATGTCGTCAGCCTTCACGATTACACTGGCGCGCATATTTCAATGGATAGCATGTTGTATATTTTACACGTACGATAAGTAATTACTAAGGCAGGTACATATGTATATACCTATGTATTTATTTTAATTTCAGTTCGTTGCAGGGTCATTTACATACAGTAACCGCAAAAAGCCACAAGACACTATACAAATATTACACTACATTCAAGATGTTGAATGGCAACCGCACTACAATTTAGATATGTTAAATTTATTTCAACGATAGATACATCAATATCAAATTCCGTAAGCTGAAATGAGAACATAAAAATAGACGCCCGTAAATCTGTTAGTTACCTGTGGGATTAGTCATGTGAACGAAGTAAATAGTACCTACGTAGGTATGTGTACGATGTTGTTTCTCTTCCTGCATGGTCGTAAAGTCACATATAGTGGGCCATCCTATTTCTGCTTAACGTTATGAGGTAGTTAGGGCCCACTTTACGCAATAGGCCTTCAACAGCGTGTGGGATAATGCTTCAGTCTATAAACTGGGGCGAATTCATTAAGCCTCATACTCGTTCTAAGGGCAAGAGTGACCTAATATATTTTGGCCTCAAAGCAACGTAATTCGTCCAAGGTTAAAATGGTAGAAGAATAATTTATGTCACTTTTCTACAAAAAAATTGGTGAAACACCAATTTACGAAGCTGAGTGTTGGAAAGTAGCTACTCCTATTTATGTATATTACTCGTTGCTTTTGGATATTTTGCCGTCCTTCTTAATAAAAACCATATGATAAAAATAAATTATTTGGCATAGGTATGCAAAATCAAGCCTCTAAGCTCCCAATCCCTGCGGAACTCCTTCATTGCTTCACCTTCAAGACTTTTTCAGGCTGGACCATGTAGGGTTGCTAAAAGCCTGAATGGGAAAAGCAGTATATTCTTTGTGTGTTCTATTTGGTCTTTAATTAACTAAACCCCAAGCGAACGCCAGCGTTCGCTCACTCGTTGTCTTTCTCGTGTCTCTAATTACGGAATTCGAAAGTTTAATAAAAGTCTGAGAGAATTTTGCAGTAGATCATAAAAAAAATAGCTGACAATGGCAATGGATTCAACAATAAAAACATTGTTATTATTTACTTTTATGTGTATTATATAGCATACCTATTTAATTATGTAAAGTTCATCAATAGATACGAAATAAATCAAGTACAACTGGGTAAGTTACGCTATAGGTACTAATATTAAATAACTTACTACGCAGTGACCTTATTGTCTATGATAAACTTTGTTTACAAGGAATTTAATTAAACTTTACTAAACTGTTGTGATTACAGTACGATTCTATTTTTGGGATAATCGCTGGTCCGTGTCGTAGCCACAGTATAAAGTTGTGACCGACCGAAGGTTCGCTTTCCGTTTCGGCAAAAAATAAGTGTCGACTTGAGTTTCGAATTTAGCTAAATAGTGCCCAAATATGACTGAGTTGTGATAAGTCCTAAAAACTGACTGTCTCGTTCGTTAATGTCACACATCATCGACTTATTGATTTATGTAGTTCTTCATAAAAGTTTGGTTTGATTTTTCTTATAGATATATTTTTTTTTTGGCACTTTACATACACAAATCTACAGAGGCCCCAGGTAAGAAGTAATCGTCTGATAACTTTATTCGAGACTAATTTTTTTAAAGACAGTTATCGCAGTCAGTCAGGGTTGGTTTCGGCCGGTATCTACTGGGACTCGAATATTCGATAACCTACGGTTTCGGTTCCGGCTGGAGATTGTGTTCAGTCGGTAATTATTTTATAGCATACATAGCCAATTTAAATATGCGGGGTCTAGAAGAGGAAAACTGTGCCTGGATTTTGTGTTCATTGATGTCAAGTCGTAAGTCCTCTGAGGTTTTAGCTTTAAAAACAATAGGTTTTTTCTCTATGTAGGATCTACGCTTCAAAAAAATTAGTAAGAACCTTTCGAATACCATATTATACACCACTATTTTTTAATTAGTACACATACTTATATGGCTTATTGGAAAAGCCCTTGTTATTTTATAAGTAGAATCTCACTATGTAATAGGTATGCATAAACAGCAAAGTTATTAGCGTTGGTTTATGTCCCAAAATGTCACTCAATTTATGGAAATATTGTGCAGGCTATTAATTAATGAATAAATAAGTGACAATTATTAAGGAAAAACACTGCCCGCAGTATTTTCTACTAGCAATTGTTATGTTTGATTGATTCTATGATGAATTTACCTTTTCGTGGACAATTTTAGGATTTCGGTTTTTTCTACTTTTGACTACAAAAATATGAAAAGTGATGGGTACAGATAGAGCTCCATTTATTTGTGTACTAATTAAAAAGTAGGAGTGTAGACACAATAGAAAGACAATGAGAGAGCGAACGCCGGCTTTGGGGTTTAGTGAATTTAAATGACTGCATAGCTTCGAAAATATTGATGACAGATATAAAACTCAGTTAATTTATGTACGAACGACAATTTATTAATACTTCGCGAGTTATGACGCAGTAGCTACAACAGATGTAGCCACAGATATTTAATGTTATGAGCTCCACTCTCCAACTTTCTGTGTAGGCCACTGACTGGCTAGTGCAACGTAGTGATTTTATGTCCGCGCAGTTGGTCCACCTGAATGCATCGATCCGCGAACTAGACGCGCAGCGCGGGGAGCTGTATTGTAACGTGTACTTATTTGTTTTCCATTACCGATACATGCATATCATTATGTAAATTACTGCGTAGATTTGCCCCAGCCACCCCCCTGGGGGGTGAAAATTATGAAAGCGAGAATAAAGCTGTTTATATATTATTGTAATAAATTGAATCAATGATCATTCATTGATTGTAATTTTTATCGCAAAAAATTAAGTAAAAATGTTAATTATATTTGATTTGCGGCCTTAATGGCTTCATTGACTAAACATTATAAAAGAGCTCAAACAATCTCAAGATTTGTTTTTGAGTGAATTGTTTACTCTGATTAAAAGTTTTGATTGTGTTTTATTTTATGTATGCAAGATAAGTAGGGCGTGCGAAAATAACTAATTAGTTATTTTATAATAGTCGAATATTTTACTTACTTGCAGAACATATATCACTCACTGACTAAAAGGAGTCACGGAAAAGCGGGTTACCTATCTACAGAAGGTCCGGGGGCTATGCTGTAACTTTATCGAAGCTTGCTTCAGGGATGAGCTGCGAAGAGTCCATTGATAAACTATATTCAGCTAGGAATAGTAACTCTCTCATAGTCGGCTGGAGCAAAAATGTGTAATCGAAATTCTGCTATAATTATATTGACAGGCGCCAATTTAATGTTGCCCAACAATGTCAATCATGACAATGCTTCGACATTACAGCAAAAAACCATTCCAAATCTTTTCCAGTTAGATACCACAACTCAAGTTAAACAGCACAGAACAGGGTTCTGTTTCAAGAAGTTTCAACGCAAACCGTTATTAATTTCATGTCAAAAAAATATATCATTATTTTATTTGTAAGCAGTGTCACAACCTGGCTATAATATATCGCCTTGTGGCACTCCACATTGTATTTACTGGACGCACTATAATTGGATAGTATTCCCGAGACTATCGAAACTACATAGTAAATATCACAATGTGTTTAAAATAAAATAAAATACGAATATCACCACTCCAGTACAGGATAACGTTCACTAAATTTTCCTGTAGTATTAAATTACTCGGCAAATTCATACAACTTATACTCGGTTCGGTTTTTTAGCATTTAGCCTATTATACAATCTCGACATTACACAACGATCAAAATTCATATTTGTATACATTGCATTTACATTCAAATTAATAATATAATCAACAATCGACATCAAAATAAATTGGTACCAAGCCAGTCACTCGATTCACGCGAGTCGACTAAATGTCGACAGGTCGGTTGCGTTAGTAAGAGGAGAGCGCAGCGCTACCTCAGATTCAGTAGTATCTGCTTGGGTCTCGTGCGGGAGGGTCGTGAAAATGACTGGCGTCGATGAAATCCTAAATTATCAACGGAACCCCGACGACGATTTCTACGGCCTGCTGGGCTGTGACGAGAACTCAAGCGTAAGTACTCAAATTATAATAAATGTTTTACCCAATTTACATACAATAACAGATATGCGCTCTGATTTCGGATTCCTAGTGCCTAGTTTATTGATTCTACTGTACTGCTCGATGACCTTATTTTGTCGAGGGCCCTGAGAGTTGACCTACATATGATAAAAAAAAAAATACAGCTTTCATGTACAAATGTAATATGTTTGCAAAAGTTTTAATTAAGTAAAAGGTCCGCGTTCCGCGTTGGAGGAAAAACAATTTACTCTTGTTGAGTCAATGCTTTGTGTTTGGGTTTTCCAGTTCCCCGTTATATTACGCTCTACTGCGAATGAACGTCTTGCGGCCAAGCAGTTCTAAGTAATAACAATTTATAAATTAACAAGATCTCATGATAAACTAAACGATAATTTAAACATAATTGCCTGGTAATTGTAATTAAATGCTATTATGCTAATAATTATATCTATGCATTATTTACAGGTTGAGCAGATCACTGCCGAGTACAAGGTGCTGGCTTTGCAGCACCACCCTGATAAGAACGATGGGGACAAGGAAGCTGAAGCCAAATTTCAACAACTGAAGGTATGAATAATCTTATAAGTTTGCTTTTGTTAACTTAACATAAAATAGGTATTGTTAGAAGTTAAATTACAAAAACAAGATCGTACCCTCTAAAGCACAAAAAATCCCTGACTATATGTGGATTAAATCCACTAATTAACTTAAGTTTTCAAATTTAAATTATTGAAATCCTAGTATTAATTACAAAGGTACTTAACTAATTCAGTATCAGTAATAACAACATTAATTGATATAAGTAATTTAAGTTCGTTTTAACTCTTTTAAATATTCGTCTGAATCATGTTTAGAGACTATAATTTATTGTTTAGTTAAGTATTTCAGCTTGTTGTTTCAAAATTTAATCTGTTGGAAACTCCTTTAGGCTTGAAGTTTTACATAGATATTTAAAAGGGCAACATGAGACGGAAAGTTCGAATTTATAAAGTTTGATGTTCAAAGTTAGTTAAGACTTTAATTGATGGACTACATACTTTCATAATAATTGCGAGTTGATATCAAATTTTTTGTAAAGTCAAAACTTTAATGGCTTGACCAATCGAGTTGCTAGCCTGTTGGTTTTTCGTCGGTTGCATTTGGATCGGAATTGTATAAATTGATTTCGCCAAGCCCATTGCGTCATCGGACCACCAGACTTACGACCACAGCACCGTAAGTTGATCAGGCTCATCGTGGGGATCATTCGGTCTATGGCCCTTTACGGAGGACCGGTGTGGGCGCCGTCGCTGCGAAAGCGACGGGCAGTCAAGCTGAACGCATCCCAGAGGATCATTGCCAACCGAAACGATCGCGAAGCAGTGAGCTTCCTTGCTGGCCTACCACAATGTGATTTGGAGGCAGCAGTCGTTGGCTAGCACGCATGCACAATTTGCGCATGGAGATGCAATGCCGCTACCGAGGCGAAACTCGGCTGCCAAGTCACGGCATGGCGGATAGAGTTCCGGCGGGATCTCATGGTGAAATGGCGACAGCGACTGTCACACCCGTAAGGTTGGCTGTCCAAATCAGAAGAGCAGAGATTTTGTGCAATCCTATTGGTTAACATTTCTCCGTTTCTCCGCACCGCAGCCTCGCTCCGATCCTGTGGGCAGGTAGCCTAAGTCTCCTCTTTGAGGAGTGATTGGAAAAACGTCACGGCGGGTGTCCTCACGTTCCGCATGACGCAGGTCCTCATCAGACACGATAAATTCGGAAGGTTCCTGCACCGAATTCGTGCGCAAGAACCGCCCGGATTTCACCATTGTGTGGACCACCCGGAGGACGCGGTGGAGGTGTGCCCTGCATGGTCATGGTGGCGAGGCTATCAATAAAAATTGGGAAAGCACTGCCGTGTCTTCGTGGGCGCAATCGGCGGCAACGACCTCTGGTGCCGCCGGGTCCTGGTGCAGGCCATGGTCTGGAGCGAGGAGGAATGGCAAACGGTCGCCTCCTTTTGCGAAGCGGTAATGTTAGCGAAGGAGGCGGCCGCATACTCCCAATCGGGATCCCAATCCCGATTTCCAGCTACCGAAGGCGTGGGCTTCCGGTAACGGTCCGGGCCAAGCCCGAGTCGTGGACGAGGTGTAGTGTTCCACGCGGGTCACAAAGAGATGTCAGCAAAACCGTAGGAGCTCAGCATGGCCGAAGCTTACTGGGGTCAAGGGTTGTCCGAAAGGGAACCCCGGAATCCTGGGACGCAAGGCAAAGAAAGAACATAGGAGTGGGTTTTAGTTAGTAAAAGTCTGACAAGCCCTCTCACCCCGCACTAGAGCGGTAGATAGAAGTCATTGAATGATTTGCCACCTAAAAAAAAAAGCACTATTAGGTGAGACAGTAAGTTTTTCTATTCTATTCTTTTCTAGACAGTGTTGATGTGCGAGCTCTACTTATTTTGTTTGAACATTTGTATTTTCCTAAGCCGTTTATTGTTTAATGTCATAAAAGGATATTTGCCATAAAACGGCAACAATTTATACTTACGCGCCGCTCTATAACGAGATCTAGACGAAAATTCGCAATTACACGAAAAAATCACAATTCCGCGAAAATTGTCGTGAGACTTTATTAGATTTGTGATCCGGTCGGACTAAGATTCAGAAAATCGACGATTAAAGTGGGGAGTAAAAAGGTCTCACTGAAAAAAAAACGCAGTTCTTATCTTACTTAAAAACCTACCACAGTCATGGTTTGTTTTTAGCATCAGATTTGTTTAATTTGCCGAAAATCTGTACCGCGTGGTTGTTCCGGCTTCAAGCTGGATTAATGGCCTGTAATCGACCGAAACGATTACTTATAAAAGTAAATTAATGCTACTAAACAGATTGACTCTCTTGTAAACCATACGGGCTTTCCGATAAGAACAGACAGTCAGACAGGTCTCCCCATGAAACCTAAAAACAAATATCAATAAGACAAATTCGCAAATCGAATTTTTCGCAATACTGTTGTCGCTGTTTCGCAATACGTTGTTAAGAGTAGACATTTCTTACTCCTCGTTTGTTTTTTTCTGAGTAATCTAATTTCAGATCCATTTCTGGTGGTTGTACCTTTTTGGAGTTACGAATTTCGTGGCAGACCTGTGTAAAAATAAAATGCGGGGCGTTACTTTCATGAATCGAGGACTTTTTCATCTAACTTTCTTGAGGTGGTCTTCATTATCGTCTGTACTTTTACTTGAAAACCGAATGCTGTAAGCAAAACTTTAACAATTTGATACCTACTCTCTATTGAGCATATTTCTCGATTTCTCAATTCCTTGACTAGAAGTGCCTTGCTTTTCCTAATTATTTCTTACAGCAAGTGTTGAGAAAAAAAATTCTTGACACTCGTGCAAAACCCAAGCTAGGTATTGTCATGAATATGTTCTAAGTAGTCGACTCATTTGCGGTTACGATATTGAAACACCGACATTAATACCGATCGCGGTGGGTGGGCCGCAGAAGTATCATTGATATTTACGGCGCCGATCCCAGTTTGTCGCATTGAATAAAATATATAGTTTATATCTTACTCGACTGATGTAATAGGTACTTTTCGCTTCAGTTTTTTTTTTTAATTGGATTCCTCGATATCTAACTTTTTTTATTGTGGTTTAGTTGTTCCTTGTAGAACAATATCAGACCCATTGTACTAAACAATATCTAAATATGTAATTAATTTACTAACAACTTAAATATCTTACAACTCTATTGGCTTCTGAGGGAGTCGGTGTTGAGGTTGTAGCAGTAGCAGGTAAAACATTTTTGCCATTTCCGATATTGGAATAGGTAAAGCACGCTGAATGACTCTACATCCATCTATCAAATTAATGTTAAACTTCCTCATCACCGATTCTCTTTCAACTTCATTCCGAACACACTCCATGAGCAAATGTTGCACGTCCTCAATTTTGCCACAAGTTGTGCAATTTGGAGAATCTTCTTCATTAGGTGTGCAAATAGATATAAACTCAAATACTACCGCTTCAATTTGCGGGCTGTGACTGGGAAATTCTTGACGGGCAATCTCAACAACACCTGGGAATCATAATCAAACCTACGGGCCTCACGCTCTCTAAAGTCTACATCAACGTGAGAAGTCAACTTTATAAACTGCTTTACAAACAAAATATGTTTCTGTTACCAGGAAGCGAAGGAGACGCTATGCGATCCGTCTAAGCGCGCTCTATACGATAAGTGGCGTCACAGCGGCATCGCCATGGGCTACAAGCAGTGGCTTGGCATGAAGGACCACGTGCAGCAGTCCATGCACTGGACCAAGCCGAACACCAAGGATCGCATGCTGGAGGGCGAGTGCGGCCGCGCTTCGGGTCCGTCCAGCCTGGGCCCCACCAACCCGGCCGCACGCCGCGCCTCCGAGGGCGGCGCCGCTCTCTGGGGCCGCTGGGGTACCGGCAACCAAGAACCTCCGTCTGAGGTCATCAATAAATTCCGCAACTATGAGATCTAAACCCCAATAGTCCCACTCTCTCGGCTAATAAAGTCATCTGACTTTATGAGACCAACTCTTGGGACTGTTTTCTTATTTATTTATTTTTTTAATTGAAGAGGTTACTTGTGCCCTAATCTCTATTTTTTGTTAGATACGAATTATTGTACTTAATTTTAAAAATTACCCAAGTCACTTAAGTGTGATATTCTTGCAACCAGGCTGTTAAATTATCACTTGCCATTACAAATTTACAAAAATTTAGTCATGTTATATTTGACAATTATTAATTATATTTAAAGTTAAGGATAATTATTATTAGTAAGTTATATATTATATGATAAAATAACGGCACAATATTCATCAAGTCAGCTCGCGGTACGTTTCTCGAATGTGGCTCGATATTCTAAAATAATTACTGTTTTTGAGTGTTTGGTGTGCTAAATGTATTTCTGTTGTACGTAGGAACAGATGTTAACGTAGGAGCCCCCAATCCCTAGAAAGGTGTATTAGTGTTAAACACTCTTAGCTGTTACCCCCTAGATGTAAGCTGTGCACATTCCTGATAAACTTATGAGTCTGATTTATTACATTTCTGCTAAAGAACAATATTGTCTACTTAAAGAATCTCGATATTTTGAAGATTTATATTTTTGATCCTCTTTATCTTACTATAAGTATGATATTATTTTTAAAGAGAATGAGTATATAACGGATGTTGTTGTGAGATATATACAGGGTAACGTTGCGAGACAGGACTGTTTATTTGGTTTTACCTTCTGCAACCTTGACAATTCTACTTTCAAACAATCATGGTCTAACGACGTATATAATCATTAATCGTATTTGTTCCAAGATAAATGTTGTGTTACCTGATAGTTACGTAGAAAATAAATGTTATTATGTGTTAAATGTTTGATCAGTATTTACTTTATGTATTTTAAATAATATACTTAAATGTTATAAATGGGTAGTGGAATTTTAAACTTTAAATGTTTTGTCTCGATAAGTACGAGTATTTTAACAAGCTAAAGCCAAAATGTATAAGATGTTTTTATTTTTGATGTAATACATCTTGAAAACAATAAAGGTTTGCTGAACATATTCGTGTTTGATTTTGCAAATGTTGATGATTATTCGAAAGCGTTACTGTGGCTTTCGTGAAAAGCAACTGAAGGGACATGGTAGGTTTTAGTCAACATAACTAAGTCTCTTTCGCTCTAATCAGAGCGGGAAAAGTCATTTTCTGATTTCCACGTAATACAAAGAATATAATATATAGATATAACTAATTTACCATAATATCAGCAGAACTAAACTTATGGAATTAAACCGCTTAGTTTTACTACCAGTAGGTGCGTCAAACTTAGGTAAAATTAGAGTTCAAATTTTTTTCTTCAGTTAATTTCCTTATTTTGAAACTCGCCGCTAATACGTCTGACAATACTGACGCTCCTGCCGCTTATAATTAGAACACATATAGTAAAATTCACGAATGACGAAATGACGTCGTGTGTGTGCGAGAAGAGTGTGATATGCGCGAAAGTTTGCAAAGGCTAACTTCACGCCCGCCATCATTCGTGAATTGTACTGTACTCAAGTAAGTAGGTACCTACTGTGAAGGCTGCATGCTGCATAGAATCTTATAGCAGGCAGCCTGGTAAAAAATAGTTTGTCTGGTTTTGAAGAGTCATTCGTACTTATTTGAAACTACCTACCTACCTTGAAAAGTTGAACCTATCAATTGTTGTATTTACGTATAGTCCAAACATCTTAGTTAAAATTAGGCGAGTACCTATCTCAGAATTTGAGATAGGTACCCAGCTATAAACTCGTATAAATTTGCTTGTGTTGAGCAATTCGTCTGGAGCAGGAATTAAAATTGTCGAGACAGGCTCCAGGAATTCGTTAGGCATTATTCAACCCCGTTCCTAGGGTATTTATAAGGCGTGTTTTTGACGGCGACTACCGGTTGATCTTATATGATGCTATAACCCCGCGCTCTCCGCCTTCTATCTCAAAAACGATTCAACGTATAAAATTTTTAGAAACAGAAGTTGTAGGGAAACCTCAATGATCACGAAAGGATACGCTAGTAATATATATATGTCAATGGGAATCCTCTTCTATATATGAAAATTAGAAATAGGTAGCGAAATACACATAGGAAACAAGACATTTGCAAAAATCGATTTTTGTGACCTTTTGACCTTAGATTTTAATAATCGCGAACACCCTACCATAAGTTTGTGGTTTTGAAACAAGTTTTAGGACGTCAAAATATAAGTTTATAGAGTCTGTCTAAAAAATGTCACACGACTTGACTAATATAATCAAACAATCTAATTCTTGAAATGTGATGTAGTCAACTCTGATTGAATAATCAAGGTTGCAAAAAGATGATCATTGTTTACCAGGAGAACCTTTATTGTATGTAATATTATGTATAACAGATTTTTTAATTTCCAAATCGTTTGACTTTTTAGACAGACTATACGGGTTTATAGCTGGGTTATGGGTACCTTTCTCAAATTCCGAGATGAACTTACTAAGATGGACTAGTAAGATTTACCGTAGCTTTCTTAGTTCTTTATTGTACACAAAGAGATTACATAACATGTAGAGATAGACAGTTCACGTACAAAGGCCAGCTTAACTCAGCAATGAGTTGTGTGTAGCTGTGAATTATTTGGACGTCTAGACGTTGTTATATTATTGAAATTAATTCATCCCGGCCTCTGCTGTGCAGCTTCTACAAGAGGTACTCGCATAGCAAAAGCAGAGTTCAGAGTGTTGATTAAAAATGATAACCTCAATTATCAATTTTATAACAGCAGTGTATTTAGGTCAACTTTTTCTTCACCAGAAATTGTTAAAGTCTAAACCCATTCTAAACCTACGCATATAGGTACCTACTCTCTGTTCCTCATAAAACTCCAACGTTTCTCTTAAAAGTTTGTAATCTGTTAGATAAGGCAAAAGTAAAATGACATTGGTGGAGTGATTGCCTCACAGTTTTTATAAGGGGCAAGTGTTGCTAAAAGATGAAAGATGACAAATGTAAAAATCTGTAGGTAATATGTAGGTAACTATCCTATATGCAGTGACTATATCACTTCTTCAATACCCTGAAACGAACTATTTATTAATTTTTCAAAGTAAATGCCTATTCTGCTATGTAAAAACTTACTGACAAAGCACAGTCGAAGCACAAAATATATAGGTACAGAAGTCAATCACACACAAAGACACCGCTCACAGACACGATGTCTCGGTCGCGTCTCGGATCACTTGTCGAACAATTCCGGCTCAAACGCTAGTATGCATCCACTGAGCGTAGGTATGAAAAGTGAAGTACATACATGAGATTGTCTTCTGTTCCTATCTATTTTGTGGCCGAAGCTACTGAGACTAGGACAATGAAATTTTACATAAGGTCTCCTTTTATAGCGAAAATTCACCCCCTTAGAAGAGGAAACGGGGGTTCAGAGATTGTAAAGACAAATTTACTTCTTTAGGTGGCGAAGACGCTGGAAGAAGCTAATTTAATATTTAAAAATCTTTTGTCACAGTGTTTGTTATGAAACTTCTCCCAAACGTCTCTTTTACAAGCTTTTATTTAGTTTCACCTTTCCCGATGTTTGTCTGTAATCAAATCTTGCAAATTAAATTTGATCCACTTCCTGGCTACAGATTGAGCTGAAATTTTGCATGCATATGTAAATCAGCTGGTTCGCTCGCGCTCTGAGGGTTCCGTACAAACTTACCTGTGTAACTAGTTCAATTCCGGAATGGAGTCTCGGATGATTTTTCCAAATCGAAAAAAAATCTTTTTTTTAACATCAAATATTTTGTTTTCAAATATATTCCTATACTTGTGTTATAAGACCATGCTTTACGCAAAATTTCAGGATTCTGGGTCAACGGGACGTACTCTATGAATTTTGATTTCACGAGATTGTCGAAATGTACGTTTTTTGCCACATAAAACCAAAGTATCTTTTTTCTTACAAGTTTGATTTTTTTACAGCTTCAAGAGTCCGCAAACCAGAGTATATGCTTTTAATTTCAACTCGATACCTCCACGCGTTCCCGAGATATAGGGTCTTGGCAGATAGACAGACGGACGGACAACAAAATGATCCTATAAGGGTTCCGCTTTTTTTCTTTTTGAGGCATGGAACCCTAAAAGAGGAAAACAAAAAGAAATGGAAATGAATAGTAGCATTTCTCGCGTCGTCGGTGCGATGAGTGCGAGTTGTTTTTACGTTTAGCTCTCTGATTGGTTAAGAGCTTGAAGCGAGCCAATTAGAGCACCGAACGTCATAAACGTTTCGATAGCGTTACCGCAAAACCAACTTGCACTAGGCACTCTGATTTATGATGATTTTAAGGCGTCGTGGCTAGTGTTGCCAGGCGTCCCGATTAGCGCGGGATGTCCCGATTTTTAGGGGTCTGGGGACGCATCCCGATTTGCACCTGATCGGAACGCTAAATGTCCCGATAAATCAAAAACCCTGAAACTCAAAGACCGACTGAAGAAGTCTGGGTTTTACTCAGTAAAACTTTGATACGCCCTCTCGTTCCACCCCAGAGGGAAAGAAGTCACTGGATGATTTCCCATCTAAAAAAATGTTGATCGCAGTCAAGCACTAGTATAACTGAATTAAAAAAAAAAAAAATTCATTAAAAAACAATATTTGTCCCGATTTAAAACCCGAAATCCCGATTTGTTTTACCATCTGTCCCGATTTTTATACAAATAGACCTGGCAACACTACTCGTGGCAGGCGCCTTAAAATCATCATAAATCCTTTTCCAAATGGATATTATGTACATATATCGCCGGTGCCGTGCGATGACACCGCCTATGTTATGTACCTACATTTATTTTAAACCCCCGACGAAAAAGAGGGGTTTTATAAGTTTGAGGTGTCTGTGTGTCTGTCTGTGGTATCGTAGCGCCTAAGCGAATGGACCGATTTTGATGCGGTTTGTTTTATTTGATAGCTGACGTGATAATTGTTCAATTTATGAAGATCTGTTCAGGTGTTCAAGGTCAGCAGCTCGTTTGTTGGCTGTGGCACGGATCTTAAACACTTAATGGATTTATACTTCACTAATAAACACATATATGTGACCTAATGTTTAAAATACTCATGTACCTGCATGCCGGCGCTACCAAACTGGTCTGTTGATGGAGGTTGGAGGTAAGAGATGTAAACTTGGTTTGCCTATTAATAAACCCGTTGAGTTTAGGTTCATTAGGATTCGTCTTAATCAGGTTCTAAACATTTTTCATGATGACGAGGTCTTGATGCTAGAAGTGGTTGGTGGCTAATGGAACCCTGGAATGCCTACTATTAAACACGTCAAGTTTGGGCTCATTAGACTCGTCTTAACCAGTTCTTTTACTTTTTATAGATTTTATACGTCGGGGGTTTTTTTTTAATGTTTAATTTTGTAATTATTATAAATGTTTGTCCTATGTTAATTTAAGGTGTGCAATAAAGTCCTCTGGGCGAGAAGACGTGTCAGACTTGTGCTTTTACTGACTAAAATCTGCCTACGTTCAGCGTCATAGACTTTCTAACCATTCCACAGTATATGGAAAAACATCTTTTATTTTAGGTGGGAAAATCATCTAATGACATCTCCCGCTCTTGGGCGGATAGGGAGATAGTGTCAGACTTTTACTGACCCCCAAAACCCAGTCCTTTTCCTTCTTTGCCATTGTTCCAGGGCTCCGGGGATCTCTTTCGCATCACCTATGGTCCCAGGAGGCTTCGACCCTGCTGGGCTCCTACGGGTGCCGACAACTTCTTGAGGCGCGCGTGGAACACTACGCGCCGTCAACGACTTGAGCTCGGTCCGGACGGTCGGACGGTGAGCTACCCATTACTCGCAGTCTGTAAGCCCGCGCCTTTCCGGGAGGGATTCGGGGAAACGGAATCCCTGCAGCTGGGGCGCGAGGGCCTTGCTAGCATTACTGCTTCGCTGAAATAGTTGACCGCTTACCACTGCTCCTCGCTGCGGACCATGGCCTGTACCAAGGCCTGGCGCGAGAGATTGCTGCCTCCGAGCGCCCCCACGAGGACACGGCAGTGTTCTGCCCAAGCGGGGCACACCTCTACCATATGCTCCACCGTGTCCTCCGGGCGGTCCACACAATAGTGACATCCAGGATGATAGCACCCCTGTACTTACTTTTTCTAAATCTAACTTTCTAACGATACTCGATATTTACCTACCTGCTCAAAAAGGTTTCATGATTTCATTTATCACTTGTAGTCGGAACTGTCACAAAACCTATCTACACTATAGGTAAAAGGTTCTGATTCAATTACAAAAATCTTCCACAGTTGAGAAAGTCGAAAATACAATGGTTCCTTTGAAATAGGGCACAAGGATCGTAGACGCGGGAAAGAACTCAACATAGTAAGTATAAAACAAAGTTACTTTCCACGTCTGTCTGTCTAACATCGAAATATATTCTAGTGATAGACAAGCCCTTTCATGGAAACTATTAAATTTGTCAAAATACTGAAAAGTTAAAACAAAAGTTTGCTGCAGCGCTACATTGGCATTATGTCATCAAGTTTCGTAGTCGTTTTAGACGATACTTTTTTCGCGACCAAAATGTCTTAAGCACCATGAATTTCGTGGCACTTACGCGTTTCGTTCAACATAGTGTAATGTTCAAGGTGTAAAATCGACATTCGGCACGCGTAATCTAGTGCGTAGTAATATAATAGCGATGCTGTCTATCTACTAACTCACCTTCAGATTTCGATGTGTAGAAAGAACGAAAAACTGTGTGTGTATAATTTGCTGCGCCCGTACAAAGCTGAGGCGAGTTACTAGTCAATGATTATTATTGGACCGATGACCTGGTGAGGGTCGCGGGAATCCGATGGATGCGAGACACACAGAACTTGTCATTATGGCGACACTTGGGGGAGCCTATGTCCAACAATGGACGTTTTTCAGCTGAAATGATGATGATGATGATGAATCATTATTTAAAGCAAAGCCATAATTGGTTATTTCAAAATAACTTTACCACTCTGAGGAGAAGGCGAAACGACTTCGATGTGTTCTTTAGAAATTAGAAAGTAGTGGCCTAGAGCCCAGCGCAATGGAAGAAATGGATGGAGCCTTTGCCCAGCAGTGGAGCTGTACAGTCTAGATGTAATAACACACTAAGTTACAAACCACTATACATTCCTATCAATCTTCATTTCCCACTTAATTAGGTATCATCACTGGAGATTCTTAAAAGAACACAACGTTATGGAAAAGCAAATCGGTTCCTCGCAGCTATGTCTTCAACAAGCATTTTTCAGGGAAAATATTATGTAAACAGGTCGCGTGACATTCCAACATGTGTCTACAAACATGTGAAAAAGAACCAACAAGTTTTCACTCAAGCCCCATCCTGTTTAATCATTCCGAGGATTCTTGTGTTGGAAAACATTTGAAGCGCGTGCCCACAACACAATTATTTATCAATTTTATTTACACAAACCCTAACGGCATGATCGAACGTGTGTACGCACGTATGTGTATGAGTAAGAGTGCGCAATACTTTGTTAATACATGAACAGAGGAAACTGGCCTTAATGCTGATGATTTAAGATTTATTAGAGACTGGCCTTCTGCCAGTGGCTTTGCCCGTGGAGAAGTAGAGGATATTATGTATAACCTATGTCACTCGGTGTTTAATTCATTAAACCCTTTACTTTCTATTGTCTTTCAATTGTGTCTCTAATTATCACGATTGAAAGGTTAAGCAGTATTCAACTAAAGTAGGCGCCAGATAACCGTCTACATTTGTTGACATTTAAAAAAAAGTCATAAAGCTGTCTTGAATCAACAAGAATCGTGATCCTTTATATGATCTAAGTAATGAAAAGCAGTTCATTGTTTGTTATTCGGGTACCTACGCAGAGATATAAGGAAAAGGTATATACAAGGTGTAAGGGACAGCCCTCCATAAACTTTAAGGGATTGCTCAGTAGACGAAACTCCCACAAAAAATTTTTTCAGGAAACGAAAGAAAATATCGGCCTCTCCATACCAACTGTCCAATCTAGTTTATCATTTTTATGATGAGGCGGTTTTTTTTTTCGTTTCCTGATAAACAGTGTTGTGGAAGGTTGTTCAGTTTCGCCTACTGAGCAAGCCCTTAAAATTAAACACCGAGAGGTTGTCCAACTTGTCCTTTTTTAAAAAAAATTGGGAAAAAATATAAAATGGTGTAAAAATTATTCGAATCGATTCAATTACTGATTCTGAACAAACTATATTTATTTATTTATTTAACCTTTATGCAACAAAAGATACAAAGGCGAGGGCGAGGAGTAATGTTGTAGATAAAATAATCTAGGATATACATGTTGCAACAATACTTCGAAAAAACCAGTAGGAGTTATGAAAGTAGGTACAATAATTGCATGAATACGCAATTAGCCGTAATATGCTGTCAAATCAGGCAAAAATAACTTTTTAAGGATGGCCACAAAGAGCGTGGGAAGACCCTCTTCGTAAGGTTGAATAAATAAGGCGACTTGCAAATTTTAAAGGTTATAGGGTAATTTTAATCGTTGACATTCATTGAGTGCATCCACCGTTTAGCGTAAGCCCTATTAAAGTTCTTATTAATAAACTCTTCCATCCTATTATATTTTTAACTAGCTTCTGCCAGCGGCTTCGCTCGCGTGAAAATTGTGAATCTAAACCATTCCCAGATCCCCTTGAACACACACAAAAAATTTCATCAAAATCGGTCCAGTCGTTTGAGAGAAGTTCAGTGACATACACACTCACAGAAGAGTTATATATATAAAGATTAGGATACATACTTGAATGTTGAGATGGATGTGTGGTGTGACGAGAATGGATAAAGTGAGAAATGAGTATATTAGAGGAAGTTTGAAAGTGACGCCAGAGACGGAAAAGGTCATGTGAAGAGGCGGAATGAAGCGCATATTACTAAAAGAGTTCTGAGTATACCTACAGGTACATGGAGAGGGAGAGGAAAGCCGAAAAAAAGATGGATGGATTGTGTGAGAAGTGATATGAAAGAAAAGGGAGTTAGTGATAGTTTGACGGGTGACGGGACAGAAGGGCAGAAAGAAGAAGATAGGCACACATACTTGGCAGCTCTCGGTATTTTATGGATAGTTCATTTCAAATACGATAAATCACATCCGAATTCGATCATTTACAATGTATAGGATTGTTATCTACACTAATATTATAAAGAAGTAAAGTTTTTTTTTGTTTGTAGAAGGTAATATACTTATACTGGAAGTATTAGTCCGATTGCGAAATTTTATTTCACCAATAGAAAGCTGCTTCATTCATAAGTGACATTTTATGTATACTGGCAAAGCTGCGGGCAAAAGCTAGTTGAATATAAAGAAACTTAACAAATTTTCTACAAACCAACGGTGTTTGCCATCAAACAGTTACCAAACAAACGCAAAACTTGAAAAGGGTAGGTATATTGTGGTACTCATTATGAACAATTTAACTATGAGACCAAACGTGAATTGCGAAAAATGTTAGCTCTATAATATGTTTTTCCCGTCGAAACATAAATGAATCGTGGGGCACTTGATTTTAGACCTACTCAATCCCTATAGGTAGGTACATCATTCAGCGCTAATCTTGCAAAATTTTCGTTATGAAATCAGTAGGTACTATGGTCTATCTTGCAGCAGAAGCGCTGGCCGGATAGCACGGCATGCCAGTATTAATGACATCATCCGTCGAGCTCTTGTCACCGCCGGGGTGCCAGCTGTTTTAGAACCTAATGGCTTGGCACGTGACGATGGGAAGAGGCCAGATGGGATGACTATAATGCCTTGGAAATTGGGTAGGCCTTTGGTGTGGGATGCAACATGTGTCGACACCCTTGCGCCATCCCATCTGAGTACGGCGGGCTGTGCTGGGGCGGCTGCTGCAGGTGCAGAAAACCTCAAACGGCGTAAATATAATAACCTCATTGGAAGTTATGTGTTTGAGCCGTTTGGGGTTGAAACTCTAGGGCCATGGGGTCCGAGCGCTCATCGAGTTGTCCGGGATATCAGCAAACAGTTGGTCGACTCTTCGCGTGACCTCTCTCTTCACCTTCAGTCAACGAATCAGCATTGCCATCCAGCGTGGCAATGCTGCCAGCGTTCTGGGCACTTTTCCCATTGACATCGATGTGGACGAATTTTTTGATGCCCTGTGAGTTTTTCCCGTTTTTCAGCCTTTTTTACTCGTTTGTACATATTATTATTTTAAGTTTGTATATATATACCTAGTGATTATTTATAAATTATTAAATTAAGTAGGTACTTACTTTCATGTTTTAAAACATATCATTTTAAATAGGTACGAGTATATACGTATTAGTGCAAGGTTAAATAACCCCACTGGTAGGACAGTCCATGCGTGCCAGAGTGCTACTTATACTCAAACACTATAGTTCATTGATTATATTTTAGCGCTGAATTTTAAGCGAAACACTACATTTAGAAACCTAAATAGTCAGCATCAGGTGGATTTTGAGGCAATAATTTGACTAAATCCAACAAAGTAAATTGTTCGATTGTAAAGCACCTTCACTAAATAGAAGCTACTTTATTTTATTTTTATAAAAACACAAATCTCTGTAAGAGTTAAGTACTTTCGAGAGCTCGACAGATAGCTTTAGGATTGAATTAAATCGCTGTTTTTACTATGTACCGCAATTACTTGATTACGTGGCGTCCTACGTGGACAATTCAACGCAATAATAAATGATCTTTATTTTGCAAGTAGGTTTTATAAAAACACTTTTACACGTCAATTTTTTTTTTTTCGTCAATTAATGCTAGATGAGGCCGAATTGAATTGTGGGTGCTAAGCGATGCGGCGCGGTTGCTTTGTCCTATATGCGCGCGAAGTCGACGCTTTAGCAGCCATTTATATAAAATAAGTCACAACACTACAAGAGTTCGCGTAAAAGTATCAAATGAATAGATCACGACCGCTTCGCTTCGCTCATTGCTGCACCACACCCAGGTGCAATGGGTTATATAGTGATTATAAATCACTGTATAATTGCTTTTTTATTTAGAAAAATATTATCACTACTAACACTGCTGAAACCCGAGGGGTCGTTGGCGCACTTTATTTATTTATTTATTAATGCTTTATGCACATTACACTGTACAAAGGCGGGCTTATGCCACTATGATGTGGAAAGGCAAAAATATTTGTCTCTCTTTTTGCAGAATTTTCACGTCTCCATTCTGGCGACCAACGCGCGGCTCTCTGCTTCTCCTAACGGACGCGAGACGTGTATGACGGGCAAACTTCAATAGGGCATCAATAGGACAATGTGTAAATCCCATCCATTAATCACGTGAGGCTTGAAAAGAGGTGAAGTGGTTTTTCAAAAAATCATGAAATATCACAAGGGGGAGTGGGGATGTAGTAAGATATCACGTGTATTTATTTTTTCATCAAACGTGCGATTTTTAAACCAAATAGCGGCGTGTAGTGTGACCGTTGCAACGAACGAAGTCGAACTTCGCGAATTCACGGATTTAAAAAATTAAAGATCCTTTGTGAGTACTAAAAATACACGTGATGTTGGGAGGACCGGGGTGGGTTTAGTCTTAAACCTCACCAGATACCACCGAGGAGGAGGAGGGGGTTAAAAATGCTAAAAAAAGATCACGAGATTAATGGACGGCCCTAGAGTATCTGACCCGGCAAACTACAATACTAAGTACTACCCACTATGCCAGTAATGTCCGATGAAGTTAGCCTCAGATGATATAGTTACGCCACGGTGTAACTAGGTATATTATCTGAGGCCCGTGGCAAGCCATTGGATGGGCCCCTGAAAAATCACTTCACGTTGTGATTTTTTTTTTAATATCATGGATTACTTACTTCTTTTGAGCTCGCGGCCACCAAGACCAGGGGCCCCGACGAACCGGGGGCCCATGGCATTTTACCAGCCTTGTCACCTTATATAGTTCCACCATTGCTCCTGGCATACCTAGACGCTAACGACAATCATTAGTGACCGCCGTATTGACATACGGCTTCTGACACTTGTAGTCTGTAACATCTCGAAAGCTTTCGACAGTCTGGTACAAAACCCTTATTGATAAGCTTCCTTTCCTTGGTGTACCCACTGGATTGCGTGATTGGATTGCAGACTGCCTGAGAGTTTGATCCTCCGAAAGGTCATTTATGGTTGCTCCTCCGGTCAATTGAGTAATAATTTCGGGAATTCTCAGGGGTTGGGTACTTTCGGCAATATTGTTCTTGCTCATCCATGTTTTTGCACCTTTGGGTATGGAAGCAGTAGCAATGTTGAGGAAACATAAGCTTCCAAGACACGAGTCAGTTCGTCACAGATCCAGTATTTTCGAGAGGCTATGGTTAGGCGCAGGAACCTGTTCATGCAAGCAGTCAATAAATAGGTCTATGCCAATTTGGATTTGTTTAGTACTGCGAAAACTTAGATGTTTCTTATTACTCTAAAATAAATCAATTTCACTCAGCTCCAACTTTCCGAAGTTTATACCTCGAGTAGATTCTCGAGTAAGGCATCAAAACTTAAGGATCTTTGGAAGGATTTAAACCCAATCTGGGTTGAAAATTTATTCTTGCAGTTGGATTTTCGATGGAAATATTTTTATTATTTTCTACAACTTATCTCACTAAAAGGTAGAAAAAGAAACTCAAATATAACTCGTTAAACTTTTGAAATTATCTCCTCAACGCTTAATTTTGATGCTCCGTATGAGCTCATTGTTACGAATAAATACGATCCTCGTACACCGCTTTAGAGCTGTGTAGTTCTCAAATTGACTATTTAATAGTCATGCGTTATCAAATAGCCTGGGGAAAATTATCTCGATTTTGAAAAGCCCATTAAGTGCTTTGCCAAAATAATGGAATTCTCAGTTAGATTTGGATTTCGAATAAGTAATTCGGATTGCAATGCCTAGTTTGCAGTTTATAATTGTCCCTTAGTAACATAATTACTATGTTTACTTATGCTAAATGTATAGCGGCTAGACTAATTAAAAGGTCAAGGCCCTGCCGTGAGAATCCATCTCCCCGGTGGTCCAGCAGTTATCTTAATATGCCATATTACTAATGTTATAGAGGTTTGAGCGCGAGTGTCGGCGACGCGTCGACAGCCTGCGAGGATTCCAGTCACTGGATGTTTACAGTGAGCAGCTCCGGTTTCATCGTTAGCCATCGACGACCGACTCCACTAGCCATCAGTTTGTTACCAGCACTGGGCTGATTCGAAAGTGTAGTGTTAAATATCTACATATTAATCGTGGATCAACCATAAATTAAACTGGCAATTTCATCAATAAAAATCAGCGCAAAATATTCTATTATCAAGATCCATTTACGCAGGCTCATTAAAATGGCCTGTAAAGAAGGATAACTAACTATACAATAACAAGTATAGACTTCGGAAAGGGTGAGTGATAACTTTTTGACGAGAGTATATTAGAATTGGAAGTACTTGTGTCTATTGTCATAATGCTTATGCAAAGAAAGCCTTAAAGATTTCCAATCGATCTCAAAGGTGTTTATAGTATATTTATTTGAGTTATTTTCTTTGTTGTAAGATAGAAAAACAAGAAATCATACGAACTGATCAAAACCAATTAAGGACCATTGGACGTGATGTTCCAAAATGTGGTACGTATAGAACTTCTTTTTTAGAATTAAATGATAGGATTTGTCCGATCAAATAAAATTTTAGTGAAGTAGTACCAACAATTAGGTGCAGGGTGCAGCTTAAAGGTTGAGTAACCAAACATTTATAAAAAACACCGAATATTTCGGTACTTTCAGAACTTTGTAAAACCTAATTCTATTTAGAACTTCAGTGAGCGAAAGTTCGGTCCTTTATGCTCACGTGCCGCTATAAACTTACAAACTTTCCGAATCAATCTTTCAAAATAGAAGTTTCGGCGAACTTAATCGATTACTCCAGACTCAGCTGTTCAATAGTTTAACTATAAACGACACCGAGATCAGCCAGCTGGTGTGGTCTTTTCAATAATCGATCTTTAAACTGATTGAGTAACATGAAATTGATTTATTGCCAAAGATCGAAAACTTAATAATTACCTACTGTATTGATTATTTTTAACTTTTATATTTAATTTATATATATTGGATGAGCTGGACGCGTACCGCAAGGACTGGTTTGAGACGGCACAGGACAAGAAAGTTTGGAAGGACTTGGGGGAGGCCTTTGCCCAGCAGTGGGACAACAACGGCTAGAATATATATATATATATATATTTATATATATATTATTTATAATTAACAAATTATATTTATATAATTCTTTAAAAACACAAAAAGGCATTTTTACTAGTAAATCTTAAAGAAAAAAATTTTTTTTTTTTTAAACAAGTGAAGAAAATGTGTGTTGCGGTAAAGAATATACCTATCTATCTATCTTGGTAGTATTTTTCATCAATTGGTTAATGATATCCTCGCAATTTGTTACATAGCCTTAATATAACATCTGCTGAACTGCATATCAGATTCTTGGAAGAACGTTCTCGTGAATTTCGCACAAAATCATACACTACAGAACTCATTACGTACGACACAATACTACAAATACTTATACTAACCTTCGCGCTCCGAATCAAACATTCGAAGTCAAGCATCCGTCAAACTCCACTCCACCCCGAAAATTGTCGTGTAAGCAATAAGTGTAAACACTTAGCAGCACATAGGTACAAGAAGAAACTCTTTACGATATTCTATTTAACAATTTGCTTGTCATTAATTATGTAGATGAATTTTGGTTAAAATAGTTATTCTCGTTACGTTTTTGCCCCTGAAATCAGCGAGACTGTAATTGGCTGTAACAGTGGTTGAAACTTTGTCGCCGTTTGTGTAATAGAATAGCGATTATGCTGTTATGTATTAATAGTGTTTATCTTTTCAGATTCTTATTTTTTCTGGATTTAGTTAAAAATGCGGCTTAAATCTTTTTGTTTGCAATAACTAGCTAACGGATTACCTTGGTTTAGTAATACCAACAGCACTATTGCCCAACAACAATAGTGCTGTTGGCCTATGCTAATGCGTTTTCGCATAGGTACGTTTCGGGTTTACCTTCTTCTTTCCAAGACCATCGCACAGTGTCCGGCGTAGAACAAGCCAAGTGGACAAAAATATTTTTTCATGGTTTTGGAACTATATCTATAAATTAAGTATTTATATACCTATATTAATATTATAAAACTAAAAACTCTGTTTGTTTGTTCGTTTAAACGCACTAATCTCAGGAAGTACTTTGCCGATTTAAAAAAAATATTTCAATGTTAGATAGGCTATTTATGGTGGAAGGCTATAGGCTATATATCATCACGCTGCGACCCACGAGAGTGGAGCAGTAACCAAAGATGCGGGGGATAGCTAGTAGTACCATAATATTTTATTTAAGGAAAATGCATAGAGATGGTGTATAAATATATTATTTCATGATGACACGATCACAATACAGAAAAAAAAAAACCGGCCAAGTGCGAGTCGGACTCGCCCATGAAGGGTTCCGTAGCAGCAAGTAACATAATATATAAGTCTTTGTAATGTGTTGTAACTTTGATCGATGTTTTAATAATAGTGTATTTTTTTCGATTTATGACGCATTAAAAAAAAACTACTTACTAGATTTCGTTCAAACCAATTTTCGTTGGTAGTTTTTATAGTAATGTACATCATATATTTTTTTTAGTTTTATCATTCTCTTATTTTAGAAGTTAGAGGGGGGGGGGACACACATTTTACCACTTTGGAAGTGTCTCTCGCTCAAACTATTCAGTTTAGAAAAAAATGATATTAGAAACCTCAGTATCATTTTTGAAGACCTATCCATAGATACCCCACACGTATGGGTTTGATGAAAAAATTTTTTTTGAGTTTCAGTTCTATGTATGGGGACCCCCAAAATTTATTGCTTTTTTTCTATTTTTGTATGAAAATCTTAATGCGGTTCACAGAATACATCTACTTACAAAGTTTCAACAGTATAGCTCTTATAGTTTCGGAAAAAAGTGGCTGTGACATACGGACGGACGGACAGACAGACAGACAGACAGACAGACAGACAGACAGACAGACATGACGAATCTATAAGGGTTCCGTTTTTTGCCATTTGGCTACGGAACCCTAATAAGAATAAAATTATCTCAATCGCTGCAAATATCAACGCTAATTCTATATAAATATATAACCTTAGACTAACATTAATAAAATACAAAAAATCGAAATCTAACACTAGACTAATCTATTTACAATAAAACTAATTCTCAATATCAGAATCATCAGATTCAGAATCCGATGAATCCAATTGAAAATAGTCTTCCTGAGTTTGTGGAGGTCTTGGTTGCAACTGGAGTCGAGGCTCTATAGTGGGAGCTACGATGAGCTTTAAGACCTCCGCGCACAATTTATTACTCTTTTTTTCGGTATTTCCCGAAGGCTATTGATCAGAGGATCAGACGTTAAAATCAACATATTGAGCAAGTCTCTATTCGTGGCGAGACGAGAGCACTTTCTGGTGTTGTGCTCTCTAAACCTCCGGCAATCTTTGTTTCTCGATTCTTGGGCTTCCTCTGAAAGTTGCCCTATTGGAACAGTGTTTTTGATTTTACAATGCAATCATATGATGGAAAAACGTGATGCCCAACTTTCATAGTCCACTTCCTAGTTTGTTTATATGAGTGGGTTGTTGATTTTGAATCAATATAATACGCTAATGCCTCGTCACTACTTAGCGGTCTATCAGTTTGCACAGCACTTGGTTGTTGAAGGCATGTACTGGCAGAAGATGGATTTTCGCCAATGTCCTTTATTACTCTGGCAACGTTTTTATATCCAGTGGACCGTGCAGCTACCTCTGCAGCAGCCATTCATTCTCCAACACTCCGCGATTCAACTAAATCAGCCACTTTACGTTTCTTAGTTTTAAAAGACGAATCTTCGAAAACTTTTTTAGGTCTTCCAGGCCGACAAAAATCAGCAGATGAATTAGAAGGTTGTGGTTGAGTCGATCGTAAGCAGAATTCTATATTTTCGCCTTTCAGCCACAACTTTTTCTTATTCAGGAAACGCTCTTTTGATTTTGCTGAAGACACCCACTTGGTTGCAATTTTCGAAGAAATGGTGGCTAATTTCATCTTAATTTCCCTTTGACATTCTTCAGTGATATCAGAGAAATCACACTTAGACAAAATAAATTGAAATAGACGATCATTTCTTTCGTCTTTTTCGTGCTTAAGCCACTCTTCGAAAAACTCTATTTTACTAATAGAGTAAGTCATTTCTACAAAAAAAGAAAAAAAAAATGTTGTACTCAAGTGTGCTACATAAAATAGGTCACATAATAGTCTATAGGCATGTAGTTAAAACATATCAAAAATTCAGAGTGGATACAAGAGGATACATGGCTTTTCTAAGCCTGATAAGTTCGAAAACAAAGAAAAACACGGTAATTTTTTAAGTATTCAGAGATAGTCTACTTTATAAATGTTTATAACACTTTAAAAGATTCTAATAAGAAAATAATATTTAACATACCTTCAGAAGTAAAATTCATCACTAAAACTTTTCACAAAATTAGAACTACCACCATGAGATGTTAGTGTAAGTGTCGCTAAAATGCAACTGACCTATTTGTTTAACTGCACTTACCTAATTACCTTACTTTGATAAACGATGACTCACCCATATGGAATGTTAGACGTAAACAATTCTTGGAATCAGAGGTTTAGGGGTGTTGTTTACAGGTAGAAAGTACAAATTTCTGGGAATTTGATAATGACTTTTGTCCACCTGGCTTGTTCTACGCCGGACACTGTGCATCGTCTTGCCAAAGCCATTGGTTAGGCCTCATAAAGTTTGGACCTAATAGGAGGCCTCGTTTATAGCAGCATCAGTGGCGTCCACCAAATCGTCGATGGTGTAGGAGTAAACCCACTTGGGGTACTCCATCAAGTGATAGATGTTGATAAGATATAAACAGCCAGGAGCGCTTTTAGAAAACCTTATGCTCATTTAATGACTCGAAAAAGTGGCGAAGTGTGAAAAAAGAAATGCATATTTATCGACCAACAAATAAATAATGTCCTGCTTAGGTACATACTGCACTCTACAAAACGCCCATCCCTAAAAGGCGATTACTATCTGTTTCTTGATGTCTATTCTCAGGGTTGCTCAGCACCCACTGTTTATTGACGTGACAACGTCTTATAAATTGGTTTGCCGGGTGACACTTCAAGAAACTGCGTTACGCTCCGCTCACGTTATGCGCTCACAATGAGAGCGAGTGAGAGGCACGCGTCCCTTCCACTCGGGCATGGTTAGCCCGCCTAAGAGCGAGAGAGACAGACATAATTTCATCCTTCTTCCTACTATACGAATGAATATTCACATTAAAATTATTTTACCACTCAAAGTCGTTGTCACGTAAAACTTTCGCCCGTATACCGACTTTACAGGCAACCAATTTTTTTTTTTTCATGGGTGCTCGAGCCCCCGAGCTCTGCCTGTTAACAGCACATGCCCAACAACGTTCAATAGCTTCCATATACAATCGGCGCAGTATTGAGAACTCAGGAGGAAACATTAACGTTTCCGTGAATGCGGAATCCGCAGAAGCAACCCGAGAACCCATTTTCCAATCACTACACTATTGACCTTAAAACAAAGCGCCATTATTCTGTCACAATGAAATGTAACGCCGAAGGTTAACTACGGGTAGACTGGAAGCTATTTGAGGAAATTATACCACAATCCATATGCAGATACAGAGAGAGATATCCTGTGAAATCTCCAGTCGGAAAAAGTTTTTAATGACTCTCAGAAATATTAAGTAACTAGCGACCTGACTCAAGGTTCGCGCGGGACTAATTAAATTTCCATTTACATGAACAAGCGAACAAGCTTGTTCCTGGTAATTACGAACGCAACAAAACCAATCAGCAAAATCGGTGGAGCCGTTCTCAAGAGATAGATGTTTCATAAATGCGGTAATCGATTTTTATTTATATACAAATCACAGTAATATGACAAAGGCGAAAGTTTGTGAGTGTGAGTGTAAAGTTACTCTTTCACACTGAAACTGCTGAAGGGATTTGGATGAAATTTGACACACGTGTAGCGCCCATGTTCAGGAATAACACATACTTTTATATACTTTTTAATCTCAAAATAATAACATATACTTTTTATCCCGGGAGTATGTTGCCTTGGAACAAGTTTCTACTTTTATGCGGACGAAACCACGGGCAGAAGCTGGTCGCACTAATGTTAAAAAGGCGAAAATTTGTGAGTATGTTTGTTATATCTTCATGCTATCTAACTGCTGAATGGGTTTGGATGACATTTGGCGCACAGGTAGAAATGCCCTGGAAGTAATGTACTATTTTAGCACCTATGTGCTAAAATAGTACATTATGATATAAGTGTGTAATATTAGTGATTACTGTTGAGGCGGTATTCAGACCCGAGCCGTGGCGAGGGTCTTAAGAGAGCCGAGAACGGTAATTATTAATTACACACGTGTATCATATCACGTTTTTGAATACGCTTGTGCAGAAAATAACTGTAAAACTAGTTAACTTTTGTTACGGTAAAAATCTGTTTTCATATGCGCGCCCATAGATTTTTTATATATTTTTCAATACACTGACTGAAAAGAATAAACGGGGGTTGATCGGCGACTCGTGAGGGACGACCTGCGCCCAGCCGATAATGTAATAAAATTATGGCGGGGGAGAGGTTGAACAATAAGGTTTTAACTACATTATAGCACCAGCGCGTAACGGTAATCAAAATGTCACAGTTTAGTAACAAGGGCCATTATATACCTAAGTGCAGTGCAATAATAATCACTTTCCGAGCAAGTGTATTGAAAAAGTACCTTGTAGTACTTGTTATCTCGGGAGAAAGTTCCTTTGGGACGATTTTCACGCGGGTAAAGCCTCTGGCAGCAGTTGGTAATAAATAGAAGCTTTTCTTCGAAGACTAAAGTTATTTAGAAGTGCAATATTTGAATATGAATGTTAATAGATGGATAGTGGAAGACCCCAGAAACTACGGAAGGAATATATGAAATGTAGTGAACGAGACTTTGAAACGAAGTTGATGATTTTATTTGAAATTAAATAACCATTAAGTCATGCCAGTGAAGAGCAATATTTGTATCGTTTGATTCTTCTGTTTTTACTCACTATTGTTTACATTTCTTTAAGTGTCTCCTTTCCAAAGTCTGCTTGAAAATAATCTATAAAAATAAGCAGTTTCTTTGTAAGTACTAACATTTATAATATATCACTGTTACCATGTGTTTTATAAATAAAGCAAAGTCCCCTCCACCGCGTATGTCTGTTCGCGACAAAACCAAAAACTACTGAACGAATTTTCGTACAATTTCCACCAACAGACATAGTTGGTCATGAAAAAAGTTTAGGTGCACATGCATATTATTTTGGTCTAGAGGTTAGTGACCCTGACTGCTATGCCGGAGGTCGTGGGTTCGATTCCCATACAGGACAAATGATGTGTGTGATGAGCATGATGATTTGTTTTGTGTCTGGGTGTAATTTATCTATATATGTATGTATTTAGAAATATATAAGTATGTTTATCAGTTGTGTAGTACTCATAACACAAGCTCTGTTTAGCTTGGGACTAGACGGCGTTTAAGTAGAATATTATTATTATTATAGTAGAGAAAAAGCCGAGAATTTCAAAGACTTATAACACCCGTAAGAAGCTGGGCAGATCACTAATAACCAATTAAATAAATGAGTTACGCAGTAATATTACCAGAACTCGCAAATCAAATAGAAGACACACATACAAGAAACACAGAAGACCAAGATGAACAAACAAGACACAAAAACTATTGGAAGACAAGAAGAGTGTTTCATAGCAAACACAGTAGTGTGCAATGCTAAAGTTCACCATGCATGTACTTACTTTGTTTGTTCTGAAATACTCTAACGAGCATCGCCGACGCCGCGGGACCCCACACGTATGGCGGCCGAAGTTTTAGGGTAATGTATAAACAACAGGAATGTTATGTACAGTATACGTATAATTCTATATGTAACGTTTTTGTTGTCTTAAATTGCTCTCCTCACAACATATCAAGAAAGAAGATGCCTTGAACCACATCACGTTTTATTTTTTAGATTTTTGTTCTGAATGGTAAAGTCTGTACTGTTACTTGAACTTGGCTTGACACGCGTTAGATACTTTTTAAAACAGGGAAATTAACTTTCAAAAACACAGGAGAAGTTTCACGATATTGTTGATATGAATTACAGTATAGAATACTAATAAATCAGTGAATATATTGTTGAAATCCATCAATTAATTAAACGAGAAATTAATTGTTTAAGTTTACTTTTGACGATTGCCGTCTTCGTCTCACTGGAGTGTCGGTTCGTCATTTGACCTAAATGAGATTTCCACACCATAATCAATCAAATGCATAAAAGTTTCTAAGTTCCACGTGAGCTATCGAGCTTGTTTTTGATTAATTGGTAGCGTTTTATTTTATTTCACCACTATGGTAAAAGGTCGTATGACGTCAACAAGAGCACCGCGTGAAACGAAAGTATAGCAAGTGGAACTTTAAAGTTCTATAACTTTTGATTTATTGAGATATTTACTAATATATCTCCTTTCATATTTTGCTTAAAGTGTTTATAATTGTTTTATTTAAAAAAAGTTTATTAACTTTGAATAGGCTCGTGCTCGTCATAGTTTACCATTGATTTACCAAATATTGATAAGGCCACAGTTTTTTTTAGATAAGGTATGATAAATTATCTTTATTAATAAAACCCATGTATCAACTGATATTGTATAATCAAAAACTGGAAAACATTGCTTGTTTACGTATAATCGATTTTAGAAACATTTCTTAATTAGAATCAACTTAATTTAAGCGTTATGTTTTAGTTTATTATCTAGTAAAGCAATATTGTCGATACTTACATTATATTAGATATGTTTAAAACTTGAATAAATGCATTTCATGAGATTTAACATACTTTTGTATCTTTTGTAACTTATAACTAAATTAAATGACTGGTTTCAACATAATATTAAAATAATTTGTACATAAATATGAAAAAAATATAATTTTTACTTATCATATAAATATGTTCGTATGTAAATCAGCGCGTCGACGAATTTGAACTATAATAGCTATTAATATTTAATGTCACTATTCAGATATTTATAACTACACTGGCAATAAATTATTACATTAGTTTTACAGACAAATGGCAACACTGAAGCCTCTTTATATTTCATTTGATTAGATGTTTTGTCTATTTGTAAGCAAGATTAATAAAATTACTTGCTCAATTTATTACACAACACAGGTATACATATTAAATACTACATTGGCTAGTATAACGTCTTGTACTCAATTAATTAAAAAAGTAAATGTTATATTTGACAACTAGAAAGTATTCAGCAGTAAACCGAGTTTTTTTTTAATAAAAAATTAAATAACGAATTAGTAGGAATGAAATACCGACTGATGTTGAGAGTCGACCAAACGATATCGATAATATCAGCTGAAAGTACGCAACAAGTAAAATTGTGAGCAGTGTGTATCCTTCCTATAAAGTTCTCTTTGGTAATTAGTTTAAAATATAATTTTAGAAATAAGCGGTTTCACTTTCCACAGACAAAACATTCACGTTTGCAGCTACAGAAATCGTCTATATCATTGGCCTAACGAATACATACTTTATAGTTATCAAATACATAGTTTGCTACACAAATCAGATCACGACATTAGCACTAATCAGTTATATTTTGCACAGTTTATTGATTAGTATGGAGCTGTAATTCTACCTGGACGTCTTGGGCACTGGGCGGGGAATCTGGCGGACCATGTCCTCTTCTTGGTACTCCAGGTTGCAGGGTTTGAGCAGCTCTTGGCCGCTTTGGTGGAGCCATTTGTTGCACACTGGAATGTTGTAAGATTTTATATTACAATAGGTATTTTTTAGAAATAATGGTTTATAAAATATTTATTCGACACAGAAACAACATAACTAACACAGGGTAAAAGAAAAGAGTAGTAGAATGAGACAAAATTGAGCTCATACCAATAGGATAATTATCCCAACATTTGTGACGACAAACAAGGAACACTAAAAAAACTAGGCGAGGCGAGAGAGTGTGTATTACCATAAGTAGTGTGTTACTAACCCCACTTGGATCCCTGCAGCACTGGGCAGGCGGCGTGGCGGGTGGCGAGGTCTCCCTCGCCGGAGGGGTGCAGGTTGAGCCAGAAGGCGGCGGCGCGCTTGACGGGGAACACGCTCAGCCCCAGCTCGGTGAACACGGTGGCGCCGCCTTGAGCTACGTCCGACATCTAACAACAATACAAATTACAAAATTTATTTGGTATAATTATTCTGTCGACTTAACCTCTCAGGCACAAGTATAATCGGCACACCTCGGTACAAGCTAACTTAAACCTTATTTTTACGTAATAAGGTTTAAATTTGCTGGTATGATGTGTACTGTATTTAGCACTTAAAAAAGGTAAACTTGATAAAATGAATGTTTCGACGCAAAGTAATCGTTGCAATTTTTTTTATTTTTTACCAGCTAGCTTCGAACTCGTTCGAAACACTATACTGCGCTCAAAACCAAAATAGTTGATGTGGCTCAAAAGGCTGTCAAACTGAAATGGGACTGGGCAGGACACGTCTACCGCATGCCTGATAAACTGTGGGCCAAATTGACACAAAGTTGGTGCCCTGAAACAGTGCGTCGGGGTCGCGGTAGACCGCGAAGGAGATGGCGCGACGAACTAGATACATTCCACCAAAACTAGCAAGAAGAAGCCCGGGCGCGCGAATGGAGGCCTTTGTCTAGGAGTGGGACAGAACAGGCTCACAAAAAAAAAGCTACTACTTTGTTCGCAAGTTATTAGTTTTTACAACCGTAGATTAAAATTCTATTCCTTCAAGAAAGAGAAAAATAAATGTAATTCCTTGTAACATCAGCTACGCGTCAGTGAGTCCTGTCAAAATCAGTCCAGCTATTTAGGAGATTAACCGGAACTAATAGACAGATAGACAAACGGATAGAAAAACATAAATTTTAAAATTGCATTTTTGTTATAGGTATCGATTACACTTTCATGCAGTCAGTTAAGAAAATGTTATTTTGATATAACAAATAGACACCTCAATTTTATTCTTAAGTAGTATAGAATCGATATAGATGTAAGATAAATATTTGTATTCAAGTAAGATATGATGGATCATTGTTTGTTTTTCATTGCTATTAAGGATTATTTGTAAAACACAGGCAACCTCTTCGCTACTTGTTATTAAAAAAAATTTCCTTACTTTGTAAAAATAAATGAGTTTGTTTATAAAACTGTTTATTATTTGAATTTGGATACTAACATAGAAGAGAACTGTAGCTATTCTGTTTCCACCTTGCTTGCTGAATGCATTCTCCCGTTTCTGTGAATGAAAAAAGATACAATTAAATAAAAGAACATAGACATTTTGTTCACATTTAATTGAAGGAGATAGAGAAAAGTAAAATTAGAAAAAAAGAATATTTAATAAAAAGTACATAGATGTCATAGATGTGGCCCGCTACTATGACGTTCTAATTCCATCGTAATTCTGTTGTCAAAAAGGGAAAATAATCAACCTGTTAGGTCCTGTCTATCCCATAATGAGAGCATTGACACGTTATAGTAAGGATCCTGATGAATCGCTCATAATACGACGTATAGACGACAAATAAATAAATAATAAGGCCGATTCGAATCCTTGTATTCAATTCATGTGAGTTAAACTTGAACAATTATCAATTTATCATCATGCAAATTAAGTCGATTTTAGAATCACTAACCCTGTTCAAACAATATCAGTTTATGATAGTTGTAGTGCAAATTAGTCTAAAGTTATTTAAAAAAAATTCAATTCATATGTTTACATTTTGGAACATAAATCGGAGACGCAATAGGTATGTTGGCGTAGAATAGTCATGAGGACCGAGGTACACGGACTGCGATGCGAACCCTAAGCCCTTCAGTGGTTGAGCGATTAACTTACCCTAGCAAAGTCAAAGTGTGGTTCATAATGCCCCCCTATCCCGTAGTTGACGACCTGCAGCTCCTCAGCGGTGTCCATACTAAGGCCGGTCATGTGGGACACTCTGCGCGAGATGCGCGCGATGGCTTCCGACTCGGAGTCTCGTAGCCACGATGACTTGCTGATGCGGTAGTGCGCAGGAACCAGCTCGCCGGTCTTCGGATCGTGGACGACAGCACGTTTGAACTGTGATAGCAATTATGAAAAAATACTGTATTGAGTTGAATTAAATGGAATTAAAAATAATAATTGAATTGAATGGAAATAAGATAAATTGGATTGCTTCTTGTGGAAATAATTACTTTGTAATACATAATGTATTGCGAAATCATTTGTTTTCATATAGATATCATAGAAGGCTCTCTGTATTCTGTAAATTGTTACCACAATCCTTCATTTCTGGTCTTCTTTTTTAAGATGTTGATATGGGTTATATCATAGATACCCGGAGATATCCCTTCATTGCGGAATAGTAAGGAGTCCTAGTGAGGCCGCTTATCTCCCACCAAAATAATTACAACATTCACAAATAGTGTATTTACGACACACATTTAAAATTTGCACACGCACACTAAGAAGAAAGCACCTACACTAAATCAATTTCTAATACACATAAATAGAATGGGCGCAGCATGCACTTGTAAACACATATCATTCAATGCACACGCATGCAAATAGGGAGTCGAAAAAGAAGGTCGATAATTTTAACGATATTTAATTTTAGCATATTTTAGTAATATAATTAAGTACTTCGTATTATTTTCTTTAAATGATTTTTTTTTATATACTTATCCGAAAATAGAGTTTAAATAAAATGAAATAGGAATATATTTTTTTGTATCGTATTACCGGTTAAAAGGGCCGTTCTCTGTTAAATATCATGCTGTATTTTTATATAATATACTACTTAATCTAAAAAAAAAACATATTTTAATCATAAATGTCTACCTACGTTCAGGGTTGGTTTAAACAGTTAGGTAAATTTTATGCTCACATTTAAACTCGTAGCGTCAACAAATTTTTTTATAGAATTAAAATAATGTCATCTAGAAAATTAGTTCTATTTTTAGAGAGGGTTTCGTACAAACTTACCTATGGAAATAGTTCAATCCCGAAAGATTTTTCCGAATAGCATTTTTTTTTCTTTTGTAATTCAGTTCTTAGTTTATAGGAATAATCCTATACCTGTAGTGCTAAAAGATTTTGCTTTAGGACAAATGAATTTTTTTTTTTCGCGTCGTTTGTGAGAATGGAGCGGTTATAAAAGAGAGTAGGCAAAGGGACTTAGCAAAGTGTACTGCGACTGCTACAGCAGTAAAAATATGGAAATGTAAAACAAAATCAAATAAAATTGGAAATCAGAAACTTTATTTCAAATAGTCCAATAATAACAAGCAGCTTTCAATTGTCAAAATGTAGGTGAGACAAAAAAAAAAGTGAAGCTAAGTAGCACATTCCAAATCGAAGATCTCTATGGAGAAGGACGTGTAAGAAACTCCATGGGCACTCTTTTAAATCATGTCATGAGTTACAAAAAACTTGGTTAAAAAATATGTTAAAACACTTTTTTACAGTTAAAACAACACTTTCACAATAAATTGTATCTTTAAAGCAGCTGCTGCTTCGAGTAGGCAACGATTTTATCTAAAAGCGATATTACTAATTTAAAACAACAAAAAAGCTTAACTTAATCGAGCATTTAAATTCGATTTAGGTACTATAAATGTCAAGGATAAGAATTGTGAGGGCGTTGGCATATGGCCTTGGCCGAAAGTATTAAGCGCTCATGACATCTCTCCGTTTTTTGGACATTAAATAAATTGTAATTTTTATCATTTTTACATCTATACTAAATTATTATACGGAGAGATTTGTGTTTTTGTAATGTATAAACTAAAACACTTATGGAACAATTTTAAAAATTCTTTCACCAGCACTGATTATGACTGAGTGACTTAAGTTAAATGTTTTCTACTTTGATGCGGGCGCAGCTGCTAGCAGAAGCTCAAATCAATATTTTGTTAGACCATACTTTGCCTTAATCTCAGCAGGTATTATTTATGGCACATAAAAGTGCTTGTAACTTAAGGAGTTCTTCTTAGTAACTTCCTCCTCCTTGGGCCGTATTCCTCAATGCTGAGCTCCCTGCTTCATCACTTTAACCTTTATGATATTCCTCCATCTGTTTCTGTCTCTGGCGGTGTGAAGGGCACTGAACATCGTAGAGTCAAGAGCGGTGCGGATCTGGCCGGACCAATGTATTGGGCTGCGCCCGCGAGGCCTTTTCCCATCCACTTTACCGGTCACAATGAGCCTTTCGAGGTTGCCATCATCTTTTCTTGCAATGTGACCGAAGTATTGCAGAACCCTGCTAAGACACTCGAACGACTGCCGTGAGGAGATTTTAGTAACTTAGAGTTCCAATTTTCAAACAGACGTTTCGTCTTCTTTTTAAAAAAATCTATGATTCCAGTTATTTTATAGTTGGTTACGGTATAGTTTACTGTTATAAATTTTTTTTGGAAATGAAAAATTATTTTTTACTAACTATTCAGTTTATTCTAGTTTTAATTTGTGCTGTAGTTATCGCGCATTTGTAAAACTTATGGAGTGCCTATTAATACTTTTGGTCAAGGCTGTTTGTGCTATCATTTTAAAGTCTTACCTTAGGCATGAAGAATATATAAATAGGCTTTTTGTTTAAGACGAGGACGACATGTTGCGCCGATCTCAATAAATCATCATCTCCCTACCCTTGTCTCGTGTAATTTGGGGTCGGCGCAACATGTTTTTTCTTCCATTCTGTTTTACATTCATATCACTCCTCAGACAACCCATCTATCATTCTTTGGTCTCCCTCTTCATCTAACCACATGTACAATTACCGGCACGGATCTTTGAGTGCTCGGCGTCAGAATGGGGATCGCTTTGCGCATTCCATACATCGGCGAGCCAATCGTCGTTGTAGTTAGATACATGCAGCAAGCGCAGGGAATGAATCACGAGTGACGTCTATGACACGATAGCGCGGCGAGACTATCACTGACACTCCCCACCCCCGCGTCTTACTTCGCACCACTAGACCAAATATTTGACTTCTGCGCAACTTAAAGCCAACACTCAAGATCCGTGCCAGTAGTTGTATGTATACCTACTATATATTATATTATTTTAGTAACATGCTTTGCATCCCTTCTCTTCACAAGATCAATCTGCGCCGATCAAATAAACTTACATGATTATAATGCTGGACATTTTGTAATACGTATTAAAGCGTTATTTGTGAACTCACCCTTGGGCTGGCCATTCTCTTGATCATCTCAATCTCTCCATCGCTGATCACATCGTGGAACACAACAATATCTGGATTGAGGTACATCATTTCCATCTTGATGGGTGCCAGACGTAGGAATGGATGGTTTTCTGTCATGTAACGACATGTTAACCTGCGAATAAACAGAATAAATAAAATTCAAAATAAGTCTACAAAAATAATATCGATTCTTTCCACTACAAAATTGACTTTTCGATGTATTTTTACTGACTTTTTAAAAAACTATCGGTAAATATATTTAAAATTGGAATTGGAAAAAAAATATACTATGCTAGATGTCCTTTGAGCTTTAAAATACTTTTCGGTCGAACGTTTTCGTTTTTTTTGGTACAAAAATTTGGCAAAAGCATGAAAGAAGCGGAAAGTAATAATAAAAGTGTTTGGAACTCAAACGTTATCCAAGGTTTTTATCGAGATCCTTTCACGTGAAGTTCAGTCGATATATTAGTTATTCAGAAATGTATTCTTAGTAGATATTGTGGTGTAAAATTGGTGCGATTTTGTATCACAAGTGTCTACACAACTGGGTACATATGGAATAATTGAAACACGCGCAATCGGTACACTGGAGGTAAGAATATTATTTCGGTGACTACCCCAGCGAGACTTGATGAACACAAAAACACGTGTATGTGTTATATCGACGTTTTAACCTTTCGTATGCCGTAATTAGAGACACAATTATAAAGTTATTGTGTCTCGCGTGGATCCACGTTCTGGACACACAACGGGTTAATAGAAAAAATTATTGTATTATATAAAAAACTAAATACTTTCTGGACTTGCGATTTTTAACAGCAAACTTCAAAACATTCCAGTACTGAAAATAATTAATAACATAAATTGGAATAATGCCATGCATGATCATCAGGTATTCCATCAACGTTAAGTATTTCATTAAGTCGAGACTCAAAATGTCGAGTCACAAACAATTGGCTCTATCATCATAATAAGTACCATTCTTTGATCAACCTCAGTCAATTTCATAGTTTGTAACCAGTGCGTAACATTACACTACAAAATTAAATGTAATCACGGTATACGGTACCTTAGCTCTGTTTACCCAATAATTCAGTTTTTGAGTTCCATTATAACTGTGCGTGGGAAGATGACCATACCAAACACAGTTAAATGAATATAGAACCAGTTTCTTTATGATAATTTTATTAACTTGACTCGGCTCCTATAACGCGAATTTCTGTCAATAGGAATAAACTAATAAGACGATACTAGCATAATCTCAAAGCAAATCTGGTTTAAAAAAAGACATCGGAATCGTAAGAGATATCTAACCACATCGGAGTAAGATTCCTAATAGAAAGAATTGGTTTCTTTTTAAAATTATGTCTTTTTTATACACCCCTACTTTTTAATTAGTACACAAAAAAATGGGGCTGTATCTTTACCCGTTACTGATCATATTTTTGTATTCAAAAATAGAAAAAACCGAAATCCTAAAATTTACCACGAAAAGGTAAATTTATCATAGATTCAATCATACATAACAATTGCTGGTAGAAAATACTGCGGGAAGTGTTTTTCCATTTTAATCGTCATTTATTCATTACAAAATACAATATTTTCATAAATTGAGAGACATTTTAAACACAAACGCTAATAACTTTGCTGTTTAAGAATATTATTTATTGAGACTTTACTAAAATAATAACAAGAGCTTTTTCTAATAAGCCCTTTAAGTATTTGTACTAATTAAAAATTAGTGGTGTATTTTTATATTTACAAGTATTTACTTTCATACTTTTTTAATGCCAGCCATCTTACATTGTGCCTATTTTATAGTTTAAGTCATCCAAATACCTTTTAGACATGGTGAGAGGTATGTCAACTTCGCCACGACATAGCGCTTCGTACACCTTTCTCTCCTTAGCGTATCCTGTCAATTCAACCGGTTTTTCTTCTGGTTGCTCCACGCCAGTCTCCTGTAACAACAAAAAATAACTTATTGAAAAATTGATTAAATTGGAAAATTGCGTATTTTGCAGGCATAACAATGTTTTGCAGGTAACATAACAATGTTTTGAATATGAAGTATTTTTATCTATAAGGAAAAATGGAAACAGTTACTTATTTCATTTCTATAGTTATACAATGATACAAACCAAACAGGTCTGATAAGAAATACTTTAGTAATATGTGATCAACAACGGTGTTAAGTAAACCATTAAATAATATAAAAAATATCCTCGTTTATATTCAAATTATGATTGTACCCCCTATAGAATAATTTTAAAAATTCCGACCAAGTTATTGACCTTTACACCAAATACTATGACGTATTCATATAAATAAAACAAAACGAGTATTGGTATCCTTGACTCGAAGCTATTACAAAAAATAAATTAAAACATTAATCATATTGCTTATTTATTATTATATTTACGTGAACCTATGAAACATTTTTTTTTCCTCCTGCTCTGGGTAAAGTGAGAGGAAGTGTCAGACTTTTACTGACTAAAACCTACTCAAGCTCTTTCAGTTGCCCTTTGCCCCGCAGTGCAGTAATTCTTTCGACCAACCCCGCAACCCTGACAGTGAAATCTATGAATATGTCTAAGAGCTGGTTTCTGAATGTTAATTTGTCAAACCCTACTTCAATGTTAAACTTTGTCAGGATTTCTGCCAAAAGTAGATTTCGACAAGTCCTCGATTTAAAAAATTAATTCAGAAATCTAGTATAAGAGAAGAGAAACTTCTGTCTAAAATTGCAATTTTGCACAGAGTAGCTCTGTGACTGATCTATTTATATCCGAGTCTGTACCAACTGGTGTATGTATGTACGATTGGCTGCAATAGTGGTTGGATAGTACAGAAAAAAAATCGTGTGAAGCGAGAAATGACGCCATCTAGCGTAAAATCAGATTGAAATGTTGTTATTGACAACATTAATTATACTGCTACTAGGTGGCGCTGCTGTGCTTCAAATGCTTATGCTAATGCTTTTTTTTGTAGCTTCTTTTGTTTCTATAAACATTGAAATAATTTATATATTTTTTTATCAAGTGTTGAAAATATTAAAATTTAATAATTATCAATTTATAAATATCTGATTGTCTATGTGTCAGTTTCAAAACTTGAGACGGTAGGTTGAATATGGATTTATAAATAATAATTAGTAGGTAGTATAAATAATACTTAGACCAAAGACTTGTGACTAAGCTTTAATTGATTGTTCGCAAGTTCATTTCGATTACCTCGTTCGAGCTCCTTTCGTTTAATTTTTTTTTTAATCCGGTCAATTTATGACAATGAGTATGAATTGTAACATAGATGTAGTGACAAGAGCTCAAATAATTGCTTTGCATAGTCAAGGTAAAAATTTGTCAGAAATAGCCAGAGAGATCGGTGTAAACGTAAGTAATCTTATTTTACACTTTTTTATATAACAAAACACTCCTCTTTATAATAATCATTATTAGGTATTATATATTTTTGTTTTATTGTTGCAGAGAAAAACAGTTGTTCTATGGGTACGACGATTTGAAGAAGATGGTTCTTTGAAACACCGTCAAAGAACTGGTAGACCAAAACTGATAAACATGTTGCAGCGTCAAACCATGGTAAGGGAATACGAGGAAAATGGATTTTTGCCGACGAACCATTATGCTGGTTTATTTGACACAAGCGTCGACACTGTCCGTCGTGCTCTTCATAGTGAAGGGCTGCATTATCGGAGGCATGCTGTGAAACCTTTGCTTACGGAAACCCATAAAAGAGCAAGATTGCAATTTGCTATGGATCACATAGACTTTGATTGGAGTAATGTCATCTTTACTGATGAAAAAACTTTTAAGTCCAGTGAACACGGTCGATTATGTCTGTGGCGTCGAGATAATACGCGATACACAAGTGGTCACGTAGTGCCCAATAGGCAATCTGGCCATATAACGGTGAACATGTGGGGATGGATGAGTGCAGCCGATCCTGGGGAACTAGTGAGAATACCAAGCCGAGCAAATAGTGCAAATTATATAGAAGTGCTGGAGGAGACAATGTTGCCCACAGTTCGAACGGTGTATCCAAGCGAAGAATTGCCACAGATAACATTTGTGCAGGATAATTGTCCAATACACCGTTCGCACAGTGTGCAGGCTTGGTTTCGTCAGCATAATGACATTTGCGCTATTCCTTGGCCTGCTAGATCACCGGATTTAAATCCAATTGAAAATTTATGGGGTGTTATTGTTCAACGGTGGAATAATCAAAACGAGCGTACTCCAGATGCGTTAGAAGCTCATTGTTTACAAATATGGGAGAGTATTCGTGGTTCAGATCTGTGTAAAAATTTGATTAATTCAATGCGTTCCCGAATGCAAGCTGTTATTGACCAAAATGGTGGTTACACGAGATATTGATAAATATATTTAATTAATATTACATATTTACTCAGTACGTACTGGAGACCTCGTTACGTGTGTTTTACTTAATACCTGTATTTGAAATAATTTAAAAAAAAAGTTATGAACACTTAAAGTTATAACACAACATAATTTTGTTTTTTTTTTTTATGTTACCTACTAAACATTTGATATGTTGTTGTGCAATTTTGTAGTTTTTTTTTTAATATCTTGCCTCTTGTTTGTTTTTGTTAAGGTTACATAAGCTTCAATCCTCTTTCCAATTTGGGAAACGAATATTTAAGCTATGGCCTCAATAAAAAATTACAAGTAATATTATAATCTTATTCGATGATTAATAATCTGACTGTTGAATAGTAAACTGTAAGAAATAAATATCTATATTATTTTATTATTGCCTTTTTGTTTGATGAGCCTGTTTACCTGCTTTTTTTTCCTTTTGCTGCGTAACTACCGATTTGAATATTAATAATGATATTACACAACGCCGTCTAGTCCCTAGCTAAGCAAAGCTTGTGTTACGAGTCCTAGACAATTGATAAACATACTTATATATTTCTAAATACATACATGTTATAGATAAATTACACCCAGATTCAGCAAATGATCGTGCCCAACACAAGAACATTTGTTCTGGGTGGGAATCGAACCCACGACCCGGACATTGCAGTCAGGAGCACTAACCACTAGACCAACAGGCCAGTCATAATGTTATATTACAATTAAATACTTCCACTTTGTTAGTTTCGATATAAATCCTACCGATTTCTTTTATTAATTGTTATTCATAACTTCAAAAAGTACAGAGGAACCAGAAATCTGACCCACCTGGCAGTAGAAGGTAGATAACATAAGACATCCTAAAAGTTAGACGAATTTGAACCTTCTGCAATAAGCAGAAGTTAAGTGGTATTCAATTCGGAGCTAATCTAAATGAGTAAAACGAGGTAGGTAAGTGGTCAAATATTATAGAATACTGATATGACAATTTGATTTAAGACGTAACGTTAACTTGTGAATACGGACCGTATGCCACGTAATGCACTTGTTAATTTCAACATTATTCCATAAGTCAACATAGTCTAATGGTAGTAACTGTAGACTTATATTGACGTGGTTGCCGGTACTAAGTTCAAATCAGTCACGCTACTTTTAGTAGGTTTGTGTTTAGAATACTGAATTGTTTTTTTTTTTAAATCAAATTAAAATTTATAAGTCTTAAATTAAATTAATTATTTAAATCAAAACTTTAATGAAAAACAACTAAATATTACTTATACAAATACTTTACTTTACAAAAAAATTTAAGTATTCGTCTGATAGATTTAATTTAAATAACTATGTATAAAGGTAAAACACATAAAAGAAGTGAAGATATTAAATTTCTTATGACAGAATAGAATTATTTGAAATACAATTTTGAACATGACAAAAACAGTTTATTTATTTCAATAGTGCCAGTGGCGGATTAACCACGTAGCAAAATTAGCAAATGCTACGGGCTAAAAATTGTTTACACGACGTCACTGCAATTAGTGTCGACTGGTTTTAGTGTTATTAGAACGGTTCATTTTTATTTCTCTACCCTAAACTAAGTAAACTAAGTAACATTTGAATACCAGTTTTATGATGAATATGCCTAATGGTCGTGACTACCCACATATTACAAGTCAAGCGAAATTATTCCAAATATGTTTGAAGAATGTTCAATTTGGGGTTTTAAATCGAAAGCAAAAAAATACACAAGATTTGCGATTTAGCCTCGTGCCTTACTGCGTAAAAGTCTTTACATAAACCACTAAGCTAACTATGATATTAAAAAATGTATTTTAATTTTAGACTATGACCATTTACTTAATTTATCTATCTTAAGTAAATACATTATTATTATATATTAAAATAATAAACATTTTATTTACTTGCAATACTTTCTTTCATTTCTATACAAACTGTCCATTTAAAAAGACATTTCCTGACTTACGTTATTAAAGAAAAGTAAAAAAAATGCCAACTAAAACACAAAAGCTGGAAAACAAAAAGTAAAAATCTTAACTTGAGATTTGAACCAGAAACATGTGCATCACAAGCCGCTGTTGGCACCATTGGACCAAGTGGACTCTTGTGGACACATTTGAAATTTAACGTTACTTGTAATGCTAGACGCAATATTCGTGCCCGCTTACAAACAGTTGATAAGTATCACGAAATTAGTTAAGCTTGTGTCTCATATTTTTTTATCAATCTACCCTCACACTCAGTTGTTGACGATAACGATGACGCATGTATCTATTTTCTGTCAAACTAAAAGTCAAGTTTATGGTTTGTGAGATTGCCTTGGTCGCCATTTAGCTGGGAAGCAACCAACGCCATCTAGTTACATTTTCGAAAACTTGAATTTTAACGTGCAAGGGAAATTAGACACTAGGGTACCCAGGCAATTTCACAGCTGTCTGTACATGAGCATGATTCATAAACTCCACACTCGTAGATGAACAAAACGTGACTTTGTCGGGGGTCTGTCGTAATCACACAGTGTTGGTGCACGTGCATTATCTATATATTAAAAAAAAAAAAATGATCCCTATTTCCTTGGTAACGGCATCACGCGTGAACGGCTGGATCGATTTCGCTAATTCTTTTTTGTTGTGTTTGTTGTTGTGAGGTTATTAGGGTAGTGTAGGGTAGAGTAAGCTAGACTAGGGTAGAGTAGGGTAGAATAAGGTAGACTAGGGTAGTGTAGTGTAGGGTAGGGTAGGGTAGGGTAGGGTAGGGTAGGGTAGGGTAGGGTAGAGTAGGGTATAGTAGGGTGGAGTAGGAAAGAGCGGGAGCCGCGGGGGCAAAACCTAGTGATAGATATATTATTATCTAAACTGTTCATATTTGCAAATATACATCAACTTATGAAGGCATTCAGATAAAGGGCCTACTAAAACTATGGTTTCTAAGATCATCAACCCTATGTTTAAAATGAAATTTAAAACATTCTAAACTTGATTTATTTCTTAAAACTTATCAGTTCACGTCACCTCTTCCCTTACTTGTATTATTAGGTCAGAAAAGAGGTAATTGAGTAACATAAAATCGCTAGAAATACCTCTAGTATGCAACAATATGTACTGTGTTTTAAAGCAAACAACTTTTACAAATATGTGAATATTAATTAGGGGAAGAGGGAGGCCAAAAAAAAAGATGGATGGATTGTGTGAGAAGTGATATGAAAGAAAAGGGAATTAGTGATAGTGTGACGAGTAACAGGACAGAATGGAAGAAAAAAACGTGTTGCGCCGAGCCCAAATAAAACGGGACTAGGGCAGGAAGAAGAAGAAGAAGAATTAGGCCTCTCCAATATAAGGTGAATATTTTAACGAGTATATTTTAATAGAATATTCAGTTTATTTTTTGACTAGATTTGGATATTATTTCTAAGTATTTTGTGGTTCTCAATCATAACCTAACCAAATGAATCAAATCAATAGGTATGTGAGCCTAATTTGCAGTACTTACCCCACGCCGCTGCTTCCTGAGCCTCAGTTCTTCTTCGGCGATGCTCTTCTGATAGTGCGGCACGTTGCCTTTGGCGCGCGAGTGTTTCGGGTCCACGGCTAACAGCTTTTGTGTCCATTCTAGAGCGCTTCGTGTGTCACCTGGAAATTGTTATAATAAATTAGTATTGACTACTCTAAGTATGAGAACAATCTAAATTATGATTTCATGCAGGCTTTTTTTTTAATATTTTTGAGGAAAATGGATAGATTACTAATTGATAAGTGGCCGTAGCTAAGTGTCATAAAAAAAGGCCAATCTGTCGACAGTGTACCTAAGGTAAGGTAGGGTACCTATTATCCTTTGAGCACCCTAAATGACCCAGCAAAGAAGGTGCCCATTTGATACCTAAGATACATTATCTGAAGACACAAACACAATTGAATTCCAAAATGATACTTTGGCCGCAGGTACTATTTCATGACGCTTTAACAATTTCAAAAAAAAAAAAGAATACTTACCAAGTAAATAATAAGAGAAGCTAATGTACTCCAGAACGTCAGCTTCAGTGAACGGGTAGGAAACATTTTCTTCCTTCAACTTGCGCAAAGCTTCTTTCATCCAATCGCGTGCGTTTGTAAAATCTTTCTCGTTGTACAATGCGCGCCCGAGCTCGTAGCAATCGCCCGCGCTCATTGGGGAACTAAAATAAAAAATAACTTTTAAAATGCCGCCTAAAACTGAATACAAGTTGCGCAATATTGTTGCAGCAACATCTCTTGTGTTGCAGACATCATGATTTAGATATACCTACCCACAAAACGGTATTTACCTATAGCCATTTTTGCCGTTGCCGTTTTATAAAACGGGCAAATTTGTGCTGTGATTACTTCGAATTAACCATATAAGTCTCAATTATAATATATAAATAAAACTTTGCCCTACAATAGGAATTAGTCCTGTATCGTGAGCACGTTCACAAACATGTAAACTCACACAAGACATTCAGACCCGAAACACCTATCTGTAGACCATACAAATATTTGTTTCGTGCGAGAACAGAACCAGTGACATGCAACGCAGCAGTCAATCGCTCAATCACTGCGCCAATTATATTGTCAAATTTATATTTTGGGTATTTTTACGGTATTATTCCCATATTTACAGGTTTTTTTTTTTGTTTCTGACGTCGAAACAATAATTATGTTGCATAAGGCAGGCATATAAATGCTCTGTACAGTCTATTTGGACCTAACACTACACACAAACGAACGGTAAGATAATGTTTGCTTCCGTTAAGGAAATTTTGAAGTGGTTAACGAACCCCGTAGCCGCCTGGAAAAGAAAGTCGATAATGCCGAACTAAAGATGAAAAGCAGTGGTGGCCGAATGGTAATGGTCCCGACTTCCCGAGCCAGGCGCATTACTATGTGTAATTTATTTAATCACAACTGCTCTCAAAACTGTGAAGGAAAACATCGCGAGGAAACAGGCATGTCCTAGAACCAAAAATTCGAAGACATGTGACATCCATTAACCCGCACTGATCCCGCGTGGTGGATTACGGCCCAGACCTGAGTCCCAGCAGTGGGAACATTAAAAAGGCTGATGATGATCATAATGACATTGATATAACAAAAAACTCAATGTACTGGAAGCTGAACCATTTCAAAATACGGCTGAGCTATCGTCGGCTTCGCTACGATTGCTTGAACGTCGTTGCTGCTTTATGGTATGATATTGTCTGAATTAGTCCGATGACTCTTTATTTGTTAGAATAGACTTTGTAATAGGCTTCACAATACTCGTAGAATATAAATAAGTCATACTTGAACAAGTCTGCAAGTCAGTTAGTCTTGTCTCATTATATGTACATAATCTGTCATTATGATGAGAAGTTAAAACTTAAATATTTATTTCTTATTGTAACAAATCTTACAATGGTAAATAAATATCTACACTAACAAATAGACAATATTAGCTGAAAACCATAAATGAAGACGCGCTAAACTATTACTTATCATGATGTAAAGTGTTATGCAAACACAAGTTATACTCTGTATTTATCTATTTATTTAAACTTCATGTACAATCGTGGTACATAGGCGGACTTAATGCCACACGGCATTCTCTACCAGTCAACCTTTGGGTCACATAAATATAGTAATTGAACATGAAAGTAGCTGCAAACTAGCTTAATTCGCTATTCAATTAACAGCCTAGCCTGACAACTACACGGCGGCGCCGTTAACTAGCGGCCTATGAATGATATTCAGCTAATGCTTCTATTACAACATTTAATGAACTGTCTGAATAATGATGCCATTTATTGATTGAGACGACAGTATGGCGTAAAAAGACTTAGAGCGGACACCATACGGACAGGTTAGGTTCGATAGAGATGATGGAAACAAGAGAGAGCTAGCAAAGCATGACTGCGCGTATCCTCCGACATCCTTCTCCATGTCAGGTTCCATTAAACTCTACAGGCTGAAATATGTTGGCTTATTTTACATATGACCGTCTTCAGAAATTTCAAAATTAATTTTAAGCTTTACCACATTTAAAACGTTATCGATCCAAGTGAAATGCCCAGCTGCTTGATTGAATGGCGTAAATAAAAAAAGCTAGGCTGTTAACTGAATAGCGAATTATGCTAGTTGGTTACATTATGTACACTGTTAGTGGTTAAAGTTTGGTCAAAGTTTACACGCTTCACGGCAATCAAGACAAAAATTGTAGAATTAGTTACACTTAGCGCTTCACATAAATAATATTGTTAGCTAGGTATTTAGCAAACGCCACGGTATTTAAAAGATATGTAAATGATAATTAAGATACAAAAAAAAACAAAGCATGACTACAAATCATATTAACTTGATATATCGGGAAGGAAGTAGCTACTTTACGTCTTATCTTATGTAACCTTATTTGACCTGTAAATATGCAAAAATGTTATTTAAACATTATCCAATCATTTCACGTGCCAAGTACCAATTATCTTAATCATCTTTTAGTTATTTTTCTAAAAAGTTATCTTCATGACTTTGTGATGTAATAAAGTGGTTAATGTACCTATACGCAACTCCGTTGAGCAGGCCTTCGGAGAGGTCCTTGACTTCCAGATGGTAGGTCTCCTGAAGTCTGGTGAGCGCTTGCGCAGCCCCAGTCAAATCTTCCAGCGCGGGATATTTGACGTCGTCATGGTTCATTGTAATGTTCTTTATGTATTCTGCAATCAATATTAATGATTTAAAATCATGATTTCCATGGCGAGCTGCTGCAAACTTCGATTGAAATTTTAATCTCAACTCTTGATATTAAGAATAGGGGTGGAACTGTATGTTTGAAGGGGATAATCGCGATAAATACACGTTCTATTAATTAATAGTGATCCGCCTTTCATTGTTTCATCATCACTGCAGTCGAAATACATCCACTGTTGGACACAAGCCTTCCTCAAGCGTCGCCACAACGACCGTTCTTGTGTGTCTCGCATCAATCATATATATTTCAAAAGCCGATTTTCATCCGTCACTCACCTACACTTAACGGTTCAGTTGAAAACCAGCGTCAGGCAACTGCTACGGTTGTCTGACAGTATGCTGAACTGAACCTATTTGGCACTACCGTGAGACACATTTTAGCTGTTTTTTTTTTATTATTATTTTGTTTTAAGTTTTATATTTTATTAATGTTTCAATACTTGTTTTGTTCACTGTGTGCCAAATAAACATATTTTCTTTCTTTTCTTTCTCAATCGGTCTCCCGCGACCCTTATTTGACCTGCGATTCATCAGGTCATCGGTATACTTGGTGGGAGGCCTTTCAACGCTGCGTCTTCTGATATGCGACCGCCACTGCAGAACCTTTCGGCCCCATCAACCACTTCGAGTCAGTGGATTAAAAGACAAAAGTGGAGAGTGACTTTAATTTTGGGTGACTTGCTAATATTCTAAAGTGTTTTTTTTTTTTTGTTTGGATTGCATAAACGCGAGCGTAACCGTTGGCAGAAGCAAGTACTATGTAAAACTATACTTTATTGCACACCTCATAATGAGCACAGGCCATAACATGTTCAAAAACAGTGTACAATGGGTGGTCTTATCGCACTGGGCTATCTCTTTCACAGACAACCTGGTGACCTGGTGGACTAAACGAAAGGAGATAGATTAGATAGCTACGGTTTCTGCGCAAAAGGTCACGAGATTGTCCTAATATTGCAATTGCTCATTTTAGTAAACCTATTAGGATTGCAACCAGTTTCCGTCACCTTCGTTAATACTGGTGGGAAACAATTTACACTTCAAAGGTTTCATAGTTCCCAGCTCAAGTGCGGAAAAACATAATCCACGCATTATTGTATTGTGACACTTGATATTTCTTTGGGAGTATAACTTCAACCTTATTAAATTTTAATGACGGTGAATACTTTTCACACGATTCTCGTGATCGCGAGAATGCTATTGTTACATATAATTAAATATCCACAGCATAAATTGCCTATTATCTTTTTATTATAACCGTGTATCGTTTATTAATGCTATTATGTGCATTATGATTTTCCCGGGCCTTAGTTAACATAGTGTTTTTTTTTTTGTTATGGAAATGAAAAACAGATCATAAACTACAGGTATTTAGGTACTTTTGTTGAATTTGTCAATCGACCTCTTATTTACTTCGATCCCTACAGTGCCCAATGTATCAAACTTTTGTAGCAAAAATATCTTCTTTTCCCAAAGAAATCAAAATCATGAAATGTAGATCTATCTCAATGAAACTTGTCGCACATCGTGTAATTGAACCAGAGCACATCAATTAGTCGACAACGAAAGTTTATTGTCTGCTACGATTTATGCTAGAGCGCCCATCATTTAAATCGTTTCATTTCAGTTTTGTCTGAGTTCATTGTCTCTACATACATAATATTCCTTCTATTTTCCAACAATGGATTAAGATCTTTTGTGAGACTAATAAATAAAAAGCATAGTATATTTACCTGTTCCTATCTTGATACTATCTTCAATATGATCAAGATCTGTTGTCAGTCTTTTTATTAGAGTGAAAGCGTTGATTGGATTACCCAAGTAATTGGGAATATCTTCCATTGCTTTTTCATGTTCCCTTTTGTAATGATTCAAATGCCTGTGAACAATAATAAAAACGTTATAGGCACCGTTAGTTAGACCATCAGAATTTTAATTTTGTAGGTACTATTTAGTTTTTTCTTCTTTCATACTTATTGGAATTCTTACCTCTTTAGCGTAGAAAGTCTTTTCTCTTCCTTATCAATATAAAAGTCTAAGTCATCTATTATTCTTTTGTGTGTTTCCAGTAAATGTTCTACTTCTGCTATGGCGGTAAATAATTCCGCATGCGTGCGCACACACAGATCGAATAACAGTGTGAAACATATTACGTGCAGCAAGTTCAAATTAGGAACCATAGTTATGGCTTTACAAACCTAGAAACAAAAACAGTCATCAAAATACATAGTTTCTAGAGAAGTGTCACATCATAGTTTATACAAAAAGGTTTTTTTAATTCAATGTTTTTAACATTAGTTTGAAAGAAAAATAAATGTACAGACGAGTTGAGGGTTTCCTCTTCTTTAAAATGTCGGTTCAGAAATTAGGTAAGTAATTAAAATAAATATTGGTAGAAACTGCAGTGACTTTATATTTTAACTTATCAACACAAGTATGTCTAGACAACACTATCTAGTAAGTTTTTATGATTGTTTGTTACCTACATTATATACGACTGACATGACTAGTCAGTCATGTAAAAAAAGCACAATTTATTTAATTTAAAATCTTGATTTAATAATATTTATTGCTCATGAAATTATATTTTATGTACAGTTAGTTAATAAATTTGCCGCTAAAATGATTTAGGATGAACTGTAAAAAAACATAATTGACCAAAAAAGCTTGTCATTTTGATCTGAACAAAAACCAGTTATATTTTTATTATAAATTTTATTCAAAGGTGCTAATGTGGTGATTCATAACTTAACTTATTGATCTTGGTAATAAAATATAGGTATTTAATAAATTAATAGGTAATTAAAAAGATTGTAGAACTGGGAGCTTCGATAGCTTTAATTAAGTTTAAGTACGCTTATGTTTATTTGATAAATTTTAATCCTTGTTTAAAACGAAAATCATATTTGGGTTCAGTACCCGTAGGTTAAAAACCAGAACTCTAATAATACCCGTAGCGGGAAAGCCGGAAGCTTAATAGTACCCGAAGAGGAAAAGCCGAAACCCTAATAGTACCCGAAGAGGAAAAGCTGGAACCTTATTAGTACCCATAGGGTGATAACCGGAACTCTATTACTAAGCTTCCAATGATCGTCTATCTGTCACAGGGCTAAAATTTTTTCTCCTAGATGTCCTACCTATGTCTTAAAATTATTTTCACTTTTTCCTTATAACCAAATATTGTAGAGATGCATATAATGTACGCCTTCGGGGAAACCCAAATATTTTTCGTAAATCTTTTCGGTTTATTTCGCACAACACAAGACCACAAGTTGCTGTTAACGATTAGTCAATATTTAAGTTGACGTAAGGATCGGAAAGAGGTTTGGCAAAATGTTTTTTTTTTCTTACGGAACCAACTTGGCTCTTAACTTTAAGTACAACGACCGGATCACAACGGTTTATTTAGGCGCCTCTTTGATTTTAGAAGACTTTGATTTGAGATTAGAACACTATTTTAATTTTTTGTTAGAACCTTCAGAGGAGCTTCCAAAAAAAAAAAAAACTACCGAGAAGTTGGGAACCAACGATTTTGAAGACAATAGCCAAAGACGAAGGTGAAGGTAACTAATACAATTGAAGTACGGAAGTGGACTTGGCTTTTATAATTTAATCGTAAAGTAGTATATTTCTTAGTTCCCATGAGTTCAGATAGTTGTACAACAAGCTTAAACTTTCTAAAGCTTACTAGTACTTAGGTACTTGCCGTACCGGTCTACATTGCCAAATGCCCGTTACGTATGCAGCAAACAATGCGCGAATGATTTCGATTGATTTATATTGTTCGGTGGGGCAATGACTGCTCGCGTCATTACCAATTCATTGTGACCGGCTCGACTCGCAAAGACCTAAAAATGTGGACCCGACTTGTAGCGTCATTTTACCAAAATTTAAAATATCCTAAGGTTTTTTTTTTTTAAAAATCGTTTTCAACCTTTAATATTTATGAATACCATCGAAACGTTGTGAGAGCAAATAATTTAATATAATGTTACGTTTTTGCGGACCTTATCCTCAACTCGTGATGAGCGTGAAGACGTGTCACAGACAAGGCAAAGAAGATTTTATCATTACAATAATTTCTGTTTCTGTCACAAGCAGGACTTTGATAAAATCTTAAGACGTGTTTATTATTACTCATAAAATAACTTTTGCATAAAATATAAATAAAAGCAGAAGTCTACTGTGGTGGACGTGATTGGAAGTGCGTACGGAAGCCGGCCGGCAACTGACCGCTTTATTATCTGTTACGATAACGAAATGGTCCACAATTTGCTATCAAATATTGTTCTACTTCTCTGAATATTTTTCTCGAAGACTCACGAATACTCACGTTAAGAAATAAATTGAGGAAAAGGATATTCACGCAGTTGAATAGAAAGTACAGTCAAGGCGTGTTGTAAGTTTGTTCCGCGCCTAATCTGAGCATTAGATTTAGATATTTCTAGCTCCTTCGACGATATTTAGGATATCCATACTTGAATATTTCACACGTGTTACATACCATCAAAAATATCTAGGTACATAAATACTCAATTTGATGTTGTTAATTTGGCAAACTAGGTAGTTGATTGAGGCAGTTACTGGGGATTAAATTAAATTAATAAAAAGTTGATATGATAAGTAACCGCTGAGAAAATACGACAAAGAATAAAGCTATATTGTACAAATTGCAGTGTTTTGCTATGTGTTCAAATAAATTTAAAAAAAGATCTAGATCTTTCAGCATAGTGTGTTAGTCACAACATAAGATAATTATGATGTACCTAAATATTTTCATCAACAAGAAACATAACGGCACTTACGTCATTGTTGGCAATGTTATTTTAGCAGGAATTCTCATTAAAACAGTTACATGCGTAAACAAAAATAAATCTGCCTACTCAAAGAATTATTTTATTTACCTAACTGTTTTCTTATTTGAATTTATTTGTATGATTTTTAGGATTATAACCACAAATATTTATTTATTTTATCTGCTTTGATACTTACCAACAAAGTGGGTTAAATGTTAACAAAAAAACACACGATAGCGACACTAATATAATGAGTTAAATATTAGTCTACACACTAGGGCACCAAAAGGAGATCAAAATGTGTAAAATTAGGCCTCGAACAAACGCGGATCGCATCCAAGCGTGCGCCAGCGCAACCGTTCGCGGGTCAACGAACAAAATACTGCCATTGAGAGCTAGCGAGCCGGTGACCTTATCTAACTATACTGTGACGAGATGACGTCCTTTATTAATACGTGCTACATACATTAGGGGAGCGCTGATGATTTTACATTGATTTGCGACCGCCTAGCGTGAAGTTTATTGTTTCAGGCTGAAATAATCATGAATTCATGACTACAGATCATTCAAACTTATCAGCAGGTTGTTGCACAATTCGTCAGACAAATGGTTTTTGTTTTTTTCGGTGGGTAACAGATAGATAGATAGATAGATATAGCATTTATTTGATGCACTCAGAAAAATAAACAATCAACAAAATGCCATCCCTCGCCCTTGGGCGGAACGGGAGATAGTGTCAGACTCATAGATATCCGATATCCGTGGTCAGACTCTTACTGACTAACAAACCCACCCCGTTACTTCTTGCCTCTCATACCGGGGCCCAACCTCCCTTTCGGAAACAGAGGCTAGCCTCAGGTCAGAAAAATGGTTTAAAATTAACGATCTTTACATAGTATAAAACAAAGTAGCATTCCGCGTCTGTACGTTTAATCGCTAACTCCTCCTAAATCATGCAACAGATTTTGATGACGTTTTAAGTAAAGTAAGTAAGAGCAATAAACGAGTTAGTTTGTGTGTATAATTTTTATCCTTGCGAAATCATGATGGTACACTAATATTTTAATAAAAAATCTTTCTGTTTTTACGTAGTTATGATCAGCAATTCTTAGGTTGCTGACCATATATAACTTGTATTAAAAATGATATAATATTTTTCAAGATTGGTGTTTGAAAGAAAAGGACAGAAGATATTCGACTTTTTTTGGCAGATCGCAGCCTACTAAAGCCATGGGTCGATTTCTGGAAAGGTTTTCCGTGGTTCTAGAATGAAAAGGGCAAGTGAAGGAACAAAGGTATGATTTTAGTTAGTACAAGTCTGACACCCTCGCGGTCCACTGTAGAGCAGAAATCATATGGAGAAAGATTTTATTTTATAGTTATTACCTAAGCGATACGAAAAGCTAAACGAAAGCGAACTTTTTCCACCCCAAATAAAAATGCAGGTATAAATATATATATTTTTATAAAGATCTTATATTCGTACATACATTTATGTAAATTAAAAATTAACTTTATTAAAAACATAGTTACCAAAGTTGGTTGTCAACCCTATTTCGCTTTTGGACGTAGGTACGTACCTCGTACATATGTATTAAGACACCGTAACAAAATCAATATTTACTTGTTTCGGGCCACTTCTTTTTGTAAAATATGACGAAATTCAAGTACTTATTCAATGTCAAAATAATTAAAGACAAACATTTTTGTCAAACAAATTAGTGATCAGAACTTACCTACAAAAGCTCGCGTAGTTAAAGTGTCAGTTTCAATACTTTACTGAAGGAAAAGCTTTCATTTTTAACACGCTTATATTAGCTTCACCTGTATGTTTGTAATCAACGCCTTTGAGCTCGATTTTGACCTACTTTGAGCGGCCAGATTTTCTTTAATTCATTAAACCCCAAGCGAACGCCGGCGTTCGCGCACCTATTGTCTTTCAATTGTGTCTGTAATTATCACAATTGAAAGGTCTTTGCACACCCATCAAAGACCGGTGACAATACAATAATCCGTTTTTTTTAGTGAAAAATAAAACTATAGTTTAAAAAAAAACTAAAAAAACACGCTGTCATAGCATATCAATGGTTTTTCATTTTTTTTTAAACTATATTTTTTTTTAGGATATACTTAATAGGCCTGTAAAAGATAGATGTTTCTAAAATATAAAAATGAATCGCTAAATGTGTTGCTAAGCGCAAATCTCGAGAACGGCTGAACCGATTTAGATAATTCTTTTTTTGTTGTGTTTGTTATTGTGAGGAAAAGGTTCATAAAGAAAACAAAATGAAAATTAGGGTAGAGTAGGGTAGAATAGGGAAAATCATAGGGTCCTGCAGGGCCAAAACCTGCAGGTGCCATGAATTGAATTCGGAAAGGAAAACCTGTAGTCTTGGAATGCAAGTACAAAGAAGGAACATAAGCGTGATTTTAGTCAGAAAAAATCGGACACGCCCTCCTGCTTCTCCTTAAAGCAGGAGAAGTCATTGAATGATTTCCCACCTTAAAAAGAGATGGGTCTTCCTTTCTTTATACCAGACTAGCTTTTGCCCGCGGCTTCGCCTGCGTACATAAAAGAGCTTCCCTCTTTCTCCCCGTTTTCTCACTTTTTTTGTAAAAAAAATTAGCGTATGTCAGTCTCCGTGTCCCAACTATCTTTGTAACAAAATTCATAAAAATCGGTTTTGCCATTTAGGCGTGAAGTCGTAACAAACAAACAAACTCACTTTCGCTTTTATAATATTAGTAAGGATTTAATTGTGAGTTTTAGCTAACATGTAACCGTACTGACGACGCTAAAGCGACGCGATGTTTAAGTGGAAACTACATTAGACCGAGGCACACGAGGGCGACGCCTAAGTTGTACGTAGTACCGCGTCGCGTGGTGTGGGTCTAATGTGGTTCTACCAATCTAGTTGCCAATGGCAATATAAATTGTATGGAGACTGACGCGCCCAGATCGGCGCCCATGTAAGCCCGTGGTTTAAATCGACTTTGATGAACAACGTCACGTCAATGCAACATTGTTACGAATTTTTTTTTAGGGAGATATCATCAAATACCTCCTCCTGCTCTTAGTGGGGTGACAGGGAGTGTCAGACTTTTACTGACTAAAACCAACCCGTGTTGATTCAATTGGCCTTGGCGTTCCAGGGCCGCGGTTTCTGTTACTAACAATGACACTGCCCACACGTGCCCACAACAGTCATTATGCGATGTGCACGTAACACCGACATTTGCTTTATGAATTTTAGTGCTCAGGAGGATGATAATTTTGGAGATTTAAAATGTGCTATAGTTTAAACAAATGCGATAAAATTCGCTTTGTCTTGACACCCCAATTGACACTGAATATATGGGGTTAAAATGTGGCATGGCAATGAGAGACATCAAAATAAAGTACTTTCAGGAAAAAATTATAACAGTATTTTTATTTTGTTTAACCTTTCAATCGTGATAATGACAGACACAATTGAAAGACAATAGGTGCGCGAACGCCGGCGTTCGCTTGGGGTTTAATGAATTAAAAATATCTTTAGAGGTCATATTTAGCTAGGCATTTAGCGTATATATTATTTTTAATTATTTAAGTGTATTTTGTTGTTTAATTTGTTTAATCATTGTTAACTAATTTAAGTATTTTTTAAATAAAGTGATGATATTCTTCCTTAATGAAGATTTAATGAAGGCCTTTTTTGAAATACTTGTACAACACGACTAATTTATAATACTTTCATAATAGGTAAATCCATACAAAATAAATTAATATAAATAATAATTATATAATATAAATTAATAATATACTTTTACTTATTTTGTGGAGGGAGGCAATTTATGTTTACATATATTATGAGCACATAATTCCGTTATAAATACTCGTAGTTAATTAATATTTCAATTTAAAGCACATAATATATTTTGGTTTCCTAAAATAATTTAATAAACAATTTAATACCTAAATAATTTGATAAATTTAGATGTTCTATAGAATAGGTGGACAAATTACTTATAAAATGCTTAATTTACAAGTGGTATAAAAGCTTACTTGGATTTAAATCGATGAAAGCTTGCAAGTACACAAGGAAAGTTCAATATATTGCTGACTTACTTACTGTATCCTGTGAATCGAATCCACTAACAGAATTTTGATTGAGTATGGTATTTGAATGGCGAAAGCAGAGTGGTTCAATACACTGCTAAGTTATTAGTTTTACTTTCAACAATAAACACTATTTTTCATTAATAATCGCGCGACTCAGACAGCTGTCAGTTTCCAGTTGACAACTAGGGAAGGGATAGCGATCTGAAGTTGATTTATCGAGCAATTGATATTTTAAGTCAAGTAAATCGATTTTATATAGATGTTAAACAATGTAATTTGAAATCTTTTCCTACGGAATACTATCATATTATTGTTTAAAAACATTCAAACAACCTATTTAACTCAAGCTACTTTTATGTGATTGTTGTACATATACACGACACCCGATTACTCACCAGTCATGAAACTAATGTAAATTGTCAATCATCTGTAGTTTACAACTTGCAGTAAACAATATACAAATGATAACATATAGATAGTTATAGAGGAAATCGTTATATTAGGACTCGATTTACTATAGTCTGCGTAAAAATTCAAACAACTTGGGTAATTATTAAGGTAAAATGAAAATCTGATTTCTTATATAGTCGACACTGGTTTAATAGGTACCATTAAAGTTGTCTTCTAATAATAAATAAACAATGATAATAATCTCATTCGATAATATTGTTTATTTACTAATAGAAGAACCATTATATAAAAAGTATCGAATTTATATAATGATTAAAAAAAAAAAAAAAAAATGAAAAATAGTTTATTCACAGAAATACATATTTAGCACAATAAATATTACCTCTGCCAAACTGTAAAGCAGTTTGTTGACAGATGTAGCTCCTTTTGTCTAGCACAAACATACACAGTCACCGTTAAATATTATTATACAAAATTCTCAAGTCGTTTGACTTTTTAGACAGACTATACTGACTCAATTTTTTATACTTCAATAAAATTCGAATAATTTCATAAGAATTCAATTCGTATAAATTCCAAATCAATCTTCTAGAAGTATCACATCCCTATTTAAAAACTTAACAAAATGACCATAGAATCTGCATCTGATTTTATCTGTATCGCCTAGGAACACAGAGTAGACTGTTCACAATAAGCTTACCTTATCTGTAGGATTTATTATGTATAAATTTTTGTACTTACCTAAGAAAATAATGGGAGATAAGTAATTGTCACTAGCTTCTGCCAGAGCAGCTTCACCCGCGTGAAAGTTACCTGCTCCATACAAAACTTTGAACCCCTGTTTCACTTCCTTATGGGGTGAATTTTATATTTCTATAGTAACTCTATTATTAGTTTAAAGTAACCATAGAACATTGGTTTTACAATGTTGTAGATATAAAATGCTGTAAAATCTCAGTCGGTTAATCAGGAGAAAAACACTGTCAGGAAACCGCTTACTATTTTGGAGGTATGCGAAACAGAGAGTAAAGTTCCGCAAACCTCCTTTGAAACGGGAGGATCCTTCGACCAGACAGGTGTTATAGTCTCGTGGGCGACTGCCCGATAGATGATTTCAGTCTGTCGTACATCAAATCGCGCGGAGAACTTTGATTGCGCGCGATGCAGGATTTCGTACTTTCTTCGTAGTTCTTATGTGGCGCCATGGATGTCGCTACTATAGGTATGTTCTACCTACCCAACACAGTTCTCGATCATTTCTGTCACATTGCACTGGGATCGGCCCATCATCATTGACAGAAATATTATAGCTAATAAGCCCGTTAAAGTGGTAGTGGAAGACCGAATCGAAAGTCGAGAAAAAAATTTAATATCATTGTCTCGTAAACCGCGAAAGATACAGTTGTTATCACGGATCTTGAGCGATTGCGCAGAAGTCAAATATTCGGTCTCTTTAGTGGTGCGAAGTGAGACAGGGGCGGGGAGTGTCAATGATTGGCTCGCCGCGCCATTGCGTCATAGACGTCACTCCTAATTCGTTCCCTGCGTCGCTGCATGCTATCAACTAAGACGATTGGCTCTCCAATGTATGGAATGCGCAAAGCGATCCCCACTCTGACCCCGAGCGCTCAAGATCCGTTTTGGCAACTGTATGTAAGCAGATAAGCAAATTACTAGTTTGACTAGCGAGGTTTTCAACATGTGTAATGTGGATTCAGCGATCATTGTATCGATAGTCGTGTCCGCCAATGGCTTTAGAGCCTCGAGCCAGGGCCAACATCTCAGGAGTATAAGGTTACATCAAGGGCAAGATTCAGGAAGCGACACTTCTAGACACGCCTTGTGAATATAGCACGAGGTTCTATAATCTCTAGAGCTCTGATCATTTGAAGCTCGGGCCATATCGAATCGATACATTTGCTGCCACATACTACAAAAAGATTATGATGTATTGCACGTTGCACTAGCATTCTAACGTGACTCAAAAAAGGTACTGATGATGACGCTGTATGTTTTAAGACCTTAGCCTACCCAAATGGGGCAAAGAAAAAAAGGATACTTCTTAAGGATGGGCGAATGAAAAATTAAATATCGACATATTTCGTATCGTTACACAGAGTTATTTGTAAAACACTGCCAACCTCTCAGGACTATGTTAGTAACATCACAAAAAGGTCGGTTAATTTAGACATCCAAGGTTACACTAATTCGTACCCAAGAAGACTTTTGATGAAACGACTTTATCAAAAACACATGCTTATGAGTGGTACAATGCGATCAAAAGCAGTTGAGATGTAATGAAATATTTGCCTCTCTGTCTGGAAGTGAATCCTTAACTTCCACTGGAGTTATAATCGCGAAAGTGAAGGAAATAGTGACCGAAATCCTAGTTCGAGTTTGAGAGAGATAGCTGCTTAACTCGTGAGACATCGCGAGTCGATCCGTATTATTCGAAACAATCACTGGAGTGCGAAACATGTTCCCACTTGACTAATGCCAAACGATCTGAATTTGTTCTACGCTAAAACAATCGATTCCAACCCAACAATCTAGAAACGCATTATCAGTGCTGGCGAGGCGTGATGAAATTGAAATCATGATGATTTTATTTGACTATCGCGATGTTGAGCACTTGGTATTCTTGCCAGAAAGCCAAAATTAAATGGTAAATAAAGAATATTATATAGCGGCATTTGAGAGAACAGATAAAATAAATTTGAAATAAGAACTAGCATTTTGTGTGTTATTGACCTTTACCATACACCCACCAATAATTAAGTCTACACATACGTTTTTGACTAGAATTTAAGTTCTATTATACAATTGTCATAAAATACAAAAAACTCACAAAACTTTTTTCTCCTACTATTTCAATGATACCACATTCAAAATTTTTGGTTTTAACCTCCTTTTCTCAGGTCACGCTTTCATTAGACGGACTTCTACTAGCAAAAGCAAATAATTATTAAGCAAGGATATTATGAAAATCTATGTTTAAAAAATATCGATATTTTTTGCCCAAGCCTATACTACTCAATTTTTTAAGTGCATGGCTCCATCGACGAATGTCCGGTGCGTGTCACTCAGACTGACTGTCACTGTCAGTCTTGCGTCACATGCTGTCACATGCGTGCCGTGTTGCTGTTGTTTGATTATAAGTTTTGAGGTTATGTTGTGGACTTCTTGAATAGCAAAAGAAAGTTGTGTGTGTGATTTGGAAATCTGGAAACAGTGACTAGATTTCAAGATGTCGAAAATGAAAATAAAAGTCATCAGTCGCAATCCAGACGATTATTTGCGTGCTACAAAACGTGATATCCACAAACGTAAGATTACTTTTCTACTTATTTTCACAATAGTCTGTGCCTGAATGTATAAATCCAGGAATTATATAGTGGCTCTCTTTGAGTGAGATCTTGTCTTTCAGTTAATGTTAAGGATTATTCATTTTTATCGAAACATGGTACCTATCAGCCGAAAACAACTGTTTGTTCACTTTTGGCTTTAACCGAAACCGTAACCGCTAATTATTAACGTGGTTATAAAAAAAAAATACATAATTCAAATTTGATTGTTTCAGTACCAAGGAATTATGATCCAAGTTTGCATCCTCTAGAAGCGCCGCGTGAATATGTCCGCGCAATGAATGCTGTTAAACTTGAAAGAGTGTTTGCTAAACCTTTTATTGGTAATCTTGATGGGCATAAAGATGGTGTTTCTAGTATTGCCAAACATCCCAGCAGATTAGCAGTCTTGGCCAGTGGAGCATTCGATGGAGAAATTCGTGTATGGGATTTAGCTGTTAGGAAATGTACAAGAAATTTTGTGGCTCATGAGGGTTGGGTGCGAGCGCTATGTTACACACCCAAAGGGGACACATTCACCAGTGTTGGTGATGACAAAACTATTAAAACATGGAAGGCTGAAGTCCAGAATCCTGATGATGACGAACCCATTAATACTTTGCTCAGCATGTCTGTAGTCACAGGTGTAACACATCACAGAACTAAACCCATATTTGCAACATGTGGTGAACACTGTCAGTTATGGGAAAACACAAGAAACGAGCCTGTAAAAGTTTTTAAATGGGGAGTGGACAGTCTTCATCATGTATCATTTAATCAGGTATCTTTTTCAATCTTTGTTTAACTTAAAAATATTGTATTTACAGTCCAGTCTATTTAAATTAATTGCTGCTACTTTTATTGTTTTTAGGTAGAACAAAACTTGCTAGCATCATGTGCAAGTGACAGAAGTGTAATTCTTTATGACTGTCGGGAATCAGGTCCATTGAGAAAGGTTGTCATGGAGCTAAGGGCTAATGCCCTGTCTTGGAATCCTATGGAGGCCTTTATATTCACTGTAGCTAATGAAGATTATAAGTATGTATTAAACTTTATGTTTTATAATATATTTTACAGCTTATAAACATAAAACAAATAGGGATGGTAATGCGGCCCCTGATAGTTAAAAAGACATATCTAATAAAAAGTAAAAATGGAGAAAAAAATGATTCCATTCATTAAACCCCAAGCAAACGCTATTCGTTTGCGCACCTATTGTCTTTCTATTGTGTCTGTAATTTCCACAATTGACAGGTTAAAGAATGAAACGGGAAATCGTTTACTGTCTTTTGAGTAAATTTAAATAGTTACATATTAAAAGTTGAAAATAAAGCCGAATATAATGAGCTTTAACTTGGTTTAATAATAATATGAAACTCAAATCAAATCAGGAAAAAATGTTAGATGCGTCTTTTTTACTAATAGGGGCAGAATGGATGATCTTATTGTCCAGTGCAATCTCTTACAGAAAACCTTTACTAATGTCTGTTCCTTTAATTTTCAGTCTATACACATTTGATGTAAGAAAACTAAAACAGCCAGTAAACATCCACATGGGACACACATCAGCAGTCATAGACGTAGATTATGCACCAACTGGACGAGAGTTTGTAGCTGGTAGCTATGACAAAACTGTCAGAATATTTGAGAGTCTCAAAGGAAACTCCAGAGATGTATACCATACAAAACGAATGCAAAGACTGACATGTGTTAAATGGACATTGGACAATAAATATATTCTATCCGGCTCTGACGAAATGAACATCAGAATGTGGAAAGCAAGAGCTTCAGAAAAACTTGGTGTGGTAAGTGTTATAGTACTAACATTTAAGCTAATTAGCTTTTAACAGGGATATGATGAATTTGGACCAGGAAGTCAGGACAGGATAGGGGTTTAGGATATTGGATTTCCTTTTGGGTTGTGCCAGTCAGGAAAACAAAGTTTTTGTCATTAATTTCAAATAAAACAATTAAATTGAATTAGTTAATAAACATTAGTTTATTATTTTTAAGTATGATTGATTATTTATTATGCCTGGTTTCTGGAATCCCGATCCCAATATCCGGCTACCGTAGGCGCGGGCTTGCGAGCGGCGAGCAATGGGTGGCTCGCTGTCCGACCTATGACGAGTTTATGTCGTCGACGGCGTGTTTCACGCGGGCCATCGTAGGGGCCCAGCAGTGTCGAAGCCTACTAGGGCCATGGGTCGCTTCTTAAAGGAAAACCCAGCCCTGGAATGCAAGGCAACGAAAGAACATAGGAATTCTCGCTCCGCCTAAGGGCGGGAGATGTCATTGGATGATTTCCCACCTACAAAAAAACCCCTTTTCATAATAATCACGTCTTCTTCTTTGCCCTCGCCTCTTTCCGTTACGCGGAATCGGCATCTTAACCTGGAGTCTGAGAGTTTTTCAGTGATGGGCGTTACCTTGAAACTCCCCCTTATGTGTTCGTTACGTACTGTGTATTTGAGATTAACTCCACCTGCCCAACGTAACATGCGCATTTCTGGTGTGAAGTTTTTGCTTATGGGTGTTCTTTAAGGCCAACGTTTCGCTGCCATAGAGTACAACCGGCCTCACAGCTGTTTTATAGACCTTGCTCGGCCAACGTTTCGCTGCCATAGAGTACAACCGGCCTCACAGCTGTTTTATAGACCTTGCTCGGCCAACGTTTCGCTGCCATAGAGTACAACCGGCCTCACAGCTGTTTTATAGAAGTAGCTTGGTTCTTATAGGTATTTTGGGATCGCAGAGAACTCCGGTTAGTGTACGCCACTTATTCCACCCAGACATCGTTCTGTGTGTAATATCGGCTGTTATTAATCAGTCTTCCGGGTGATTACCGATCCTAGGTATTTTTTTATTCACTCTAGTTAGGGTGATACCAATTAATTTGACTTAACGCTAGATGTTATAGATTCATCTACTCTGTCTAGTTTCTACTTATGAGTAAACCGTTCAATTCTAGAGATTTCTTCCATTGCTCTAAACTTTCTTGCATTTCTATATTATCCAAGATGAGAGCAACAACGTTTGTGCATAAGAGGTTCCATGGTGTGGGTTTCTCGGTAAAGTAGTTCATAGTGATATTAAACAGCAAGAGAATTAAAGTGCTACCTTGATGAACTCCTACTTTGATATCAAAGCTTACTTACTGACTGGCTGGGCTTTAGACATGTTTGCACATTATGGTACATGTCCATAATGAGTTTTATAGTGTTCAGAGATATATTGAGTTCTTAGGGCTTGCCCATATTATGCTCTTCGTTACACGATCGAAAGCCTTTTCTAGATCTATAAATACCATCCATAGATTTTATTTGTTTTTGCGGGCTTTTCCATTTGCATCGAGTCTGTTGTTCTCTTCCCAGGAGTTCATAATAATCACATGATTTAAATAAAAAATGTATGTAGTTGCAGCAGCTTGTAGCTTTACGATTAATTAGCTTCACTTGTTTTTATCACGTCGTACGAATGCAACTTGGTTTTCAGACTTGATGATTTCTCATGATTGGTGCTAACAAGTAACATTTTCAATTCAATTCAAATTCATTTATTTGTTTGTCACAGGCGGAAAGACAGATTTTTTTTACATTATAATTACATTTAAGGATCTCTGTAACATACCCAAAAGGTGTACATTTTAAAGTCATTTAAAATCTATTACTATTTTTATTATTACAAAAAAGAAAAAAAATTACTCATGTCCATTATCATACGTTCATAAAATTGGCCCACTTAGTAAAATTTAAATTTTATAGTTACACAATTACAATTTACATCATAATTTTATTAGTATGCTTTACTTATTAAAAGATTTTTGAGATTTATTAAAACAAAAAAAAAAAGCCAATGGTTTTGTATAATTTGGTAATCTGGTAGTCTTTTTTCCTTTGTCCAAATATATTTTTGACAAATTTTTTTTTGTTCTGCAGTAAATTACATTCAATTCATTTTATGTCTTGCACTTATTAAAGTTGTGCTTTGCTATACTTTCATTGTAACTCCTCGAAGATGTGTCTATCTAATTTGCAGTGACTTGATTACCACACGCATCAACCGGGTCATCAAAATGTCATCACAAAACCCGGCATGGTCACAAGTAATTCCTGCATTTGTCTCTTGATGTTAATTTAATTTATTTTTCAGCTGAAACCACGTGAAAGAACCGCACTAAACTACGCTGATTCATTAAAAGAGAAGTTCGCAAACCACCCGCAAGTGAAACGCATAGCGCGACATAGACATGTTCCCAAACATATACTGAACGCCCAGAATGAAATCAGAACCATTAAAGAGAAGTCTAAGAGGAAGGAAGGTAACCGGCGGGCGCATAGCAAGCCAGGTGCAGTCCCCTTCGTACCTGAACGACAGAGACATATTGTTAAAGAGGATGAATGAAAATACAGTCTTTAAAGTTTTAATACCTGTTTCTTTTGGTAATTATATTTTTGTATATTTATTGAAATCAAATGTTACATCATTTAATTTTATGAATATTCATGTATAACGGATGTAATACAAACATTTAAGAAATGGTTTTTATCCATGCTACAACTTACAAGTAATATAAATAGGTATAATAGACGAAATATCATAATGACTAAATATAATTAATGGAAGTACGAGGATGAATCAAAAACTTCTTAGAACTGCACACAAATATAATTATTTTGTGGGTAATTTTATATTTATTAAAAAGAGTTCCAATCGCGTAATCATCACCAGCCTTTTTAATGTTCCCACTGTTGGGACTCAGGCCTACTCTCGAGGAGAGAGAATGGGCCGTAATCCACCACGCGGGCCCGTGTTGGTGAATGTCAATCGCATAATATTTATGCAGAGCTTCACTTATCTTTCGCAAGTAATAAATTATTTAGTGCAAAGAGTTGTTGATCTTGATTTTGGTTTTATCCATGTTCATTTTAAGACCCACTCTTTCGGAAGCTCTACTGAGGTCATTGAGCATTGTGCTGAGCTCCTTTATAGTCTCAGCCATGACTACTATGTCGTCGGCAAACCGAAGGTGACGTACTCGCCATTGACATTAATGCCCTGGTCCACTTCAGTCCAGAACCTTGAAGACATCCTACATTGCGGCCGTGAACAGTTTCAGGATGGAGGATGTCTTCAATCAAAAAAATGATTATTGATTCAAAATCATATTTAACAATCATGTAGCGCCCACTCCTATCAAGGTCGGAGACTACACTCGGACAGACAGTCCAGTTAGGTAGGTCTAACTTCGAGAAAGAGGTCAACCTTCGAATCCAACTCGGCTGGGCAGCGTTCGGGAATACGCTACGCGGTATCTTCTCGTCCAACATCCACGGTGTCTCAAGACGAAAGTCTTTAACCAGTGCGTGTTGCCAGTGATGACATATGGCATGAAACGTGGTCGCTCAAAATGGGCCTCATCAGAAGGCTTAAAGTGACCCAAAGAGCAATCGAAAGGGCTATCTATGCTCGGGGTTTCCTTGCGTGATCGAATCACTGAAGAACCAAGGTTGCCGACATAGCACGAAAAATTGACAAACTTAAGTGGCAATGGGCAGGGCACATTGCTCGCAGAACAGATGGCCGTTGGGGCCGAAAGGTTCTGGAGTGGCGACCGCGTACCGGAAGACGCAGCGCTGAAAGACCTCTTACAAGGTGGACCGATGTCTTGGTGAAAGTTGCGGGAAACCGATGGATGCGAGAAGCACAGGAACGTTCGTTGTGGCGACGGCTGGGAGAGGCCTATGTCCAACAGTGGATGTATATCGGCTGAAATGATGATGATGATGAAGTGTTGTCGAAATTTTTTACTAAACAAAAATAAAATGTGTGTTTACCTAAATAAAATGTCAACGTGAGAGTTTTTTTTGGATATTCAGCAACTGTTGCTTACTGAGTTGCTGAATTTAAATAAGGTAGATCGAGCTGTGAAGACGATAATCATTCTGGGCGGCCTTCAACCTCACAGAGGTTGACCTCACAGAGGTTGACGTTAGAAAATGTTAAAAGAGTTGAGAATTTGGTTTTGCAAGACAGAAGAATAACAATTAAATATTTAGCTGAGATTCTGAAGATTCCATTTGGCAGCATTTAATTTTTTTTCGGAAGGAATAAGAAAATTTGAAAAGCGGTATTCAAAATGTATCGAGTTAGGAGATTATGTAGAAAAATTCTTAAATTTTTAAAGAGATTCTAAGAACTTTTTGATTCGGGTCTACTATGCCAAATCGAATGCCAAATAATTGAACGTCAAAATTAATTATATAATAGTGGCGTCCGAAAATTAATATACGAACGTAAATAAGGTGCCCCGGGGCTAAAGCAACTACGGGGTAATTGCAACTAAAGTAACTCCGTTATGATATGTAGGATTTTTAAATATAGTGTCATCTAGAAATTATGGACCATACCATATTTTCACGCGGAAATAATAGACGATTGTTAGAACAGGCAAATAACGTGGATATACGCAGTTTACACAGTTTTTTAGTGTCCTTGCACACGAGCCGAGGCCGCTTCTAGCTTCCGGTCTTTCGTGCGTGGCGGCGCCCAAAGTCGCCACAAAAAGAAAACGAAAGGCCGGAAGCTAGAAACGGCCTCGGCTCGTGTGCAAGGACACTTTAAATGCAACTTTTTCTACCTCTAGCCAAAAACCATTTTATTATTTCAATTCCTTACGCGCTTTCTTTTCAAAACTAGATGATATGTAATATTTATGAAATTGTGTATCAAGTAGAATTATAGAGTAAAGAAAATTTACATTAAAAAAGAAACTGCACAAAATCAAAGTTGGAACCATATTTTTTTCTAGTTGTAATTGCCCCGGGACACCTTAATATCGATTGGTTAATATATCGAACACTCAATACGTCGAGTGTTCAAAATATCGAATGTTTATTTGATCTAGCGGCCAACGCATCGCACGTAAAGAAAAAAGTATTAGATTAATAATATTGATGTTCGACTATTTGGCATTCGATTTGGCATTAGACCCTTTGATTCACCATCGTATACAAAGCTGCTCTACACACGTATAGCTGGAGGTACAAATACTTAGTATTAATCTAACCAGATTGGTTAATTGGCCGGCTGATTCGGTTTGGAAGAGTCATGAGGCGGATATCCACACTGAAAAAATAGTAAGTCATTATAATAAGTTGCATTCCAGCCTGTGCCTATATCATAATAATATAATGTGTACTTATATAATAATACAATGAATACTTACATAATGTCACGAGGAAGTATTGTTGTGTCAATGTTGTTCTCCAGCACCACAAGAATAGATAAAGTCTTAAGGGATGGTTGGTAGTCAAGGAGATGTAGATCACTGTTATCAACTAATCTCTCTGGGTTGTTATCCACATTCTCTGGTATTCGATTAAGACCAGGGCTGGGGCTGCAGACAAAAATCATTTAATTTAGCAACTGTACTAAATTAACTAAATTAACTTAATCCGACAAACGTTAAACAAAGCGGTGTCGGACTTTATTTAAATTTTTATAAAACAAAGTCCCCCACCGCATCCATCTGTTTGTATGTTCGCTATTAGCTCAAAATCTGCTGAACGGATTTTGGACGGACGCGGTTATCGCTAATAGATATGAGTGATTCGTGAGATAGATAACCCGACAACTTACGACTGATGGAGCTACTAAAGGTGACTGAAACTTTCAGTAGTACTGTAGCGCCGTCAGGATACAATTTGGTGTGAACCATTGTACAGTCAGTGTGTTAGCGGCTAGGGGAGATTATAGAATTAAACTCTGAAGGGATTTAAGTCTCTGATTCCATATATCTAAGACGCCCCTTTCTTCGACCTAAACTACATGTATAACGTCAAAAGAGTTAGACATTAAGGATGCTGAACTACCTATGAAAAAGGAACTTACTGCTGAGTGGAAATAAGGTTGGGTCATGCCGGTGTTGATGTTCTCTTTTGGGATACTCAAACCTGATGTAACACCCCCGATCTCGAAATGAGAATGCACATGCCGCGACAGTGTGGAGGTTGAGGTTGCGAGACTAGAGAGTCTCTCTAGTCTCACGTTTAAAAAGAGTTGCATGCTGCATGTTGTGAATCAGCTTTGGGGAATACTTCGCTTTTTACGAGATGTAGTCGCAAAAAAACTAGTACAACCCTGTAGTACTTTCTAATGATGACCGTAAGAAGTTATGAAAAGGCAAGGAGCTCTACGGGAGCTTCTATCGGTACTACATGAACCCGATGTAGATTTCTTAGCGTCTACATTTCCGAGACTTCTTTGGGGCACCAAAGGTTATTTCTGTGTGATCATAGAGAAAGTTATCTTGACGAAGAACTTCCGGAGACATAGTGGCTGTCGTCAGTCGAGTAAGTCAACATCAGGGTGAGTCCGTCAATCAAATATACTGTCCCTGGATGTTCATCATCTGGCTAACGTTGCACGTTGTTTGCACAGATGTGTGTGACCAAGTGCCAGTCAGAATTATCCACCAACAACTTGCTTTGAAATACAAACTTGTGGAATCTGAGGTAGCGTATTATGAGTGTGTGCCTGACACAGTTCTCGAAAGTGACCACGTTACGTTGTGCTGGGATTGGCCTATCATCTCTGACAGGCCTATTGTTGCTAATAAACCTTATATAGTGGCGTGGTGATATATCGCTTAGCGCGCCGCACGTTAATAAATGTAACCGTCCCATATGCAGTGTCGGTTTGTAGTACTATTAGCGTATTGGGCGTGATTTACATAGCACCCCCTATCTGCCATTGAAACCCATACGAAACCGGCGCGGCGCCCCGTACCGAACGATCCCATGCAGGTCTTCCTGCAGGAGTCTGGACCCCAGAGACTGAGCAGGAGCTGACTCCTCGCTCTTGTCTAGGAACCAGACATTGGAAATGTTTCTCGAAGTTCGAAGTCACGGACAAGACCCAGGTACTTCATCGTTGATACAACGCTGATGTGAACCTCTTCTACCTTTATTTGAGATCAAGCCTATGGAGCCCCATTAAATTTGGGTGCCCTGGCTCATTAACTGAAATTCAGTTCTCATTTACTATTCATTTGACCTTAAACTATAGACACAAAACCAGAAGTAGACAAACAACAACAGTAAAACACTGACCTTGTGCCACCAAATAAATACACTACATCTTTATGTATTAGACAAGCTTGACGTCGACGCTTGCAGGGCACTGAGCCGCCCACGTTGATGTATTGCCAGATATTTTCTTTGATAGAATATCTGTAGAGATCATTGAAGTGAGTTTTTGAGTTACCATTAAATCCTCCAAAAATATACATGTAGTCCTGGTAGATCCCTGAAATTATATTTATGACTTTATAGTACCTACTTATATGTCGGTTTTAAAGACTTGGGCTATTATCACATTGCCGCGCATCACGTTGCATGTTGCGTGTCAACACACCTACGCGCGTATTTGCGGTAGTGCAGATTTGCATCATCATGCGGGTTTTTTACGCACAGACTCTGACTCATTTCATCCAAAATCACGCACGGCACTACGAAACTCAGTGTAACCTTGCGTCTCGCCCCGCACCCACGCGCGTAGTCGCATGTTTCTCCGCTTGTAGGCGCGTGATCTGTATGAACGCGCGTGGATGCACTGTGTGTGATTTCTATACAAACGAAGATAGTTACAAGTAACATTAACACGCATTCACGCGCTACGCTGCGTGGTGCGTGGCAGTGTGATAATCGTCTAAATTTAACTTGGTGTAAAAAAACTTACAAGAAGAGTGGCTGCGCCTTCCTTCAGGCCATGTTCCACCAGGGTTCACAGCCACCCATTTATCTGCAGTAGTATCTAAATAAAATACTTGGGGGCAGTATATTTCCTCTTGGGAATTGTAAGGACTGTTCAAATCTCCTCGTCCACCGAAGATGTACATTTTGTTGTCTACAGCGACAGCAGTGTGGAAATCGCGATGAGATGGTGCAGTGCCTCGTGCATCAATATAGCTCCACTGCAGTGTATCAAGATTCAAGCAGTGTACTTCTTGTGAATACTGATCAGTGAGATATTCAAACCCTCCAAAAATGTACATCTTGTTATCGATTACACAAGCTGAATGGCCATCTTTGGCATAGGGCACCATGCCTGATACAGCTGGGGTGCTCCATTCCAAAGTCTTGGTGTCGAAACATGAAAGAGTGTCACAGGCCACGGCATTATTTCTGCCTCCCCACATGTAAACCTGCAAGACATTAATCCATGTTCTTACAGTATGAAAAAAGAAAAAGAAAAACCGTTTATTCATGCCTCACACAATCATATAAACTAAAAATACACAATATAAAGAAAAAAATGCGTGTGCTCTTTTATATTTAAATCTAAACTAATATTATTTCATTAAACCCCAAGTGAATGCCGGCGTTCGCGCACCTATTGTCTTTCTATTGTGTCTGTAATTTCCACGATTGAAAGGTTAAAAAGAGGAAAGATTTGATTGTTTGTTTGTAAGTTACAATTTAACTCAAAAACTACTGGATTGATTTTCAACATTCTTTCACCAGCAGAAAGTTACTTTATCACTGAGTAACACCACAAAAGCACTGGAAAAAGCTAGAGTTAACAAGTTTGCTTGTATTGAATTATCTTTATTATCAGCCATATCATCGCTTACCATCAGGTGAGATAGTGGTTTAATGCGAGCCTATCAATCATAATTATTTTTAATTAAACACAAATAACATTCTATCATCTTTTCAGATAAGACTTGTGGTGCATTAGTAAATGGTATTGTAAGTGATTAAGTTAAATACCCACTAACAAGCATAGCGTTAGCAGTATCAAAGGGTTAACTTTTAATAATATTCATCATGAGTAAATCAGGAAGAATGTGGTAATTTATTCACAATAAATGTTTATGCAGATAGACAAGGATTAATGATAACCCTGTGAATACAAACAGCCATTTATATTCTTATTAATGTAATCAATAAGGTTTTTCTTCTGAAAGAAAGCATTTCCTAGACAATAGGTTGTAAGCATGCTATTTAAAAATATTTTGGTTTTATTTCATAATAATGATAAAAAAAACAGCATGAAATTACAGTTTTAACCTTTCAATCGTGGAAATTACAGACACAATAGAAACACAATAGGTGCGCGAACACCGGTGTTCGCTTGGGGTTTAATGAATTAAGTTTTACATAACGGGTTTTAGGATGTATTACTCAGTACAGACTAGACTAGCTTTGTATATAATGTACTTTCTTGCATTTAAGTAGTCAACTAAATGTTAACAATCTTAATATGTCTTATAAGAATTGCCTAAAATTTTATCTAAAAATGTTTACAATTCATTATTTACCTAAACCAATGTTAGGTAATTAACAAAATTTAAATAATCTTTGTGTGATGTCTTTTGTATGATTTATTTTCAATAAGAAGACATTTCAAGACAAGTTAGCAGAAAACTTAGAAACTAGTGATGCAGACCATAGTATATTCTTATTTTGCATTTCAGTTTAATAATCTTTGATTTTTTTTTTGCTGACATAATCTTTGAATGAAAATTAATGAAGCCAATGTCTACTAAACACTTGTGCATAACCAGTCATTTTAGCACACCAACAATGAGAATGAGAATAGATTAGATGGCAAATGTAATCTTTTTTAGTTAAGAAATTGCATTTATCAACTGTTTCATGACCAATCTAAGGAAAAATAATTAATGCATTTGATAAAAAATCAACAAACTGAAAACTAAAAATAACAGGAGCATAGAATTTAAAAATGCTTAGCAACACCAGGATGACTATTTTTAGAGTGTTATATTTTACTTACCTTGTCCCCATAAGCGACAGTGGTATGGCCATATCTTTGGAAAGGCGCTACATCAGTTCTCTTATAATTCACAGGTGCCCATCTTAGGGAATTTGTATCTAAGACATGGACTGGTATTGGCTCCCAGTCTTTATATTCCTCGGTGGAGCAATATCCTCCAAAGGAATAAATTTTATCGCCGATGCATACTGCGGCGTGATTTACTCGCATTGGACCACCCTCGATATGCACCGTCCATCTCATGTTGGCAAGTGTTTACCAACACTGGATGATGTTAGAAAGCGACGGATCTCACTGGAACCGCGCTGGTCTCTGTATTATTGAAGTAAATATGCTACAAGACTACAGCAGATGAACTATAAACTACCAATGTTGACACTTGACAGTTTTCTATAAAATTTCATAGATATTTTCACATTTTATTGATTTATCGTTTGCTGCTGTCAGATATGTCACTGTGACAGCTCAACAGTGTTGCTACCTCACAAACAATAAAATCGGTAGAAATCTGAAATACCGACAGAACAAAGCCTGTGCGGAAACTAAAAAGTCGTAAGATTCGAGGGTGCTACTGTAGATAAATAACGTTTTGATGACGTCACATTTTTTTTTGAGTTTTCAGTACGATTTAGAATAAAAATCACAATAAAATAACCTGATAAACAAAGCTGTGTCAACACGAAATGACGTTTGGCATTTGATGGATGGCTGGGTTGGGTTGCTATATAAAAACTTTATTGTTGTTTTCACTTTACACCACGAACATTCTTTTATTGCACAGTCTCTCACTAAGAATTTTTTTCAACAGCTACCTCTTTATGATTACCAATTTTTGATTTGCAGTATTTTCAAATCGGATTCGAAGCAGGCCAGACGCGGAACACACCAAAAATACCTGTGGGCTTACCATGATCTCTTATAACAGGGTTAAAGTTGAACTGTCTGGCATTTTTGCATTAAGACTTCGTTATAGCAGGCCAGTTACTGGCCTTAATGATGAAACCCACGCATACAATTATATAGTATTATCACAAGAAATATGCGTTAAGCTAATATTTTTTAAAGAAAAAAGACCAATTATAAAAAAAATATAAATGGATACAAACTGATAACCTTACGGTCTTATTTCTGATTAGTTATAAGTAACTATGGATACAATTATGGGCGTAGGTACCCAGGTTTTTGGTCGGGGTGGATCGGGTTTTTTATAAGCTCTCCTAAAAATAATTACATAATTATTTTTTTTTGTAAATTCTTTAATTAGGTATATAATAGCTACTTTATAAGCAACTTTCGAGGATCTTTAGCAAAACGGTTTATGACGTTTTCCGTGAAAAAATCGCCCATAGCGTTAACAAATTTTCTATGTACGCTGACCATATAAAGCCCATTTAATCTACCCTCGGTCATAGTTGATCTTAGCCATGTTTTTAAGCATCTACGCATGCTAAATAATCGTTTGATTGTAGTGCTTTCAATGGAATAAGGTATTGCTTGTAAAATTCTAGGGCTATTTTCACCTATGGGCAAAAAAATCAGCTACTTGTATTAACTCCGCTATTCCAATACTTTTAAAGTCCTGCTGCTACTTATTTATCCATTAAGTGCGAAATAGTTTGACTTCCGATGTGATCCCTTCTAATTCATAAAAATCGGATACTTCATCCATACATTTTTGTAATTTTTGAGCTATATGGTACTACTATAATATTAGGTTGAATACACGGTTGAATAGATAAAAGTTGATAGATAGTTATTACGGACGTAAACGAAGTCCAGGGGAGGGCAGGTGCCCTCCTCCCTGCCCCCCTTGTTACGCCCATGGATACAATACGAACTATTTACTGCAGCCGCCATTTGTTATGCCATCAACGTAATAAAATGTCAAAATCGGTTGAACGGACAGTAATAAAAGGTTTTTATAAATTTCTAATGTATCTATCTTCTTGGTGATAATGATGAACAGAGACATCTATAATTTTTGTGGTGAAGTAACAACTATGAGCAGTATGCGGTGTGTGGTGGTCGTGCTATATTGGAACGGTCAAAATGATACTGGTTTACTTACTATGAACATAGATGATTCTGTTTGCTGTTAACATTGATGTACCAAAAACCCTAGGGGTTGGTACATCAATGGCTAAGCATTTTCTATCAAATTACTCGGCTAAATATTAGTTCCATAATTAGATAAACCGATTTACTCTCCGCAGCGGTTGAGCGATTGATTGCTGTGCTGCGTGTCGCCGGTTCGATTCCTTCAAGGAACAATTATCTGTATACTCTGGTTGTTTGGGATATGAGTGTCTTGCGTATAAGTATCTAACTAAAATAATATTACAAAGGCGAAAAAAAATATTTTTCATTAGTTTGTATGTTACAATTTAACTCAAAAAGTAATGGACAGCTACTTTATCACTGAGTAACATACCTAGGCCACATAGTACCTATAATTTTCTATTTTCACGCGAGCGAAGCCGCTAGCAAAAGCTAGTGTGTTTATATGTTTATGAACGCACCAACGATATAGGAGTAATTCCTATTAACCATTCAATCGTGATAATTACAGACACAATTGAAAGACAATAGGTGCGCGAACGCCGGCGTTCGCTTGGGGTTTAATGAATTAATGGGCAATGTTTAAAAAAGTAACTGGGTACTCGCACTTTGCCTTATAGGTAGGTCGGTTAACATTGATAGTTAAAGACCAAAATTTATTTTAACTTTGTATTTATTTTTATTGTAGGAAATAACCTCTGAAAGTACCTACTTTCATTGATTGCTAAAATTTTTACATTACCTTAACCTGTCAATCGTGATAATGACAGACACAATTGAAAGACAATAGGTGCGCGAACGCCGGCGTTCGCTTGGGGTTTAATGAATTAATATATTACATACCTATACGCAGGCGAAGTCACGGGCAAAAGCTAATATTTCACAAATTGCCCGAACGACCCAGGAATTCTATACATTGCCTAGGTAATTGCCGGGCCACGCTGAAAACCAGCGCTGTGAGCTCAACGCATTATGCATGAGGCCGCAGCTTTATGCTGAGCGTTCGGGCGTTTTGCGCGGAGGAGACGCATTTCTTCCCTATCAATTGATGTTATGTTCTGTTACCTACTTTTCAGATTGCGTCTTTAACGCATGAATAAACTGTTTTTCTTTCTTTCTTCCTTCTTTCTTTCTAATGTATAGAATTTCTGAATTATACTGATTGCCGGTAACATATAATTATATAAAGATAAACTAGTATGCGTGAAGTTGAAGGTTTTACCCACGGAGTACCTAAGAACAAAGGTTTTACCACATCATCGCTTACGGTCAGGTGAGATGGTGGTCAAACGCGAGCCTATCGTTAAGGGCCAAGCGCCCGAAAAGTGCCATAAAACAGTGATTTTCTGAGGCCTACTCTTCCGTAACGGCTAGGTCAATTGATTTGAAAAAAATATATGTTTATTATAGATTCATGAACAATAATATATTTGATTTTTTCGTGCAATTAATACTTTTGTCAAAAAAAAATATTTAGCAATTTCGCAACTTTACCCTACTCCTTCGAAACAGCTTGGAAAACAGCTTTAGAAACATTTTTACACATAAAAATTGGTGGTTAAATATTCTTCAAAGTGAACATTGCATATGTAAATCAATCAATATCTCGCAGAGAAAATGGATATAAAGCGCTTTCCGGGCGCTGCTGGCCGCAAATAAATGCATAGATTTGCGTACTGCCGCCTAGGCGAGTGCGTGAGTTGCGTTCACATAATTTCGGCCAGATGGTACAAGGGACTATACGCCTTAATAATAAAAAAAGTTTTGAATTTTACACTTTATAGTTATGGTACCACCACTAAAAAGTACCCCTCAGACAAACTTAAATAACTTATGGCCACTGTGCATATCATAACGATTCTAATAATCCCAAACACGGTTAGATTACATTAATTTAATTTTTTCTTCTGGTTTCATCATCCGATCAGTTCGATACATTTCCCCCCCTTTTCTGACAGTCAGTCATCGACACGTATAAACAAAGCAACTTTACTTGTAACCATACATAGTTCTGCTGTGATTCTATGAGGAGTTCTGTTCCATATCTTCGAAGTTCATGATCAGATAATAACAATATTTCTATGGGACCAACTTGAAAGCATAACCTTTCATACAAAACATAATTTTCAAAATCGGTCCACAATTGTCCGGTGAAAATACATAAAAAAAAACATACATTCAGCCGAACATAGAACGTCCTCCATTTTGAATTCGGTTAAAAAGCTCAAAAACCGGGTTAAAGATCGGAGAATGATGGACTAAAAACAAATAATATGTAGAACTTCACATTGGCACGTCTGTTTGTGGCTGATTACATTTTGAAGGGCTAACGCTACCTAGAGATGTCCCGTTGCTGGCAATATTGCCGGGAACAGGGAATATTGCCCGATGTATGAATATTGGTGGTAAAATTGCCCGATGTATGAATATTGGTGGGAATATTGCCCGATGTATGAATATTGCTAGCAATATTCCCATATTGCCGGCAACAGCACATCTCTAGGCTACCCTATTTTAGGAAGGAATAAAATGCGTTGTCAGTCCTACCTACAGAGCGGTAAAATCAAAGATTTTCTGCGACATAACAGCAGCAAGACCTCATACGTATTACATAAGGACTTTCCAACAATGTACGAGTATCTTACAGTGTAATATTGTATACTTTTTTCATCAGCAGGAGAGCAATAGGCGTGATCTCTCAACGCCAGGCGGTGTTAGGGCGCGAATCATTTGTTATTATTTCTCTCACGCGTCAAGTTTCCAAACAAATTGTATTGTAACTGACAATATGAGCGATTATTGTTCGATTTGATACAAATGTTCGGTCCGTGTCGAGAAACATTTGTTGACGTGGAGACTCTTTTTGTTGAAGGAAAGTTGGATAGGATTGATGGTGAATGAAAATGGTTCTTGATGGATGTTCAGAAACTTGGTACTGCTGGTAGGGTTTTTGATTTCGAGTTCGAGTGCTCGGTGTGATACTAAATTGTAAATTAGGTCCGTGTTCGACTGCGAGATTGCTCGGAAGAGTTTCCGCTGTCCCAGGAACGCAAAAGGAAATTGAAGGAACACAGGTGAGTTTCAGCAAGTAGAAGTATGGCAATTCCACTCGTTACACCCAGAGCGCGAGTTGTTTAATGATTTCTCTCGCTCCGCCCAAGTGCGGGAAATGTCATTGGATAATTTCCCCAGCTAAAAAACAACAGACACACTGAAAGATAAAATGAAACAGTAGATATCATTTTATCTTTCAGACACATATCATCACAATCAACAGCCATTTTAATGTTCCCACTGCTGGGACTCAGACCTCCTCTCTAGGTGAGGGAATGGGCCGTAATCCACCACGCGGGTCCAATGCGGATTGGACACACATAATACAATAAATAGTTGTACCTCGTTTCACTGTAACTCGCCCGCAAGCACATTGACTGCTGAGCGCGTAGTCTTGCTGTTTTACTAACCCTTACCTTCTAGATATTACCATTAGGTACCTACTTGGTGTGTAACATCATCATGATCATTTTAGCCGAAAGACGTCCATTGTTGGACATAGGCGTCCCCAAACAAATTGTGTAACTTGGTGTGTATGTCACAATCACTTTCATTTTTTACAGCTTTTGTGTAATAAGTTAAAGTTATTTTTAACAGCAAGAATTAGTCAAAAGTACGTTTGACCAGTTAGAACTACTTTAGAATGATGAATTAACATTTACTCAAAAACCCATTAGAATGGCGAGTTTATTGTACCAATTCGATTTTTTTTTGTAGAATTAAGATTCTATAGTAAAACATTTTGCATTTTTTAACAGATGCGTTTTAATTTAATAACAGTTCTTAGTCTATGTAATACTAGCTGTGCCCGAGACTTCGTTCGCGCGGACTACAGTATTTTGAATTTATTTCTTTCTAAAATAAAAGTAGCCTATGTTACTTCTTATTGCATCAGCTACCCGCCAAAAAAGGCCCGTCAAAATCGGTCCAGCCATTTCAGTGATTAGCCCGGACAATCAGACGAAAATTGCAAAATATGTTATTTTGGTGTATGTACCGTATACCTATTCATATGCATGTAGTAAAAAGCAGTATTTCAATGTTACAAACAGACACTCCAATTTTATTTAAATGTATAGATGTGTAGATTATTGAAAAAAATGTGGATATATCTATTATATAAAATGGTTATTACTTTTGGGAATACTAACGTGATGTTATAAATATATGTACCTATGTGTGTGCCTCTGCATCATTGTTTGTAGCACCAAAATATACGCAATTTTCTTTTCCCCTGGACCGCGGTATGGAGGCGGTGACATGTCCTGTGACGTATAGAAAGCGCATTGCCGATGACGCCCGATCTATAAATCATATTTCGGGATCGGCAATCGTCCATCCGCCCGTCTGCTCGGCAACTTTCCTCGTTTTTTGTCTGACTCCTAAACCGTTAGCGAGTGATGTGACAGAAGGGTGGCGACATATGCTGGTGCCGTATGCTTCCAACAATTGTATCTTGATAAATTGATCTTTAGACGGAAATTAAGGTTAGGTAAATAGAACTCGAAAGTAAAGAAATCGAGAGCCTATCTACGCATGTAGGTGTGAACGCGTCTACAGTATGTATCTAGCTTTTTTTTTGGGGTGGGAAATTATCAAATATCCTCCTCCTCCTGCTCTTGGGGACAGCGAGAGGGTATAACAGATTTTAACTGACTTGAGCCAACTGTGTTTCTTCAGTTGCTCCTGCGGTTCAGGACCACGGGAACTCTTTTGAAAAATACCGCAGCCCAATGTTTTTGATAAAATAAAAACTTACAAAATAACGTTACATAGACTTATCATACATTTTATTAGCCATTCATTTCCACATCATCGATTGCATGAATACATTATAAGCTAAAATTGGCGACACGGATCATGAGCGCTGGCTTCAAGTTGCGCAGAAGTCAAATATTCGGTCTCTTTAGTGGTGCCAAGTGAGACGTGGGGACGAGGAGTGTCAGTGATTGGCTCACTGCGCCATCGCGTCATAGACGTCACTCATGATTCGTTCCCTGCCTTGCTGCATGTATCCAACAACGACGACGATTAGCTAGCCAATGTATGGAATGAGCAAAGCGATCCCCACTCTGACGTCGAGCGCTCAAGATCCGTTTCGGCAATTGTATTTGGAAAGCTTATTTGAATAAGTTACTAAACTTACAAAATAACGTTACATAGACTTATCATACATTTTATTAGCCATTCATTTCCACATCATCGATTGCATGAATACATTATAAGCTATTTGGAAAGCTTATTTGGATAAGTTACACGCACCACCCGTTAGCCTATCCAATAGTAACATTTATCATCAGAATCCTATAAAAAGTAAACCGGAACTAATCCGGGAACCCCACCAGTCACCCTCCCCTAATCTGCATACGCCAAGAAAATAATTTCACGCCCTAACCACACGGAGACGATGCGCCATTGTTGAGATTTTATGAATAATTTTGATGCGTGGGTGTTGGTAGTGTGATACACTGTACTGCTGATAACTCGGCTGTATCAATAAAATGGCTTGCCTATTTGGGAATCCTTTTATGTTCTAGATTTGTTTGTGTTTTGTGAGTATCTAGAAATCCCAAACGGTATAAAAGGTGTAAGGGACAGCCCTCCACAAACTTTAAGGGCTTGCTCAGTAGACGAAACTGAACAACACACCATAAAAAAATTTTTTAGGAAACAAAAAAAAAAATTAGCCTTTCGATACAAACTGTCCAATCAAGTTAATAATTTTGTATGGTGAGGCGGATTTTTTTTTTTCGTTTCCTGAAAAAAAAATTATGGTAGGTGGTTCAGTTTCATCTACTGAGCAAGCCCTTAAAGTTTGTGGAGGGCTGTCCCTGACACCTTGTATACTCAAGTGAGTACTATTTTTATCGTATGGATAGATAAATTGGAATATAATAAATCTGTTGAAGTTGTTAGTTGTGCGCGCATCATGTAAAATGTACAAAATGGATGTAAGTAGATAACTTTTATGCATTAAAATTGTGTGTAACTTGATATGATAATAGGCTTGGTTTCATCGCAATTGGTTGACTAAATCGAAAGATGATGATGATGAGACTGTATTCATTGATTACATTAAGCGGTACAAATTTCGCCGGGTCAGCTAGTTTTTAATAAAATACTTTTGCTTTTACTGTTGGATAGATAAATACACCGCTAAATATTGATTGTTTTAATCCCGTGGATTTAATTTATTAAAAAAATAATTTAAAATCGTCAGCTGACTGAGTCCAATGACCTAGTAGTAGTAGTTTGTACGTAAAGCCGACTACTACCTACAGGTCATTGGACTCGCTCAGCTGACGTTTTCTTAAAGAAATTAATTTCGTACGTGCGTAAATTATTATGAGTTTTGAAAAAAGGTACTTTATTTTTTAATTTTATCGTTACAAATCCAAAGTGTTTTATGTACCGGATCGACCCTCCACGGGATTAAAACGATTAAAATTTAACTGTGTATAATAATTAACTCAAATAAACACCGAGATGTTGTTGACCTGATTATAATTTGAATGACTGTATCTTTACAAGGTTAGGCATTTGTGGTGACACCTAAGTGTGTATCACCACAAATGACACCAATTGTTTATTAAACAGGAGTCACACTTACCAATTCCCTGAACCCCTTACACAATTTAAATATTAGAGTATCTTGGACTAAACCATTCCCAGTCGTTTCTCCCTCGCTGGGATTCTGATCCCGATTTCCGGCCACCTTAGGCGCGGGCTTGCGGACAGTGAGCAATGGCTAGCTTACTGTCCGGCCGTCCGGTAACTATCCGGACCAAGCCCAAGTCGTCGACGGCGCGCACTGTTCCCGCGCGCCTCAAGGAGTTGTCAGCAACAGCAGGGACCCAGCCGGGTCGAAGCCTACTGGGGCCAGGGTTATCCAAAAGGGCGCTCAAGCCCCGGTATGAAGGCTAGAAGGAACGGGGTGGGTTTTTTAGTCAGTAAGAGTCTGACACTATCTCCCGCTCCGCCCAAGAGCGGGGGATGTCAATGCATGATTTTTTCCCACCATAAAAAAAGTTTCTCGTTTCGTCTCGTTTCGTTTCTCCCTGTTTACTTTACAACCACTTAATAAAGAAAGGTTGCAGAAATTTTCCTAAAATTTCCTTGTATTTCATCGTTTCAAGGGCAAAATATTCATTCATAATCTGAAAATATCTTAACCATATCGGCACGTATCACGTAGGTATACGACATGGCACTATAATGTGACATCTCGCGACATAAAGCGCGCAATGTGTCTAGTCGACGGCTCGATCGACGTTATTGATACACGGAAAAGATTTCTCTTTGATAGTTGCGGTCGTGCGTTTTGACGCCTCGCGTCTTGGGGTAGTGCTGTGACGATGCTTTATCGATACCTAATGTTTTTTTGATAAATTAACTTTGTTTGTGTCTCGTTTTATTTGTATCTAGCTTCTGACAGCGGCTTCGCTCGCGTAAAAGTAGAGTTTGGATTTCTATTTCATTCCTTTAGGATATTTTTAATATCGTGCGGATTTTATCACGCATGCGGAATTACTCCGCATGCGAAAAAATTCAAAATGTAAAAAAACGAGTCCCGTGTGCGTATTTCACGGATTACTATAAATAGTTGTATGAAATGGACACTAGCGGGGGTTATGTATGGGGGCAATTCCACATGCGTGGTGAAATCCGTACGATAAAAAAAAAACACTCTTATGGGGTTTATTTTGGAAAATCCACTTTTAGTGCTCGCTTACTTTATAAAAAGAAACCTTGTGAAAATTGTACGCTCCTAGTCCTAGTAGTTTCAGCTGTACATTGATATCTCAGTTAGTCAGTTTCTACTTTTTTTATAGGTATATAGGTCTTATTGTGTTACCTATTGATTGAACTCCTAAGCAAGGTAATATTAAAAACTAAGAGTCAAGACAGCCGTATCACTACAAGGAGTTTAGACAAATTGTTTGAATAGTCAATTTTTGGGAGCTGTTAGCTGTGTTCTGTAATACTTACCTTTGCTCTATAATTAACTACAAATTCTTAAATTGGTTATTAGAAACTTTCCAATGTCTAATGATCTACAAAAAGCTAGTTATAGAATTAATCATTTAAAATAATCTAAAAAAACCACTTACGAACATTATTATAAACAAAAGATTAATCATAATTCTTAAAAGAATCGAACAGTCTAACAACGGAGACTATTGAAAATTGTCAAATGATATCATCGATAGCGTTATTAAAGTTGGCACAGCACTAGCCACCATAAGACTGCGTAACGTTCCCCACGCAGCGCCACATTTATTGATGGACTTTGGAAGTTTTCAATATTATGGCTACTTTACATATCATATGGAGAGTTTTATTACGATTTCGCATTTGCCGCCTGATGGGAAAAACGATTTCCATCGGCATCGTGGCGAAAAAGAGGGTCTGTTGCTCTGGACTTTCCTTATCACTCCCAAAAATCAACAGAAACAGCCAAGTATCTTTTTATTTTACTAAGAAATCTTTTTATTTTTCTATTACTTCTTCTTTAAAATATTGGTGCCATATTTTTATCATCTCCATATCGCTGGACGTTTATTCCCGCTATTTTTTCGCCATCCAAACCTTCGCGGCAACCGTATGTCATTTTTATGTGGCCACTTTTCGACATTATATTCCTTTCTATTGTGGCAAAGGTGCTCATAGGGATAAGGGCCTTAATATACGATTATCGGTGGCACTCACTATTGTGCTTGACCTATTCTTTGAGTTATTGCCCTTATCGACAATGATAGCTCAATTTTGAGATTCTTTTAGAGCTTTAGTATGGAATAAAGTATCCTGATGAAAGGTGTCTAAGTACCTATCTAAGTAAGATTGGTAGCACTGATAAGATAGGTACAGTGATGACTTTGTAACTATGGTGCACTAAATGTTTAATAAGTATCGCCATGGTCAAGTTCCGACATTACTCTCGCTGAAAGCTGAACTTTTAGCGCAAAGGTCGCATATCAAGAGCAGCGCGGAGACAAAAACACAGAAAATCGGCCATTACGAACAAGCAAGTCGCAACTTCTTAAAACATCCTTATCCAAAGAACACATAAAAAGCAGACATCGTTTTTCTTTTAAAAAACTCTCTCATTTGCCTATCAATAGTGGTTGAGGCAGATCTGACCGTAATAAATGTCATACTTTATGGCACTTAGGAAAAAATGCAAGGGAGCCATTTTACATTTTAGCCGGTGACCGGGGATCGCTATGTCGAATTACGCATTTCGAGTAGCCATTTCCTTGGGGAATTTTAAATATTTTTCGTTTGGAAACATTGAGTTTGTGTTGTTGATTTACGATGTTTACTATGGAGGATATTTGCTGACGCGCCCACGTAGAATTATTTGAAATTTACAGCTTTATCTACAGCTGGGATATTAGGTCTCAGTTTATTTAAATTGACACTAATGGTTTTCTTGTCTACATATTCAGTATTAACGTATTATATCTATTTTATTTTAGTATTAGCTTTTGCCCGCGTATATAAAATATAGCCTATGTCACTTAGGAATAAAGCAGCTTTCTGTCGGTGAAAAAATGTACTTGTACTTGTCGGTGTAAACCAGTACTTTCAAAGATTACCACAATCCAATTACTACAAACAGAAAAACATAAAAACAAACTTTACCTCTTTATTAAATTAGTGTAGATTATCTAAGTACCTATGCACTTTATTCCGGCCAAATAATTGTTTCAATTCCTTTTGCATCAAGGGAACCTCGCTTTGTGTCCAGGCAATCTCTGTCCATTTCTGATTGCCTGGAAGAGATCGCAATTATTATTTTTGTATAAAGCCTATATTGTGTCCCACTGCTGGGTAGAGGCCTTCTCCTTTCAAACTTCTCTGTCTTGGGTGATCACTCGTGATTTATTTATTTATTAATTTATGTACACACACAAACGCTTAAAAATTATGAAGTGATGATGATGTGATGTTGATTGAATGAGGTTTGCCCCGCGAACTTAAGATCGTCAGATCACCTTCGCCGCGGTCGACCTTGATGACGTCGTTCTTCCTCAGGGGCGTCCAGGCCAACAATTATGTTTTTATTTTATTTTAAGGTACCTATTGTGTTATTATCTTGGTATATCTACAATAAAGTACCTATGTATAAATGAATAAGCTAATGTGTATATATGAAACGAAAACTATGCATATTTACAGAGCTCACTGCAGCTGAAACATTAGGGAACTATTTTTTATTGAGGTGGGAAATCCTCAAATAAGTTCTTAGAGGGTGAGAAGAAGTGTTAGATTTTCATTGACTAAAACCCACCAGTCTTCCTTCAGTTACCCTTTGAGTTCCCGGACCACGGTAGCTCTTATAAACAATCTCGCAGCCTAACATTAGCAAAAGCATAATCAGCCTATTAATGTTCCTACGGCTGGGACTCAAGCCTCCTGTCCTGCAGAGGGAATATGCTGTAATCCACCACGCAGGCCCAGTGCAGGTTGGTGAATGTCACATGTCTTCGAATTTTTGGTTCTAGGACATGGCGGTTTCCTCGATGTTTTCCTTCACCGTTGAGAGCAGTAATAATGAAATAAATTACACCAACTAATGTACCTAGCTAGGTTTGAACTGGGGCTCTACAACTCGTAAGTCCACCGTTACCACCACTGCTCTCCATTACCTCTCTAACATAAGGAAACCTTATTATTTTTGCAGTACGATTATACTAGGTAGGATAGTGTAAGTTTCGCAGCATCGCATCAGATTAGGCACTACCATTGTTTCAGTAATGAGATTAGTCACGTTATCACGTATGATGCAAAGTAGTGTTGTTAGCCGAAACTCACTAAAATGTACTAAAAGCTCAGCCTGAATAACGTTAGATTACAATCTGTGAGATATTCATGAACTCTGACCAGGCTGCAACATTTCAGGAATTAGTGAAATGAGAAACTCCGAGAACCTTTCAATGCTAATGAAAACTAAGTATTTAGAAATCTCACTTGCACAAACAATTTTTCTTTTACCATCCAAATTTTTTTCAGGCGTTAGTTTCAATCAAAGAGACGTTTAAAAAAAAACAAATCTTAAAAAGAATAACATCAGTAGTTTAGTATACCTATGCCCGCAAAACGTGACAATATAAATTATTTATTATTAACACATACAATTGAACACATTCAATATGTAGGGCACCGTCGATTTATTTGGATGGTGATAAAAAATCAAGCAGTAGATATAGGTAGCTGCTTTTTTAGGGTTTCGTACCTCAAAAGGAAAAAACGAAACCTTATAAGATCACTTTGTTGTACGTCCGTCCGTCTGTCTCTCTGTCTGTCAAGACCCTTTATCTCGAGAACGCGTAAAGGTGTCGAATTGAAATTAAAACCATATACTCAAGTCTGCGGTCCCTTCAAGCTGTGAAAAAATCAAACTTCTAAGTTAACGAATAAAAAAGATACGGCTATTTATGTCGCAAAAAAAGTATATTTTGATACTCTCAAAGATCGAACTTCATAGGGTACTTCCTGTTGACCCAGAATCCTAAAATTGCCACAGAGCAAGGTCTTATAGCACAGGTATAGGAAAAAATCTGAAAACAGTATACGAGTATTTGGTTATATACGTCACAAAAAAAAAAATGCAATTCGGAAAAATCTTCGAGATTCCATTCGGGAATTGTAGTTTGCAGTGCGCGAGTCCGACTCGCACTTACCCAGTTTTTGGTTTTTCTATAGTTGTTTTTTATTTCTTAGTATAGAGTCTGTCTAATAAGATAAACGACTTGGGTAATTATTAGGATTTAATGAAAACTGATGTAGTCAACACGGGTTCAATAATCAAGGTTGATTAAGAGATAGAGATCATTGTTTACTAACAGAAGAAACTTATAAAAAGTAACGAATATTTGTATTTTTTAAATGATTAAATATTATATAAAATTCTCAAGTCGGTTGACTTATTAGACAGACTATACACGCTTGTTCGAAAGAGTTACCATGGTACTGGATCTAAAGAGCAACTGAAGGGACACAAGTGGGATTTGGTCAGTAAAAGTTTAACACCAGACCAAATTTGAGTCAGATCGACACGAAAGAAGAAGAAGAAGTATAATAGGTATCTTGTGTTTGTCAGTCTGAATGCTTTTGAACGTACCCACGTTACAGGATTAATTTCTAGTGTGGAACAAAAATGTTTCTTTCAAAAAATCAAAATAATAATAAAAATCCACACACAAAAGCGGTGTGGGTGCCAACTGCACGTGATCAATCAAACGTTTAAGCCTCCCTTTGACCAAATAACGAAAGTGTTGCAAAAATTCAAATTAAATCTGTCCCAGACGTGTTTATCGCAGGCGCACAAGCATTAAAACACTCGTTTTATATTCGGATATATTCCCGTTCGAATAAAATTATATATGTAATAAAAATTTGGATTTCAGGGATAATAGAGGAAAAAATAAGTCATCTTTAGTCAGAGCTTTTGGCCGACTGCGTAAGAGATACCGATACTCTTGTTTTTATGTGCTACAATTGTGTACTTAATTTCTTTTTTTTTCAGAACAAGGTATTGGTGCAATAAAATTAAAAATAAATTAGCGTGCGTTTCTGTCGAAATCATTCGCTCTATTGATTGCAATCAGATATAAGTATTCTTATTCTTTATTGCACACACAATTTATTTATACAGTTAAAAGAGTACAGATGCTGTACATAGGCGAGCTTAACCCACAACTAGGTTTTCTAACAGCAAACCACACAATGGAGTATGAAATGAAGTACATGAAGTACTTCCTGCGTAGGTTATTTACCTAGTACATCGCCTGTAAGAACCATATACACCACTTTCAGCGATAAGACCGCCATAATTGTACCCACAAATTGAAGTTTTTGTATAAGCTGTATTACTTTTTGGTGTACAATAAAGTCTATTCTATTCTATACACCTAATTCTTGAAGTCCAAGACTAAAGACTAATAGGTTTGCTTTAATTTTACAAAGCACTTTCAATTACAAATTGAAAATATATTTAAACATAGACCACGCAGTATGATATTATGCTGAACAGTTGGAACGGTTGCATTACGTACTGCTAATCGACACGAGAAGGGGACACGGTCGAAATAAGCATCCTAGGCCACTCATCATCATCATCATATCAGCCGAAAGACGTCCACTGTTGGACATAGGCCTCTCCCAAGCGTCGCCACAACGACCGGTCCTGTGCGTCACGCATCCATCGGATCATCGGGTCCTAGGCCACTGCCTACCCGTAATGCCTTGCAGGTCCCGAGACTCTTGTCGGGAGTTGCAGGTCATTTCCTGCTACTAATCTGCTAAAGGCGCAGGCCTACAAACGGCGAGCAAAGGGTATCTCGATCAGGGGTGCTATTCACTAAGAAAACAGCCTTGAGCGCAGCGCTGGCCACAGCGACGAGTCTAGAGCGCAGTACATTGAATTAACAATCCAATGTAAAGGTTCATTGGATTGTTATACCAATGTACTTATTTGGATTTCGTCGCTGGGGCCAGCGCTGCGCTCAAGCTGTTTTCTTAGAGAATAGCACGCAAGAACCGCAAGCAAGCATTGGGTGAGAGTAACACGTACGCCTCATTGTAATATCAGCATAGTTGACGGGACCTGGGCCTCAAGTCTGCTATTACAATAGTGTCAGAATGGTCTATCATTGATTTCATAATTGTTGATTTTGACAAGTTTTGGTTATCTACTAATATAGTTGCGTCATTATGACTTTCCGATGGTCAACCATTGACACTCCATTGAAAAAAATGGCATAGAATGGTAATCTCGTACATAATGACAAATGGCTAGGTATCTGACGTATGCGGTTATCTGCAAAAATTTTGACAGTTCTTTTGATCTCGATTAATAAGCTCGATATTGTCATTCTACCACAATTCTATTACAAGACCATTGACCGATCAATGATCGATCATTATGAATCAGCAGATTACGAGCTTTTAGCAAAATGACCATGTGATCGTGTTGGAATGACGAATTTATAAAAATAACAGTCTTGGGCCCCTGCTCGGACCGATGCCTGTAATTCAAACGGCAATAAGTGTTTTTATCATAATGAATGTATATTATAGCTAAACATAAATGTTTTTGAACAATAAACTAAAAAAAACTGAAGGAATACGATTGGATTTTAGTCAGTAAAGATTTGACAGTCTCTCTTGTTCCAGTGATAGTGGGCGAAGTTATTTACCAAACGATTTACGACACAGTCTAAAAAATAAACAATTAGAATAGCACATTTCTATACCTACCTAGGTAAAGGCAAAAAGAAAACTGGCACAGGTTTTTAGTCTCACTGTTGCGTAAGTCTAAATTTTTCTTAACTTCATATAAAACGAAGTAGCTTCTGACAGATAGAATCGTGGATGACACTTATTGGCAAGGGGTTGATCGGTTGACGGAAGGCCTATCCTAACATTGTAACCGATCTTTTACAATTGAATTTAGAATTATTTAGATAGAGGGCGAACGTGTTAGACGGTTTTAACTGGAAGAGTAACCTTTTCAATGGAATTGTGCAAATTTTTTGTTTTTCATTTTCGTTTTCAGCTTCATCAATAAAAGGTTGATATATAAAAAAATTAAATAAAATAAAATAAGCTCTGTTTTGAGGCCCGTCCGATAATCAGTGACCGACTTTTTGTAGGAGAAAAACAGCACACTGATAGCAATAGTGCAACGCACACGTCCAACAAAAAATTGGTCCGAAATACAGAACAATGTTACAAATATACAAAATTGGCCCGATTATCTGTCCAACAAAAAGTCTGAAGTGGGCGGGCAGCCTTATTCTCAGAATCCCTGGGTCAGTTCTGTTACGTCTACTGATCACTGTATGAATTTTTAATATTAGGTAAAAGAAAAAGAGGTACACTACAAAAAAGATGGAATAATAATAATAATCCACAACTATCACACAACGCCATCTAGTCCCAAGCTAAGCAGAGCTTGTGTTATGAGTACTAGACAACTGATAAACATACTTACTATATATTTCTAAATACATACATTTATAGAAATGTATAACTGGATTTCTTTTCGTATAATTGGAATATGAATAAAAGACTGTACGTCTTTTATTCAGATTATTGTATTCGTATTTATGAATTTTCGATACGGTGAGAGTGGGTCCAAAGATAAACAGTTCATCCATGTTTCGACCCCAGGTAGAACTATATAAAAGGGTAAAACAATTTTTTTACGTACGTTAATAACAATTTTATCAAAAACATTAATGTGAAAGAAGACCCAGTCGTCTGTAAATGATTCGCTAAAGTTTCTACAAATATATTTTTTTCTATTAAAACCACTAAATAACGTTGTGTATGGCAGAAGCTGTAATTAACCCCTCGAGCGCCGACTGTACATACGTCTGTACAACTTGGATGTCCTTGAAAAATGCTTAATTTTCGTGTTTTCCCCAAGTTTGTACGAAAGTAGTTCGGTCGAAAATTTTAGTTTCTTTACATATTCTTCTATATAAATTATGTTATTTCTTTTTCCTAGAAAAATCCGAAAAAAAAATATTTTATTTTATTTTTTGGTGATTTACGTAAACAGTGCAATTTTCCGGGTCAATGAGCCCGTGGCGCTCGAGGGGTTAAAGCAACTTCGAGAGAACTGGTTATACAGTTGAATCATGAATCTCAACTTCTATTATCTCACTTGAGATCCAAAACTGCAAGCATAAAGGTCTTATAGATTAACGTTATTGAGGGGGTCAGGAGCAGGAAGATGATCTTCCATCATCACCCCAAAAGTATCTAGGCTAAAATGGTTCAACCCCAAGGTAATGTTGGTGTGTCGCCTTTTTTCTTTTCGAACTTAGACACACTTCCATGCGCCTAGATTTACCTAAGCCTGATTACTGAATCACTGGAGCATCTTTAAGTTAAGCAGAGGAATTGATTAAAATAAAATGGATCAAGAAGTGAAGTGGATCCATAGAAAAACACTCAATATTTCCTGTATTTTCCCTACATATGTTTTTGGTAATTTACTAATTGAATCTCTGATTTTAGTTGCTAGGTTGTGGATTACAGATAGGCAGTTAGTCCATGTAAATATTGGTATCCAGCTGCATCCAGTTTGTTCAAAGCCAACCCTAATTTAGTCAAGAACAAGCTAGGCAATTAGAGTATTTAAGTTGACTAAAACAAAGGTAAGAATGGATCTTTAAAGAAGTGTTTCTTATAGTTTTTCCCATTAACATAATCGTCATCGTCATAATATCAGTGTGGTATCATCCACTGATTGGTATAGGCATTCTTATTTTTCTGCCCTTGTTCACTGTTTCGACTTTGGGGTTATCAATAGGTATATCTACCTAGGTATACATAAAAAAATTTATACCCCAGGTCGCCTGAAAAGGCAAACTGTATTTTCCCCACACATGTTATTAGTAATTTACCTAAGCTTTCGATCATTGAATCACTGGAGCATCTTGGAGCAGAGGAGTGGAGCTGTGCGTCAGATTAGGCGGCACAATATTTGCGCGCGGAGAGTGCGTGTGCCCGATAAAAATGTTCTATTTATTACGAGCCAAGCGGAGGTACATTCAAAACGTGTCACGCGTTGACATCCGACTTCTCCGCGTTTCCGAACACGTACGCCTGCTTAGGGTTGAACTGATTCATTACATATTATTTTAATATGTTTGAATTATTTAGAATTCGTGATAATTATTTTTTAGAACAACGAAATTTATGCACGTATCAAAGTACCAATTCTATTGTAAGTCATACTTTTTTAGAGCCTGATTATGATCTATTACAGTTGATCATCATTATCATAATTTCAGTCGAAAGACGTTCACTATGGGAAATAAGCCTCCCCAAGTGTCATCGCCATAATGACAAGCCCCGTGCGTCTCGGATCTATCGGATTCACGTGACCCTCAATAGGTCATCGGTCCACCTTGTGGGTCTTCTAATACGTGGTCGCCACTCCAGAACTTTTCGTCCCCATCGACCATCTGATCTGCGAGTAATGTGCCCTGCCCACTGCCAATTAAGTTTGGCGATTCTTCGAGCTATAATGTCGGTAACCTTGGTTGTCCTGCGGATGTTTTCATTTCTGATATGATCACGCAAACTCTGAGCATAGCCCTTTCCATTGCGTTTTGGGTGAAGTCTTCTGATGGGTTCTTTGTTAGTGATAAAGTTTTGGAGCCATATGTCGTCACTGGCAACATGCGCTGGTTTAGTCTTGAGACACTGTGGTATATTGGATGAGAAGATATCGCGTAGCTTTCCAAACGCTGCTTAGCCGCGTCGGATTCGACGATTGACCTCTTTCCTGAAGTTAGACCTACCCAACAGAACAGTCTGTCCCAGGTAAATGTAGTCATACATTTTAATACAAATACTTAAAAATAAACTCAAAATACGCAACTCTAAAGTCGATAATGCAGATTGTCTTGAGTTATAATTTAAGTAGAGCTGTTTGATGGTGACTTCTAAATCTTAGTGTTTAGTAGGTACTAAACACTAAGATGGCGAAGTACCAAGTAAGATGGAGAAGTAGTAAGATGGAGGGTACGTACCTAAGTACCCTATTTTTTTCGTACATTATTATAAGTACATAGATAAGTAGCTATTACTGACCTTCCTTATTTCCTATACAATTTTTTTTTCAATGATACCTACACTGTAGTTGATCTAGTTCCGATTACGAAGCTTTTATTTTATCACACTAAATAAAATTCGACACGGGTTTTAATCTCCTTATTATTTCCCAGCATCGACTGTCAGCCCTGTATCATATTTCGCGGGTTCACGCGCCCGCCCCCGCCGCAGCCATATACACTGTACAGTCAATACGTGCGAGTGCGAATAATTTTTCATCTATTCCCATTAAATGTGACGTCACAGCCGCTATCAGATATCGGGAGTATAGTTCATTATAATGTCATACAACTACACTAGGTAATGCTAGTCATGCGTTATTGTAGTGTATGACGTTTTGAGATCACTGACACGTTTCTGAACGATCCATTTTAACCATTTATTGCAGCAGGTGCACGAGCCCGAGTCAAACACAGTTTTCCTATTTTCTCAACCACGTCAACGTTCCTTTACACAGCTTCAGGGGAACAAAAATAAGTGTACAACATAAAGTACACAAAGCCGCAAAAAATCTAGTGTGCAACTAAAAAAAATGTACACGAGACTATTCAGCGTAAAAAGTATCATTCATACTGCACTGCGGTCAGCGCCGACTAAGCCGCCTCGCAAAGTCAAAAGAGCTTTGACTTCAAAGCGTTGGGGAATAACTGGCAACACCAAGAGAATGCAAAATAAACTGGCAACACTAAGGTAAGAGTGCAAAATAAATGCAGCAACAGCACATTACACAGCCATTGAATCAAAAGACAGATGGAGCGTGAAGTGATGAAAACTGGAAAAATAATAAAGTTGCCCCTTACGAGTGTGTGCGGGGGACTATTCTGGGATCTTGAGGCGTTCAGCGGCACTGATCGGTGACCTGCACTTTACTTAGGTCTCCTTTAGCTGATTATTGGAGCTAATAAGTCTAATAAAATCTCGTAGGCATTACAGCTACGCGAGCTACGAGTGCTACGACTGGTGCTACGACGGCTACGACAATCATATATATGTAATTTCTATTTCTTGACAGTTACCGTAGGTCTGTTTACCAGAGTTGCAGGATTGTTTAAAAGAGATATCGTGTCCTTGGAAAGTAAAAGACAACTCATGGGACACCGGTGGATTGCAGTGAGTAAAGATCTGACACTCCTATTGATGACTTCCTACGTCGAAAAAGTGTAGATATTTTGACATACTTTATATTTGCTTTTCCAAGAAATGGCTGTACCGTTTGGAAAAAAAAATAAGAATCCTTTTTTAGTTGTTGAAAAACCACAATAAGTCAATCTTGATTATCTAGAAATGAAAACATAATAGGTGGTAAAAGTCTGAAATACTGTCTAATTTTACAAAAGCATTTTTTTTTCAAAATTTCCACATATCAAAATCGTCTTTTTCTAAATGAAAAAAGCAGATCTTCAACTGAATAACGATTTCCCGTGGTGGGTACTTCGTACCGCGTCTAGGTGTGCGCACAAGCCGTGTCAATATTGGCAGACACTTGCACGGAGAGACGTACTATGACTTTTACATCAAAAGCAACACGATCTCAAAGCAGACCAGAGAGAATTTACATTTGATGAGTTAGAGGTGTGGTAACGTTTTTGTTCAGCCCGACGTGGGGATAACAGCCTCTACTGGGCGCAAGTAAACAGTTGCAGTTTACTTTGAAGTCAGTATTCAACTCTCCCTTCCTGACAACTTATCTGTGAAAGTCTTCAAGAGGAAAATTAAACAGCACTTCCTTTCATAACTGACATAATACTAGTCTATATTGATATTTGTTTTTTTTTTTTATTGATATAAACCAGTGCTTGACTGCGGTCCCACCCGATGGTAAGTAGTGATTCAATCGTTGATAGTGTGGCGCATTAGTTTATTAAGGGCCTACTCGCCTTGAAGACTAGGTGTCTTCAAGGCGAGTGCCAAAGAGAGCAAGAAGAGAGAATAAATAATAGGACGGGAACACCGCAACACGCAAAGTGTTCCAGTCCTTCGCGATAAACGAAGCGCCGAAACGCGTGGTCCGGACCGTAGAGTTTTCAACACCTTAAAAGTGGATACTCACCGTTCGCCAGGTTAGTATACGAGTAATGTTTTTATATATTAGACTTATTTACGGTTTGTATGTCAGTTTACAAGTTTGTGAACGCACTCTCTATATAGGAATAATTCCTAGCGTGGGCTAATGTTTTTTTTTGGTTGGTTTATATTATACTTTGGATCCTTGAAAACCTTTGAATGTAATCGCTTTCACTCAAAGGTTTGGAGGGAAAAAAACTCATTATTAAGCTCGTCTTTACCAATTGTCAAATCACTGTGTACTGTGTGTTAAATTTTTATGTTGGTACAATAAAGAATGCTTAGATTTTTCATTTTCCCACTTTTTGAACTATAAGATCGTTTGTTAGTTTCAATGATTGTCTATTAGTAATAGGTCATAGCAAAAAGTACTGATCCCGATTAAGGAAAGTTTCACTAATGAAGAGTTACAATATATAAGTATGTTTATCAGTTGTCTAGTACCCATAACACAAGCTCTGCTTAGCTTGGGACTAGACGGCGCTGTGTGATAGTTGTGGAATATTATTATTATTAGTTACAGTATCACTGAGTTCTATAGGCTTTTTAGCCGAAGAAAAGCATGATTCTTGTCGAATAGGATATGAGAGCAAAACTGAGTAAAAAAGCCAGTTTAAAGTTTGTTCTCCAATAACGTTTTCTTTAAAGACGTTATATAATAAACTCTTGGAATATTGGTGTAGATGCCTATTTGTATTTTGCTAACCGATATTATAATAAACTCAAATAAAATCTACACTATATCTACACTAATATAATCAAGAGGTAAAGTTTGTTTTTCATTTTTTTTTATTTGTAAGAGGTAGGTAATCTCTGGAAGTACTGGTCCGATTGCTAAAATTTTTTTACTGATAGAAAGCTGCTTTATTCCTGAGTCATATAGACTATATTTTATAGGTATGTGCGTGGACGAAGCTGCGGGCAAAAGCTAGTAATATTATAAAAAGGTAAAGTTTTTTTTATTTTTTTCATGTTCTTTTGTTTAGAGGAGGTAATTCTCTGGCAGTACTGGTCCGATTGTTAACATTTTTTTACCGATAGAAAGCTTCTTTATTTCTGAGCGACATAGGCTATATTTCATGTACGCGGGCGAAGCTGCGGGCAAAAGCTAGTAAAATATAAATTGACAAAGCCAACCAATAAAAACACAATAAAACCATCAATAATACTACAGACTAACACAGCGTTAGTACCCACTACTCCCGCAAAGCGGCGCCAAAAGCAAATTAGTGAAAACATAAATTTATCGAAAGCGCAGAGCGGTGGCACCTTGCATTGTGAACAAATTTAATTTCCTAGTCGAGCAGGAGTAAATGCATGAAACCAGGATTCATGAAAGCAGGGGCGCGCACCTATTGGTTGCATTATTTACTGCACTTTCGACCCCTGCTGAAAAGCAATGTAATTAATTGGGTTATGGTCGGCGGTTTTGTCGTTGTTCGACTCACTCATCATTTGTTTAGGCGAAAAATTTAATGGCATGTGTTTAGAGTGGTAGTAGACGATGATAGAAAATCGTAGTTAGCTTAATTAAAAATAATAATATTACCTACACAACTATCACACAAGGCCGTCTAGTCTCAAGCTAAGCAGAGCTTGTGTTGTGAGTACTAGACAGCTGATAAACATACTTATATATTTTTAATTATATAGATACAGTAAAAACTATCATGCTCATCACACAAACATTTGTCCTGGGAATCGAACCCTAGTCGATAGCAGTCAGGGCACTAACCACTAGACCAACAGGCCAGTCAATTTCCATTACATTCTATTACGTTCCATTTGTCTGTACTTTGTTAACTTATCATATTTAGCGTTCGTCTTATTTTTTTTAAATTAACGTATCTGATTTCTGATTGAATTATTGATTTCATTAAGCTATTGAATTAATTTTTAAAAAATATATTTTTTTTTTACTTGAAAAATCATGTAATGACTTTTTCCACTCTAGGGCGTAGCGAGAGGGCGTGTCAGACTTTTACTGACTAAAACTGTTCCATAATCAGGGGGGAGGGGGGCGGGCTTCCCTTTCGGAAGTTAATGACTCTAGTAGTAAAATATGTATAAATAAATATATAAATTATTTCAAAGTTATGTATTGAGTTTTATACATATATTTGTTTTATTAAATTGTTAGCAGTACACCACAGACTACCTCCTGTATTATTTTAGTCGTTTCAATCCATCCTAAGGTTGTCTGGAAGATATCGCTGTTAGCGATAAGAGCACCATTGTACCCATCCATATATTTACGTTTATGTACAAGCTATTTAACTTTTTAGTGTACAATAAAGTTTATTCTATTCTATTCTATTCTATTCTAGTCTATCCTATTCTATTCTATTCTATTCTATTCCAGTAGGCTTCAGCCCTACTGGGCCCCTAATTTAAAACATTTAGGTACATTACGAATCAAAACGTGTTGTGTATATTTGTTCAAATAATTGAACAATACCGTATCAAATCTGTAGCATTCCATTTAATATTAATATCTATGCAAAATTTTCACGTTTCACAGCGGGGATTACAGTTGTTGGCCGTCGCACCCAAAGTTACGGCTTTAATATAAAAATAAAGTTTAACGAGTTGCGCAGTCTGTTGCAGCTTCCCAATGTTGAGCTCGATTTATTGCTCGGCAAAGACCATTTGTTTCCGATACTTTTTTGTGGGCTAATCCCCCTGTATCTCTTCATTTTTTTCGCGAACTGGCCGCTGTTGCGATTAAAGCGTTTTGATTGTTGTGGGGATGAACTTTAGTGGTCGAAACGCCTGTTCGATTTGTGTGAGCAATGATAGAAGTGTTATGTGGACCATTTTGACGAGTAATTCGTGATTGATTAGGAATTAATGCGAATGAGATAGGTATATATTTTGACTCGATATTCAGTAGGAGTGATTTTATACTACTCTAACAATCAAAGCTTTGATTATTAAAATTGATATCTAAACACAGGCAGAATGACTCTGTACGATCCGGACCAAGCGTTTCGCCTCGTCGTTTATATCGCGTACATCGAAGGACTGAAAATAAATTGCCTGCTTTGGCATTTCTGTACGATTGTAATGTAGGTGTCTTCAAGGCTAGAGTTTTAGAGATTCTTAATGAACTTGTGCACTGTGTACCATCAAGTGGGATCGCAGTCAAGCACTAGTTTATATTAATAAAAAAAAAACACGTCAATAATACAGTTGTAAATAGTAATACTTACAATGTTTAAGATGTTGATGACTTACACATACGACTTAATATGGCCTACGTAAAGACGACATTCAGTTGTCTCGGTGCGCCGTGCTGGCGATAGATGGCGCTACTAGTTCGATATATTACCAAGCTGCAAAGTTTTCAGCATTGGAGGGAAAGATGTGTACATTACATAAAGTAGTTTAGCTAACGATTCATTAATTGATAAACGTTAATTATATAGTTTGAATAACTAAACTAATTTATTTTTATCATATTCTAATTTATCATTAATTAGTTTTTCAATTAATAATTTCAACTTAAGTTAAAAACTACAGATAAATGAACTTTTTATATTATTAGGATTTTCACAAAAGAACAAGTCTATTTTGACAGATTATAAAACAGCAACTTTTCACTGCCTGGAAAAAGAGGGAAAGAGTTGTAAATATTTTTTTATTATTGATGGGCTCGCGTTTGATCACTATCTCACCTGATGGTAAGCGATGAAGTAGCCAACGATGGAGCACGCTTGCCTAGAAGTAACCTATTCACACTTGACTTAAAGACCCCTAGGTTGTAGCTATCAGGAAACACTGACTCCGGCCGGGAATTCCACTTCTTAGCTGTAAGCATAGTGAATGTGTTTCCAAAACGCTTGTAGTATACATGTGGAGGAATGGAGAGGGAGCCAAAGAAAAGATGGGTGGATTATGTGAGAAGTGTTATGAAAGAAAAGGGAGTTATTGATAGCGTAGTAAGTTAAACTACAATTTCTATTCAAAGTCTTGTTACTTCTGTAGGTACAGATATTATATTATTATTATATATATATATTATTATACATATTATATCATATTATATTATTATACAATTGTTTACAGTGTGAGGACCTGGTGATCTGTAATAGGTACAGGATTACTCATATAACAGACGACCGCTCCCCATAATGATTCGACACAAAAATGTTCCTGTCAATTACTTGGATATATGTACCTATATATTTTTAACTACCTGAAATGAAAGAAAAGGGAGTTAGTGATAGCGTGACGAGTGACAGGACAGAATGGAAGAAAAAAACGTGTTGCGCCGACCCCAAATAAAACGGGACTAGGGCAGGAAGATGATGATGATATTTTTAACTACCTTCTAACAGCGGCTTTCCCCGTGTGAAAGTAGGTTTCTACATATGAACTTTAGACCCCCATCAACCCATTGGGGGTGAATTTTGGAATATCTAGTCTTAGTGTTCGCCTACATCATAAAAGAAGACCTTGTGCAAAATTTGACACTCCTAGTCCTAGTATAGTTTCAGTTGTGAGTTGATACTTCGGTCTTCGGTCATTCAGTTTTCCTTTTATATATAAAACACTAGTTTTAGTAGGTAATATGTGAGACCGGAAACACGTGTTTAGTATTTTTATATATACGAAATTTCATAGTCTGTATCGTGAAAAATCACAAAGCTTGTTTGTTACTTGGTTGTCCGCAAAAATATATGGTCACCGGGCCATCCTGGCGACTGAGGAGTTGTTTCGCTTCCACACCTAGCTGTATGCTGGCGTTTAAAACCCGCTATGACTTGCCGTGACCTGTCTTGTACGAGTACTTAGCGTCGGTAGTGTCCAGCTTGTGACCTATTTAAATATTTATGGGAAAAAAATTAAACATGGTGTAAAAATTATTGAAATCAGTTACTGATTCTGAACTAACTATATTCAAGTTTTGTATACACTAAAAATAAATGTTCTTTAGATCATAACGGAACCTACCACAAAAAGTACAAGATGACATAGATAAATAGGTGTCAGGATAATTAATTAACATGAATTATGTATAAACATATGATTACGTTGTGAAATCTCTGTAAGTTATAGAGCAGATAACAAGAGGCTAAGAGCTGTTAATTTTTTTGTTGATAAAGAGTACTGGAGATTATCTGCCGGTGGAAATATTCCACGTTTTATACGGCGATAAGGTTTACTTAAGGTCAATATTATAATCTGGCAATTCTGGGAAAAGTCGTTCTGCAATTAACTTGGTATTCTAGAGTGTTCATCTTTTTGATTTTGTTCTTATATGTAACAACACTAGCTTTTGCCTGCAGCTTCGCCCGCGTATATAAAATATAGCTTATGTCACTTAGGAATAAAGCAGCTTTCTATTGGTGATAAAATTTTAGCAATCGGACCATTACGTACCTACTTCTAAAGAGGATTCCGGCGACTGGGACCGCAATTAACTAGGACCGCGGTCCCAGTCGCCGGATCCATAAAAAATAAATAATTTTCTTCCGGCGACTGGGACCACTCATAGGTAACTTAAAAAAATCTATTATAGAAGCCAAAATTGGTACAGTCAAACGAAAAAATTTCTAAATTATATATATGAATATCATAGCGCTTAGTAATAGATTAAGCTAGCCCATTTTTACATAATTCACACATGCAGGTAAAACACACACAAAGGCAATAGCATTGTATGATTGTATATTACTATCAATTAAAACAATTTTTTATTAACTTATTTATGAACAAAACAAGCTAATAAGGGGGTTAAACAACGTGCTTACAAATGTTTTTACTTTAAATTGTTTCTCATCTTTGATGACACTTTTTAATATCACAAAAAAAAAATTGTCATCTAATAAGATTATCTGATATGTAGTTAATATTTTTTTTTTCGATTTAGGAATTATCAAAATGGATGAAAAAAGTCCTTCAATTTCACGAGTTGAACAGTAGTTTTATATTGATGTCACACAAAGAGGACGTGAACTTTTGCGAAGAGCTGGCTATGAATATATTCTTAAAAGAATAAACAAAGATGGCTCAAAACTCTGGCGATGTGCAAGAAAAAGTGTTAGCAACGCGACAATAAAAATCAGAGTCGATGCGATGACTATTTTGAATGAAACTGCTCATTGTCATGAACCTATTGATTTCGCGAAGGTTATAGTGAACCGCCAAATGCAAAAATGTGTAGAAGATGTTCAAAAGGACTTAAATATCCCTGTTGCGCAAGTGTTTGAAAATAATATGGAAGTTTCAGAACTACAGGGAGAACAGACGAGGGATTACAGTTTGCTACAGAATTACCATATTTTCACAATATAGAAAAGCAACTCTACAAAAAAAGAAACGATGCTATTGGAGCAAAAAAGTCACTTTTCACAAAACCGCTGACGTCGAAATAAAACCTAAACCTACCTACCCTACTTTTTAAATCAAAAAGGATTTTTATTCAATTATTACATCGTTGTTTGACTGTACATTATTTGATTTAAGTTATCATTTATTAGTGGTCCCAGTCGCCGGAAGAAAATTATTTAATTTTTACGGATCCGGCGACTGGGACCGCGGTCCTAGTTAATTGCGGTCCCAGTCGCCGGAAGCCTCCTTCTAAAGATTAACTCCTACAAACAAAAAAGAAAACATAAAAACAAAAAAAACAAACTTTACCTCTTTATTATATTAGTGTAGATGTAGATTATTTTTAGTATATGGGAAACCTGAATATTAGTTTGTTCAGAATCAGTAACTGGATTGATTCTAAAGATTTTTACACCATATTATATTTTTTCCCAAAAATATTTAAAAAAGGTCACACGTTAGACACCACAGACACTAAGTACAAAACAGGTCACGGCAGGTCATAGCTGGCATTAGGCGATAGCGCACAGCAGGTGCGGAAACAATACACCTCAGACGCCCGGGTGGCCCGCTGACCATGTATTTATGTCGCCAACCAGATACCATAACTGGCTTATAACTTTGAGATTTTTCATTATACAGTTTTGACATTTTGTACACAGATTCTTTACAAACACAAATACAAATGTTTCAGGTTTGGCATGTACTTACCAAAAATAAGTTTGTATAAGAATACTAGCTGCCAGCGGCTTCGTCCGTTCATGAAAGAAGAAAATTGTTCCGAGGGAACATACTCATGGGATAAGAAGTACCCTATGTGCTATTCCAGGACATGATCTACTCGTGCGTCTCATCCAAATCCGTTCAGCCGTTCCTGCGTGAAGAACTAACAAACTCACAAACTTTCGACTTTATAATTTTAGAGTGATTGTCAAAGTGTAGTTCCACGTTTTTGTTGTATTCTTTTTTGATATTGGAAATTATCAAATAACTCCTTTCACTCTGGTTAGAGCAAGAGGGAGAATCAGATTGTAAATGAATAAAACTCACCTGTGTTCCTACAATTGCCTTTTGCGTTCCAGGGACGTGGTAACTCTTTCGAACAATCAAAATCAGTCCCAGCAAAAGTGTACATGTAAAGGTACAATTCTTGTATATTTTCGTTTGCTAAAAGAGTCGTGTTTCAATAATACATACAGATGCAAAATAGAAAGACTGGTCATCATCATCATTTCAGGCGAAAACGTCCACTGTTGGCCCCCCCCAAGTGCCACAATGAACGCTCCTGAGCGTCTCGCATCCATTGGATTCCGCAACCCTTACCAGGTCATCGGTCCAACGCAAAATAGACCCTTCTATTTTGCTATGTAATTGTTTTTTATTGAATCCTTACTCCTAGCTGCAAATAAACAATCTTTTTTCATTATAGTCTAGTATATATTTGTAATGTAAACAGTTAATTAATTAGCTAGCAGTATATCGCATACCACCAACTTTTATTTTTAGTTCTTACAATCCAATCTAAGGCTGCCTGGTAGAAATCGCAGTCAGCGATTAAACTGCCACTGTATCCAGAGCTTTAAGTTTGTGTAAAAGTTTGGTTACTTGTTATTTGTTTTTTTTTTAAATTGTTATTTTTACATTGGGCTTGTGTTTGATCACTATCTCACCTGTTGCTGATGGTAAACGATGATGTGGTCGACGATAGAGAAAGCTAGAAGTAACCTTGAGTTAAAGACTCAGACTCCAGCAGCGAATTCCACTCCTTAGCTGTACGCACAAAAAATGTGTTCCCAAAACGTTTCTAAGTACTGCTATTGTTTTGCTGCTCAACAAAGTTAATTCTATTTCATTTTTCAGCATTACTTTACTATCCCCGCACATGGGCCTCCAAAAAACGCCGCCACAAAAAAACGCTAGAAGCGGCCACAAAAAAAAGTTAGAAGAGGCCGCAAAAAAAAGTTGAAGCGCGCGACACCTCTTGTGTCCGGAGAAGATTGAAGCCAAAAAACGAGCGTTTTTTTGTGGCGGCACCGCCTCAAAAAGAAGCTTGAAGTGGCGGTTTTTTGTGGCCCGTGTGGTGGGGACGGGACAGTTACGTGTTTACTGCACTACAATTACATGTAGGTACAACCTTATTTTTAGTATATAATATGCGAAACCTAAAAAACTTGTCTAGTATTTTTAACCGACTTCGAAAAGGATGTTCTATGTTCGGCTGAATGTTTTTTTATTTATTTATGTTCACCGATATCTCGGTCAATTGTGGACCGATTTTGAAAATTCTTTTTTGATTGAAAGGTTATGCTTCCAAGTTGGTCCCATAGAAATATTGTTATGATCTGATCATGAACTTCGAGGATATGGAACAGAACTCCTCATAGAATCACAGCAGAGCTGTGGTTACAAGTAGCTTTGTTTATACGTGTAGTCGACGACTGACTGTCAGAAAAGGGGAGGGATTCAACTGATCTGATGATGAAGCCAGAAAGAAAAAATATTAATGTAATCTAACTGTGTTTGGGATTATTAGAATCGTTATGAGATGCACTGGGGTTATAAGTTATTTAAGTTTGCCAGAGGGGTACTTTTTAGTGGTGGTACCATAACTAAAGAGTGTAAAAAATTTTTTTTTACAAAAATAAAAATATAACTTCAATGTTAAAAAAGACTGAAAAGTATAAAATAACCTCAATTTCGGAAATCGGTGTTAAATAACGAAGAGACAAAACTATTATAGAAACACCGACTTCTGAAATTAAAGTTATTTTATACTTTTCAGTGTTTTTTAACATTGAAGTCGGTTATATTTTTTTTTAAAAAGTTTTTTATTATGAAAAGAATCTATGTATAAAAAACTGTATTATGAAAAATCACAAAGTTAGAAGCCAGTTATGGTAGGTACCTAGTTGGCGACATAAATACATGGTCACCGGACCACCCGGGCGTTAGCGGTTGTTTTGTACTTGCACCAAGAAGTTTCCTGGTTCCTAATGCCCGCTATGACTTGCCGTGACCTGTGTTGTACTTAGTGTCGGTGGTGTCCAACTTGTGACACTTTTATATATTTTTGGAAAAAAAATTAACATAGTGTAAAAACTATTGGAATCCATTCAGTTACTGATTCTGAATAGACTACATATATTCAGATTACGTATACACTAAAAATAATGTTGTATAGTAGGATTCAATGCGCACGACAAGCATATACAAGTTTATGGGCATAGATTAGTGGGCAGGGCTGTACAGTCGCGTCCCCAGGCGCCCGGGGTGGTTTTCATTCTAAAAAAGGTCATCACATGAAACCCTGAAAAAGAACTAGCAAAGCTAACGTCCACTACACAACCAGTTTTACAGTGAATTTCTTCTTTATTTATTCATCTCTAGGCAATTTCGAGGGATATTGCAAGAAGCAGTATAGTTTTTATTTACAAACCAAGTCTAATTTTAGATTATAATTCGTTTTAATTAGTTAAGAGTTTATATGGTTTGTTTTAGTCAGCTGAGCGAGTTCAATGACCTGTAGGTAGTTAGTACGCAACGCCGATTACTGCTTAAAGGTCATTGGACTCGCTCAGCTGACGTTTTCTTAAAGAAATGAATTTCGTACATGCGTAAATTAATACGAGTTTTGAAAAAAAGGTTCATTATTTTTTATTTTATCTTTACAAATCGATAGTGTTTTATGAACCGGATCGACCCTCCACGGGATTAAAACGATTAAAATTTAGCGGAGTATAGTTAGTTAAGTGTTTTATAAGTGTTAGTACATAATCACATTAATATTAGCTCAAACGGCTATACGGTTCTGAATGAAATCTGGCACATGAGTAGACCATATCCATTCCATAGCATATAATATGCTATTATCTTATTACTAGATTATGCCTGCGGCTTCGCCCGCTTGAAAGTAAATTCCTCCATACAAACTTCGCACTCTCGTTTCGTCCCCATAGAAGGTGAATTTTGAAAAATCGTTCTTTTTACTTTGTATAAGTAATAAAGGGAACCACTGTGCATAAATTTCAAATCTTCTGACATTATAAACAAAACAAACATTTTTTCATTGCATCATTATTTGTTTATAGATTATATGATTTCTGGGATGGCTTTTATAATAGTTTCATAACATACTATAATAGTTTAACAATCAAATCGATTGAGTGAATCAGAGCGTACTCTAATTAATTCAATCGATTACTCGTACTCATTCTGTATCCGTAGATACAGGGCCAAGTGAATATCATGAGGACAATGAACTTCTTTAACTTTTTTTTTTTTTTTTAATAATGTCCCACAATTATCACACAATGCCGTCTAGCCCCAAGCTAATGGGTACTAGACAACTGATAAACATACTTATATATTTCTAAATACATACATATTATAGATAAATTACACCCAGACACAGATGATGCTCATCACACAAACATTTGTCCTCGGTGGGAATCGAACCCACGACCTCTGGCATAGCAGTCAGGTTTACTAACCACTAGGCGACGGGCCAGTTGCCGTCGAACTTTAGCTAAACAGACGTACTACAGATACTATTTAGATAGTATTTTATTGTATTGTAATTTATTTGTTTTGCCAGGGTGCATGTTTAAAACGTTTATCTTTTAATTTCAACAATATGTTTGCAATACACTGAATTGAATTCCATCTCTCATAAGAATCTTGAAGCTGCCAATGCTGCGGGATTGATCGTAAGAGTTACCTCAAATTCAAAGGGCAACTGAAGGAACATTGTGGATTTTAGTTAGTAAAAGCCTGAGTGGGATGAAGAAAATATTCCATTTTGTATTTTAATATTATTCTCTTTTATTATGGTTTTCATACTGTACCGTAACATAATCATTATTTTAAATTATATTACTTCGCAACAATCGCTTATAGGTTGCTACATACATAAAGCAGTCAAATAAGCTAACTTACTAAGTAATTAGTAAAAACTTAAAACCGTATTACATAACTTGACATAATCGGCATTGTACTGTTTGTTTATCTATTCTAATATTATAAAGAGGAAAGATTTGTATTTTTGTATGTAACGAATAAACTCAAAAACTACTGTGCCGATTTCAAAAATTCTTAAACCATTGGAAAGCTACATTCACCCTGAGTAACATAGGTTATATTTATTACTCGTGCGAAGCCGGGACGGGCCGCTTGTTTATTATATACTTAATAGTACAACAAGGAAATTAACAAAGAAAAAAAAAATCTTCAAACACATACAATGGACGGAGCTATCGCATTCCGCGATCTCTTCCAGGAGACTTGGAATGGAAAGTAATTGTCTGAACATGATATGGGACTGTCATTATTCCCACTACTGGGACTCAGGCCTCCTCTCTAGGAGAGCATATTAAATTAAATGATAATTAAGAATAATATAATAAATTTAAAAAAAAATAATTTATTGCTCTCAAAACGGTGAAGGAAAACATCGTGAGGGAATGTCCTAGAACCAAAAATTCGAAGACATGTTACTTTCATCAACCCACACTGGTGCCGCCCGCGTGGTGGAATATCACCCATTCCTTCTACTAGAGAGGAGGCCTGAATCCCAGCAGTGGGAACATTAAAAGACTGATTATGCTTATTTATTATAATTAATGGTAATTAATTCTTCGCTCAAAGAATTGGCATTGCCATTCAACGTGGTAATGTTGCCAGTCCTTCTGGGCACATTTCCAAATGACAGTAATGTGGAGGAGTACTTTGACGCCTGAGCGTACTTTGTCATTTTGTATTATATTTATGTAGGTTTCAGTATAAATAGTTTATTTCGTCTTTAAGTTTTTTTTTATATACATATGTATTAAAGTGTAAAAGTTTGTTTTTCTTTATAAATAAATTAATAGTTTCCCAAAAAGTAGGAAACGAGAAGTATTCCCCTTAACAGCATAAAACATTTTTAATGCTGAACAATTTTAAAGCTGTTATGAATTACCCAGTGTTTCAGTGGGTAAATATACTCTTAGATAACATCGTTCTTTGTTTCGACGCCCCTTCGGTGACATCTCATTATCTTTGATATATGATTGATAATCACGCAGAAAAATATATTTTTCCTTCACTTGTATACGGAAAACATTCACAGGTACATTTATATTATAGTTATTTTATCAATGTACTAAAGAACATATATATACGTTTAGTGGTTTGTACCTAATGTGTGGGTTTACGTCATTGACTGTAGTCTTGAATATGGCTAAGTAGATTAGTATTGTGTGGAATATTTTATTGTTCACATCATTTCAAGTAAGTTTGGCCACAGGGTTTTGAATAGATGTTACTCGTAATTATGTCGTAAACCATCTTCAACTGTAGTTAGGTTTTACAACCAAAATTAAAAAAAAATGATATTCCCCAGTTCGGCTAAGCGCAACTGTTTAGTCGACTAGTTTAATGGACTAGCCTAGCAGTCTTCTTTTGAACTTGTAAACAGAGCTACGCAAGACTCGTAGACTCGTCTATTAGACCTGCGTATCAGTCTTCTTAACCTCGTAGAGGAAGAGTTACGCAAGTGTCGTAGACCCGTTTTCTTGACCTTGTTGACGCAGACCTATGCAAGTGTTGTAGAACTGTCGATTGGACTAGCGTAGCAGTCTTTTTGACCTCATAGACAGAGCTACGCAAGTACTGTAGACTCGTCTATCGGACCAGCGTAGCAGTCTTCTTGATCTCATAGACATCTATGCAAGTACCGTTGACTTATCTATCGGACTAGCGTAGCAGTCTTCTTGATATCGTAGACAAACACATGCAAATATCGTAGATTCGTCTACTTGACCAGCTTAGTAGTCTTCTTGATCTCATAGACAGCTATGATAGTACCGTAGACTTATCTATTGGACTAGCGTAGCAGTCTTTTTGATCTCATAGACATCTATGAAAGTACCGTTGACTTATCTATCGGACTAGCGTAGCAGTCTTCTTGATATCGTAGACAAACATACGCAAATATCGTAGATTCGTCTACTTGACCAGCGTAGCAGTGTTCTTAAAAAACCTTAGCCGAAGCTACGCATATCGTAGACCCGTCTACCGGATTGGCGTAGCAGTCTTCTGGATATCGTAGACAAGCCTACGTAAGTGTCGTAGACCTGTCTACTGGACCAGTGTAGCAAGTCTTCTTGAACTCGCAAACAGAGATAGGCAAGTGTCATACAGATTTGTTTATTTGACGAGTGTGGTAGTCTTTCTGGAGTCGTAGATAGAGCTATGCAAGTAGTACCATAGACTGTGTAGCAAGTCTTCTTTAACTTGTAAAGAAAGCTATGCGAGTACCAAAAACTCATTTACTTGACTTGTATAGCAATCTTCTTGAACTCGAAGACAGCTACGCAAGTATCGTTGACTCATCTACTTGACCACTGTAGCAAGTCTTCTTTAACTTGTAAACAGAGCTTATGAAAGTACCAAAAACTCATTTACTTGACTTGTATAGCAATCTTCTTGAACTCGAAGATAGCTACGCAAGTATCCTTGACTCGTCTACTAGACCAGTGTAGCAAGTCTTCTTGAACTCGCAGACAGAGTTAGGTAAGTGATATATAGATCTGTTTATTTGACGAGTGTAGTAGTCTTCCTGAACTAGTTGGCAGAGCTATGCAAGTACCATAGACTCGTCTATTTGAACAGTGTAGTAGTCTTCTTGAACTCGCAGATAGAGTTAGGCAAATGTCATATAGATTTGTCTATTTGACGAGTGTAGTAGACTTCATAGACTCGTAGGTAAAGCTATGCAAGTACCATAGAGTCTGCTATTTGAACAGTGTAGTGTCTTCTTGAACTCGCAGACAGAGTTAGGCAAGTGTCATATAGATATGTCTATTTGACGAGTGTAGTAGTCTTCTTGGACTCGTAAGCAGGGCTTTACAAGTACCATGAAGTCCTCTATTTAAACATTGTAGCAGTTTTCTTAAACTCGTAAAGAGCTAGGTAAGTGACGTAAACCCGTCTATTTGACCAATATAGGAGTCTTCTTGAACTCGCACAGTTAGGCTAGGTAGTGGCGTATGGATCTGTCTATTTGTCGAGTATAGTAATCTTCTTGGACTCGTAAGTAGAACTACGCAAGTACTATAGAGTCATCTATTTGAACAGCGTAGCAGCTGTCTTCTTTAACGCGCAGACAGAGCTAGTCAAGTGTCGTAAGTCTGTCTATTTGACCTTGAACTCGCATATGACAGACAAGTGTCATATAGATAGACGTAGGCAGAGCTACGCAAGTGTCATCGATCTGTCAATTTACTACTGAGCACTCTTCTGGACCTCATAAACAGTGCTACACAAGTGTCGAACTAGAGAAAGAACAAAACATGATGTTTGTAATAAAAGTGTACGTTACAAGCTCATTGATGAAATCTCTTCTTACACTAACCGGACAAAATTAAAAAAAAATGCTTTAACTGTCCAAAGATAATAACTACTGATGGTACAACAATAACTACCAATGGTATAATAATTAATTATATTAGGATACCGACATGGTTCGAAGAATCGCCAAACTTAAGTGGCAATGGGCATTACCTACTACATTGCACGCAGAACAGATGTCGACGAAAGGTTCTGAAGTGGCAACCGCGCACCGGAAGACGCAGCGTTGGAAGGCCTTCCTCGAGGTGGATCGATGACCTGGTCAGGGAATCCGATGAATGCATGACGCACAGGACCGGTCGTTGTGGGAGGCAGGGGGAGGCCTATGTCCAACAGTGGACGTCTTTCGGCTAAAATTATGATGATGATGATGATGGCACAATTCATGTGGGCTCTGATATCTGCACATAACTTACTTGAATCCCAACTTAATGACAGATAAAGTAACACAACAGAGTTCTTACCCTCATTTCTTAAGACGTCCCCTCCACAGCTTTCCACAAGTACACTAAACTTAAGACTCTACTTGAACTATAACAATTAATTAACAATACGTACTTTTTTAAACATAAAAACCAAACAAACACTCAATACGTTGAATAACACAGTACCAACAAGTACCCTACATCTATATGTTGATTTTGATACCAATATTATAAAGAATAATCATTGAAAAACATCCTGAACAAAGAACTTTTCAAAACAAACTTAAATATTACCACCTCCAAATTAACTTTCAACCCTTATGATAGTAAAAATAAGGGTTGTTTTGGCGTGATTTGTAAGTTTTGTGATGTAAAAGTTATCCTGGTGTAGAAGACGGAACCTATTGGAGTGGCTTTCGGGAGTTTCGCTAAGTTGTCGATCGTTGAGATCGCTATTGTTTCGACACTCCATCCCCTTTGCATTGTAATCGCGATGTAATATGTAGAAATAAGTACCTATGTACTTGTAGTGTGGGTAGTTGGAATAATGCCGGGACAATAGCTAATTACACAAAGTTATAAAAATCGTCAAGTTTATTAAAAAAACTATAAAAGTTTTCTTAACGCTGAAAAAATTCTCACACAGCATATTGTGTTATAACATATATTTCAGGTATTTCTAATTAATTTAAGGAATCTAGATTTATATAGAATACATGATCTACTATTTAGGTCATTATAATAAGTAGTTAACCCACCCACCATGACAAACCACCTTTATGGTTACAGTTTAACTGTAACCTCGCATAGGACTTGTACGAATCAGGGTCTTAATTATAAAAAAATGGAGGAACTTCTATAGATTTGGAATTCTGTCCATTAATTAATATTTGAAATAGGTGGTAGAAAATTAGAAGCTGGGATTTTTTTCCATATACTCCTTAATTTTTTTTTATTAATAAAATTGTTTTCCAAAGTTCTTGATCATATCAAAGATGAAGAAAGAAAATAAGAAATATAAAGTATAGTTCAATTCCCCATTCAAAAAAATAATTACAATCCATAAATAAATCTAAGACTTCCTCTTTACAATCAAAGTTTGTAATTAAACAAGATTGTAGAAGTAACAGTTACTAGTAGGTATTTGTTGGGCGATGGAGAGCGCGGCCGCGTCTCCAGTCTAGGCTCATATTGATTGCCGGTGACATTGTTATCAATCCTCCCCGAGCGAGCAGACGCGCGGCCGCCCGCCACACACAACACCCAAAAGAAACAGGAACGTTTCTTCGCGCGTTTGTAACGCAACGCAACGAAAAAAGAGGCGGAGACTCCGCGACGCCGTCGTCGACGAATCAGCGCGCAGCTGCAGCCTTCGCGGACCAATCGCATCCACCGGCCGGGGCGGGCGCACGCACGCGGCCGCGCCCTCGCCGCGCTCCGGCTTTTTATTTATTGTTGCGCGGAACAGCGCGCGCGACGGGTGTGTGATGCGTGCGTAGTCTCCCGAGAGCATGGAGTCCGCCGTGGACTCAGCGTCGACCGCGAGCGAAGTGAGCGGTTCGTCCGGGGGCTCGCCGCGCGTGAAGGCAGCGTCGCCAGCACGCGCGCTCAGCCCGCCACCGCTGATGGCACCGCGCCTGCCGCTGCCGCCGCCGGGCCTGGGTCTGCTGGGCTCGCTGCAGATGATGCACCACTCGCCGCTGGAGCTCATGGCGGCCGCGCACCATCATGGACCGCCGCGCTATGGCTCGCCGCCGCCCATTTCCACGTCCGACCCCTCCGCTAACGAGTGCAAGCTGGTGGACTACCGTGGCCAGAAGGTGGCGGCCTTCATCATCCAGGGCGACACGATGCTGTGCCTGCCGCAGGCCTTTGAGTTGTTCCTGAAACACCTGGTGGGCGGGCTACACACAGTGTACACCAAGCTTAAGAGACTGGACATAGTGCCGCTGGTGTGCAACGTGGAGCAGGTGCGCATCCTGCGCGGGCTGGGCGCCATCCAGCCGGGCGTGAACCGCTGCAAGCTGCTGTCGTGCAAGGACTTCGACGTGCTGTACCGCGACTGCACCACGGCAAGGTACGTCACCACACGAACACCTCGCTACCTCTTGTTGTTGTCATATGTCAGTGTGACCGGCGCCCGGTGGCCGGCCTGCCGGTCAGACAGGCAGGTAGGTATCACTCTGTGTCCATAGTGTTTCTTTTATTTAACTGTGACTGGCTTATTTATTTATTTTAACGTTACGTTTTCGTTGTTTTTGTATGAACCCTGACACACTTTTTCTTCCACTGACCTCTTCACGTCAACAATATTGAAGTAGTTTTGATGGATGTCAGAAGTAGAATATTGATGAACTGCACATGCTTCAAAAAGACAAATAAACTGTATTTTTCTTTTGAATGTAAAGTCAGGAAAATGATGCTATGAACGATTTGGATAACATAGGCCTAATAAACAAGCTGGCTGGTCAGAGAGGTCCATGATTCGGATGAATACCTGTGTAATTAGCTATAAAAGAGTGATTTAATTAGGCTGAGGATGAGCCAGGAAATGTCACCAAGGTCGTCAGGGTAAAATGTAAATTGTGTGGCGGTTGCGCGCCCGCATATAGCCCCGCGGGGAGAGACGCGCGATCCATTAATTTTTCACATTTTAATACGCGCAAAATATTTCCACCGGGTTAAATATTAAAGTGGGCTTCGGTCGGCGACGGAAGGGTTAAATCTCAGTTAATTAGCGGCTGCGGCTTAAATATTTAAATAGTAATTTTTACAAACGGTAAAGTTAGATTAAAAAATCTTGTTTTGTTGTGTTCGCGCGGCGGCCCGGTAGGCCTATATCGGTGTTTTTACTGAATGTGTTTTTAAAAATGTAATGTTGCCGGGAAGTGTGCATCTGGGAGGCGTAAAGTTTAATTTTTTTGTTGTTATTGTCGCTTTGTGTAATATTTAATGTTTGTTTGTTTATTGAGCGGAAGCGCGGACATGACGCGGACGCGCGACTGTTCGCTCTCTGACTCACATTTTTGTTTGAGTTTATGAAATCACTATCCACCTAAATTATATGACTAATGATGTCATACATGAATTCCGCTAATTTGATTGATGTTGGAGCCTGGGTTGTTATAAATAAAATAACAGTTGGCACTGAGACTGTATAACGTTATAATAATAAAATGCTTAATTGATTTGTAGGTAGATAGTCATTAGCAATTAAATCTTTTAAATGAGACAACTTAACTGAAAAATTTAATCTTAGTTCAAATATAATAGTAAAAGAGAGCAGAAAATGTTTTAGAAAAGTGAACAACTAATAACAATACATTAAAACAAGATCCGTACTCGTATTCAATCTTTAAAAAGCAATTACAAATTGCCATCAAAATGAAAGTGTTAATTTAAAATAAGTAATTTAAGATCGAAAAATAAATGAATGTACTAAGAAAACATATCATAAGAAATACCAATCAGAGTAGAAATAAATAAAATAAAGAAAAAACTCGGTCGTTCGCCGGCGGTCACTGAGTCAGACGAAATTCGTATTGACATGTTTCCAGTATTACGATTCCACTAATACAGTCCACAAAAGAATCTTGTTTCTAACATAAATAACAATTTGCTTTTTTAAACCTGACTTCTTTTGATAAAATAAAACTACCATTTTGCTTTGCTATTTTATTTTATAACTGGTACAGTCGATATTAAAATTGTTTCGATTTGACTAGCTAGGGTTTTTTTTGTTATAGTTCTTAATATAACTTTTTTAATATTGATTTGTTTGGTAGATATGTATTTTTTTTTTTAATTTGTTACACGTTTAGTTATAATAATAACTACCTAACTCAAAAAAGGTAGGTACTAATTTTAAAATAGGATTATAAAATATTAGATATTTCATGATTAAATCATGTATAATTCTTCTGTTGTGTCTTTATGTGTAAATAATATATATTTTTAAATCTTGACCCGGCCTTAAGAATTTCCTCAATATCGTGGCTGAGTTTATAAGCATTTAAAACTCACATGCACAACACAACAAGACCCAGAGCAGTGAAATAAATTCTAATGGATTTAATATCTAAATAAATATATCAATTCTTATTATACCCATTATTGTAAGCATTAATAATGGCAATAATGTTTGTTTGCCCGATAATAAAATGAAAATAGTAACAATTTAGATTGAGACACAAACAGTAAAAACATTAAAAATGAATACAATTACAACAATATACAAATAACAACTAAAATTTAATTTAATTAAACAATTTAAACAAACCTAATGGATGTCACTTCACTACATGCATTCGGTAATGCGATATTTTTTTTAAATAAAAACGGAACGCCCGCATTACAAAACGCAGTGTAAATAATAGGAGGACGTTCCTTTTCACGCTTCAATAATTGCTCGACAGCAGATAAACGAGAGGTATCGTGTTACTGCCGAGGAACTGCACGGGTGTCCTGACTTTACTTCTATAACTCTTTTATGCGACTTAATGTATAAGCACAATGCCTTTTAAAATCTTTTATGAAATGGTAATAATAATGTGTGAATCGGATAGGGATCTTGTATACTTATTGCCTTTTTTAAATCAGATCATTGATTCCAAAACTTTTATTCTGAAAACCAGTAGCAGTGCTGTCTAGATTTTTTTTTAGTACAAAAAAGTTCATGGCCTCTAGTCAATCGGATTCCTTCCATTAATTAGGAAGAAGAGAAAGCACTTGAACCATACAAAAGCAAAAGGCGCTACTGCCATAGACTTATTTTTTTCTTCTAATCAATAGATTCAAAGCGCAGGGTTCCGTCCATTGTCTCTGCTACAAAGAGCGATGTTCAATTACGGAGGTCATCAACACGACTTTTTATGGAATTTTCAGCTTTACGACTCATTTTGATGGTCCGCCTTCAAACGAGTGATATTTTGTAAATAAACAAAGGACTGAAATAACTACCTTATTACCTTTGTAGAGCCGGTAGAACGGAGAACTTCTCAAGCGTTTTTGTAGCTAGTTTAAAAAAACCTTATAGGTGTATATTTACTGGTTATGAAAAAGATAAAGGTTCTCTTTGTATTGTTTAATTTGTATTTATGTTCAATGACTTGAAGTAGTCTGCAGGTTTGGTAGCCGTTCATTCGTTGACGGATATGACATGTTTTTGTTATAACACTAGCTTCTGCATGTGGTTTCGCCCGCATTAAATTAGAAAATATGTAGCAATGTACAGGTGAACAATTTTGAAAATTGGTGTAGTAGTTTTTGAATTTATTTTAGAAATAAACAAACATACAAATCTTTTTTCTTTATAACATTAGATACTAGCTGCTGCCAGAGGCTTGAAGGTAAAATATGAAGCCAATGTCACTAAATGATGAAGTAGCATTTTATTGATATTTTTTTTTAATTTGTTTAGTCGTTTTTGAGTTTATTTATTACAAAAAAAAAATATTTTCTTTCTTCTTTATAGTGTAATTATAAATAAATAAAAATATTTTACTCTTATATTATTACTAGCTTCTGCTAGCAGATTCGCCTGTGTTGTGTGATATCTACCTAATGTCACCCAGTGATAAAATAGCATTATATTGGTTAAAGATTTTTTTAATGCGGCCCAGTAGTTTTCGAGTTTATTCATTACAAACAAAATATAAATCTTTTATAGTATAGTAGTACAGACTAGTATTTTAATATTTGTTGAAAAGTGGAATACCTGATAACCTGACCCGGTCAGTGTTATTTACACAAACAGATATGTATTTTAGTCCGTTATTATTTATTTTAGCTTTTGTTAGTCGTGGATAGTAAAGTGATTTGTTTGCTCAGACACACATAGGCATATGCAAGCATATGTAGAATATACATTATTATCTATCATGAGTGTTGGGTCCGGACTCCGACTGGCGTTCGTCCAAGCACTGATTCTCATTGAAATATTAAACCAAGACACTGCAATGCAGTGTCTGAGATGCGTATGTTGCCAAATTAATTAGTTACTGTTATCTTATGTAGTTAAATTAACAATAAAATAAAATATGTAATTGAAATTAATTAATTTTACACATAATATATTTAACAATAATTGCTCGATTTATTGTTTAGTTTTTTGTCGGTGATTGTACCTAGAAACTTAAATCTTTCTGGTTGATAATTTAAATATTTTCCGTCAAATTGGAAGAGACCTAGTGTATCGTAAAATAAATACACTACTGGTAGCCGGTTTCCTAATTTAGTTTAGTAATCAAAACCTTTGTCTATGACAATGAATGATTTTGATTATCAATTTTATTTTATGGTTATGACCATAAAATAAAATTTAAAAGAATTTGAAATTCATAAAAAATATATATCACAAAATTGGTAGCCGAATTAGTAGGTGATCCTCATAGTTAGATTAGTTAGTTCTCGGTGATCTACCTAGACTATTTTTCGGCGGCGAGCTGCGCCGGCGTCGATGGCACGGCGACGACGGACCGGCGCGGCCGCCGCCTCACGCCTCTATGATCGCAGACATACACCCACACCAATTGAAAGATACTTTATTTTCTCGATTTCCGCATATCGATTGTTAGTTGACCGACTTCTAATTGTACCTGACCAGTGGTTACTCAGACCATTTCACACTTCCGAGGTTTCCAATTGACAACTCGATTTAATAATATCACACAACGCGACGATAAATGTACCGCAACAATCATTCAAATAACATTACATCCACAATTGAACGACAAATAAACTCAAGAGGTTTGAGGAAACGCAATTTCCTTCGAGGCAGTAAAGCGACAAACTGTTCCACAATGGGAATATCATGGAGGCAATTTATTACGAATGATCAACAAGTAGCTGGGGAACTTCGGGCCACAGACGGAAAGCAAAGAATGAATGCGAGAGCCTCCGAATTGAAACGAACACCGATAAAGGACCCTCCGACTGTCGGAGTGCCGGCGCCGTGTGGCGTGCTCGGCGGCTCTCGGAACGCACGCCAACACTCCAATCCTCCCGTACAATTCGAAAAAGCGAACGCACACAAATGACACGAGGGAATCCCTCCCGGCTAGACAGAATTATCTCGGCCTCTCTATTTCCGTTTCGCGTACTATTGAAATCCCGTCTCACTCACTCTCCCCGGTACCGTATAACGCCGTCTCTTTCGCATTCGGTTCATTCATGATTGTATATTTGAATGGATTCGGAATGTGCGTTTTCTTCCCGCGTCTCCAATTCGACGTCATTCAGGAAAACGGCCGGGTGACATCGGGACGTGTCGCTTGAATCCGCTACGAATCCTTGCTACGACATTTTTCCGACTTTGAATGTATGTGATCGAATCAGTAAATGTATAAGACGTGTTGTTATACATGTACGGTTGAATGTAAACGCTAAGCAACATTTGTGGTCAACTGACGAAACGAGATCAATTCACAAAAAGCGACAATGTAATAAGGAGCGTGTATAATTAAAATTTGCTTCCGTGTTAGGTAGATATTGAATGGTTGATAGAAACTATCGCATGGCGTGTGGCGGAGTTCTGTGCGCCGGTAGCCGTTGTACCGTCTTATAATTGCGGCTCACCATGTGTTGAGCTCTAATCATGTTTAATTATAGTTAGAAGAAGGAGTCATTGCCGTTTATCATGAGATGAACTGTTACAGACGTATAAACGCCGCGAGAAAATGATGGATTAAACGTTGCTCCAGTTGCGAGTAGGAAAGTACGGTGCTCACATTAATTAGTAAGCGTTAGAATAGATTAGAGTTATAAATATGTTTTATATTTGCTCTGTATTTATGCGCAAAGAATTTTTTTATAGATGCAGAAGATTTTTGCTTATTATTTTGTATTTGTATTTAATTATATTTTAAAGAAACCTTATTTGGCTTAGATAAGCTAAAATACGCAAGCAGTTTACCATAAAAAAACAAACCAAGAAATGAAATTTTCCACTCAACGCCAATTTTGCATCTAAGAAATGAAGACATGCGGCGTCGATGAGAATAACGGGAGATAGTGATTTAAATACAAGTTTTCTTCTGTCCGTACACTCATAGTACATGGTTAATAATCCAATGCAGATTAGAGCTGAGACAATGGGAGGCGGAAATGCAGCGGAATGACGTTTTTGCGGGACGAGACCCGCTCAGCCACCATTGTGTGAATGAGACGCGCGCACTAATTGCCGCGAAATTATAAGTTCAAACAAACGAGATTCATTTGTGTTCTAAATTAAGACGGGTTTGTCTGTTTATGAAAACTATACTTACCTATTAATCTTACCGCCGTCATTGTAAATGGAGGTAGATAGGCTAAAACATACAAATGACATCGTGGGATCTGACAAGATTGAGTCTTTGACAATAAAAAGTGCTCATTTTAAAAAGCAATAATTCTAATATACGTCAGTTAGTTCTTGCACATGATTATAACAGTATATACACTTTTTGTTTATCGAATTACAATTTGTAATAAACGCCAATGGAATTGTTTCTATTAATTTGAATTTAAAAGCAGTTAAGTGCGCTCTAACAGCGTGACAAAATAAAGTCATTAGACTTGTACAGAGTGTTAGTAGAGACGGTGCAAGAAATGCATTCGCACAATTAGTCCATTATGAACTGATACTACGCCGTGTACCGCGGTTGCTTATTTTTCTCATGATACCATATCAATTTACTAGCTTGTGCACCTAATCGTGCTTTTTGCAAATTATTGGTTAGGTACTTGAAAGTGTTGGATGAAGAGAGAGCCGATCGTATTTTTTTTTTCAAACTTTTCGTAGTTTGAAAAAAAACTACGAAGCAATGAAAGATGTTTGAGTTTGCATGTTTTTTTTATGTTACTAAGTAACATATCTAAGCTATGTTATGAAAGTAATTTAGCCAACGTAAAATTTATATCTACGCACAAAAAATCTGAAAATGTTATCTACTTGGCATGAAAAAAAAACGTTTCTGAAGATACGAGCGTAAAAAAAAATCTTTATTGGTGCCATAATAAATTTATAGTAAGGTGAGAAAGTATTAGAATACATAAAAGTAGAGATGTAAATTATAAGTAATAGTGATCGTAAGTCCAACTTTATACAAACACATAGGAAAGTTTGTAACAAAGAAACAAAATGAGATAAGGGCTACTTAAGTCGGTCTGGAGCCCTCGTTAAACCTTGATATACGGTTTATAATAAAAGTTAATAAAACATTTGCAACAATTTAAAAGGGTTATCGATAAAAAAACTTAGTAGACGAGTATCGACTGTGCGTCGGAGATTGCCAGTTAAAAGATAGTAAACTGCGTTTTACAACCTACCTGTTATTTATTTTTAATCAAATCACGCCTTAATAAATTTAACAATGTAACGCAAGTTGTATACGTGCAAAGTTAGCTCGATGGTATTCATTTCAAAAGTTTGCCTCACTTGCACTTGAAACAATTTATTTATTTATTTAAACTTCATACACAGTAGTGGTGCATAGGCGGACTTAATGCAACAAGGCATTCTCTACCAGTCAACCTTTGGATTAAAAAAGACAATTTCAAACATTGTGGTTTAGATCCTGTAAATATCAATTCGATTTAAATTCAGACCATGAAAGTGATTTCCAATGGTGTAATCTGCAATAAATTTAGTGATCTTGTTTGTCCAATAAAGATTGCTACATTGTTCATATGCTTTGAACTGGATGTGATGTTGCTTGAACGTGGATTTAATCCTAAACTTTAGTCTCCTAACTTGACCAATATTGTGAAACTGGCAGGATTTCATTGGAGTGCTTCTCGTTCTACGGTTGTAACTTCAAAATGAATTACCATGATCACAATTATGCATACCTAAATGTTGTCATTACCGTACCGTGGTAGAAAGAATTTTTAGGTGTATTTAACGTGTCTTCCGCAACATAGTAGGGCGATAGTAATCGAGGCAGCCGCAGAAGGCGCCCACAAGGATCACACTCCGATTAAAGTAATTTACAGCCGGTATAAAACTATTTCATTTCGACGACGGACACATTTAATATAATTATTATCGTCGCTGCACTTAAAATAACTTAGTTCACAGTTTTACGACTGCGAAATTAATAGTTTTTATGTTTATACTTTTAGCGCATAACATAAACGACATAAACACGTGCTTTGTAATTATTTTGTAAAAAAAATATAAAAATGTTGCCAGCTTATGTAGTTATCGATTGTTGTGAGAGAGCTAAAAATCGATAGCGGTCCAGATGCACAAAAATGGGGCAGAGAAATCGATTTGCCCCACATTTTGGCGGTCTAGCGGCCGCCGGCGGCGAGGGTAACGTTCGCGATAAGGGATAGTGCCCCCCTCCGGAGGCGGGGGTCTCCCCCTGTCCCCCTTGATAATATTTACCGCCCCCCGGCCATACTTACGCCCCTCAGTATTTACGGGTTAGAGAAAAACAAGGGTACTCGAGCTTCGGAAGGTGCAACGTAGATTTTAATCCTTTCTGATGTTTATGATTGATGGCGGATTTCGTGATCGGTGTTGCGCTCATGTTGATGGATTCTTTATGATTCCCGTGGCTGCCTGGCTGGCGGCTGGCGGCTGGCGGCTCCAGCACGTGATCGCGAATTACTTTTAATGATTACACGCTCGTAATTGTTGCCATATTTTCAAATGCATCTTCATTAGCGTCATATCTATGTTTTTTTATGGATTAAATTTAAATACAGTTTATTATAGTAGCCCCTTATCTGCGGAAACTGTATCAGCTGTAGTTTTGTAACTTAAATTTCTGATGAGACTAAAATTGAACAGCTAAGTTTATTTGCTTGATTTAAAATTAAAGTGTTTTAGCCCACACAACATGAAAAACTATTATACAAGTATTATCAAGTACACGAAAACTAATAACTACGTCCATACTCTTCAAACATACCTTCAAAACAATGGTTTAATAATCACATCCCAAGCGATGTATCTATTTTAAATAGCCGCTAGCGCCATCTGTCAGTCAATAATGAATTTCAATAGTCCTAAAAAACTTAATTAGACTGCTTTCAAAGACAGAGTAACAGTCCTCTGACAAATCGGAGATGCGGTTGAAATTGGCTCGATAAGAAACTTGAACTTTATTTGTTGGAGTTTAAAGTTTGGAATGAGGAAGTTAAGTTTGTTCGATGGTATTATTAAGTTTGTTTTGATGTAATGTGGTGACGATGGGTAAAGATGTCCGTCAGTATTGTATTGACGCGTGCCGATAGCCCAGTGCGTCCAGGCCGCCAAGTCACGGCCAAAAGACTAATTATTATTTTAGTTACTTTAATAGACAGATTAGCGGTTTCGTAACTGAGTAATGGTTTTAGATTTGGTAACGTAGTACTTTGTTTGTTGATCGATACAAAACTTGGGCTCGCTGATGCAAGCTCGATTGATTTGCATCAGAACATTATTAATAATATTATTTTTATATATGGAGACAATCCAGTTTTGCGGGACGAACTAGACTGATTCTGCCAGAAATACAAGGAAAAAGTGCGGGCCCGTGAAAGATGGAAAATGTGAAAGAGAACTTTGCCCAGGAGTGGAACAAAATACGCTGACCAAAAAAAACTCTAGTTTCAGCGAAGAAATCGTACCTACTCTTTTTTGTTTTGGTGGGAAATCATCTAATATCTTCTTCCGCTTTTTTATGGTGGGAAAATCATCTAATGACAACCCCCGCTTTTGGGCGGAGCGGGAGATAGTGTCAGACTCTTACTGACTAAAAACCCACCCCGTTCCTTCAAACTTTCATACCGGGGCTCAAGCTATCTGTATCTTCTTCCCCTGTAACTGTAGCGAGAGGAAGTGTCAGTCTTTTACTGATTAAAACTCACCTTTGTTACTTCAGTTGCTCTTTACATTCAGGGACCGCGATAACTCTTTCAAACCATCTCTCAACCCTGGCAGGCATCGACCCTACCAAACCTTGAAATCTATAAAATACTAACTACCTACTATAAAAGTTTAAGCAAACAACAGATTATCTAACAATTAATAAAGTCGTTTCCCTCGGCAGAATTTTATAACTATACAGTAAGATAAACCCGATATACTTTATGTTTTTCTTTAATTACCGGATCAGAAATAAAAATCAGATTCTGAAGTTAATAAAAAGTGTTAATTAAGCTACAAATTATTTTTATGATTGCTAATGTTTGTGTATCTGAAATTAATTCAATAATTTATCTTTATTAATTAATGTGAACGTTGTATAATGGTAATTAGAAAAACGATTCAGTTTTGTTTTTTTTCGATTGATTCTTAACGTAAACTCAGATAGCCATGCAATGGGGAAATCTTCTCCTAAACTAATATTTTAAAGAGGAAAGATTTGATTTTTGTTTGTTTGTAGATATGTTACAATTGCACTCAAAAACTATTAGATCAATTGTTAAAATTCTTTTACCAGCTACTTTATCATAGAGTAACATATATAGGCCTATATTTTTTTTTATTTTCACGCAGACAAAGCCGCTGGCAAAACTGGGTCAAATAATCAAATATTTTGTGTTATGGTGTTTGTGGTCGCACTCCTCCAAAACGGCTCGATCGATTTTAATGATATATTTTCATGTTTGGTAGGTATGAGAATAGATATAGTATTTTTTAGCTTTCTACCCCTACCCTAAATTTTTTAATTGAAATTTTAGTTTTTTTTCGATTTGAGATACCTTCGTTCAATTTCTTTGATAATATAGTTATATGGCAGAACAACAACGAGTTAGCTAACTGTCAATATTATTAAGGGTATGGTAAGTCCCTTATAGAGTTTGCGTTAGGGTCTCAATATTTCTGATATCGTCACGATATTTTGAGTAATTATAACCCACACAAACACGTCCACTGAACCAAAGCGTATTAATTTATTTATAAATGCGTTTTTCGGTTAGTTACACGTTTGCGATGGAGGAAATTAAGTTTGGGGAATTGAAACTAGTCATTGTTCTTTTAATTGCGGTCAATTTGAGGCGTTCTAGCCGAAATGTGCCGATCATTGTGAGGCGAGGTGGCGAGGCGAGCCGTTGCCTCAAAGGCTTCATAACTCTCTACGAATATTGATTAAGTATATTATTTTGTTCGTTTACGGTAACGGTTTTGCCCGCATATTGAATTCCAGGATCTTTTTCTAAATCGGCTCAGCCGTTAAAGCGTGAATGAGTAACAGACATACACACACACACATACAAATATAAAAGCATGTTAGTGCATCATGTTAGTGTGATTAGTATTCGATGCTAGGATTTAAAGATTTATGCTATTATGACCAAATTTATTATTTATTTATGTACCAAAGTATGGGTTATATTTATATATTTATTTATTTAAGAATATTTTATTTACCATCATCCGTGCGTCACTGCGGGGTGCCAGCTGAAAACCAGCGCTGGGTGTTTGACGCCCAGCAATTGCTGAGTTGGTGACCCTTTCGGTTCAGGCACAGTCACTGCAACTGTATTGTATACCTGTACCATTTTTTAATTTATTGTTTTATGTTGTGGTATATTGTATTGCTTGCGCCGAATAAATGCAATTCTATTCTATTCTATTCTATTCTTAAAAAGAGTTTAGAGCTTCTTATATATATTTCATTAGATATGTAGTGTGTCCCTAGACTATTTCAAACATACAGTTTGACAAAAAAATTTAATAACGATGAGACAATTTACAGTTGCTGTTAAATTGAAAATTATAAAAAAAAACGACTGTTGATTAAAAATATCGACTGTTTCCCATCCCTACCGGCACACATTTTGGAACAAGTTTTAATAATTCCATTCGTAATATCATACAGATATCAAAGAAAGGGTTGCACAGTGGGCCGACTGCGCGCTGACTCGCACAAAATGCTCTATCTGCATATGCCCTCTGATTGATGTGCCCTGTAATTATTTAGACGCGTTAATAACACCACCGACGACGGCCGCACTTTGTTTCTGACGACTTAAGACGAATGAAATGAGAAATTCTATCGGACTCTTAATAGAGCTTATTGCTTTCTGATGTTTTGTTGATTAAACGAACAGAAATTGTTATTAAGTTTTGCTGTTGTTTTATTCCGTTTTGGGTTGCAAATTTTAATTATCTTCCATTCAAAAATAACTATTAAAAATATTTTAGTTGCGAGTAGGATGACAGTCGGTAAATCCGTTGCGCATTAAAGTAATTTAATTATTCTATACACAAAACCCCACCCAAATATAATGGTAAACATAGTGGCCACACCCGTTTCGTACATATTGTTGTAATAATGCGGTATCGTAGATTTATTTACATAAATGGCTGCCACATACAAATTGTCTTTATGTTTTCTGTGCGTGCGACCCCCGCTCCGACGAATCGGAATATTAACTAAATAGTAATGGCGGGAAAAAAAGCTATTATGCAAATGAAACATTTTGTGGTAAATAGAAACTGACGTAATACGATGTTAAGAAAGGTTATAAATCGTTTTTGTTAGTGGAGTTATTAGATTTTTATAGTTCCAACATTACTTGATACTATGCGTGACCTGACAGAGATTTGAAACTTAATGTATTGGGAGGCTAATTTGATTCCACAATACTTTATGTTCGTTTTAAGTAATATTGTGCTTTTTATGAATGATTTTACGTATAAATGGCTACCTATTAAATATAAAAAAAAGATTACAATACGTTATAAACAAACTAATTTCACTTCATCATTACAAAACTGTATAATCAAATTGATCCATTTTTACTGCGCATAATGGCATATGGCAAAGAATACAAAATATTAATCTCGTGTAACACAAAATAATGGAATTGGCATATTCATTGAGATCATAGATATGAATACGTTATGATATACATTATTATATTTAATAACAAACGGCTGCTGAGTGGTGAATGTGCTTACGTCACAACGGGACCCGAATAATAGAGTTCGCTACAAACGTTTAGCGAACCCTCGAAAATTGAAATAAAAAAGAACCATTCGAGATGTAACAGCGATATGATTTTGCACTTTTTATTCATTTTTTTTCCTTTTTGCGTGCGTGTTTGTAACACTGTGCGATGGAGTTGCCAATCGATTGGACACATCGAAATTACGATTTGCGTAACGTTTAACGTTACTTAATAAAAACTGAAATAGTTTTTCATTGAAATCATGTAAAAACTGAAATAGTTTTTCATTGAAATCATGTAAAAACTAAAGTCTTGGGTGGTCATGGCTCCCTAATTATCATGAAAATTGGATTAAGCTAAACGAATAAACGATGCGTAAAACTATAATAAAATTAAATCTTATTCTTTTTATTGTTTCTCTCATTCTTAACATTAGTTTAACATATTTTTAGATCGAAAAAACTTTATAGTTTGATGGCGAGAAACGTTCGTTGTTCGTACAATCACTTCTGTGACGTCGTAAAACAGTAAAATTTAAAAGGTACTTAAAATATAAAGGTAAATAATAAACCTCATAATGTTCCCATTGCTGGGACTCAAGCCTTACTCTCAATGAGAAGGGGAATAGGCGATAATCCACCACGTAAAAATGTCTCATTTTTTTTTTAAACTAGTTATTCCTAATATTCATAGACATATAACCTATTCTATACCGTTGGTGTTCCAAAACAGCGCCCCTGTTATTGTGAGTCTAACGTAATTACAAGCGTGATTGTTGCGAAGTGACTTGTAATACGACCCCTTCTATATAACAGTTTTTAATTTTACAATTACATACCAAATTTTGGTTAATGTTCCACTTATTATCCTAGTTATAATTTTGTATCGTCAAGTAAACTATTTTGAAAATGAATAAAATATAAAAATTAGAGCAGGTATAGAGACACTTATTGATTAGAATAGTTATTTTGTCCATAAAAACGTCACAAGTGTCGTAGACGTTGCGTAGCAATTTCGTAGGCGGAGCGTAGCAGCTGCGTAGGATTTGCGTAGGCGGTGCGTAGCAGTCGCGTAGGACCGACTTAGGTGGTTTATGTCGTGGCATAGACGCTCCTAGGACAATAAATTGTTTTTAACTAATTAACTTGTTATTAATATTCCGTTATTTTGTAGAACGGTGAGTAGGTATTATGAATAAACGACGGCTAAAATAATTCCAAAATCAATATTAAAACGAATTCTCTTGATGAAGTACTTTGTAAAGCAGAAGAACTCCAAATATTCGGACATTCGGACCGGCGAGGGGCCCATTCGTAAGAATGTGATTAATTAAACAAATGTACAGAACCGGAAAGAAATTCGCCAACCCTTGGCTCCCATTTTTTACAACAGACATACCTCATTTTGTTCTGGGGCCGTAATTGACTCGTTGTTAATTTTATTTTAATTTTTGCTAAAAGGAATTCAACTGTGATTTTCAATTAAGAAATGATTGTTTTTATTTTTCTTGCTATTTAAAAATAACTTTAGGAGTTGGATCCATTGATGATAATTGAACAAAGATTAGTCACTCATCACACTAATATTGAAACTTAAAGGCGAAAGTTTGTGAGTGTGTATGTTTTTTACTTCTTCACGCTCGAACGGCTGAACAGATTTGGATGAAATTTGGCACACACGTGGATTAGCACGTAAGATGACTTACTGACTTAAGATCCTGTCCCCTAGCTGGGGCAGAGGGCGTTGACAGTAGCCACCCATCGCGATCAGTCTTGAGCTTTATGCTTCACCTCACTCCATGTCAATCTGATGGCCGTCAATTCTGCCAACACGGTACGTCGCCAGATTTGCCAAGGACAGCCACGCTTTCTTTTCCCTTGGGGATTCTAGTCCAACGCCTGTTTAGGTATGTGATCGGAAGGCCTCCTAAGCAGTTGATAGTAGGTTCCCTTGGGATCACTTTCTATTCTGACGCAGCCGAAAGCTGCACGCAGCAGCCAGTCTTTAATACAGAAAATATAAATCAGTCGATCTAATAACATCAATAACCAGCTCACATTAAAAAAACATCAGTAAGAATCGTTTAGACTAGACGCCAGTTACCGCGGCAAATAAACAATTCGAACAGACAGCAGGTCATTACTGCAATTGCAATACGAAATAAGTGTGCATACGATTCTCACTGTTTTTTTTCCTTAATTACACCTCGTTACATATGGAAATCAATGGCCATAAAGAATACGGACATATCTTGGTAACAATCTATCGTAGACAGGATAGAAACGGCGCTAAATCAAAACATCGTGCAACGCAACATTCGCTTCTCATATTTCCAATTAAAATTCCTATACATATGCATTGTTGCGAATCAGATATCTCTATTGTCCAGTGAATAGTTTTGTATATCGCACACACATACGACTGTATTATGCGATTCTAGCAATTGATCGTTGAGTCGCATGTAAACATGTCCGATAGTGCGGGCAACACTGGGAATGTAGTGATGTACCTGTCGAGCTCTATTAATTAGTCGACTAGTATGACGTGACAGGTAGTGATGTGCTTGAAGTGTGACACACGATGTGCGATGTATGATGGTATGAGGTTGATGGTCAAATAGTGCAGAAGCTTATTAATTTTGTTAGTATCCCATAACCAATAACAAATAGAAAACAGGGCAAGATTTTCTTTCAACATACTAGCAAATCTCCCAAGCAACTGCATTTTACGTTCCTCTACGTGTATTATACATCTAAACTCTCCTCTAAATCGGTTCGGTAGTTTTTGATTTACTCGTGAACAGACAGACAGACGCGTTAAGGTGATATGATGGAATAAAATTTTAAATTAAAAAAGTTAATTCTTCAATTCACCACATCATAAAAATTACGCCATAAACTACTGAGACAGGGCGAAGACGTGGAAACATAGGATTTAAGGTAGAGTTAAAAGTACAAACAAAAGAGTTTCAGTTCCTACACAGGTGTCCCCTTTAGAATTATATCAAGACTGGTAATGAGGTGTAAACACATCACACAAGTTCTTAGCAAACAAGATTACTGATACATCCTGCCTTCCCGGTGGGCTAATCCACCTTATCAGCTATAGGGAAAAATTTATGAATAAATCCACTGTTTCACTCATCATTGTTTACAGCATAAAAAGAAGCCGCTGGAACTTCTTTATTGATATCATTAATTTTGTGTGATGTAATCTCTGTCATCCGTTTACTACTCTATGTATTTTATTAGTCTGTAATTTTCACATGGACTGCTATAGCTATTTCATGAGAAACTTATTAAATTTAGACATTTATTAGATTAGTGAGTTAAATAGACATTCAAACAGTGCTTGTTAATTGTAAAAAGTTTGCTGATTTATACTTTAGTTTTTATTAAAAGACAATAATAGGTACTTAATATATGAGTAATGTGAACTTCACTAGCGTTACCTGCGTTACTGTACTGTGAATGACGAAACGTTTAAATGAATTACTACCTGCTGCTTACTCTACTTATCTAATTACACAAAAGCTAAATCAACATTAGGACAAATGTCTCCCATTCATGATTTCACAGATAATCGTTGCACAATGGAATTGGAGATGGAACTGTTTCTAATTACCATTGTGTTCTAATGTTCTTTATACTGCAAGAAGAGTGTGTCTCATATGATTGTGACAAAGGTGTAAGGACGCTAACTAAGCTGTTTGTACAAGAAATAGTTTGATACGGTAATTCAACTTCCGTAAGTCGAGATGATAATATGAAGGAGTCATGTTGTCTACCGTGAATGGTTCATGCAAGTGTAACGACACAGGATCGAGTTCTTAGAATAATATAGTAAATAAAACTGGTACTTGAAGACAACATGGGTGGTATGCTCAAAACTACCTTGCAGTCAAAATTATTCAAAAATCTTTTCTAAATTTCAATGTTCTTGAAAATCATTATTTCAGCCGAAATACGTCTACTGTTGGACATAGCTTCCTCCAAGTGTCGCCATAATAACCATTTCTTTGCATATCTCATCCATCGGATTCCCTCAACCCTCACGAGGTTATCGGTCCACCTTGTCCACAAGTTCTTGAAAATACTGCAAAAAATCGGCCTTTAGAATATAAAGAACTATCAAATACGTGGACTGTACTAACTAAAAAAGCAATATTTCAAACCATCAAAAATTTAACGAGCTGAATAACTGCACTCGTTATGCACCAGTGTAGTAACTAGGTAGGAAATGCAATTAGCCGGTGTAGACCCGCGATGCCTTTAAGTCGCTCAACCATGTAACTCCTTATCTCTGTTGCATGTTTTTTCAATATGCAATCCAAGACAATCGCCGCTTTATCTGGCAATCAGAATTCTCAGGTATTTTTTCATTCGCCAACAGTTCTAATTATTGTACACTTTCGTAACTACCAAGCTAGCTCTTCGTGTCAATTGGATTAAAATTGACTACACATTGTCGTCTAGCCGAGCGAACCGAACAATTAATTTTAAATTCCACTCGTGTTACGATCATCGGTAGCTGCACCGTTAAAAAGTTGGTAAAAACTTTTTCAATGTGCAGCTTGTTAACTTTTATGGCTGTGTGTATCGTAATACTAGTAGACTCTCGTGACTTTGCTCCTGTTAAGGGAGTTGGTCAAGTTTTGCTGTGACCTTCCGCATTTTTATGATGAATTAAATAGATCAACAAAAGAAACAAAAACAAACAAGAAGAGAGAAACAAAAACAGTTTCACCAGTTAATACGTAGTAAATACAGAAAAAGAGTTTTGTTTGTACCTGTACTAAAGAAAAACAGTGTATCACAGGCAACATTGTCTTTCATAATGAGTTCAAAGAGTAAAATGATTTAAATTATTAAATTATAGTTAACTATAGATAATCGCACCAATTGTAAAGATGTCATTGAAATAATGTAATTTAAAATATAATTTAGGTCGATCTTTTATTTTATTTTTATTAAATACAGGTTTTATTGTTATTATAATTGTATACTAAATATATAAATAATTATATAATCACATTTTTTTTATTTGAATAAAACTTATACTTAAATAAATAATATTTGATAATAATTATAACTAAAATTTCTTTTTTAATTTGCCACTAATTTATGTGGAGGACTTATCTTCCTGCATCAAATCTCTATCCTAGACACTTTTAGAAAAAACTATGCAAGCAGTTAATTCATTAAACCCCAAGCGAACGCCGGTTCGCGCACCTATTGTCTTTCTATTGTGTGTGTAATTTCCACGATTGAAAGGTTAATATTCGAACCCTGACTTCCCATGAAATAATATTTTGGTTTTTATATTAATCAATTATAATTAAACTACTATTCAATGAAACATTTAAAAAAGGACTAGCCAAACCAATTATTAGAAGTTATTCAAAAACCAAAATTGAAAAAAGAAAACCATATTCAAAGAGGTGGTCATGTATATTTGCGTGGCACAGTATTGCCATATCGGACACTTTAATTTTATTTATATAGCTAGATTACGTAGCTTTGTTACTGGTTAGATAGTAGCCGTTGATTGGATCGGCACGGCTCGAGTGTTTTGCGTGTTTTCTAATTAACAATTTACATTAATTGATCGCTGAAGCCATAACCTCATGACTAATGTAATAAAGGCTCTTGGTTATTGAATCAGTGCAATTTGTTGTTCTGTTACTGTTTGAATTTGACAGTGACTGTTATTAGTTTGTCCTAATTGTACTATAAAAGGCACCAGATAACTGTAGAATATGTACATTGACCTTTTCCTAATATCTCTGCGTTGGTACCCGAAAAAGAAATAACGAATTGCTTTGCATTACTAGATCCTGTAAAGGATTACAATACATGTAGATTCAAGACAGCTTTATGTCTTTATTTCCGTTTTTGAAATTAAGAATGTCAACAAATGTAAGAGGGTCAATGACCGTTATTCCACGTTTATCTGGTACCTACCTTAGAGCCTTACCACAAAATAGACAGGTACAGAAGTCAATCTACATACAAAGCGCGCTCGAGCAACGCACACATAGACACCGCTCACGGACACGATGTCTCGGTCGCGTCTCGGACCACTCGTCGAACAGTTCCGGCTCAAACGCTCATTAATGTGCGTCCACCGAGCGTAGATATAAAAAGTGAAGTACATACATGAGATTGTCTTCTGTACCTAGCTATTTTGTGGCCTTACTATGACGTGTTGAAATGTCAGGCGTGCGAGCGAGAAAGAGGGATGGAGCTGTACAACCTGTATAGCTCCATCCTTTTAACAGTTCAGTTTAGGTCATCAAATGGATCGCGTTAAGAGCTCGTGGTAAATCTCAGGTCTCTGGTTTATTAAAGTCTAGAGCCTGCTGTTAGCAACTTCACACCCGCTTTAAAGTAGAAATTTGTCCCAAGAGAATGGTCTCTTTATTGGACACTTTTTATCTCGGGTTTCACTACTCCCGAGATAAAAAATATCCTACATGCTGTTTCAAGACATGGTCTACTCGTGTGCCAAATTTCATTCCAATGCATTGCACATACTCACAAACTTTAGGCTTTAAAATATTAGTGTGATAAATGTGGGTGCTATCTAATTGGATTTAGTCAAAGTACCGACCATCTTTTTATGAGTGACATAATAGCAACTTTATTTTTTCGGTGAGAAATTAACAAATGACTCCTGCTCTCGGTGGAGTGACAGGTAGTGTCTGATTGTTACTGACTAAAACCCACCAGCGTTTCTTCAATTCTCCTTAAAACGGTCCAGGGCCATGGTAACTCTTTCAACCAATCCTGCAGCCCTGAATGAAAGTAGACCTGAAGGACTATTTCCAATAACTGGCAGTAATATCTACGATTTGACGCCTATCTTTTGCATTAACATTAATAGCAAATCTAGAAGCTCTTTCTACAAGTATAAGACTGAGATGCAATATCAGTTTTGAATCTGCAAAAAAATTCAGGAGGCAATCATTTTAGTGATTCTTGCCCCGAAACAACAATAAAATAAGTATAGCGGTACGAACGGCAAATATCCACCCTTACGTTGTTGAAACCTCTACGGTCCGGACCAAGCGTTGCGCCTTGTCGTTTATACCGTAAATTGAGGGACTAGAATAATTTGCCTACCGCGTTCTTCCGTGTGTTTGTGAGTGAGTGAATGAGTGCTGGGACTCAGGCCTCCTCCCTAGTAGAGGGAATGGGGCATAATCCACCACCCGGGCGCAGTAGGTACGGGTTGGTGAATGTCCTAGAACCACAAATTCAAAGACATGTGACATTTACCAACCCGCACTGGGCACGCGTGGTGAGTTACGATCCGTTCCCTCTCCTAGAGAGGAGGCCTGCGTCCCAGCAGTGGAAACATTAAAAAGGTTAATGATGATGACTCTCCTTTTTTGGGGTAATTGTAAAGATTTCGTATTTCTGTAGGTACCGGGAACGTGAGGGGAGACCATTCACGTTCCCGGTACCTAGGGAAAAATGTAAAGTAGGTTACTATGTTACTCCTTTTAAGATCAGGTGAAAGTCCCATCGAAATCGGTTCAACTGTTCAACATTAACTAAAACAAACAGACAGACGGGCAGACAAACAAAAATTCAAAAAATCCGTTTTTGTTATAGGTCTAATATACGTTTTGTTATACAAATAAATGATTCTCATTCTCTCCCTTATTCTCTCACTCTCATTCAAAATATTTTGAATTATTTATTACAAAAACCATAATTTTATTTATATACTAGCTTTTACCCGCAGCTTCACCCGCGTACATATGATACAGCCTTTGTCACTCAAAAATGAAGCAACTTAGTATTTTCAGAGATTAATAACTCCTACAAAAAAAAACTTTACCTCCTTAAAACATCTACAACGTATAGATAAATCCGACTTGCTCACGAAACATCCACATTTCCTTCAGTGGATATCAAACATTATAAAAGGCTTTTACTAAAATAAGCCAGTACGATTTCCTGAAGCACACATAATAAGGTGTGTTTCTACCCTCGTGTGATGTCTTAATGATATCGTCCGAGTGATGAATGCCGGCCGGAAGTACGAGTGGCGGTAGACCGGCCACAAATAGACCAATTTCCAACAATTTGTTGGCTTTATTTTAACGTTGTGTGCTTTTGGGTGGATCGTGATGAAGTAAGTTAAATGTCGGATTGCAAATTGCAAAATGTAACCAGCCAGTCCTTATCACACAAATTATATTGTAAATGTTGTGAGTGAGTGTGTGTATGTTTGTTACTTCTTCACGCACGAACGGCTGTACAGATTCGAACGAAATTTGGCAAACGAGTAGACCATGACCGGAATAGCACATAGGATACTTTTTATCCCAGGATTATGTTCCATTGGGACCGTTTTTTACTTTAAAGCGAGCGAAGCTGCTGGCAGCAGCTAGTTTATTTATAAAAAAATATAAGTGTAATGGCGGTCCCGACAGACGTTAACTGTCTAAAAGCTGGCTTTTCGTCAGAATATAAGGATACGTTTGCAGCGCCACCTGCCGGGTCCAACTGTATTTTCAAACCATCCAGGGACCCACGTAATTAGGTATATACTCAAAGTTCTATCAAAATCGGTAAAGCCCTTTAGGAGTAAATAGGTTACCAACACACGTAGAGTAGAATTATTACTTAAAGATACACTTACATATCACTATCTATATGTATAACAATAGGTAAACCTTTTAATGAAAACTAGAGGAACATAAAACATACACTAAATGCTGAATTTCAGTACCAACTTTATAAAAAAAAAAGACGTGTGGCACTCAGGGACTGCCGCGGTAAAGCTATTGCATAGCATTTTTATCGACTTATGCAATTATAATTATTTATTAATTTTATTTATGCAGTAGTTTTTTTCCTTTGTTTTTTCTTTCTTTGATATTAATTGAAGTTTTTTTTTCACTTTCACACATTGAATTGAATTTTGATTGATTGTTCACTCATTTGTTTTCTTATCGGTCACCACGCTATAAAAACAAATGAGTGGGGGGTGTTAGGTTATTTTCGTTACGGAATTTCTGGATTTGGTCTCCACGCTCAAGGCCCGCGATAGAAGCTATGCAATAGCTTAAACAAATTGTTTCTTTCATTCTAACTTTCAATGCGATGTCGATGAACTGATTATTTCAAACTATAAAACTTTAATAATATTTTCATGTGAATGTTTACCACAGAATTGGTTTCCATGACTTTAAAGATATATAAGTCAACACAAATGCTTCAATAAATTTAGTAAAAGACCATGTTCACGAATGATCAGTTTATTACAATGATGTAACTCACTAGAATTTATTTCCTTGATTCAAAAGCTCTGTATTCGAGCGATTGTTTTAAAAATGTGGGTTGTTTGTTAAACTTATTACATACTGACGTGGTTTGCGTGCTACAACAAACTTAGTATGAAGAAAAATTGTTGCCAGTTGTAACAGCGTAATTCTCATTTATAGTGGCCGTTTATACTATCAGCTTGTGTGTGACGGTTTGAAAATTTACCTCGTCTTTATACATTGTAACTACCTAGATAGTTAAGTGTAACGAGAAAATCAGCAGTCTGTTTATACGAAAAACTACGGCGATCTATAAAAATGTTGCTTAAAAAATTCAGTGTGACCAGCACGCTGTACATAAATGACACCAGATTTTTTTCGGCAGTTTTTTTAACTAACTTATTTCATGGAATATTTCTGTGATAAACATTTTTTTTTCTTACACGTGTACCTTTTTTATCGGGTGACGAATATTTTTCAAACGAAAAGTCATTTTGCAACTAATTTAAATAGAGAAACTATATAAATACCACCGATATATTGTGAATGCCAAATTGTTACCTAAGCTCTGTTGCCAATCATTTCAGATAGAACTGGTTCTGAGCCTAGACAAGTATCTTCCTTAAACAGCTCAGACTTTACTGTGTTGAGGATCGAATCGACCACGATATTGTTGCGTTCGGCGAAACAGTTGCCAAACTAATTTGAACCATTTACAACAGTGGGACGACGGAATGGGTTGTTTAATTTAAACTTTGTGACTGCAAAATTAATTTGGTTGTAGTGTACAATAAATCGTGACCACGCAGTCGGTGCCTCGGGCTAATCGCTCCTGTTGCCTTTTATTCTGACTTTGTTGACGTCTTACAGCTCGTAATATAAACAATATTATATTAATAAATATATATTTTAAGATTTGTGTCTGACAAATGGTTATAGTTCCTGTATAAAATATTTATCTTCATGTAGGTATTGATAAGACAAATAGGCGTCTGGTTTTTCAATGAAATATCGTCGATGAGCTACTGACATTTTCTATTCACGAATTAATTCTGTTCGATAAGACTGTGGATATATGTTGTTACTATATTATTATATTCTGTGCATCGATGCATTTACTGTAACAGTTTTTTTTAGTTACAATTAGGGCCCATCATTACCGGAGTGGGGCAAAATGGATGAGTTTGCGGTAAAGGGCGTTCATAACTCAAGGCGCTTACGCCGCACCCGTGCGAAATTATTGCCACTAGACGCTCGATAATTATCATAATTAATTTCGCAATTAGTTAAACAATTGTAATTACGGACGTTCCTACCCTCCGTAGCGTCAAATAGAGGTGCTGACATATATAACATATCGGATCTTCGTGTTCTTATTAATTAGATAGATAACACATTTTATTATGATAACCACAGATATAATAATAATTATAAGCTGTGTAATTTAAAATCAACTTTAGTTTTATCTCATAAATTAAAATATATGAGCCAGATGATTTTGTTATCTGCTAGCTAGTTAGAGATGTCATACGTACTGAAATTGAAATAAATTATAGTTCTTAAGCTTTGACATTACATAACTTATGTATGTTACAGTCAATGGTAGTGCAAATTAGTCATACTAATTTTTGACTGGCTAAAGTAAAATTTTTACTAAGTTTATTCGCGTTTAAAAGCCTCTCCACTCTAATTGGAGCAAGCGGGTGTGTTACACTTTTACTGACTAAAACATACTTGTGCTCTTTCAATTGCCCTTTGCGTTCCAAGGACAATTCAAACCTAACCTAGAATCACCATAAAAAAGTTTAAAATGGTCACAAAAATGAACCTACCAACTTGATAATAGGTTTTGGAGTAATAGTAATTTTAATGTAGTTTTAAGTGGTCAAAAGTATTTCTAAACATTTAGTCGGTTAAAATAAATTTTAACTAATTTACAATATCGACTGTGACTTACATTTTATTCAATGTTTCGTCCATTAAATGGTATCAAATGAAAGCTAAACCACATGAGTAAATAATAAACCAACTCATGTGGCTAAACTGCACATAAGTGTCCCAGTTATTATGTTGGCATAGACCGTCAAGCTATCTAGTTTGAAGAGTGTTACAGTACAAGGCCGACGAAATGTCACTAACCCTACACGTGACAGGTGTCAGTGAGCCATCGCTACTATTGACTATGGTAGGCACCCGATAAATTGGCAATAAAGTACGTTGACCTTTCCTTAACATCTTTTCGTAGATGAGATACCTGACTGAACACTAAATTTTAAATTAAATTTCCTCGCTAGAAAATATTAAAGACTATTATAGATGTCGAATCAGAACAGTTTTATGTATACGAGTATATTTCTGATATCTTCTACCTGCGGTTTTGTCCGCGTGAAAGTAGAGAAGTAAAGCGTATGTCATTCAGTAATAAGGTAACATTCTATTGGTAAAAGAATTCTTAACATCGGTCCAGTAGTTTGGAGTTTAATCATTACAAACAAAAATACAAATCCTTCTTCTTGTTAATATTAGTATAGATTTTGAGAAATTATACACCCCTACTTTTTAATTAGTACACAAAAAAATGGGACTGTATCCTGTACCCGTTACTGATCATATTTTTGTATTCAAAATTAAAAAAAGCCGAAATCCTAAAATTGACCGCGAAAAGGTAAATTCATCATAGATTTAATCATACATAACAATTGCTAGTAGAAAATACTGCAGAAAGTGTTTTCCAATTTTAACCGTCCTTTATTCACTCATAATCAATAGCCTGCACAATATTTCCATAAATTGAGAGACATTTTGGGATAAACACAAACGCTAATAACTTTGCTGTTTATGAATATTATTTATTGAGACTACTTAAATAATAACAAGGGCTTTTCTAATAAGCTTTTTAAGTATTTGTACTAATTAAAAATTTGTGGTGTATATGTGAATAGATCACTGGGTCAATGACCGTTATTGTAAATTTAGCTGGCGCCCACCATAGAGCGAATAATTTTGTTGCAAAAAAAAAACTAAAATGCAGATACTCTTGACAAAGGCCGACACATCAATTGCTCTGACTTACCTGTAAAGGTTTACGTAAAGGTCTTTCTTGTCAGTCAACTTGGCCATTAAAATGAACCGTAAAGCTCAAATTAACTGTTTTATAAATACCAAAATATAATTAACCTTGTCAAATGGTATTATAACCTTTTATCTCGTTGTTAAGTATTTTTTTTTTATATTTAGCTCTTGGCCATTAGGTACTAAATTTTATCTCAATAGAAATTAATCCCAACATATTTTTTGCGATCCTCTAAAGTGTTTTGCCTAAACAAATAAGAACAATTTATTATTACCTGGTTTTAATACAGTAAGAACACAAATGTTCGATTAATCATTTACTTAAGTAAAAAAGTTACCCTTTTAATTAGCGTTGGGCGAGCAATTTAATCTCGGCTCGGGATTACAAGCACTGAGCAAGGACTTAAACGATTCAGAAGTAATAATTCTTCCGAGTGTTATAAATAACAAAAATAAAAATCTTGTCCTACAGAGACTTGGAAGGGTTACACGCTTAAAGTCGGTAACACACTGCACTTGTTTAGACGATGCTATTAACCTATTTATAACAACATAATTATATTTGTTATATATCGATACTTGATACTCACAATGTGTGTCAAGAATAAAATTGTCAATACCTCCATGTTGTTCACATTAAGTTAATGTCAGCGGTCATTTCAAAGACAGTTTTTGTCATAAAATTATACGTTGAATAGCTCATGCGTACTAGTGTTGTTATTAAATTATGCCGCAATTTGTGTCCGTATTCACATTAAAAGTATACGCACTGCTGAAAGATGTGGCTCCATCTGTGTTATTATCAGTAAATATTGTAATTAACACCGTAATAGCCGCGATTTCATTTTCTTTTCATTGTTGTCTTAATTTGACGTCGGTTCGGTCATGTTATGAGTTAAAGTTAATTTTAGGTGAAGTAATTATGATACAACACTAGCAAAATTATTCAAAGAGAAAATGCTATTTAGAATAGTTAAATAAACTTATGAATTTTATTTGTAGCCAAGCATTGCCATGTAGTTCATATCTTTAATTGTGCTACATTCTTTAAAAGAAACAAGATCTTTGCTAAAGTAAGAAGTAATGCACTAATTGGGTTGTTTCCTCAACAGAATCGTGGCTGAAGGGAAATTAATGCCCCCAGGAGGATAAATGTGCAATTATTTTTCCCGAAAAATGTTTGTTACGGTCGTGTCAAAAGTTTGTTTAGAGAGCAGGTGGGACGAAGGAGTTCGCGCCATTCGAGGTTTATACTACGTTTTGTTTATGATACTTGTTTCATTTTATTACAACCGCAGAAATTAATTTGGAGTGACTAATTAAATACTTACTGAGTGTACACTCGTGCAGACAGTGTTTTTACTTAGACATCATAATATAATTTAATCGGTAAATTATTTCCAGTCTTAAAATATCAAATACGGATACTTGTGATATTTCAAGGAGGGACAGGCTCGCATTTACTTTAATAAATTGATTTACAAGTGGGGTGGATGTTTCCAAATAATTATTTCTGCGTTTTAATTGAGAGCTATGAAATTTCTAGTCCCTTGAGCAGATCATTGCTTAAGTGGGAATGTATACTCATCTACTTGTATATCTATGATTGCTTGCGGCCTGCGATCGTTGTTTAATTTATTTCATTGTTGAAATAAATGAATATCATATTTAGACACAAGTTATTGAATATTGTGTCTACTTTCAATATTTTACGAATAAGAGTATTGAACAGCTACATATGAAATTGAATATTCTTATAATAGAGCTTATATTTGTAGAGATATTAGTTCCCTTCAAATTACACGACCAAGGGTTGATGACCATTACATTAAATCTATGAAAACAGTAAGATTTTGTGTCTATATGAAATTAGATCATTGTTGCAACAGGGCACTTTATTTCCGATAGATCGTTGTACATAATATGTATGTAGCGTGTGGTAGTCTAAAATGATTCAGTAGACCCCCACATCCCGGCACATCACTATCAATTGAATGCGCAGCCTAGAACGTATCAATCTAATTCTATGACCTGTCAAACGTAATTTATACTCTGTGACTCATTACAATCATCTCGATCATCCAGCCTGTGGGAGGAGTATTATTGTGAAACTGTCTTAAAATAATATAAAACACTGGCACGTAATCTACCCACTACATGTTTTCATTGATCACGTTAATGTTGGCAGACGAAAACAATATCATGATTAATAATGTTTTATTACTCCTCTATCTCCGTTCTCTGTTTTCTTAGGCTTATGAAAACTCAGAAAACAATCTAGCAATATTACTGTCTCGAAATAAAGCTGTGTTACAATCTCTACACTAACACAAGAATAGTTCGAACAGTACTTGGGTACTCCATCCTTGTATTGTAATAAAATGTTGAAAGAATGAACTGAACGCAAGTAGTTTGATTTATGGCAGCGGGCACCGCAAATCAACCGAGCCACAAATCTTCAAGATACTTACATCACTAATAAATTAATATGGAAGTTGTTTCTGGATGCTACATCAAAAGAAATGCCCCGAAATGTTTGTGGTCAATATATTTACTAATGATTCGTTACGGTTTGGGCGGATACTTGGCTGGATGATAAATTGTATACAGTCGCTCATTTTCTTCAAGTCCTTGTGATACCAACGCAGAATTTTAAACTCTAAAACTGATTGCATATGATTCAAAGTTGTAGTTTTTAGTCTCTTGAAGATTCTCGGGCATATTTTTCGAAATGAAAAGTTATTTTGAACTTTAAACATAAGCGCTGTAAAAGCATTTTGCATCATGTGGCATTCAAAGCTCACTGTGGGATTCAAAATGACACTTGGAATTGACAAATGATTACCAGTCACAGTTCAACAGTTAATTTGTATGTAAATATGATTTTGTTTCGTTTTATTGTTTGCTTTCAAATTAATTTCTTTTTACAACAACCTTGTAGTGGATGATGGAGAAATAGACCATTTTTGTGGTATTAATAAACAGACATATAATTTTTTGAAGGGACACAATTTTATGCAGTTAACAATAACAAACATTGAATAGAAGGGAAAAGAAACGCTAAATTGCACTCATTTACTGGGTCGCGACGATCAATCATGGCGGCTAAGTCATCAGCCGGTTCAAATGTCAAACGAACCTAGGGTGGCAATAAAAAAGAAAAACTGTGTTGCCATTATTAAAAAAGTGACTGTGACTTTATTTCCATTGTCGATTGCCGATTCGGGATTATTAACTGACTTGCATATTTTTTGTGTTCTAATATTGATAGATTGGTTTTTTCGAGTAGGTGACTTTTGATTTTGTTGCATGTGCGTCGGTACGCGGTGAATACCATCGATTACAATATCTACGAGAAAAGTATTTGTGTCAAAATAGCACAAAACGATAGTCATCGGTGGTTGTTCACACGCGAAGTGAAATGTATTGTATGAACCGCTACTCTACGCCACTTTATTCATTCCGAGCTCGTTTTATTGTTTGATATTTTTGTTCTGTCTCGATAGATTTATTTTTAGCTTTGACGTTTTCATTACCCGTCTAAAGATACAATCGCAACGTTTAGCGGCACTTGACTTAGTTTTGATATAACGTGCACTACGTTTGAGTGCCGACCGATATCACGTGCCTTATGCCCTCTTTATAATGAAATGATGTTAAGGGAATTGGATTCAATTTAACGGGATTGATTTCCTTTAATTTTACGATTCCGTTTGCGTGATCTCGTCCGGTAATAATGTAATAAATTCGTCCATTGGGAGGGGGTTTGCTGTATTGTAATGACTCAATATTAATTTGTTTTTATTGGTCAATTCATATACTTGTTAGTAATAATACTTATTTCTTTAATTGATTACTTTACAGAGTGAGTCATTGCAATTTCCGATGATGGTCGAAAGTTTAGGTTAACGGTCATGGAGGTTAACAGCTTCATATTTAATTGAAAGTGGGTTAACATAATATAAAAGCTTTCATGAAGCCTACTGACGTTTAGTATGAAAACATTGAATTTTTGTTAATGCACTCAGCTTTAACTTTAACTATCAATGGTCAAGTTAAACTTGATTAACCTCACATGTGGGCTACAGTAACATTGGAATGCAATGTATCTGTAATACTTAATAGGATAGTTAATGATTTTATGCACATGATTCAAAAATGGAACAAACCGTTGGCTTGTAGCTGCATCAGTGTGCGAATGCAAACACGAGAGAGAGATCGCGTGCAAGCGCACAATAACAGCGGAGCCGCGGAGTCAAGCCGCTCGACGCTACCCCATATTTTAACAACTGTCCTAATACATCTTGCAATGTTGTTTTTAACTGTTTTTGCCACATTATTGTTTATTCTTTTTTGGTATGTTTACTTTTAATTTTTATAATTCATTTTTGTTACCCCTTGTTCTCTATTTAGTTTAGATCCATTGCTCGTAGACAATTTCGTTTACAATGCAAACAATCCACAATTCCGGAGTCGATATCCAGTTTCAATGTACCTAATACAGCAATCGATATTTGATGTCAACCTACACACATCCTTGCATGTAAATTTATCTGTGTCAATCTCAAATGTAGAATATCAAAATTTTGAAATTTAAAATTTTCAACGAATTGGATCGATTTTTTTCTTCATTTCAGGTGCCTGTCAATGAAAGCGCCAGACAGGTATGTCGCTCTCTCACTTGCACCGCGCGTTCGGTTTCGTTCGGCCGGGTTCGGTTGCGTTCGGAAACGTTCGAGCGGGCTCGGCCGCTGGCCGGTTGCTCGCAGGCCAAGGGGTAGCCTGGAAGACCACACGTTACACCCGCAACGCAGGACTTTTACAGACAGTATTATCTTTCCAAAAAATTGCTTATTGGTGTGTTTTTTTTCTTTTCATTTATTTTATTTGATTGTGTTTGCGCAATTTCCATCTCTTACCAGGTAGGTCCCATTTCATTTCATTGGAATTTTGAATTAAGCAATGATTTTCTTAAATGCTTGGTTGGTCCGTGAATCAGTCCTTTACATTCGATTGCATAATGTCTCTATGGTGTGATTATTTTACTGTATCTAAATGTAATTGGAATAATTGTGGGTGAAATGTTAGTTGTCGTTGTTTTGGTTCCAGGTTACACCCTAGCTATTGATTAAAACTAAAAGTCACAGATAAATTTACATTGTAACTATATGTGTAGTATTACTGAATGCGTTAGTTGTTTATGTTTAGTTTTGTAAGCATGATTGTGTTTGTGACCTTTTATTTATTTATTTTAATATGCTTCCGGGGGCAGCATTGGGTAAGTATTTGCATTTTTTACATTCAACTATTTTAGGCAGAGATTTAGGAATACAAAAAGTTAAGTGACAAAAAACTAGGTTACACTAATAAAAAAAGATCTCGTAACAGAACAAAAGTATTTCAATATGCGAGTTCACGCATGGCCGCCAACGAGCCCGGAGTGCGGTGCAGTGACAAACGCGTCATCATCATCATCAAATCGTAAAGGATTTAACGCCTCCGTTGGCACACTTCTTTTGTTGGCTCCATAAAGCCGGCCATTAAAATGTTTGATAAAACGTTGGACGTACAAAAAGAGACTGTCGGGCTACTGTGGGCTCCCCACAGAGAGGCCTCAATGAAGAACGATGCCATGCTGAGGCACTTACAATAGGAACACAAAGGCGCTGAATGTTCCAACTCCCGATTTGGTTGATCATTGCTTGTTAAACTTGCATTTTGTATGATCTGTTGTTGAAATGTATCAATAATTTAATAAGTGGTTAGAGCTTCTGTTATAGCATTCAGATTTGCAAGCGTAATGAGCGAGTGTAACGGACTCGACTATACTTCCACTGCATACAAACATCAGATAACATGCAATTAGATGGGAACTGCAGTTATTTCAAACAACAATGAAAGAAAATATAGATTCTGATAAGGAAACTAATGAAGTTATCTTCATGAATAGAGCTCATTCAGATGATTTAAGAGCTAAGTAAAAACTCTTACACAGTTTTATTTTCTTTTAGCTCGATTAAATTAGTGTACCACATTCATACTGCTCAGTTGATAAATCACGATCAAATATCTCAATATTATTTTATCTAATGGAATTCAAATCTCTGCTTATGTACAGCGTATGTTGTCAGCATCCACATTAAAATAATCCTGACAGACTTTAGAGAATTAAGATAAAATGGTATTATAATGAACTCAGGGGTTTCTTGCATTTCTTATTTTGATTGATTGGAAAGGATTTAATTGAATCGGTTTGTATTTGGTGAATGAGAAAGTTTTAAGCGGTTGAAAAGAATAGTTATTTATATCAAAATAAGAAAGCATAGATTAAGTATCAAATCCAATAAGAATAATGTAACAAAAACCAGTACAGATAACAACAATAAATATCAAGTAAAAACGCGTTAAATTCGAGTAGCATTTGTCGATAAATTGAAACGTCAGAAGTAAAGGGGTGCGAACGAAATCCTTGCAAACGACAAAACAATAAACTGGGTACGGCCGGAACAAAACACACGGCAATCACAACAAAGGATCCGTTTACATTCTAACGCCTTTTAAACTAACAAAGGCGGAATTCAAATAAACACTAAATTGTTAACCCTTTGACCGTCGGTGGGCAATTTTCACGGAAAACGGAATAGAAATGATTTTGTGAAGGGTTCGAGTCCCGACACCCTGGAGCCAAGTGGGGCTATTTTCAAAATATTTTTGAAATCAAATAAATTGAAGTGATAATCTATAATTTTCAAAAATCTTGTGAATATATTTTATTCGGGTTTTTCGAGGTTACCCCATAGAACGAAATTATGATAGGTTAACTTTTTATGGAAAAGAGAAAAAATACCTGCTATTAATCTGAAAAAGAAAAACCCCGAAGTACAAGACAAGTTTTAAAGAAGTTTCCAAGATAATAAACGTGAGAAAATGAAAAGAAACAACTACGATTATATAAAGAGGTAACACTCCTAATAAACTCATCAGAGTAACATGTAGTAAAGTTTTTCCTGTCAAATAAAATTTAATCGTTGTAAAGAACATGGTATAGAATCAGTCCGGTAGTCGTTATTCGTGGTGCTCGTAGCGTGACGAAATATCGAGTGATATCAAGATAAGGCTCTGTTCGGAGTGTTCGGTGTGACGTAAGGAGGTGTCCGACTGTGCCGTTTGATGACGTGTGCCTTTGTGTGCAAATTATGCCCTTTAGTAGATCCCCTACACTGTGGACGAGTGTGCATGTTTGCCTGGCCATAATATGACTTTGTTAGACCGTTAGTATAAGGGCCTTACAAATGTTTGAAATTCATAATCAGTTTTTTATTTTAATAAAAATAAAAAGGTCATTAATAAAAACATTACAAACAAATAAAATGTCGACAAGGAAATCTAAAACTGGAAATACCATTATGCAAATCTCTGATTGATTAATCAATCATAAAAATGATGTCATAGAATTTCCATATCTCATTTCTGATATTAATTCTTAGAATTAGTAGTCATAAATAGACAATTGGAAGTAATAAAACACAGTTGAAGAGATCTCCAATCGAATAGTGGATATAGTTAACGTGAGCCGAAGGTGTGGTCACGTCTCAATGTCAATCCGCTTTGATCTCGCCGCGGCGCGCCCCCGCGCTCACGCCGCTCTGAACAATAGGTATTCTCTTAACACCTTGTCTGACCACTCATTGTTATCTTACACCGACAAACTTAACACACAGCTCTCCACTCCTAATACTCCCACATCTAAAGTTTAATTTCACTTGACTGATTGAAATACTATCGTTAGAAACTTGTACCACCTATTATAGCCCATAATTGAATAATAATCTTGGCTAGTCATTTGTTTATCTCCTAAGAGTTAAAGTTCAGAATGCCGCGACTGATGTCCTTGATTATCAATGTGTATGTAATTCGACACACTGTCAGAGCTGTAATGCGATTGGTCGGAGCAATAATAGCCTATTCAATTGTTGATTTATTACAGTCACAGTTGAAATATAATTGAAGGTTTCGTTGCTATGAGTTACTATCGTATCGAGCCCTTGGTTTTTCTTGCAGGGACATTCTTGTTATCTGCTAAATAGCTAGTTATTCTGCTGTTGAGAGTTATTGTAACAGAAAATTGTGGTCGTTACAGTATTAAGCTACAAGACAATTTCAAATAACAAATAGAGAAACATGTATAATATCAAGTAATAGGCACAGTGCACTGGACCGCACCCTTACACTACGCAACGAACGCCATCCACAAAGGTGTTAACATGTTCACCATGTGAAAATACATCTGTTTAATGAGCCCGATTGCCAATTATGTCATGAATGGCCGGTGCGTTGCTCTGGCCAGTAACCGCACTCACCCACTTGCGCGCACAGGCGTGATGAGAAACGGAACGTGAACTTTCCCTCTCATCAGAATACCCTAACTGCTCGTATTACGTAACACTCGACATCCCTGTCCCACTCCGGACCACACTTGAGTGAGAGTGAGGCTCGCAAGTAATCTATGTAGCTATTGGGACAAGGGTGCCTGACGCCTGACGTACTTGACAGTTTGTACTAATTGTTCACCTGGTTCTCACAGTGTAATCTCGACTTAGAATCTGGGAAGTAAATAACTTGAAGGGATCTACTGAAGCTATAGGAAATAAATGGATCGGTAACAGAAAGACGAAATTAGCTTTGTAAAAATAAACGTCCAATATTTGCAGTGCATATTTCAAAGCGTCTAAGACAAATGAATCTATAAAATTAATTGGACAAGTAATCGAAAACTCAGAAAGAATTTCTTCATCTCTGGTGAGGGGAGTGGGAAACAAATGAGGGGCGGACATTGAATAATTCGATTTCCTTATTTGTACCAATCAATATCTTATAAGGAAACTCGATATCGGTAATACGGAGACATTTGGATATTGACATTGAGAATCAAAAGAGAAAATATAGGTGCGGTTCATTTTGCCATCAAAGGAATTTTGAATGATTGACATGCGACCCAATTTTATAGATAAACATTTTCCAAGGCAGCATTTTTTATTAAGCAAAAAATATGCTGCAACCTATTACGAACCCATCTAGGTTAAATAAAGTCAGGTGTAAGTATGATAACTAAATTCGAAGTGATCCCCGAACAGTTAAAGGGTGGCATCGCTCGAAGCAGTGCTGAGACGAGCGCGTCGGCTGCAGACGGCATATTAGCAGATTTAATTGCATTTACTACCGAGATCGCTGACGTTTCCTACTAAATGTATATCGCTGAGTAATATAGACAATCGAGTTATTAACACAAACCACCCTCTGTAATAAGTTACCACTGATGGAAATATTCCCTTCAGGTTTGACTTCTTACCAACTTCTAAACCAATTTCCCACAACGCGGAAAAGTATCGAGCTCTGTTTGTTTGTCAGAATAGGGAAATATTTAAATCCAATAATACAGTGAAGAGTATCAGATTAATTAGGAAAGATCTTCGCTAAAAATAAGCTCATATTAAATTTTGTTCGTAATACTGTTGGGTACTTATTTAATTCCGGATATAAAATTTCTGTGATTGAGTCCCAGCGGGTGGAGTCGAGGGGCGTGAATTCCAACAAAATTAGCACCAGGGGTCGAAATAAAAAAAAGCGAAGGAAAAATTTAATGAACAGGAAAATGCTCCTTTTTGCAGCTATTCCATCTATTTATCTACATCGGGATGCCCATTACCTTGCTAAGAGAAAAGTTTACATTTTTAATTTAATGATTCCACTTTGTGGAAGTTGGGCGGGTTTCGGCGAGATCTTAATTTGGGGATTTCTGAGGCGTCTCGTTTTGTAAATATTATTCCTTTAATAAGACCTCACGTCGAGGGGGTTCCTGGTGAACTCCGTGATTACGACTCTCTTTGCGAGCTTCATTTTGGACCTCGTCATTTTGATTGGCGCTAATGAAATTTTTCCTACTCTGCGTGCCATTTTCTTGTTCTTGACAGTGTAATCTTCAAGGGACTCGGAATCACTTCTGGTGCGTCACCGACACACCCTCTAAACATTTAAGGAAGGCAATTTCGCGACATCTCAAACATTATTGTTGTCATCTTCATTTATGTTTTTCACTTTGCTAATGCAATTTTTTACTTATCTCTTTCCCGGAGCGGAGTGCGTGTCCCATCTGTAACAAAATGTCTAAATCGTCAAGTCCCAGCTGCGGTTGCGTAGGCGATGACGTTTCGCTTTTAGCGGCTGTTTTAAAATTGAATATTTGATGCCTTATTCCCTTCTGACGAATCCGCGGTGGGCGTAAAGTACTGGATTCCGTGGTAGATAATTTTTTGAATGTCTCTGTTAACGACCGCACGCATTACCCTTAGTCCCGCTGTACCACTTGCTGTTCTTCATTTATTTTTCAACAATTTGTATCATGTTTCTTCGTAGCACTCTATTTAAAAAGCGAGTAAGTAATGAAACTTCTACAACACGAAAGATGGAGACACACTAAATTGAAACTTTTTAGTTTTAATTGATTAGGTTTGTTATTTGTGTATATTTTAGTAGAATTGTTGTATATATGTTTAATTTATTAGTTTTGTGATTTAGGCATCGGTGTAGGCACTAAAGTTTAGTTAACCTTTAGCATATTTATGATAAAGTTTTGGAATTTCTACAGATAATAGTTTCATGTTATCCTAAGTGTAACATGCTATTATAGCGTCTTAATATACAAGCTGTTTACCTAAGTGGTTATTACGAGTCTATGCATGATTAAAATTACCTAGAATAATTAGCATAATGTACTAAATAAATCAGTTAAATTCTTACACTTCCTCGCGTTCCACCAAAAGTAGGAAAGACTATTTGATGATTATCCACTCAAAAAAGAGATGTAGTTAAAAGTTTATTCGGGTAAGATGTTCAGCAGCAAACGACTGAAGGTTTGGCCCGTTGCGCACCTAGTGAAATATCGTGAACATGATCACAATCAATACATAAAACAACTATTTCTACACATGCTATCAGAAACATGACTGTAACACTCGAATGTTCCCATAAACACAAATGGTTACAGCTTAGTTCCTTTCTAATTACATAGATAAGCGACTTCAATAACGGTTGCTTTATCACAATCATATGTTTGGAATCTAATTGGAATTTTGCATGTTGATATGCTGAACTCTTTATTGGTCGATATTATGTTTGTTTTCCGATATTGATGATTGTATTTCATATATATCGGTTTCATTAGTGATAACAAGCCGTGCGCGCTTAATGCTCAAATAGTGGAAATGTACAAACGCAGCATGTTTTTCCATTGCTTGTTTATTGATTTTATCAAAACGAGTGTCGCCAAAACAAATTACATTTTAATGAAAGATCAACAAGATGAAGTGATAAGGTTTGTTTATCTACACCAAGTGTCTGATATGCACTTGACAAAAAAGCAGATTTTGTGAACATAAAAAAACAAGAATACTTAAATATATGTTTTACTTGTTAGTGATAACATAATTTGAGAAAATATGTAGTTCGTATATAAGTAATTATGGTCACAAAAACAGTTCTCGAACTTTTTATAGGTTCAAAAAGCTCGATCACAAACTTAAGCACCTGTCAAATATAGATGAAATTGTTTTACTAAAATTAATTCTCCGACACGAGGTCTGCTCCAATTTGTCAAAACTATGACCACATTAATACATCAGAATACCCAATTTGCATTTAAACGTTTACGATAGAAAGATAATTTGGGAAATTACAGTTATTTTAATAGAAATTATAGACAGCGTTTTATATGCTGGGGTCGATAGGGGTCGGTTTTTTACGAAAACATCTGTTGTGTGTAGCGTATGAGTTTTTTTTTTGTTATTTTAAAAGGAGACATGATGGATCAGTTTCAACACATATTCGTCGGTGCCTTTGTTGCTCGGTTTATGGCTTTGTAATGTGTTTCTTTGTTTGTTCAGAATGTGTTACAGAAGCTTCCGAAGTTTGTGAAACAACGACCAAGTAATGTTAGATTGTGTGTTCTACTAGTTAATCTATAACAGTGTCCATGACAAAAATACTACCTATTTTTGATGAGTTGTATATTATTCAAGGTTTCCATAACTTACCTAAAATTTATATGGACTACAAATACAACGTATTTTACTTAAAATTCTACGCTTCGTCACATACTCGAGAATCCTTTCAGACTCACACAAAGGATTCGACACCGAATTCAATTACAAGCGGATTAAGAGACAACACGTATCGTCACTACAAATGCGTTTGCACACAAAGGCGTGCAAAAAACTGCATCTTAACAAAAATGGGTTTGTGTAAGTGTGGGAGTGTGCTGGTCCTCGAGAGGGCGCTTTAAAAGCCAACGTTGCGTGTTTTTAAAATAGGATTTAGTGCAGATTGCCGGTGCCAGCTAGAGATTGCATAATCTTATCTTTAAACGTAAAAAATATCGGTTTGTCGCCGACCTTTCAAATGATATTGCAAAGCCATATGAGCTTAGGTTTTTTATGAAACCTTTGACGAGACGATTTTTTGCTTACCGTGTATCTGTGCGGGAATCGCTGTGTCAACGCGAGCGACCTTTATGTTTACAGATCTGAAATGAAAACGCGCAAATGAAAGAAACCAATGTTCGCTTTGAATGTACGGAGCCATTCGTAAAGCAAATATGCAGATGGAGGTGATCTTGACGTGTCACGTCGACGAGATAGTTTTGATATTTTATGTTGAAACCGTTTTGGATGTTGATATTTAATTTTTAAATGAGATTTCATAATTGAATGATAGATATTTATTCAACCTACATTAGGTTTATGCCAACATTGCACTTTGTGAAAGTAGACGATTATCTAAAGGGATCAAGATCCTGAAATAAAGAGTATGAAATGTCTTATTTAAGAACACGCCCGCGTGCCAAGTTTCATCTAAATCCGTTCAGCTATTTGATAGTGAAAGAATAATAAAAATGCGTACATAAAAACTTTTGCCTTTGTAATATTAGTGTGATTGGCAAAAAGGTGAGAAAAGTAATATTAAAAAAATACTTTTAAAAACTTGGTCTAACCCTATGACATATTCCAGTTAATTTACAACTAATAATTCAATTGACAAGTTTAAATATTCTCACAGCTTTACTATAAAAACCATCAAATACTAACACCACTCTAAAACTACTAACTTCCCAAACAGTAAAACTAAATAGCTCAAGAATGCTCAAGTACAGTCAGTGAGAAAAGTCTTGGTAGCAATTAGAGTCTGTTGAATAAATCACGTAATCCCGACCGGGGCCGAATGAGGCCGAATGATCACGAACGTGAAACGAATACGAATGTTTATTTACACGGTACTCCGGGCACTTTGCGACGAGCTCGTGAGATCCGAGATAGACTTATGAATGTGAGCCATTGGGCAATCAAGTTGAGTAGGAAAACGCAAGGAAAATTAGTAGTTGGAAAGACTTAGTACAGTTAAAGTGTACTTGGGTATTTGTAGATAGTTGTACTTGCACATTTTTGATATCACGTATAAATGCTACATGATCTTAAGAGATTAATTATACCTATATTTAATTATATACATATATTATAAAGCTGACGAGTTTGTTTGTTTGAAAGCGCTATTCTCAGGAACTATTGGTTCTATTTGAAAAAATATTTTTAATTGTTGGTTAGCTTAGAAGGCTATAGGGAATATAACATCACGCTATAGTCATTAAGAATGAGTAACCAAAGATGTAAATGACGTCGCGGGAGAGAATCAGTTAAAAATGTATGTAACAAAGTCTAATATTTAAAAAATAAATACCACTATTGGGATCCCGAACTTTATTGCCAATTGCTACGAATGTGCTACGAAATCGTAACGGTAGTTATTTCTATTTAAATGTCCAAATGTTAAGTGGCTAGATTTTGTCATTTGCTACGAATGTGCTACGAAATCGTAGCGGTATCGTTGTCCTAATCTAACGTTTATCTGTACAATGTCTAGTCATTGTCAAGTATCGATGGCTTAGTGGATTAGTCTAACACATTCTTAAACACGTTTTGCCGCGTCTGAGTTAAGATCTACGATTGGCACTCAACATGCGACCACTCAATCATATGTCGACGTTTGCTCGTGACTGTACCTTAAACTCGCATTTGATTCACCAATGCAAATCCGTTTCACATGCTTTTTCGTGCTTGCATAAACAAGCTTAAATAAGTACCCCACGGCCATGGCATGTGCCTCTAAACGTCCAAAATATAATTCGCAGAACAAACCGTTACGGCGATAATCATAACAAGAATCCCTAATTACCTTACGATTAAAAAATCTCATTTGTAAAATGTAATTAATCTTTGACATCAGGACAAATCCGTCAAACTAATTTAATATAAGGGATACCCGTTTCCTCTATACAAACAAAATAATACAGGCACATTTATAGCGGTTACAGAGGCGAAAGTGTATTGCAATGAAGTATAGAAAAAAGAAACGAGCGGCAGTTTTGATTGATCACCGACTCCGAGCTGTTTTTTGTGTGAAATTAAAAACACGGAGTGGGCATGCGTTGGATTAAAGAGGAATTTCACTTGGCCAGCAAGTAGAGGGATCCTGCCTTTGTTGTCGAAAACAAATTGTGAAATTAATTTATTTTCGTAAGACGCGTTTTTGGACATCGATTTCGCATTACAGGAATTAATGGCCGTTTCCGTTCCGATCGATTTTGATGATGAGTTTGTGAAATCATTAACATACACGGATCTGTCTGTTAGATTAGAACATAATATATTCAATAAACGTATAGTACTCTATATTACTTAGTTTCAAGCTCGAGCGAATAGAAATGAACATTAACAGAGGAACCACAACTGCACCGCAAACGAGTAATTAAAGCATCTATAATATATTAACATTATACATACCAAATTCATGGGAGACTTAGTCAAAATGTTAACAGGAATGGTTGGGGAGATGTGTAACACCCAATACCGCAAAGGTAAAGCGTAATAATAGGAGCTATTCGGAGCTTTATGAACGATCAAAATTGCAAGAGCACGTGTATAAAATACACTTTGCAAAGTAGATTTAAATTTTAATACAAAGCTTTCAGCCGAGGGTCGTAAGTAATGTCTTGGCGTTGGAAAAGTGTGGAGGTGCTTCCGTGGCCATTTTTCAGTACTATTTTACCAACAGTAATTTACGTTTGCAACATTATCAAAATTCATAAGAAAATTAATTGGTTTTACAAATAGAATAGAGATAGGTTCCTATTTGACGTTTCCGTATCTGTACGGAGTTCTAGTGTCATTCAGTAACGGCCTTGGCTTATTTGTTATTTAGAAGGTGGCGTAGTCAAACTGTATCCCCGTGGTCGGTGCGGCGGGCGGTGTGGCGCGGCGGTGGCGAGGCTCGTTACCCCGCGGCGCGGCGTATCCACGCTAAGTGGTCGAGCCCTGTGTCTCAGGTGTCGACTGCGGCCGATTTCACAAGACAATGCTTAATAATTTCATTTCGCCATTACGGCGGCCATCTTTGCGAGTCGCACAGTTAGAGGGCATCGGCGCACCCCTCCACGGCAATTTGCATTGTAACTCGGACCACGTAGAAGGCCCTAACTGCCATACCACCACCTCCTAACTCTTGAATATATAATTTTGTTGCTTTTATTAACAGCAACTTTGCGTGGGAATTGGCGATAGCCTTCCGCGGCGACTGTTTATTGTGGACGATAACTTGCTAGATTTATTTTATAGTTCAGCTTGAGACTTTGTCCTGTGCTGTACATGACTGTACAACCTAAGGGTTGGCGATGGTTACGCGTTGGACGGACGCTTTATACTGCCAATAAAAAGGGTCGATGCTTGGAACCATTAAAATATTTGTTGGCTTTATTTGACAGCAAGCTTGTTGAAATGTTTATTGGGGCCCATCAGTACATTGTTGCAAATTGGACTCTCAATCGTAATTATGTTTTAATAGATTTACGATTCGACAGCATTATAAATCTAGAGATTTTATGAAAGTATGTGTTCCATGAAACTGAAATGTTATATCAAACGTAGTAGAAATAAATGGTAGTAATCAGACAAACGGTGTCGGTGTAGTAGATGTAACCATAATTGCTTTCCCGACTGGGGACTTAATGTAAAAGTTGGGCGACTGTAACAGACTTAAAAAGTTTGTTTCCGTGCCTATAAATTAATGTGTTTGCATGTCTGCGTTGGCCTTTAAAATCATTTAGAAGTTGGTCTGCTTGAGTTTCTGTGGTTGAATCTACATTAATTGTTATGTATCTTTGTGTTTTAAGATCTTAAGAAACTCTTAATTAAATTCCGTATTTCCTGTAGCTGACGCAAGTACCTATATACCTTTAATTGTCATTTAATTTTGCTTGCATCTGAATTACATTTTACATAACCACCAACTAATCACAATAATATCTACGTAATATTTATTCTCCCTCGTAAGTAAGCTTAAGCTAAGATCCCATTGTTGAGGAGATAGTGTGGCAATGCAGTCACCCAGGCCACAGGAAGCTCAGAAATATTGGGCCCCCGTGCGAAATAAATTCTCTCTAATTCTAATGGCGACTTTTAGGGGAATCCATAATTCCATTTCGTGTTTTCAACTCTTTAGGGGGTCGGAATATAGACATTAATGGCTTGTGAAAGGTTCCTTACGAGGAAACTTTTTGGAAGTATTGTTTCTTTGCTTTCAACTGACATAAACGCTGTTTTTATGGGTCAGACCGTTTAATTTATTCGTACTTTTAATGGGCCTCTGATAAAATGTAAAGATTTGGTTTTTAAAGTTTGTTTTAATATTAAATTTATGTGCGATTATAATAATAATATTTCACAACTTTCACACGACGATATCTAGACCTAAACTAAGCAGAGCTTGTGCTATGAGTACTAGACAACGGATAAACATTCTTATATATTTCTAAATACATAAATATTATAGTCCAAATTATTTAAAGAAGAAAGTTAAAAATACCTAAAAAGAGAAAAATATTTCTTGTTATTAAAACCTCTTTAGCACTCGGTTATGAACAAAAAAAAAACAATCTTAACTAGTAACTAGATCGCCACTGAAGCGTCATTGGAATGTGACCACAAAGAATTGAATAAAACGGACATTTCTTCACAAAAATGTGAATCGAACTTGACTATTTTGAACCGAGACCAATCGCTTAGTGACACAACCGCAGTCACTCGTAGAATCACTGCTATGGGAAAATTAAAAAAAGTGGGATTGTTTAATAGATTTCTAAACACTTGTTAATGAAAGATGAGCGTCAATTTAATGTCGCAGCGATTAAAGTTTGTTTCAACCTTCGGATGGTTCATCAAAATTTTAAGTTTCATTTTACCAACAGTAGTAGTTGTCTCTGTCTAGTTAATTTCATTAGTGACCTAATTTTAGAGTTTAATTGAAATTTTCAATTCGGCCATTTGAATATAAGTGTAGAAAGTTTGTCATTGCGATCGAGGTGGATTCGCCCAAGCCGTAAGTGAGGGTGTTATGGAGCCGAGTGTTGCAGTGATAAATTTCCACGTGTATCAAACAAAGTTTTTCAATACACTTATCTATACTAATATAATAAAGAGGTAAAGTTAGTTTTTTTTGTTTGTAGGAGGTAATCTCTGAAAGTACTGGTCCGATTGCAAATTTTTTTTCACCGACAGAAAGCTGCTTTATTTCTGAGTGACATAGGCTATTTTTATGTACGCGGGTGAAGCTATGGGCAAAAGCTAGTGAAGAAATAAATAAAAAGGGCTTGACGCGCGACTTGTGGGGGTCACTTAGCACACAGCCTGATACGATAAATAAAATTAATTGCAGCGGAGGGTTAGCTTGTGCACTTTTCCGCACTAGTGTGAAAAATAGTAAATTGCATGCCTAAAAGTGGTAGGGATAAGAGCGAATTTTCGAATTGGAGGTGTATTGACAACAAATCCCATAAAGTTAGCGGTCGAAAAGACTCTTTTTCTACGCAGATTTAGCACGTCCAAACCGTTCCAAATTTAAAAATTAAAACCAAAAACAAAACACTGCCTTTCAGAATGAACGTACAGTCGCGTACACTCCCATTCAAGCTTCAAACAAAAGAACAGCCATTAAAAGTTTCAAATTTCGAATGTAGTGAAGTGGAACAGTGTGACGAACATGTCGAGCGTTTCACCAGCTAAGACAGGCGCCATCAATCGTACTGCTATCGATTCAGACGCGCGCCGCGATGAATTATCGAATCTATTAACTGGCGAGATTACCGGATTCCATCGAGAGAAAGACTGTGGAATGACTAGAGTGGTTACTGGTCATGTCATCTTGAAAATGGAATAGGAAAAAAATACAAATGAGTCACTTAAGGGAACTAACTGTAGTAGATTAGCGAAGTTAACATACTTGTCATGTTTTTTTTTATCTTTCAGGGGACCAAAGGCCTGGCCCATTCTTTTCATTTAGGTATTTCGGTGGGATGTTTTCACATAGGTACTTTTGTAAGGAAGTAGCTATCAGCAAAAATGACACCACCGATTAAAATCGTCTTACTTCAAACATCTTGCTTGACAAAGTCTATTTTCGTATATTTTATGACATCATAACCCGCGATATCTATGAATCAAGTCTACACGTTGTAAGTTCTACGCTCAGCGGCTCGAAGCAGACGATTTGTACTAATTATAACGCGCGAACGACTCGCGACGCGATTAGCTTTCCACTGCCGATGCGAAACCACTACCGACACTTAGATAAGCGCAGCCTGGTGGTGATATATGTATGTGTAGTGCTAAACTATGTGCAAAGAAAAAAACTGTTTAATTAATTGGCGGAAAGATTAATTTAGCATGTTTTTAATGACTTCCTGTCATAAGACTTAATGTCTTGAGAAAAAATTAGTAATTTTTTTACTAAGTTGTTCTGCCCCACTTCTGGGCAAAAGCCTCTTTCTACGCCTTGTATGTTTCACGGGCCCGCTACATCTTTCCAGTTCTGGCAGAATCTGTTGTTGACATGTTCGTCCCGCTATCTCCTTCATGGTCTGCCGCGACCCCGTCTTACTGTCTCGAGGCACCAATCTTGTACTACTTTGGTCCGTCAGACATGTCCTACCAGTCTTGCTTACCTAAGTTGGGTAGCCTTTTGAGTCACATCAGCTTTTTTGGTTTTTCCACGAGAACGTCACCGAAGTCATTTTTGTCAAAATTTCGACCTAAACTACAAAAAGCAAATAGGCTAGTTGCCGTAAAAAATTAATCCGTCCTTTTGATTATTCAAAAAAAGGGTCAGTTTTTTTTAATTGTAAATTAAACCAAAAATGACAAAGATATAGCCCATTATAGGTACGTGTATCACACCGTGCTGCATTTTTTCGCACGGGGTGACGTCACACGTAACTTTAATGGGCTGTATCTTTGGTAGTTTTTGTTTAAACGAAAAATAAAAAAATACGTGTCCAATATTTTTTGTAATCTAAAATATGGACTAAATAAAATGTTATTATTATGACCCTGGTGCAGCCACGGCATATAGCCACAATATAGCTATATAGTTATTATTATTATATATTATATTATTATAGCGTACCAATTTATGAATCATCATTCATACTGCTTTCCGTGACAAAAATGCAGTGAAAAACAATACAAGCGTACTACTTACGTGTCGGTATGAACACGTGCACCATTTTATGTGTGTAACCTAACACGTGCTGGAACAAAAGCTGATGACAGTGAACAAGTGTCAATATCCTTGATGGAGCAACAGGAGCATAAGATGCCCGTATGTCGTCGGCTTGCACTTCATTCATTCATCGCACATAATGGCACTTTACGTACTGTGTGGGAATGTGGAATAGTATTCAAGTCACATAGTTGAGTAGGTACTATCAATGAAACGGTCATCCAATTATTCGCAACAGTCCAGTAAATCAGACTGTCTCAGCACCATCGCTACCAAATTAACAACAAAAATTAATTACAGAAAAAAACGCGGCTACCGTGCAGTCCTACAACCAACGCGCACTAAATATACCGTTACTAATTACACACCAAAAAACTGTTGGAATTGAATTCAAACATTTGTCTCTTAACGAATCGTGTCGCGGCGGCTTGTACTCAAAGCGGCGTGATTCGGCAATTCCGTTCCAATTTCAAATGCTCGCTGCCCATTCGTTCCTTCGGCTACGCCTACCTAATAAATTAGATGCCTCGCGTAGCACACCGCATAGTTACAAACTAATGAAATCCCGAAAAGATCTCAACCCATTTTCTTAACAACTTTTCCGAAAGAGCAACCGCCTTCAAAGATTTTACCCGGAGAAATAATTCCGCTAATAACGCTCAGCGCTCACGCGAGTATGTTATGCAACCATAGGAATTTCATTAGATACACACGCGTCTGTTTGTTAAGGAGCTTTCCATTGCTAAAAGTTTCTTGAGGCGGGTATAATTCCTTTGTTTGTTGTTGGGGTGGCACGCCCGCCTCTCCCACTACGTTTTCTAAGTCATCGGGTCCAATTATGCCCCTTTGTAGGTTTTGATATGTAAATTCGCGATTTTATTAAACAAACCGTGATGCCATTCGGGGGCAGCGAGCCGGATTAATAGCTTCTTCAGATTTGTGTAATCGCTTTCTCTTAAGACAACAGAGGTGAATCTCAAGGGAGCTATTCACTTTTGTGTTTCATCTCGGCGAGGTGGGCATTTGTTTGATGTTACTGCTTCCAATGTAGATTTCCGGGTCAGACATCTACATCGACAGCGGCAGACATCCCTAGTTCTAAAAATAACTCGTATCGCACTGCCGGCAATCGGCACAGACGCATTGACAATAATGTCGTTGACATAATCGATATATGAGAGCATCGCGCGATTTCGATTGCCAATAAAACCGATTCGCTTGACTCGTCACAGGATATAACAACATATTAATCTGCACATGGAAACATAAAACGAGCGTTATGGCCGAAACTACCCATTCGGTTTAAGCTTAATTTTTACCCCAGCACTATTAATAATTTACACGGGATAACGCCAACGTTTGCGCCATATTACAACGCATAAATTAATAATGTCGCTCGCTTGTTTAACTGCGAATCAGATGAGTTTTATTGACAATTTTGTTGGGAAAGAGCAATTTGTGGGATGACCAGGCAGTGCCGCCAAGTGGTCACCAAATAGGGGAACGTTGGGCTCCGTACGTGTGCTATTGGCTAGCAATTGTCATTTATAGTTACTGTAATTGCGATAGTGGCGGCGAGCTTATCGATAATATGGAAAGGGTTGCGCGACCAAATTCAACAAAAAAAAAATATAGGTATATATTTTATTCAGACTCACAGTTATCGCTAGAAGAATACAAATACACAGTGTTAGTACCTTGTCCGAGGACTTTAAAGCTATTAAAGCGACTACAAAGCTCACCCTAATCTTAAACATCTAGGCTTTAAAACCGTCTTCCTTGTAGATGTTCGACAAAAGTTTACAAAATCATTATTTCATATTAGAATCCAATCTGTCAAACGACTCGATACATCGATACGATTGACATTCAGTAATGTTACCTGCACTAATAATATTAACGAGGCTCTCTCCACAGTGGAGAGCAGAGTGCGGGCGCTAGATGCAAATGTTTCCATCGCATTCACTGTAACTCAATCCTCGCACGAATGTACACAATTGCATTTGGGGTTGCATTGAGAAGCTGACACACGGTCGCTATTATTGTGCAAACAGGGGCTTCCGCTCATGTGGACCGGCCCTTATCGAACTGTCGTGTGAATGACTGATACAGCGGATGATTATGAAACAGCTTGATGATTTTATTGATTTTCTCTTTCAATTATTTAAATTGATGCTCGTGTTTCGTTGGTTTTAATTGAACTGTAACTTAATTGCATTACGGAATGCGGTATTTTAATTCAACTTTGGCTTGCCTTTTGGTTGGGTTTAGTGAATGTATTTTATTTTCTGAGTTGTTGGGTCTTTCGTTATTTTAATTGGCATGTTATTTGTACTTGTCTGCACGATTATTAGTTGTTAATGTAGTTGTGTGGGTGGGTGGTTGTCGCCTCGAATTAACACGAGCTTTTGTTATCATTCAATTTGATTCTGCCGCCGGCTGTTTTATTATTTTAATGAGCACCAATTTTCAGGGATAATTGAATGGACGTCGCGTAGGTTCGATTATTATTTCATTCGATACGGTAGTTGCAGGTACCTGATATAGTGGGTATGCTGATTTATTGTATTGTAGGTTTGATGAGATCGAAAACAAAACTATAAATTAATTAAATTACCTACAAAAGTACTTGATACATGCTGTGCCCTAAGATACAAATAACGAACTATAAATTTTACTCATTTCGATTAAAAAGTATTTAAACTAGTTTGCTTAGATATATAAATCATGTATAATATAACTATAAGAAAATTCTAAATATAAACTCAAAATAATCTTAGCAAACCTGCTAGGGCTGTGGGTTTATTCGAAAGGTAACTCTTTCTAAGGCAACCGAGAAACGAAAAGGGACAACTAAACGAACACAGGTGGGCTTTAGTCACTCCCTCTCGCGGTTGTGTTGTTTAACTAACGAGTTCCTATGGCCACTTTCCAGTTTCATTATCAGATCAGCTCTATGTCATAATGGTTTTGCATTGTCATCTGATTTACGCATGCAAGAAAAATTTCAGCTCAATCGGTAACCGAGAAGTGGATCAAATTTAATTTGCAAGATTTGATTTGTGACATGCAAACATCGGGACAGGTGAAACTAAATCAAAGCTTGTAAAAAGTTTTCTTATTAATGATAGGTGACGTTTGCTAAGTCAACACGTCCTAAGTGTCCTAACATCGTGACCACAAAATAGATAGGTACAGAAGTCAATCTACATACAAAGCGCGCTCGAGCAACGCACACAAAGACACCGCTCACGGACACGATGTCTCGGTCGCGTCTCGGATCACTCGTCGAACAATTCCGGCTCAAACGCTCATTAGTGTGCGTCCACCGAGCGTAGGTATAAAAAGTGAAGTACAGACATGAGATTGTCTTCTGTACCTATCTATTTTGTGTCGTGACCCACACCAACTGTATAACTACCCTCCATCACAATTTCAATGATAACACCTACCTAATATTACTCGATACAGAGGCCTTACCATGATGAGTTAAAATGTCAGGCGTGCGAGCGAGAAAGAGGGATGGATGACCTTATTTTTAGTATATGCGAAAACTGAATATAATTTGTTCAGAATCAGTAACTGAATCGATTTCAATAATTTTTAACACCGTGTTATATTTTTTCCTAAAAATATTTAAAAGAGGTCACAAGTTGGACACCGCTGTCACTAAGTACAACACAAGTCATAGTGGGAATTAGGCGCTAGCGCACAGCTGGGTGCGGGACCAAAATAAACCCTCAGTCGCCCGGGTGGCCCGGTGACCATGTATTTGTGCGGAAAAACAGGTGACATAACAAGCTTGTAACTTTGTGATCTTTCATGATACAGTTATTAAATTTTGTTCATAGATTTTTTACACAAAATACTAGATACGTGTTTCGGATTTCGCCTATACTAAAACTAATGTTGTATAGCTTTAACCCTTTAACAGTTCAGTGTAGGTCGTCAAATGGATCGCGCTAAGAGCTTATGGTAGGGGAGCACAGCTCAGTCGCCCTCTCATAAACAACCTAGGACAATTGCAGAGTACATTATACGTGTACCATATCCAACGGTTAGTTTTACCTAACTATAGTTAAAGTTGACTTAGTGCCGGCAGTTTAATTAAAGGGGTGCGTTTTGATTTGTAGTAGCAATATGAAAGAGTGCGTCCCATAATGTGATTGTAAATAGTGATTTTGTTTGTCACGAAGGGAGGTTTATTTGCATAGTTTTGCGCCTACTTGCCTAGGTTTGTTTTTAAATTAGAGTTAATTAACGAGTTATGTTTGTTTTTGATGGTTCTGTAGATTCCGCTGTTGTAGCAATCGTGGCTTATAAAAACTGTAAATTAGGTTTTCAAAACTTTCCCAGTATTGTAGGGTTAGGGCTAGAAAATTGTTAGTTTCTGATTTCTGATAAGACTTTACGTTTTATATAAACAAATACCATATGTATTTGTTTATATAAAACGTAAAGTCCTGACTTACTGACTTGTAACGCTCAGCCTAAACTTTTGGCCCTCGTAAGTGAAGGGGCAAGAGTGGGATTTTACTTAATAAAAGTCTAACAACCCCTCCTGCTCCACCCAAGGCCGTGAGATGTCATTGGATGATTTTTTCCACCTAAAAAAATCCTTGGACCTACAACGCTGAAATGTCGCACCCCGTTCGAAAAAATGCAGGACGGCGTGACGTTACACGTAACTTTAATGGGGTATATCTTTGTAATTTATGGTTTAATCGAAAAAAAAAGTACGTGTCCCTTATTTTTGAATAATCTAAAAGACGGACTTATTACATTTTTTACGGCAACTAGCCTATTATACTAATGTCCCGCTTTGGCTTCGTACGGCAACAAAGATATAGATATCAAATTTTCGGTAGGATGTTTAGTAATAGTTAGCAGTTAAACAGATTGACACGGAAAGCGACTTTGTTTTTCAGTATCTCATTGTACTGAAAAAGAAAGTCCTCATAATGTTAACAGCTGGGACTCAGGACGGGAGAGGTCCAGGACAGAAATCACAATATCTCTGATTTTTTTATTTTAGGACATGCCGGTTTCGTCACGATGTTTTCCTTCACCGTTTTGAGAGTAGTGGTGATGAAATAAATTACATAAAGTAATGCACTTTGCTGGGTTTGAACCCGCGACTTAAGTCGTGGCAGTTTATACCGGGCCACCACAGCTCCTTTTGTTTTATACTCTATACTATACCTACATATAGGTACATTTTTGGTTCCAACAATCTATACATCTATACATATAAATAAAATTGGAGTGTCTGTTTGAAATATTGAAATAACTGCTTTTTACTTTAACTACATGCATATATATACGGTACATACACCAAAATAACATTTTTACAATTTTCGTTTGTCTGTCTGTTTGTCCGGGCTAATCTCTGAAATGGCTGGACCGATTTTAATGGGACTTTTTGTAATAAGGAGTAATATAGGCTACTTTTGTTCTAGAAAAAATAAATTCAAAATCCTGTAGTCCACGCTAACGAAGTCGCGGGCACAGCTAGTATCTAATAATATTCCACAACTATCACATAACGCCGGGACCCAGCCGGGTTGAAGCCTACTGGGGCCAGGGTTATCCGAAAGGGCGCTCGAGCCCCGGTATGAAGGCTAGAAGGAACGGGGTGGGTCTTTTAGTCAGTAAGAGTCTGACACTATCTCCCGCTCCGCACAAGGGCGGGGGATGTCAATGCATGATTTTTTCCCACCATAAAAAAAAGCTGGTTTGTAAATAAATCTTAAAGGGCTCTATCATCCTATCTCACAATGACAAAATCGTTATACAGAACAGTGATATCTATTACCCAACACAAACTAAGTACACAATGTGCAACCACGCCAGTCCGTGGGCAGTGCGACCACAGAACCGCGGCACGCGACCAATGAGGGGCTCTCAAATTACGTATTAACGTATCTTTGGACAATTAGCACCCATTCCTCGCTAACGATCACTCGAACAATGCTGAATGGACTGCACAATAGGATAATCATGTCTCGACCGTAATTATGTCATCCGGTCGTGATTTGGCTAATTGGTTTAATAAGATTTTGGAATGGATATTGGGATGTCACTGGTAAATAATGTTGATTAAAGTTTTGGGATTGATAAATTAAAATATCCACCACCTCATTTGAACACTACTTATTGTATGAAATCGATTCTCAATTGTTTTTAAAATATCATTTCAAAATATATCTTGATTTACAGTTGCCATCACGGATCTTGAACACTTGCGCAGAAGTCAAATATTAGGTCTCTTTAGTGGTGCCAAGTGCGACGCGGGGGTGGGTAGTGTTAGTGATTGGCTGGCCGCGCTATCTTGTCATAGACGTCACTCCTCATTCGTTCACTGCGTTGCTGCATGTATCTAACAACGAAGACGATTGGCTCACCAATGTATGGAAAGCGCAAAGCGATCCCCACTCTGACGCCGAGCGTTCAAGATCCGTGATGGCAACTGTATATTATCGAATTTTGAAGTATTTTGATAATAAGAACAACCCTTTTTTGAAAAAACGTCTTAAGCTATTTGGCCTATTAGAAAAGTACCTATGGCCATATTATTATATGATATGACATTTCTTTAACGCAATTTTTGATGGGAAAATCATCCAATGGCATCCAGTGGCTAAAAACCCACTCCTGCCCCCCTAGCCAAGTTACAAACGTTTCGCTTGCGTTGAACGCTTCGAGTTGACTTTGCCGCCAAATCTTTTGTTCTGACCACGTGACTGAGCGTTGAGATGACGTCATTCCCGTACATTTGAAGCTTTGCTAGCTACTGGCGTTAACTATTGCATATTTGCAACATGGCTAGGGGTACTGTTCTTTCGTAGCCTTTCGTATAGGGGTAGAATATTCCTTTCCGAAATGGATCCTTGGCCCCAGAAGGCTGTCATTTACGACGTTCTTCCTAAGAAAGTTCGATATGACCATGATCGTGGTGTTTAGTAGTTCCCTTGGTCATTGCAAAGTTTACCTGGGCAGTCATGTGCTTAGCTGATCATAGTTTAAATGTTTTACGAAAGGGTCTTAATCATATACTTAGATATTTCAATGTAGCTACAATATTTATACATACTGACTAGGAGTACTATGTCTATGAGACTGTATAACATTACTAGATACGCTTTTTACCACCAGAACCTTTACATTGTGAACACGCTTCGTTTTATGTTTTGTTAAAATATCGACAATTACACCCTATTAAAGCCTTTCAGTACTAATTAACACTACAAAGGCCAATTATTTCGTTACAGAAATAATAAGTTCATTAGTTGTGTACTTGTCAGTAATTCGATTTTTGCACGAGACGTGCGTATTTTAATTGCCTACGTATTGTATAGTTATGAAGAAAAGTGGAGGACCAAGATAAATCAATTTTCTTTTAGAATATAAATTACTAGCTTTTTCCCGCGGCTACGCCCGCGTACTTAAAATATAGGCGATACTAGCTAGGTACTAATTAGGTACTTAAGAAATCGGGATAAAAGGTAGTGCGTGCCGAATTTCATCCAAATCCGTTCAGCCGTTTTTGCGTGATTAAGTAACAAACATCCACACTTTCACATTTATAATATTAGTTAGGATCACTCAGGACTAAGGCAGCTTAAAAAATGTAGCTGTAATCTTTGAAGTCATCAGAGAATTGTCAGAGATTACCTCCAGAAAACAAACTTTACATCTTTGTAATACTAATGCAGACAATATAATTTACAAACTCTGTATTTATTAAAAGTTCGGAAAAAGAAAAAAATACAAGTATAGTTGTATTTTTTTAAAATAGTTCCAGGTATACCTACTGCACCTGGAACTATGGTGAACATCTGCACGTCAGTGGTAACAAAACCAGCATAATGTGATCTTGCATTCTGTTGAAACTTCGTATAATGCCAGGGCTGCTTAAGATAGGGCACGTCATAGTCCCCCATTTGAGGAGAGAGAAGCGCAACAGTGGCCTCACTTTTCGCTTGACGTCCCGTTTCTTATTGGGCGAGAAGAAACGTCTGAGTGTTACCATTGTACGGACTGCCACGCGGTCCGTAGAATACGGTAGAGGTCCACCCAGCTTGGGCGGTGCACCACCGTATCATCATGAAGACGATAAGTGATGGTGGCCTCTCGCACCCGAGTATGGTCCAGTCCATGATATGGAATGGTACTCAATGGTAAGCAGTCACTTTTTTGTCCGAAGCAGTAAAGCGAAAAAGCTGCAGGAAAGCGCGAAGGAGAGGCAATCCTCACGCTGCAGCTGTTGCAGGATACTTCGGGTATCGAGAGCCGCATGGCGATTCCTGGCCACCGTATAATATTTGATAATTTCCCAATCCAAGAAACCAGAGCTACTCAAGGTAAAAGTGTTATTAATTAAATAATGTTATATGCCGTAAGGCAAAATGTATCGGGACTTAAATTAACACCATATTATTATCTGTTACCTACATTATTGGCAAATAAATAATTTATATTTCTACATGCTATCAACTGTACTTATTTTCCCTTACTATTACATAAACATTTAAAGTTAATAGAATTAAATGGACTCAATGACACGCATTCAGTCATTGGAATTGGCACCCTACATCATGAAAAAAGTGCCGGTGATAATGAGACTTAATAGAATTGCCTGCATTTATTCATTTCATTATGAAATAGCACTCATAGCCACTCCCAAATACGGTAGCGTATCGCCTGGTGCAAATTTCTTAATTATATTGTCGCACATGACAGATAAATGGTGTTTATTAATTTAATAAATAATGTAGGTATGGCTCTAAAAATTATGGTTTACTAGCTTTTGGCCTCGGTTTCACTCGCAGGGTAAAGATATTACTTCATGCAATGACAAAAAGTAGGTATTCATCTTATGCGTTATCATGGACGATGACATAGTCTACCGGACTTATTAAAATTAGATCCAAATCTAAAGAGCCGTATTCGAATTTCATATTATTTAAATACAAGAATAGCACAATAAGTAGGATTCGAAAGAAAAGTAAAATTCCAAAAGACAGACAGGTTTAAATCGTGCCATTTTTTAAAAAGCAGTTAAGTTTGAACTATATGGAGTGAGAGGTTAAATTTTGACAGCTCTCTTCGCGTGACCGGCCAGCTTAATATTATGTGTTTTTTTACTCCCATACTCGGTTTCGAGCAAATTGATTACGTCTATTAACTTGTTCCTCAAAGTGACAGCCCTAACTATTAAAGATGGCCGCGCTTTTACTCTATTTTTAAATTTCGAATCCCGTTAATAGGTTTGTCAGTTGTTTAAATCGATATTTTTGATTGTGATGATACTTTTCATTTGTTTTGTTGCTTTAACAAAATATATTGGTTACCTAATGATATTTTTCTTTTGCGAGTTTCATTTGAGCTTTTTATACACTCCACGCATTCTTCAAGATCTTTAGTTGCTGATTTATGTCTTCGTATATTTTTTCCACGTTCATAAGAATCTTTTTTCCGCAATAATTAATTTCAGATTTCCAATTTATGAAATATTCAACTTTCTATTCACAGCGGCAAACAAAAGAACTTGAGTTAGTCCGAGTCACGACTTTAAATCTTTGTTTAAATACCCTATTGTAACGTAAGCAGAGGGCCGTTCCTAAGATTCGTTTAATTTGTCATATTTGTGTTAGATAAGCTGCGAGATGGGAACGGAAGTCGGTAGGTAGCTGGACTAGATGACACACGTCAACAGATAAACCGCTCTATGACTATTGAAAATACAGAAGCACTTAGGGTTGCGTGAAGTTTTCAACTTTTGAACGTCTGATAGTACTTTGAAATGAACAATTTAAAAAAATAAGTTGTTAGAATTTATGAAGGTAAGTAATGTGGGGAATTAAAATTATTTTTTAAATATAAAGCTTACAATAGATACACACAAGTAGAGCAAATAAACTACAATAACGTATTAAAAAAATTCATTGATATGTTTTTATGACGATTGTTCTTGACCGAGTAGGTACCTGACACTTCTTTTTAATATAAAACAAACAAACCGTGGAACGGCTTCTTTATAAATATTTGAGAGTTTCTGTTAGCATCTAGCACGAATGACACATAACACACTGTTTTAACCTTTCGAATGTCTTAAGTTACACTGTCCGACATAAGGTAATTGTCTTTCTATTGTGTCTCTAATTACGACATTCAAAGAGTTAATAAGTTACACGTTCTGCAGCGTAAGTGGCAGATTCGCCAGAACCTGATCTCATTGAAAAAATGCACTAATTGATATTTGCCATCCCTATAAAAATATGTCGTTGACAGGTGTAATAGGTATGTAAGCGATGTTACATCGTATGTTTTATCCAACTCCTAATGACGTAACTTTTTAAGTCTAAATTCATTTATTTTGATCTAAATATTTAGTCGGTATCCATTTTGTTAATATTTGATTTAAGTATGATTATTCCTTTTTCGTCAACTTTATGAGCCCCTTGAAAAAGTGGTCTGACAATTTTTATATCCAAATTCTGATAAAATAAAAAAAGACGGGTTGCACTCCGGGAGTGCCGGCAGAAGTGAAAACTTGATTATTAACGTTGAGCATGTTTGATATTTTGGAATGGTTAGGGAATAATTTTGCACCAATTGCTTTATCAGTATAAAAGTACTATCATTTATGTGGTAGAATACAATATTCATTTATTGCGCTATCGTACACAAACATGACAATTTATATTACATTAAAAATTTAACACTTTAAAACTATTACAATTATTTTACATTAAAAAGTTTATCTCTCCGAAAAATCAACGTCGCCCATTGACTTATATTCTAGTGATAGACAGGTCCTTTCATAGAAAAGATTTGTCAAAATATTGAAAAGTTAAAACGAAAATCTGCTGCAGCGCTACATTGGCATTATGTCGTCTAACAGAACTATTAAAATATAAAGCGCTGATAGCTTTTAGAGGATAATTTTTTCACGACCAAAACGTCTTAAGCGCCATGAATTTCGAAGTACTTACGCGTTTAGTTCAACATAGTGTAATGACATGTTATCCATATAGATGTTTATACCGCAGAAGTGACATAGTTTTTGCCTACAATACTTCACATTACAATAAAACTCTATTTAAAAATTTTACCAATAGTCCACGTTAGTGTAAATTCAGAAAAATACGTCTAATAATTAGTGAATTCAAAATCGTGTAAAATAATGAAACCATTGAACCACCAGAAAATGATGGTCAGGACTGCGCTGCTAATATTTAGTAACAAAACAAACAACAACTATAACTATAGCGTAATCAGCTTTTTAATGTTCCCACTGCTGGGACTCAAGCCTTCTCTCTAGGAGAGGGAATGGGCCGTAAACCACCACGCTGGCCCAGTGCAAAATCAAAATCAAAATCAAAGCAACTTTTGAATAGTCAAATGTCGGTCAGTCCAAGAAAAGTGAAGGTAAAGTGCGGGTTGGTGAATGTCGCATGTCTTTGAAATATGCTGGTTTTCTTATGATGTTTTCCTTCACCTTTTTGAGAGCAATGGGGATGAAATAAATTACATAAAAAAAAATCTAAAACTTTTTTTTAAATCTATTTTCAACTTTATTTTTCGGGGCGAATCAAAAATTGATTCGGAGTCAGAAATTTGCACTTGGTTTAATGATGTAGGGGAAAGCTATAAATGTTTTAAAGGCACATTCTGAAGGAATAGCATTACTGCAAGGAATAACCGACTCATTAGAAAACGTTTTCCAGCTTTAGTATCATCAGTTTAAAAGTGTGAAGAGCAGATAAAAGGATATTTTGTAGGAAGCCACGTGTTGTCACGTCTATCCTCTTAAGATATTTTATCAATTTTTCTCTTTTCGGCTGACCAGAGTGAACAAACTTGAAATAATTATAATTATAGTTTATGAAGGACGAAATCTCAATAACAGTAATGATCACTTAGTGATGTATCACTTATATTACACATATGACTACAAATTCAACTGAACCTGAGTTTTTACAGTATCGCAAAACAGACGTATTCATATTTATTGAATTTGACGGAATTCATTGGTACCTATTATTTATACAAAAAAGAAAAAAATATTAAACAGAATATTTAAAAAAAAAAAAACAAACGGAATAAAACATCATGCAAATTCGTGTTCACTAAATCAGTTGCAGGTAAAAAACCCGGTTTTTGTGGGATGGAACATCTGCATGTTTTAGTCTATGATTGTAAAATGGAAAATCTTTTAAATAAAATAATATAATTTCTAACATACTATTACGAAATTTGAAGCAATTAAATTGCTTGAATAATCAATTATTTTATTTTCATGACTACTGAATTATTATTTACGTCCCAAATTCACTTTCTTTTGAATTTATAAGCTCCGCTCTCAACTGTATGAACGTCAAAATTGCACTAAAGTCATCAATGTCAATTTGCCTAGAATTCAGTGCAAAGGATTCGTTTGAAGTGAGTGTTCAGCACGCCCTATCTAGTACTTAGATATCGATGACGTCGCCGTCTTACGCTTTTTCGATCAGGGTCACGTGTCCTGACGCGAGTTTAAGATTTTATACCCACCCAAAAGTGCTCAACGCCGCTAAAGAAGTTTTCACTTCAAAAAAAATGCAGCTTAAAAACTATTGACATTTGACTGACCGATATAGCTATCGTGTTTATGATTCCCAAAGGAGGTGAATAATATATGGTACGTCCCCAATACGCCAATAGCGGTATTAGGTTTCAATATCCAATTCGTTTTATTGGGCACGATTTTGATTTGTAGCAAATAATTTTAAATATTTTTTTTTATGTACTTAGATAATAATTTACAATAAAAAAAATACTTAATCAACTACAATTACAGTAAAACTGCACTGGACCCGCGTGGTAGATTACGGTCCATACCTTCTTCTAGAGAGGATGCCTGTGTCCCAGCGGTGGGAACATTAAAAAGGCTGATGATGATGATTATGACAGTATAACTAATTAATAAAAACCCTAAACTAAAATTACCCAAAAAAACGCACTACAATTTGGCGTCAAAAAACTCCTCCACATCGTTGTAGATTGGTAATGTAGACTGGCGGTATTGCCATGCTGTATGGCAATTCTTATCCTCTGTCCTTGGGTCACGCGGGTCACATATCCGAGACAGTAAATCGATAGGTATCCGAGAGTTTCAACCCCAAATGGTTCGAAATTATAACTTCCAACAAGGTTAAATACATTTAAAAGAACTTAGTTGTACCTAATAAAAATTTAAATAACTACCTACAAAAGGACCATAAAATAGAGAAAAAAATAGTGTTTCATGATATAAGATGTAAAGCAGAACTCACAGAGGCGCCACGAAGTTGATAAAAAACTATACCTTCGAAATGACCAATCAATCTATAAGTTAGAATCAAACGAACCAATCATATCCCGGATGTAGAACACAATACAATGATTCCCACATGCTTCTGACAAAACAAAACACGGTTTAAACATCGTCTAAACGCTGAAATAACAAACCGATTACGCCATGATCAGTGTACAATATGGTCCAAGTTATAAACTTCCACGGTAAACTAACCCTTTCGATAAACTACCTTCCTATTCTTATCCCTCCGTCGTGTAAACATATCGAAAGTTATTTAGTAATGCTTCACATTCCATGGGATATTATTCTCAGTATGTCAAACATTTTTATACAAAACACGTGTAGTCGCCACCGTTTATCACTTGGAGAACAACGTGGAAACAGTAGCGGGTAGTCTCACTCAGCGATCCAATATTTAATAGTTTTATGATGTATTATCAAAACAAATCTCATCGAGTTACTATGAAGCACTGCGGTACGTTTCGGCTGCAATTCGACGATTAACCAAACGATCTTGATATTTTGTTTTTTTTTTTTATATTCTGGTAATTTCTCCTGTATCGCGAGTGCTTGCACAAACTTAAATTCACATACACAAGACCCGGAACAAGTATCTGATCATAAAGACCATACAAATATTTGTTCCATACGGAAATCGAACCCGCGATACACAGCGCTCAACCACTGCACCGTGCCGTCATGTTTCTTTGTTTTTTGATTGTTATGATTTTGATGAAGTTACATTTAGAAGTTAAAGAATTTTGGATACGTTTTTATTTATATTTTTCTCATGAACTGGTAAACCTGTCCAGCTAAAGTAGGCTAATTATCTTCAAGATAATTAATTACAAAAGATCAGCTTCACGTGACATTCAGAAACGTTTTGTCATTTCTACGGGCAACAACCGATGAAATGTTAACAACGTCATAAAAATTAATTGAAAGCAAGTACATGCAAGTGAATTTGGACGGTAGACACAATGTTCGGCCTGAGTAATACGTACATTACAGTAGTTAATTGGCATAATGGTCTATGGTTATAGCTTGCGAGTTCCATTATAATTGGGTTTCCTCTTGTCTGCGTCCGTAGATAAATAATGCTAATATTAGTGGAAACGGATGGGTTACATTCAACAATAATTCAATAATGACTCCGTGCTTAGAACGCACTAAAGGGCACGCTAGATGAACTGCCTCGCAGAAAATAAATTAAAGATCATTCGAGTACACGGCTTGATCTTTGATGTTGTGTGAAGATAATGCCACCCTCCGACTTGTAGAACGTTCAGAATTCATAAATGATGTGCGCAAAAAATTAAAAATATCAATTATTAAAGTATTTTTTATTAATATAGATATAAGGTCTTTTAAACTTCTTGTGTTTTATTGGCGACTCAATGATAGGTAGGTGCTGTGTAAAGTCACTGTGCAAAAATATAATAACTTAACCGGTATCAATGTAGTGTATACGTTTGGCATTTAATGAAATGTTGGGCCGACGACGCGACGCCGACATTATTCACGGATACTAATTGTATTTCTTTATACAGAATATAACAAATGCAATTAGCGAAGGCATTACTACCGTGCCGAAGGGTTACTGTAATTTTTTCAAGTTTTTTACATCCATTGATTGGCGATGATCAAACGATAAAGTTAAACCATCAATAGCTTCTCATTTAATATGCACTGTCTCGTAAAACATGATAATTGCTTATACAAAGTAGTTTCACTCCAACCTTCCTAATTAGTTCACAACAAACTCATTTGAAGTAGTGTTGCATTTTAATCGGTAAAATAATACCGTAAAGTATCAAGACTGTTAACTAGTCGAACAAAAATAGACAGAAGCGGTCGATACAAAAGGACTTAACATATTTTTTCATCATATTTTATTATGAACTTCTGTTCAACATCCAGATGTTTGAGTCTGATCAAACAAAAGATTTTTCAGATGTACTTACGCTGCGTCAGAATGTAACTATTACGTGCATGATTTATGATTAACTCCTGTTTATCTTTAAAATCCCACTTTTGTTTTAAGATTCGAGAAACTTTTATCTTTGAATATTTTGTCTATTTCCTTTGTGCGCTGTAGGAATGTGGAATGATATCAAAGTGTTCGGTGGATACTAAATAATTTCAGCTACGTTGTGTTCTGCTAAATTTTCCATTAAGACAGTTAGTTATGAAGTTTACATCTGTTTCGTATGTAACTGGCGCACTGTGCGCTTCTGATAAATCTAAATATTCCCTAAAATGAAAAAGTTCAGCGAAGAGAAACAATGAGATCTATGCTGAACTTGCTGCTCATAAACCAGCTCTCACTTGACCGTTTTTTAATAGTTTATTTCCAAACTCCCTGTCGACAGCGCCGATGTTTTTCTAATAACCTGTTTAACAAATCATAACGTTTATTTTCGTTCGACACTGAACGATCACACGTCCGGGACTCTATTCTGTTTCAAATCTCTAAGCTTGTATGTTTTCATTATTTTAATTTTTCATTGAACATAAGAAACTAAAGTTATTACGAGAACAGCGGACGTGATCGTGTAGCATAGAGGAAGAAACGCCACAATAGTTAACACATAAAACATGCATTGAACATGTTATTTACTTGAATATAAAATTGTCGTAATCATGTTTGAAAAGGAAATATAAAAGATTTATTTATTTTTACGACATGATCGTATTATAATTTTATTCTAAACATATTTTGATATGCAATGGCGTATATTGATGCGTTTTCGAACGCGTTTTAAATACAACTGCATCTATCTTTCAAGTGTCTCTCTAATGGGAGCCGACGAAAAACAAGCTCCAGTGGTTTTTTCAAACGAATTTCTTTGTATAGCTAAAAGCCGCCGATGGCATGCACACGACCTATATGACTCGACAGTATCAGTCGCCAGAATTAGAAGAAATTAATTTAGGAACCGACTAACTGTGTCTGTTGATGGCCAGGTAGCTAGCTACAGTTTTTTGTACCACTACAAAAGACCGTTTGGGAAAAAAAAACTACAAATGCCGGGAACGGTAGCAAATCTCTTCGATTATTCTTGATGAAGCGTGTCAGTATAAATAGAAAACTATTAAATATCAAAAAAATATAACAAAATACTGTTCCATTGGATGTAGACCCAAAAGTTTCATTAAAGAAAACACATTTTGCCAAATTAACAAAATCTGGCGCCAACAGCAAAAACTACGTAAATCAATTAGTCACAGTGTGTTTAAAAAGTATTTCCAATATTGTAACTTGTAGGTTTATTTTTTATAATAACTTACATTTCACAACTATTAAGGTTAATCCACAAACCATTTCATTTAAAACCATTTCAAAAATAAAAGTAGCAGCTACCTTTTGTCGTAGCTCATAATAATAGATTTTTCATTTTCAATCGAATGGCGGAGGGCGTGACAGTGGTGTTGGCCGGCCGCGCGCTGTGGTCACCCGGCCAGAAATTGTATAATTTTACGCAACAAAACAATCCACCAATACAGGGTGAGCGTGAATGGACACGTCCGAACCAACAGCCGTCAACGATTCATAACAAAACGTGCCAAACGCACGCAACCCGACTGATGCCGAATCAATTGAAAAGTGCCCAATGAAAAATACCAAAATTATAAAGAATTTAAGCAAAGAATAAAAGGTAAATAATAAACAAGTTACAAAGCTACGAAATAAAGTAAAAAAATGACATAGACGGACAGAAAGCGATCCTGTAAATGTCTTTGATAAAAGAATTCGATCACATAAAGCTTTGTACAATCCTAAGTCTACAAAGTCATTCAAAATTCATCCAGCCAGACTTTTCAGTAATGAAATCCTTAGGCAGGTAATACTATAAGAGAATTTCATAGCGAGTCTTGAGAGAGAAATAAAATAAAACGATAATATGTCTGGGGCTATTACATCTTACAATAGGGATGACAAAGAGAAATTGTAAGATGGCTGTTCAACGAATACGATAAAGTTATATTAATTCTATCTACATCGTCTCTCAGACTTCTTTAGTTTTATCTTACGCAAAATAACAATAATAGAATTATGAAAAGCTTTGATTAACTACCTACCACTATCCTTTCGTTTTTTTTTTGTATGTATGTTTTGTGTGCAATAAAGAAAAATAATACATTCATTACAAAGAAAAAACGAGCAATAAGAGATCTCACGAATCATAATGACACGTTCTTCAAAGAAGCTCAATAAAACCGATTGGAAAGAATAAAACTTCACAAAGATGAACGCCCTGTTCAGATAAATGATTAAACTCGAGCACCCTTTGATACAGCAGCCAAAGAAACAATGAAGAAGCCATATCAAACGATACTATAAGCGAATTAGAAACAAAACGGATTCGAAAGACTTTCTGAAGATGACGTCTCTTTCTATACGGAGCAGTCATCGAGTTTCCTTTGTAATTAAATATTGAAATTAAGAAATGAACAGCCGCTAATTACAAGAGGTTGTCCCTTGGGGGCTGATTATGTTGCCCCAGCATTCGCAGAAAGGGATGTTGGGGACTGCGCCGCTCTTATTACAATTAATATTTAAGATTTTAATGTTCTCTCGCTAGAACATTTGTTTCTGAAGTTGGATTAATATTATTTCCTCAAAGCTTTCATACGAGACTTGCTTCAGTTTAAAATGCATGTCTCCATATATGAAATAAAAATATTTTTGAGTGTAGCCTCCGACTTAATATGACTTTATGCAAACTCTACGAGACATGTTAATAAAACACATCAACATGTTGTGAATTCATTAAAGAGTAATTAAAAAACATCTGTTCTGGTCACAAAGGCGACGGATCTGCGGTAGACGTGTTGTGTGAGTTGTGTCCAATATAATAAAGTTAGATCAATGGTAGCAACATCGATAGGAGCAATAAAAAAGAAATAGTGACGTTGTACAAACTATAAATTTAGTGTTTGGACATTTCAATTATCCGGACCACGTGGCGTGCCGACAATGATGTTCGTGCCAACAGTAATAAAATTTAAAAAAGTAACAATAACAAAACGTGTCCGACCTAGTTAATATTTTTATGTATCTAATTCTATCGCTAATAAGACATTTTATATTGGAGATGATTAACAGAATGGTATGGACGAATGCGAAAAAAAGAAACAAATAATAGAAGCTATAATAACTTCATCAGGGAGCGATCACATCACAGACGGAATAGACTAAGATCTTAAATACGTTTGGAATGTCTTTATTAACTGTCAACAAATCAAGTGAAGCACCGGGAGCTATTTAATACCCTATCAGACAAACGTAATTAGTTTTGTAAATAAAATGCCTCGAAGAAATTGAAACGTAGCAGCTACCTGACTGTTGCGGTGACTTGCTACATTAACTTATGATTGTACTGTCAGATAGAACAGTGTTATTAAACCGAGCTGTAACTTTATAGAATCACAGAGGTTAATCCCCTCCGACAGTGATTTAACTATTATTTTCTGAATCTAAGAATATGAAGATGAAATCTTCAACTGTCTTAATAATGTTACAGTATATTATTATATGCAAATATATACTTGGCTCCCAACGGCTATATGCGTTTAACTATAAGATTTGTAACAATGTTAGTTTAAAATTTTAGGTTTGTTTTTCTATTGCATTATCGTGTTTGCTAAGAAGTAAATATTAAGTATAATTCAAATTAAATATCGCTTTGTAATGTTTAACTATAAATTAACACATATTTCCAGTTCGGTGCACTGGTGGTAAAAAGCTTAGGTGTCGAGTCCAAATGTATTAAGTTTCTTCCTCGAAATAAGAAACTTAGTTTTAATAAATTAAAAAGCATCCCTCGCCCTTGGGACAGGTAACATTAGGAGAACATCTTGCTGCAACAGAACCTGATATAATTGTAGCAGGATTACGGTCGCTAAACTTTTCCACCCCAAAGCATTTTTTATTTAATTTTTATTTTTACGACACAATTAAACGCGGCTTTGCTTTCACTTTTTATTGTTACTGTCTTAGTGCCCTCTAATTTTTGGCTTCAATTACATTTTTTCTTTTGGTTTTATTAAAACATTGGTTTTAATGATGAAACTTTATCGTCATCTGGACAAAATTATCGAATTTTATAGTATTTTCTCCCGTTATTTTTAGAATATCTGTTATGTAGACGAAATAAATTAGCTATCAGACGTAATCAATAATTCGGATCTCTCTTCTTCCTCAGGTACTTCTCAAGGTGAATAGGTGTTTCTATTCAAGGAGAGATTACATCTCGCTCCGACCGGAACTCGTTTAGAAAAAAATAGAGCAACGATTTTTTGAACCGAAATCATTTATCATGTTTGCACTGAACCCAAGACAAACTGCTACTGCGTTTGAGTTTACATTAGATAAGATTACGTACGTTTGTTTTACGTTGTCTACCGATTCTTGGGCCATTTTTAAGACAGAGCCTCATTGTTTGGTGTAATACCCAGATATGGTGTTTCCGAGACACTAACTTGAAAAGGAAATAATGCATCAAACGGGTATAATGTAGTTTGAGGGTATAGATATAGTTCAGTAGCGGTTAGACTTTTGACAGATAGGCCTTTCAAATGGATCCATAGATAGGAAAAGACAACTAATGACTAAAAATGTAAGAGTTGAGTTTGATGTAGCGGTTAATGTCAATATCATTGTCGGATTAAATAAAAGCAATATACAACTGGGGCATATAGAAACTGAAGTAATATACTTAATAGAAATAAATATACTCAATACAAATAAAATTAACTTACGATCTCATTATAAGACCACTAATCCAATAGCACTAAAATGACTAAGTCGAAGCAAATAAAACAACAGTGGCATTGAATCAGAAGCGTTAAGTGTCTTCAAAGGTATCGTATGAATATATAACTTATGTTTAAAGTAATAAGACACAATTTCTTCTAATGACAAACCCTCAGAAAAAGGTTATATTTGGACGGACAAAACTTAAAAAGAGTTTTAATTTAATGTGTAAACATTCCCATACGGGTTGTAGTGCTGTAACGTGTAAATAATCGGGCGCTTCAGTAACAAAAACATAAAATATATACAGATTATGACTATTAGCTTACAATATGCTGTCAGCGAGCTGTTTTTGGTCTTTTCATTTTTTTTTAAAGGTAGGAAGGATGTTTACGCCACGTGAATGTTATGATTTAGTGTCAGTAATTATTAGTGAGTGTGAACACGTCCACTAAGAGTTGAGAATAGTAATACAAATATAATAACAGAGAGTGCTGAGTCTATTCTTAGTATGCCGATGGTGTTGATATTGTTTGTGTACTTAGTAGCTTCATGTGTTTAAGATCCTACTTTTTTATGAAGTCGGGAAGATTGAAAGGAGATAGTCTGAATGATTTTTGATGCTGAATCGTTTACTGCTATAGTCACGTTCACTAAGAATGTTATCTTCTTTGTAATATACCGCAGATTTTCAATCTTTCTCTATAGAATCCGTCGATCAGGATTTGTTTCGTAATGTTTGTGAAACTATCTATCAAGGGTATATCTGTCAGAAATATCTGGGGACTCTTTTGTGGGTGCTATTTGATCAGTGACACGGGCGGTGAGTGATGAATATTGCCAAGCAAATATACAAAAAGCAAAACTATATGTGGTGTTAGTTTCACTAGGGTTGGTCGGAGGAAAGAGTACGATGTGCAGAATCGTAACACGTTTGATTTTATACATATCGTAGAATTCTGAGCATATGACTATTTTATCTATTACTTTAGCACATTAAGTGTATTGTCTGTATTGGATTAATTAGGTACTTTAATGGAAACATTTTTTCAATACAATATATTATATTGTTTATTTTTATCTATAATTTGTTATACCTACTTTAATTTTTATTTCAATACTTTCAATTTCTACACTTTCTTTGGTTCTAACGGTTCTAACGCATCACTTGTTTGGATGTAGCTTAATTGAATCTTATATCGTCATTATTCTTGGGTTTATCTCATTATTCCATTACATTTCGTAGATACTAAGTATTGAGTAAGTTTCTACCCTCTAGGACCCTCTGGTTTATGATACTCTCTCGACTTCGCACACCCGTATAAATCGTTCGGAAATCGTTCGGTAATAAATCGAACGCTTTTTAATGGCAGTTTATCGCAGTGAGCTTTGCGGTATTCAGATTACGGGTATGGCCTAAGTGGCGGCAAGGGAGCGGCACGTGCTCTCCTTATCTCTGTCCCTCGACACTTTCAATATTCGATTTCGTCGCGGGCGCGATTGTGTTTAGCTTTTTTTGCTCCCGACTGTACTCGCTTGCATCTAAAATAAAATCAATTTTTATGTGCGGCCTTTGAAGTTCATTCAGACTATTTATACTTTATAATTGTTCCTTGACGATGGCCAAATGTCTCGGAGATGACAGAAAAACTAAAGCTATTAAGTTTTTTTGCTGTATTAGTATTACGGTTGTCCGTAAATAAAATTGGTCATCAAAATAACAAACCCTTTATCTGAGCGCGACAACGAAGAAGAAAAAAACTTTCGTACCATACAATCGCACCCCAAAGCGTAACCGAAAACGAGTGTCACCGCAATCCAAGCTAATGGAGTGTCTCATAATGACGGTTGCTGACATAAAAATAAATAGGCGAGACTCAGTTTCTGCGTAAGCCGATACTATGATAACAGCATCGCTCCCCCGATAATTGCCGAACTTGGCCGACGCCTCTGCCTGGAACTGGTACCTAGTTGTAATGTAGTGCGGATTAGCTGCTACTAGTGTAATTGATCTTACTTCGCGTCGCCAATTACTTCGGACTTCCAACTAGCCGCTACTGTCCATATATTTATTTCTAATGGTTTTCTCGGCAATTAAAATTGCGATATGACAGTTCTATTTGTTTAAGGTAGAACCTTAGTTAGAACTTGATATACCAGGGATTTCATGTCATTATTTCTATAATATTGGAATTGGTGTCATTAGTTTAATGGGCAAAATAGGTCTTTGAATATAAAGGATCCTTAATATTTTGAGTTATTTATCAGTTCACAATGTATCTTTTTCAATACACTTGATTTTAGTTTAGGTTAGTTTATTGCTTTAACAAAAATAACACTATATTACTTTTTTTTTCATTCATGAAGTCGTCATCTACATTTTTTATCACTCACATCTCTTTTATCATTAGGTATTCTAAATTGACTTTCTTTTGGGGACCTCTTAGTGTTACTCTACAAGTAACTATTCATCCAATTCTGTTGTCCACTCTATATGTCTAAGTAGAGTAAATTTTAGGCGACCTTTGTTATCTTCTTACTTTAGTTTTTGCCTTACTTCTTAGTTTGCAAATATTCGATATGACTAATCTGAAGCCAATTTTGAATAATCCTAATTTTTCGTGGCCTAAATTTGTTCCCATTTTAAATTCCAAGGCTGAATCAGCTAAATGGAATGATTAATAAGATATCGTTTTAGAAAAGTTTTCAATAATTCTCAGAAGGATCGTAAGCTTCATTCAATTCCTTGTTAAAGGAACATCAATTTTAGATACCGCTAGCTAATATGACAGCCAAATCTATCAACATTTTCATTCCACCACAGTAAAACTCATTGGCACCCGCCTAATTACTCAGTAATATCACCATTTTATTTTCATCGCAAACTAATAGTAACTCCAATAAAGGTAAACAAAGTTTTAGGTCCGCAAGTACGCAATAGGCTTAAGGGCAAAGATTTAGGTGACAAACTTTATTGCGTCCAAGAAATACTGTTGTCTATTACGTGAACATAAATCACGGATGAGAAAACAATAAGCGTGAAATTGTGGAAACTGCGGCCGACGTGTTGCGGTATTAAATCTTGGGGGAGTGAAATATATAAAAATAAATCTATACCCTCCCTTACTGATGTTGATTTATCTGATCAGCGTAAAGATAGCGCATGAGAAGCTCCCGTTGCTCACTTTTAATAGAATTTAATTAATGACTATTTCAGTTATTGTTCTTTTGTTGCAGTTATGAGAATTTACTATGAGTACTGAATGATAATGAATGAATTACGTGTAAGAGCGGATTGATCGATTTCTTACTTGATTTTTATGCACGCTTTTTTGTTGGAACGTTTTTATCAATTAGCGTTTTAATTTTTTCACACGTCTGTGACTTTTATTGCAGTAATAGAATGCGTGATTTGTGTTGCTACACTTGACAAACTTGAATTATTAGTTTTGTTGATCGAAACTGTAATTACACCACTATTACCTATACAATTAATTGTGTATTATTAATTCAGTCTATCGCAGTCCCTCTATGTTAATTTCTTTAAGGAAATACTTCTTACAATTTCTTGTAGTTGCCACTGCCCGACAGAGGGTTAATGACCGCGTAGCCAATATTTTTGCATAAATATAGTAATTTGGTCGTACTCGTAGTGGAAATGAGTACGATAGGATTTCCTTTGGCAGGCAATATTTATTAAAGAAGAGAGATATATTTCTATCCAGAAAAATTTACTCTGTATAGGGGTATTGAAAAAATTACTTAAAACCTCTCCGGTCAAGTACTAATAATTTATATCCTGATCGTAAACAACGTAGGTATGTTCTATGATTCTTTTGTTTTCGTAAACTGCAATAGACTGAGTTTATCGACTACCTCTGGCCTCTGAAAGTCTGATCCTTAATCTGTTGTCAACTCTCCCTTCATCATCTTCATCATCATTTCAGCCGATGTACGTCCACTGTTGGACATAGGCCTCCTCCAGGCGTCGCTACCCTGAACGATCCTGTGCATCTTGCATCCATCGGTTTCCCTTATCAACTCTCCCTTATGTGCTCAAAATTGCTGAAAGTTATCAAATGATACATTGCCAAGACATTTGACGGCAGATTGAATTGACCAGGCTTTCAGAGGTTCCTATGTTTTCTATCTCCCTCCGGCCCCAACCTCCATAGGTAAAGTGTAGCATCTTAAACGGCAGTAACGTGCTACTATGTCCGCAGCTCCAGACCGGGCCGACCACCGAAGCGTGCGTCAGGAGTAGGACTGTCTCTCGCCGCCACACAGTTCCCTGGTCATCCCTTCAAGAAGCATCGCCTCGAGAATGGAGAGTACTCGCCTTATGAAAACGGACATATGAGTGGTAAGTTCTACTCAGTAGATAGACTTATGATTACTTTTAAGACTAGAATGTTTTGGAATACGATTGTGTCTAACGATACAATGATAAAGTCCGAATTAAAGATGTATATTTTTTGCAAATTTAATGGCCCCAATTTGTATGTGAACAAGTGAACAAGTTTGATCTACTGTTATCGGGGGTGCAAGAAAGTGCATTAGCACACCCTGGCTTTTAGTAATAACATTAAAATATATAAAACACCTCATATCAGAGAATAGGTGCTACAATTTTTAAACTTCCTTCGTTGGCTCTTGCATCATTACTTCAGTAATGTCGAGTCAAGTCAACAAAATTTGACCTACCTTTATATGTAAAGAAAACGGCGGGATGAGGCGCCCACTCCTATTTTACCTATAATGGAAACATTTGACAACTGATAGGATTTAGTTTTATACGTTGCATTCAAGCTATTGCAGTGGGTATTTCTTTGGAAAATTAAATTATTCAGATAAGTTTAACTAACACCATTTAAAATTTTCTTTATTTAAGAGTAGATACATTTTGTAACCGTAGATGTAGGATAGACGAGGTAGGCATGTGATAAGGGATTGCACGGTGGAAGCATAGCTAGTACAGGATGTGATGTCACCAAGATACGGTATGAAAACAACCCGAATATAATTCCCACCATAGGGTTTAACAATGATGCCTTAAAATTCGAATTAAACACAAAGTTATTAACCCAAAGATTAATCTCAACTTAATCTGGCTTTGTAATATAAATCAAAACAAACGGTACCATGACATGTGATAACATCAAAATCGGGTTTGTGTAAGCTCCGGATACGCGCCGGATATGAACCCCGTCTTCTCGGGAGGTATGCCTCCTCATTTCGTATACAAATTACACAAATACAAAATTATCCCAACACAAACGGAGAAAAGGGAATAAAGTGATTAAATAGAGCTCAGCGCAAGACGGCTAGCAATCAATCATTTTTGTCGCTTACGGCTTTGTTGATACTGCCACTTTCCATCTCTTTTGCTCGTGTGCATTAGGCACATTTTGTCTCGCTCCCGCACGAAGTGTCGTGCCAGACAAGGGAGCAATTACATTCGTGATCTTGCATAAGCGGCACTTGCTTATCGCGCACTGCCGCATTTGACTTTGAGTGTAGTTTGTTCGCTTTTTTCCCGAAATTTGCAATTCGAAACACTCTCATAGCTGAAGTAAGCATTTCTTTGTTTTGCTCTTATTGCATTTCCATTCCAGAAACAAGTCATATTTTTTGTTGAACATGCGACCCTCCAGTTCTTATTCCTGTATCATTTCTTGTTTTTGTGTACGAAACACAATCCTCTATGCTCAGTTAGTTTTAATTATTTTACAATTAGTGGGAAGATGGATGGGTCTCACAAGGGGTTTGATTTGAGATTCGAAGCTTACGATACTTTAGTCTATATGTGTATACATAGCTTTACGAGAATCTTAACAAATTTTGATACTTTTGGGATTATTTGGTCAATTCAAATTAATTCCAAAGTTTCCAAAGTATACACTCATGGGAATTACGAGTCTCAAGTTGGTTTCAATGATACTGGACATTTGACAAGTTCTATTCAACTTAACACAAATCTAAATTAACTCTACCTCAGAAAAGAATTATAGTCAGCACCAATCTATCAAACAAATTATAATTTCGTTACGTAATTCTCCATCACCCGTAATATTAAAGCCAATCTAATTAAATTCGTGCGTGTATCAAGTTTCCATGTACCATATCTGTGTACGGGCTCCGGCGTTAAGCCAATATTATTTTGACGAGTCGTTGACAGTGGTTTACAGTTGATGAAACAAACGCACACTCGCACACAGTCCTGGGAAGGTGCACACATACAGGTGCCTTCACGTTCGTACACGTCATACATCTGAGGGATGTCACTGTCTGAGTGAGTGAGTGAGGAGGCGGGAGGCCCATTTTCACCCCGTGAAATAATAGGATACGAAAACATCGGAGGCAGAATATAATCCTCCTGCGAAGGTTGAACGGAATGGAAATAGGAATATGAAATGCGCGAAAGGGATGTGTTGGCCCACGTCACCACGGGCTCGTCGAAAGGGTTACCCACCGATGTTTATCTTAAGGCGCTAAATCTAAACGGTTGTTCATTTCGCGTTACGACTCTGATTTGCGATAAAGGTATCAAGTAAATGTATTTTTAAATAGCCATTACATTGCAGTTCGTCCTTAATGCTACATTTACAAGTCATAACTCAGCTCTTGGACGTGCAAATTATTACAAAACTTTATCAGTTCGACATGGTCTAGAGATCATTAAAATTATCGTATAGTTAGGATTTAGGGTTATTTAACGTTGCGATAGTTGAGCTGCACAATATTGATTTAAGTTAAGCAATGGGAAAATAATTGAGGTGTATGATAGAAGTGTTAGTGGCAGCCCTAATATTTTAGAAAGTGCCATGAAAATGATGTGTTGATAATAATGAAAGGTTCGGCACGGTGTCGCCGACTCGCTACGGGGCTGCAGGGGGATAATGTACGGCATTATAACATTACTCGCTGGGGCACAAAGCTTTACATTCTGATTGAATTCTGCGACTGAAATTAAGTAAGGATTTGCCTGTTTATGTTAAGGGAAGAAGGGATCAGTCAATTTGCGAATCTCTTGTATGTTCACGCCTTTGTTTGTTCCAATGAAACTCGGGTTCGTATTGAGATGATTATTATAATAATGATAGATGAATCTCGGTAATTACATTGATTACGGCGCGTCGTTTGACATCATCCTCGTGTATTGGAGAGTTGTAACTTTGTGAGTTAGTATTGATTTCGTTAGAATACGTAACTTAGTTTTTGTAGTTTCAATATGGGTCGAATTCGTACCGCACTTGTTGCTCCAGTTTTTCTCACTTACGTTGCAATTTACAACTATCTTATGTTAATAAGCCATGTTAATTGTTTGAAACCATTAGATAATTTTCATTTAATGAGTTTATAGGGGAATATGAATTTAATTAAAGAGGTAGGTACTGACAACAACTTATAATCGCCTTGTTATATTTTCTAACGCTGCTACAATGTCTGTTTGTAAAAAACTCACAGTCTAACAGACGATGATTATCTAAGTCGCGTTTTTTCCTACGCAGAACGTTATTGCACATTTATCGTATCGCAAAAAGCGCATATTCTCCACAATCATTGAATCGAAAGCCCATTTTTTCCATTTCCGTATCGAACGCCGGCAAGAAAGTACGATAAACACTAGCAGAGTCGGCAATCATAGCAATTTCTTGCTATCCACGGCTGCGTTTACAATTTTTAATGGTTAAAACATCAACTGGCAATTGGAAGTAATCAAACAAATTGCCGTTGCCCCTTATAAGGAAATCGTAATAATAAACGCGGTGGCAACAATAATTAAACGCCGAGGCGATGCGCGACGTTCGAGAAGTGTTAGCTGCTTACGGCAAGTGCGTGTAACTCAGTGGCGATCGGCGCATTTGAATACCACATAAACTTACGAATATGCCTTTATAACAAGACGTTTAATTCCAATGAACGACATGTGGAGCAGCATAAAGTTTATGCATTTAATCAGTCAATATAAATTAGGCTTCAAATAGCTCTAATCCACTTAGTACTTTAACAAAAATACCAGAAAAAGAACTGTAATAACATGCAGTAGTTGCAATTTCCCTTAATTATGTGCACATTTGTGGCCTGTACATCACTGTGACAAGTATTGAAGTTTTTACTAGTTCTCTAACTAAAAATAGTTTTGCATAGTTCTACCACTTTAGCATAATAAGCCCGTAAGTTCTTACAACCGTCTCGTAGATCGCCTCGAGGATATATTTTTATTTTAAAGTCGATAATCGAGTCCGCTATAACTGTTACCTACCACATAGCAATGTAAGTTCCATTAATTACTTAATTGAAAATACTTCGGTAATTATTCGAATGCGTTAGCGGGAACTAAAGAAGAAGTTCGCTTATTTTCTAGGTAGTTTATCGGAATTGCTCACTTGTACAGTACCGAGGATAAGTAGCGTCTGGTATCCATTGATGGTTCACTAAACACTCATACACACCTCTTGGACGCTAATAGTGAAATGGACATCGAATTTCAATAGAGCAACGAAATGCAATCGCATCAATAAATAACCCTATTACATTAGTCTTCGTTACAGGATATATCAATAAAAATTAAGCAATTAACATTTTAATTAAAACAGTCGTTATTGCGCCGTTTGTTCAATGGGAGCATCACTTGTTGCAAGTTTGCAACCATGTATGTAAATGAGAGTGAAAAGTGAGGTCGTTTGTGTCCACCTGCGCTTAGGCACGTGCGCCTGCGCAGACAGTTGCTGATTACGGTCACCCATCAGCATTGCCGATTAAATCGATTTTCAATTATCAATATATTTCGCTATAACCATCGATTTGACAACCCGCATGCACCAAAATTTTAGACGTCTTATCAAATAAACTAGGGTGTAAATATTATTTAATTATAATTAATATAAAAAAGATGAGATTTCTATGTTGTGTAAAAAAAGGTGCAGGTCTATTGCTATTTCCTGTTTATGTAAGATAGCTAAATCAATGCGAAAAATTTATTTGTTTCCTGTATCTAACATCTTGCTGGTAAGCACGTGCAACTGTAAAATTGAAGAACGCCTTTTTATCTAGCGTAGCTGCATAAACAATGGTGATTAATACCGGAATTTACTTCTTACACACACACATTCATTTCCTCCAGAACATTGCAAAGCAAGTAAAAAAGTAGGTCGAATCATAACACAAACAGAACTATTCTATGCGTTCCAAATTCAAATAAACCACGAAACTGTTAAAGCAAATATGCATAAGGCAAAATTCACAATAGGTAAGCAGGTATCCCGGTTCTTTGCACTGCTTGTGTCGCAGCCAATATTTCGAATTCCGAACATTGAATCCATGCGTGGATATATGCGAATTCCCTCCCTCACTGTGTATTGCCAGCTATGTCATCCTCAAATGTGCCCGTAAAGGGACCGATAGATCTGCCAACTGGGGCAAATGGCAATAGACAAACTTTAACAGGTGGCCTATCACTTTAGTTTTATTCTTTAGCCTTAGGGACTTAACTAATACACCTTAGCAATACTTCTACTCTAGGGTTTATAAGAGAGACTGCTGAGAACAAATTTACGATTCTTTGTTGATGAAAATGATTATAAAAAATTGCCACAAGCGGTTAGACGCTAGTTATATGATCTCATAATAAAATTTGCGGTGTTATTGACCTCATCGTACGCACACATATATTCTGATAGTATTGACGGTTCGTACTCATCTTATCTTACTGATGTAATTTACCATATTATGGGTAGCTATAATAACATTAACTAACGCATGTTTTTTCATCCACCATCATAGTAATAGAGGTTTCTTGTGAGTGCATCACAAGAAATGTTTGCATCGCGGGACAATTTCCACAAATGCGTTCAGTAATTCTACTGTAGCAGTACGTAGTGTTTAATTCCCCTCGTTTTGTGTCGTGTGTAGCGGCGCTTACAATTAAAATGTAGTCCTACTAGCCACTTATGACATTGCTCACACCTCGCAGTCGTCGCGGTGGATTCATGTTTTTTGTCCGGGGAAAAGCATAGCAAAGGAATTTCTTTTAATTAGCAATACCGGTGTTTTGCAAGCGTCTGCTCACCGCATTCTGTACATACTCCGTTGTTTGTTGGAGTCCGTATTATATAGTTTTCTGTTTAATTGATTCAATTACTATTCCGTTTTTAAGCACAAACCCCAAATCAACCATAATTAATATGATTGCTTGTTTGATTCTGTACACTAACGATGTGAGATAAATAAACATTACCAATCCGAGATTTCGATTAGTTCTTTGAATATTTTAGTAGAAACGTCCTTGGTCACGATTCGATGCTCGACCAATCACACCGATAATTATTATGTTAATACGATTGATTTATAACCACTTATCAACAAGTCTATACGGTTTCGCCTGGAGCACGATCGACGTTCGTATTCGAACGCATTGTCGATCAATCGAGTCGATTCAAAATTACATGTTGCTCTCTTCCGTAACTCTTGTCCGTTTGTTATTAAATTGACGACACGTAATAACACCTATTAACTGCGAAGAGGCCGAGTGTCATACACGACAAAGATTAATTTGACAATTAAATGTTTTTTTATTACCTTGTTTGAAAATGGAACTGCAGAGTTGTCGTGTTGCCAGTTTTTTCTTAGTGGCGACAGCTCGTGGTAATTTCTGATATTTAACAAATTAGAGCAAGTGTGCGCGAATGCACCTGTTTATTGCGATTATTATTATTATTGAGAAGTGTTATAATAAATAACATAAAGTGGAAATGAATAAGCTTTAGTGTGACAGTTAACATGAATCTAACTTCAGATCAGTATATTTTTGTTAAGCAATAAATATTTTAATTAAAGGTTTGCACGTTCGTTTATTTATGGTTTATTACTATACTGTTAATTAGAGCTTTACCCAAGCATGTCAGTGTGTAATATATTGCTAGTTATTACTATTGCTACTGTTGGCATATATTTCATTTTTAATAGTATTACTAAAACTTCAAAAGCGTACTTCGGTAATAACAGCTGCTACCAAAAGCACTGATAGATAATCTCTCTTTTGTGTGTTATTAATAAAAATATGGATGGATATTTCAGTATCTTTGCTACTTATTATGTAACAATGGTGAAGCTCCTTTTGTGAACATTCACGGATGAGTTGCTCCTTTTTGTAACGTTTTTAACAAATCACATACACATACAGATATACTGTGGTCCTTGTAATTTTATTTGAGTAACGAATAGTTCTTTTATATTATTGATACTTTTTTAAGGAAGAATTTTTAATTCCTACCCAGTTATTAATAAATGTATTGCGTAGGTTTTATGATTAATCCCTTTTTGTTTTTTTTTAATGTGCGATTGGTTCTAGATAACAGGATATTCTTGAAAACCCAGTTGGTCAGATGATTCTATATGAATAAAAAAATATTAAAATAATTTAAATTCAACTCAGAATGTTATGTCGATTACAGCTTTACAATACTCATTAATTTAGCAGCTATTGAAAAACATCATCAATTGATAAAAAATAATAATAAACCGATTTTTGTTTTCTGGTCAATCATAACGAACAAGTTTGAAGTCGAACTTTGTTGTAGGGCACGGAAAAGTGAAAACAAAAAAAAACTTAAAAGATGTGTATTCATAATTACAGTTATTTCTTTTCCTAATTCCAAACATAATAACACGTATGACACATCGTTATCCCCGCGTGCATTTATCCGGAGACCGGGATAAAACTGTATCCCGGTCAATTTACGAGTAATTAAGCCTGACCCTCTTTCCCATCGAGGGAGGAACTTTTATTTGGATCGTTGAAATAGTCCGGAATCGCCGCTAAACTCCCATCCTATTGGTTGGCAAAGCGTAAAGATTTCCCCGGTTTCCCGGGAACTTGATTAATGTGTTCGTGTGGTGTGAACCGCTGAATTTTCTTTTATTGCTATATATATTTGGACATACGGGGTTACTGTGGTGTGCCTAAATTGTTTTAATTGCAGCGTTTAGTTCCATTAAAAAATCTAAGTTCATGTCAATTGAAGACAGTAAAATATCAGTGTGCAAATGTGTTTCAATACCTATTTTTATATACACAGGTATTGTTTTACAACTTTATGATACAAAAATGAAAGGATTAAAATATTTTTTAAATATCTATTTTATTTGAAAACATTATATACTAGTAAAAGTAAGACTTCAAAGTCTACATACTTATTACCTTCATTAGCACGTACTTACTGCAAAAATAAATTAGAGTGTCGATTCTAAAAATATTCACGCAGAAACATCAAATCTTCAAACACAGCTAAATCACCAAACAGTACTTATAGGTAAGTACGTGTAATATTTCTAAAAGACGAGCGTCTTTGCAGACGGACTATAACTTCTCAAATTGCGTTCGTAAGTAAGGGACGTGGATTAGCGTGTGCTAGGGCAAATATTTTATTACAGTCCAAATCTCCAGCCCTCAACGTTTTATTGTTCATAAGGCTCGTCCGAGCCAAATGAAAGAGTTTATGGCGAGACATAAGTCGGTCGGTGTTGCCAATGTAGGGGAGTTTGTCTCATTATAAGATTAAATGAAATAACTTATTACTTCAGAATTACTACTAGAATTATATTACGTCCATTAAATTACACTATTTTGAATTGACGTCTATTTATGTTCTATAAATGTTATTAAAAAAAGATAAGAAAAAAACTAATATCGTTACAAAGCCATCATTTTTATCACATTAGAAAATTGTGACAGGACTTCATAGTAAATTAACGTAGTAGTAATAAATAACATGCAATTTTTCTATGCTGGCACCTGGCAACCCCGTCTATCGGTCGGTCTTGTTGACTCACGATATTGACCGTTCGCATTTTGTCGGCGATGGTGTATTACTGTTATTGATTGTACTCGGCGCGTGACTTGTGTAGACGATTGTACTTCGACTGATAAACAAGATGTAAGACTTGTGTATAGAAGTGTCCGGTCAGACGCGTCAATCACTTTGTGTTACAATCGTAAACGTTCTTTCATTAGTTGCTATTACTGGGTAATCCAAATGTCAATGAATGTATGAAAGTTCTTTTGTTGCTAGAGCTAAGGACTCCTGAGGTTTACCGTGGTTTGAATACACAAAATACAGTATTAGCCAATTAATGAGTTGACTTAACCCAGGCAAGCTGCTAAGGCGCACTAGTGGAGCTTTTACCTTTAAAATCAGTCCAGTAGAGTACCTGTGGGTTGCGAATTGTTCGAAAGAGTTACCGTGGTAACTAAAGAAGCATAGATAGGTTTTAGTCAGTAAAAGTCTGCTGTATGTATGCTTTCGCGCTCTACTCTGAGCGAGAAAAGTCATTTGCCCACCTTAAAAAAGCAGTGTGTGTATGTTTTAACATAAATCATATTGAACGGTTTATTGATATTTCAAGCTATATTGCCTAGCTAGCTGAAATTAGAACTCTATAAAAATGTTTACAAATAATCTTTATGAGATGTGACATCCCATACTTGCTAGCATTTCCCTACAACTTAATGTGTCTATTTATCAAAGTTATGTGTCGGTTATCGGGGAAATCTTTATTGATAGTTTTATACTCTTGCTGTAAATAATAAGCATCCGTTTTATGAGGGATAATAATACAAACTGCGATTATTCACTGATGAGCAACATGCGCTAACGAAGCAAAAACCACGCTTTTGAGCGTTTCTATAATGCAACTGCTAATTATAAGATCTGTCAAAGTCGCTAGTGCAATTACGATTGCTATTTTAGAAATGATACCAAGGTGTTGCCAGTACAATTAATTTATTGCCTAGTAAACCGATAAGCTTTAGACGGACAGTGTATCAGCAAAGTGTTTCAATTTAAAACTTTGTTTCGCTGAGGCCAGTTGTAGCGTCAACTCGAGCGATTTATCGTGCAAACGCACGGCCCGTTATTTTGGCCAATCGCATATGCCATTGGTATACTGACCGTGCAATTATGTATTTATTGTAAACGCTACGATTGCCGGCTGACTGTAATTTGCTTTTAATTCGCCTTCTTTCGTATCATTTTCGAGTTTCTTCGTTTTGCCGACCGTTTCAAGGTTTGTTGTATTCCATAACACTTTGTTACTCTGAAGCCCGGAGTTGTTTTGTTGATTCATTGGCGTTTTGTTCGTTTAGTGATTCGTTTTGTCGTGTGAAGCCGCTTTTTATTCACGTTTATCGAAGAGGAATCACAAATACTACAATGTATTGCATTTATTACCCTCGTATTTACTCTCTGCGACTTAATGCATGCAATAATTTATTCCTTTCACATGATTTACAGGCCATTACGGTAATGTTAAGGTTTCCAGTTAAAACCACCGAGTTATAAAGTCTAGGAGGCTACGTTTACGATAGATGCTATTTTACGACAGCAACAAAACTTTAATAAAGCTTGCCTTTTATTTTAGTAACAACTGTCTACGAAGAAGTGCCTACTCCATGGTTCTCTTGTCCGGATTAGGGCCTGATGTCTGCCTAATAAGGCTTGAAGGAACGGGATGGGTTTTTTAGTCAGTAAGAGTCTGACACTATCTCCCGCTCCGCCCAAGAGCGGGGGTTGTCATAAGATGATTTTTCCCATCGAAAAAAAAAAGCCTAATAAGTCCGTTATATTAATATCAATATGTAGATAGTCACAATGGGTTGGCCGAAGATCTACTTATTTATTTGGAAATAACAAACAGTTATTATGCATTACTTAGATCTTATTTTCGAGTGTGTAATAGCATATTTTTATAATAAAGCTATAAATTGGTTATTTAGCTACTGTAAGGTTTGCATCTGTATTTTTAAGTAGGTAACGAATGTTTTAAATTATATTTTTATGGAATTTGGAAAGACTTTCGTAAAGTTGACTCTAGCAGTAAGTATTCGAACATAAGGTCTTATGAACTATATTAAATCAAGAGGTGCAAACTCACGCACCCTGGTCCATAGAATACATCACATTGCTCGAAAGAGTTACCCCGACTTTGGAACGCAAAGGACAATTGATGTAACACAGGCGAGTTTAAGGCTGTAAAAGTCAGATCCCTCTCGCTCTACTCGAAGCGGAGGAAGTTACATATTTCCAAACGAGAAGATTTCCCACGTAACTAAAAAATAACTTTAGTTTGAGTAGAACAAGATAAAACACATAATATTATCATTTAAATCAACTTTATAAGCTTCTTATGGGGCAGTGGCTTAGCATATTGGTAGGCATTTGTATATCTTGATATTCTTTTGCAAGATACATATGTATTTAGTAAAATATAAGTTATATTTGACGTTCACCAACACTACCATGTGCGTTTTTGCCAATCATTGTATGTTATCTGTAACTATAATTTAAAAATACATGTTTCAAGAGCTGGTATTAAGTTGTTAATACATTTTTTGTTTCTTTTTATAAAGCAAGGATATTGATAGTTAATTTTAATTACGTACATCGTACTTAAGTGCAATGTAAGCAGTAAACGCAAGCTCAAAAACACGCAATTTTGGCTGTATAAGACTTGACTGGATGTTTGTGCGTCATGATTTCAGCCAATATACGTCTACTGTTGGACATAGGCCTCCCCCAAGTGTCGCCACAATGAACGATCCTGTGCGTCTCGCATCCATCGAATTCCCGCAACCTTTACCATGCCAGAGGCTTCTAAGAGACATTCCAACGCTTCGTCTTCCGATACGAGGTCGCCACTCCAGAACCTTTCGGCCCCAACGGCCATCGATATCTGTTCTGCGAGCAAAACGTGTGTGCATACGAATGCAAAATTGACAATTCCGTTATTAAATGGACTGTCAAAAGATTTTTTAATATCGGAATAAATTGGTGAATTTAAAATTCTTCAAAAATGAGTACTTGACGACGTTATGTAAGCGTCGGAGCGTCAGGAAGAATACAATGTCAGTGTTGGCACTCGCTCCTTTACGGCCAATCATTTATGCCGGCTCGTTTGGTCATTTTGTAATCTGTCTGCAATAAAACTCAACGGTTATTATGCCTGTTCCATTATCTCGAAACTTGCCAATGTAACCTCCTTTGTTATGATTTAAAATTCGAACGATTTGAAAATTCTAATAATATAGAATTCGAAAATTAAAGAATAAAAAACCGGGCAAGTGCGAGTCGGACTCGAGCACCGAGGGTTCCTAAAAAGAGAGTAATTTAAAATTATTATATTCATATTACATATTATTTCCCTGCTTCCCGCATGAAAGTAGAAAACTATCCCAGGGGAATATATTTCCGGGATAAAAAAGACCTATATGCTATTCTTGGTCATGATCTACCCATGTGCTAAATTACATTTAAATCCGTTTAGCTGTTTGAGCTTGAAGAAGCAATAAACATATATACATACTAGCGGCCCGTCCCGGCTTCGCACGGGCAATAAATATAGCCTATGTTACTCAGGGTGAATGTAGTTTTCCAATGGTGTAAGAATTTTTGAAATCGGCATAGTAGTTTTTGAGTTTATTCGTTACATACAAAAATACAAATCTTTCCTCTTTATTTATAATATTAGTATAGATATACAAGTATTCTCCTTTATAGTATTAGTTTGACTAATTTTACCTATTTTTCTTTTAGTAAACTTTAATCGCTTACTATAAAAATCAAAACAAACAGCTATAAACCTGAAATTGGATTTTTTATATCAGGGAGTGCGTCCCTAAAGTTTTTGCAGTTATGATTGGCTTTATTCCAACCTCCTTTAAACACATAAGTGATATAATTGGGGTCCCGATTCTATCGATTCTAATTCGAAATAATGGCCAGTAATTTGGTACGACCATTTGTCGAGGACAGTCGATATTCGATCAATAAATCGATGTGTATCGACATAATAGCGGTTCAGAATCGACGTTTCATTTCTTTAAATGCCCTGATCAGTGGATTCGCTTAATAATAGTCATAATGTTAAACGATGAATTTTGTCGGTTATTGAACAACAATTTGTGAAGAACCACTTTTGTATTTTTTGTGGTGTGCACAAATAAAGTTGAGGTTGTGGAGTCAGGGACGGTTGATTCAGCTAAGATAGTTCTCTGCTGAAGAAAAAAACTAGTGTGAGTCGGACTTGCATATTGAGTGTTCCGTACAAGTTTACTTACGAAAATAGTTTAATTCCCGAATTGAGTTACGAAGAGTTTTTCTTATATTTGTGATATGCGACCTTGTTTTATGCCAAATTTCAGGATTCTAGGTCAATGGGAAGTATCCTATGAATTTCGATCTTTGAAAGTATCAAAATATACCTATATTTTTTTGCGACATAAACGGCCGTATCTTTTTATTCGTTAACTCAGAAGTTTAATTTTTTTCAAAGCTTCAATGGAACGCAGACTTGAGTATATAGATATAATTTCAATTCGATGCCTCCATCCGTTCCCGAGATAACGGGGTCTTGACAGACAGACGGACAGAAAAGTGATCCTTTAAGGGTTCCGTTTTTTCCTTTTGACGTACGGAATCCCAAAAAGTTATCGATGGGTAAATATCAATCAAATCTGCAATCCTAAGAGAAAATGAAATGCAGTTTACAGTTATATAAAGCTTACAAAAATCAACTTTGATTTAAATAAAAAGCAGACTCTATCAAACAAAACCATTTCACGCTTAGACAGTGCAAGAAAACTCGTTCAAAACAACCACTCTGACCACTACGAATTAGAAAGAGATGCAACAACACAACTCAGTAAATAAGAACGAGACAACACCAAGGGTTGTTACGACCGCAGGTTATTACGAGATTTAACACGTATTTAGTTAATTAATAAGTGCGGTTGACCGGTGCGGTCGTGGGTTCGAGTCCGGGGATTTGTAAATATGCTTTTTGGTTTAGTGACCTAATTGTGGTTTTTGGGAGCATCCCATCACTGTTAAAATATTATGTTCTCTGAGTGTGAATAGGCGGTTTAGGAATAAACTTTGGTTGGTGTACATTAATGTATCTTTAAAAGATTTTTCCGTCGCTTTTTTCATTACTTATATGTTTTTTAAATTTCATCATCATCATCATTTCAGCCGATAGACGTCCACTGTTGGACATAGGCCTCCCCCAAGCATCGCCACAGGGAACAATCCTGTCAGTCCTGCATTCATCGGATTCCCGCAACTTTCACCAGGTCATCAGTTCACCTTGTAGGATGCCTTTCAACGCTTCGTCTTCCGGTACGCGGTCGCCACTCCAGAACCTTTTGGCCCCAACGGCCTTCTGTTCTGCGAGCAATGTGCCCTGCCCATTGCCATTTAAGTTTGGTGATTCTTCGTGCTATGTCACCAACCTTGGTTCTTCTGCGGATATTTTTATTTCTGATTCGATCACACAAGGAAACTCCGAGCATAGCCCTTTCCATTGCCCTTTTGGTGACTGTAAGCCTTCTGATGAGGGCATTCTGAGCGACCACGTTTCGGAAACATATGTCATCACTGGAAACATTTCTATACAAAATTATTTCCTACATTACGGGTATTGAAAACATAAACTTATTATAGTTTTACCGTTCATCTTCATCAACAAAAAAGAAATATCACATTGTGAATCAAAAACATCCGAGGAGGTATTAAGATGGCTATTCTTTGTTAGGCAAGAGGCTTCAATTATTTCAAGTCTCTGGTCTATTTTAATAAAACCTGTATTTTCTTTAAAACTAGATTTTACTTAAGGTGAATTGCACCATTTAACTATAACGATAACCAAACCATAACCAGCCGTGAAACGGCCGCCTATTGGTCATTTCGACGATTTGACAACTGTTAACGGCTTTGTTATCGTTATAGTTAAATAATGCAACTCACCCTTATTGATTGTTTAACTTATAAAATATTTAATTTTGCTCGATTAAAAACCCTTTGGTGAAGACCTGGTCTAGTTTGTGCCAGTCTTTCCGGTCTTTTGCCAGTATAAACCATTTCTGGTGAGCAACTTTAATTAGGTATAATAATAATAATCGTTTATTTGCTTAGTAAAAGTAGGTATATAAAATAAGGTGTGTTATCTGCATGTGTTATCTTTAGAGAAAGATTGACTAAGAAAGTTATTTAGTGTACCTACGGGGCTTGTTATCAGGTTATTTAAATAAAACGACCAAAACGGGTACCACACCCTTTGTACTTTTGCCTTGACAGCATACACATAATACAAGTATACAATAACTATAACAGTACAATATAGTAGGAATAAATAAATTATATACTAACACTTACTGAGATGTTGCTTGCTCCGAAAACCGGTACGAAAAAAGAGAGACTTGACAGCGCGCGATACCTTTTTATAAACTCTTGTAACTGTCAAATGCACCGCGCTGTCAAGACGCAGCCCGTTCGAGTTGTCAGTGCAAAAAAGTACATTTTAATGTTGCTAATACAGAAAATAATCTAGTGTATGAACATTATCATAAGAATCGCTAACAGTCGGCCATCCATTATATAACAAATACGACCTCGTATGCGACAAAATAAATAAGAAATTGGTTTTACATACAAAATAATGAGTAAAGAAAGAATATAACATTACATTTAACATATTATCTACAGGTACTTGTACATAGATATCTATTACAGAAGTGAATAAAGATTTAGATTATTCATACGATGTTCGCTGTACCTAGGAACGACACTAAACTTATATTAATTGTACACGTCATGTAGAAACAAAACTGAACAATTCTATACAAAACTTTAAAAAGAAATACATTTTAATCGAATGTAGAAATTAAAACCTTAGATCAGTCGTGCATCGCTGGTTATATCTGGGAACAATACTTTATTAATTGTACACAAATTGTTACACGTAGGTAGCAACAAAACTAAAGAATTGTCATTCTGTCAATTACAATTTTTCTATCAACATGTCTCTTAAAAATATGAGCAATGGCACCTGAGAAATAAATAACGTTAATATTACCTTTGACATTTTTACCCATAACTAAACACTGGTATTAAAATGAATGTAGCAAATAAAATAGCAATCGTACATTGGTACAAAACAAAACTTATATAATTGTATGCAATTGTTACACAAAAACAAAACTAAACAATAGTCAATCTATCAATTATGATTTGTTTAATAAAACATGTTTCATAAAATATAAACAATGGCACCTGAAAGTGCAGATGTATCAGTGACAGCTCATTCTTAGAAATCGTTATCTTATTTATTATACATTCTTTCAAAAACAGGTCCCTAAAATGTCCTGTCTCTAATCAAAAACATACAGGCCTTCTAATTCATTAAACCCCAAGCGAACGCCGGCGTTCGCGCACCTATTGTCTTTCAATTGTGTCTGTAATTATCACGATTGAATGGTTAATGTCCTGTCTCTAATCAAAAACATACAGGCCTTCTAATGTCCTGCCTCTAATCAAAAACATACAGACCTAATGTCCTGCCTCTAATCAAAAGCATACAGGCCCCTCAAATGTCCTGTCTCTAATTAAAAGCATACAGGCCCCTCAATTGTCCTGTCTCTAATTAAAAGCATACAGGCCCCTCAATTGTCCTGTCTCTAATTAAAAGCATACAGGCCCCTCAACTGTCCTGTCTGTAATTAAAAGCATACAGGCCCCTCAATTTTCCTGTCTCTAATTAAAACATACAGGCCCCTCAAATGTCCTGTCTGTAATGAAAAATAAACATTAGTAACACACAGGCCCTTAAAATGTCCTGTCTCTAAATAAAAAAAACAAACAGGCTCCTCAAATTTCCTGTCTAAAATGAAAAATAAACATTAGTAACACACAGGCCCTTAACATGTCCTGTCTCTAATAAAAAACATACAGGCCCCTCAAATGTCCTGTCTAATTAAAAGCATACAGGCCCCTCTAATGTCCTGTCTAATTAAAAGCATACAGGCCCCTCTAATGTCCTGTCTCTAATTAAAAGCATACAGGCCCCTCAATTGTCCTGTCTCTAATTAAAAGCATACAGGCCCCTCAATTGTCCTGTCTCTAATAAAAAACAAACAGGCCCCTCAAATGTCCTGTCTGTAATGAAAAATAAACATTAGTAACACACAGGCCCCTAAAGTGTCCTGTCTCTAAAGTAAACAGACAGGTTCCTAAAATGTCCTGCTGTATATAGAAACAAACATTAGTAAATAAACAATTGCCTGCTAAAGCCAATATGTTTCTGGTTTGTCCTGAACAGGCTCCTTAATTGTCCTGAACAGGCGATCAATTATTCTGTACAATTTTCGGTCAATACCCGGCCACTCAAGCTAGGTACATGATAAGTTTCAAGTGAATGTCACAAACAATGACATCAATGATTACTTTTCACCTATGTTTGTGACATCTAAATTGAAATTCGTTCAATGAATGCCCAACAATGACTTATAATCACTGCCCCGACTAAAACGTAAGGGTACATATTTAATATTTAATTTACTCTTTCGGCTCTAATTAGTCTTTATTGAAACTCCAAACGATACAATAAATCAAAATACATGATCATGAACTATGAAGTAGTTTCGTCTCCATTTTATTTCATTCATTAAAAATTACCAACTATGAACTATGCCGTAAATACCACCACTTCTAAAATATTCAAGGCAAATACAGTAGAGACTGGTTTCTCTTAACACAAGAATAGGTTTCACGTCAATCACTTATTCCAATAACATTTTTAGATGTGGGAAGGTACACTTTCTAAAAATACCCTTTGGTAATCAAAATATTCATGGACATACTGTATTAAATAACTATTCTAATGACCTCATCATTCACGAGATAGTTTAATAGTATCAAATACTAATTATGAAGATGTTATCTTTCCATATCCTTAGTGAACAAGTTCTTGCTATATATTTATCCACAATAACTCCTAACCACCCCTCGTAATAAGAAATTTATTAAAAAAAACAATGCCTACAATGGCTTACCAACTTTAACAACACTGTGCTGCACCTGTGCGTTTGGTTTTTCCATGAAAATACCAAATTCCTATAGGAAATCAAATTATAATTCGACCAATACTTATATCATGCAACAATAGCTTGAAGATCCATTAAAAATCATGACCTCTAAGTTGGTACATTAAATTTAGTAATTCAATAATATTATATCCTACAACTTTAACACAACGCCATCTAGTCCCAAACCAAGTAGAGAGAGAGAGAGTAATGGGTATTACGCAATTGATAAACAATTTGACATTGGTCTCTGAAAGTCATTAAATAGATACATTATATTTCTTGCATATTCTGCAGGACTAAAGCCCAAGTCAGACCATTGATTCTTGGCAATCGTGTCCTCAGATGCCTCTGCACGAATTGCAACCTCATTCGAATATTTATTACGCGGAAGGTACTATTGAAAATTAATTCCAAAAGTAATATTCAAAGCCAGTCCCATTCATTTGGTCTTATAAAGTTCAGAAGCTATAACAGTTATGGAATTTCAAACTCTAAGCTCAAAAACAAGTATTCAAGTTGGGTAAAATGCATGAAACGTTTGTTTGACAGATATTTGCATCCGAATCATTAAAATGCTCCGAAACAGTGATATGCATCATTTGGAACATCGGCTCAGAAGATAGAAACGGAACACCCGAAACATCGGTTTACAAGAAACAAACGGAACATTTGAAGCATCGACAAGTCACAAACGTTATGAATCGTGATCTGTCAATTTGCGTCACACTAAGTTTTATTTAACTTTGATTTAAGAACAATCCAAAGCAGATGTTTCCAGTTCAGGTCGCTAATTATATTAAGTACACTATTTACGTTTTAATTTGAATTTCATAAAGGCTGCCACCCAATGTTTGTGTTTCAGTGTTCCAAACGATGCCTTTAAAACTTCACTGATGTTCAATCCTTCGGAATACCAAAACGCCTCGGAACAGCGAGTCGGCTCAGCAAAGAGCTACATACGCCTACAGTATTACGACACTTATGTCACCGCTTGTAGGTTAAGGCTAAGTTTTCATCTCAAAGACTCAAACTTTATCAGACTTGTAGGCACAACTTTTCACCAGTGTAGGTATATATAAAAATAAAAAAATAAATTGTGTGTGTCAATTCCCTTGAAAGTACACATAGTGTGTATTTTTAATACCAAGAGCAAATACAAATTTTAAACTAGTTCCCTAGTTGGACTAGAACTAAAATAATGGGATTCAGCTAATCCTTGGTACCCACATCACTTCAAAAATATAAAATAAAATTTAATCAACAGCAAAGATGCATTAGGGTAATATTTGGACTCTACAGTTCCGACAGTTGCCAACCATATTTTGATAAATATGTTTTTATTCTACCTTGCTTATTTAACCATCAGTACTATTTATTATTTGTTTCAACTAGAGCCAATACAACGTTGATGCTTATAAGTACTATATGCAAGGCACGTATAATAGTAAACAAAATTGGTTCCTACTAAAACTTTCTACACATTCTTTAGTGTACTCAAAGTAATATTTCATTTGGATAGTAATTATATTGATTTCGTTGATTTCCTCTTGTGTAATTTCTCGAAAACTATTTCAATTATTTCAATATATATACAACCTAAACAATGTTTTACACATTTCCAATTTGTACTAAAATAAGTTGATGTATATAACTTTATATATTAAAATTGTGTACAACCTGATATTGACATATTACTTAGGCCCTGCCCCACTACAACTAGTTGACTATATCGAATGATATACCACACATTAATTGTTCGCTGGGTCAGCTGGCTCACTATGTTTACTCAGTACCTACCTACTTCTTCCAATGCTCTTTTTAATTAAAAGCCGTTTCGCGGAAACAAGATAAATGTTCATCTATTAACATTTCCACATCCAGAATTTTGCCAGCAAAGTAATTTATACTCTGGCGATGAAATAAAATATTATTATTAGGCTTACTATATACTACTGATTCGCCATTTAACCTGGTTTCAGTTAAATTGACAATGATGGGAGACATGTAAAATCACTTTAAACAGTAACGCCATACACAACACCAGTTCCTGCATATGCGAAATGTAACGAATCAATGTACTAAATTTCACAACTATCATGTAAAATTACAAAGTCATAAGCTTGTTATGGTTCCTGGTTGTCTGCTAGAATTGCATGGTCACCGGACCATCCTGGTGACTAAGGGGCTATTTTGCTCCCGCACCCAGCTGTGTGCTGATAGGCTAACGCCCACTATGATCTGCCGTGACATTTGTTGTACTTAGGGTCGGTGGTGTCCAACTTGTGAATTTTTAAATTAAAATATTTTTGGGAAGAAATAACAATGTAAAACATGTTGGAATTTGATTCCGTTACCAACTCTGAACTATTATAATATGCAACGCTAAGACAACCTCCAGAGAATACCCCTTTCGCGACCAAAAGTTCCCAAGCGCCATGAATGTATTGGCTCCTACGTGCTTCGCTAAACACAGCGTAATTTGTTTATCTATTTATTTATTATAATGATCAAGGTGTACAATATACAGTATACATCACACCTGAATCGACTGAAGCTAGTGCTCGACACGCCCAATCTAGCGAGTAGCACTTACATAAAATATAATATGCTAGCACCGATTTACTGGCGCAGTGGCTCGGTATGTACCAAATAATAACTTACAAGGGATGCGAAAAATGGACAATCAGATATTCTAGTCAAAGTACATGAAACTTACTGTAACTTACTCATTATTTATTATAAAATAATAATAATGATCTCTGCCGTTGAAAGTACTCTGTGGTTTGAAATGTAAATCTAAACATTTTGGCACAACGTATGATTTTCTAGTAATGGAAAAATAATATAAGTTATTGTGAGATACACACAGAAAATCTAAAAACGCAAATGGCTATAGTATAGCGAGAAAAAGCTGAGCGAGCGCAGTACTATGAAATCACGGTTATTGAATGAGGAAAGATCGTCGCACGCTCTCTTTAAAATAATATACATATATAAAGGTTTTAGAAGTTAATCTCTGAAAACACTGGTCCGATTGCCTCCCCTTTTTATTGTTTCCACAGAAACCCGCTTCAATCCTGAGCGATACAGGCCACATCCTATGCACGCGGGCGAAACCGCGGGCAAAAGCTAGCAGGCAATAAATGTCCTGCCATCTGTCAAGAGGCAATCCATATAATATAAACTTTATTACCGGACTGGTAGGTAATGTTGGACTAATTTGAACTAACGGGGGCACTTATAAGGTTGAAAATAAAGCCACTATTGTGTCTTGATCTAAGTGGAAATTGTAGAACTTTAGAACTTTTATTCAAATTAAATCTGTTACCCTTATACTATCGCCGGTAACGAAACCATATCGACTTATAACTCGACCTTAACGCCATCTATCGAGCAAGCCGGTACTAAAATAAAATAACATACAATGTTTCATCATCAACAATTAATTTGCCCAATTTTAATTTCAGTTAACGTCAATAACATAGGCTGTTCCTTTTAGTCTCATTTAGATTATTTCCAAATAAAAGTATCACTGGTCTGCTTATTAACTCAATAAGTAAGCTCAGAATGCAGGTTCTGGGTAACTCCTAATTTGATAGATTTGTTTGCTACGGTTACTCAACAATGACCCAAAACCTGTCCATAATCCACCTGAACACAGCTCGAGTTATCCTCTAACAACTCCAGGGCACAGCCCAGGCTAGGCACGTGTGATGTGGCAATACAAGGCACGTGTGGTGTGGGCAGTACCTCCAGGGTGTAGCCCTGGCAAGGCACGTGTGGTGTGGTGGTACCTCCAGAGTGTAGCCCTGGCGAGGCACGTGTGGTGTGGCAGTACCTCCAGGGTGTAGCCCTGGCAAAGTACGTGTGGTGTGGTGGTACCTCCAGGGTGTAGCCCTGGCAAGGTACGTGTGGTGTGGTAGTACCACCAGAGTGTCAGAAGAAACTCATATTGAATAAGCTGAGCACACCATTTCAAACTACACATCACTTTGCCCGCTTAGATAAAATAGTATAGTCATTATCCCCAAAAAAAATTGTATCGGTGCCTACATAGGTTACGTAGGTGCTTTCAAAGCAAAAGTAGAAGATGCAAAGTTTAGGAAAAAAAATCACTTGTGGGCGGGATAAACGAATGCATTTAAATAAACGACTCGTTTATCCCACTTCTGAATTGTTATCTGCATGTGTTATCTTTAGAGAAAGATTGACTAAGAAAGTTATTTAGTGTACCTACGGGGCTTGTTATCAGGTTATTTAAATAAAACGACCAAAACGGGTACCACACCCTTTGTACTTTTGCCTTGACAGCATACACATAATACAAGTATACAATAACTATAACAGTACAATATAGTAGGAATAAATAAATTATATACTAACACTTACTGAGATGTTGCTTGCTCCGAAAACCGGTACGAAAAAAGAGAGACTTGACAGCGCGCGATACCTTTTTATAAACTCTTGTAACTGTCAAATGCACCGCGCTGTCAAGACGCAGCCCGTTCGAGTTGTCAGTGCAAAAAAGTACATTTTAATGTTGCTAATACAGAAAATAATCTAGTGTATGAACATTATCATAAGAATCGCTAACAGGTGTTTGCAAAGACTTGTGTTTCTGATACAATCTACCTTAAATCAGGTATGCAAATATTGTCAAAGATTTGATTCGAGACAAAAATAATAAAAATAATGGTATTTATAGTGATCATACTATGGAAATACATAATGTCAAAAATGAAATCTAAATAGCAGCGTCGGTTTAAATCATCAGAATTGTAAACATAATAAGGAAAGATTAAGTTAGTTATTGTAAACTTGTTTTAAGTTACGATGGGACTGACATGGTCTTTGAGATTAAAGTCCCTAAAAAAAAAAAAAAGAAATCATAAACGTAATGTCAAAAACTAAATCTCGTATAGTGGCGTCATTTAAAATGAATATGTATATTGGGGAACATAATTAACAATGTCTAAAATTAAATCTATATAGTAGTATCATATAAATATCACTAATTGAAAATGACAGTTGGTAAGTAATAGGGGATTTTTTTTTAAATATTGGTACAGCAGATTATAAATATAATATTCTCGACCTTTCTTGCAGTCTCGGAGACCTCATCATTCTTTTGGTACATTCTATTCTTTATATTTTTTTTTCTTTTGGTTCATTGCCTATGTTTGCCTTTCGGGCCTGTCCGCTTTGTGATTTGCTTGCTTTGCGTGAATCGGGCAGATCTTCTGATCTTGTCACGTGGCCTATTTCGATTTCAGTTTTTGTGAATGGTATTGAACCATTCATCATCAGCAACTATTTTGTTTGTTTTTGTTTTTCATGTAGTGGAAAAGTCTACCACTATAAAACAAGAGGCTACCACAATAAGGCACGAGGTTACACATTATACTTACTCAATCATGTTTAAGTCAACTTGTACTGAAATTGAATAAGCGCCATCTACTGACTATACAGTGAAACACAATTATCTTATAATATTTGTCACATTTAAAACTTTCGTTAACAGTTAATTGGTATCAAAATTTCAAATTCTTTTCATTCTTTTTTCTTACTTTCTTTCTTTATTTAATATCTGTTTCCGTTTTTCATTTACATATTTCATTAAAAAAAAAAAACCAAAAACAAACAAAGAACAAACAACAAAGAACAAAGATTTTTTTTTTTTTTTTTATTTTTTTTTATTTTTTTTTTTATTAATCCGTAGACAGTAGTGTCATATGGGTTAACTACATATTTTTTTAAATTTATTAATGTAAAAAAAACATATTATTTTCAATTTGTGATTTTTTATTGTTTAATAATGATATAATCGTTGACTCTCTGCACGTGTTGATCTGTTAATGCAGAGGTTAAATTTAAATAAATAAATAAATGCATAAACAGAATCTTTTTGTAATATCACCTTAATATAACTTGTTATGTTGTCCATAACAAATTGAAAAAAGACTGACGTTTAGGTTACCGCGATCGAATTAGTATAAAATCTTACGCTAAGGCCCACAAAAAGGTAATATTATCTAAAACAAAATCCTAAATGTATTTTTCTCGTTTCCTAGCAACACAGGCTTAACAAATTAGCAAGCTACAAAAACATTCAGTGATCAGTTCATAAGGAAACAATAATCTTATAAATATTATAATCCTGGCAATAACAAGAGCTTAAAAAAGCTAAGCTTGTATAAAAACAATATTCCTACAACATAATTTCACTCAAATTTCAAGATGGCTGCCAAAATGTTGACGTATTATTGAAAGTGTTGCCACACAAAACGTAGAATAATTAATTATAATAATAAATACGAAGTTGGTCGGTATGGTTCCGAAGATAACCGAAACGGTTAACTAAGCAAATAGACCCAAACAATTAATTCTGGGTCCATTGGTCATAATGTTTGTTTGTAACTTGCTACCCTTGATTTCTGTTGGAGTTTGATTTGCGTATGTATACTCATAAATATTGGTATGATGTAGAGTGGTAAGCTAAATATTTATTACGCATATTTTAGGGACCACAGTGTTGGATTGATTTTTGGTTATGCAGATTTATTTGTTAGTTCAGACAACGCTGACTTAACTAAACACACCTTTTTGAGGTGGAAAATGATCAAATGATTTCAGTCTTCTGCGCTAAGGTGACGACTACAACCCGGGAATCAGTGAATAAGTTTCTTCTAGGTAAGCGCGTTCCATCGTCGACTGCATCGTCGCTTTCCATCAGGTGAGATAGCGGTCAAGCGCAAACCTATCATCATCATGATCATTTCAGCCGAGAGACGTCCACTGTTGGCTATAGGCCTCCCCCAAGTAATAATAATAATAATAATAATTTTATTCAAAAGGTATAAAGTAATACAGTATATAATTTTTTTTTTCTTAATTCTATGTAGAGTTCACATGTGTTATATGCCTGAACTAGGACATCCTGTGTTTCAGGCGAGAGAAGGTAAAATAACTAAAATAATCACTGTAACTATTTAACAAAAAGTAAAGTAGTCAACTAATAGGTACGTAAAAGAGGTGTAAACAGTATAAAAATCTTACTTGCTAAAATCTTTGTATATTAACTAAGCTAACTAATCATAATAAAAAGTGCAATTAATCTCTATTTGAGTACAACTAATAACTTTTCTGTGTCTTCATATGACAAACTTTGAAGTGTTTCCTTGAGGGTTTTCTTGCAATTTACATAATTTAGGGAATAAATATTTGCTTCTGCATTAAGTCTATTATAGAGTAGTGGTCCCAGAAACACAAAAAATCTGGATGTAAATGCATGTTTTGTGCTGTTTGTGGGACAAACTATATCTTTCCGTCTCTTTTTAGTAAGTTCAGTGCTGAAGCGGAGGGCTGCGTGTTGTTTTAGTACAATGCTCATTATAAATAACTGCCGGACTGTTAGTACTTCACAAGTTTTGTAGAGCAGGTCAGTGGGAAAAAGGAAAGGGCGGCAAGTAGACACCTTAAGAATCGCTCTTTGGGCTCTTTCGATTGGTAGTAATAAAGTTTTGCCTGCTCCACCCCATGAGGTAATGCAGTATGTCAAAATTGACTGACATAGAGCAAAATAAACTTGCTTTATTATTTTTGAATCCGCAATATGTCGCAACTGTTTAAACACGAATATCAGCCTACGAACTCTATTATTTAAGACTTCCATATGTTGTTTGAACGTAAGGGTCTCATCTATTATAACACCTAGGTATTTTATTTTGTTAGTCTTATTAATATTGGGACACATAAGCGGGCATTCTGCAGGGACTGTACAACAATGAGCATACAACGTTGAGGAATTATTTGAACTTTGTTTGCGCATGGGAAACTTTATATAATTGGTTTTATCTGTATTTAGGGTTAATGAGTTGTGCTGAAGCCATTTATTTACAATATTGAAGCCGTCTTGCGCAAGCTTGTGGACTTCATGTTCAGATTCAGCCGAAAAAGTTCTGTGGGTCTCGCAGCCATCGCATTGCCGAAACCTTTACCGCGTCATCGGTCCACCTTGTAGGAGGCCTTCCAACGCTACGTTTTTCAGTACCTACGTGGTCACCATTCCAGAACCTTTCGGCCCCAACGGCCATCTGTTCTGCGAGCAATGTGCCCTGGCCATTGCCACTTAAGTTTGGCGATTCTTCGTGCTATGTCGGTAACCTTGGTTCTTCTGCGGATATCCTCATTCTTGGTTCGATCACGCAAGTAAACTGAAAAAACGGTACAGTGAGAGGGCTAATCAGACTTTTACTGGCTGAAACCACAGGTGGGTTTAAGGCCTTCAGTTCACCTTTTGCGTTCCATGGCGACGGTAATTCATTCAAATGTTCTATGTAGCCCTAGTTGTTCTCTGTAGCTAGAACTGAACGAACACATCTGAAGCGGTGATGTTCTTTGTTTTTAGGTTTAATTAGGTATTTTTCTAATTAATCTTAATTTCTGACTTGTGATGCACCGTATTTTATTTTCAAGTTACCAAATATTAACATATTAAAAAAAAAAACACAACTATTATTATACACTCAATAAACAAAATAAAACAAAGACCCCTAAGAAGAAGTAAACTATATAAAAAGTAAAAAAGTATAAAGTAATAAGTATTAGTAGTACACTACGTACTAAGTATATGGCGTCGAAAAAGTCCTCATCACTGTTGACTGTTAAAGTACCCAAGAGACTGGCGACATTGCCACGCTGTATGGCAATGTTTATCCTCTGTCCAAGGTAAAAGCTAGTCCTTGGATCTGACTTGAATTTTTGGGTTGTTACCTATTTATCTGTACTCTACAGTTAATTGTGTTCAAGTAAACGACAATGTTGTTAAGGAGAACTCCTGTAACAAACTTGGTCGGAGATTCGCGGCTAACGATACGAACAATCGAAATCAGAGCTCAGTTTACAGTGGTCTTCCAAAAGATTTGCTTATAATTAATATTTTCGCATTAAACACACCGCATCACATACCTGTGCCCTTAATCGCGGAACAAAGCGACACACAATATTTAATATTCAGCAATCCCAAAATCCTTTGTAAAACGCTGCCACAATGGAAAAGGGTATTTTCCTTTAACGGTCCAACCGTTAATTCGTGTTTAATTCGACACCTTGTTAATTGTTTCCGACGCCCCAGTAGGTTTGGTGACCTCGGGGAGGCAGACAGGTCATGGGCAGCAAAGGACCACCCGGCACCTCCAAAAACACCCTCACGGGGGGTCATTTTAAGAATATTTGCGCTTCACCCCCCCTTATGTTTACTCGGGTTGTTTGTGGTACCCAGAAAACAATAGTCTCGAAATTCATTGCTCATTTTATTATTGTTGATACACCGTTTTACGGGCGATTCGATTATTGGAACGAGTAATTAAATGATAATACTGGGAATTAATTGGATTTTACCTGAGTGTTACGCCTAAGTGGACTCATGTTTACCTCAAACCTCATGCCGTTTCAACGCTCAGATTTTGATATTACAATTTTATGGGGACTTTACTATCCAAACTTTTGGCGGTATTCCAGGTATTTTAAATAATATGTTTTGCTATGGTTGTCAGTAATTTAATTTAATTAGGTAAAGTTATCACACTATTATTATAAAGACGAAAGTTTGTGAGTGTGTGTAGGTATGTTTGTTATGCTCGACGGCTGAACGGATTTCGATGAAACTTAGTGTACTGGTAGACATGTCTTGGGATACTTACGTTTTATCCAGGGAGTATGTTCCCTTAGGATAACTTTCTATCACACGAGCGAAGCTACTAGCAGCTGTAGTTAATCATATTTCTTAACAGTGTTCTAACGTAAGTTTCTGTTTCAGAAATGGCACGCATGGAGAAGTCTCCTCTCCTGGCGAATGGCTACAACGCTCCACCGACGCACCTTGGCCCCATGGGGTTCATGCACCAGCACGCTCTCATGTCCCCGGGCATGCCGCATCACGGCGTGCCACGGCCTGACGGTTCCATTATCAAAGGACAACCAATGCACAATATGGAAGCACTTGCAAGGTAAGACCTGACGACTATTATGCTGGAGACTGTACTGTGGCGTCCATAAAGGCCACACATATACTGCTAACTTGCAAACTGGCATGATACTCGTAGTTAAACATTTTAAGGTTTAAAAAGCATAGGTGTTGATGTTCGAAACATGGGATGGGAGATGTCAAAAAAAGTCTGGATGCAACTGAATGCTAAAAGAACGCTGAATGATAAAGTGCTTCATACGATTTAAACATAAGTATTTAAGAACGAAACCTTTAATTTGATTATCCGCGAATAAAAGGATCCCTAGTTTTTTTTTGCCCTAGGGCTGTTGGTCATATAGCTACGCCTCTGAGAGAGAGACTTAGGGTCCTGTGTCAATATTCATATTCAAAAGGCGTTTCATGAATTCGTGTGAAGTCCATGTGTCTATCTTCTTGAAGAAGCTATATATGGAGATATTATAAGGATCCCTTCAATCATTGACTGTTTTACAGTATTTTTCTCGGTCGTCTTTAATGATCAAACCAGGATAATTTCGAGAACCACGGAAAAATATAAAAAGCATCCACCCCAGACTTTCTGTCAAACTTTTATGAGTTTGTCCAAGATTGGACATACAGTGGCCGCTACATACATGGTTGTCATAAACCCTACGGCCGAAAGCGAGACTATTTCAGTTTTATTGATTAAAAGATAAAAACTGACGGACCATAATTTATGTAAAGATTTGTTTATGAAAAGATTCGAAACAAGTTAATTTAATATACTAAAATAGCACGATTTTCTATAGGCGTTTACAAAACAGTTGTGTTAAGGAACGGAAAACAATGGAAACACAAATAGATTTTAAATTCGGGAGGAAAATTAAAACTTGTACAGAGAATTTTGGGCGGCACGTGTAACCTCAGTGTTTTTGTACAAAGAGGGAAAATTTATAACATTGTTTCTGATTACGTACATTTGAAATTTTTAGAGAGCAATGGTGGCTGAGTGTTAATGGCCCCGACTTACGAGTTGTAGGTCGTGGGTTCGAACCCAGCCAGGCGCATTACTTTTTGTAATTTATTCATTACCACTGCTCTCAAAATGGTGAAGGAAAACAACGTGAGGAAACCGGCATGTCCAAGAACCAAAAATTCGAGGACATATTATGTGACATTTACCAACCCGCACTGGGCCCGCGTGGTGGATTACGGTCCATTTCCTCTCCAAGAGTGGAGGCCTGAAACCCAGCAGTGAGAACATTAAAAAAAAGGCTGAAGATGATGAGGATGACGTTCATTTGTGTTTTCACGAAATCTGTTATAAAATACTGAAATACAATGTAATAAAATAAATTGTAAAGGAGAATGACCACGACAATATGGACCACGGTACAGAGTTGCGTCAATTCCAAAGTTGTTTTAGATGGTTTATAAATTAACCAAATGACCATCTACAATTGCTATTTTGGAATCAAACCCCGCATTTCCAAGTTTTTTTAGAAAACGTAACTTAACCTCAAAATAGAAATATCCGTCGTGTATAACCAAATAACCATCTACAATTGCTATTTTGGAATCAAAAGCCGCATTTCCAAGTTTTTTTAGAAAACGTACATAACTTAACCTCGAAATAGAAATATCCGTCGTGTATAGAGGTAAGTTTATAGGTCGTAGTTTGGAAAGCAGATTAATTAGCGTATCTGATGGGATAGAGACTTAAATAAATCAGTACCTTGCCTTTATATTTCCTGTTAAAACAGTTACAAATACAAAAAAGGAGAGCTGTAAAAAAAACCAATAGAATTCAAATAGATCTTTAATTTGATTCCGTGACACTGGTAGCACTTAAAACATGTAGCTAGGTATATAATCAATCGTAGTATATCTAACCCTTACAGTAAGTAGGTAGGTAGGTACCTATACATATAGGAACAGCGAATGGCTTTATTCATCATTTTCATTAAAAAAATCATTTAAATAAGATGCTGGAGCAGTGATATCATTGTATCGAGCCCAACTCAGAAACCACACCACTGTCATTATGTGAGCACAGCAGCCTACAGTTCGCTTACCAACAAGGCAGTTGCAACAATAACCTACAATGGCTTGTAATGTATTTGCTACAGCATCAAACAGTCCTTCTGGTATAATCTTATTTCGAGAAGCAACATCTTGTACAGTAAGATGATTAAATCCTAAGTGCAATGGGACAAAATCACTCATTAAACAATTTCTTGCTTTTGACATCCACCGTTCTAAAGTGGTTCGAGGTTTACTAAAAAGAGTAGCCAACCTTTCATTACTGTCACCAGTTCTTACCTTAACTAAATATATGCACAAGGCTATAGAAGCATTTGGTACCTGTTCTGCTAGATTTGGGATACTGTTAAGTAAATCATAAAACTGGTCAGCATTGAATCCAAGCCAATAATGACATAAATATGGAGGCATCATCCTAATATTTGAAAAATCAAATCTGTTATTAGCTGCTCGCTGCATCATAGTCATAATATTATCAAATTGACTACCAGTAAAATCCCTCAATTGGGAGATTAATTCATTTCAAGAACCGTGATCCAAGTGGTGACGACAAACACGTGCACCAGATGGTACATAGAATGTATAATGATACAATAATAAATCTTTTATAGCACATGGTACAAGTAGACGTTCATTTTCAAAACAATTAACGAATATGCTATCTATATAAAGATGATGTGATTTTTGGTGCCGCTAATTGAACTGCTACTGGTCTTGAAGATGGAAGAGGAGGTGGCTCAGGAATATTGAAATCATCACTTGACACAGCATGTGCTACAGTAGGACGATTTGAATCATGCTGCTGTTGCCTCTGTAGGTACTTCTCTCGTAGCTGATCTCCAACATGCAGCATGTTCCATTCTGGAAACCTAAAAAAAATAAGGTGCTTAAATATTTTTTCTGTTAGCCCGAGTAGACAGATTCTGTATTAGACACTCCATATTCTCAATAAGATACTAATAAATATTTACCAAGTGCAGTGGAACCAGTCTCATTAAAATGTTTCTTTCTTGTCGATCATGTCGCACAGGGTATGTTCTTGGTGCTCGTAAAATAGAATTTCCACAAGGGAAGCAGATTCTTCTATGTCCAAGAGCAGGCAAAGGCATAGCACTTCCTTCGCTCATTGTGTTAACTCGATTTTGAAGCAGTCCAAAACACTCGTAACAAATTATACTTCCTGGAGACAGCTGCAATCAAAAAAATATATTTGAAATGAAATATAAAAAAAATGTCATTAGAATATAGTATAATAGAATGAGCAAAGGAATGTCACAATCACCGACTTCAAGCCCAACTGAATGGGCCGCACAACATAATTACATTTTGTGCTAACAGCACGGAGAGCTTCCAATTTCAGCATTGTGACATTGATTTTATGCTATCATTTGTCTATAGTTTTTAATATGTGATTTATAAAAAGCAAAAATGAAAATATAAAAAAGAGAGAATGACTGGGTAGGTTTAAACTGTCAGAGAAATCAAGAAATAGAGTGATAGGTATGAAAACGTCAATAGAATGTGCTTACCTGAGTAGGAGTGATCCATGACTGTAACACATTGATCATCTGAGTAGTAGCTTGTTCCAAAGAATACCTGCGTTGGTTTCTTAGGATTGCAAAAAAACAGTTGATACACCGGTTTCGGCGGTCGATTGTTCTTGTTGTCGGTACCTCACGCGAAGTGGTCGACATTTTCAGTAGTCGCTTATTAGTACAGTACAGTACAACAAAATACGAATCACACACAAACTTCAAACAAAGTGAAAACTTCCTGGCGTAAAAACGTCCTGGAGTAAGATTCACAATTTCACACTAAAGTTAGCGATAGTGATTGAAAACAAGAAATAAACAAATAGTTACAATGAATATCACAATTACTGTGGAGAGTAGGACTCGATCAACACAAAAAAAACTGTAATATTTAAATCGCAACGAACAAACTTAGCATGCACCACGCGCATTTGACATTGGAGTTTTTGACATTGACAATGACAATTCAATTTGAGACACCAACACCAATGTTGCCACTTTAGATTTTAAATGAAAATCGATTACTCGAATAAATACACTCGACACATAATTATTTCAAATGACTGATTTAGTTCTATTATCATTAATTTATTAAAAAGGTTCGTTTTATATCAACCCGAAGTAAGATAATTAAAAAAAAATCTATGCAATCATTCATATGTATCGTTAGCCAACAAAGTGAAATTGCTTTAAAAAGTTTTGAAAGCAAAATAATACGACTACTGTGTGTGTGAAATACTAATTATTTAATAATTAGTAATAATTAGTATTTTACACCACAGTATTATCATCTCGCTTTATTATTTATAAAAACCCCGCGATTTACCTTTCCAATGACTTTACATTTATATTAATTAGTAATCGTATACAAAAAAAAATCGATTAGAGTTGTCAATATATTTAGTTATTTTTTTGATTACGGCAACACTTTAACGTAAGAATAGCCGGCGCCCAGCGGTAGGTACTTCATTTTAGCAAAACAATTTCATAACTTATTAAGTTTACAAAATAAACCCCTATGCAAAATTGGCATTCCAATTTAAGAATGACTTCAAAAATAAAGAAAATAATTGTAATATAATTTTTATCTTGATGCATGAGAAAAACCAGGACCGTCGATGGTCATGATCCTTTCGACGATCTCAAAATTTTCACGTGCTTACGTGATCAGTGCTTTAGAGCATGCCTTAAAATTCAATTGCTATTGAAAATAAATCCTAATTGGATAACCCACTTCAAAGGCCCACTACAAACTAGCTAAAATATTCAAACGACGACGAAATAAATCTTCGAAACACGTCATAAACGGCTTACGTACAAAGTATTAATTCACGAAAAGAAACCTTTAAGCAGGCCGGTCAAGTGGTTCAGGTTAAATGTCCAGGAGGGAAGTTAATCCAGTTAGAAAAGTACAAACACTGAATGCCCTCACTTCCGTTCCGAAGACCCACAATGCTCACTTGACTTACCCCACTGTCTTACTGCCACTCATGTAACTTAAGTGTGTCTTTATAACCTTATACGTGACATCTGTCTGTGGAAAAAGTTTTCATTTATCTATACATATACACCGTTAAATTTTAATCGTTTTAATCCCGTGGAGGGTCGATCCAGTACATGAAACACTATCGATTTGTAAAGATATAATTAAAAAATTAAGTACCTTTTTTTCGAAACTCGTATTAATTTACGCATGTACGAAATTAATTTCTTTAAGAAAACGTCAGCTGAGCGAGTTCAATGACCTGTAGACAGTTTGTACGCAACGCCGACTTCTAACTGTTAGAAAAAAAGCTACTTTATTTTTTGATTTGATCTTCATAAATCGATAGTGTTTCATGTACCGGATCGATCCTCCACGGGATTAAAACGATTAAAATTTAGCGGTGTATAAAAGGATACACTGACTGACATATCAGCGGACAGACAAAACTACTAGGTCTAAGAGCGTGAAATGCGCAAGGATTGTTTTATGATTATTGATGTAGGTTATCAAAAAGAGAGGATTTTTGAAAATTTTACGCCTAAACGATGAAGGGGGTTTTAAAGTTTGTTCGAAGAAACATGTTTTCATCTCTAAATATAAAAGGAGAAACTGACTGACTGACATATCAACAACAGCTAAAACTGCTGGGACTAGGAACGTGAAATTTTAATGTGACTTTTTATGACAATGATGAGATGAGCACTAAGAAAGGATTTTTCAAAATTCAGCCTCTAAAATTATGGCACGGTCTAATATTTGTGTAGATAAATCTACTTTCACGCGGGCGAAGCCACTTTTAGAAGCTAGCATAGGATATACGTAAATGTGTTTAGGTATGGGTGGGTATGTATTCTGGGCGTTGTGTGTACATACGTGTAGCACTGTTCTGTGGTTGTATTGTTGGAGGCAATTCGGGCAGTGGCGTTAACCAAAATTAACCCCCATTAGGGTTAATGTTGATTCGAAGTTAAAACAACGAGGCGTTAGGCATTAGGCGCCATGTTAAAAACCTATTTATGTATTTTCAATTAGTTTTTGTTTTGTGAATTCGTGCGTTACGACACGCATTGCATAATTATGGTCTTCATCTGGAAAATTAACAAGTTCATAAACGAGAAAAAGGCAAATTGCTACAAACAGTTCATTATTCAATCACCATTTGTGACAGAAACATATATAGAGCTTGGTTTTTCTACCGAACTACGCACATGAACCAATTAAACCGTACAATATAGCGGTAATATACTATTTAACGCTTCGTTTAATATATCGAGTGAGTGCAAACAAAACACATTTATTAATAATTCATACAACGTACGGGTCTGAGTAGCCACAACATATTCTGAAAGGAACTATCAGCAAGACGTTTTTAAAGGCACTCAAGTTTAAAACAAAGAATTAGAACCCTTTACTAGATGACGCTAAGTTACAAAGGCCGTTCTCTTGATTACAAATAACGAAGAAAAGTTTAATGAAAAACAAAGAGCTTAAGTAATCGAGAAACAATTTGGACGATCACGCATGAACGGGTACGGTACAAATATAAACGATTGTTTTTAAAACATAATTTCAACGACCCCTCGCTTCACCAGCGGAACATTTAATATTGAGTGCTCATAATTATTCCTTTCATATTCAAACCCTTTTTATGAAACTTTCTTCGCAAATACTTGAGTAATTAGTTGCAGATTTCTGTGTTTACTTGTTTGAGTACCTCTTTACATTGGGTTTACTTGCACGGACAGCAATATAGACAAAATAATGAGGCAGGACAACTGAATGCACCTTTATTGCGTATACTTTTTAAGATATATGTCAATATTTTTCAGTATTCATCATCAGTATAATAGAGATTCTAGATAGGTAGGATTTTCATGAGACCAACTCTTCCCATCTTTCTTATTTTCTTAATTTTATGATTACAAATTCTAGTTTACTTACTATTTTCTCGGTTTTCTTATTTTATTTTCTTTTTGTCTGCAGATCTGGTATTTGGGAGAATTGTAGAGCGGCATATGAGGACATCGTAAAACATCTCGAAAGGTAAGAATCGGCTTGCGTAGAAATGAACTTCGAATATTAACGAGATGATCAGAAAGATAATCCTCTTAAACCAAGAGAAAATATGGGGTGGCTATCTTTTTTATTTGATCTTCTTTACTATTTTTATTTTATTTTCTCACTGTATTACTTCACTCATCAAATGTCATCATAATCCACAAATAATTAAGGATTTAAAATTTTATCTTGAAGAGGTATAGATTACACATAAAACAAACAAATCCACTCCTAGAAAGGATCATTATTTTAAAACAAAGCGGAATCTTTGTTAATTTGAACGGGGCGCAGATATCACAGGAGGGTGTGAAATTAGAGGAGACAATTAGATCCGTGGATCGGGTGTATTTTTAACAAATGACCGCTCGAGCGCGGGCGGCCGCGGCTGCGGGGTGCGAACGATTCATCAAACTCATTCAGGGGCTAATCTCGATGCGAGGAAAAAGCGGCTCTCATGTAAATTGGGCTGATTCGAGGGCCAATCGGCGGGGGAAAGCACTTTTCTTTTCTTGTTTAATGGATGGTGATTGATCGCCGAGTCGCTTTGATACTCCGCGGTTTTGACTTCGATTTAACTGCGTCTGAAGCTTTTCATACACGGGACGCTAACATGTCAAAAGCTTTTATTGGTTATGCGGTGATTTCGTTACGTAGAAACGTATTTAATTTCGTTATATTCCCGGTATTTATTTTACAAAATTCCGACACATTGGAAGACCTGCGTTTTAATCAAACATAAGGTGCTCATTTTGGTTAAATGTTTTAATTTTAATAATTTGATATTGTTGGCATGTCTTTTTAATTAAAACACACGTAAAATGAGGTTCAGTTCCCAAATCCATCTAATTAATTGTGTAGATTGGAATATAAAATCGTACGTGTGTAGGTCCGGGGATCGAGGCCGGGTAGAATTACAGTCGGACAGCGCGCCTTGTACCGATGTGTCACTGTCAGCCGGCGATCGGCCGGCCACGGGCCCGGATTAGGGCTGTTTTTAAAGAAATTACTCTGTTATTTTTATTCAAAATTCAATTGAGTATTTTTAAAAGCATTTTCCAATATACCTATTTAGTATTGGAACTTAACTAGTCTGGAGTCATTTAACTGTAACTGCGTAAACGCCATTATAACTCCAAATAAGTAGCGTTTTTATAACTGAGTTCAATTAATTCTAACATTATTGCAATTGAGTGGAACAACAGGTAATGCAGTTAAGTCATATTAATGTCCTTGTCTGAATGGCGGGCTTCCTTGCTCTCGCATTATCTTGCTTCGTTTAATTTGCGCATGCGTTGCGTTCGCGACCGGTTCTCAATGCTAAGTCCAATTAATTGACAGGATTATCTCTGATTTAATATAATTTGTACGTACTGTTTGTTTTGTTTTCTCTTGTAGGTACGAGCACTCGGTCGTGTTTCATTTGCAATTAAATTCAAATTTATTTAATTACCGCGTCTAAGTTAATAGTGCTCATTCAGAAACACAACTAATGCGTATCGGTGTCCGATGTTGTAGGTATGTATTTTATGTATGTATGTATATTTCATTAGGTGCACATACATAGAATCGGACAGGATAGTTTCATGTGGATTTTTATAATAAATACTGCCAATTAACGTATCCATTTACAAAAAACGGAGTTGTAAATCAAACACGACAATTACATCGGACAAATCGTTCGGCTCAATGCATTCGTCCGGTTTAATTCGGTTTCGGTGGGAATTAGGCGGCGATTAATCGTCGCGCGGCGGGTTAAGCCGCGCCGGGCGCCGGGAGCCGGCAGCCCGCCGGATCGCCGGATCGCCGGATCGGCACACATCGCTGTGACGTTGCTCGTTATTCATCCCCGTGCCCCTTGCCATGGCAAGATAGCATTGTTTATTCACCCTTTATTCTGAACATTTTTTTAGTTGAAACTTCGAAAAACTTTTAGGAAAGTCTGAAATTAGAAACTATTTTAAATTCTATCTGACAATGTTAAAGTTCTTGATTGAAACAATAAATCAAAACACAAATAAGTTGAAAGTGTAGCAGTATACGTCATCGTCACGTAACGGAACGTCAAGAGTGGCGTCGCGGCGTCAGCACTCGCGTGATTGAATCCTCCACCATTAATTTCTGTGAGATCAAACGGAGACTGAGGGTGATATTTATCAAGGATATTGCGAATTATTTTAATCAAATCAAATTCCCTTCGTTGTAAACAAATGCTTTTGATTAATGAGACGGGCGACAGAGCCTCGCAGCCGTTGTGATAAAACACCCGACGAAAAGGCGAAATTAATGGTCATAAAATGAACTCTTGTATCCGTTAGATAAAGATACTGAATGCTTTGAATCTTAAGTGATTTTTCTTCTGCTATTTTGAATGATGATGGCGCCGATCGCATCTGGTGACTGTACATTTATATCTCCGGGATTAGTCGGGAGTAATTTCGCGCGATTAGTGCGTAACTTTCAGCGCGCTTCCGAAGATATTTAGATTGTCATGCCGTTGAATCATTAATAATAACGAGTTTTGATTTTCAGTGGACTAATATGCGTAGGGTTAGTAAAGGGTGCCGCGTCACGCAGTCGTCAGCCCTCTGAATACCTTCCGAGTTCGTCGCCGATGTGGTCGTACTGGAATTTTATCTAGCTCTTTGTACTTTGCCCTTTTACAGCGAGAACTATTCGGTTAGTTCTGTCGGCGAACCGAACTATTCGTTTTGTTGGCTTTGATGTCACATTCACGTGGACGAGGCTGTCCCTGCGCGCATAGCAACTACAGCCTGTGGTTTTTGGAATTAAAATTTTGTTACAATGAAAATTCCGAAATAATCTAACGAGACTGAGGTAGAAGCTGTCTAAAAAGTCAAAAGACTTGGGTAATTATTAGGGTAAAATCAAATCTGGTGTAGTCAATACTGGTTCAATAATCAAGGTTGATTAAGAGATCTTGATCATCGTTTACTAATAGAAGAACCTTAAAATATCGGATATAAGTATTTTTTAAATGTCAGACGTTGATGTGTTTTACTTTTTAGACAGGCTATACACACATGTTAAAACTTTAACCTAAAGAAGAAGAACCGTAAGATCTATATTACGTACTATTAAAAGTTTTACAAAAAATAAAGATTAATTTTTAATATTCCGTACCTCATAATCTATCTTTATTTACTACGTTTTACATGGAAACCCCAAATCTCGATGTAAATGGGAAGTGTAACCGCGATTGGCGGTGTCATAATGTAAGTTGCACCGTCAGCCTTTATTAATCTGGATCCGGCGTCTGACAGCACAAGTCAAATTTCTCATCAAAAATAAGAATTAATGGCGAACGGCATTAATCATTGGCGGGCAAACGGCACGAGGTGTCTGTATCCCATTATTTTGCATTACTAATGATATGTACACAGCGATAAGGCAGCTTTTGGGAGGAAAAAATGAAAACCTTCTGTGTCACCGCCTCTGATTATTTGGTGGCGCTTTTGTTACATATTTTTAGATGGTTCGAAACATGTTATGTAATGTATTTCAACTAGGTAGTTGTAGAAATCTGAAAGGGCTTACATCTGGAGTTCAAGGTGATTTTTGTCGTGAATACGGGGTATATTTTTTTTGTATCGTTGATAGGTTCGCGACCACTATATCATCTGATGGAAAGCGATGATGCGGTCGACGATAGAGTGCGCCTTGTTATCTTTTGATTATCTTTTTCTTTTCTTAAAATGTTGCCCCGACACTTCGAAAGCTCCTGCATCGTGGGTGCGTTCACAAACATGTAAACTCACATAAGACACCCAGACCCAGAACACTTATGTGTAGGCCACACAAATATTCATCCCGTGCGAGGGTCAAACCCGCAACATGCAGCGCAGCAGTTTATCACTCAACCACTGCACCAACTGTGACGTCAAACAGTATAAAATAAAACGAAATCTGACCGTTTATACGCTAACTACTCCTAATAGTAACACCACGACTTTTGATGCGGTTTTCACTGAGTTAAGTTTATGTTTATAATTTGTACTCGTGCAAAGCCGAGATTGGTCACTAGTCTAGTATACAATTCAGAACAAAATATCGTTGCTTATTATTCATTAATTCGTTCCAAATTTATGTATAGTTGTGGTACATAGGTGGACTTAATGCAGCAATAGGAATTCTCTACCAGTCAAACTTTAGATTAAAAAAACTACACTATGGTCGCTGTTGATTTGATAGTCCATCGACAACCAGAAGAAATAGCAGTCTGAACTTAAAATATACAAGGTTATTTGTAAAACACTAAAAACCTTGCGCGACTGCATTACTAAACAACATCGTAAACAACAACTTTTGTTCTATGGCTATTTATAAAACATTACAGGTATACATATTTACCTACCAAACAAACCTCCAAGATTTCGTTGTTCTATCTAACACATTTCAACTCTGTATTTTGCTATACCTACATACTTACGTCTGTATGACGCGACGCAAGCGTATCAAGCACCCCCGCTGCCCGATCCCGCTCCCCTCCGCTATTGTACTATCGCTTGCTTTGCAAAGACTTCGTAATATTTAGAACGTTCAATTTAAATATTTTTATTTTTGTTCAAAATAATTTTTAATAACTGATAAACTAAATGATATGATACATTTTTAAAAGTCATAGAACAAAAGTTGCGGTATATGATGTTAGTAACAAGTCCTGAGTGGTTGCCAGTGTTTTGCAAATAACCCTGTATTCGAAAATCTAAGTTGATATATTCTAACAGCTGGTTATGTTAATTGCGAATGTTATTTTATGCGGCGTCGCGTGCGGGCCGCGGTGGAAAACATTCATTATGCCATCCTTCATTCGGGTGTCATTTCCACAGAGGGCGACTGAAACACTGACTCCTAGCTTGGGATTAGCTAAACGGTAAAAAAATGTCTATAAAAAGAAATGGTATTTAATTCCCATTTTATACGTAAAGTGATAGAGAATTTTTGTTTTTTTTTTTGTCTACTTGTTCATCTAAGACATACATTTATATATAGGTCTACATTTAGTAATTTATAGTATAATATCTTGTAGTAGGTACTCAGTTAGAAAGATGCTGTTTTTTTTTAATTAATATGCATCGTAACCACCTAATAAATCTAAGCAGTAAAAAACTATTGTTAGTGACAAACAATGTGTCTCGTTAGAGAAAACAGACGCAAATTAAAAACACATAGGTAGGATCTAGCGGAGTGTGACACGACGACAGACTGGGTGATCAATTAGCCGCCTTCACTCAATAATTTTTAATAACTTTGTTACACTAATCACTTCCTCACCAAAAGGCGTGACCGTTCTATTTCTAGCACAGCGCTGCTATTGACAGAAGATGTCACTTTTCCTTTAATTACGCAGCGGCCTCATTTCTTCGCGCCCTATTAGTACACATCAATCAATGTTGCCAATACCTATTTTTTACCCTGCGACTCGAGTGTTTTTTCCCTTGGCCCGTTTTTGTTTACGGAGATTTTTTAAGTGGGGAATAATTTGATGAGGTCCGCCACCCGACTGTGTTGCGATGCGAGCGATGCTCATTTGTCATCGTCTTGTCATTTCTGCGTTTCTTTCGAGCAGTTGAATCACTAAAGTAATTATATAAGTTTTTAGTTGATTTTTTTTTCCATTTGGATCACTCGCGCAGCTTTTATATCGATCCACTGATTCGCAGTTTATTGATCGAAATAAAAATGAAAGTCCTGGGAGCTGTTCGTAATTATAAATCAGTTTTTGTACTTTGTATCGTAAACACGACATCATGCACATCGATTTTCATTTGATAATAAAAAGGTTATATAGATTAAGTTGGCGCATCCCTTTCCATTTTTTTTGCTGTAATTAACACGTTTAACAAATGAAGATCGCTCACCGCAGAAACTATGAATATGAAATCAGCGTGTCATGCTAATACCCGACATCGATGGGGTAAATCAAATATGTGAATCCACAGATCAAAAGAATTCATTACAGTGTGTAAATCACAATTTGCATGTGGCGCAGAGCAACCATGAATATGCATCCGGGACGCCTGAGCTTGAAAAGTCTGTGCTGCGTTCAAACACTCACATGAAATTTCGAACGAATGTCACGAGATGAAACATGTTTTTGCTACCGTTTATATTAAGTGTCACGTGTCGATACCAAAGCTCTCTATGCTGAAGTATTTGTTACATACAAAACTTGAAACTAAAACATTTTTACTGACGCTAACACTCAAAATTTGTAAAATTCGAAACTTTATTTTTGTTGTTAGTCACAGATTTCAATGATGTGATATTTGATTTTTAGTTTCGTTACTGAATTTGTGAAGTTGAACATAGAACTACACACTATAAAATTCATAACAAACCATGAGTGTTCATTACTGAAATTAGATCATTTTGCGGTCTCAGTCGAGTAATTCCGCAAGTCTAGTGGCCAATCTGAGCGCGCTCTTGTCACCCAGCATTGCTGACTGGACATCAAACCGGACACTTGCCATTTCGTTCGCTTCCTGACCTTTTCCCGTTTTGTTATGCAAATCCCAGTTCCCGGGGGAATTATACAAAGCGAATAAAAAGTATTCACGTGTTTACTCGCTGACTTCGCGTCGAGTGCGAGTCGAGTGTGAGTGCGCATAAATCGGGAAAAACCACGTTATTTTCATGTATGTAAACATTTGTTAGCTGCCGTATGAATTATTCTAATTCTGCTTTTTATTTTTTTCGATTTATTGTGCTGTGTTTTATTTTTGTAACTGTCCTTATATTTTTGGTGACAATGGAAATAGGCTTTATTTTTTTACTTACAAAATAATTTATGCGGAATTCTTTTAACTTTTCTTTACCACTTCTACTGGATGTTAGACCTGATAGTCTATTACATATAATCCAGAGTTTCGATAAAACATTATGACAGGTCTTAACTAATTGCTCGCCACCGGCGATTAAATACATTTACGAAATGACAGTGCACTGCACATATTAACTTTTAATAGATGATGACAAAATAACACAGAAACGTACATGTTACTAAATAATTACGTCGGTACATATTTTCAAACAAACTCTATGAATATTTATCGCATTTTATGTTTATAAACAACGATATATTGTATTTGTCATAAATAATTGACAACAAGCTGGGGTCATCATACGTTAACCATCGCATGGCTAAATAACAGCTCAACCCTACGCCGCCACAAATCAAATGTTTTGATAGCACCGGTATTAACGAGACAATTTGATTGCGGACATATCCGAGCCAAATTGCTTCTAAATTATATTTTCTGTTTACTTTCTGCCAAACTCCCTGTTTCGATACGTGACGTATGTGTGCTCAGCAGATGCCTGCTTGTTTCGTTTGTGTTCATTTAACAATTTGTTGTTACACGATTTTTAAATGTTCGATGAACACGTTTGTTTAGACAATACGGCGTCCATTTTCAAATATAAATCGTATATTTTATGTTTTAATTTGTTGGCTTTTATTCTCAAACAAAAACTCAGTTCGCTAATGATTTATGATAGCATCTAATCCGTTAAGGTAGCTCCAATCTGATCAAGCTGTCATACTCATTAAGCTGAACAATTCCGCTTGTTAAGTTAATTATTATTTAATTATTTTTTCATAATTAGTTGTCGCGTAGTTGCCATAACAAACTGTCAGACACTAACTACTCCTACACATAAACCTTCGGTTTCGTTTAGCGAAAGTAAGATATTTATCATAGTTTTGATTTTATCTAAACAAGTGAGTGAATTCTTAATCGTGAACAGTTTTCCGTATGCTAACATATTCGTTAGTTTGTGATCATATTTTATGTTCACATGTTTTTTAAGTACTTATATCAAATTTAATAATCTCACTAGACAGCTCGATTTAATATGATAATTATTATCATATTCTGACGCACAAAAAAACTAAATGGTATTTTTCTTAATCATTCATTGATTATATGGTCAAAAATTACTTATCTATGATCTAACTTTGAATAATCAAATTATAACATTAATTTTATTAACTCGATGTTCGTTTATCTACATAAAGTTGTTATTCTTATCAATGGAGTGGACAAAACTATGATGGATGCGGCACAATGTCCGACTCTGGTTCGAGATAAATCGACACAGATACTGCGTTTGTCCCCTGATAACATCTGTAAAGAGACAGGAGTTTATATCACGAGATATGTTTATCAATTATGTCCAAGTCACGAATCTAGTTTTATAATTATAACTTCCTGTTTATGGACCTTTGTGTGTAGTGTCACGTTTGAATTCATAAAATTGTGTATTACCGCAGAAAATAAAAGGTGTACGTCGATACACCATTATCGTCTCGTTCGAAACATGTTGCGGTCAACGCGAGCGATCACTTCGATCACAATCATTACCCATGCGTCGATCCTGCCCGTGCAGCCGCTGCAAACGATGCACAATTTCAACCGTCTACTCAAAGAAATTCATGCGGATCGACGAGTTAGTATTCAAGCGGCTAGAAGATACACATATCTTTGTCGCTTTACGTTATCCAAGGAATTGAATTGGAAGTGTGCCGATGGATGTGAATTTTCTGCGGTCGCTCCATATGCATGTGCGTTGAAGCCATATTTATGCAATCGGCGGTTACTGAATTGTTCGGCTAGGATTACAACACATTTTTAAACGTTGTAACGGATATATTTATATGCAAGCTTATGTATTTAGTTTTTTTTTTCAATAGATATTGTTTTATGTCGATTGAGATGAACATAATATGGATCTAAAATGCTGGGAAGCAAATTGAGCTCAGTCTTCATCGAATTAAAAGTTTGGAACTGACAAAAAACAGCCGAACATAAATGGCGATTCCAACAAATTTCCCTAATAATTGTACAATGAAATTCAACATTATCAAAACGCATTCCCATTACAGATAATGGTAATGGCCCCTAAAAACTGGGGGTCTACGAATCGTAGGAGCAATTTTGCATAATTATCCAACATTGCGCTCGGAGAGGCGACGCGGTGGCGCTTAAATCCTAATAACATTGGACCCGATCAGAATCTCGTTACGCTACGGTAATCTACTGCGAACAAATACGTTGCTGGTTCAATACTACTATGTGCACTTTTATTATTCTCTTCATTAGAGCCTCAGCGATATATTCTGCTACTTGTTTGCACTATAGACAGATTTGAATCCACTCAATACTTGTTAGGTTTTTTATATACTCTTAGGTATACCTTGTTGGGTTTGACCTCACTTGTACGAATTCAGCACTTTATATTAGACCCATTTTATATCTTTCAGTATTTATTATTCTGAAAAAATACATTTTATATCAATATTACGACAACATCACGTTTTTACGAGGCATCTGATCACATCCCTTACTGCACATAACTCTAAAAACATCTTAAAAAATCGTCCATCTTCACAGCTTTTCCAACGACAACTTAAATCTCCTCACGTACTTGTAATATCGTAATGAGCTCCTAAGCTCCGAAAGACATATTTTATTTTCCACCAAAAACATTTTATATTTCATTTCACGTTTCATAAGCGGAATTTGCATGTCCCTCCTTGTATTTGGCAAGCGTAATACTCCGGTCGCTTAGTGCACTTTTATTACGGTATTAAATGATGTAATTTTTTTCATATTATATTATTCAAATTTAAATAACTGTCTCCGGTTTCCCCCGCGGAGGTCCCACTGTCTCTACTGTTTCTTTTCGACGCCCCCGAATTTGGTTATTTCGGTTAGATATTTCCGTTCAGGAATATAAGTTGCGTGGAGTCGCCATGAGGCTTAAAGTAGGTATTCATCAACTGAATTAACAGACAAACAGATCGGTAAAGGTATAGGTTTAGTTGTACTTATACTTTTTACGTCACAAAAAGTTTGATTGTTAAATAAAGTTGTTGATCAAGTAATTACATAAAAAATAAAACAGATCTTCTCACATCATATAAGATATAAAAAAGAAAATGCTGCAGTTTTTTGAATGTATTTACTCACAAAGAACAAGGTTCACTTTTTTATCGATGATAGGTTTGCGCTAACTTAAAAAAAAATATTAATAAAGGTAACATTTATAACTTAATTTTTTTACAATTTTGTAGCAGACGAATATTTTCATTTTATTACTATCTAAAACTTATCTTTTTAAAATATTTTTCGTGCTGGGGGCAGTCGTGCACCTTCAAACATAAAATTATAAGTTCTACTTGTTATAAAAACGAAATAAATAAGTAAGTCTCCACAGTTTCTCTGTTAGAAAATTGGAGAAGTTGTAAGGCCGCAATTTTTACAAATGACGTCGTGACGTTTATGCGTAGGGAGCGCCGCGGCCTGCCGCCGCCGCCCGGCGACAAGTCATCATGTTACTTTCTTTCCTATTATTTTGCATTAGTTCGCCCTAAATGTTTGTACCTACAATCATATTGATTAGGCAAATTACAGTTTTATTTTAAGTAAGGCTTCTGTTTACTTAAGCCAATTTTATTCGTAGGTTTTGGTTTCCTCTTACTACTTTGAGGAAACTGGTAAGGGTGCAGTACTGAATATACTTGACACAGTTTCCACGTTTGCTGACCACAAGACTTTTTATAAATATTGTCTTGCTCAAGTCGCTTTTCTTTTCTAGTAATTGTATAGAAAATTCAATATCGAGACAGACTTGTATTAAGTGCAGTAAAATACTGAGGCAATAAACTGACTCTTTTCAATTGCCTTTCGACCCTAACAAGCCCTTCAATAACAAGCAGTGTACATTCGCTGCTCAACATTTCAAGTCCTGGGTTGATACAATATAACATACCAACTCCTGCGATATATCCTCAAATTGATGCACCGCGTTATTACTCGCCAATATTGCCTTTACATCATTTCAAAAGCACAACATTACGTTATCTGCATATGCTTGGAACTTTTTACTCATAACAAAAGCCCCTTCGCTACTTGTATTTTCTTTATAATTTATTCCATTTCTCCCCCACACATTGGCATCGGTCGCTGATATTTTTTATTCGATTAGTAAACCCCTAAGGTGTTTTTAGCCTTTTTTCGCTCGATTTTCTTCGAAGCTTTGTTGACTGTTTGGAGGGTTACAATGCTCATTTCTTTTGGATGAACAAGCTTATTTATTCTTTAACTTATACACTCTTTGTTCAAGGTTGATACTATTTTCTTTAGAAGGAATGTAATCTATAACTTACTTCTTCATATTTTTGACCATAAGTTGGCTTTTACATCGCACGGTCTTTGAACAGACGAAGATGAGACACCATTTGAAAGAAATATGCCACTTAACATAAAACAATAGATTAAATATCGGTATCTTGAAACCGCGGCACTTACACACTCGATTTGTGTTGCGGAGCGGAGAGGGAGAGGATGAGACGAAACTTTTTGATGGATCGGACGGAGTTTGTTTTGCATGTGAGTGATATGTCTGAAATAATAAATGTTGAGGCGTCGACGCTTCCCCATCCTCCCCTCGCTGGGGTGAGCTAAAACGATTTTTGATTTGGGTGTCAAGCAAATGTTTTACGCAGTGACGCTCCGACAGGATTTGATTTTCTTAATCGATTCTTGAGAATGCAAATTCGGGGTTCGTTTAGAATATACTTAATTACGTATATAGTTAAACGGATCTTGTGTTTCTATGGCTTCAATCAACATTGCAGTTGGTACGGAATTCGGTTATGTAAATTGACAGCACTATTATCGAAAGCTTTGTTTAATACTTGCGCTAATCAGATTATGCATACAAGAACGGTTCGGAACGGTCGGTAGTGCGGTATTAGGTTATGTGAACGGTCCAGTATTAACTAATCAACGTGCGTTGGCTTTGGTGGTAGATTGCAACGCATTGTCCGCGCTCGTGGCCCCGGAATATCTGTTTAGGCCACTACCCATTCTGTAATGGCAATGGTTAGCGTTAACCATGTTAACCTTCCTGTGACTTCATTACGTGCATGTACGCTAATATACCAGTTCATTGCAACATGAATAATTTTGAAATACGTCAGTAATTTTTTGTAACCAAATAAGCATTTTTCCGCTCAATAAATCACAATTATCTTATCCTCGTCTATTTGTCAAAAAAATAAAATATGTTAGATGCCTCTCCATTGTTTTTTCATTTTGTAATTCCGCGGTGTTCGCAACGATTCGTCGCCAATTTTCGTTTTGACAAGTGAATGAATAATATTATTTCGCTAGCAGAGTGATGATGGCTGCCGCCGACAGATGGGGTGTTTGTTAATTTATCTACATCGGAATGTAACGTTAGAACTGCATTTTGTAGTTAATGAAAATTGTTTATTTGCGAAATCGTTTAGCGAAAATAGTAATGAACGTATCGTTGGAATAGAGTTTGTTAGACATGGAGTTAATTGATTTTATGTAACTTTTGTTATCAGAATATTTGTTGAGCTGATATTTTGGACTAATGATGATTTTGCCGACGAGTGAATTTAGCATAGTAGGTACTTAGTTTAGTAGTTTACACTTAGGTAATTATAATATTTGCCTAATAGTTAAGGGCAAAATAAAAAGGAAATGCTATGCTCCTAATAAACTACTATACAAAATAAAGAAGATTTGTACGCAGTCGAAGATTGATAGGTAAAATAATCTAGAGCCATCCTCGTAACCAAACATTTGAAAATAAGCCATATCTGTTTTAATTTAAGTGTGAGCTAACATCATCAATCAAAGCAACACTTTTGTAAAGATAAAAATAAAATGGAGGAAGTGGAAATAATTTATTATTTTATTGATTTGAGCCCTTATCTTTTGTCCGATCGGGTGGCGATGAGTCGATCATTTCTTTTTGATTCGTTAGGGCTCGGGATATCCTTGTTAAGAGCTTTTAATTGACAAAAAATGTTGATAATGTGTGATGTTTGGTTATGTCTGTGGAAAAAACGTTCCTTTGCAATTTACACTTGATTAATTATTCATAAAGATACAATCAAATAAATGACAAATGCCACTTCCTGCTTATGTTCTTGTTGAATGCTAAACTAAGTCATTATTATTTTTTGCATAGAATGATTGTTAATTTGCTATGCTATGAATACATTTGTACAAGGGCACTTCAAAAATTTTGTACAATTTTATATAATAAAAACTCGATCAAAAGATTTGAACGGTCTGAAGAATTATTTACATATTAATGGTGAGGGAAATGAAAAATATATTAAATTCAAACGGAGCTCCGTGACTCGTCAGTAAAGTACCAAACGACTCCATTTGGAGGGTTAACACAGAGTAGTACAAAAGATAGAGATGCACAAATTTTGAACAGTTTCCTAAATCAAGTATCTAGTGGTTGATATCTTTTTATATTCAGTTGAAGGTTGTTTCAATTAATTTTGTAACAAAAATTATAAAGATTTATTAAGTGACTAATTAATTATGTACCTATTGGAATAGCTACTTTATGACATTGCGTAACGTAAAGCTAAAATAACAAAAGATCTTAATCTTTGGCCTTGACAAGCACAATCAATTCACAAAACGTTTTAAAACCAAATCCATGCAATCCTTCCATTCAATCCGTACTTCCTTGTGCCCTCTGTTTTGTCATTACTCTGTAATCCACAAAAGGGTTCCGCGAAGGCTTAAAACAGCCACTTATTATGTATGTTACATTTCACTTTCAGACGTCATTTATATTCAAATGCTCAAAAGGCATTACTCCGCAAAAATTTTAGTAGGTACAGACTAACCCCATTTGAAATGAACTAATTTGGTTTGGTGAAAAAATTGGTTACAATGTCTCTGCATTTCCCGTTATCTGTGAAAAGAGGCTTTTGGGATTTTGCTAGCTTCGTTGTTACGAGCAATTCACATGCGTAAATTATAAAAATGTATTATAATTTAATAAAAGAAACAGATTATACAACTTATAAAAAACGCAAATCCTGAAATAAGTGTGTTCTAAATCGATTTTTCAACTAAGTATTTTTGAAATTAGTAAGTTTTTTATACAATTCTGATACATTCTTGATTAATTTTGATTTCGTCACTGTTTGCGTGTGCGTGTGTAGATATAGGTACTACCAATGTAATGCGTCGATGATCATATTTATTTGCCTTTAATTGGGATGACTTCTCAAAAAACACTAGGTACTTATGTACATTTATATAAAATAGGCTAGTTGCCGTAAAAAATGTAATTAGTCCGTTTTTTAGATTAATCAAAAATAAGAGACACGTATTTTTTTATTTGTAAATTAAACTAAAAATGACAAAGATTTGTTGTTATTTTTTGTTTAATCGAAATAAGAAAAAATACGTGTCCAACATTTTTTTATAATCTAAATTACGGACTAAATAAAATGTAATTATTTTGACCCTGGACACTACCCTATTTCAGTACTTAAATTAGGATTGTAAGATATTTTTCTAATTTAGGTATTCCAGTTACATGTTGTACAATAGGTATAAATCATAAGAATAGTAATCAAAGCACCTGCTATATCAGATTTGAAACAGCCGAAGCAAACAAAAAGCGAAAAGTTAATAAGTAAATATTAATAAAAATAGAATCGGAACGGAAGCATCAAAAGTCCAATAATTCACAATCAAAAAGGACCTACAGAATTAGGGTAGCGGCGAAGAGATCGGCATACAAAATGATTACATACACCGTCTTCATCCGTTCACAAAGAAGCGCAGCGGGGTTCTATAATATTATACGTTTGCCTTTGTAGAAGCTCCACAACTCAGTGGGAAGTATGCTTTATGGTTTCAAATGATAAAATTGTTTGTAAGTAGCTCTGTTCGGATTCATTTCGCGTGGTAGCGTGACCGATTCCTGACAGCCAACATCTGATTCCGTTAACGAGATATCGAATGTTACATATATAAGTTTTTAATTGTGCGATTTGATTGTTGTAGATTGCGTGACGAACGAGGCGACATGGAACGAGTTATGGCGATGGATAAGGCTCGGGAGGGTTCACATAACGGTAAGATATAATAATCGTCATGAGATTATCATAGTCCCGTTTAGCTGTACGTCATTTTGTGACATTAATGTTGTAACGTGCTGGAAGCGCTGTTGTAGACAAGATATTGTTCTATTACTAAACACACGATAAGTCCATAATGTTGTTCATACAATTATTTCTTACAACGTTTGCAAACTATGTTACTAATTGCGTGGTATCTGTAGCTGAACTGTTCGTCATAAAACTATGTCTATAGGTAGTAATAGATGCATCCGTAGTGGATTTTAGAACAAATTGTATTAATTAAAAGTACCTACCAATCAATTATAAGTAAAACATGACTCTTACAGATCGACTAGGTGCAGATTTCTTATTAATTTAGAACTAACAGTCGTATAATGAAATCTGATTAAGTTCCGATTAGATATCTTAGCTTTTAGTTTCAAGGATGAAACGTTAGAAAACGTGACCATAACAATTTGGTTAGAAATTTGTTAAAAAAACTAACCGCAATGCTGATTCGGGGAAAAAATCAGCGGCTTTGAACCAGCACTTAGAAGTGATAAGTAACTTTCATAATTTGTTGAAGATAATGCACGATGATTATTAATTCATTGACAATCTTCAAAAATTCAGGTGATAAAAGTACTTGTAAATATTAACAACTCAAAATAAAAAAGAAAATACCAACGTTTATTTGGCAAAAATACAAAGGCACTACGAAAAGAAACAATCGATTAGCAAACAAAATATAGTGTGCCTCACAGCTATGCCAAATCGTTCCTGACGCAGGTTTTCAACTGAGTCTGAGTATTTGAGGAAGTAAATCAGTTTTGAAGTGCAATGTAACTGTAGTTGTTTCATGCATTAGAGAGTTGGTTCTATAGTTGATATTAGTACTTTGATTCCCAAAAGTATTGTCCATGAAGAAAACGTTTTCCTAACATAGATCAGAATCAGAATAATTTATTCGTAAACATAGGTAATAACTGTATATAAGATCTTAAAATTTAGGTAGTGCGCTATGTTTTGCCAATTGACATACAAATTATTAAGAAAAAAATATTAAATCTTTATGTTTGTAGAAGGTAATCTCTAAAAGTACTGGTCCGATTGCCTAAATTTTTTTCACTGATAGATAGCTACTTCATTCCTGAGTGACATAAGTTATATTTAAGAAGCCGCTGGCAGAAGCTAGTTACAATATATAAATTCGTCACAATATGACAGATCTATACGACATAATATGACTTGTCACTGCAGTTCCGACTTTTAATCTTACAATCTTACAGGTTCTTCACCAGGCCACAGTCCGGTGCTGAACCTTTCAAAATCCGGGTCTGGTGGTGACCGGGACCGGTCGGAGCGGAGTGAACGCGACCGCAACGACCGGGGCGAAGGCTCCGCGAGCGGGCGAAGCTCCGCCGCGTCTCGCCGAAGCCCCCAGCCTCCCCGACTGCCCTCCGCAGCCACGGCAGCAGCCAGCCCTAGGTCACACTCCGATGAAAGCGACGCACAACTATCAGATCAAGAAGATCACAATGTAAAGGATGAAGATGATGGTAAGTTGATGATATGAATATTATTATTATCATTTATTTCAAGTTTTTCACTCATAAAAGGGTTAGTGGCAATAGTTACTTAAAAGTATGTTAGTAATTATAAAAATTCAAAACAAAAATTAAATTAAATAAAGTCAATCAGTAAAAAATAGAAAAAAAAAAGTTTGATTTTATTATTTGAATAATGAAATGCAGGTAATAAAATCAAACAATAAAATCAAATAAAATAATATAAAATTGGGTCATATTCTATATTATATAGTCCTTATTATATGGGTAATCCTTCCATACTCGTAGGTCCAGTGGGTCGTAGGTTCATAGTAGTACCTAGTAGTAAACCAGTCTACTTACTTTAGCTACCCAAACCTATTGTTTTTTAGAGGTAAGAGGAACAGAATGTAAAGTCCCGTAAATGTTCATTTAAAAGGGAGGCTTCGAACAGACGTGTGCTGTGTTTAGTCCGGGCAACTGTACGGATAGTATTTAAATAATTTAGAATTATTGTATATATTCTAATTGCGTGGAGAATTCTGGTAACCTGATGCAGGATTTTGATGTTTTAGTTCCTAAGTGGCGACAGAGATGTCACTATTATCTTATATCTACGTGTCCATGTCTTGCACCAACCGGGGATTATCCTTGGGAGTATTAGTAGTATTTGTTATTTCAAATAATATATGACTTCCAAAGGTCCGAGAAACCAAGGTCACGAGAAATGTCATAAGAAGATATATAATTTAATGATTGAGAAATTAATCAATGGAAGAATTTATCCAGAGAAGCTGAATCACCTTGCACAACCTCGGAATATTGATACATTCTCCGCCTTTGTTATATCTTCCCTAAGTAATAAATGAAGCCAAGCAATTTACTTTCTTGTACAGAATATAATAATCGCAATTTCACAGCGATGAATATCTGTTTAATTTCATATAAATTAGATGTATCGATAAATGAGCCGATCTTTCCGCAGTAATCACAGCGCGGCTGTATCCATGACAAGAAAGTGTCCGTGTTACATTAACACGAGAGTATCACCCGCTCAATATACTTGCCATGTAATGCACGGCGAAATTACCCAGTAATAGCCCTGGAACCTTCAGCATTCATAGTTCGGAAATTATCAGCCATAAAACCACGGTTCCTTTTATTCTAGACTGGAAATACTTGTGCAAAATGGCTTCCCGACAATACATTGTAGATACGTACCAATGTTAATTATTTTATCGCCCTCACGTCGAATTGGTCTTAAGTACTCGATATAAATTAGTAATATAAAATCAGTATATTTCTGCCAGTAAATCTACATTGCAGCAAAGAAATAATAGTATAGAATCAATAGCGAGTGCATCGCCAGCGCATCCTGGCGGTCGATTAGCAAATGATCATGCGCCTGCGTTCCCATACGTTTTCCCATCTTGATCCCTAGACACAGCACGTTTGCTTGTAATGGTCCTATATAATAAAATCTTATTACGAGTATCGTTCGCAATTGCCGTCAATGATGTATGAATAGCGCTTAAAAGGACCCAATTCAATTTTACACGTGAGTTCGAGACCTTTCGTTGTTTATACGTTTATTTTAAAATGAGTTGTCTCAGGTAATAACACGTTGAGATAAAAGCCAATCTTAGTATCCCTGTAATGATATAGATTTACTAATAACTCCGGACATTTGAAAAAGGAAACATCCAACCTTACCGTTGGATATGTCTCATCTAATGTGAGTAATATTTAATCACGAGAAAGGCCTGTGTTTAGTTAACCATCATATATCATGAACTATTAACACCATTACACTCAAGTGATGGATGGCATGACAATTTCTCCGACGACACGTATTAGGTTCGTTTTATTCTCAGCTTTTTATTCATGAGTTTATTGCCGTACTAAATATTTTAATCAATTTAGTATACTATCTTCTTCTGGATCATCAATCAAGCGAAAACTAGTTATTAAGCCGACGTCACTAAGTTATAAACGCAATTACAGCCATTTGAAAATAGAATGGGAAAATCATAAAATCAGTGCCTGATGGAGAGAAATAACGGTCTAACTTTGCAAGCGCATTTAGATCTTGAGATAGCATTTAAAAATTTTATTGCTTTTTTTATTAAATAAACAATAAAGAAATTCCGCTAACTATGAGAATGTAATTTAATTATTGAACATTTTCTATTGCATAGATATAGCGTGCATAGTGCGGTAACCGTGCGCCGCGACGGTGCCAATCATAACATTGATCCACAAATGTAAATACTTGTTCCATACAATAGCTAAATTAAGTGAAACAATAAGGATTGTGTGTGGGTTATTGCAAGCTGCACACAAAATGCTCAGAGAGCGTGGGAACGGATAACTGGCTACGATTTATAGGAAACACTCGCCGGCCGCGGAATTACGGGATGAGCCTCGGGAAATTCGAGTACACAAAAGATTCAACGAGAAAATCGGTAACTGAAATCAGTAAGCTTTTTTTTGAGGTGGGTTATCGTCAATTGATTTCTCCCGTTGTACAGTGGAGTGAGATGGCGTATCAGACTTTTACTGAGTAAAACCTACCTCTCCATGTCCTTCAGTTGTCGTTTGCCTTCCAGGTCCACGATAATTAATTCAAACGTTCCCGCGAAAATCAACTAGGCTGTATATAAAGTCTGGTATTTCAAATTTAATTGTGTCGCAATCGTTAATATTCATAGTTAATTTACAATTAATTCTGTCTATACGTAATTCATGCTCGTCACGATTGCCCTAGTCTGATTATAAAAATGCTTTTTGTGAAGCTCGTGTCATTCAACTTTGATCTTTGTTCATCTGAAGATACCTTTTCCTTTCAATCAACGCTCTCATCTCGGATCTAATTTTGTTTTATATCCGTGAAGTCTTTTCCTCGGACGCACGAGCCGATTGATTCTGTGTCCTTAGTATTAGTTATAGAGTTTAGGTTCGTTTGTTTAAAATGTTTAGGATCCTGTTAATTGGCCTTATTAGGGAGATGGTGTTGTGACAACCCGAGAGTGCTATCGTGCGCATCGACAATGACGAAACGATGTTGTCTTCATTATTTGATGAGCGGTCACTATCTTGTCAGTTAAATTAAATGTATCGATAGATTATTTTGGACCGTGAGAGACGCCAATCCAAGTTTTTTTTTCGTGTGAGGTCCGTTATTGACATAAGGCGTACATTATTGTAATTATCTCGTCATTTTTAAAATAATAAATACCTATTATGTTTCATCACGTTCACCAGACAGAGTATTATGGATGTACTTTGAGTAGGTGAATACCGTCATAAAATTTAAAGGTGCCTTTGACATCAGATTTTCCAAATTAATGTCTTTGTCTGAAATGCCAGGCGAGTAATTATGGAATAAAATCGATATAATATTCGAATAGCTGGGCCGTCCTCGTAGCGAATAACTTGCGGCATAGTGCAGCGGGGCATATAAATCGGTTAGAGACAGCCCATTCGGTGTCGAATGGCTTTGTGGTATCCCTATTCTGTGAACATGGAGATGAACTATCGGAAAATTCCATCTTGTAATCGTTACCAGTGGTACTTTCAAATTATTAACTATATAGTGCTCAACTGAGCAAATCCACGTGGGTTTGGGGGATTTTCGTTTACTCTTATAATCGAATAGACCCAAATTATTTGGTTACAACCGCGATGTTTTCAATATTAAAACTGAAGCCTTCCTCAAAGTGAACTTTCACACTTTTTAACTGACAATCGAGTTGTGTGTGACAAGTAATATTTACAGTCGTTAACGTTGCGTCATTCGAAATGTATTTCCGAATAAGCAGGCCACGCTCGACGAACTCCATCAAAGCCTTGCGCCGATGATCACCACGCGATATCGGTGTTCATCGGTACAATAATTGCGAACCGAATGATACATGCACGCGATTCTCGAATATCCTCGTTTGTCGGTATTGCGAGTTTTTTTTGTTCTACACAACCCATTTATGACTTCTTATGAAGCTGTTATTGAAATTAATAATCGTTTATTATAGTCATATGAATCTGTGCTCTCAGATTTACTACCTTTATTTTAATTTGCAGTATGTTAATTTTGAGGCGGGTCGATCGTTTTAGCCTAGGCAAATATGTCCAGAATTAAAGGTTAAACCTGGCCTTCCAACTTTATTTGGTAGATAAATTGTTATTTAAGAGTTTGATTAATATTATATGAAAAGTGACTAGTTGCTGTGTAGGTGTAAGTAACTAGATCCTCACTGGTTTTAAGCGTTTCTAAATTTATACGAGTACTTGTATTTTTTAAATTGATTCATATTAAGTTCCAATTTTTTGCACCAAATTACATTACATAATTATACAAAAAATTTCAATGATACCTAAACCCAATATTTTATCAACAGCTTCATTTTGTTTAGGTGGAGATCTGAGCGACGGGGAACGTGAGATGCCAGCATCAGCGTCACCGGCGCCGGTGAGCTACGCAGCCCAGCCGGGCACGCCACCCAACGTGCCGGTGGACCCCACCGCCGACACGCTAGTGTCCTCCACCGAAACGCTGCTGAGGAACATACAGGGCCTGCTGAAGGTGGCTGCAGACAACGCCAGGCAACAGGAGAGGCAAATTAGCTATGAGAAAGGTAAGCAGCTTCAAACAAAGTTTGTAAGACTGGAACAATTTGCCTGCTGCGGTCTTCCCGACCGATTATACTTTAGGTGTCTTCAAGGCTAGGGTGAATAGGCTCTTAACTTAACTAGTGCGCCTCATCATCAACGATGGCGTCACTGCTTACCATCAGGTGGGATCGCAGTCAAGCATTGGTTTATATCAATTAAAAAAAGAGAAGTAGGAGAAATGGATTGATAATTATGTTGCTCGTCAGTCATCTGCTGGATCTCTTATTTAGTATTCCCGTAATGAGATGGTCACCATCATGGGATATGATAACGTTAATTACCTTGTTTGTTTCTCTAAAGATAATTTTTAGATGTGAGGAAACCTTTCCTGATGTTGAATATTATTTTAGAAGTTCTTGAAAATGTAGAGTTTATATTTTTGTCCTCGCGTATGTACACTGTCTCCTGAAAATTACTCAGTTATCAAAGAATAATGTGCATATTAAACTGAGATCATTAAACAGTAGCAAATACGTAGGTGGGTATGAATTTCTCAGAAATACGGAGGCACCGTTTCAGAATTTACATATGAAATTATCATAGATTATATTACGGAGACACTGTAACATGCAGGAAGCCGTATCGATGTAAATGTTATAATCGATATTAGTCGAGATCTCGCGTGAATCGATTCTGGGTAATCTGACGTATAAGCAACATTGATTAGCCGCTGTTAGGAGCTTAGATCACGTATTTTAACCTGTAAGTTCTACATTCTGCTACGAGCGCGTATTAACGACACACGTTTCATTTGCATCGCATTATATGTTGTCTATTTATTGCGTTATTACGCGAAATTATTAAAATTAGAAAATAGTCGGTAAACAGCAGTTTTGTTGTATATTATAGGTACTTGTATGATATGTGCGCCCGACACGTATGGAACCGCTCCGGGCTGAGTTTTATGATACGGGTATTTATGTGTTTGTGTCAATTAACTACGACATAAACATGCACTTTATTTATTGAGACCTACTGCCTTTAGTGCTTAAGAAATATTTTCTTATATCTACAGGGCAATACAGGGCCGTTAACTTTAAGTTTCGACGCACGAAAAATTCTTTCGCCGTTGACACCTGTTGCCTTAGGCACGTAGAAGGGTTTCTAATGTTCGTAATTACTGCAGGCGGATCTTTGATACTTTTACTGCACATTTTTTTAAATATTTAAACCGATGACCCAGATAGTAGATATATATATTGCAGTTAAATGCAGGGAATTAAGCGATAAAATAAATAAATACGATGGAATTTCCGTTGTTGTAGAACAATCTTAAATTAGCTATATATAATGTGTAGAATAGAATAGATAAACTAAGCTAAGAACGGAGACAGGGTAGGTAGTGTGCGCACGGGCGCATGTCGTGCCTTTTGCAAATAGCCGTAGTACAGATGCGCCTGAGTTATAGCCGGGCCCACTATCATTACACACGATTCCATTCGGACAGCATAATTGTTTAATTGATATTTCTGCGAGTTATTTATTCACGTCATTCCGTTTTCTCCATGAGAAATAATCCGTGCTTTATGGTATGAGAACGGCGCGTAAAAATAATTCTGTTTCATTGTGAATAAACGCTTTACTTTTATAACTAGTCTTCAAAGAGTCTTTTTATGTTTCCAACTACCACGCTAAGGAAAGTTTCATAGATTTTCCAATTTAGATTAAGATACATTTTTATAAAAGTTTATACAACATTAGTCAATTTTTGTTTGCCTAAATAAAAAGAAAAGAATCGCAGTTGTTATAAAAACCCATAAAAATACAGAGCTCAGGGAGAAGACTCGCGAGTCATCATCAAACTTGAATATCAATATTGCGCCTCCAGCCAATTGTATTAATAAACAAAACAAAATGAGAAATAATAATGCTATAGGCTAACAAAAGGTTCCATTTCTCCCCCTGGTATATAAGTAAAAGTTAAACGAACACCCTACACTCATATATTTAAGGATCAAAATCGTACGTTAGCAAACCCAGTAATTTTGTTATTACGATAATAAAATTATTGTTGATGAAACATTTTTTCGAATCGATGTGTCTGGCGAACTTTACCGATGAAATTCTTTTTTATATAAATTACGGCAATCGGGCTCGCTGCGCTCCGACTCAATTGATAGGTGTTACTGACTGAATCGGCCTTTAGTTGGTCAGTACGGTTTCTTATATGCCTACTATGTGATTCTTTCTTTTAATCCTTTTAATGTTCTTTAGGGAGCAATCAGTTTTGAGTTCATCTTTTGCGTTCTCTACCGACTTAGTTACGTATGTAGTCATAATTGTAGCAGCCTTCTTCTTTTTTGCGTTTACCCTGTGGATTGCCAGGGTCTGCTTCGACTAAAGGTCATAAGTTATTTCTCAAAGAGAACCGGGCGCCAATTACTGCTATTTCTAGAAAAATAAATTCCTTTGCCTTCATAGTTTTAGAAATTACTGATAAAAGCAAGCAGAAATTGTTTTCAATTCCAAGCGCGCGAGCTGGAATCATTTTTAAAGTTGCAAAAGGAGTAAAAACCTTTATAAGTATGAGCGACTAAGCAAACACTGTCGGCTAGGTCCCCTCGCAGTCGCAAATGACAGATCACTATCTAGGACAGTCGCTGACGATTTTTACACTAGTACAGAATGGGTTGGAGCAGACAAATGTTTTGCATTCACCGGCTTATCAGATAAGGGGCGAGGGGTAGCAAAGGAGTGCGTGATAAACTGGTGTCGATTCGGACGTGTAAATAGAGTGCCAATGAATGGGAAATAGGTGTCATATTGTGGCCTTTTCAAGTGCGTTTGGTTGCGACTTTGATATAACATGTTTGGATAGAGGTTTTTGACGTGTTTTCATGTTTTATGATGGGCTTTCAGATCGCAGCGCTTTTGTTTAGGTGTTAGATGCTATAAAATCCTTTGGTTATAATATTTACGAAACTTGTTGGGCATATTCTTCATTATAGGTACGAGTAAGCACTGTAAGACAAATTCAATCAATAAAAACACTCAAGAACGCAAAGCTAAATTGGTTAAAACCGAACAAAAACTTTCTTTCCGCTCACATGAAATTCCGAAAGCGGTACATCAACGCATTCCTGATCAAAACTAAAAAACAAAACGCCTGTAACACGGTGAACCGGCCGATTGCGATCATTGCGACATAAATCTGCTTCGGCTACTCTTTTAAGCCTTTATCCCTGTTAATTCTTACTGCTTAGTTTATTTCTGTACCAAATGGTCCGATCTTGTTGGCTGGGTTTTGTTACGCTATTTTGTTTAACAACTATCAGTTTTTGTTAAGCTAAGTGCTGGTCAACGGACAAATGGCGCGCGCGCTGATAGCCCGTGAGCACTTTATGGCGCTTCGGTCAAGATTCGTATTTATTTGCTTTAAGAAAGCGTTTAATTTAAATATAGAATGTAATGTAAGACGAGTGATACCTTGTTGTCGGGACGGGGCAGGTGTTGTTGAGTTGTGGTATGTGCGTACATACAGCGCCATCTAGTCGGAATCTTTGGAACATTTTTTTTAAGCTGTGTTTATAAAGTATTTTTTTGGAATAGTTGCTCTGTTTTTAAAATAGCGGTTTTACGTAGGTATCTCTTAAAATAAAATAGTAATAGTGTTTAAATTGCAATAACTGACACATTGATAAGCTAATCGCTGTTTTTATGGCCTCAAGTCCAAACACAAAAGTCCTTGTCACCTGTAATTTGTGTCGCAAATGACGTCACCAAACTGCAAATATGACACGTTATAGGGGAAGAGCCCATCAATAACGTAGTGACCGATCGAACATACACGGACTGGCCAATGATAAAAACTGATGAGCAAATAGACGGACAAGACTTGTGTACTCAACTAATGGATTCAATTGATATGAAAGCTTTTACAATGCTGACGACCCGACATTATCGGGGTGAAGCTAAATTACTGTTTTATGTGCGATTTTACATTTGTGCTGCTGATTGGCCAGATTTACGATATGATTACGCGTTTTTTTGTTTAATGATACATTTACTGATGCTTGCGCAGGTTTTTAGAGTGATATTAAATGTACTATTCTTGCCAATACTATCGTTACCAATGTTTAAGTTATAAACAACATTACCACTAGCAACAAAAGCTTGCTACATCGCAGCATTTGCGCAAAATTACGACATCGCAGCTCAAATTGATTTAGCGTTGCCTGTTTGATTATACACAACATTTAGATTCAACTACAAAGTTAGGATTTGTCAGTATAGGTGTTCATCACGAGCGGCCGTCATAAGTTCATAACTCAGCTGCGGCCTGGCCTGTTGTAGCTAGCTCCCATCGCAGTACAAACAACCGCCCCCAGCGCCTTAACGAGCCACCGCGAGATGCGCAGGCGCAGATACAAGCAACGACGCATTGTTGCCGCGCCGCGCCAGCTTTCGCACCATTGTGCAACAGAGGTGTGCTGCAAAAATCGGTTAATGCAATCTTTGTTTGTTTACTTCCATTTACCGAGCATTATGGAATATGCTTCGTCTTATTAAATCCAAGATTCACTATTATGTCAGTTCGCATCAAAACTAGTTTTGCAAGTTCTAACTCTAGCTATGGCTAAAGCCATTGTGGTTTTCGCTCGCTCGATGAACTAAGTAAACAATAAGTGACATTAAGTGCGGGATATTAAAATGCCATTCCTGCAATGTACCGATACGCGAGAGACACGGGCGGCCATATTGGATTACTTGCGCGTGTCGCTCCGGTTACATTGCGCACGCGCACGCGACTCGACCACACGCGCGCCATCTAGCGGACCTACTTTGAATATTGAATGTGGCTTACCGGATTACAGGCATGTGCAAATCTGCGAAGTAGTGTGAACTGAAATGTTATGTCGACACTTGAACAGACACTAATTAGATTCTTATTAAATTCTGATAGGAAGTCATCATAGTACAAAAACAAAAAGATGTATGTCTTGTAAGTGTTATAACATCGCTATAAAAGACAAACGATCTTATAGTAAAAACTATTATATGTAGGCTTTCAAGGACAAAAATACTTGCTGTCAATAGTGAAAGAATTTCGGCCTTCGTCAAAGAAAAATTAAGCTGAAATGCTACCTACAGTTGAAACAATACACGTGCCAGCGAAGTCCTCAAAGTGTTATTTTTATCTTCTCGATAAAAGGTCGTCCTAATAAATATGTTTTCGTACACTTTTGAAGATAGAATATTTATAAGGCATGAGTCAATTATTGTTATTGTATCAGAAAATGCTTCTTTCGTGTTTATTTAAGGATAAATAATTATCCTCATTTTCTTAGGGGAAAACTTTGCGCGCGTGTTACTCCCGGGGCGTAATGCTCAAATATTAACAATGGAAATATTAAATTTCACTTTTATACAGGCTAGTCTATTGTTGATATGTCGCTTTGTAAAGCTCTGTATGCGGCTGTGTTAGGTACATTTGATTTTGTAGCCAATTTATTTCATATACCACTAACTACTATTGCGATTCGGTAAAAAATCTGCTCTTAGGAATTTATTTATTTACTAACAGAATAATTACATGATAAGTTTTCTTGTAGCGACATCTATGGCGCCACATGGGAACTAAAAACGACGATATACTGCATCGCGCAATAGGAGTTTTCTGCGCAATTTGAAAACAATATGCAACAGCCCGAAATCATCTGTCGGGCAGTTTCTGGCATTAGACATAATTCTCATCTTTTTTTTGGATCCTCCCTTTTCAAAAACTCAAGGAAATGTACACATTATTATTCTTCTTCTATCTAACAAACAATATTTTCTTCTTCTCAGTGGTGTAGTCTCGTGCACACCTCAGAGTGGATATGGTCATGTCTCGGTCGAGTCCTGCACCATTGTTTCTCGTGATGCGACGCTATTCAACTCTGTTTGGCGGCTTCTAGTTGTCATTGATACTAGAGTCTGTAAGAGTACCAAAACATTTATTAGCTTTGGTACCTCCTACATATTGTTAAAAAATCCTCTGCATTACTGTTGACTGGACGTATGCCCAAAATACTGCATTGCCGTTATATGGCAATGCTAAATCTCTGGAGCCAGCTCTTGGAGCTCGTGAAATGATCATAAGTTTTTATATACACTAGCTGTTTCCCACAGTTTCATGTTTCACCCGTGTTTTACTGTTCCGCTCCTGTAAGTCGTAGCGTGATGTCTTTAACCTATTTTGATAAATGAAATTCAAAGCAATAGTTTCAGGAATTAACGCATTCAAACAAACAAACTCTTCTTCTTTATAAATATTAATTTATAAGTAGTATAGATGTTATATCTGATAGCTAAAAAATAAAGTACCTATCTTATTAAACATCATAGGGAACATTTCGAACAGACCAACCTGAAGTATACGTACTTAGATACGAACATAAACTTAAAACTCAATATAATAGTCCTACATAAACTAGTGAATAATGCATATTCGAAACACAAACATTATAATAGTATTGTCGATAAAACGTGTTCTGTATAGTCTGTACTTAAGAATGATAATCCTATTTCATCGACAAGGGAAGGGTTGCGAGTTCTATCACCCGAGGCCACATCACTACTTACTCTTGAATTCATCAAGTCACTCATGCGATAGATTTGTAATCTGTGGTGGTAGTACACACTTCTGTTAAACATTTAATCAAATGAAATATAACATCCGCTAATAAAAACTATTGATGCACATTGCTCATATTGTAAAAATATGGCTTAAAGCTAACCACTCGTTAGACAATACCTAATTAGTTTTGTTAAAATAACTACGTTAATTAAAAACTACACACTCGTAGAACTGTGCAACGTGAGCCCTAGGCATTTTATTCTTCTTCTTCATTAAGAATTTTAAGAATTTATTGCAGACTGCAGTTTTCCGGGTACATTCGTAAACCGAGCACTGATCTAATATGTCCATCTCATTAGTGTCTTCAACTTTTCTCTGCACTACAACACGCTCAATAGAGTCATCACCACGACAAGATACATGGGCGACAAAGTTCAAAATGCGTGACTAGTGTGACACAACACTGTGTTTTCATAGGCTACGATTTTCTGTTACAAATTTTTATGTAATATCAGCTCGACCCCCAAGGTTACACAATACTTTCTGAGGTCGGTTTTGTAGATGGGTGAACATCTTAACATATCGAAACTCCTCTTTTTCTCGGAAAGCATTTTAAACCGTTGATCCCGGTTGTCATCTACAGATCTTTGATAGTCGTTACGGATAAACATAAGCCCAAAGATTTGACACCAGTTTAGTAAAGGAGTATCGTGTTACTCAGAATAGCTATCCATTGATCAGTGAAAGAATTGTCTTACTGTGATCAGTACTTTCAGAAATCACCTGTGAAATACTTGAAACCAAACCATTTTACGTTTTTATAATATTTATTCCGATTTTCATGTAAAATATTTAAGTACTTATTTGTTAATATTTTAAATTTATGTGTAGGTTTATTTCATATTTTAGTTTCACGTAATCTTACTTTTATACACTATTGTCTAAATCTCTTTTTATTTTTTTAGAAATAAACATGACATTGGCACTTATATTTATAATATATTTTTATTACTATTTTCATGTATATTTAAAAATAAATAAAAATGGATTCAGTTTTCTTAAATTTCAGAAAACACAAGATTTTTAAGCTCTCAATCTGCGATATAATTATTATGTCGATCTAGACAATCCATATATCCATTACTTACCAACTGAGTAACGAAGTTATAAATAGAATTGTTTTTCAATTAAGAAGTTATAGCAATCCGAATTTATGCCATACATATAAATTTATAGACAGTGGCTCAAATATGAATCCTGTGCCGCAACAAGCTAAGAAACTCCCTCAGGATCTCCGGATCTAATGTAACGTAATTTGAAAACGGAAAACGTACAGACTCTCAATAAGGTGTTTAAAATTGAATTAATCGTCAAGGCGCTAAAGTCTAAATTCCTTTGTAGGTTGGTGTCGGATAGGTCAGTTTGGCTGGGAAAGGTAAAGCAAAGGGGTAAAGTGAGACAATCGTAAAGTTTAATAATAATTACATTCTCAACTCTCGTCGCAGGTTGTGCGCAATAATTAACCGCTCGGAATTACTTAGCTGAAATAATTTAATGTGACGCACGCCGAATTGTTCGTGTTAGTGTGCGCGTGCCCTTACGACAGAATGTGGAGAACTGTGGATGCGCCAACTAGTCCTTATTTATTGAGGATTCTTCAAATACTCCTGAAGTCAAGTTGCGGGCAGTTTATAGACAAGCTTTTGTTTTTTATCCAGTTAAAATCAACTGTTTTTAATTCATTGGAATTCGCTCAGAACATTTGAGACAGTTTATCTTATTAAGCACTAACATTAAAAACAATAAAACTCTACTTCGATACATAAACAGTATTTTATATAAAGAAAATATATGAAAGCATGTCAAAGTGAATAAGCATATTATTAGCAGTTGTTATCTTAAAAGTACGCGGTAACTTAGCTGTCGTAAGTGCTCTAAATATTTAAAACTCGTGTAACCCAAGGATACAACTATAGTTTCCTTAGCCAAGGAATAAGATCCTCAATTCTCAGTTTTGACAACATAATCCGAGCCCAAGTAACAGTGGTCGTATATTGTCTCTATGGGGTGGAAAGTGAACGCTTGTTCCACTGCCAATTTACATACGGAATTACGAGCCGGAATAATATGTTTGATAGTCCTGTTTATTGCTCTAGTTATATTTGCATTTGTTACTTCTAACTTAGTATTATCTATGCTGTTCAACAACAAAAAAAAAAAACTCAGAGCTAATGCAATTTTTTCCACTTCCTCCATTAAAAGAACTTGTTCCATTATTTTTCATTAAAAACATTTCTAGCAATTTCTATTCCCATTGCAGATGGGGAATTGAAATAAAATTAGTCATAGCGTACACCTGCCCGCGACTCGGAGGAGCATTAATATTCTTTATATGCAGTTAAATTTAGGTACGCCGCGGAAACATCGGGAAGTTTGCACAAAAATGAAAAATTACCGGTCAGGGAGCGGCGACCGCAAAAACACCGCATAAGAAACAACTAATGAAAGCTTAGAGCCATTCGCATAAATCTCCCTTACATTTTTAATACCAATATATCCGGCGAGGGGAGCATCCACCAGGGAAGAAAATGTGTAGTCGAAAAACAAAACATTCGCGGACCTCCGCGTTTATATCTTATTTAAATACCACCAGATGTTGTCCGCTTATAAATGTGGATATTTTTTAATCGGTGCCTTACCAGAGACATAATGGTATCAGCCGATCTGCCGTCAGCTGGTATGTAGATGTACACAAGTTTATCGTGTTCGGTGGCTAATTTAAAAATCTCTCTCGGAAAAGTATTCCCGTCGGCCGGCCCGTCATCGCGCCGCGGCCGGTTGATATCTCTTTTGACCCGTATATTTTTTATTCGCTTCGTTACCTAAGCTTTTTCGTATCGTATCGAATCTCGAGGAGTCGTGTAGTCTCATTAAAATAATACAGGGCTACCGGATAATCTTATCCGGTGTGTTTCGATCGCAGATTGGGTGCGCGTGCGCCGATAACACCACGAGTTATTCAGACAGTGCACGCTCGATACGCTACTACTTTTTAATCCATTTTGCGACGACATCTTCATTATTTGTACCTTTACCTTAGTAATAAGGCTATACAAGAGTGCCAAGGTTTACGACGCTCGTCAAACCTACGACTCGGTAGCGACATACGAAATGCAAATCCCTTATAATATATTCATAAAATTATGTGTTACACATGTATGACAAAATCTTCCCGTCAAATAAAGTAGTACTAGCAAGTGTGTTTTTTATGAAGGGCACTCGTGGGTTTGCCTCTTAAAAAGTACTCTTATTTCGTGTCGTATAGGGTGTAAATTTGCGCAATAAAGAACGGGCTGCAAAAGATTTTACGCTCTAAATTTCACACATAATAAAGGGAAGCAATTCTTATGATTATTAGCGTGGAGACTGCGGGAATAATCCTCCGCAGTGACATCGCTGTGTGACATAAGCCGGAAAAATCTAATAACAATAAAATAAAATTGCTGCCGGTTTGTAAATTTAAAAAAGGCATAGGGAAGAAAATTCGTTTTCCGCGCCATGACAACCATTACCGTTACTTTGAATTTACCTTTTAAGAGGATCGTCAATTCAGTTAATGTGTTTATACTTAATCTATAAGTAGGGATGCCCGGCTCCTATATCTCTGGGCAAATTTTAATCTGTGCATAAAAGATTCTGTATAAATCATATCAGGCGTCTTTGTTAAAGCTCTTAAAATGCTTAAATCAACAATATTCGTGAGTAATATTTCCTTATGCTATTACTATTAAAATTTCACGTTAAGACTTCCGATTCATTCGTGTTAAAACGTCTAAAGACAGTGCCGAGGGTGATCTGAATGCATACTTTTGTTTCCCAATTCAAAGCCCCATTTCGGTCGCTTCTACCGCAACGCTCGTTTAAATTATTTTGCCAGTTTTGAGTCGTAAATTTTACGAAGACTTTAATTGTTATTTTAACTGCAAGCTCAACTTCGTGTTCGCGAAGGCGGGGGCTGTGAAAATATGTCTTAATTCGCTCACCCTATGACTTATGTTTCATTGAAATTAAACCGTTTCGTTCTTTGTACTTAAGCTATTTCACAGACAGGTAATAAATTCTCAGTTTTGTCTAACACCTTTTAAATTATCCAAACTTGTAGTTACTAATGATATCTTTATGCCTTCTCAATCAGTTCGGCGAATCAGAAGCAATAGAAACGGATCTCCAAGGAGCCGTTATTCTAAACAAGCCAGTGCGCGCTTGATCTCGTGGAGCATGTCTCAAAGGGCGTCATATTCGAAATTTAAATATTATTGTTGTTTTTACTGAGTGCAACGAAATTGAAGAGAAATAGAATTTATTCCCGCACCCCTCCGCGACTCGGGAATCACATTTGACTGCCGGCAAAAAAAAATATAAAGAGCCCATTTGACTTTTCGTCTTCCTGTTCCAAAATCGTTTAAGTATCGATTATGATTATCAGCTAATTACTTACCTTCGAAACATTATTAAATTGCGTAATCAAAATTGATCCTTTTGTTTATGGGTCTCGATCCTTTCAATCATCTATCGACCATTGAGTTTCGATATCATAATAATTGTCCATAATTATATATTCCCTTGAACGGAGCGCATCGTTTTTATTGTTATTTTATTTATAAAGTAATAATTTTTTCGTCGGACGCAAGTCGATCAAGTTTTAAATTTGATTGATCCGATATAAAGATCGATTTAATAATCGAGTGTTCCGCTTATGTTTTAGTTTTCTCTTTTATCGATAAACGTTTTCATAGGATCGGTTTTGTTTTGCCTTCTTAGTGTCTGTGTTCTTATGATTTATGGGTCGCTAATTTTGATGTTAGTAATCGTTTTTATTTCATTCGTTAAATGATGAGATATTATTATTGTAAGATATTCAATAATGACCCGTATCGAGTCTGCGCACTGAACTAATCATAGTAATCGATCGATATGAGGTATCTCTATCGTTGTATTAAAACAATACAGAGATACTTAGATGGTTACTAAGTACGCAGGGACCACCGGGAGCACCTTTTGTTAAGGCTCTTCTACTCGCAAATCGCGAGATGCTGAGATACGCCGCATACCAACGCGGGCCCTTAATGGCCATCCCTCGACAAAGGTAATTTACGTCTCATGTGCGAAACCACTCTTAACTAAAAGCCCCTTAAATTACAGCATACACCGGGATTGATTCGAAATTAATCTCGCAACCGATGCGGTCTCGAGATTGACGCTTTTTGTTTATAAAAAGAAAAAAAAAAACCCTTATAGATGTTGTTGTGGCTGGGAATTTATGACAAATCGATAAAAATAAGCACCTCCCCCTTTTTGAGGTTGCTTAACAAGTTGTGTCATACGACAAAAATGATAAAGTTTTTGTGTATGATGAAAATGATATATCTTATCTCACCGCAGAGTAGAGTTTTACAAATAATACTCTGATGGACGTAAATCGTAAATAAAGTGATATTTCTCAATACATGATCCAAACAACATAAACGGCCAAAAACCTTCGAAGCCCACGAAGTGTTCGAGGCCAGAACTTGGATTGAATACTTAATATTAGTAACAAACGATGAGTAAGCCAACGTTTCAATTTACAAGATCACAATCCCAGATAGCTATTGTGCGATATTCATACATATATCTCGGGACCTTATTATAAGCTGCGCGAGCGCAAGTTAACTTGTCTCTGGTTTATCGCGAAGATTTTCGTTCGTCGATACGGCGCATGAGCATCGACCGGGCTACCTCTTTGCTCGTATGTTCGTATCATTGTAGATGCATATCGCTGGTCACCAGTTCTTTTGACGCTTTGAGAATTACTGGTAATTGGCTATGTTTGGATGTTGTTTGTTTTGGATATCCAAGTGATTTATTGTCAACTGTTCCAAGTTTAAGAAGAGAGTCTTATCAGAAGTTCAACATTGGATTTTAATCCAACAATTCGTTGTAATTCACAAAAAACTTAGTTACAGAATGCTCTTTAATTTTGAGCTGTTTCACTACCTACTGATTCAATTGTCTATAATAAATCAATAACCCAATTTCCTGCATATAAATCACCTACAATTGAACAGAACACTGTTCGTACACTACTATTATCAGATACATTGGCAGTCGTTCTTAATAGACTGTTACCTTACATCGAATCTGCGGGCATAATTAAAACGCTAACGGAATTATTAAGCGAAACTGTTCGCCTTGTATTGGACAAGATAGTTGCGGGACCGACTTGATAACGAATCGACATATAGCAGAGTATATGTACATTGGTTTATCTTCCAATGTAGGAAGAAAATGTTTTATTGATTCTCGTTTCAAACGACTCAACCCATGACTAACTAAACTAGAATACATAATTTTCGTTATTGAGTTGTCAAGAGCTTAACTGATTTCTCCATTTGAATCTAAATCACAACAAACCATGTTAACAGTAAAACAAAGCCTAACATTCATTAAACTATTACACAGCATCAATTACTGCTTTCCCATTTAAAACATCCCGCTTTAGACCTCGCAGCACCTCTCGGCTATATTTTCAAATTAAATCTTTCAAGTAATGCACTGCAGTAACCTTAGGTGCTAACAACGCGAGTTAATCAGCGAGATCCCCTTACGACCTCCATTAGATAGACGCAGCTTAGGCACCTAATTGAATAAGGGACCAAATTAAACGGGCATGACCTCTTTCTATTCAAATTCGACTCGTGAGATGACTTTACATACGTATGGCGTTATATTAGGCGCTTATCGATGGCGAGATTAACCTGATTGAAAACGTGGGGTCTCGTGTTGTCAGTTTTAGTAGGTACAGTGTTTTACGTAAGTTTAGGGATAGTTAAAGGACTATAGTTTTATGAAAGGAGTGTGACGTAATAGATTTAAAATGTTTTGTACAAAGAATTTATGTTTTACAAATGAAGACACGAATGGATGAATGTATTATATCGTATTTTTAGTTTTAAATTAGTTTTAGGTTTTAGGCAAAATTTCGTGAAATATGCCTAATAAATAATCAGTGAATGAAGATATTCTGTAATATATACCTACTAAGTACATAACGACGAGAATACAATTAACTGAACTTCATCAATGATTATAATTGGTTTTATCTGGTTTACTTCGATAAATCCATGGAAAAAAAGAACGAAAATCTTTGGAATATCATCATCATCGTTTAAGCCAAAAGACATTCACTGTTGGATATAGGCCTCCCCCAAGCGCCGCCATAATGACCGGTCCTGCGCATCTCGCATCCATCGGATTCCTGCAAATCACACCAGGTCATATTTAATATACTCATATCGCTATTTATATTCCTTTTTTTTTTGTTTTTTCATTGATATCATAAATTTATCTACCAAATGTATCAAAAGTCGTAACTCAAAGGCGGCCATAAATGTAACAATTGTCAAAATATTATTTTTGTATTTTATTTTTTACACGTTCTCCACCTTTGTCTAGTGGTGTTTTAAAATATTTATCACTAACCAAACGATATAAAGAAATTGAAACATAAAAACAACAATATGATATTTGCCATAATGTTCTAAATTACCAAGTATTTGAAGATATTTAGAAAAAAAACTATGCAGATGATGTCTCAAATCAAATCAATCATCTTTATTGTGGATCATAGGTAATTGTACATAATACAGATGGTGATAATTGAATATTTTGCGAACAACTATGGCCTAGACGTACAATAAAATCTAGGTACATAATAGTGAATTTACATGTATGTCAACATTAATTAGAATACATTGCAAAATTATTACATTTCTAAATATTTGTTGCAGTTACAAATTTCATTAAAAAAAAAAATCCACAACTATCACACAATGCCGTCTAGTCGCAAGCTAAGCAGAGCTTGTGTTATGGGTACTAAATAACTGATAAACATACTTATATATTTCTAAATACATACATATTATAGATAAATTACACCCAGACACAGAGCAAATGAAAACGAACGAAAAGAAAACGAACGAACGAATGAAAAGTTCATCATGTATACAAAACGCATCATGACCCAGGCAAATTGTATGTCTCTAAAGGCCCAAACAATATGTCATCGCAATTTCATAGTACTGAGGTGTTTATTAGACTTGATAGTCGATATCCTATCTTGCATACTCAATGCAAGTGTATCACCTGCAGCCAATTAAAGTCAGACCCTGAACTATTTTTAGTTAGAATTTACGACTATAATAGTTTTATAAATGCTACTAATTTTGTTATTGTGCGAAAATTGCTGCTAATTTAAACTGTGAATATCGTTATGAGGTCGTTTAGTTGTTTCACCTTCGTCATCATCATTTACTCTTAAGTCTTGTCTTATTTTAGGTACAGTCATATCTTGACATTTTCCACTTCCCTATGCTACATTATTTTCACTCAAGCTAATCATTTTCGAGGCATTTGACTTATCACTTATCTCATCAAATTAAAATTAAACTAATTCTCTCTTATTCTTTATTGTACACACATAATCAATACATATAGCTAAAAAAGTACAGATGATGTACATGGGCAAGCTTAACACACAACTGGGTTTTCTAACAGCCAATGAAGAATTAAATTTTACATTTGAAGAACTCTAAATGTTTCTTTGTATCAACAAAGAAAATAAACAATAATAAAATTAAAATAAAACATATAAATTAAATCTAACTTAAAACTAACTATGTACTAAACAGATATGTGCACAGTACCTTAACTAATTTGGTTTTGCCATCACCATTTTTCCTGCCTCCTATATTTTGTTATTTCCATCAATCGATTGCAATGTCCTAGATATCTTTATCTCATCAAATGTAATCAAATCAATAAATCGACACCTTACACATCTAGGTCGCTACTAGATGGTGCAAAGTACATACAAATCGGAACTTCCTCCCCTAATCATTTCCGTCAGGTTAGGTTTAATTGAAAGTTATGCAAATCTCTCAATTCGACTCCTTCACAATAGTACCGGGATTCCGAATGAGTTAATCCGTGTTTATGCTCCTAATCGGCCCCTTGCTGAAGCCTTGTTACCGGTTTAGCTCACTGTTAAATTTATACAATGCCTTTGTATACAATGAACCATTTATTTAACTTAAAACGTTGTTTGTGCCAACGTTTTCTTGTATTGGATTTTACTTATTGAACTTTACGATATCGATTCTGAAGAAACAAATGCTTTAGTTAATCGTACAACATTTTTTAGGATATATTTTAGTATTGTTTTAACAATAGATATTATTGTTGCAGCTGAACTAAAAATGGACGTGTTGAGGGAACGGGAAGTGAAAGACAACCTCGAAAGGCAACTACTCGATGAGCAGAAAATGCGAGGTGAGTGCTATTAAATTACACCCAAGATCTGAATCTAGCTCAGGATAATATTACTGCAGAACACGCATTCTCGGTCTTCACTAAAATATGTGGAAAGCCATGATAACAAGCTAAGGATTCAGTAAAGAACAAATAGGGCTTAATTTGAACACGTTCATAAATCACGGTTGAATGGTCCGCGCCGCATTGGCCACAATTAACAGGAGATCTTGTTACGAGACTATTGTCTTCCTCCTCGTGGAGTTATTTATTTCCAACATTAAAACTATTATTTTCTCATATTACACGCCGTGACTTATGTTGCCAATTTTCTTTCCGTGCCACCGACCCATCGGCGTCTCTTCCATAATTGTTTATGCTACAATGTGTTGTGGGTGTTCAATTAATTTCATTTTTATACGTATTTTCACACGTTATAACCTCACACCGTCTCTTATTGTTAATTTTATCTATTTGTTTCTATACTTTCCCAAGCCCGGTGCTCGCGTGTTCCAACGTTTTCTTCGATTTATAGGTTCATTGATAGTTTTATGGGTTCCTTTGACGTCTACGTAATCACCATAATTATGCTATTTATTAAGACAATTTTGCATCGCTACATTGAAGGTTTAAATTTCTTTGTGGTATAAACGACTTAACTACATTTATTGCTGTGGGTCAAAGCTACCATAATTGGAAAATGTGCTAGGCCATAATTCGTAATCTGTGAAATTACAATAGCTTTGCATAGTACAAGTATCAAAGTGGGGTTCGTCATGATTGAATGTAAACGAAATTAATAGTGCGCTAGCATTGCACAGTTCTAGTTCAAATAAACGTAAAGGTTAATTCGAACACAATACCACCCTTTCTTCGGGAACGTGATGTCAGCCGGTAAAAAGAAAACCGACAGAATGGAGGCAACCTTTGTACAAATGTCAGGCGACATGGCAACGGTGAACTGACGCCTTGAGACAAAGGGTTTAATTCTATTGAAGACAATACGACGAGCCATATTGAGCTCTACACTTTAAATAATAACGCATCAATTCGTATCATGTCAAAACTAAGAACGATTTTACATGGCACAAATGACATAAAGGTGGCGGTAGATATTTTATCAAGGTAGACATTTCTCTTGTGTTAATGTAATATACTATTAATTTAAATGTTAATAAAGGGACGACAGGGCCTGTTGTTGCGTATAATGAAAATAATTATTGCTCCTGAAACATGCATTATAATTATATGACCGCTAACTGCACACAACAAAATTGTGACTAACAATCTGTAATAATGTTCATAAAGCTAGGTGCTTAGTGCTTAGCCAGTGTAAATTGTACAGTGTTTATAGTAGCCGTTAAATCGCTGCTAATGGGTTTCCTACACTATTTGGCGATCTTCGATCTAGTTTAAAAGCTTTTTGACAACTTATCTACTCGTGCTAACACCTTTATCGACTGCTCTTCCGTTTTGTAATCTGGCTTTATTATGAAATGCATTTGCAGCTAAACCCTGTCCTTCTGTTATCCGAAAACTTAGCTTCTGCCAGCAGACAAGCCAATGTGAAAATCGAAAATTATACCGAGAGAACCTGCTTCCAGAATAAAAAGTATCCTGTGTACTATTCCAGAATATGATCTACATTCGTTCATTCGATGTTTGAGTGTGAAGACGTTACAAATATACATACATAATACCTATTAATATGATTAAACTGGATCCATCTATATTCTTCCCGTACTATCGGTCGTCTGCAGCTCGCTTGCCAACAGGTGTCGAGCACGCAACCTGTCACTTCTTATAATTATCTATCTTCTATTGTAATAATGTTTAGTGATCCGTAACCTAGAAAAGTCCCGCACTTTTATGCAAAATATGATCTAAAAACGTTTACGTTTATAAACTTGCACGCACACGCTGCGTGGGATACAAACACATGGACAAGATTTAATATTTTGAGTATAGTATAGGTGTAAGTAAGTAGGACGGGGCAACAAAGAGGGAAATGGAGGCTCCATACATAATTCACACGGTGAATGAACTCGATTGCGACGTGAGCAATACTGTTAATTGCCAAAAACCAATCATCAGATAGCGGTATACGCGTCGACGCTGTGAAATACCACTTTAGTTACAAAAGCTCGCGCAACCAATAGTGCTTCACGAACCTGAGATGAATAGTCACCGTTCCACCGGAATTTACCACTCTTTATTACATTCTGTTCAATTTTTGACACATTTCAACTCAAAATTCCTGAAATATGAAACAAAACTACAGGCATTTGATCCACTTGCCATCTATTTTAAAAATCCACGAAGATATAAAACTGCAGCGATCGAGTTTGGAAATATCGCCTTAGGATTATTAAAATGACTGAACAGTGTAAAATTGATCGATAATAACAGTGAAATGGCCGATCTCTGATGTCGATAAGGTTAAATTGATCTTAAGATTCTTTCGAGGTTGATTTCTATCGACATAATAAAAATACACATACTGACATGACTTTATTTATGTAAGTAAGTGTAGTAAATGTTAATACAGTACATGTAAAATAAATAAATAAAGTTTTAATAAAACATTTAAACAAGAAAAGTAAATATTATGTGCCAATACTACTTGTACTATTTTGGTTTACACATCGAAAGTTACGTGCGATTCTAGAGCAAGTCGAATATGCTGGCTACTGCAATCCAATAACAATCAATCAGGCCCGTGGATCGCAGTACACCATGAAAATTGGAATAGAGCCGACCAGCCTAATCAACCTTCGCGGACCGCGTTCATTCATAATAGATATTGTATTGAATAGTCCAGTATCGCATGGGCATCTAGTGCTTTCGTAATGCAGCACGGTTCTATTTAAATGGCGTACTATGCGGTAATCTGTGTAATTAATTTACTATTGAAAATTAGAATTCATTGGCTGGTAGCCGTTCGTAAAGATTTTTTATTAGATGATTTATTTAAGTAGCCATGGTTTATAACTTCAGTTATTACTGAATAAAAAACTATCTTCAAGTAGGGATCTGTTTTCAATCTTTGAGTATGATTTAATTTCAAGACAATTCATTTTCTTATTTAGTTTAATATGAGTTGATTAATTTTCTATCGAGTTCTCAGGTAATGCAAGGGTTCTGTCTAAATCTTACTCAGTCATTTTGATATATTCGTTTATAATTGAGTCGGACTGAGCACCCCCTGTAAGGGACACCCTTGAGGGCGCTCCTTCATTACCGAGGATGTTATGAGCTCGAAGGGAAATCGGAAGACTTTCATAGTTCTCGCCCTATGATTTTGAGGCGTTCCGGTCATGGCTTTAACCTTTAGAAGGCAGGGTTGCAATCAGAAATATCCTTTGGTTTTAATCAGGCTTTGTTCTGATTTGTAACCCAACAGTAGTGATTTCAATATTGTCAACGTGAAAAACTCTATGTTTATACATGTCCTCCCAAAACTTGATAAGATTAAAAGCATTACAATATCAACAGTTGATTAGATAGATAATATCATGTAAATGATCCATCCAACCGCCTCTTACAATATCATCTAATAGTAGTACTTTACCATCATAACTGTATTTCTCATCCCTCTATCCAAATACGGCTCTGTCGCCCCTCTCCATGCATTCGAGACGTAAAGGAGTTGGTATAATTCTCATTGTGCTCGAGATTGTGTAATTAAATAACATGTAGGCCTCAACATTACAGGCGTCTTGAAAGGGTTCGCAATGGAAATGTTACGCCAATTATGCGTACATTATGTCTGGAATGGAGGGTTATCGATGTCTGTTAAAGATATACCTCAGAATTGAGGAATTTGATATTATACCTCTTCCGCCTTCGTACGTTGTTCACTAGAAACAAGTAAATGCATCTCTTGATTCTGTGAATTTTAGATAACATGTTATGAAATCTCTGTATTGCTTGAAGCTAAAATTCAAATAGGATTTTCCGCTACCAACCCGCCAATTTTCAATAAATTAACGTAATGTTATCAAACATCAAGAAATTAAACATAATGTAGTTTACTGTGCTACTAATAAACTAAAAGTCTTAGACTTACATGATAAATAAGAATCAATTGACACTAAAGATGTTAAGTTATTAGTATGTATAAGTGCTAGTAGGTGATGGATTAGCGTCACTTAATTGCGGGCTATTACAACTCTTAACAATAATAAAAAATTGCTGTTGATGACTGTGACTTGTACAGAATACCCTGGATAATTTATAGTATTTTAAGAAAACAATGGTTTATAATGCTTTGTGTTTATAATCATTTGTTTGCACTTAATCATTCTTCTATAACTGATAACGATGGAGTAATTGATACAGAACCTATAAACAACATGCAATGTATACGAAAATATTGGTCCAGTAGATACAATGATAGATTTCCATTTGCATATTGTACGTGAATGTACATCGAAGCAGTGTTAGCAAACGGACATTTGACGTGAGTCAGCCCCTGCAAACATTATCACTGGCGGACAGTCGAGTGATCAAATTCAAATGAAATCGTTTAACAGGCGAACAATCGTATCAACATACGTCAGTAGTCAGTGCGATCTATCGCTGACTGGGCTCCCGGGACTATGATAATTGTATTAGTTCATACACATTTGAAATGCGATGACTGGACTATCATTTGTCTATGAGGTTGCATATATAGTGTGAATTTAGTTTACGAAATATACGGGTGTTGTTGGTCCATTATTTATGCTCGATGGTTATTTCTTCTCTAGAAGAAGGTAGTAATCATTTCTAATACTCTTCTTATCTTCGTTTACTAATAACTTTTTATATGTCTCTTTATTTACTTTGCTTTTTATCATTGCATTTTTATTTTTAGAATATTACTAATAACGTAAATTCTGAATATTCATCTTCCAGTCACCAAATTTATTAATTCGTAAATATAATATACAGCCTCATAGAAAACAAACAATATTTCATCTACAACCAATCAGTATAGCAATTTGGCGTCCTTCAATTCGGCTACACTGTGGCCTTAATAGATACAATCTGTCGAATGCTCATTGGACGTTGGTGCTATTGTGCGATGCAGACGGAAGCTTCCTATTACAGGCAGGCAGTCCGTTTGTATGGCCTAACTATGTTACCAGCCATTTCGATTGTTGATAAATCGTTGCAGATGTATGGGAATTGAGCCTTGTGTGTAGTTGGATTGATATTTAATTTGGGTCTTCATTGAAGTTTGCATCTATCGCCTGGGCTGCGGGATTTTTTGAAAGCGTAACTGTGAGAAAATTTCCTAGAATGCAAAAGACAGGAACACACGTGGGCTTTAGTCAGTAAAAAATGTACTATCCTTCTCGCTTCTTCATCTTCTCGCACCTGGAGTTATTTAATAATATCCCACATATCTTTGTATCCTACAGAAAAAAATAAACGATTGCCTACTGGTATTTGATTTGCTTTTCTTCTAAAATTCTTAGACTTGTATTTAATGCTTACCAATATTCGATATCATATTCCTCATTAGGTATATGAGAAGTGGTTATCAGAAAGGCAGTTCTTTGTGCGGCACAGGTAAACAACTTTATTAGGTTAGACAAAAAGCCTTAAGAAGTAAGGTTAGAAAACCAGATATCTCCTACGTTCTGAAAAATAGTCATTAGAATCACTCATCATAATGCAATGTCGATACGACTCAATAACAGGACACGATAACTGTCAGTCTCTATTAACGTGTAAGCAACGGAAAAGAATCCGCAAATGAAGCCGGAGTTCTCATAAAAATGCCAGGGATATCTCACGCCAAGAGTGGTAAAATGAAAAAATATTCCGAGTACAAGGTAAATCCTGACCGCGGCGCGACGTGCGACCCCGCGCTTGCCGGACCGGACCAGGTACGAGCCGTGTACGGAATTCAATTACCGAAAACACTTACATACTTTTTAGGGTTCCTTGGTGCCTAATAGATTTTCCGTAGAAAACACGACGAAAGTTTTAACGATATTCTTTGTGACAGTTATATAGTAAACTTGAAATAACCTAACATTAACATTGGTAGAATAAATAATAACTTGTAACTGTTTTACTCAACACTCAAGCATGCAATTTATTCGACCTGAGGAAGAAAAAAATCAATTGTCTATATCATTAAGCTTAGGTTATACCGTTAATTATGGGTTATATACGGAACCATAATAGTAGATCTTCATCCAACGCAGACCGGTTTTAACTTTTCATTATTACGATAATTTAGCGATCCTTACTACAACATATTAATGTATGCTCACTTTATCACATACTAGCTTTTGTACGCAGCTTCAGTCGCGTTCATAACATGTAGCCTATGTTACTCTGAAATAAAGAAGCTTTCTAAAGGTGAAAAAAATTTAGCAATCGGTACAGGACTTTCAGAGATTACCTCCTACAAACAAAAAAGCAACCTTTACCTCTTTATAATATTAGTGCAGATGTTTGATAACTCTGACCGAATATATGAATACATTCAGGATAAGTATTTAACACATGTAAGAATGGAAATATCGTGGAGAAGAATAGAAGAATCATGGGGATATGGAATGTATGTCACCAAAAACACAAAGATACAAGATAAATATCAAACTTGGCATTGATTATTTTATTGATTGCTACGATAACTAATTGATATTATTTTAATACTGACAGAAATAAATTGACATACAATACGAATTTTTGTGTAAAATAAAAAAAAATATTAATGAGTAAAATTAAAATTGTATAGTGAATCATCATTCCTAACCTACGCTCAAGCCTGGCAGGTTTTTTTGCGAGAGGTCGTTGCAGGTTTGTGAGGTCTGGCAGAAGTTGCCGGCGCTTCAAAGTTTTCGTGCGGGACGACGGGTAAATATTTACAGTGGAACGTTGCTTCGGCGGTTTCATTCAACTTTTTTTCTTGAGGTTTAACTGTGGCCATGGAAAAATTGTTTCAATCTGTTCGTAGCTTTCATAATTTGTCTTCTTTAGGTCTTTGCTCTAATTTGAACGTTAACAGCCTAATTTTCTTTCGTATTTTCTACCTTTAAAAAATCGATCGTCACAGTGAGCATCAAGAGTTGGGACATTGTCATTATGTCATTATCTTGTTGTCATCTTTCCCACCCCTAGTGATTCTTCAATAGCACTTTCTTTACATTATTTCGTGTTAGAAATTTTCTGTTATGTTCCAATTTCATGTTATTTTCTTTATTAAACTTCTGATCTCCCAAACATGTGTTCGAGAAACCGTATAATTTCTTCATCAGTTCTGTTTAATTCTTCGCCATACTTCTCAGTTCTTATTACGGCCGCGGTATCCACTACGTGACATTTTTTCCCGATACGCGTGTCCTCTAGAATGCAGGACACGCTCCCCTTGCTACACGATCGTATCTGTAGTGGCACTGAAGATTCCAATGTATCAGATACAAGTGTAGGTACAGAGTAAGATACGAGTGTTACTGATAGTGAAGGTAATTATGATGGTGATGATTTTGCAGCTTTAATTTTCCTCCCTCAATCACACAGTACAATAATTGATATAGGAGAATACAAGTACATTTTGATTTCTGGAAATCATATGTTTTTCACAATATTTATAAAAAATATGTTTCGTGTTTATTGGAAGAACCATAAGCTCCATCTATATAGTAGTCAGTTAAAAAGAACCGCACAAATGTTTCCAAAATGTGATTAGTGTAGGTCCCGCGGCTGTTCTCGTGAAATGAAGCGCAGTATGAGATCAGCGCGCGGAAGTAATGCAAATGATTAGATTTCACCGACTGGTCAGCTCCCAGTTCCGATCCAATCCATCCACCTAATTCTATTATGCATTTGAAACACACATTTCATTTCGTATTTTTCGGATATTTTCATTTATTTGTGTTTCATCATGTAGGTCTATTTTCCGACCCCTTTCTGTTTTTCCAACTCATGTTGTTATGAAAGGGTTATATTATACACTGACGGCTCTACCTCTTTCGTAGTCTGGATTAAATAAATCGAATTGTAGAAAATTACCCCATAAGTTTGCGAACAAGTCGCGAAATGGTAGGTACCATCCAAGGGCGGCGCGGAGACGTTGAAACGAAACGCATAGCATTAAACATTTCACGGCTAAGTAGAATCCGATGTTGGGTCCGTGCCGTTGTTCCGATGGACACACCAATTGACTACCTTTTAAGAACTAGTGCTTTGTCTTATCCTTATAGGGATGCTGTAGACTGTTGCGCGGCCAACTTCTTTAATTTATGTTGTTAGTTTTCCTGATTGTTCGAGTTTTCTTTGGTTGTCTCTAAAACGTTTAAAGGCAACTAGTATGTTAGACTTTAGTTTAGTACCTTCTACATACATAGAACATTTATTTGATGCGACTACAGATATATACACATAGGTACAACACAAAAGAACAGAAAAAAGTGAAAAAAAAAATGTTTTTCAAGATATGAAATTAATTAAAGATATCGAATTTAACCTCGAGCTTTATCTTTACAACAGGATTATAAAATCTTTACAGTGAATTTTTCCATCCAGGTGATCAAGAAGGTAGCCGATTACTTACAAATTAAAACAGTGCAAACTATCCGAAGATAGGCGTTTTATAATCAAGAAAATAATAGTCCACTGTATGACGTTTAATTTAACAAACCATCAGCATTCGTAGTGAGATAACGAAACGGAAAGCCGACGAAGGTTTCACATTGTACGCAACCTTGTAATTACACTAGTGTAATTATAAACTTGTAGCCAACACATTCATACAGTAACGACTAATCAAGACCCAATTCAGATTCATTACACCTAAGAGAAGAGTAATAAATATAACTCCCTAATAAAATCTCGCACAACATAGGAAATAATAATAAAATATTACAAGAGCCCGAGATTTTGTCTAATTAATTTTGTATATACGTACTGTGGGGCTGCGATGTCTTGGGAGTAACATACAATGAGTACGGAAAACCGAAGGCGAGGTGGTAACAAGATCCACCAACGAGCTAAATTAGAATTTATGATTGTATGTGAAATTGTTAGAACGGGTTTCAATGTATATTATAATGTTTCGTGTAATATGATGGAGTTCAAACGAAGTTTAGCGGCAAATTGGTGAAATACCTAATGAACTTTGTAATCAGTGTATTGTCTTCGTTATGAATAACGAACTCATACGCACCATATAGGTATGAGTTTCCATTTCAGTTACTAGGAGAAAATTTTCATTCAATGTTAGGATCTGGGATAGCGCTGTCAGCACATAAAAGTTTTACAACTGGTCATCAATAAGATAAATCAAACCTAATGGAGCAAACCAGTTCATAGATCAACGAAGTGTTCAACTCCTAATTGTGGGCAACAACAAAACGTAATCCAATCAAGCACTCAGTCAAAACTTAACCAAACATGGCTGACCAAAATCACGACACTGTTTCTTCAATCCGGCAAGTCGACGGTAGTGCGGAGTCAACACGGCTAGGAGTGTTGCGGCCGGGCCGTGGCCGCGCCGCGTCCGTGCCGTGCCCGGTCCGGCGCGAGCTGTCGATTATACAACTGAGTGCACGCGCCGTGAGCCAGCTTGCCGTGTCCGTAACCCGATACTAAACTTGTCGCTTTTAACTGTAATTATAATTCTCTAGCTTTGAATACGATTAGCAGAAAGTTTTTGACACCAGCTCTCTATTTCGCTTCAGTGGATTGATTGTGAAATTCTGTGTTTGCTTTCACAACGCTCTATTGAAACAATTCGACAAAGGTTACCATTGCGAACATATTGAATATTTAATAAGGCTACTAATGAACTCCACTAAAACAAGCTAAACTGCTGTCTATGAGTTTGGTCTTCTCCGAATATAATTATGTGTCGAGTATGTACATATGTGTTCCGGTGAGAGAGCCCATGTAACGCGATCAACAATTAATTAATAATCAAAACTATTCCTGTTTTCAAGCGAGTTGAGTACAAATGAACAAATTTAGCAAAATTTAAGCTACAATTTCCAAATTGCCCACCGGAGCGTATGAACTACTGAGGCGGAGTTGCGTGTTAGCGCCAGACCACTGGGAGTTAGAACTCTGTTCAAAACTGGCGGTCGGCGACACTGGAATGAGTCAGCCGGCCACCAGGCGAAGGTAATGTGAACACTGCCCACCCGTGCGCCGGCCGCTGCGAAATACTGCTCACGAAATACTGGCCCGATGTGTAAACGTTACACTTCGTCACGACACCGCGCGCCGCCACGGTGACACATTAGTGATTGCAACTGGATGAAATGCTGTCCAAAATCATTATCAAACAATAAAAAGATTAAGAAAGGCAAGCCCAAAGAGAACATCCCGACAATGTTGATTAAACCCCACAACGCAAAGATAAAACGTGACTTGATAAAATCCAGTTCAAACAATAAACCGAAACAATACTAATCGAAGAAAATTGGCTGAAAACATCCCCTCGTAAATCCGATTCACTGCAATAACAACATCAAGTAGGTTTATAATTATCGGAAGAGCGTTTAAGTCGCATTTTAATTATAGAAACAAACAAAAACAGGAATCTCCAATGTCTTAGTGGAGTTTCGAAGTGAGTTGGGACTTTAATTTAAAACTCTTTGTTGTGGAAATAATTTTCTTCAACAGGGGTGAAGTGGCGTTTAAGAGATCGGAAACTATAGCAACAGTCGGCGTAAATCATGACGATTGTGCACTTAAATCGTAATTCACTTCTGCTCTCTAAAATCAAATTTGATTTAGTAAGTAGTAGCGCTGTTTTTACGCTGAAGCATAGACTTTTCATTGAGTCGATATTAATCGTGTCTTTCGAATGAATTTCAACTGCGTTTGCTAACTAACTTTAGTCCCTTTAACCATCAGGAACTATTTCAAAGACTGGCAAATAATTTGGCGGAAGTTAAAAAGGAATTGCCTCGCCCCTAGTGGCCGGTACGGCAGTAGATACGGCACTCACCCCGGACATAGGAAATTCAATAATAATTGAACTTGGTGGACGGCGGGCCGCATCCGGTGTCTCGGGGAAATCGCTTATTGATCACAAATTTTACACTATAGTAAACTATCATATCCTTGAAAAGGTCAAGAAATCTTGTTTCCACGTCGTGATGGAGTTTTCCTAATATAGTAGAGACAAGTTAAATGACATAAACAATGAAAACAATATGTGATAGAGTGAATAATTTGACAGACAGAAGAACAACCAAAGAATCGCCAATAAAACCTGACACGTATTCGAAAACAAGTAAAGAACATGTTTACGTAATTATAGCTAGTGATGCAATTAAAATCGATACGTCTGCAAACGGAGAAGTAGTTCGATTCAGGGAACATGTATCAATGCAGCGAATGCACGAACCGATTGTAACGATTGTCGATTGCGGGCTAATAAATTGTTTACGTTGGCCGTGTGCGATCATTAAGATCTTTGTTTACGGCTCGACCACACACGAGTAGCAGACGTCGATGAAGCCATACGGTGATTTGATTGCAGGATATCGTATTAAAGCTGCTGCTAATATCATATTTACTGCTGCCACTGTTAAGTTAGTGACAAAAATAGATTTCCGGCTTGGTTCAGCTAAGTGCTTTGTTTTATTGCAGTTTTGTTACTGCAATCTATAAACTTTATATCGTTTCTGATTCACAATTAAATTTTTAATGGCTACTTAGTTAATTCATTACATATTTGCTAATGTTGTTGTAAATGCACTTGCATTTCACTCAACATCAGGTCTAATTATTCAATATCTCTCAGATAAATCGAAACTAATCTCATTAAAATAAGCTGGAAAATCAATCTCATTGAAGCTTTCATCAATAAAATCAATTCTGTTTTCGTGTGCCGGTCCGTCGGCGCGTGAAAGATGATTCCATTTATACTCTCATCTGATTTGCGAACAAACACAAGGTTTATGCGCTCAGCTCAGCTTAGCTCAGCTCAGGTTAGCTGAACTCTTTTTATCGACTTATTGCTTTTTATCGTGGACTCATTTGCTTGTTTATCTTCTACAAGTTGTTATTGCTCTTCTAATACTGACTGAACTGTTTATTTGATTTCGCTGTTACTGGCAAACGAATCAGTGGCAATGGTAATATTTAGACGTTTGTTAATAGCTTTATCTATTCGTTGAAATATTAATGGTTTAGTTTGTATTATTGACTTGTTTTAACAAAATAAGAGTATCAAAATATATGTATTGCTAAAGAGCATCGATTCAAACAGTAGCATATTAAAATTAATAATAAATTCCGGACTAATCCATCATATTGCAAACAGCGACTCGCAAAATGATACAAGCGTGTAATTTAATTTTTTCGGGCAGCAGACAATATTTCGACGAAAATGAATTATCTCCTGCCCTTTGGTGTAAGTACTGCATGTACACCACTGGGATAATCAAATGACGTGAGCTGAAATCGATTCGTGAAAACCTTTCCCCATCGTTTATGGCTGACCAGTCAATGCAGGAAATATGACCTTTATGGAGTGGTGCTATTGTTATAAATATTTCCTTTTTTTATGTTTGTTAATTTTCGTCATGACAGACTATTTCGATCATGTAAGCACAGGTCTACATACTATTTTTGTACTAAATTTAGAAAAGAGGGCTTCCAAGCACAGTTTCCCATACTTAAAAGGAGAGCCCTGTGTAAGATATATTGTATAAGTCATAAAGTCACTTTTTTTACGGTGGGAAAATCATTCAATTACAACCCCCGCTCTTGGGTGGAGCGGGAGACAGCGTCAGACTCTTACTGACTAAACGACCCACCCTGTTCATTCTAGCCTTCATACCGGGGCTCGAGTTCCCTTCCGGATAACCCTGGCCCCGGTAGGTTTCGACCCGGCTGGGTCCCTACTTTTGCTGACAACTCCTTGAGGCGCGCGAGAACACTGCGCGTCGTCGACGGCTTGGGCTTGGTCCGGACAGTTACCGGACGGCCGGACAGCGAGCTACCCTTTACTGTTTTACTTTCCACAAGCCCGGGCCTACGGTGGCCGGAAATCGGGATCAGAATCCCGGCGGCGGCGGCGAAAAGTCATAAAGTCACTGAAAATATGGTTTAATTATTATTATTTATTATAATTATTACAGAAGGAATATTTTCCTTTGAGTACCTACGTAGATACCATTATATATAATGTATTAATATCCAAAAATATAAACAAACAAGTCATAGTATTGGATATAAAAGCACTTATAAATGCCTCCTGTAAAGTAATTGGTTTATACGCGTAAAAAAACCCTTTTTAAAATTCAGTGCTGGTTACTTTGGTTTCAGAATTAAATAGATTGTTAAAAAATTGTATACAGACAACAAAATGCTCTTTGTATAATTGCTAGTGACTATGGAAACCATTAAAAGTCATATTTCATGATTGCGTCGTGCTTTACTGATGGGGAATTTATGTAAATTAGTCCGGAATAAATCGAGTTACTGTCATTTGTAATTAACTTGCAAAAGGAGTATTACTTTCAGCTAAATCACTTTTAAAGTTTTATAGATTCGTATCTGTTAATGAAGCAAATCAGCTACAAAATATTTCGATTAGAAATATACTACAAAAAAGAAACTATCAAATAGATTCGTGTATATGTTTATATATTTACTTCTGCTCATACATAACAAATCAATCAGACTAGTAACACAAACTGATTACATCTCGCAGCTCACTTCCATTCATCACCTCGCTCCTACGCATTTTCTTCACAAACTGCTCGCTCACAAACAATCGCCAATACAATTTAATTTAATAAACTGTCAAAAAGCTGCCAGTACCTGTTAGTGTTTACAAATGGACCGGACATACGTTTTCCGCCTTGGTTTCCCAACAGGGGGCGTCGGTTCGCACCCCATGATGAATTCACCTTTTATTTTGTCCCACTTGACTCAATTGAGAGTGATTTTTGAGCGTGAATGGGCAGCCTGCGTAATTTGCCACTGACAGGCAGAAATGTGCATTGAAAGCTATAAAAGGTTCAGACCAAACTCAATCAAGACCGCTTTCCGATTTTACTGTTTGATGTATAAAATGAAATTGTTCGTCCATGTTTCAACTGTGAAACAATTTCGCTAGCAAAAGGTTAAAATATCTACGTCTTCATCGTATCGCTGTGCGAATCCATTTAAGTTTCATAGACAAAGTTTACGCCAGCAATATTCCATAACAAGACTTTGCGAAATCTTAGCGGACCATTTGAGCAGTGCCCTCACGAATAGTTAGTAGACAATAAATTATTTAATAACCCCTCGGTTCCGAGTGCGGGTCGTGCACTTAATCTGGGCGTACATATGAAATCACCTCTTTAGAAACAATTAATATGGCTTTAATTAAACTTGATCATATCGAGATGTCGTTTTGTTGTTGCGGATGGATGCTAATTGTAAAATTATTCGTGATTACTAACAATTTGGTTGAAACGATGATAACTGATGATTGATGACGGACAGAAATGTTAATGGCAGTATAAGCAAAAAGAAACAGAAGATAATAAATTCAAACTCTATTGGAAAACTAAAATTCTTGACAGGTATTCGCGTTAATTTCAAAACCAACTACAGATTACTAAGCATGTTTATCTAATTCCTTAAAGGTTTTGTGTTTCAAAGCTTGAAAGTGTCATCTGTAATTATTGTCCCCTACTGACCGACTACGCTGACCGGTGTCGGGTGAACACTAAGCAGTAACTCATTCCTAAGATGTAGGGTTGCACCTTTCGTAACTATGCTCATAAAACTTAATGTACCCAGTAACACCGTTCTTATAAATTACTTTTAATTAAAGGAAATTCAAAGGACTTAATTGTTATCATTAGGATTTTGTTAATCGATCTTCAACGTTAGATATGACCCATCAATTACGTTAATCATTGCTGTTTACTTTTTGAATTAATTTATAATTTTGTCCATTTCCTCTTTTTATGGACTACAGTTCTCATTATTAATTGTGATATTATGTTCCAAGGGCAGTTCAATATTAGTAGCCTCTCTGATTCTCTGCTAGGTAAACTTGCTCCAGACACAATGATGAACACGAGACACTACAGCTCTGAAAGCAAGTTGTGCACCGTTCAAAGCTCTTGGTAACTAAGAGGTAGTTTGTAGGACTTCAACTCCTACTCAGTACCTGTCTTATACTCAGAAACAAACCCATATCGATTATTTTGCAAAGTATCAGAACCACAAGACAGTAATTAAATATTTCAAACATAATTAAAGTGAATAAGAACCTGCCTATGGGACATATATAACTACGTGCAGTCGGTCATCAATTTAGCATCTCAGAAGTTTTAATTTCCCCGTACAAAATGCGAGAAGGGGTGTCCCATTTGATGTCCAGGGTCGATGAAGTTCGAACGCTTTATTACTGTGTCCGGCTTTAAGTGGGTGTAAAGTTTCAACACCCTTTGATTTACTTGCAGCGCGGGGAATAGGTGTGCGACGGATCGGACCAAATTTGTTTGAGCTTTGTCTTTTTCCATTGTAACTCGATTTTATTGCGCACTTGTTTTGTTTTTGTTTTATATCACTCGTCTGTCCAATCTACCCTTCATTTTATTGGTTTTCAGATTCTCTTACCAACTTAAAGATACACAGCTTATGTGATGATCTTAAATTACCCTTTACAGCGTTACAAGGGAGTATCTGGGACAGTGCTAACCGCATAATGGGCCGAGCAATTATTACACTAATACCTTAAAGGACCACTTTAATCCCCTAATCGGAAGCCAAACTAACGTGGTGCCGTCCCGCATAGAAATATCTTAAATTGGCAACACGGTCCGGCGGGCCGACCATAAAACATCTTAATGAGTACAGCCAGCAGCTGCGGACCCCTATATTGCGCTCTCATATCCATGCAAACTACCCACCGACCCACCGCCGACGTCTTAGCGGCCTTACTTTCCTCCTCCTTGTTTACAAGTCGACAACTAATTTGCTGCAATATGTGCATAGGACAACATTACGGCGCTATCTCTGCCGTGCGTGGCTTGCATACATTTGCTCCTTCGTCGCCACAACAAGGTTGTTCCTCGACCTGACCCTTCACTCAACCCTCCTATATTCAAATTCAGCCCGGACCGGCCATTTGGACGCGGATTTGTTATAAGATTAAAGGAAGATTTCACTTGTGAAACAATATGGCAGCCGATTTACATATTTCGTTTCCTTATTAGTTTCGGGATATTTGTTTTGGGGCCAGCGAATTTACATCCACTGACCGATTAAATGGCCCTTAGGCGTCTTTAATGGGGGTGCCGCGTGGTCGTTGTTAGCCTTAGCAAATGTGTGCTTATGCGTAATTGAATATTTTATGGGCTGGACCAAATTTAGTGCGGACACTTTATTGATTTCTCACAGAACTAAACGCTTCTTCGCGGGAATCTAATTTTATTCCAACCGCAAACTCCGAGTATGTTTATCCATGCAGAGAAAAATAAACATCCCTCTCACATTCTGCCTTTTCAGTGCGAGTGTGTTTATCGTTTGCATTTATCTGTTGACTGTTTTTATTCCGCGGTTGACATTTACCCTCTGTTTCAACAAGCGGCCAATTCCGAGCTCATTTCTTTCATTCCCTGTACGAGTGCTCGCGCGGCATTACCTCTATTCACGTCGAGATAGCTTCACTTAGTTTCCTTTTTTTCAGTGTAGACGGGTTAATTTCTGCATCTTTATTATTCGAGTGGCCAGTGTATGGGAGTAGTGTAGTCTGTCTGGTAGCGTAGATTGTGTGGCGGAAAGCAAACTTGAATTGTTGGGTCGCCGCCGCGTGGAGGTAATGAACGCACGGGTGGGACATGCAGGCTGCTGGAGGCGTCTGGTTTGAGGGTTCGAGCGAGAGGTGTAGCTGTGGGGGGGCGAGCTCGGAGCACCAGCGCTGCGCTCCGGGGGGAGGGGTAGGGTGCGACGCGTCCTGTATGCACAGCGCCGCTTCCGCATTCGTTAATGCAAAAGCGAGCACAGACTTCAGGTGTACATTTTCAGCGCTTGTGTGCTTTATACTCGATGTTAAGGCGTGCGTCTTTGTGCAATGCTGAGCCTTAATTATTATTACATTTTATCTTCTCTCCGCTTCGATACACTCTCCACACTGTGAGCTTGGGTAATAATATATCAATTTAATCTTCACGAGCTTCTACATGCTAAAGCAAATTATCCCAAGATTATTCAAAACGCTGTGTAGACTCGGTATATGTCTAGGTATACGTCGGCTGGTTTTGGTTCTCTCGTTTCCATTCCTCTCCCTTTTAACGCAAAACGAATAACCGGCAGCTTAACAATTCATTACTGCATTCGTTCATTTCAGCTTCATTAAAATCGCATTAGGATTAATTTTTCTCGTCCCCATTTTAATTCGCAGTTTGCTAAGGGGATCTCCGGCTGGACGTAGTGCAATCATCCACTGTCAATATTTGTTGTGTTTTGTCTACCTGCGCCGTGTGTTTTACGTTATTGCTTGGAAATTGCTAGTGGGCACTTATTATAACCAGCTACAATGTTTTACTGCTTTATATTTTTATACGAACTAAAAGGTTCCCAGCTTCACTTGTTTTTATGAATCGACATCAATTGTTGCGAACAGCTTCATGTTTCATTAGTCCCTTATTATAGATTTGCATATTTGAATCCATAATCATTTATTTATCGATAAATGTTTGTTCATATTAGTGCTGTTAATTAAAGTCTGATCAATTAAGCGGGACACCAATTGCTTATTTTAATTGATTTAAATAAAAAACAAGTAAAGGAATTAAACCTTCAATTGTATTTATGGCTTCATTTACTTTGTCTGCTGTATATCATTTGTCGTAATTCAAATCTTCATTTAATAAGTAAATACTGAGGTCCATAAATAGTGATTAAATAAAATTGATAGCGATGGCATTAATCATGTGCAATCGACCTCAGCCACATAATAAAATAATATCGTAAACGACAACAATGACGTACTAAATCGAATACTTTGATAGTTTGTTTATTGTGTTGTACAATAAAGTCGTATTTTATGTAAAACAAACAGACCTAGCTCGGCCCTCGTGCATCACACACATGCGCATAATATGTTACGTCGAGAGTCGGGACTGGTTACTAGAACCTTTAGATATTGTAAATCGATATTTCATTTTCAAATCGATGCACTGAAGCCTCACGATACATTCGCACGCGATACTCACGACCCCTGCCAACGAATATCTACAATATTATTAATTCAGGCATATTAATAAATGGTGTCACGTTTCGACCACACCGATGTCGCAGGAAGCATGGCCCGGTGAGCCATTCCAACGAAAATAAATACATTATTCGATCCCGAACTGCATCGATTTTTTACTAAGAATCGATTAGTTTTTATTTCATCTGTCCATCCTAATTTTTACCGGCGCGTTTGATAAGGATTATGTTACAAATGTTGTGACCCGGTTTCGAAAATACAATATTTTATATAGAAACATAAATAAACACAGGTGATCAATGTTTTATATGCAATAAAATTTTCGATGGCGGATGACAACTCGTGCGAAGTGCCGACTATTTTCCGGACACAATCATCGTTAAGTCGACACGACTATTCGGCATATTTTTATGGACAATTACTTGTAGCTTACGTAAGTAATATTTGTGAAAATATTGAATTGCCATTTATATATAATCTTAAACGTTTAATAAAATGTTCTTGCTTTGTTTTGAAACACCCAAAGTCACTGTAAACTTAAAGTTTTCTCTACTTCAGGAAAACTTTTGAAATAGGTATTGACAATAGTTGTTACGTTACTCAAATATTTTAATACCTTTGTGTTACGAATAATTACGTAAATATCCGTGAAGCGTTTTATCCATAATAAATACCACTTTTTGTGTAAATTCTTTATTTTTAAAGCGTCCGAAATTACTGTAGTAGTGCCGGGGGCAGGCAATATCGAGAATCGAGCATTTCACGGTCGGTAAGTTCAGCCGTATCGATACGGATATAATAACCAGTGGAATGGTAACTATAAAGAGAGATTGTATTTTTTACTAACGTCGTAAGAAGTCGGAATGTCCGACCGGCCCTTTGATCGGTTTGATAAAAGTGCTTGCGATCTTCTTTTCTTATTTTTTTCATAAAAATTTCCTCCGTACCTTTATTGATATTTTGTAAGTTTGAAATGTACGATGGAATGTTATGAAATATGGAAGCACTCCGTACATCTGTTTGTTTATATCTATAAAGTCCTGTCCGATCTTTTGCAGGGAAAATATAATATTTTTATCAGCGGAGGTTCATTCCTAACACATAACTTAGATCCCCACTTGTCTGACAAAAACAATAATCCGTACAGTTTTGAGGAAAATGTTTATCTACCGCGACACCCACCCCATAAATATCGCGCTTACCGAAATAAAACAGTGGAAATAGATAAAAAGCTAAACCGCTGTTAGCGACTGTACGAGACAGTGGCGCTGACAGTTTGACAAATGTTCCTACAGAACAAAATGGTGAACTTACTTTTTATTGCACCTTCGATCGGTTTTATATTACTTTAATACGATAATTGATCTTAATAAATAATTGCAGAACGTTGATACTTGCAAATACGATTAAAATCTAAGTTGAACTTTGTAATTAATTAGATTCACACTTAGTTGCTTCTTTTTTGCATAATGCTGCTGTTTTAATTTGCAATTATAAAAACATAAAATTATTAAACTCGACGCCTTCGTCCTTTAATGAAAACCTTCAAGAAAACTAATCATTTCAGCCGATACACGTCCACTGTTGGACATAGGCCTCCCCCAAGCGTCGCCATATCTAAAAGAAAATTAGAAAAAATAACATCTCAAATCAAAAACCATTAACATTAGTTATCGGATGTCACCGAAACACGTCGACATAATCAGCTCATCAAACCCGAACGTAACATACGCTGGCTTGATAACGCCACACCTTATCTAAAAGACATTATTTCATACACATCTATCGGAAAGCCATTTGGACTGTGTCTGATTTTATTCTGGGCAATTTATTTTCAATAAAGAACTATAAAAAGACTTATCTAAATCGTTCGGCTCCGTCTGGTAGGGGCGCAACTGTCATAAAAGTATCGATGCTTATTTACGTCATATTGCACCAGTGGGAAAACGATTGGATTCCATCGATATTTATAATTATATTTTTTCGTCTATCATCATGTTATTTGTATACATTTGACACTGGATTATTACTCAGGAATAAAATAGCTTTCTATCGCTGAAAAACAAATTCGCAATGGGAACAGAGATTACCTCCTACAAACAAAAAAAAAATAAAACTACCTCTTTATAATATTAGTGTAGATGACACTAGGCCGTAAAAAATGTAATTAGTCCATGTTTTAGATTATTCAAAAATAAGGGACACGGTATTTTTATTTGTAAATTAAACCAAAAATGACAAAGTTAAAGCCCATTAAAGTTACGTGTGACCTCACACCGTACTGCATTTTTTCGCATAGGGTGACGTCACACATAACTTTAATGGGCTATATTATTATTTATTATTATTATATCTTTGTTATTTTTTGTTTAATCGAAAAAAGAAAAAATACGTGTCCAATATTTTTTTAGAATCTAAAATACGGACTAAATAAAATGTAATTATTTTGACCCTGGACCCTATTGTAAAAGGTAAATCAAGCTAGATTTTTAATCGCTCTTGAATATTTATGGATAAATATAATTCAAACAGTTTTCAATAGGTCTGCTTTTTGAAGAAAACAGAGTTTACAATGTTACGCGATTTATTATAAAGTTACGGTGTTTGCTATAAGCCAGTAACATAATATGTACGCTTGGAAAAAAATCGGGGAACTCATATAGCTTCTGTTTTAGAAAATCCCAATAAATTGTTTCGTCCCAGTCATTTTAACCTATCGTCTATTTTTTTACAACCAAGTCTTAGACCATGCATTACGTGTTTATTTTATAATATGCGTGCTAAAAATAAAGTACATGTTAAACATACTTTGTTAATGAACAGAAGGTCTATAAGATAACTACTGCAATTAAGATCAACTGATCAAGGTTCTCATTTGTTTTTATTATAGTTACCATGTGTTTTCTTTGCCCTCAAGTTATTATTACCCCTGATTTTTTTCAATAACGTTAGCCTAATTTTGTTAAGTTACAAAAACAGATGATATTATTAGGTATATTTGACAACATTAATTGAAAAATGTTGTTTATTTTGTTTAGTAATATCTACTTAAGTACATAAACAAACTTAAATATTAACTAAAGTACTGATACTAAAACTTAACTAAGACTATATACATTAATATAATACAAAATGACACAGTGCCAGACAACAAGACACTCAGGCGTCAAAGTACTCCTCTACATCACTGTCATCCGGAAATGAGCCGAGAAGACTGGCAGCATTGCCACTTTGAATGGCAATATTCACTGGATAGTTGAAAATGTCCCAAAAAACTTGGAAGTTAAATTTTCCTCGATAAACATTTTCCACGAGTTATTTTTCTAGAAAAAATAAACTATCTGTGGTGTATTGCGCGTAGGGTAGGTGTACCATAAACCAATAAGTACATCCGCATCCGTGGCCCGGTCCTATTGTGCACCGCAGATAAGGCGACACGGAGCGGCGCCCGCGCTTCCACCAATAGTTCGCTTACTTATTTAGACTACACGCATTGCTAGTATGTATTAACAATATGGATTATAGGAAAAGATTAAGTGGAAATAATTCAAAACTTACTAGTAAAATGTAGTTAAATCAGGTTACGTAAAATGAAAATTATGATGATAAATATTGTGGCCGAAAACTTACAAAGAAACTTGTAAAGTTGTCACGTGAATGATTTCAAGTTTAAACCCTTATGTAATTTAAACTGACAACAACAACAACCATAAAAACTTTAAATACTACAAATAATATATGCTTATGTTCGTAAATTAACAAGCTAATTTAAATACATTATGACAATCATCATAATGAAAAACTATACCTAAGTACCAAATGTAACATTAAATAAATTAAAATGTTTCAAAAATTATACAAATTACGCATTTTTCGATTAAAATACAACGATCGCTATAGATGATAAACAACTAAACAACGAAATAACAGAGGAGCCCATTTAAATTTGTACTCGAGCACCGACTCATTTACATGTTATTCGGGCAACAAACCCTAGGGGACCGTATCAGGCATTTATGAGTTAAAAAGTATTAAAGAAAAGAAAACTCGATAGATATAAAAAGATACGTATAATAACAAGAGAAAGAAGTCGCGTGCAAGGAAACTGCTTGCGGCGAATAAGCCTCGCGGAAAGCGGTATTGTTCCGCGACTTTTAAAACGGAACAAAATGAACGGAGGGGAAGGAAATCGGATGAAAATATGAAAAGAATACACGTTATATACGTAAAAGTGAAACGAAACGTCGGAGATCGGGTCTCAGCCGCGGCGGTCCGCAAATATAATTTGCATAGTCAAGTAGCACAACTTTTGTCTGCAGCGGATGTTCGCAACCATATTCGTTCGTTGCTTTATAACCACACTCTCGTTCTGTATCGGGCCGGGCTTTTTATTGCATTTTCCCCTTTGAACGGATTCCTTCAATATTTTGGTGGTTCGTTTTTATTCATACGCTCGGTCATCGAATTGTTTCGCTTCATATCACAGCTTTGTTGTGTTCTCTTAATCCTTGTGTCCTGTTATTGTCCTTTTTTTGAATATATAATACCACGATTTAACGCCGACTTTGCCTGCTGCTGTAACTGGTTTGTGTATTTGTTAATATTACCATTGATTAAAAGAATTCAAATAATAATGTATCTTTAATGGATCAACTTAACATTCAATGAAGACGTATTGTATAAATTGAATTCGAATTCAATTGGAACAAAAGAAATATTAACATAATAATATCATCGGTCAGTGAATACATCCCTACTATTTGAAATTGGTCCTATCATCAACTACAAAGGCGGCCACAAAAGATTAAAAACTTTTTGTTCAGCTAGCGTCAAATGAAATAATCGATTGAGGAATTATTACGATTCATCGTTTCGAACTCGCGAGAGGAAGCAATAGGCCGGATTATGGAGCACAAAGCGGTGCCGACGACCCATAGACAAATATTGACTTGTAGAAACAATGAACACAGACGGCGCTTCTGCCGCTGGATTATGCGTAGGAAGAACTTTGATTGACGGTTTAGTTGGAGTTGCTCATATTATCTCTGATCAATATTGAAAAAAAAAAAACCGGAATGACTAACTAAATATAGACACGACAAAGTAAGGAAAAGGTTTGGTCGTTGGCTAATTAATAAATCGTTTACGCGTTAATAGACACAAAAAGTGAGATGAAAAGATCCTAAAATAAGCTTCAGTCGAGTGCAAAGCTGTTTTTCAGAGGTGTTAAAGAGAATCGATACTCGGACTCGATGGTCCGACGAATTTTCCACTGAACGGATCTTTGGACGTAGACCTTTGTATTGACGAGAAATTAACGTACGGACCTTTCCATCCTAATTTTGTTAACAAAGTAATTATGTACGGTCGTGTAAATAATATACCTTTTGACATTGTGTCTAACGGTGCAGACTTTAATGAAGTTGCTAAACAAACGCCGGTTGAACCAGCAAAAAATGTATTGAGAAATATCTGACAAAATTCAGATCCTAATTTAATATGTATAATTCTGTTGCAAAAAATGCGAATGGAAATAAAAACGAACTTTCCAATCCGTACGTTATTACTGGCTCGTGTCGGAGGTCGTACGATGACAAATGATGCGTAGGAGTCGATCGCTAGTGAACCTCGCCCGTTTCATTAGCAACAACATTAATTACTAGCAAATCTTTAATGAGAAAACGAGCTTTCATTTTATTTTCATTCCGCATTGCTCTAGAGTTGTTAATTTTGTATTTCTCGATTTTTGTTTATTTTACTGCAATGGGTGGTAATTAACATTAAAGACTTGATAATATGTAAATCTAAACGTAATAAACAACACTTGTACATCTAATGGCAAAGCATAGAGGACCAACAATAATGTAACATCTCACACTCATATATATCTATGTTTACAAATAAATAATCTGAATCTGAATGTAACTTTTCTACACATGAAGCTCTTTGTCTATATTGATAAGTCGGTAAATTGTACCTATACACGTTCGATTGGGTACTTTAATTCGTCTCACTCCATTAAATATATTTTTTACTCCCACCGAAATTAAACGGCCACAATATTCAAATTCGCGGTACTCAAATCTCGTTCCGACACTCCAGCATCGCAACGACAAGAGGGCGTGTCTTATTTTTATTAGTTTATTATTCATACCGTTTCCATAACACGAGTTATCCGCATCTTGGTCGCCGCTCGACTCCATCAAAACTCTATCTTTTGCCATCTCGAGACTGTTACTCAACTTACCTGATGGCGCAAGTGATAAGCTTAAGATATTCTAAAATTGTTTACAGATCTTTTGTATTAAACCAGAATTGGTTCTAAAATATATGTTCATGGATTTGTTCCAAATTATTTATTAAAACTTTAAGCACTAGTAAGTAGCACTGTACAAAGGCGGACTTAATGCTTTAGTTATTTTCATAAAAGAAATAAGTACAATAGTAAAAACATACGATACATACATAATGTATACACAAATTGTACAAACAAAAGAAAAAAGAAAGAAAAGAAAAAAAAAGAATTATTTTGGTACAGCACAAAGCCCAAACACAAAAATAAACAAAAACACGTATAAAAGTAAAAGAATCAAAAAAGCAATAAAAAAAAAAAATACAGTTGTTGTGACAACATGTTTTACGTTCAAATTTTCTACTGTTCTACTATTGTCATTGGTGCATGTTATATCTGGTGATGTGTTTTGTCCCGTAACACTTAATAATATTATCCTTGCCATCATGATTAGTAGTATATACTACGTTTTTATCACCAGCCATGGTTAAAAATATTTTCTTTAAGTTCAAGAATTGTAATCATTCAGCGATCGGTTTATCGTTTGGTCCCTTGCCCGCGTCCCCCTCGGCCCTGTCGGAGGCTGGGCCTCCAGCGTCTATCAACACGTGTACCGACTCAATCATTCGTCAATCGAAATCCGGAGTAAAGAAGACGTAAATATCATTACTGCATAAGTTAGAAAGAGAAATCTTATCGATGCGTGGCCGATCGCGAGATTATTGACGAAGAAATGGCCCAAACGTAAGGTGGTTATTGCGGGTGAATTAAGGAATTCTTAAGTTTTCTTATAAAGATCGGTCTGTAGTGACGTAAGCGGGAAAGGGACAGATGATATGTTAGTTAAGGTTGATTTATACGTAGGTGTGTGGTGCAGGTGGAGAGAAGTATGGCGCACGACGCATACGCAAAACCGTTTATTTAGTCGTAGTTTTGTTTTGCTCCGCGTGCGGTATTCCAAGTAATTGTTGTTTCGATACGGTACAACTGGGCTGGATATTACATTAATATTTACGTACAATTTTATTCAAATAAGTTTCCATGTGGTTCAAACCCTGCCAGGCGCGTTACTTTGTGTCATTTATTTCATTACCACTGCCCTCAAAACATCGTGAGGAAACCGGCATGTCCTAGAACCAAAAATTCGAAAACATGTGATATTCACCAACCCGCACTGGGCCCGCTTGGTGGATTACGGCCCATTCCCTCTGCTAGCGAGGAGGCCTGAGTCCCAGCAGTGGGAACATTAAAAAGGCTGATGATGAAGTTTCCTTGTACAGAAATAAAAAAGATTTTCCTTACATCTCCATGTTTCGTATTTCGCTGTTTTAATAAAATAAAGCTTAATGAATGATAATTATTTTGAAATTTTGTAATAAAATATAATAAACATGTTTAAAAAAAATGAAGCTTTCTCTAACCTAAATGTTTTTATTGGCAGTGATGTATCAAAAACGGCTAAAGAAGGAAAGAAAACAGCGGCAAATGATACAGGAGCAGCTGGAACTAGAACTCAAAAGACGACAGAAAGTGGAAGAGGCTCTCAAGCAGTCCGGAGCACCCTCCGAAATACTCAGAATTGTAACTGGTAAGCAACATCAAAATCTTTATGTCAGTCAGCCTAAGTTTTTTCTCAACTATGCTGGGTGATATCGGCTCCAGCTGAATACCAGTATTTATCTGATCATCACAACCCAGTAACTGGTGTAACACAAAACCCCTTGCCATGGCTGGCGTCAGATTTCCCGTCTTCTGACTATCAGCAATGACTGTCAAAGATCTACAAATGACCACCGGCACAAACGAAGTCACGAACCTCGGTATGTTAAAATGATCACTCATCCACATACCGACCCCGGAAAGCATTGCTTAACTGAGGCGATCGATAGGACAAGCGATGAGTAACTCTCCGTCCGGCCGACCGAACCCGAGCCATTGACTGCGTAGTGTTCCATGCGCGTCTCAAAGAGATGTCAGCAAAACCGTAGGGGCCCAGCAGGACCGAAGCCATGAGTTGACTTACGAAAAGGAAACCCGGGGTTCTAGAACATAGGAGTGGGTTTTAGCCTATAGTCATTGAGTATTCCCCACCATAAAAAAGGCGATCGATCCGTGCAGATGATGTTATTTTAGCCACGAGCTCCATACTGTACTTTCTAAAATACTGATTGGTAACAAGCAATAATCCCAAGATCATGTAATGAAACCTTTAAGATGTTACCTATCTTAAACATGTCAAATTGTCAATAGCATCTCTATCAACAAGTTTCAACATGTGTTAGTGCCCCTGACATGTTAACTTGCCGTCTGTCAAACTATCTGTGTGTAGCGAAAATTTCACCTAATAACATACTAATGTTCCAAGCAGTACTCGTAGAACATTGAACTTTACGTAGCGAAGTTAAGATTAACTTTTGATTGCTGATGGGAATGATTTGTGACGTATTGGCGTTGGATGCGTGTCGAGTGCGTGATGTAAGAAGGGTGGGTGAACGCTGGTGATGGCTTGTACTAATCTCCGTGTCAGGAAATCGTTTCGCAGACCATTTGAAACGAGGGTTCTGAACTAACACGCATTCGAGTTGATTTTGTTGCATAATCGCTGTTTGCTACATTTATTGGCTGTCTGTTTGACTTGATTGATACGAGTACTGCACTGTTTGATATAGTCACCTTATAACAAAAAGAAAATACTATCGAGACATATTGCTATACTGTACCCACCCTTGACCTTGTTTCTAACGTGACCTCATTCCACAGAGAATCTAACCCCGTCATCGCAAGAGACGCCGCGATCGGAGAGGGAGAACGGTTCGGAGCGGGAGAGCAAGCCTCCCAGCGCCGAGCCGCCGTCAGCGTCACCTCCCTTCCAGCGCGACCCTCCGCGCACACCCGACAAGCCCCAGTGGAACTACCCTCCGCCACCAGTCGACATCATGAGTGGAGGAGCTGCCTTCTGGCAGAATTACTCTGGTGAGCATCAAAATATTTGGTACTCTCGATTTCTGCCGAAGACTCTAGGTGAGTTGACAATAATAATGGCAGTCACTAAGTACCAATCTTAAATTTCGAATTATCCTCATCTTATCCCATTTATGTAATATTTAATCTTTATTTTTTTATTCAAATATGTCTGTCCAGTTAATTAGGAATGTCCCTTTTTTAATTTTCTACTCTTCTTTTTAACTTCGAGGAATAATTTCGACGTTAATTTCCCAATGATCAGGACATTATCCAAACGAAATGTTAATAAAACCACGTTATTGGATTCTCCGGGACGAACTCCTGCATTCGAGGATATGTATGGTTTCCGAATGGAAAAGGGTCCGTTAGAGATGAATTTTTTTCAACGAAATGAAATTTATACTCATCATATTGCATAGCTTTCGTATCGGGAATGTCAAGTATTTAAAAGTACAACGATACGAGCTCTCTCGGTTTGTATTGTGATTTTTGGGGCGCGTTTTTATGAACGAATTCTAATATAACATGTTGGGTTATTTGATTATGTATGCATAATGCATGGCTAAGGAAAGACGTGATTTTGAATATACTTTCTTATGAAAAGTTTTCGTCACAATAAAACTCTTAGTATTGACAAAGTCATCACTCGTTAAATACTGTCTTTTAGTGAGATATTCTATGAAAAACACTTCAAAAAGATCTTACGTATGTAATTCTGTCATATCTTTTCCAAAGAGTCAGTTCGGTGGACAGACCAGTCTTGTCCACCTTAAATACCGGCAAGACCTGAAAAACCAGTAACCTCATAAACTGGAACTGATTATAACTTCAATTCATTAATTTTGTCCAAAACAAAAACAATACACCCACAAAAACCACTTTTACTTGTATCACAAAAAATGCAACGCGCTCAACTTTGATCAAACAAGAAGCAAAAGTCTGATGCTCGTATCGGTGAATCAAACCTTGGTTTTTTCATTTATATCCGCTTTGTGGAAAGCCCAGAAATTTCATTAAAAATGCACCGACGTACTGCAGCATACCTAAAGTGTGTGTGGCGCACCCTTGTGCTGAAACTTCACTGATACCAAATACGCTTTTCCATTAAATATACTTTTAAATCAACACATACAATACGCGTGTTTTAAATTTTCGCTGATATCTTTACATCTTTTTATCTTCTTTTTCTGAAGAAAAAAAAACTATGAATACACATTTTATTCATTTTGGTGCATCACAAATCTCAAGATTTATAATTAAGACCAAGACATAAAACATAAGAGACGACACTTAATAAATTTCGAATTGAAACAAATTTTTCATTATTACTTCCCCCACGTAGTAAATTAACTCGAGGGGGCGAATAGGTGTTTACAATTCGCAAAACATTGATACGGATTTAAGCATTTCCCTTGTTCGGACGAGTGGCTTTTGCTGACAGTCTGTTCAAGTAGAAATTGCTACTAATTTAAGTGTTACGCTACCCCGAGTGTTCAGACGCACGCGAACACGCTATACCAATTGTTTAAATCGGAATCGCTTTACTATATTTGAATTTGCATGGTCGACTATTTTACACTGGTAACTCTCGCAAATACTTAAACTGTTTGGTCCTATCTTCATACACGTAATGCAGGATAATACTACGTGCTTGTATCAAAAGTATATTAAAGAAACTTTCCTTAAAAGTATATACCCAAGAAGAGGTAAAAAGCTATAAAGCTAAAACAGAAAAATACAAGAGGGTTGTAAATATAAAAAGGTTGGTAACAGAAAAACAAAAATTAAAACTTGGAGCCTTTCATCAAGTTTCCTCAGTTCCTTCGGTAAAAGAAAAAAACATATTTTATTATTCGTAAATTAGAAAACTTTTTTCTACGTGCTTTTGATAAGAAACGGGATGAGTCAAAAGTGTTCCGAGTAATTACTGTGTACTTATATAATATAGGTGATGAGCAATATTAAAATTACGAAAATGACAACAATCCTCACGTAGAAACGTGGACGGGTAATCAATCATGATAATGTTTCGATCATATATCATCACATCATTATATTGATTGATACAACAGTACCTATAGAAGACGGTCATAAATTCTCATTAGATACACAATGCTAATTTATTACGTAAAAACAATATTATTGATTATAATTCTAATAAAACAAGTTGTATCAGGATATTTTAATAAAACATTGTTGATGCCGTTATGAGAGCTGCGCTTGTAAAACGGATAAACCATCCGATGTTACATAAGTAATATAAAGTTGAAAAATTAATAAAGAAGAAACTTCTCCATGCTACTTTTTAGGTGAGCTTGTAAAATGAATGGAAATAAAATTGTACCGCACAGGTGCGCTCGAAACCTTTGACGATATTAACTTTTTTATTTATTCTTAGTAATCACCCGCATCATTGTGTTCAGCGTTTTATATAGACGACTTATTGTGTATTATCATAACATTGACCGAACGCACACCTAAATACATATAGTATTGCCGACAATGATAAAGATTTAAACCGAACTGAATACGAGTCACGATGGAATTGATTCTGTGGATAAAAAGTCAAAAGAATGTCTTAAATAGAAAATCAATCCAATCAGTATAATTCGTTACGCTCCAATAGAGTCGGCAACAGTAGCTCTTCATCCCGACTGTGTCCATTCGGTCGCCTTGTGTCGAAGCAGTCGGCCCCGGTGTTCCTCACCTATAGTTCCCTCCACAATCATCCGTTTAAACCGACCCTTTGTTCACAAACTTCTCAAATTTCCAACGAAGAATTAATCAACACACCTTTTTTCTCTGTATTTTTACGGCAGTAATTAATTTCGCTTTAACAACGAGCAGAGGTGTCGATTGCGTTAAAAATTGTTAAAAATAATGAGCAGACGTACTTTCTATTATTTCCACAGAGATATTAGATATCATGAAAATACATCGTTTAAAAAATGATTAAGCAACAGTTTTTTTTGCTGTAACGGATTTATATTATAATTAAAGAAAATTTCTTAAAACATTTTAAAAACACATCAACTTTTTATGATTTCACGAACATTTCTTTTCAAATTGCACCAAACTAATTTCTTGCTTGAGCTTCTTAATAAGGAAATCGATTCGTCACTTCAAAAATAATCGATGACGTTGTATCGAATTGTTGTTTTTTTTTTACGGTTGTATTTGGCAGATCAACAATCACATGAAATTGTTAGCATGAAGTCTAACGATCCGTAGCTGAATAAGCAATCAACGAGATGACTTTTGTCCAAACATAGTTATTTATTTGGTGTCGAAGCGTTTTTGCACTAAATGCTTTAGTTAGTAGGTAAGTAATCATCTACAGCTCGGCTTTTTATAACACAGTTACATCAATACTCATTCGAATAGATATTTATTTAAAATGATTCGAATGAAATCAAACATCTTATTGAGACGTAAATTTATACTATGTTATTTTTGAAACCCTGACTTCTGAACTAATTAAAAACTTGTATTACAGAAGTCAGTGTCTTCTCCCGTAAGTTTTGCTTAGATACAATAGAATTAAATATCCCCTAAATATAAAAAACATGCTTAAAATTCTTGATTTCACAAAAACTTAACAGGTTCTTGGAGAATTAATGTTGCTTATTAAATGCAAATAACTTTAAACAAAAGTAAATGATTATGAACAAGCATCGCAGGCACGAGTTGGAATCTAATAATAAATGCTTCAGTGAAACTGTTCTACATAAAGTTTATTGCTTTACTTACAATTGTTGCAACAAAAAACTATTTATTCTCACTATCGATCAGTGTCCACAATCGTTTTATTTCTGTTATTTTTCAAATAGATCGGTTCACGTCCAACTTGTGAAGTCCCTTTTTGTCATTCCTTGACCATTCGATCAAAACGAAATAAGAACTGTTTCTTTTACAAGTTTTTGTCTATTAACAACACTCCGTGAAAGCTAATGTCACTGTTGATTGGAACTCTAAATCATTTTACATTTCACCACTCCAAATGTTTACAATTTAATGTCGTATATAATTTAAAAATGTACGAACGCGAGAAAGAAAAAACAAACATTAAAGGATAACTTTTATTAAGCTAAGCGCTCAACCATTACAGTTGTTTCAAAGAACAAATAGATTATAGCTCTCAAAGGAACCGGCAATTCTGTTTTAGAAGCGGCAAATGCAAAAATATTACGTATTCAAACAGACCTAATGGGACATTTAGGGGTGGCAGCGAAGTGAAACGGCAAAGGCCGAAGCTTTTAAGTGTATAATATTTAATTGTGACGCCCTAGGCGTATAATCTCGCCCGAGATAATAGGTTTCTGTTTCGGGACAACCCTCAATGGTGACACTTGTGAGTGTGATGCCCTCCGGCAAGACAACACTGAAACAAATCGGATCATAATCGAGTTTTTCCAACTGACGAATGTTTTGAAATAGTTCCTTTGATTAAAATTTCACAGCGGTAAAAATACAATTTAAATTCAAATTATTTTTCTGTGTATGGACGTTTAAACATTTTTTGGTAGTGTAAAAATTGGTGTAGGTTATAAATTCGGGACTCAACGCATAAATTGTAAACGAATGTCGGGAAGAGAAATTCAATTCCCCGTTGAGAAAATGCTCCATCAAAGTAAGCAAAAAACGCGATTCCGTTTATATCTTTTATATCTCGTAAATTGCAGGAGGCGGCAAGCGTTGCATGAAATTGAATAAGCATATTTCGTAAAACGTCGACGTTTTCAGAGACAATTGCCTTACCTCACCTACTCTTTGCCTCTTCACGAACTTTGTCAATTTTCGTGAAATCTTATTAGAGGATGTCCTGTACTTGAGACGTGTTTCATTTTTATGCCTTAATTTGTTGCGACGTTTCGTTTAAGCTCGGAAATATGTCCATACGTATTTCTTTATCAAACTGTACACGATGTTATTTACATTACCTTCGTTCGGTATGTTTTTTATAGGTTTTCTACTTATTCAATAATTTAATTCGAAAAGTATCCTTTTACCATATTCTAGGTTTTTTTTTAACTACTGCCCACTTCTGAGCAAAGGCCTGCCCCAAGTCCTTCCAAACTTTCTTCTCCTCAATATTGAAGTTTATTCTTTGTTTATCAATTAAATGTACTCATTATAACATCATTCATTGAATACAGAAATTCAAGAGGCACTGATTCATAATTTCTATTTAATAACATCAGTAACACAACACAGTACCCTGAACAGAACCGTAGCGTTCAAATAACCCTTGCACGAGAAATTTAATAACATTCGCTGAACGTGAGTGCTACGTTTTTAACAAAGGCAATATCGAATATTAAATTAGAATGTGCCATACGGATGTGAAGTCCGTTTGATGTGAGTCGGCTTTCCCCGAAACACTAATGACATTTTACGGAGCGACATACGTGGATGGTAGAACTACATGTTGTATGTGTACTCTCTGTGAGAAATTCTGATCATGTTTGTTCCCCTTTATTTAGGTGTATCTTATATTGTAGTTTGTGTGTTTTCTGCAATTGTTGATTATAGGACGACATAACAATTATTGTTTCCTGCTCTATACTTTAAGTTTTGTAAATTATTTCCAGTTTCATTGAACTTTTCTTTCTCTTTTCCACCAGAAACTCTGGCGCAAGAGTTAGAGATGGAGCGCAAATCCCGCCAACAGGCCATGGAGCGCGACGTGAAGAGCCCCCTGTCTGACCGTGCCGGGTACTACAAGAACTCAGTGCTGTTTAGTTCGGCCACTTAGCTGTCGCACTCCGGGGCCAGCGACTACCCCGACCAACAAGAATACGATAAAGAAATCGACGAATCGAGAAAACCAATGATCAGCGTCAAACCCGAGTTTAGGGAAAAATAAATCCAAAGATTCGAGATTGGTGAATGAACTTATCAGTGGTCTCAACGTTCCGATCGATAACACAACTCTCAAAAGGAACTCAAAGAAAAATACTTCCAAAAATATTTTAGAATCCCATCAAACTGTTTATCTGATTGTTTATTCGACTCCAGTTTTTGGCATAAACGATCTCAATGAAGTTGAAACTACTTCTCGTTATTGAGATTAATTTGTAAATATTGTTATTGAATTCGAAGTAAGACGTAGATTTCGTGGTGTTAATACGAAGTCTTATGAACTCTTCTTCCATAGAAAAATTTGTAAATATCCCTTTATAATTATTATTAGAGTAAGTCAGTACGGTTTTATCGACGATCCGAGTAATTTATTCGTCAATATTTTAATCTTTTATGAAGAGTACCTTTAACTTATCGTTAAATGCCATATTTATATATTAAGTATCCATTGTTATTTGCCTTTGTAAACCTGGATTTATTATTTTCGAAACAATTTGTACCTACATACATATCATAAGCTTTGTCACATTCAAAATGTTCAATGATCGATTGAGACAATTGTTGGAATTGATCTAAGACTGTTTTCGAGAGTTTTTCTAAAATGTTTGTCACTAGTCTCGCAAGTTCTTTATGCGATAAGTGTTTAAGTTCCTAAGATGTTTGTTTAAAAGACCTTTACGATATCTTCAGCAAACCTTTTAATAGTAGGTACACGTTACTTTCACCCATGATGTTTTACTTTCAATAGTAAATAATTGTGATCTTCACTCTCATGTAATTTATTCAATTTTAGTGCAATGATTAGATTTAACTGATACTAGTGTATTTCATAAATCATAAAAGTGTACGATAGATACGTTAAGTTAGTGGTTTTAAAAGGATACATTTTTACAATTCAATATTATTGACTGAAAACAGAAGAGACAGTTTTTTTTGCGTACAATATAACCTAAGTGTTTTCTTTTAAACTTCATAAACTAGAAGATGTATAAATAATTATAATCGCTATATCTCATATCCATAACGCAGAGTCGATGTATATGGTTAGTTAACCTAACAATAAGTTCAGTAGTTTAACATTATACATAAAGTATAAAATGATAGTGTTATTTATATTGATGCTTAGTTTACGAGACTTTGGATGTCTTAATAGCTTGAAATAAGGTTTTAGAGATTGTATCGGGCGTATTATTGGCGCTTGGCTATTGGGAAACTATTACTAGTTGAGACATCTGCTGTTATTTTGTAGAACCACTTCGGCTGTTGAAATCTTCGGGATTGTGGAAAAGAGATATTGTATTTGAGTATATCAGTGAATAGTCAAGCGCCGATGCAAACGATCGCTCAATACAAGTAATTACATATTGTCTGTAAAGGATGATACGACGTAATGAATAAAACTTAGTTGTTACTATAAATGTTTAGCTGACATGTGTGATTGTGTAAAGAGCGTGAATGTGGTACTTTTGTATCAGTTATTTTCATTTCATTACAATAGAATGACAGTACTGATGTGGAAGCCAGGATAGCGAACATGGCCCAGTCGGGACCGGGAACAGTATTGTCTTAGAAATAGTTTTTTCTTTGTCAATTAGATGTTGAGGCTTCTCAATGTACCTATTTTGTATTTCGGTAATAGTATGCAGTTCTGAAAGCAAGTGTAACTATTTATTATTTCTATTATAATTATTATGATTAATTTACTTAAAATTGTGTGTGTGCCTTGTATCGTAGATGAAAATATCAAGATTAAAAGGGAAAATTATCAGTCTGTGTTTTGTTTTATACAACCCCACAAAATTTAGACCAAATACACCAAAATTATACGAAAGAACTTACCTATTCACATGTTTAAGACTCAACAATCTATAGGTTAGCCAACTTTAGATCTATCTGATCTTCTACCGGTGCTACAGGAATGTTCGAAAGAGTTACTGCGACCTGCGAACACAAAGGGCAACTGAAGAAATTTTTGTGGGTTTTAGTCAGTAAAAGTCTGAAACTGTTGTGCTACCCAGAGCGGGAGAAAGTATTTGCTGAATTCTCTACTAAAAAAAGGAGGTAGATAAGCAAAATATTTTCTTTAACCATTATACGAATTAGCATAAGCCCAGTTCTTTAAAAAGGGCATCATCTAAATGAATAAGCAACCCAGATTAACGATTTATTAAACCGCCACCTATACAAATAGGTATGGAATATAAGTTCCGTGGAATTCAATTAAAATTCAAAAGCAAGGCAGACAAAGTTCATTGAACCGAACAACGAACCATATATTGACTCCATTACCTAATGATTTGTAAACCAAGCGAGCTCTTACAGTAACTCAACGTAAATTACGACATAATTAACCAATAGAACAAAAGCAATTGAACAACGTCGTCATAAACATGAAAAGTCATAAGAAGATTTCATACCAAAGTTCAGTCGCCCGTCGCCATTTTAAATCCTGGTGAAATCGGAAAAGTTCATATTTATTGCTAATAGATTTTCGGCCGATGAACACTGGGTTATTTGGGATGCAATTTTATTTTGTCCATATGAATGATTTTTATATTTGCCCCGGGGTGGCGAACCACGGGCCCCTTTCCGATTTCGTTTCGGACATCATGCAATCGTTTGCCCCTTCCAGTTATTTGGGAAAATATTTTCGAAATCAACTTTGTTGGTTTCATTCAGCAATGTGCCCTTTAAAATGTGGAAAATGAAAAATGATTGTTATCTACTTTTCTGAATTCTTTTGTTATACTCGTCATTCTCATTAAAGCATGGGTGCTTCATATTCAGTTGAAATTACAATTAGATCGGATTAGAAACAGTTTCTAAATATTGAATAACAAAGAGTAACTTGAGTAGCAGTTGGCCGTTGGGGCCGAAAGGTTCTGATGACCGATGACCTGGTAAGAGTTGCGAGACTTCGGTGGATGCGAAACGCACAGGATCGTTCATTGTGGCAACACTTGGGGGAGGCCTATGTCCAACAGTGGACGTATTTCAGCTGAAATGATGATGATAAAAGAATAACTTATAAACTTTGTAACAGAACATCGGTTTTAGAATACATCAATTTGAAAACCGCGCACCGCACCGGAAAACGCAGCAATGAAAGGCCTCCCACAATATGGACCGATGACCTGGAGAGAGTCGCGGGAATGCGGTGGATTCGAGACGCACAAGATCGTTCATTGTGGCAACACTTGGGGGAGGCATATGTCCAACAGTGGACTTTTTCGGCTAAAATGATGATGATGATGAATCAACTTGAAAGCTTACAAAAAATGAAATAAAAGTACAGAACCAACAGACTATTTTTTTTTCGTCATTCGATGCTGTTTATTTGACGACGATTAAAGTACTACATAATGTGCTAAATGTAATTTATGTAAATAGGCTTTATAATAATAGTGATAAACATGTGACACTGACACTATTAAACAGAGCAAATTGGATAGCATTACAGAGGTAGAAGATAATAGTAGATACTATGATAAATTATTTAATATATATATTGTCACACGGGGTGGAAAACTACGTGGAACGGTAATTTAGTACATGATCGTAAGATGGAAATGATATCTGCTCAAACACGTAAGATAAGTATTAGACTTTTAAAGCAGTTAAGACACCCATATATAAATATGGTCAGCTCTTTTGACAGATCAGTCCAGAACGAAACTCCAAAATGTTTGAAATTAACATGCGCTACCGACATGTCACTTAATCAATATCAAATATTTTGGGGTTCTCGGAGCGCCTCGGCCCGCTCGCGCTCGTCGAACAGTTCCCGCTCAAACGCTCATTAGTGTGCGTACACCTAGCGTAGGTATAAAAAGTGAAGATATACATGAGATGGTCTTCTGTATCTATTTATTTTGTGCTACTACGGTGTCAAGATCGCAATCACCTAGGTACAGAAAGAGGCTGCAGAATTGACCGCTCTAAAGAATATGTAGCTGTCAATCCAGTTTGCTAATTATCATTCAAAAAATTTAAAAAAAAAAATATTTTTCATAAATTTATTTTTTATTGTAATTTAATTGAATTTGTATTTTATTTTATTTTATTTATATATTTTTTTTTTTGATATAAGATTTTATATAATTTTGATTATTTGTAATGTTTTATTTTAGAATTTAATTTGTATCTATGGCTTTGATTATATACTTGTCTAGATAGAGCAATGCGAACAAACGACGCACTAAAACTGTCCCCAATTGCGAGATATGTGTGAGTACCGCTTGCGTACTTATTGTCGTCAAACTGTCAAGGTGTGCGTGTTTAGGGATGCCTGCTTCAAATGATTAACTATCTTTTTATCTGTTATTTATTATGAAGAAAGTTTAACAAAATAGGTTGAATGAAATAATATTTCGTAAATTAAAGAAAGAAAATAATACATTTATCTAACACAGACTTTAATCTCTTGTTACATGTAAGTATATAAAACAAACAAATAAAAAGTATAAACTCCGATGTAACACAAGACAAGACATACCTACAGTGAAAAAAAATATACACTTTTTTTATTATTTTTATTGATAAGTTCGCGTTTGACCACCATCCCACCTGACTTGACCCTGATCACACCGGATGGCGAAATAGGCGTGTTCAAGATCGGAGACAATCAGTAATTTTAGTTCTTTAGCCGTCTTAAACCCTTTTTAGGGTTCCGTAGTCAACTAGGAACCCTTATAGTTTCGCCATGTCTGTCCGTCTGTCTGTCCGTTCTCGCTTAATCTCTGTGACTGTTAGCACTAGAAAGCTGAAAGGTACCAATATCAATCACGCCGACAAAGTGGTAAAATAAAAATTGGAAAAAAAATGTTTTATTAGGGGTAGCCCCCCTATATGTAAAGTGGGAAATGATTGTTTTTTTAATTTCAACCCTAACGTGTGATATATTGTTGGATAGGTGTTTAAAAATGAATAGGGGTTTACTAAAATCATTTTTTGATAATTTCAATAATTTCGGAAATAATCGCTCCAAAAGTAAAAAACAATGTGTCTCCCCACCTCTAACTTTTGAACCATAACTTTAGAAAATATGAAAAAAATCTGAAAGTATAAAAGGACTTTCTAGGAAAATTATTTTAAACTTGATGGAAATAACAGTTTTTGTACAAAAAAAGACAAAATAATTTCTGGACTAAGTTGGTAGTATAATCGTATATCGTATCATAAATGGGTACACTTATTGTGACGGACGGGACACTACGGAACCCTACACTGAGCGTGGCCCGACACGCTCTTGCCGGTTTTTTTGTAAAATATTTTTGATATACATTATCAGAAAAATGTTCGGAACACACGACTGAAGTCCTGTGGGGTTTCCACTGGTCTTAATTTCGAATCCGCAGTATAATGTCTCTCCAGCAATTTGCTAGTATGGGATCCGTAGGAAATCTGAAACCCAAAATATTAGAAAGAACTAACAAAAATACTATTTAGTGCATGACGTCATGGGTTTTATTTATTTTGTAGGTATAGATAAGTCATCATTTATTGATTATTGATATAATAAAAATAATGTAATTTTTAAATTGATTTATTGATATAATAATGTTCTCCTGATCGAAAGATGACGTAATAATTATGTGTAATATGTCTCCCATAGTTTAGCCAAATCTCCCTAATAAAAAACTGACAACACTGGCTAATCAGAATAACTTACAAAAAAACGAATTAAAAAATCGTGTTTCTGAATATAATAGTGGGTAAATCACAAAACTTACCGATGAAAAGTGATCTTGGTATTATTATACGGTTTTCCCACATAATTGCGGTACAGTCTGATTGCACAAACCGGCATAATTAATTACTTTTCGTGAGCACGTTATCCTTTGGTATTTCAAATGACACTGACTTAAGGGAGAAGCGAGTCTACCAATTTTAGTAGACTTTATTTGGGCCGTTCAATAGGTGTCAATGTGGTATCTAGACAAGTATATAATCAAAGATCTATGGACTACGTCTGAAATAAAGAAATTGAATTGAATTGATAAATGTTTTTTAGGAAATCTTTTTTTTAAGTAACGGTAAAAATATATGTTAATTTTGACTATTTGATATAAATAAATTAAAAATTTATGGATCATTTTTATCGTTGCAGTTTTTTATTTTTTAAGCAATCCGAGAATGATGTCACATCATGTCATATCAACGTTTTTTCATGAAATCATTAGGTAAATAACTTCTCTCGCTGTCGGGTAGACACTCCTTTTGTATGAGAGTTTTAGATAATGACTTAAAACCCAACTGTATTCCTTCAGTTGTCCATTGCGTCTCAGGGCGGCGGTAACTCTTTCAAACAAACCAGTAACCCAGGTGACTCTTGTAATCTTCATCTACACTAATATAATAAACAGGGAAAGTTTGTTTTAAGCTATTGCATAGCTTTTATCGCGGGCCTTGAGTGTGGAGACCGAATCCAGAAATTCCGTAACGAAAATAACCTAACACCCCCCACTCATTTGTTTTTGCGCGTGGTGACCGATAAGAAAGCAAATGAGTGAACAATCAATCAAAATTCAATTCAATGTGTGAAAGTGTAACTTCAATTAATATCAAAGAAAAAAAAGGGAAAAATATACTGCATAAATAAAATAAATAATCATAATTGCATAATTTGTTAAAAATGTTATGCAAGAGCTTTACCGCGGCAGTCCCCGAGTGCCACACATTTTTTTTTTGTTTGTATGAGGTAATCTCTGAATAGAATAGAATAGAATAGATTTTATTTTGCACAGAAAGTAGGTACAGGTTATAGGTATTTTTCAAGTTTATGATCCATACTAACTACCTTAACTAAGGCATGCAAAACACTGTTAATACATTATGCTTAAGGCTAAATAAGACACAGTTAAGCTTATATAATATCAAATCAATTCAATTATTATCAAATAAAACGTCAAAATGAAATTAATTAATTATAAGTCAACAATACAAGAATGAATAAATAAATAAAAATAATAATAGGTAATAAAATGTCAGATTAATTTAAATTATTATCCATCAAAAATTCGTTAATTGAGTAATAACATTTATTAATTAATAATTCAGTCAATTTCTTTTTAAAAAGAGGAAGAGCCTCATTTTTTATCTCATCGGGTATTTTGTTAAATATGGTCGGACCCATACATAACACACTTTTCTTTAGTAAGGCAGTGCCGAAACCATTAGCAAGCAACCTATTTTTATATTGCCTCCTAATTGGCCTATTACTATTTTCGGACATTTTATTAAATAGATGCATATTTGATTTTACAAAAACAGCAATCTCGAAAACATATAGTGATGGGAATGTTAGTAGTTTTAGGGACTTAAATACAGGTACGCAGCTGTCTGTCACTATTAAATTACACATTGCCCTTAAACAGCGTTTTTGAGCCTTGAACACCCGTTCTCTCAGACTACTATTTCCCCAAAAAATTACGCCGTACCTCAAAACAGACGCAACGAAACCATGGTATGCAATTAACCTTGTGGCCATATTAACCTTCTTAGAAAGGTTAAAGAGAACATATGCAGCTGTACTTAGTTTTTTGCACACTTCTTCTGCCTGTGGTTTCCAAGTTAGTTGGCTATCTATCATTATACCTAAAAATTTAGCGACTAATACTTGGTCGACTTTTTGTCCTTTATAATGTAAATTTAAGTTGTCTGGGGGAATCCGTTGATGAAAGTGCATAATATTTGTCTTTGTTATATTAATTAATAAGTTATTTTCGTCAAGCCAGCGTATAATATTAATTAAGGTATTATTTATGTCCTGTTCATATGTTGTTTTGTCAATACATTTAATCAAAGCAGTGCTATCGTCAGCGAAAAGGACCATAGGATGATCAATGTGACGTGGTAAGTCATTTATGTATAGCAAAAATAATAAAGGGCCCAGCACGCTGCCCTGTGGTACGCCATACTTAACAATTCTAGCTTCAGACAGATATTTTTTCTCACATTTAGTTTTTAAACATATTCTAGTGATCTCTGTGTACTGTTTACGATTGCTAAGGTATGATTTTATTAAATCCAGTACATTTCCTCTGATACCTATGACATTTAGCTTGTGTAATAGAGTTCTATGATCAACACAATCAAATGCCCGCGTCATGTCTGTAAATATTGCGCAAGTGGGTACTTTTTTATCAACATTATGCATTATAACATTTAACATATCGTAAACGGCTGTATTTATACCTTTGTTTTTCCTGAAACCCTTTTGTTCCGGACTTAAAATATCATATTTGGATAAAAAATTATTAATCGAATCATAGATAACTTTTTCTATAACTTTTGAAAAAATGGGTATCAAAGCTATTGGTCTGTAATTTGTTAGTTCTTCCTTATTGTTTTTTTTATAAAGTGGTTTAACTATAACAGTTTTTAAACTATCAGGAAATACACCAGAGCTTATACTTAAATTAAGTATATGACTTAAATGTGAGGCAATGTCGCCTGATACGAATTTTACAACCTTTGTTGATATGTCATCATATCCAGTGCTATTTTTATTTTTTAAAGATAGAATCGCTCTCATGATGTCTTGCGGTAATACGGGTTGCATAAAAATTGAGTTAGGATTACTTGTCAAATTTAAAAAGCCCGATGTTGTCGTCATATTGTTTTGTGTTTGGTCAACAAAAAAGTTATTAAAAGCGTTTGCGATTTCAGTCGGATTAGTAATGGTAGTATTCTGTATTTTAATTTGGGAAATAGGCTCGGTGATTCGTTTTTTGTTATTTATAACCTGCCAAGATGCTTTAGATTTATTGCTTGAAGTGTTAATAAAATAATTATTTTGCGCTCTTTGTGTTAGCTTAATAATTTTACGAAACCTGCGTGAGTAATTTTTAAAGTTATTTTTATTATAATTTGATGGTTCCTTTCTGTATTTCCATAGTAAATGTCTTTGTCTTCTACTACACACTCGGATACCATGTGAAACCCATTTAATCCTTTTATTTGGCTTGACTGTTATTAATTTGTAGGGGAAGCAGAGATCGTACAGCCAGCGAAAGTGTTCTATAAAATAATCATATGCTTCATTTGCATTTTCGGTTTGGTAGATTTCAGAAAAGGAGAGACATTTAAGATGGTTTTTGAACCTAGTCATATTTTCACAAGTTAGGTCGCGTTTTTTAATCCGCCAAGAATTTATTCTATACGATTTCATTACTTTAACTTCTAATAGCTGAGCAGTGTGATCAGACAATGCAAAATCCAGAATTTCAGATTTAATTTCTGGAAGTACTGGTCCGATTGCTAATATATTTTCACTGATAGAAAGCTGTTTTATTTCCATATAGCCTATGCTACTATTTTATGTACGCGGACGAAGTCGCAGGCAAAAGTTAGTTGACCTATAAATGTAAAAAAGACAAATATTTAAAGGAATAAACAAACTCAGTAAGTGAAACTTGAAGAAGACCATTAAATATGCCAGTTTGTATGCCAACTATACTAAAATCGGTTACGACAACCGTTACTAGGCAATATTAATATTTAATTTTACTCCTCTTTGGTACTATTTCATGAGAAATGGAAAGTTGTAAGCAATAATTCTTCGTAAAAACCAATTCTTGATAACGTACAATAGGTACAAAATTTATGACTAAAAACTATTTTTTACTCATCACCGTGCCTAGCAATATATTGTCCCCGTTTTAAAATTATTATGTATGTAATATATGATTACTTACATACATAAACATGACATAATTATGCCACTAGGTGGTGCCGTTATTTCTTTTAACTATTATTACATTACCATAATTTGTAATTTTATATAGAGGTCAGTAGTATTTATTTAATAGAAATTGGACTTATCGTCTCAGGTGGAACGATAAAGTATTTATAGTTTTTCACACTCAGCATGAGTGTGACTTTTAAAAACACAGATTAAATTATTATTATATAGATGAAAGTTTGTGTGTACTTCAAGACTTCATAGTGCAGAAATAGGAAGCAGCTGACAAGGTCAAGCTTTTTTTTTGTTTGATCAATTTAAAAAAAATCTATTTACAAGAATTTTTAACATGTAGCTGTGATATATAGGGTCTTAGCTATAAACAGGTTATATTACATTATCAATTAATAAAAAAAACATTTTGATTTAAATCAATATGTTATAATCAATCTAGGAGGATTGCGAGATTCATACACTGTGCGTCGATCCGTGGTCTTATGATGGCCGGAAATCGCTCTGCGACCACTGTCTCCGGCGTAAGGATTGCCTCTCGCTTACGATTTCCGCAACTTCTTTTGCTCGCTTTACTGGCCTGAACCAAGATTAGATGCGAGTAGTCGCCGACGCTGATTGCGTTCACGAAGACGTGGCGATGCTCCGCACAAGCTATATCCACCGCGTTCTCGCCGAATCCAAAACAGGTGAAATTGAAATTGGAGGACGCCGTGGCACCCCTCTAAACACTCCTCGAAAAAGGGACTTATCACCGCGATTATGACGAGCACAGTATTGAGTTATGACAGTAACTGTCTCCATGCCGTCATGAGATCCCACAGAGCCCCGAGCTCTGACTGCCATACCGCAATTAGTCGCTGCACCAAAGTTTCACCCAGACGTTACAACTCTACGCGCCATTCGCGAGTGTGTGCTACGACTGCAGCAACCAAATTCCAAGATGGCAAGCAGGCACGCTGATTTACAGGTATTCAGCGTGCGGTACCATCTGGATGGTCATGATCTTTGGTTTGGTTTGTGCTACGAAGTGCTACGAGATTGCTACGAAAAATGTGAAAATAAAATAGCAAGAATTTAAAATTAGAACGGCGCAGTTTTTTTTATACTGAAATCAATTCAACAATGAATAAATCTAGAACTACATTGGACCGACACACACGTGGGCAACGCTTGATTTGTACGTAGAACGACGTAGCGTAGCGTCGCGTGGCGTGGATCTAGTGTAGCTGTACAAGTCTAGTTCCATATAAAATGTATGGAGGATTGGAGACTGACGCGCCTAAATTAGCGTATGTGGCAGCAGTGTGCGCAGTGTACTCCTACCGTAGGTTTTTTCGCATAAGAGTTGAATTAATTTTAGCATTAAAATCAGCATAATGGCTACATTTAGAAAACGACCGACATAGGTCGTGCAAAAGACCGATATGAATTTATATATTTTTAAATAGTTAACTGTAAAAAATCATTCCAGATCAAACTAAGTATAACTCATAAATTGTTATTTTTTTAAGGTGGGAAATCATAAAATAGCTTCTCCCGTAATTCAGGTTGAGTGTTAGAATTTTACTAAAACTCTCCTGTGTTCCTTCAGTTATCCTTTGAGTTCCAGGGTGACAGTAGCTCTTTACAAACATTTCCGCAGTACTCGATTGTTTTTTTTTTAAATTATTATTGATTAGGCTCGCACTTGACCAATATCCCAAAAAACTGCCTTGGTTAGAGGCCTACCCTAGAGGTCATGGGTTCGATACCCACCCAAGACAAATGTTTGTGTGAGTACGATAATTTGTTCTGTATCTGGGTAGAATTTATTTAAAGTATGTAATTATTTAGAAATATATAAGTATGTTTATAAGTTGACAAGTAAGTACTCACAGCACAAGCTCTGCTTAGTTTGGGACATCTAGTCCTAAACTAGGGCGTTGTTTGAAAGTTGTGGAAAAAAAAATTAGCAATAATGTCGTCGACTCTATTTTCAACCACATCTTTGCTTACGAAACCTTTCCTCTCTTGTTTTATTATAATTTTATCAACACCTAAATTATAATTAATTCATTTCTAGCTATCACACTCGTTAAGACGATACCAAACAATATATAATAATATTATAAGACAATGTATACGTTGTAAGTTTAGAAACGTTTTCCAGTTAATACTGGAGCACAGTTAATATCGCGCGCATAAATATTGTCGCACAAGACAGCTCCTTGCCGCTTCTAGCCTCTATTGAAGTATGGCCAGCTGGTACAGGGGGACGCTGTTTTAACTGTATGACATTAAATTAAACCTTATTTATTTATTTACGTATACTATATTGCACATCAAGATTAAAAATTTACAAAAAGAAACCATTTAATAAAAAACACACAATTGGCGGCCTTATCTTCATCATCATCTTAGACTTGGCTGTTGGCCTATTGGTTAGTGGTCCTGACTGCTATGCCGCAGGTCGTGGTTTCGATTCCCACCCAGGACAAATGTTTATGTGATGAGCATGATCATTTGTTCTGTTTTTTTTTTTAGACTGACATCTACTTACAGAGTAGAGAAATGAAGCAGACATACTCGAATTATGAGTCCTAAAAGTTTTAAAAGTTCTATTCTGGATTCGTAAATCGAGATCATAATAATCTTATATTATTTTTCAATCAATAATTTTTTTCTTAGTTTCTCCGCTGTTCATCCATCCGCCTGACAGCGAGCTGTATATCATGAATAGTACTTAATAGGTAGATCTGTAATTTATACAAAGCGTGTATTATTACTGCTCAACACATAATAAAAAATAATTTTATTCATATAGTGCGGACACTATTCTTTTATACTAATTGGAGGCTGGAGGATTTTTTGATACTCGCAACACATTTAAGAAACTTGCTGTTGACATTGAATCGTGAATTGTTTTCGGCAGGGAGGAACCCTTCGTGATTAGTATTATATATCAATGATGTCTATGGGGTATAGTTTTTTTTTTTTAATTTAAACTTTTCTTTGTTTTATAACAAAGTAAATTGAGCAATTAGACCGCTTATTGTATATTAGGTTTTAAAATAATTGTTCTTTGTTGTATTATGTCCGGAAGAAAGAATAAATAAGTAACACCACATTGTACCTGAACAACGCATCACCCTGTAGTGTAACGCAGCGACACACGCACCTGCCATAGCGGACTTGGAGAGCAATTTTCGCTCTCTGAAGCGCCACGGATTAGTTTTTCCTTACGATAATTAAATAACTTTGAGCTATGTTGTTGCGTGATGTACGGCCGTGTTTATTGTCTTGTTCGCGACGCGAGGGTGTGAATACGGCTTTATATTATTGCGCATGTTCTGTATGCTTTTAATTAAAGCGTGGAAAGTTCAGGTTATCAAAATATTGAGGAACGTACCTCTTCTGTAACTTTAAAAGGTTTTGTTTACCGTTAAATATGAGCCTTCTAGTAAAGGTCTGTATCTGCTATTTCATTTACTGGCCAGAGAGACTGTATTTTTAACAATTAAAAAATATTAAACACATGGATCAGATTCCAGAGTCGGAAAATTTTCTAAAAACTACATTACCAATACACATAAACAGATCTAAAAAAAGCAAGAAAAAGCTGTATATTATCCATCATCGCTCAGGTGTCCAGGTGGGTCAGTCACATAGTTGAAATTGACTGTGTGACTATGACTACCACCTTTTTTTTATGGTGGGAAAAATCATGTATTGACATCACCCGCCCTTGGGCGGAGCGGGAGATAGTGTCAGACTCTTACTGACTAAAAGACCCACCCTGTTCCTTCTAGCCTTCATACCGGGGCTCGAGCGCCCTTTCGGATAACTCTGGCCCCAGTAGGCTTCGACCCGGCTGATGACTACCACCTTAAAGGTACCAAATTGACTACAAAACCAGGTGGATGGCTAATAAAATACTATAAGTCACAATACGATTGCAGATATTTCAATTAATGCTAAAAATATATCGTGTTCTCAGACTGGCGGAATATACCTGCACTTTGAAATACCTTCACGAGGCAAACGCTAACTGTCGACACTGAATTCTGTCCAATGCTCCTGTCATTTTTAATGGCAATACGACAAAGAAATACATGCGTACTTTTATCAGCAAACAACCGGAAGAGTAGGGCACGAGGTGTGTATTGAATATACTATACACCTTTAGTTCTGTCAAGACAATGGATATTATAATAACGATGTGTCGACTTTAACCGCAGACCAGCAGGCTTTTAGTAAATACCAATGATTGAGGCCAACATGTGGGGACAGGTGAAGTTGTTTTAAATTCATTTAAAATAATGAAACATTGTTACATGCGTAGTAATTTTGTCCATTAACAGTAAATGACATTATTTAATTCTAAGTTATATTAATTCCGGTAACGGACAATGAATGATGGTTTAGAAGTAAAGTTATCGATGGATCTCTAGATCTCCGACCATTTTTATCACAATTATATTTCAAATATGCATCAAGATAGCATTCAATGTAAAGGTTCCCATTACCATTTAACATTACGTAAGTATTTTTACATGGAAAATAACTTGAAAATTGGTTGCGAAATGTCAGAGAGTTGTAACACTTGTAATCTTTATTCATTTCAATTATAAGGGCAGTGGAAAGGCGCTGGAACAACTGCGAGGGCGCCACTCAGTTATGAAAACATCTTAACCCTTCCCTGCCAAGGGGCCGTTGGAGCAATTTGCATTACATCTGAATTTGAAATACTTATTTCGCTTTCAAAGACTTATTTTTGTACCACTAAGAGGTCGTAAAAATCTGATTACAAGTCTGGTTATTTCCGTTATTTAATTGGCTTTGAATATTCAAATTACGTTTCAGCTGAATTGTAGATTTTTAGTGGAATGGAATGCTTGACCCAGTTTCTGTTTTTTACAGGCACTTTTGATTTCTCAAGGTTGGTCAGTAAATAAAAAAATAAAGTTATAATAGTTACACATTCCAAAACGCAGATCTGTATGAAGAAGTATTTGCCTTCTGTGGTCTTTCCGTCCGATTACAATTGATTGATTACAATTGTTGGTGTCTTCAAGGCTGGAGTAAATAACCTAGTGCGCCTCACCATCAACGATGGCATCACTGACTACCATCAAATGGGATCGCAGTCTAGCACTAGTTTAAATCAATTTAAAAAAATAAGGATGAAACACACTTTTTGAAATCAATAAAATTATAGTTACAAAAAAAAACAGATGTCTTGGAACATATGAAGGGTAAAAGCAATGTGGTAAAAAATTGATTCATCACCGATTTGCCTGGAAGCTCTTACCTACTTCTGGAGAGAGGTGAACTAGATAGAATAAAGGCCGCCAAGTATCACCTACAATGGTCCATCATGGGCTAAGCATATAATGATAATCAGCCTTATAATGTTCCCACTGCTGGGACTCGAGTCTCCTCTCTGAGAGGGGGGAAATGGACCACGCGGCTCCAATGTGGATTCGAGAATGTTTTTCTCACGACGTTTTCGTTCACCGTTTTGAGAGCTATGATGAGGTGATAAGTTACACAAAGCCATTACCACATACAATTCATAAGTCGGGCTCTACACATGGACTAAGTGAAGAAACAAAAATCCAAGTAGGCAAATAGAACTAACTTTGAGAAAAACGCAGTTTATAATAGTCCGGTCAATTTAGACGTCCGAGGTTACTTACACTAATTCGCACCTAACTGAAAATTGGTAGGATTGTTCAAAACCATCATAAATGAAATCTAAAAAGTCCTCATCAATTCGAATTATCTGATCTACAATATTGTCTCAGTTAATTTTATGATAAAACATGCTGGTTTGCTGAAAATCACGAAATACTCGTTTTTGTGACCTTTGACCCCGAATTTTTTTCCCAGGTATCGTATCTTTGTAGATTTTATTTATGATGGTGTTTTGAACAATCCTACCAATTTTCAGCTGGGTGCGAATTATTGTAACCTAACCCCTATAATTTGGTCTAGTTTGACTGGAGTATAAGTAACCAAGGATAAATATATTTTTTATTGAGATCAACTTCTGCAGTAATGTAATTTTAGCGACTTATGTATATTGAGTTTTTGTGAATAGTAGTTGGGAATGAAATTACCTTACATACTTTTAATTATCTTAAATATTTACATTACCTTACTTACCGTAAGTATAATTAATAAACATTTTTATTTACTTATTTTTCAGCTATACCCTCATATTAGGTACTAACTTTTGCTTGCGGCTGCGCCCACGTACATAAAATATAGCCTATAACATTCAACAATAAAGCAGGTTCCTATCGATGAAAAAATTTTAGCGATCGCAACAGTACTTCCAGAGATTACCCCCTGCGACTGCTAAAAACGTTTTGATTTCGAGTCAGAAATTCACCATACGTCATTAGTTTTAGAATTTTTATGTAAAAAACCCGTACAAAATTTCATAAATGTGTCATAAAAAGTCACAAAGTTATAAGCTTATTATGTTACCTGGTAGTGTGAAAAAATAACTGATCACCGGGCCATCCTTGCGACTGAGAGTTCTTTTGCTCCCGCACCTAGCTACCTTAATACCTGCAATGACCTGCCGTGACCTGTGTTGTACTTAATGTCGGTGGTGTCCAACTTGTGACCTATTCTAAATATTTTTGGGAAAACATAAACCTAGCGTTAGCTGTAATGGTGTTATTTACATAATTTTAAACAAATAAACATGGTGTAAAATGATTGGAATCGATTCAGTTGCTGATACTAAACAAACTGTATTCAGGTTTTCGCATGTACTAAAAATAATGTTGAATTTATTGTTTGTCCTGCTCACATCCTCACAAAATATCAGTTATCCAACAAATCAAAACCAATCTACATCAGATGAAACACAAACTGTAGCTAAATATAAGATTAGATGTTCTAAGAAATTAAACCTGCGCAAAGTGTTAACTAAAGCTGACAGGAGAGACCATCATGTCTTCAACTCTCACAAATTCGCATTAAGAAAGGCACCTAGATGGACTTACTTCGCTTTTAAGCCCGAGACCTCTTGCCGTTTATAAATCCAATTGGATTTAGTTATGGGATACACCGGGATTTAGTTAAAGCTGTGACTAAGGCGTTGAAAGGGAAAAGCGATCGAATTATTATTAAACTTGGTTCAAATTGTTGCAATGATATTTTTTTTATATTTGAAATAATATATATTATTTATTTATTATGCACACTACAGTGTTTTTAACCCAAAGATGTAAAGTTAGAGAATACCCTGTAACTTTAAGTCCGCATACATACCACTACTGTTTAAGAAGTTTAAATAAATGAATACGTAGTTGTAAGGGTAGTAAAGAAAGTTGATCGTTTTGTTTTGATAAAGAGCCTGCTAGGGCGAAAACTCTGTTTTAAAATTAATTTGGAAGATTTGATCAAACATACATAAAGTACAAATAAGTTAATGAAAGCTTATAATAAAAAGACAATTTGTTTCAAGTCAATGGTTAAGTCTCTGTGTACCCCTTACCTAGTGGCGGATAATTGTCTGGCACAAGGAGTTTGTCTCTATTAGAGACGGTGGGGGTCCGGTGTTTGATGCCCGATTGTCTAACTCGCAGACGTCACTACTAATCGGTGAGGACTCAGGAAGTACTATGGAGTAATATTGCTTAACTTCTGCTAAGAGAGGTCTTGTGGTTGCTGAATTAAAATGTTATAAGTATATCCTAATGTAACAAAGAGAGTTACGTTGTCGTCTACTCTCAATTTTGGCTCATACATCGAGGTAATGGCTCAAATGGCTGCCAAAAAATTAAGGATCTTAGCAAATATGAGACAGGACTTCACGCCGGAACAGTTGTTCAACCTTTATCAAGCGCAAGTTCGATCATGTATGGAATCCTACTGTTCTCATCATTTGGGTGGGTCTGCCAAATACTAGCTTGATGCACTTCCAAAACATTGGGCATCACTGCCGAGTTGCTAACCTGTCGGTTTTCTATCGTTTACATTTCAGGAAGTGTGCACTGGAATTGGACAATATAATTCCGCCAAGTCCGTGCATAAGGAGTGGAATTTCCTGCTGCAGTCTATGTTTCCTGATAGCTACAACTTATAGGTTACTTCTAGGCAATCATGCTCTCCATCGTCGGCCACATGATCGCTTACCATCAGGTGAGTTGATGGTCAAACGCGAGTCTATCTAAAAAAGAAACATTCGTGGAAACCACAGATAAGATTTCTGTGGTGGAAACTATGTTTTTTTTCTAATAATAAAAAAAAATGGTTGCCTGTAAAGTCGGTTTTACGGGCGAAGATTTTACGTGACAACGTCTTTTTCTCGGTAGAATATTTATTGATATGAATATAATTAAATTGCACAATAGGAACAAGGAATTGAATGAAAATAAGAATTGCACAAATTTTGCATCAAATTTGATCATAGTTGAGTGGGAGAGAGACGCAAGGCATTCGGCGGGCCTCTCTCTCGTTCGGTGACTCATCGTAACGTTACCGAGCGTTACACTTTTTCATAAGTGACTCCCAGCCGCAACCTAATTTAAGACGTTGTCACGTCAAAATGTGAAAACCTACATAAAATAAATTCGTGAAATTGTAATATGTTGCCGATGAGTTATTATAAAATAAAATAAATAATAAATTTTGAATACTATTTAATTTTTTATAAAATAATAAAGAAATCCAAAAATAAACCCAGACCTAGACAGCCTTAATATGAGACGTCGATTTCTTGAAATCGTTAGAGTACCTCTTACTCTTACTACTCTTTAGACCGAAGATAAAGATAAGTTCTCGTACTGTTTTAGTGATTGAACACATCGATTTTCTTCTTTATGTCTCATAGTTATGTTATCATTCTTGAGGTGTTAGTGATATACCTAATGTTGCACTGATTACTGTAACCAATCCAAGAAATTATTTAGGTATTTATCAAAATTCAGGAAGTCTGTTTTGTAAGCTGTAACTTGTACAAATTAAACCTATTTTGAGATTTGTAATAAGCATAACTAGTCGGCTTATAACATTTATTATTTATACGAGCGATCTATACATAGAATACATCTATAAATATTACAGTTTTTCTTTGCGACCCTTTATGTTTGTGGCTCCATAAATACTCGTACTTGTTTAGGTAACATATATTTTCTATAAGTTTTTTTTTTTTTCAAATAATCTTAGATTATATTGCTATATGAATAAGTACTTGACTGAGATACACGTTTAATCTTAGTTTGAGTTGAATAACATTATCAAATTCCTCTATTTTGAGCCCGTAACTTATAATGAACATGCTTAGCTGAATAGGCACGATACATATTTTTTCAGACGTTTTGCAAATCTAACCGAAGATCAAGTCAATCTGAAGTTACATTGAGAAGAAAACCCTTCAATCAAAGTATGGGTTCGTTGAAATCAAAAATAACACAGCAACTTGATCACTAACAACAAACAAACAATCAAATCCTCGCACACATCACGACACCTCTTCTCGATTCGGAATTCGAAACATTCAAACATAACTGTAATCGATAAAATGGCGTCGGGCTATGAAGGCGGCACAGAGACAATAATAAATTGTAATTACAATTTAAAATGAGCAGGCGTTGCCGTGGGAGTGGCCTGCCCCCACGGCACGGCACGCCACCTTACCTTCCCGTGTGTGTGCACTTTTTACATTCGTACTGCAAGCAATTAGTGTCGTGTGCGTGTTCGGAAACTTTGTGAATAATATGTTGTATCGGAAAACGGAACGAAGGTAATGGAAAATCTCGCTCTTGTAATATCTAGCTATATAATAGCCTTCGGTTCTGTCTCTATTGCGAATAACGCGACTGTTTTCAGGAAACACGATTTAAAATTTTATTAAAATAATTTCAGAGGCAGTGATTCCATGTTAACTTATAAGCAGATAATAAAATAGTATTATCATACCAATAACATTAATTCACAAAACATACAATTATAGTTTGCCATGACCACTTTTCCAGAATTAACATAATCAATGCTACAAGTAAATACGAAATAGACAGAAAGAGCACATACATAACAATTTCCAGACACATTACCATGTTTTGTTCCCAAAACTGATTTGATACGTATCGAATAGCTATTTACCAAAATTACACGTTACAAAACATTTACTTGGTTTATTTTCCATTCCCTCGCATTCAAGTATGATTTTTATTATAAAAAGACAATCAAGCATGATTCTTTTAAAGTTACAGAGGGCTCCGTATGTTTTCTTGGTATTATTTGCCTTGCTACATTAGCTAAACTTGTATGTTCATTATAAATTATATGTTATATGGACACTCATGGACCGACCTTGACAATCCAAAAGTGCTTCTAAATAACTTTATTGAAATTAATGCTTTAGTTTAAATCACTCTGTGTTTAGTGTTAACAATTATTATTTTTATATTCAATTTAATTCCTTCAAACAAAAACTGTTTACGCTCTATCTGAAAGATAGCATATCTTGAAAAAAAATCGTAAACAAGCTAACAATGGTGGCCTCATTATCTACAGGCGCCAATCAAGAAATTAATTCATAATTACTATAATAAATAACATGATGCAAAATACATTATCTATAAGCAGCGCTTTTCTATTACTTATTCAGTTATATGAACCTGTTCGAGACGGCATGGGAGAAGAACGTTTGAAAGAACTTCAACAAGGAGGAGGTCTTTGCCCAGCAGTGGGACCGTAGAAGCTAGAAAAAAAAGAACTTGTACAAGAAAATCGGATTAAATAATAGTACATTATGATATAAGTATGTAATGTTAGTGATTACCGTCGAGGCGGTATTAAGACCCGAACCGTGGCGAGGGTCTTAAGAGAGTCGAGAACGGTAATCATTTATTACTCACGTATAACATACGACGTTTTTCCATACACTTGTGGATAAAATAACTGTAAAACTAGTAAACTTTTGTGTTGGTAAAAATCTGTTTTCATATGCGCGCCCATATTTTTTTTATTTACCTTTCAATACACTCACTGAAATGAATAAACAGGGGTTGACCGGCGACTCGTGGAGGACGACCTGCGCCCAGGCTGATACGATAATGTATTAAAATTATGGCGGGGAAGAGGTTAAACAATAAGGGTTTAACTACATTATATAGCACTAGTGCGTAATGGTAATCAAAATGTCACAGTTTAGTAACAAGGGCCATTCTGTACCTAAGTGAAGTGCAATAAGAGTCGCTTTCTGAGCAAGTGTATTGAAAAACATAATTACGTTCCTCTACAACTGAATTTGTGCACAGTGGGACAGGAGAAAAATTACATTCTAAAACGTTTGATCGCCGTTTATCGAGATGTCTTCATCTTCTTCATCATATCATCATGTTAATCCATGCCCACTATCAGGACACTGGACAGATGATCATTGATGCGTAGTTATTCGATCTACAAAATGTTGGAAACTGTGCAAATACTAATCCGATTATGATAATTCCGTCACCGAATGAAAGCCACACTATTCTGAGTTGCAAAAGCTTTTTTCTACCCTTGAAACATGACATTTCCGCTGGCAACCCACGGGAGCAAAGCCTCGAGACAAAGTGACTAGCATTTATTATGAAAATCATTGACTGTAGCCATCGACTAGTCTATTTTCGATGTCACTGATGATTCATCGGATAAAGTGAATATGCTGCTATATATGAGCTGCCGGATAGGTCGAATAACCTAGAAAGCAAAGGGCAACCGAAGGAACACAGGTGGGTTCTAGTCAGTAACATTCTGACACTCCGTCTTGCTGCATACAGACCTAGAGGAATTTCATGATTTCTCATCTCAAAACAAAAAGCTCATTTAAAAAAATATTTCCAACTTACATATTCTTGCATATTTTCTTCTAGGCCAGGATTTTACAAGTTGCACAAGATACTCACTAGTTTTCTCTACATTATTTTTCTTTCTAACACTAAGTCTGAAAACCATACTGCCCACGGAACCCTAATAAAAAGGATAGAGATCATAATCTCAGAGGTTCGAGTTTGGGCCCGAATAAAATGGAAATACATTTTAATGATTATTATGCCCGTAAACGTTTCGCCGTGGACGCTGCACCATTCAATCGGTTTAATCACTAATTCCAACAGTTTTCACCTATTTTTTGTTTAAAGTTTTGAGCGAAGTTATTAGTCTATCTTATGAAGGAACAGAAGATTCATATTAATCCGTTCTTATTGGTAAAAAAGACGTGTAGCACTCGGGGACTGCCGCGGTAAAGCTTATTCATAGCATTTTTTATCAATTTATGCAATTATAATTATTTATTTATTTTATTTATGCAGTATTTTTTTCCTTTGTTTTTTTTTTCTTTGATATTAATTGAAGTTACACTTTTTGAGCGTGGTGACCGATAAGAAAACAAATGAGTGGGGGGTGTTAGGTTATTTTCGTTACGGAATTTCTGGATTCGGTCTCCACGCTCAAGGCAAGCGATAGAAGCTATGCAATAGCTTAAAAACCTAATTTAATGTTTGTGTCTGGGTATGTCGCCCGTCGCATTCATAATTTTAAAAGAACTAAAGAAGTTTCAGAACCAAATCCGTGAAAGACATATTTAAGTATCTAATATTTCAGTCGCTCGAGTAGGTAAACTTACTTAAACCTATGAAATTCAGCAGTTAAAATACCAACAAAATCTTAAAACTTTAATTGATAAGATCTAAACTCCATCCTTCAATTAAATCGAACAGCAATTAAAGCGAACCTGATTGACGACGTGTGATAACTAGATTATCACATAATTGCCGAACAAAGCTAGAATAAATTGCTGTGCCAAAAACCCAGTGTTTAAGTCAATAACCTAACCGCCTATTGCGGCTTTATAACGATGATTCGGCGCCAGCCAATGATTGATAGCCGTCGTAAACGTCAAAATTTTTGGTACCAAAAATAAAAGATCACGCGGTGATCAAAACACCATATCAGAATCTGTTCCGAATAAACGTAATAATACCTATGTTAATTTCGACGGTTTCAAACGATCGAATTAGTTTTTTAATTCGTTCGTAAATGGGTTATGTTCTTGTATTTAATTTTATGGTGATTTAATTATATTTCTCAGCTAACCTTATACCTACTTATTTATTACATTGTGTCATGATTTATCATTATAGTTTATACATTCCAACTAAGGTGTTTTTTTTATTATTGATCGGCTCGAGTTTGACCACTATCTTACCTGATGGTACACTGATGTAGTCGAAGATATAACACGCTTACCTAGAAGTAACTTATTCCCTCTTGACTTAAAGACCCCTAAGTTGTAGCTATCAGGAAACACAATAAATGTGTTCCCAAAGCGCTTTGTGTGTATGAGTGGGATATCTACCATGTACCGGTGGTGCAACGCCGTAAGTACGTCTAGTGGTCCGATAACAGAACGGACTTGGCGGAAATAGATTGTGCAATTCCTGAGCACACTCCCAGAAATGTAAACGATAGAAAACCGACAGACTAGCAAATCAGCGGCGATGCCCAAGTTACTGTCAATCCTTGGGCGTCGCCGCTGATTCTGGCTGGTTCAGTCTGGTGATTTTAGTACAGATTTAAACCAAAACATCATAATTTCTTCCAATAAGGACGTCAATGCACTGCTACGCCATTCCGACACATTTTTTATTTGCGACACCGTTGATATTGAATAAAGTTTAAATGATATACGTATGATACTTGGTATCGTGGATTATACAATCAAAATAGTACCTATTTACCAGCTATTTCAGTGGTTTCTTCAAGATTACGTTTAATAACAAGTAATCATGCATGAAAGTAATATTGCTTCGATAAACAAACTAAATAGCTCGACAAACTTATATTGAAATATGTCTTAGGAATGTAATTACTTCACGTTTCATCATTACACTTCACTGTTTTCAGTCAACGCAAAGATAACAGTTCCAACAACAAAATATGTTTTAGATGAAGCAGAGTTCCCGAGTGGCACGCCAGCTACATCAGCCACTCTTCAAGCGCACAATGCTCGTTTGTTTGGCCTTCCTGTTTGTCGTACTTGCAATGGCGGCGAAATACACAAATTATAACTGAATTTTGTACCTCCATTTCAAAGGCAGGTGCTCACAAATTCATTCTAACTAGTATGTTGATTTAATTTAGAATTTTGCTTCTAACAATAGCTGTGTTGCAGTTCGTGCTGTTTTATTGTTTAGCGAAGCTTTGGATATTGTTTTCAGTGGAGTGTTTGTGAAAGAAATAGTAATGTGGTTGGGGAAACGTTAATTTAAATGTATCATCAATAATGTGTTATGTGAGCATGTTCATTGAAAAATTTGCGATGAAAACTATTCGTAAATAGTTTTCATCGCAAATTTTTTTTTTCGCATTAGTTGAGAGAACCGCAATACTTTTTCACCCAGTGCTCAATGAGTAGATCTACCAACGTAATTTATTGTCCACAAGAGTACCAAGGTTACTGACATTGCCCGAAGAATCGCCAAACTTAAGTGGCAGGTCACATTGCTTGCAGAACAGAAGGTTGATGGGACAAAATATTCTGGAGTGGACCTATGTACCGGTAGACAGCGTTGGAAGGCCTTCCACAAGGTGAAATGATGACCTAGTGAGGGTTACGGAAATCTGATAGATGCGAGATGCTTAGGACCAGTCGTTATGGAGACACTTGGGGGAGGCCTACATCCAATAGTGGACGTCTTTCAGCTGAAATGATGACGATGATGATGCAGATCAAAATGCAGTTACACTGTACCGATGCTAGTGTCTAAAATTTTAACGTAGAAGAAGCTCAATCTTTCTTGACTAATTTCTTTTGTAACATAGAATCTACAGTATTTAATAAACTAATTGTGGAGCATAGAACTCCTAATAAACTCGTTAAAAAATAAAAGGCCAGTTTTCACATTTCAAAAAAACCCTAGAATGTAACTTGGAACGAAATAAAGAAATAATAATTATTAATAATATCTAATAATATATTTTTTTTTAAAGAATATTTAAAAATATAATATAATATGAATAAATGGTAAATAAAGGAAATAATAATAATTAATTAGGTACAGAGTATTAGTAGCTTATTTTATAGCTCCTAACTAGGACAAGTCGCTAGGTAGTAAAAATACAAGTATCAAAACTTTACAAAGAAATTTTAGACCTTTCACCTCATTTGACAAGAATATTTGCAAATCTACTTTGGCTATAACGTTCATTTAGAATAGTGTGAATTACCTAAATTAGCATAGTCTCATGATTATGCTAATGTAATTAAATTCACACACTCTCAATTTACTCTTTCGAACAAAAATGTATATTCACAAACACTTTTTTATCGATTGATTGATTAACTAGTATCGTATTTACAATCTCAGTATTTCTTATAAAACAATATCAATACAGGTTATAAGGTTAGAGCTAAATTATGTTTAATAGATATTGGAATTTATTACCGCACTGATTGAAATTTAAACAAAAAATCGAAATTACTCATAAGTAATATAACTTGGATTTAGTCTTATGCTCATCGAAGCCAGCAATTCTAAAAATAATCTAACATTTGCAAATTATAATGTAACTAGTATACTATCAATAAATCAATTGATTACTTAACATTTTGTTTATTACTATGTACGAGTAGATAATGCAATTAATATATTATAAAGAGGTAAAACTAGTAAGTTTTTATTTAAAGACGTCGATCGCCGATCTCTGAAACTGCTGAACCGATTCTGAAAATCCTTTCACTAAAATGTTACTGCACTTACTGCATATTGTCAGAGATGGTAAGCAATTAAACATTTTTGTGTATGTATTTATTTGGTTTATTCTTAGAATGCGTAGTTCAAAAACACCAATCCGCATAGTGCTATGATGACCGTTTTAGATTAGAACTGCGAACTTAAAAAAAAAACAATAAAAGCTAAGCAGATGCGATCTTCTCCGATATCGCAATATTTCTTACTTTTATAACTGTACTAGCTTTTGCCCGCGGCTTCGCTCCCGCTGTTCCCTACTTCAGCCTACTATACCCTACTCTACCCTATCCTACTCTACCCTACTCTACCCTACCCTACTCTACTCTACTCTACCCTACTCTATCCTACTCTACCCTACTCTACCCTACTCTACCCTACTCTACCCTACTCTACCCTACTCTACCCTACTCTACCCTACTCTACCCTACTCTACCCTACTCTACCCTACTCTACCCTACTCTACCCTACTCTACCCTACTCTACCCAACCACACTCTACTCTACTCTACCCTACTCTACCTACTCTACCCTACTCTACCCTACCCTACTCTACCCTACTCTACCCTACCCTACTCTACTCTACTCTACCCTACCCTACCCTACCCTACTCTACCCGACTATACCCTACTCTACCCTACCCTACTCTACCCTACTCTACCCTACCCTACTCTACTCTACCCTAAAAAAAAAAAAAATTAAAAAAAAAGTATCCTATGTCCGTCTCCTGGTTTTAAGCTACCTCCCCACCAATTTTCAGCCAAATCGGTTCAGCCGTTCTTGAGTTATAAGTGGTGTAACTAACACGACTTTCTTTTATATATATAGATATAATGTTTGACTATTAGAACATTATATCAGCTTAACAATTGGTTTGTCTGTAGATTCTTAACAAGATGGAGTCTTATTTCATTAAATTTATCCTTGTCTTTCAATCATGGGTAACTTCTAAAATGTAAGGAGAAACCTCCGGACCTTCGAGTGGCTTACGTGTGGACTTGGATTTTGATAGTCTTGGCATGATGTTTTAGTACCTAAGTCCTGGCAGGCTGTTTTAAGATCTTGTAATAAAGAACAACGGCGAGGAAATTGTTATATAAGTAAAGTACTTCCTTGTTAGCCTAAGTTGCCATGATATATACCAACGAAATAATTGACTTTGTTTTATCTAATCAAAATTATAACTAGTCTAAAGACTGCAAAAAAATCATCATAATTGGAAACTGAATTGACTAGATTTTGTACGAAAATAAATATAATGGCTTAGTTTTTCTTTATGTTCATGGCTTACATGGCTTTTAGCTAAATTGAACTTTTAATGTTGCTACTTATATAAATCTTGGTCAAGTAACATAATATGCTATGCTTTATGTATTGATAATAAATACTTCGGAAATACATTTCCACATTAAATGATAAACATAAAAATTAAAATAACTGTTTGTGCTTACAATATAGTGGTTAAAATTACACAATGTGATGTTATCACAACAACAAATACAATATCGAGAATAACATCACCAGAAAAAACATGGCATTAGATATAAAACGTAACTATAAACACACATCTAAAATAGTATGTTCCAAATCGGCTATGGAATTGATTTCAGTTATTATTTATCCATTTTTTTAAGTATATTTTTATAAATTCATAATAAATCTTGATTGCGTCACTGGAGTATTTGTATGTGCGTGCATAGTTAACCGATAGACTACCAGTTTAGAGCGTCGCTGTCTTACCATATTACTTACCTACAATTAGGCTTACTAATTTCTTAAAAAAAAACACTACTTAAATGCAGTCCAGTAAAATTTCAGTAACTTAGCTTTCTAATTGGGATGTATAAGGGCGTGCGTTATTCCGATTATATGTTATGTGCAATATGCATGGTTGAGCAATAAGGAAACCTGCGGTCAAATTATTGGGAGAAACATATACCTGCCTTTCAGGATTCAATTGTTTTGAGAAGAAATCTTTTTTTTTAACATGTTTTATAAATTTACGGAATTTTGGTCACTGTAAGACCACGCCAGCCCCATCGTAACCTAATACAAGTAAAGCTATTTATATGTAGAGCATTATCGACTATTAGGGCTCTAAAATCTTACTCAATAATTTATAAACAGCGATAGCTGCTCTAGAGAAACGTTCGGACAGTAAAGTCTGAATAAAACCAACATCAATCAAATTAACTTTGAAAGTATTCATCAGCATCTCTGACGCATTCCACCAACAAGTGGTGAAATCATGGAATTACTTCTCCTTCTCTGAAGCAAGAGAGTGTTAGACTTTTACTGACTAAAAACCCAGCTGTGTTCCTTCAGTTCCATAGCCGCGGTTACGCTTTCGAACAATCCTGAAGCTCAACGGACACAGAGCTTCTTGATAATATTGTAGAAGGCTATCTAATAATTGAGGATGGGTGTCTTAAAGGCATACATTTAGTAAGCATATTAAGGTAACAAATGCAGACACTTAATTGACAAAATATTTAAAAACTGACTAAAAATAAAATATAAAAGAATCATTGGGCTCCATCGCTGTCAATGAGAAAAAACTGACTGCATTACCATATTAAATGGCAATGTTGATCTTTTGGTTAAAAAAAAGACAGCCACGTTCACGTGAAAAGTCGACTTACTGCATTCTGATGAATAAGTATCATGAAGTAATAAAAATACGACATCTGTCTTCCCATATTGGGGTATTCAGGTAAACGGTTTTTTATTGGCGTTTGAAAATGGTAATGCAAAAAATTCTAACCAAAAAACCAGTCAACTATGTCACCATCGTCTGCCGCCATGACTTAAGGTTAAAAAATAAAATTCAGAGAAGAAAAAAACAAGTTGGGCAGTCGATGGCCAATTGCATTTTGTAGCAGTGAGTGCGAGTCGCGTGTTCGCCGCCATTAGCCCGCCCTCCTGGGCTGTTTGCCAGAAAATATCATGTATTACGTATGCGAAGTCTATTGCCTTGCTAACAAATGTTGCTATCTAAAAAGAAAATTAAAAATAATTGTTTTATGTTTTTTTAAATATAACCTTAGCTAATTTTTTTAAGTATACCTAATAGACTACGCTCATTGAACTCGTGCAGTATTTTTTTTTTTGTTCTCTATTATGGGTTTTTACCTGAAATAATGCTTTTTTTTTATTGTGGTTTTCTGTTTTTCATATTCAATATTTCTATTTGCCCTTGCCATGACCATGCCGTTAATTATAGAAATAATTTAAAAGTGGCATTCTCTTTTTAAACTGTAAAATAAAAAGAGAAAATTGATTTTGCTTTTCATAAGAATTCAAGTTTAAATTAATCATGATGGGACTCACCACCTAAACGAATTGGAAAGGAAAACTGGTAAAAATTTAAGTGTTATTCACCAACTTATAGGTACTTGATCTGAGTGAATCACTTATTTATATGAATTACATATTATTTTATTTAAAACTAAGAAGGGTAAACCATAAACTCGCGAAATAAGGAAGGCATTCAGTCTGGAAACCAAATCTTTGGTTTCTCTGCGCAAACCTTAAAAAGAGACAGTAAAGGCTTCTAAAAAAGTATAGTATTTCTAAGATGTATCCAATCGTCTAAAAGCAATAGCCTTTAATCTCCTTGGCACGTAATAAGCAACAACGGTCAGTACGGAGTGGCGACACGTCGTCTTATCTAGAAACCTATTTATTATGTCTAATGATTTTTATTATTCGGGTTGCGTGGGTGAAACAGCTAAACCTTTAGCTTTAACCTTTAAAAGGCTTGATTTTGAATAATTAAATATTCAGTTGTTATATGGAAAATCAGGCGAATTGGTATCCGTTTGCTTGTTTTCACTGCCTTTAGGTGGTGCAAAAATATTATTTTAGGCAAAATGAATCAATTTAATTAGTTGTAACTACTATAGGTTAGATAGGACTGTAAACATTCAATTTAAGGTGTTTTTCCAAACCGGTCATTATAGCCATGCAATCATCAATAGTGTGAATAAATTTTTATTTAATATATTTCTTAGTAGATTACTACGTTTGAAACCATTTTCTCCGTCACTCAAGGTTCATTATAAGATCAGCCATCATATCTGGCAACATTGCTAAAATAAACTACAATGTTTTTTTTACACATTGTGATTTCATTTTAGTATTATTGTGATTTTTTTTCTTATGTAATTATATTTTTCTTTTCGTGTCGATGGACTCAAAGTATTTTTATTTTTTTGACCCCTTAAATTTTTTGACAACCTGTAGATACAGCTTTGCTATTGGCCTCGTATATATCCTGAAAAATGCAGGTGGTCGTGCAGGAAGGGCAGTATAGTAGGTAGCGCATACCCTGTAAAGCAGCTCCACACTGATATTGTGTTTGAGTTTTCACATATGATCATAAAATATACTTCCGTCAAGTAAGTAAGAGCCTGAAATGACTTTTTCAGTAGTTACTAAATACATAATTTTGTGTCAGTCTCAGCGCTTACAATACCTGACTAAAATATACACATTAAACTGAAAACGTAACCAAACGGAACCCTACCTCCAACAACACAACTCACCCCTGTCTAAAAACACCGTGCAAATAAATTTGGTTTTCATTAGTACTAGCACAACACATTCCTCAAACAGTTGATTGTTATTCAACAAAGAAATTGCATCGTAGTTGATTTTAACAGTGATTCCCGGTCACGACATTGTTCACTACTAATGAAATATTAGTTACGCCTTTTTAGCACGGGTTTGTAATTTAAAAGGGTATTTCGATTTATTGCAGATAAATTATAATGTAACTGGGAGATAAAAATAATAATGATTTAAAAATATGTACTCTAATTTAATACAAAAAGTATTTTATATAACTTAATTTAATAACTTTTTCCATGAAAAATTTATTGACATTTTTATTCAATAACATTAAATTTTGCAACAATCGTCATTTTATTTAAAAATACCAAATTACAATTGTAAAAATATTAATAAAGTTCTAAACTAACATAGTCTCATTACTATGTTAGTTCAGAATTTTATTAATATTTTATTGTGTAATAATCGTAATGTGAACCAAAAGGTTTTAGTGTAAGTTAAAAAAAATCGGGTACTGAGTTTTTATATTATGAACGAGCATAAATTAAATTAGTCTTTTAATTTTCCCAACGCTGGGACTCTGATCTCCTCTCAAAGAGAGACTAGGAGAGGGGAAATTGGCCTCATTTTACCATACGGGCGCAGTTCGTGTTGGTCTTTTTATTAACAAAAAATTGAAAAAATCAATCATCTTACTAATTTTTACGTAATAAACATTTATGCAGTTTAACTGTCAACATAAAATCAATGGCTGTCTCGATCATCGCAATTTCTCAGCGATTACGTATCGTACCTCCGGAGAATTCCCAGTAATTCGCATAAATAATACGCAAATAACCATCTCCAAGTAGTTTTTATTTAATTTCATGAACATAAGCTCCGAGAAAATTCAATTACTTCAATTAATTCAACAGTTTTTGATGTAATTAATTAGATGCGACTAAATAATTCTGGAAAATTGTATTCAATTGGTAATTTTTTACTCGCATAGTTGTGGACGGCATTTATTTAATCCGCAGGTAATAGTTTTTTTTTTTAATTTTATGGTTACGAAACGCAATGGGTCACGCTCGACACACTTCAGCGTCCATTGTTGAATCGCTTAATTTTAAGGGTCACCTAATAAACAAATGGGGCGATCGATGAACGTTGAAGTGTATCTAATAGAAATCATTGTGGAACAATAGAAATTTTATTCCATTATATTTGACTAGTTTCTGCCAGCGGTTTCACCGGCGTGAAGGTAGGTTTCTCCACAAAAAGATTGGACACCTGTTTCACACTATCAGGGGAGAATTATGGAAAATCCTTTCTTAATGCTCGCATACATCATAAAAATAAACCTTGTACAAAATTTCACACTGCTAGTCCCAGTTAATGATGAATGATATTTATTTTGTAAATAGGTTTTTAAACAACACTTTTACACATCAATTTTCCTAGTCCCAGTAGTTTCGAATGTGCGTCCATATGTCAGTCAGTCAGTTTCTTATTTCATACGAGTATACATATATTATGTAGAACATAATAAGAGTCATATACAGATTCTGGCCGAAGAAGTTTACGTCTAAGAACGTTATCACCATTTTCTTTCGCTTTTTATTTATTTTTATTCGGTTCAATAAATCGACTTATTCCATAACTAAGTCATTTATCTAACCATTTAAGTGAATAACTTATATTGTCACCCACATAAATATCTAAATATATCAATCTGTACGTTACTCTGAGGAACTACTAGTTCAAATTGAAAAATGAGTTTAGTGTTTGATAGTCCATCTATCGAGGAAGGCTAAAGACAAAAGAAGCTGAACAATAACCAAAGACACGAGTAAAACCACGTGGGACGGCTTGCACCATATACACCTTCTTCAATACATTTTTTTGGTCTTCTACTCGTTCTACTTGCCAAAAAAAAAAACTTTCTTCAGCCTATAACTGCCTAACTACAAATAATCAACATCCATATTCATCAAACAAATATTGTCTCCAAAAACTGAGACGTCATTAAAAGGGGACTCGTAAGACATGAGATGCCGGCAATAACTCGATTACAAGGGGGTTGTAGAGGGCGCGAGGGGGGAGGGGTAGAGGATTATAAGAACTTCGTTAGTCTCTCGAAGGTGTCTAACTCAGGTCTGCGACGGAGAGATTATCGCTTTTGCCTTTAGCGCCGCATTTTGTCGTGAGTTTAGAATATTTGATGTGATAAGATATACGTTACATGGGATGCGCGGGTTTACGGTCGTGTAAGTACTAGGCTTAGTATGTTGCTTTTGCTGAGGTAGGTTTGAGGATGTTCTTGAAGGTTTTAACGTCCTAAATCTGTTGTCTAACATTTATCTAATGTTGATGACCTGAACCAGATTGGCGCAAAAGGGAAGAATTTCTACAGAAGAGTAATTCAGTGTAGCGTCAGTAGAAACATTCGTGAACTATTGCTAGTTCCCTAACAGTCAAAGGTTCCGAGAAATCGTCTTTGTCACAACTCTCCTCTGACACGACTGTCCCCAGTTTCTTATACCAAGAGGATTGCAAAAGACGATAATGGCGTGTCGTGGCGATGATTTGATGAATCCATTTTTACTGTATGTATGTTCATTTACTTGACAAAACTCATCAATTTTCGTGTTAAACTTTTTTTTTTAATGAAGGTCATTAAATTCTTCAACCACATCGAAAAATTCACAAACTACCCATTTTTCCTTCACCATTATGAAAACAACCTATAAGTAGAAAACGTCATCAAATTTTCAGATTGAGCGACGGGTACACCGGCGGACGAGTGTAGAGCAAACGCACCTATCACACGGCCGCCCACAAAGGCACGGCAGCAAACACAAAAGGTATGTGTGAACGCAGCTTAAACTTACCGACGATGCAATCACAAGTTGCGCTGCTGCCAGTATAACGTATCCAACTTAATGTGTATTATGTGTAATCGCCTTAAAATTCGGTACATGTTAAAACTTTGATATCACTAAGCATGATAGTTGGGATGTTTATTGCTTATGTGGTTGGGTGGACTAAGCTAGCTATAGGGTAAAAAACAGCAATTTTTTAGAATATACAACATGTAACTGGAATAATGCACACCCTTCTATACCCTAATTTATTAGAAAATTATATCATGCAGATACACATGGGCATCGACAAGTATACTGATAGTGCATCATCGGTATTGTTATCTATACATTCACTTTATGTATTTTTATCATTTTAAATTATTTTAAGATTAAATATTTACCTATTTTAAAAATATCTGAAATCGATTTAGGAGCAAATACTGAATATACTATTTTCGTGTTTATTATGTTTTTTTTTTTCACTTTTGGCAGACTGTTTACGACCCAATGTAGATCGTTTAGCGTTATCCTGGCAGCGTTGGTAACCCTTCCGGGGAAACCGAAGGTTTTGTCTATGCGATTATAAAAGAAGTTAAGATGACAAAAAACTACCGGAAATACATTGCAAAAGACCGTACAGTTGACATGTGTTGCGTGTGCTATTAATCCGACACACATTTCTGGGTATTCTCATCTAGCTGAAGGAAACCATTTGCATAGTCACAACTTAGCCAAGATAACCCACCAATAACTTGCTCTTAAATACAACTTTGTAGAGTCTATGTCCTTCAGCTGAAATCATAATGATAATGAAAGTTGGCAATACCGTACTATGGTTATGCATGTCCCAACTCTCGTGAATGGCAAAAACATTAGGAGAAATCTGTCATCACTGATAAAACTCTTGTTCCCGATAAGCCTGATATAGTGGTGATAGGTCGACTAAAACGTCGTACAGCGATTGTTGATTTAACATTCCCTCATGACGAAAACCTCGTGAAAGCTGAGAAAGATAAGCAGAAAAAATATCTTGATCGCGTTGTCAACATGAGGGTGGATACAGTAGTCATTGTGCCGAAAATCGTAATGGTCAATAGATGAATAACCAAGAGCCTCTTGATATCGAGAGCTTGATCCAAAAAGTAGTACTCTCGGACTGGCGTTTTGTTAGTAGATTCTTTTCTCAGAACCCCTGACTATTTTTTTATATTAATAATATATATAGGTATGTAAGTATAATAAATAAATGGAATTATAATATGCAATTCTTTATCAGGCCACTAAACCTTTTAATTTTGTAAGATTACTTGTTTATTATGTCTATGAGCCTATTCATAGACATAATAAACAAGTAATCTTACAAAATAATAAACTAATACATAATATTAACAATCATTACCTCATCTAATCTGAGTATTCGAAAACCGTTTTTGTTTTGATTTTTCAGACGGTAAAGCTTAGTTGTACTAAGCGCAGTTTTTTGTAGATGAAAGTGTCAAATTAAAAAAAAAACTATGATTGCAATTTACTTAAGGTAAATCTGAAAATGTATGGGATGCGTCTCTGATTCAGATCAAAGACTCAAACTATTGATTTCACATCAGTCTTATGACTGTAAATTAATATTTATATATTTAACATTTCATGTACACACTTAACTTATATAAGAAAAAAGACAGAAACTGAAAAATAGGTACATAGGTGATGCTTATTTCTAATGAAATCTCTTCCAGCATACCCGCGAAAGAAGAATTGGAAAAATGAAAGGAAAAAGAAACAATTATTATAAGAATATACCTACCATATAAAAATATATGTACTATCACAAATATAAACATACATATAATAGAATAAATATCGCAAAAAATACACACTGACCATATATATATTTATTGTATAATTATAAATACATACTAATAAGCAACTATGACGAAATAGAAAGATAGTGTTCTTTCACCCTTTTTTTGAAAACTGCAAGAGTTTGGCAGCCCCTAATGTCAGGCAGTAGTGAGTTCCACAAGTTCCACAGTAGGTATTGAAGAGACGTATGATGTCGATCTTTAAACTGCCGATATATAATCAAAGATCTCGATAAACAGGGTGCAGAAAGATACGAAGCCAATCAAATGATTGATGCAACAAGATATCCTAGAAACCGGAAAACTAAACGAGAATCGCGAACTGGTTCCGTTAAATTATTAGTTACGATTCTCGGGAACAATCATCTCATCTCATTAGATAGATCCTTTCTAGTTACAGGTTGGCAAACGCGCCGATGGCCTATTAGGTGGAAAGTGACTACCGCTGCCGATTCAGGCCCGATCCTAACAACATATCTGTCAGAAGATTTCCTACTAAAGACAAGGTTTTGATTGATTGATTTCGTAGTAATTTTTGATTCTTGGTATAGTCATGTGAAAAGGAGGAATAAACAAGTTGCTAAAAGAATTACGAATATGCATGTCGACGCATGATCGCCGTCGGAGTTGACGTCACACAAAATTCACAGTCACAGTGATATCAGGAAATGTTTTAGAGTGATAATAAAGAAATACATTGCTTCAGTTCAAGTTGTTTATTCTATGGTCGGTCAAAAAGTGCCTTTCTAATCACATTACAATGGTTTTTTATACTCAGAAATTGACAATCATAAAAATTCACTATGAAGGTAGAAAAATATTTTAAATAAATTAATAGAACGGAAATTGTCACAGTAAATTCTTATTTAAATATGACCGGATGCTCTGATATTTTTAAAGAAATAAAAATTAAGTGGTCAACTTAAATCCTCACAAATTCGACCGGATGTTTAATATTTTCTAGAAAAGAAGTTGTCATTTAATTTGTTATAAATTCAACAATATTTTAAAATAATTCTAAAGGAAGTTATCAAATGAAATCCTTTTATAAATTCAACAGGATGTAATATTTTAAAATAATTCAAAAGGAAGTTATCAAATTAAATCCTTCTATAAATTCAACAGGATGTTGCAATATTTAAAAGGAATTAGCAGGAAGTGATCGAATTAAATCCTCATCAAAATATTCAAATAGTGGTTTTGCGCCCACACGGCCATTCTGATTTCAGCGCGCTCTCTGCGCTGTACAGAACTTTACATTAAAATTTAAAAAAATCAAAGCATTTATTTCAAAGAGACCATTAACAGGCACTTTTGAATAGTCAAATGTCGGTCAGTCCAAAAAAGTGAAGCTAAGTCGCACGTTCCAAAGCGTAGGTCTCTATGGAGAAGAACGTGCAAGAAACTCCATGGACACTCTTTTAAATCATATTATGAGTTACATATTATCTTGGTTACATATTTCTTGTTGCTTCTATTATGTGAGCACCATGTAGTTGAATGACTCAATGACAAACTGCCATACTCGTTAAGTCACAAAAGTTGTAACAATAAAAATACTCCATGGTACCGCACATTTACAAAATTGAAAAAATTGCTTCTACTTTATACAATGCAAAACTAATAAATGATCACAAGCTTCAGTTATGTTTTCAAATTACAAAAATAAAAGTTTCCAAACTAATCAATAACATTTTATCGTTACCCACATTGGGTTAGCCCAAAATTACACAGCACCAAAACATTTTATTAGCGTCACCCACATAAGGTTAGCCCAAAATCAAACAGTTTATCGGCGTCGCCAACATAGGCTTAGCCCAAAAATTACTCTATAACAAATATTTTATTGGCGTCACCCACATAGGATTAGCCCAAAATCAAACATTTTATCGGCGTCACCCACATAGGGTTAGCCCAAAATCAAACATTTTATCGGCGTCACCCACATAGGGTTAGCCCAAAATCAAACACTTTATCGGCGTCACCCACATAGGGTTAGCCAAACTTACACAGTATCAAATATTTGGTGTGAATTGGCTGATTGGCATTACACGGCATCATTAGCCTTCTAGCCCTAACTTGGCATCACCCGCCTAGGATCTAGCCATACCAAATGGCATCACCCGCCTTGGATATAGCCCCCTAACTAGCATCACCCGCCCTGGATCTAGCCATACCACATGGCATCAACCGCCTTGGATCAGCTCTGGACAGGGAAAAAGGATACGCATGGTGGCCAGCCAGCGTAATAGGTGGGAAGAGGACTAATTAATCTAATGAATCTAAATATCGCGCTTGAAAAATGATTAATGGCTTGAACAGGTCCGAACAAAAAAATCAATATAATTTGTTTTAAAGCAATAAGCCAATTCACATTAAAACTATCTAATCTACGGCATCACCCGCCTTGGATCTAGCCATATTCCTTCATGGCATCACCCGCATAGGATATAGCCTCCCTAACTAGCATCACCCGCCTTGGATCTAGCCATCTCTTATGGCATCACCCGCCTAGGATCAGCTCTGGACAGGGAAAAAGGATACACTGGTGATCAGTCAGCGTAATAGGTGGGAATGGGACTAGTTACTGCGATAAATCTAATTCACTAATTTTCCGCCCATACGGTCGGCTCATTATCATAAACTAAATCGTGAACAGCGATTTTTTCGGAACATCTTAAATAATGGTTCCAACCATGCTTCACTTTATACCGTCATTTGGCAGTACGTGTAAAATTTTAATAGAAACTTCTACATCTTTGATCAAGTTTTAACATTGTCTTTCATGCCGATACATTAGGACATCCTTTTCTCAAAAGTTTCCATGATATCGCTTGTGTCAAATCTTAACTTGTCTCGAAATTATCGCTCGTCCATCCTAAATTTACATAAAAGCTTAAAACACAGTGGCAATAGGTGAAAGCAATAACATGGGGAACTTTCACGTACAATAAAATAAAATGTAAAATAAAATCAACTGCAAATCTTTAATTGCCACTGTTTATAAAGCCCTACAAATGTCAACCTGACAGTTTGCCCGACCAGCATTGCTAACAATTAGATTAAGCGATTATTGTTCATCTGCAAGGTTTTTCGTTCTTTTTTATCTAACCATCGATTAACAATAAGTCCAACAATCAACTTAACAATCGATCAACAAACGCCTCGCCAATCGACTAACAAACGCCTCGCCGATCGACTAACAAACGCCTCTCCGATCGACTAACAAACGCCTCGCCGATCGACTAACAAACCTCCTTCCAATCGACTAACAAACGCCCTGCCAATCGACTAACAAACGCCCTGCCAATCGACTAACAAACGCCCTGCCAATCGACTAACAAACGCCCTGCCAATCGACTAACAAACGCCCTGCCAATCGACTAACAAACGCCCTGCCAATCGACTAACAAACGCCCTGCCAATCGATCCAGCAATTGATCCAAAAATCGTCCCAGTAATCGATTAAACGATCGACCTAATCGATCCAAAACAATATTTTATTTTGCTTAATTCTTCTACCTTTCTAATTGTTTCATGATCACCAGACTAAACGAGTTTAAGGAGTTTTAAACTACAATACACATTTCATAAAATCAGAATAAAAACCAGTGATTATAGAATCAATAACCTCACCATCCGTTGCTTCTGGCTGCACTCACTTGAAGAGCGTCCATACTTCAGTTGCGTAATCCGTGTGGCTGCTCGCCTGCTCCGATGTACAGTCACGCTACCGCTGGATGTCGTCAGCATACCGGAACTCTTCGCCAAACGTCTGGATCAGGTCCTGCTTCCATGTGGTGTATTGCAGAGACCATGTTTCAGCCTAGGTCTTCGGTTCCTGGTGTCAGAGCGCACCTTGGGATCGAAAGGCAATAGGTAGAAATTGCCACGACCTCGTGAAGGCGCAGGAGTAGCGAACCATGTTGCAGTCGCGACACTTGACCCGGAATCCAGAAGACTTCGCTAGGAGCGGGCTGTATCCCACCGCTGCTGTCGACGCATGATCGCCGTCGGAGTTGACGTCACACAAAATTCACAGTCACAGTGATATCAGGAAATGTTTTAGAGTGATAATAAAGAAATACATTGCTTCAGTTCAAGTTGTTTATTCTATGGTCGGTCAAAAAGTGCCTTTCTAATCACATTACAATGGTTTTTTATACTCAGAAATTGACAATCATAAAAATTCACTATGAAGGTAGAAAAATATTTTAAATAAATTAATAGAACGGAAATTGTCACAGTAAATTCTTATTTAAATATGACCGGATGCTCTGATATTTTTAAAGAAATAAAAATTAAGTGGTCAACTTAAATCCTCACAAATTCGACCGGATGTTTAATATTTTCTAGAAAAGAAGTTGTCATTTAATTTGTTATAAATTCAACAATATTTTAAAATAATTCTAAAGGAAGTTATCAAATGAAATCCTTTTATAAATTCAACAGGATGTAATATTTTAAAATAATTCAAAAGGAAGTTATCAAATTAAATCCTTCTATAAATTCAACAGGATGTTGCAATATTTAAAAGGAATTAGCAGGAAGTGATCGAATTAAATCCTCATCAAAATATTCAAATAGTGGTTTTGCGCCCACATGCATGTAGTTGGAGGGAGAGCGAAAGTGACGCAAAAGAAAAGATGGACGGCTTGTGTGTTGTGTGAAATGAAAGAAAAATGAATCAGAAATAGCGTGAATAACACATATCGTACAGACAATATGGTATTAGGGCAGTAAGATAATGTTGATTTAATTATATGAACCAGGTGAAAATAATTTACAAAATTATTTTATTAGGAAAGACTTCTGCGTTACTAGTAAAGTCGTTAAGTAATATTACTTAGATAGGGATGTGACAATCTATAAAGATGTAAAGTCTCTTTTTTAGAGTGGAAAATTCTCAAATAACTTCTTAGTTCTTAGTGGAGTTGAGGGCGTAACAGATTTTTTCTGTCTAAAATCCACCTGCGTCTCTTCAGTTACTAATAGCGTTCCAGGTCAACGGTAACTCTTTCAATCCTGCATCCCGCATCCATCGGATTACCGTGACCCTCAAAGGTTATTAATAATTTATTTATTTTATTATAATTTATTTATTTTCTTTCCACAAATTACAAAAAATGAAACAGAACAGTACAATCAGAATAGTGAAATTAATTTGTGGAAGACTGGTGCCTGAACTAAGTTACCTAGTTAGTTAAGTAAAAAACCTGTATGTCAAGTCACCAGGCCCCCAAAACAAAGTTTAAGATTCACATAAATACATTGCAGTCATAAATTACATCAATAATAATAGCTTAATTATATTATTTCATTACATTGAAAATATATTAAATGATGTAATCAAGTTACATCATTTAATCCATCTTACGGGAGGCCTATGGACACTACGTCTTCCGATGTTTGGTCTCCACCCCAGAACCTTCACCAGCCTCATCAACCATCTATTCTGCGAGCAATGTGCCCTGCTCACTGCCACTTAAGTTTGGCGATTCTCTTGTGGATATCTTTATTCTTGATCACGCAAGGAAACTCCATGCATAGCCCTTTCCAATGCCCTTTGGGTGACTTTGGATGTAGACCTCAGAAATACGGTTGAATTTTTTGTGTTCATATGGTTTCTCCGATTTATCATTTGTAAATATTTTACATATCAAAGGTCTACACATAGTGAACGTTAACATGAAAATAAAAAAAAAGCGCTTCAAAAAGTTTAAATTGCAATTTTTATAGTAACAGAGTCTGGCTGTTCATTTCCATTAACATCTGCTGGAGTTCAATTTAACTTTAGTGTAAAAAAAGTTCTTCTGCCAACAAAACTGTTCACGTATGATAGTTGCAATTAAATTCGAATAGGTTGGGAACCATTACAGCTTCTGGGAGTAAGGAAAAAATAATGCAAAAGCTAAATAAAAATAGAAAACTGAAAAATGAAGTCATTTAATGCAATTCATTTAGGGTGTATTACTTAACTTAAATCCCTTTAAACCCTGGATCGCAATGGACAACTGAAGGAACACAGGTGGGTCTTAGTCACTAAGATTCTGATACTCTCTCTCGCTCAACCCATAGCGAAAAACAAAATTAAATATGATACATCTATTTAGCCTTACCAACCTACCAACTCCAACCAACAAAAAAAACAAACTACCTTGTTATTATATTAGTGTAGATTAAAAACTAAATACTTTTGTGAAGCCTAAAGAAAAATAAATGACGTGTGGCACTCGGGGACTGCCGCGGTAAAGCTATTGCATAGCATTTTTATCAACTTATGCAATTATAATTATTCATTTTATTTATGCATTATTTTTTTCCTTTATTTTTTCTTCTTTGATATTAATTGAAGTTACACTTTCACACATTGAATTGAATTTAGATTGATTGTTCACTCATTTGTTTTCTTATCGGTAACCACGCTCAAAAAACAAATGAGTGGGGGGTGTTAGGTTATTTTCGTTACGGAATTTCTGGATTCGGTCTCCACGCTCAAGGCCCGCGATAGAAGCTATGCAAAAACTATTTGATAATCTAACATTTTCGTTAGGAATCAACAATACTTAATTACTACGAATATTACGTACTAACCACCATTCGATGGCTTCAGGAGGCACAAAAAACCATATTAGACCTTTATTATCATGCAATTTTTATGTGCGTGTGTGTGCAATATTTAGGTTTATTTCAAACGCTTGTTTCTTAGTTTTTATTTTTAAGCTCGAGGTGATCACACAAAACTGACTTGAGCAAGATATGCATGCAACATCGTAGATGGCGCTACAAGTATCGAATTTTGCGTGACAGATACAAGATTGTGCGTTACGAACTTTTCTTTTCAGAAATGTAATAAAATAAAATTACCCAAAATTGTATATTCGAGGTTTTCACTAAAAGCCATCGTTATATAAATCTTGATGAAAATTCAGCCAAAACATCGCTAGGCACCGATAGTAGTGGACTAGTAAACACCGCACAAACCTTTCGGGTACATCTCCTAACCACATCCTGTTTAAAGATGTTTCTAGAATTATTAACTAAGATTTGACGTAACAAATACCAAGTTTCACTTATAAGGGATTAGGGTTGCGTGTTCCGGTCCGAAACCCGAGGGATATGTTATTGTTTTGCCGCGTGGCTCTGCAAATTTTAACTAAGAGGGAGTTTGAGATTAAACTTGTATCACACAAAATGGGATACGATCTTTGAGATTGAACAAAGGCTTCCGGAACGGAGTTTACTTGTAGGCAGGAAGGTGTATCATAGTAACTAGATCCGGTTCAAAGTTTTGATCAGAATAGTGTTAATCCAAAAATGGATTCCTTATAGACAGGCATACCCTAACCATACCTAAATTGGGAATCCAATAACTTTTCAATACGCTAACTCAGAAACCTGCTCTTATCCCACCGCTCTTAAACACGCTATAGTATGTTTTCCGCACTAGTGCAGAAAAGTACGCGTGCACTCCCCTGCCACAATGTTATGACATTTGTCGTATCAAGCTGGGCGCGCGTCTACCCCCACGAGTCACCGGTTAACCCCCGTTTATTCGTTTCTAGTCGTTTAATAGGTACACGTGCAAAGGAGACCACCAGAAATCCATATATCGTTGGGCCAAAATGTGAACAGGAATGTGTTATTTAATAGATAAAACACGTACATATCAATATCAGAAAGATTTTTTTCAAAATTCTATGGGAATTAGGAAGAAAATATGTTTTTGGGTCACTAGGTTAGGTTGTGCGGCAAATGGTAAGAATTGTATTTATAATGCCAAAATGTAGGTATTGTAAATACAAACTGTCAAATAGACATATTGATTTAATTATTTGAAAACATATTTGTATGTTACTATTAGTACCAGTCTAAGCAAAATCGGTGTCCAATAAAATACACAATAACAAGTATCCAAGTCCGTAAAGTCAATCCAAAGTCGTCAGAAAAATAGCAGAAATCGAGTAAGCACATCCGTAAGCGCACAAGTACGAAAACGAATGACGAGCTTGACACTACAGGAGTGACGTGGCATTATTATTTTTTTTGGGATTTTATGACCTGGTAACTAGACCTTTAGGTCACATCTTATTTTATTACGTGACATTGACATTTTGATATGTTTTCGTTTTGAAACAGTCGCTGATACACGATTTTGAAAGATGTTATTGTTAAATAAATAAATAACTTACTAAAACAACAATAATTCATCTAATGTCCTTTTTTCTTTTATAAACGATTATAATGTTCATGTCAAAAATGCTAAAACAAAATAGATAGTGTTTTTTTTAATAACTTCTTTAGCCCTACTAGTTTTAGAACGAATTTAAAATGACCTGACAGCTTGTTTACAGAGCTAGTTTTAGAACTACGTTCAATTAAAAACCATATTTAAAATCATAATTTTTAGCTCATTCCGATAGAAAGTTATTATTGTTACATGTTCTTTTAAATCAGTAAAAAATCTAGTTTTTTTTTTTATACATATCGATTCTGTGCATACTTTAGCCCAATTTTGGCGGTTTCCTTTGTCACTGCAATCTTCGGCTCCATAACTCACTCTCCTACGGCTTGTCCAATTTCCGTCTCAATCGCATTAACTACTACCTCCTCTCTACTATTTCTTTATATACTATATATCTACAGCCTATACTATTGTATCTACTACAGACGTTTGAGGTACTTAATATTTCTAGTGAATTGATGGAGCATCCCCTAGTGTCTGCAACACAAGTTATTTCCTAGCACGGAACTGGGTTTTGCTTTGCTATCCACTGTAAAGTCTTTATCCGTCACTCATGATGTTGTATTAAAGTAAACTTATACTTTATTTTTTCTGAAATAAAGATTGTTATTATTACCTGATATTACGACTAATAACGAAAAAAAATAATTAATTTACCATTTTAATTAAATAAACACACTAAGTAGAAAAAAATAAAAGCAATATTAGTGAAAGGTGCGAAATTAGTCATAGACTATAATACTACAGACATGCTATATCTACTACAAATCATCACAACTCCCCCCCCCCAACAAGACCCCTAGGTCTTTAAGTCAAGAGTGAATTGATTACTTCTAGGCAAGAATGCTCCATTATCGACCACATCATCGCTTACCATCAGGTGAGATGGTGGTGAAACGAGAGCCTATCATAATTTATAAAAAAAAACTGTAACATAACTCAGTATAGTAATTGAGCGACTGCATGCAAAAAATGGCCTATAAATAGATGTTCCAGGTCTGAGTGTCTTGTGTATGTTTATGTGTAGTTTACATGTCTGTAAACGCACCCACGACATTGCAGTCTTTCTTAGAGTGGGGCAACGTTTCTAAAAGAAAGAAAAAAACAACAAACTATTATAAACATTATCTTCTTCAACAAAACTCGTTGCTATTGAAAACAACGAATGAAAGCAATTATCTTGAACAAAAATATTCATGTAAGTACAGTAAAATGGGAAGCTAAGCTCAAGAAAACACAAGAAAGCGATAACATCGTCTCAGTATAGACTTTACATAAAGCAATATCCGATAGTACACTATTACACATATCGTGTGGAAGTATTGGAGTAAATACAGTCTTAATAAATAAAAATAGAAATTGATTCGATGTTTCGAAGTCTTAACCCTTTGTGGGCGCGGCGCTTCCGTGCTTGTCCAGTTTTAATGTTTCACCCACTCACAGTATATTAAAGATCAGTATCACAGGAAGGTGAACTATTAACTTCGCTTCGTTCTCATTAAACCCTTTCGATATTGTCTACTCTATCATACACAGATTTTTAGTTTATCAATTTCGGTTTTCAATGTTTTCGATCATTTATTTTCATTTTTCGTGGCAGCGTTGTGTGTAAAGGTTTGATTAGGATCAAAAAGTTCATACTTTTCATTTTATAAACCTATTTTTGATGATATTGATATCTATTTCTTAAACAAATGAGAGAATAATAAAATAAGTAGAAATAATTTTATGCAACCATACAATATAATCACACTTACATTTAAAAGACTGATGTTTGTTTTTATGTAGGTATGTACATATGTGTGTGTATTGTATATTTGTTAGTACTTCATGTTCAAACGTCTGAACTTATTTGGTTGAAACCTGGTACACGAATACACAATTAGTAATTTTCTGTTTTGTTGATGATGTCATTGGCACAACCTAGAATAATATAAAAAGTTTGAATTTGAATTTCGTTACTTTAATGATTGAGTCTAAAACTTTCGTAGACCCGTCGTAAACTGGTCGTAGACTCGTCGTAGACGTGTCGTAGACTCAGCACTTAATGTTAGAACAACGTTTATTTTTGTTTGGTATAGAATTAGAACCTCTAAGTGACTGTTATTGTTCTTCCTAAGCTAGATCTGCCATAAATATATACTTATTTATTTCACAATTGACATGTATTTTTTTTTCGTAGTACGCCACGCATCATGATTTCAGTAAACGATTGAAACAAGTACAGATCTAAAACTGAATATTTTGGAGCTCAAGGGACCTAAGATTTTTGATCACTTACAGAGATTTTTCATTTACAGTTGCCTAAAAAAATAAAAAGGTGACTTATATGTGTGTCACTGACAGAGGGTCCCACGAAGAAATTAGAATGTTTACAAAAAACCTGTCGCAACATGACAGTCTTTTCGAAAAAATATTCAAAATGATTGATTGATTGTCTCACTTACCGAGGCTGGCTTGCTTGCGGACGGCGAGCAATGGGTAGCACGCCATCCGACCACCCAGTAGCCATCCGGATCAAGCCCAAGTCGTTGACACCGCATAGTGTTCTACGCGCGGAGATGTCAGCAAGATGCCCAACAGGGTAGAAGCCTTCTGGGGCCTTGGATTCGCTTCTGAAAGAATGTTTTCACACTTTTGAAAATAACCTCCTAGATTTATTGACATACCTAATTTAACAACCCTTCCTGTAGTTGGGTTAAAAACGGAAATAAAGACATACAGCTCTCTTGAATCGAAAAACATCGCGTTCTTTTAAATTTTCCAGCAATGAAAAACAGTTAATTGATAGTTTTTCTGGTATCTACACAGAGTCTATATCAGGAAAAAGTCTATCTGGTTAAAGTTTATCTGGTTGGTTTAGTAGATATATGGCAATCGATTTTAATTCGAATAGATAAGTACAGTATTTTTCCTGATGGGAAACGAATCCAGCACGATCGATGAGGCAATTATATTAAAATATCACGCTAATTCTAAACCCGTGTTTAAACTTTTTTAGCAATTCGATTTAATTGAGTAATTACAAAGAGTGCTAACATTAGCATTCAACATTGGAGTTAATCACGTTCATGTATTCATACGCTTAGGTACTTGTCTGTCTGTATTATTATTAGATTAGCTACGCTCAGTTGCATTTTATTGTTCGTCTAACCTCGCAGCTTAATGTAGTTAAAATCTGTATAACACGGTTTTATTTATTCATTGAAAAATTTAAATAAATTAATTTCAGTTTTTTTTATAATCTTTGCATAGAACTCAAAAAATTATATACCGTGTTACGTTTAAGTCGCGTAATTATTGGACTCAACGCCTCGTTGAAGGATAAGTATCAAGTTTATTTGATCGTTCTATAAATGTTCTTAGTGTTTCAAATTGCCAACAAATCTTTTTATACGTAAGTAGTAGGTTAACTTAACAGTGAATAGGTTACTTCTAGGCAAACGTATTCATGATCGACTACAACGTTGCTTTCCACCAGGTGAGATAGTAGCCTATCAAAAAATAAAATAAAAAATTAAGTATGTTTTCTCAAGCTTCTCCAAAACATCTTAAAATCCACAATTTCCTTATTTTATCCTAATACGTTTATCTTAATCATGAAAACAACCCGCCATGTTTTCCAGATGATGCAAGCAAATAGAACATCGCACAAAAATAAACAGCATAAACTCAGTTTAGCTGCTAAAGTAAATAGAGTGTATGTCGTCCGGCGACTTTTTGCCCGGAGCGCAGCATCGGAGCCCAATCGAGTTATTGAGTTGCCACCATCGAAGCAGCAAATTAAGAATTAACACGAAAGCTGATTATTTTAAAACATGCATCCCCATATACCCTTTCTAACGAGGTTTCCTTGCCGACGGCCCCACCCTGATGGATCGGACTTTATCGAGAACCTATGCTGTGATGTGCCAGGCAATTAAATTCTCTAATTGTTTATTATGGGAACTCGCGTGGTTTCGACGTAGCGGCTGTTATTATGAAGCCTACAATGTAACAACATGTCTAATTATCATTTACTTGGATTGGTATTATTATCTATGTTTTTAATTTGGGTTTTATTAAAAGATTGGGGATTAGGAACACCCACTGAGATATCCTCACTGAAGAATAAACTAAAAATTTAAACTTTTCGCTCATTTGCGACATGGTTGATTATAGCTAAAAAATTAAAAAAAAAATACTGATTATTGGACTAATAAATATATTTCGTTATGATTTAAAATATTACATATTATATCATATTTTTTTCATAGAAATAGAAACCATTAACAAACGGAATTTGATTATAAGGATGTATTATACAAACTTAATAATGCTCTTCTTCATAATCATACTTTAAAAGACATATCATCTTTATCGCAAATGAGCGATTGTTTTCCTGTCTATTGTACGGTGATTATAATATGATTATAAGTTATACCTGTATTTTCATAACTTTATTTCTTAATCGTCAAGTTTAAATTGCCGATGTTGGTGATTACTTAATATGAAAAAAGGTAGGTACCTACTAAATTCGCAAGCCATTAAGAAAAATAATTACGATTTTTATTTCATTACTCATAAATTATAGCGTATTTTGTAAAGAAGATTAAAATAGGTGGCAAATTAAATGGTATGAATTTGGTTGGAGCATTATTTATAGAGAGTTTAACGATGATCATTTGCCCGGAGCGTGCTCCATATTATTTTAATTCGCGTTCGCCGAATATAATTCGCTTATGTTTGACGTTTACGAATGTGAACGTGGTTTAAAGGATAGTACAACATTTTATTACTAAAACAGGTCTCCTTTTTTTTCTTAGTTTTTGATACTATTTAACACAGTTTTCAGATTTTTTCTTTTACACAAACTGTGGAAAGACAGTTTTAGTTAAAGAAGCTTTTTTATAACCGTCAAGAACCTATTTTTTTTAAATTCGGTTAGTAAGTATTTCTGCGTACCTACACAATTATTATATTTAATTAAAAATGTCTACAACAAAACTATAGTATTATTCCGTTTGGAGTTTATTTTTTATTGTATACTTAATAAATAAGGCATACGTGCCCCAATCGGCAACGTGCCCGACTTGCAAAACTAAAACACGCATTTAAAAGGTGCTTATTTGAGACGATCCGAATAGTTTGTAAATAGGCGATGTAAACTATACAATGTTTAACTTGCATCGTATAGTTTATATAATTTGAAATGCGTGTCTTGATTTTGCAAGTGGGGACGTACACCTGGTTTACCCAGTGCCAATTGATTTCCATGCCTAAATAGGTTTTAAGAAACTTTATTTCTCAGGACATATCGTAATCGTTCACTTACATGAGATTTAAATATACACGTTATAGTAAAATTACAATAAAATACACAATAGACTTACAACATTACGTAATACTACCATACAGTACAACATATATGGTACAGGAACTAGCAATATCAAATAACAAATCCACAATTTCCAAACAACATTCTCCTTAAATCATTGTTATCTCAAACAACTGACTGTGCCGAGCAAACAACTCGAAAAAAGATGAAAAATGGCTTTCATATAAAGGAGCTAAGTAGTTTTTGATACCGGACGGTCGATGGGAATTAGGAAGACAGCTCCAACAAGAAATAAAACTAATAAATGATTGCAAATTAAACTCGCCATGAAAGGGTATACATACATACGTACTTACTTCCATATTTTTGTTATTTATATACATAAGTACTTTATTGTACATTCACAATGGGCGGCCTTATTACATTCCACGATCTCTTCCAGGCAACCTGGAATGGACAATAATTTTCAGAACATTTTTTTTGAGATGGTTGATAACAAATCCAATTACTTCTCTAGGCGTGTCGAATTTTTACTGACTAAAAGCACACCTGTGTGTACTTCAGCTGGCCTATGCGTTCACAGACCATAGGTTTCCTTTTCAGAAATTCCGCTACATCGGCCTTGCTACTAGGGCCCCCTCTACGGTTTTGACGACATCTCTTTGAGGCGCGCTACTCACCGTCAACTACTCGGACTCGACCCAGACGGTTATAGGACGGCGAGCCGAGCGCGCCATTATGGCTGGGGATCGCCCTGTGTCTTCTGTCGCCTGTGGCGTCTCTTGTAGCAGCGGCTGGAGCGTAAGGATGTCTCCTCCCTCACGTTTGTAGCCGTACAGTTTGCTAGCATTACTGCTTCGCAGAAGAAGTTTCAGTTACAGACCATCTCCTGAATCAGGGCCAATGGCCTGCTCAAGGAAATTTCCAATGCTATCATTGGTTTGACAATAAGCACAAGTACCTATTAAATGTAATATATTTTACCTTAGAATCTAATAATTAGAAGTCAACATTAATATAAGTCACTGGTAATAAAATATAAATAAAAACAAATTCAAAACAACAAAAAATACCATGAAAAATTAAACATGAAAAGTAACCTGCTAAGGAAATGAAAAATACGGTAAAAAAACGTTTTTGATGTAGGGCAAATAATCGCAGCGGCGAAATGGTATCGTGACAAACATCCATGCGTCAAAACAGCTCCGTAAATCAGCGCGCCAATGAAATCCAATTACTTACACAAAAAACTATTAGTTTTCTGCTACATGTGTAGGTATATGTTGCTACGTCATATGTTGCGAAAATGAAACTGTTTTGCTTCATACTTGCAAGGAAGTACTGACCAAAGACTAGGGACACAGAAAAGAAAGAAACTTTTAAAAATTCCAGATGTATTTAAGTTTATATCTAATCATAATTATAACCCTCTTATGTCGGGTCAAAATAAATGAATACGAGAATGGATAAAGTGCGAATAGATTGTATTAAAGGAAGCTGAAAGTGGCACTGGAGTCTGAAACGTTGAAAGGAAATCGTTTGTCTTCGTATGGTTTTTTTTTTGGTATGGTCATGTTCCGTTACAGGGTGCCATGAATTTTTGGGAAATCCTTTCTTAGTGCTTGCTTACGTCATAAAACGTAAACTTGTGCAAAATTTCACGCTCCTAGTGCCAGTAGTTTGTAGGCTGTGCGTTGATATTATGTCAATCTCTTCCTCATTTCTCCTTTTAGGTATATTAACACAACAAATGTAAAATATTTTTTTTTAATAATTAAAATCGATACGAAACGACCGTCCCCTCCCAATTTACTGCGCACTAACTCTGTTACTGCATAATTTAATACACATTATACTGAAACCATTAAAAACTACAGTCATATAATAAAATTATTGAATTTTGCAATTTAATATTGGTTGGCTCGCTCACCGTGGCCATAATTACCAATGCGGATCCAATTCATCATTCTTTATTACAAGCACAAAATTCCATGTAAATTTCATGCACGCCTGATACACTGAGCGAATGTGTTTCGATATATCGTACAAATCTCCATTTTTTGTGTTTTTATTGCACTGTACCAATCTCTTTAATGACATCAAAATTTGCGCCTAAATAATAAGAAAAGCGGTCGTTTGAAAAAAATTTGCTGTCTTATTTTTTTTAAAACGTAATTTTATGGACTGAACAATTTATTGACAATGTTTATTATAATTTTAGAATAGAATAGAATAGAATAGAATAGAATAAACTTTATTGTACACCAAAATAGTAACAATTTCACAGAAACTTAAACCTATGTGCACAGCGGCGGTCTTATAATATTTACAGGTACCAAATTTTTCAAAATCATGTTTCCTCAATTTGAAACTATACATATTTACTAAAAAACGAATTATCAACAGATTAGCCAAAAGGCTTTTTAAACTATGAAAGAATATCTTGAGGACAAAAAGGCTTGCGATTAACCTGCTCTAATACGCACTACAATTGTTATCATTTATTTCTCTAGTGGTTTTTTATATTGTCAATTATTGTGCTTTTTCTTTATTTTATTTTTTATTTTTGACACAAATATTTACTTCGTTAAGTATTATAATTTTGTAAAGTCTATTTTATATATTTTCTTTCATAATTGTAAATATAAGGGCTATGTGATAGATGTTTTCTTCAGTAATTTTGACGTATGTCTAGTAATTTGATTATTTTCTACGGCCTAATCAAATGTCCTTTCTGTGGTTTAGTTCGTCAAGTTGTTGAGCTGTTCGGATACCGACAAATGCTAGCATTGACTGGACAGGTCCACTCAAATCTATCTGGTTATTTCCTCAAAAGACCATCTCAGACAATATCTGCATGGTTCTCATATGACTTCACCATTACCCACAAGTTTGTTGTAGACTTTACAAGAGTAGTCAGCTAAGAAACATCAGCCTCGTCTAGTTTAAACTGACAAAAAATTACGGTTAAAGATATAATGAAATTGACATGTACAAGTGATTTATGATACCTGTATTATGTAGTTTATTTAATCTCCATGAGTGTGACCGTGGCATCAACGCGGGCCTTTAACAGAATACCAGCGCTGCGTTATTTATCTTTTTAAATATAGCAGCATGTGCTGAATTAGGCGCCTTTTTTGACCTTACATAGATTTTAAAGTTGTCTAAAAACCGTTAACTGTTGTTAAGTTTTTTATTGTATCTTAATTCTACTATTTTTAATTTTAAATGTACTTAGGTGTGAGGTACAAATAAACGTGTTTCTTTCTTTCTTTCTTATTATGAAAACCGATGTGTAAAAGTACTTTTACGCTCTGGAAAAAAGAGCACAACCCTTGACAAAATAAACAAAAAATTTAGAAACTCGTCAAAGTGTAAAATCATGAGCAATAAGACATATTTTTTGACACATTTTCAAAATTATGTGTACGACAATTGGTTCTAAATTACTAATTTGATGGTTAGGTTATTTGGATCCATTAGTCGTACACTTATTCTTGAACTAGCTTCTGCCCGCGGCTTCGCCTGCGTGACAGTAGGTTTCCCCATAGAAATATTGAACTCCCGTTTCAACCCCTTAGGGGGAGAATTATGGACAATCCTTTCTTAACCTTTTGAATGTCTTATGTTACACAGTTCGACATAAGCAATTGTCTTTCTATTGTGTCTCTAATTACGGCATTCGAAGAGTTAATGCTCAGCTACATCATAAAAAGAAACCTTGTGTAAAATTTCATGCTCCTAGTCCAGTAGTTTCGGCTGTGCTTTGATATGTCAGTCAGTCAGTTTCTCCTTTTATATATATAGAATAAAACTTTATTGCACACCAAAAGTAAAATGATACAAACATAAACTTAAATCTATGGGCACAATGGCGGTCTTATCGCTGACAGCGATTTCTACCAGACAACCTTAGGATCGATTGAAACGAATAAACAATACAGGGTAGTCTGCGGTGTACTGTTAATTAATAACTTTGAAATAATATACTCGTATATATTTATATTTCTATGTATAAATATTATATTATACTACATATTATAAATATCTTACACAATTTCATTGAATAAAGGGGCAAAAGAAACACATAAAGAAAAAATAAAATAAAATAAAAATAAAGTAGGGTTAGTGCAAGCAATTGAATTATATTGAATTACATAGATAACTTAACAAAACTTAGGATAGATTGAGTATATAATACTATATTATTGCTCGTGACTGTACAATACTATACCTACCACATTTGTGCATATATTTTTCCTCAACAAAATGACTTTCAAAACGATTGTCTTAACATAAACAAGGGGCCCCCGCTTGCCACAGAAAATGTCATTAATGTCTGAGTGAAATTCGGGGTCTAATCTCGTCACTGCAAAGCTTATTACATTTATACAACGGAGTAATCTTCGAATAAAGTTTTCAATGGAAAGTGTTGAATCATTGAGGATTGCGAACCCTTGCTCACTGAAAGAACTCGGCCTATGGCTGCGAACGACTGGGCTGTACTGTTTCACGAAACATTATTTAGTTTGGCTAAAACGGTATTTTTTCGTGTTTTTAAATTTAATTTATTGTAAAATTAATGCAATAAATTACAGTTTACATTAATTTCGTTTTACTATATTTTGGTTTAACATAATTTTTTCTCATAATAATAGCGATAAATGAAAATTCTATGGAGGGTAAACAGTAAAATTATTTCTAAAACCTAAAAACACAATACGCCCAAGAAACTGTACAAGTTTCAGTAGCCAATTTATTTTCTCGCCCAAGTTCCCGAGGTACTCCTCGAACGTTCGCAACCGTTTTAATGTCTTCAAGAATTCTGTTGCGCGATGACTCGACATCGCGACTGAAATCTCGCGTTTCTGTTTACTATTAATCAAATTTCAAGCTTTCACTTTAAATCAAAACTAAACCACTTATCTAAGTCATATTTTAAAATGTTTATTTTGGTCAGACGCGAGTAATTAACAATCCAATCACGTAACTCAGCTGAAAGTAAAATAAGGCTTTTCTGTTTGCAATATAAACAGTTTTTGTGATGTGCTACTACTGATAAGTATAAAAACATACCTTGTTAGTCAAAAAACGTATCCACTACTAACTTTTTTTATTTTCAAACGTAGAACGGTAACAATGACCTTTGGAATCCAAAAGAAAAATATCAGTATTCTACGAACGTGATTGTAACAAATGACATCACTGGCCAGTAACAAAAAACTGTTATTATTAGTGACACAATTGACCAAACCATTGACAGTCGTTTAAAAATATCAAAGTATAGTCCAAAAAGTATGTGTAAAAAATTGGCGAGCCTTTAACATTTTCCTTGGAGCTGTCATCAGTGGTGGCTGGTGGGCAAACCGCATAGTCATTGCATCGCAATAACCAATTGTGAGCGTATTACGTGTCCTATCACAAAGCCCCGAGCTCTTTTTACGAGGACTTAAAGATACTGGAAGGTATTTGTATTTCAGATTAAATAGTATATTAAATAGTATAGTATAAGTATTTATTGCTTTGTTTTGTATTATCCATACTAATATCATTAATTCGAAAGCTATTCTGTCTGTTTCTTACACCTTGACGTCTTAGCAACTTTTTTTTTTAGAGTGGGAGAAATCATCCAATGACAACCCCCGCTCTTGGGCGGAGCGGAAGATGGTGTCAGACTCTTAATAACTAAACGACCCACCCTGTTCCTTCCTGCCGTCATACCGGGGCTCGAGTTCCCTTTCGGATAACCCTGGCCCCAGTAGGCCTCGACCCGGCTGGGTCCCTACTGTTGCTGACGACGACGACTTAACAACTGACAGAATTTTAATAAAACTGGCACACAACTGGACCAAATCGTGGACTGGGACATTTGGTACTCTTTATTCCGGGTTGTGTCCTCCCGAAAGTTCGTTGCTAGTTTTGACCTTTGGTTTTGATTGGGTTTTTGGTTTCAACAAAAAGTGGTTGAAAATTCGGCTCGACTGAAACTAACATCTATTAGCTGAAGGTTGTGATATAGACCTTTAAGCTGACTGTCTCATTCATTTATATGTGAAATCATTTATGTGATTTATGTGGAGTCATCTTTTAATTATTTTTTTATTTTTAATGATTAGTCCTTGACTGCGTTCATTAATGCTATTTTCAATAGTTTATAGTTTTTCAAAGCAACATTTCGGATTTCCTGTTACTACATGAATTTTGATTTCAGTTAAGGGATGCTGAACATTTGGTTTCGATTAAAAAAGATGTTTCGGTCGTATGCTGTTCCTGAGAGTATATAATATATTTGTTTAGGATAATTTTCTATTTTAACGCCAACGATGCCACTATCAGAAGCAAAAGTTAACAGTTTTACTGGCTTTATATTTTAAATCGCTTAAATTTTTATTCATTATTACTTAAAAGTTACAGTTAACCTAATAATGAACATGGCAACAGATCTGTAAATTACAAAGTCAAGTCGATTTATAAAAATAACTACATCAGTAACGCTACATCGAAAGTTTAATCAATAACTTGATGCTAATGTCTATGGGAATTCCTAAAAATCGTTGAAGATTCAAATGACAGCACAAAATGTTACCATAATATCCATTTAAACGAGAAACAAATAATATTCCATGAAATTACAATGCGCAAAATCGATAACTTTCATAAGTTTCATCTAAACCGGAACGAATAAACAAATGAAGCAATTTTCAATGGGACCCATCGTTTCATGGTTTAATTCTTATTTAGATTGAAAATATTAGAACGGATTTTGAAACCGAATGAATGAACAAAAGAATGAATAAAGTTTATTATTATGAATGAAAATATATTTTTCTTTTTTTTTTAAACAAACCGAGGCAATCGATTTTGAACTATCTTTTTGTTTACAATGCTATGAACTAGTTTTTTGCAATATCATAGATAACATGTTACGTTTACAAATCGCTGTGTCGTATCTAGCAATTTATATGTCCATGTATAGATTTTTTATTACTTTGACTGTGATGCGCCAAAGTCGTTTTTGCGCAAACATATCGGCGACAATGGGAAACGGGGCTTTTGTATTTTTTAGTTTGATTGATGATTTTAATTTCCTATTTGGTTCGTTGATTTTGCGTTGTGGATACACTCGTTGATTTTGACTTTAAATATACATCCGCGTGTAAACATCTGAATTTGAATCAGGTTAAGAAAAAGTTGTGAAAATTCTCAATTTCAATAATGTTATTGCCAAGTTACATGGAGTTAAGTTTTACCTAATTATGTGACATATTTTACCAAAGCTTCCAACAATTTTTTCTTTTCAGATTTAGCATTCGTCTTTAGTATTTTTCAGGAAGCCGTTTTTTACCCTAAAACTCTAAAGGTACTTAAAATAAGTTTTCCTGTAGGTAAAATTCCTGAACAGTATTGTTAGCAACTGATAATAGCAACCTGCAGATAGAACGTGGCACACCATAGAGGTGCACATGCACATTCTGAAACAAAGACTGAAATGGTCACACCAAGTTTCTTATGTGTATGACTCTCATTACATGCTTAATCGTGAAGAGATCTAATTAAAACAACAGGCATATTTGAAACATATCTCATGATTTGACGACTGATCAAATACATCAGTTTTGAGTTGTGTCTCTTTGTAATTAATCGTGCGTAACATCTAGTTAAAGAATAACTAGATATCTGATTTTGTTAGTTTGAAAATACATCCAATAAATCTTCTGCTCTGGGTGGAGCGAGTGGGAGTATCAGGTTTTAATCACAAAAACCACCAATGTTCCTTCAGTCGCACTTCGCGTTCCAGGGCCGTGATGACTCTTTCGAATCACCCCCTAGACTTCTGAACCAGGCAGCGGAGACCTTTCGCGCGAGGAATGGCAGGCGGTCGCCGACTTCTGCGAAGCAGTGATGCTCGCAGTAATGCTCGCATCAGGCAACGGCGTTCTCGCCGCCGCCGGGATTCCGATCCCGATTTCCAGCCACCGTAGGCGTGGGCTTGCGGACAGTGAGCAATGGATAGCTCGCTGTCCGACCCTCCGGTAACTGTCCGGACCAAGCCCAAGTCGTCGACGGCGCGCACTGTTCCCGCGCGCCTCAAGGAGTTGTCAGCAACAGCCAGGTCGAACTCGAGCCCCGGTATGAAGGCTTGAAGGAACGGGGTGGGTTTTTTAGTTAGTAAGAGTCTGACACTATCTCCCTCTCCGCCCAAGAGCGGGGGTTGTCATTGGATGATTTCATTTTCCCCACCATAAAAAAAAGACTTCTGAACCAAAATATGGCCTAAAAAGGCAACCTGCAATTCCCCAGCATATAAACCACGTATGCGATATGCGGATGTGACAGGAGCGATTTAAATATGGCGCCGCCGTCATCCCGTCGGTGACGCTGCGGTCGTCCATTTATCACTCTCGTAAGCCTCCGTCGATATTATGATCAATGCCATTCGCCCGCCCAAACTCGCCTATCTCGTGTTGGGATGGAAATGGGTTCCTATTACAAAGCAATGGTATATCAAACAACTTTAAAGCTTGTGCCTTTTTGTGATTAAACGTTGGGGAAGCTGAAAACGTAGGTACTGTACATTATCTTGTAATAAAAAAAGATTTGGTGGGTAAGGTGGACCGATGGCCTAGTACAGTTCGCAGGAGTCCGATGGATGCGTGACGCACTGGACCGGTCTTTAGGGTGACATTAAGGTGGAAGTTTCTGTCCAGCAGGCGACATTTTTCGGATGAAATGATGATGAAAGAAAAATTTTAGTAATTACTTCATAAGGTATGTCATATGGTCATAGTGTCTATCTACACTAATATAACAAAAAGGTAAAGTTTGATTTTTTTTTGTTTGTAGAAGGTAATCTCTGGAAGTACTGGTCCGATTGCTAAAATTTTTTCATCAATAGAAAGCTGCTTTATTTCCTTGTGACCATATTTTATGTACGCGGGCGAAGCTGCGGGCAAAAGCTAGTCTTTGATACATTCCAAATGTAGAGCACACTCAAAAAAAAATTAAAAAATAGATATACATAACATTCAAATCAAATAGAGAAAGACGAAAGATTGTTTAATTTATTTGTCTATTCTTATAAGCATAACATAGTTCGACTCTATCTTGATTGTCTTTTGACCCAAATATTGTAATCGGCATATCGATATGTAACAGGGCCGAAGGCGGATCGCCCGCCTTGCACACTTTGTATTCACCCAGTCGCCACCTGGGGGTAGTGGCTTTTAAAAAATTCTTTTACATTTCACTTGCTGCGAGTACTGTTAGACCTTATAGGTAGTTTAAGATACTTCGATGTTTCTGTTCAGTCATCATCATCATCATTTCAGCCGATAAACGTACACTGTTGGACATAGGCCTCCCCCAAGTGTTGCCACAGTGCACGATCCTGTGCATCCCGCATCCATCGGATTTCCGCAACCTTCACCAGGTCATCCGTCCACCTTGTAGGAGGCCTTCCAACGCTGCGTTTTCCGGTACGTGGTAGCCACTCCAGAAGCTTTCGACCCCAACGACCATCCTTTCTACGAGCAATGTGCCCTGCCCATTGCCACTTAAGTTTGACGATTCTTCGTGCTATGTCGGCAACCTCGGTTCTCCTAAGGATATCTTCATTTCTGCCTCGATCACGCAAGGAAACTCCGAGCATAGCCCTTTCCATCGCTCTTTTGGTGACTTTAGGCCTTCTGATGAAGCCCATTGTGAGCGACCACGTTTAGGATCCATATGTCATCACTGGCAACACACACTGGTCATAGACTATCGTCTTGAGACACTGTGGTATGTTGGATGAGAAGATACCTTGTAGCTTCCCAAACTCTGTCCAGCCGAGTCGGATTAGACGGTTAACCGCTTTCTCGAAATTAAATTTACCCATCTGGACTGTCTGCCCGAGGTAGACGTAATCGTCCAAAACTTCGAGTATAGCGTCTCCAGTCTTGATAGGGTAGGGAGTGGGTGCTGCATGGTTGTTTAATTTCAGTTGTTCTGTTTAGTATTTTGAAATAATAAGAAGAAGATTATTATTTTGGTCAAACTAAACTTCACAAAACATTGTTTCTACAACCTACACATCCTCTTTTTTAGGGTTCTGTACCTCAAAAAGAAATATCCTTATAGGATCACTTTGTTATCCATCCGTCTGTCTGTCTGTCTGTCAAGACCCTTAATCTCAAGAACGCGTGAAGGTATCGAGTTAAAATTAAAACAATATACTTAAGTCTGCGGTTTCTTCAAGCTGTGAAAAAATAGTGAAAACTTCTAAGTTAACGAATAAAAAAGATACGGCCGTTTATGTCGCAAAAAAACGTATATTTTGATACTCTCAAAGATCGAAATACATAAGGTACTTCCCGTAAACCCAGAATCCTGTAATTTGGCACAAAGCAAGGTCTTCTAGCACAGGTATAGGGAAAAATCTGAAAACAGTGAATTTGTTTAAACCTACGTCACAAAAAATTCTTTTTTTTGCAATTTGGAAAAATCTTTGAGACTCCATTTGGGAATTGTAGTTTGCACGGAACCCTCAATGCGCGAATCCGACTCGCACTTGCCCAGTTTTTTATAAATTAGTACCTACTTATATTATGTCACGTATAGGCCTTATGAACACACTATAGGTTTCCTGTAGGTAGTGGACTATAATTTTATCCACTCGATTACAACGAAAGTCTTTTGTTTCGTTGGTTTAGTAAAACTGACATTTCCTTCTTCTCTTCGCGGTTCTTTCCAATATCTTTAATTTTTTTTTTTATTGCACTTCGTGGGGTTTAGCCTCCTAGCAATTTATCGTCAAAACCTAACAAAAGCCAATTTTATTAGAAACACAACTAATTCTCCGCCCCACCTTTTATCAAAGCGACATTATAACAAAGACATCCTCGGGTATCGAGTGGCGCCGGCGACCGAGTGCTGCCAACAAAAGAATGAGAACCGGAAAGCTAGACGAGTGGTCCTCGAATAGATCCCTCCGAGATTGTGTGAATGGTATCGAGTAGCCGGTATCGAGGAGTGTCGAGGACGATCTGCGTGATCAATTGATACCAGCACGAATCGCTACTTGCTGATACCGCGCTTTAGAAATGCTCTTGGCTTTTTAATCTTAATGTTATTTGGAAAAAAGTTTTGTTGAAATATCTTTAATTCATTAAACCCCAAGCGAACGCGCGTTCGCTCACCTATTGTCTTTCTATTGTGTCTGTAATTTCCACGATTGAAAGGTGTTAAAATTTGAAACTCCTGATAGTTTTGTTGTAGCAACGATGCTGACACTATTTTCACAAATGATCAAAGTATTAGGCGCTTGTCAGAACTTCTGCCATAGAACGATATTAAAAGCAAGAACTTGCTAACTGGTGGTTTTGAATAAAATTAAAGGAATTATTCAAAAAATATTTTTTGTACGCCAAAACTAAATCGCACTCAATTATTCACCGACCCCTCGGAACACTTGAAAAAATCCAATCAGCATAACTCGTCACTTTAATATCGATCCCCAATTTGCCAGCACTTATTAAATCGCTTTATGCATAGATATAAATTCAAAAGCAAGTTGTCATTTGCTGATCTAATGCAGCATTCTCAACCTTATTGCACACGGAATAGTAATAGATTTTCTTTCATTGGCGTGTGAATATCTTTGTGGAAGTACAAAGCCGAGTGGTTTACTTAGAGTTTAAAATATTCATAGCTTGAACTGGATCGTATTTAAATATTTACATAAGTGTCACGCAGCGTCACTGACGTTTGTCGATAAAATGTATTGAGTGGAATGGCTGAGTCGGGACTTACTTACGCTGGGGTGACTAGACGCTGGGAAAAGTAACTGATTAGGCGGTTTTACGGTTCATTAACTTACAACTTACCGTATGGAGCTGCGGAATTGTTCGAAAGAGTAACCGCGGCCGTGGAACGCAAAAGGCAATTATAGGAGCACAGGTGGGTTTTTGTCAGTAAAAATCTGACACACTCTCTCGCTCCACCCAGAACCATAAGATATTTGATTATTTCACACTTCAAGAAAAACCATGTCGAATAGATAAGTACCTCTCTCTACCAATTCTTATTTTCTAAACAATCCTAACTTACTCCTTTTTGCTTTACTTGCTAAAAGTTATTATAAGTAACCAGCAGCACAATAAGGATTCTAAAACCAATACATCAGGAAAGTAAACAAAACTATCCGGAACATATTTAACTAATGGGTTAGCGAGACTTCATATTTATTGACTCGGGCAAGAGCAGTCCATTTCTTGAAAGTTGAAAGTGTTAATAAATATAATATTAAGATGCTGTAAAAGTATCATATTTTTGTAGTGGTCCACCAACTTGTTACTCGCTGTTACATCTTTGTCACTTTCTATAAATTGTACCACAGTATTATCCATTGTAAGTTGCAATTTTTTGGTTATAAAACTTACTGCACAAGTTCAGATAGAACTCGCATCTCCGAAATAAATATTAGCATTTTTCTGCGTAAGTTCATTGTCACCCCCTAAGCAAAGTGTACCGAGACGTTAACACTCGGTAGGCAGGGGCGATACTTCTACTAAGCATCGTGTATTCCAGCCATAAAAAATAATGGATCTGCGAATCGTCGAGATATGCACGGAAATATGGAGTGAGGTGAGCGCTCGAAAAATCGTAATGGCATCGGGAAAATGGGGATTAGAAAGCGATCGAGTCGAAATCGATGCGAGAGTGTTCAAACATTGGCGTAACACAGGATATATCTTAAGGGCTGCTGTTGGTTTAAAAAACAAGGAGTAATGGAAAAGAATCGCAATATTTTAAGTTACTCCAGTAAACTTTTTGCGCTTTTGTGCAAAATACTCTAGCGAGGATATTCAGGATAACATGCAATACAATGTTATCGTGTTAATTAATGAGAACAATGTTATAATTAACGAGAATTCGCTACCTACATAAAATTACAAAGTATGTAACAATTAATTAAAAAGGTCAACTCTCGATATTCCATGTTATTGAGAAACCAGATGCAAGTCAAGAAGTTGGAATAATAATGATGAATATAAATAATGTAACTAAAATACACGTTATTTATAAAGTCAATTACGTCGCAACAACCATATTAGAAGCTGTAATAATAATTTAAAATGAGCGAAAACCTAGGGACGCTCATGATAGTGTAAATAACATAAAACGTACTAACCTAATTTCAGGTAATCGTGTTTGCGCGCCGTGTACAAACATATGAGACGCAAATGACGGCGTTACCCGCACACCAGGCAACCCGCAACTTAGACGAAATACAATTACCGAGCTTTATGGTAATAGGCTCTCACATACTTTTCTTTGCAACCCACATTTGATGAAAACCGATCTTATTTATCAAATTAAAACTATTTATAATGATTCATGAAAGTATCCAAAATTTATTTATAAAATGCACATTAATCCGCTGAAATTAATTAAAAACATCTTTAAACTAATTGCTATATGTAAGAAAAAACAAAGTTTTCGTAATCTTTCTATTAAAATGACAGGTGCAAATATATTAGATACTCCGCCCAACCACTTTGATCCTTGAAAACCTTTCCTATCAAAATTATAAATAGATGGTAACGTCCATTTCGGCTAACGACTGCCTAACCTATATGACGTAGGTAGGTTAATGTTCAAGAAATTCGTCTCAAGTTATCGACGAACAAACAAAGTTGCGGCCGATGGGGAGCGAACCCAATTATCTCTAATGAAGACAATGATATAAGCGCGGTTATTGATCTAGATTTAAATTTCATGACGGGTCAGTCCCTACGATGTGCGAGCCCTTAATGCTTCTTGCCAAGTTTCGTGTACGGCGACCGGTGTGTTTGATACTTTGTGAGGAGGTGTGAGAACTGACACAGTGTTAAAAGATAGTGAATATGAAATTCCGTCACAAGTTTATTTTAATTTGAAAAGATTATTATTATAACCGTAGTGCATGCGTTTTATTATTGGTGTGTGCAGAAAAACTTATAGGCCGTGACTATATATTGAATCTTAGCAGTTGAGAATTATTTTCAATTTAGTAAAATTGTAATTACTGAGCAGTATCTCGTATAAAGAATTGTCTTTGTTTGCGTCTAGATACAAAATAATATTCACTCAAAATCGGTTCTAGATCTGCTCATTTAAAAACTGATTAAGTTCGGATTTGCGCACTTAGGGTTCTGTACAAACGTACCTATGTAATTGAATTCCCAAATTAAACCTCAAAGATATTTCCGAATCGTATATTTTTTGCCTTGAGACTCCAAATTTTTTCAGATTTTTTTCCTGTACTTGTGCTATGAGACCATGCTTCATGCCAAACGGTATTCTAGGTCAACTTTAAACTTAGAAGTTTGATTTTTTCTCTGCTACCTGAGTATTTGATGACAGATGATCAGACAAATAACGAAGTGATCCTATAAAGGTTTCGTTTTTGCCCACTTAAGTATGGAACCATAATAAATATCTACTGATATTATCAAGGTAAATTACTCTATCTTAAAGAAATGCAAACTTTAGTACCAAGACCATTCTATCGAACTACAACCAAGTTTAATGTCCACTAACTAATTTCTTATCCCCAAAACATAATAATATGAACCAACATACACACGAACAAACATGCGAAATTATGATTAACGAGCACACTCACACACAGACAGGAGGAACCTTTGTACACATGAATGTACTTTATGAAATAGATCACTTCGAGCGCTCGCGTCAGCCATTTCAATCGATACTCCTTGTGTTACTGATATTTTGCCATAAACTTCATCTTGCAAGGCTTTGTCCGACATATAATTCTCTCTGATTTTAAGCGCTGGCGTACGAATATTGTATATTTTAGTAAGTAGATCAGCAATTCACGCGTAAGTGCCTTTTAAAAGGCTGATTTTTTTTTTATGTATCTATTACATGTTTCCGCATACTTTCGTTTTTTTTAAGTGGTAAAATCATCCAATGAAATCCCTCGCTCTTGTGCGGAACGGGAGGACGTGTCAGACTTTTACTGACTAGAAACCCGCTCTGTTCCTTCTTTGGCATTGTTCCAGAGCCCTGGAGATCACTTTCGCATCACCCATCGCTCCAGTATGCTCTTACGGTTGCTGACAACTTCTTGAGGCGCGGCTGGAACATGCCGACAACGACTTGGGCTCGGTCCGGACGGTCGGACGGCGAGCTACCCATTGCTCGCCATTCGCAAGCTTATATCATATTTTAGCATAGCATTCTAATTTTATGACTTTACTGGTCAAAACATAGTCTAATAGGGCGCTGTAAAGCTTTTGCAACGAGAGTAAGTAAGTACCTTCAGATGAATGTACATTGAGTTCCAGAAAGCGTTCCATTTATTAACATCATCCTTTCAAAGTAAATACATCGGTAAGTATCACGTCCTTATTCTCTTTTATAATTTACAGGGAAAATATTAAGCTCGAATTTTTAGAATTGTATACCACGTTCAAAAATGTCAGTTTCTGAATTTGAATTCAACATAGATTAATTGAACAGTCGCCCCCACAGTCGTAGCTGAAAAAAAAACAATTCGTTTTGACATGGGGCTGCAACAAACTGAAGAACATGAATTCTCAAGTAATTAAAAATTAAAATTATTCAAATAAATGCCATTAGTAAGCAGTGTATCGAGTATATTCTTCAGTCGTATTATAGCCTTGCCAAGGCTTTTTTTTTAAGGTGAAAAATAATTCTTTTCACATACCTACATAAATTAGATTTTGTTTTTAAATATATACATATATTTATATATAATAATCGTAATTATGTAGGTTTATGTTGTACACTGGATCCTACCCTCGAATGTGATCTCTCTCTCTCTGTCACTCAAAGGTTTGCTGGGAGAAAACTCATTGTTAAGTTAAACTCGCCTTTGTATTATGGTTAAGTTTTTGTGTGTACAATAAAGACTTAATAATTAAGAGTTTTTATTAGTTGGCATAACATCGAACGACATGTTAATAGATACATTATTTTATAACCCCTATGTTTAAGGCTGCTCGCCCACGTCCGATTAATCGGTGACTGATTTTTTGTAGGAGAAAAATAGAACACACTGATAGCAATAGTGCAACGCACACGTCCTTCAAAAAGTCGGTCAGAAAACAGAACAATGTTACAAATATATAAAATCGGCCCGATTATCTGTCCTACAAAAAGTCTGCCATGGCAAGCAGCGTAACGCGTGCCCTGGCAGCCTTTAATTAAGGCTATTACACTATAAAATTAAAGAATACTGAATTTCTAGCATATATATAAAGGTATATGCTATATAGATTGTCCTTAAATAAAATAAGTAAAGGCCTTCCCTTCCATTCTCCCACTATTCTTTGTCCTTAGCTGTTGTGGCCAAACCTATAAATTGATTTTCCACCAAAAAATTGGTCGGATCCTGTTCGGCGTCAGTTGGTATCGGTATCGACCGCTAAAGGTGTAATAAAATGTTTAATTTCTTAATGCAATTTATTATTCTCTTATATTATGACGTCTAAAAATTCCTCCGCATCGCTGTCGACTTCAAGTGTGCCCAAAAGCCTGACGGTATTGCCACGTTCTATGGCAATGCTCAATCTCTGATCGCAGTAAAAGCCAGACCTTGGGTCTCGTGAAGTGTCAACTAGGCGTTTGGATAATTCGTTAAAAAGCGTATGAAAACACTGAACACTCGGGCCCGCCCCAGAGTTTCAACCCCAAATGCCTCTTAAACATAACTGCAGACGAGGCTGTGCTGTGTGTGTGTATTAAGTATCATTAAAATCAACATCTCAGAAGTAGAAATTCAAATGTAACTGTTTTTCATATCAATGAAAATCTTGCCCATTTAACTCAAGAGTTGATTGGTAGACCTTATGGCAGTAAGACCGCCAATAACCGTTAGTAAAATCTCTGGATTCTAGCGTTCAAGTATTTCTAGATTATATTAAAAACCTGGAATATTTATTTAACGAGTTTAAAATGATGAAATGCGAACGTGCTCAACAAGAGCGTAGATATGTACAGGTACAGGGTGCGCCTCATTTGCAAGCCGTTACTAAATACGAGATAACGTGCGATGTTCATTATCTTAAAGCTTTACACTCACTCAAGAATCTCTTGAAGTTAATACGTTTTTAGCTATATAATTTAACATCAATAAAAATGTTACGTAACAATGTCATTAAATATAAAAAATGTTATTAAATTTAAATGTTTTATTTAAAAATGTTATTCCTTGTGTTGACTTAAAATATATTCGTACTGTACTGAACTTTTCTGTAATTTCTACATACTTAAAACAACAAAGTCCTATACAGCTACGTTCCTTCTGTTCCTATTTCTCGAAATATTGCTGAAATGACGTCATAACATTACCTATGCGTTTGAATCCACCATCATTATTTCAACCTTTTAGTTATTTTTTAAAGGTGGGAAGTAATTACACAAACATTATTAAGGCCAAAATTGGTTTGTGTGTGTGTGTACGTTTATTTCTTCTTCACACTCAAACGGCTGAACGGATTTTGATGAAACTTCATATACGGGTAGGCCAAGTCCTAGTATAGCACATATACCACATTTTACCCCGGAAACATATTTCTGCCCTTGGGATATTTTTTATAACCACGCCGGCGAACTGGCAGCAACTAGTTTGGTAAATAATAGGTGTATCTTATAAGTAATGTAATAGTAGTGGAAGTGAAAATCACCCGTGTTCCTTTAGTTGCCCTTTGCATTCCAGAGCCGTTGTGATTCTTTCGAATTATCACGCAATTCTTTGATTAAATCTGAATCTGCCTAAGACCTCAAATCTTAGATTGCCCTTAAAGTCGGTGTGCTCCCACCCTCTTTCCTAAAGTGCGTCGATTAGGCGTATAGTATCCCTTAGAATCAAGAATTAGCCGTTATGAAAACCGCTAAGACAACATAAGCGATCTAAGTACCTGTATCTAAGTATTTGAGTATTGATCGGTTGTTTCCAATTTTTAATTTAATATTTTATCAACAACTTACCATTGATCGCGTCAATTAAATAAAGGAACGTCAAAAAAATACGAACTGTGTCTTTCTTTTTATTTATTTTTCCAATTACGCACGGAAAACGTTCCGCACTGGGCGGAGCGCAAGGGCGTGTCAGAATTTTACTGACTAAAACCACATGTGTCCTTCAGTTGCTCTGTTCTTTCTAGGACTATGGGTTTCCTTTTCAGAAATTCCCCTGCGATAAAGGTCTTCAAACTGCGGTTAGCATCGCTGGGCTGTGCCATCGTTTGAAAAAGTCATCACGCCCTGAAAAACAAAGGACCGGACGGTTGCAGATACACGAAAGGTTTTAGTCAGTACAAGTCTGACACTCCTTCTCGCTCTACCTGGAGTGGAAGACGATATTTGAAAATTTCCTTCTCTTGAAAAAAGAAGAGACTATTCAATAGCCAAAATTTTTCTTTATTCACACAAAAGTACAGAGGCGGACTTAATACCTCTCGTTTTTTTTTTGTTTGTGTGTTCCACTGCTTTATTTCGTGAAAAATACCTATTTCAGCTAGTATATAACTACTATATAAGTAGTAAAAAACTAAATAATTTTTATTGATTAAGTAATTTATTAAAGAAATAATAATTAAAATGAAAGCAATAGAAACTTTCATTATCAAGGTCTTGGTACTGCATACAATTATATCTGTCTCACGCTACAAAACTTCAATTTAAATAGGTATTGTTTCTTTGTTTTTTAAAATGAGTGTGAATTTTAATTTTCCTTTAATGTTAATTTACTTTTCCAATGCGCTCTAAGTCAATCACAATACATTTTTATTGTTAATAAGCATATCAAACAAATGCTTATTATGTAAATATTTGTAGATTTTTCTCACTGTAAGTAAAATTCCGCAATTTAATTAGTTAGTCCAAATTAGAATGTTGCATTGATAAATTTCTCTATAAAGATAGAGTTACGAGAATAAGATAATATATCACTGCATAGCACAGTCGGCCTTATGTTCCCACTGTTGGGACTCAGGTCTCCTCTCTAGGAGAGGGAATAGGCCTCAATCCACCACGCGGGCCCAGTACGGGTTGGTGAATGTCACATGTCTTAGATTTTTTTATTCTAGAACATGCCAGTTTCCTCACGATGTTTTCCTTCACCGTTTTGAGACCAAGATATAAAAGGTGTAAGGGACAGTGCTCCACAAACTTTAAGGCCTTGCTCAGTAGACGAAACTAAACAACCTTTCACAAATTTTTTTTTTCAAGAAATGAAATAAAAAATCAGCCTCACCATACAAAATGATAAACTTGATTGGACAATTTGTATGGCGAGGCCGATATTTTTTTTTTTCGTTTCATGAAAAAAATATTTGTTCGGTTTCGTCTACTGAGCAAGCCCTTAAAGTTTGTGGAGGGCTGTCCTTTACACCTTGTATATACTTACATATATACATTGTCACATTTCCTATCTATTTTCCTTGATTTATCTTACTTCTTCCTTCCAAGAAATGTGTTAATTACAATTGATCCTAAATGACCTAGTTGATAATATAATTATTTGCTGTACACTTATTTCTTGAATAGCGGAAGTTAAGATAACAGAAAATGTAACAATGTATATATTTTATAGTTCGTGGCTGCGCAGTTAGATTGATGCTGCTTACAATTATGTGTCTATTAACTGGTCCACATTTGTTGTAGTACACATATTTTATACTTTTTTTTATAAAATTTTCTTACATACTGCTTTTGCAATATTTTTAAAGTGGTACCCCGACCACCACAAATTCGTTAGTAATTTATTTCGTTAACGTCTTATTTATTGTTAGTTGTGATTATTTATTTTTCTTTGTTTTTTTTATATACCTCTTTTTTGAAATGTGAATGTTCTTCTTCTTATTTCTTTTCGTGTCGATGCTCTCAAACTATACTTCTTTTGACCAATTATTTGGAAACCTGTACAGCTCTATTGGTGGCCTCGTATAGATCCTGAAAACTGCAGGTCGTTACGTAGGATGGGCAGCATAGCAGGTGGGGCATGTCTTGTGGAGAGGCTCTTCACTAGCACTGTGTCAGTGATGGGTCGAGGAAACCCCATTTGGCCAGATTGTTTTTACAGCGGCCTCCCGGGTCTCTGTCTCAATAAGTGCCCATATACTTAGGCCTATATGTGAAATATAAATATTTGATTTTTTTTTAATATAAAAATTGCTATTTACAACTGAAATTCTTTCTAGAAATCTGCAAAGGACAAAACGTAATCATTATTCCTCGAAATCGAATGACCCATCGTAATAAAACATCATAAAACAACAAAGAATACGAGATGATGCAATTTAATAAAACGGAATAAAAAAAAAAATTGTTATCTAACCTAGTTTATCAATAAATATGAAAAAAATAAACCATACAATTATAATTTTAGCCGCAGGACGTCCACTGCTGGACATGGGCCTCTCCCAAGTGTCGACACAACGAACGGTCCAGTGCGTCTCACACACCGCATTCCCGCGACTCTCACGACGACGACGACGTCATCGGTCCACCTTCTGGGAGGCTTTCCAGCGCTGCGTTTTCCCGTACGAGGTCGCTACTCTAAAACCTTTCGGCCCCAGCAACCATCCATTCAACAAACAGCGTGCCCTTGTTTTATGGTGGGAAAAAATCAGTCAGACTCTTACTGACTAAAAGACCCACCCGTTCCTTCTAGCCTGCTGTGCTCACTGCCAGTTTTGGCGATTCTTCGTGCTATGTCGGCGACCTTGGTTCTCCTGCGGATATCTTCATTCCTGATGCGATCTCGCTAAGCCATTCCATTACTCTTTGGGTGACGTAAGCCTTCTGATGAGGCCAATTGTAAGCGACTATGTTTCAGTTCTATATGTCATCACTGGCAACACGCACTGTTCATAGATTTTCGGTACCATTCGGTACATAACCGTATAAATGTTGTCATTTTTCACGTACAGTATATAAAATTGGGAATTTTTTTTTTAACACACAAGTACCTGTATAATTTTATATCCAAATTAAGTCGTTTTCTATAGCGGCCATGGGCGTGATGGAGTTTGACGTCAGAGGTTACCTTGGACTTCCCTATCAAATTATGAGCTTTGAAGCTTTATGGCTTCGTCGTTAATGAGGATATTTCTTAAATTCTATAGATTTTTAATTAGCTCATTAAATAATGAATGCGTGCTTTTTTTATTATTATCTATAATATGCATGTATTTAGAAATATATAGGTATGTTTATCAGTGGTCTAGTACCCATAACACAAGCTCTGCTTAGCTTGGGACTAGATGGCGTTGTGTGATAGTAGTGGAATATTTTTATTATTTACTATTAGTCACAAAAGAAGACATGAGGCTGAGTAGAAACTAAGCATCTTGACTTCTTTAAAAAATGGCTAGTGAAGTGAGCTAGACAACTTATGTTTTTTTGGCTTTGCAAGGTTTTTAGAACATGTAATTCTAACGACGATTTTGATTCCAAAAAAAATCCAAAAACTTCCATTTAGAAAAATTGATTAATCATATGATATTTCAATACCCGCTGATCAACATTGTTTACTTTTTTAGAATCGTTATCACTAACAGAATGTCAGTTGTTGCCAATTTAGATGCAGTTTTTTATAGAAATTTATAGTTATATAGTTTTCCCAAAAAAATTACATTATTATATCTATACTTACCTATACTTTATAATAGAGAGAATTTTATGTTTTATGTAAATAGTTTCGACTGTGGATTGATTTGTCAGACAGACAGATTCTCCTTTAATATATATATATATATATATATAGACGAGCTTCTGCCAGCTGATTCACCCGCGTGAAGTTAAGTTTCTCCATAACCTTCCACATAGAGAAGGTTAAGCCGTTGTGTTCTGTGTCAAATAAATATTTTCTATTCATAATCTTTAAAATATTTCATTCGAACCCATATTCCTAAACAAGATAATACCGAGTAACATGAGAGCACATAGATACCTAAGTAAAGTATCGTGGATGAAGTATTGTAGCAGCAACTACTTGTGATGCATTATTGCCATCGATAAACTTAACACGTTAATGCTTCGTATAGAATTACAAGCCGAGCGGAATACACACCTGTGCGATAAAGGCTGGTTTTCTACTCTATGCTAATCTTGCTTTTAGCGTCCACTTTTGTTCGAAGAAGGTTGTCACTGATGTACGGTAATTAATTAGCTGTATGAACATTTGCTTAGTTCAATATGGCATGAAATGTTCTTCGAGGCTCTTCGTTTTAACTGAAATTTGTGACGAGTGCTTTCTACGGCTGGATGAGTGACGATGTTAACAAAGCTACCTCCTCCTGAATAAAGTTACATAACTTAGTGAGGTAAAGTTCAACATACACATCAAACGTATCCTTACCAAACAACATATTAAATAAGATTAAAGACTACGTTGAAGACAAGCTTGTTTAGCAATTCCCTGGTAGGTCATTAACATCATTCACATCCATCTACTGCTAAATGTTTGCTTTTTTATTTTTATTATTTTTGCAATGATTTAACATGATTCTCACCGCACTGACAACATAATTAATTTTGGTGGACTATATATTCCTTCACTTTTATTAATATTATATAGTTATAATCGTGTATTTTTTAAGATGTTTATTTTTATTATAGCTTTTTTAGAGAAAACTAGACTCTGTAAAATTATTGATTCCTTTTTATTCCAAGCCACGTTTTTGTTATGTGCTTATTTGGTGCTATATTGACTGGTCTAGAAAGTCCTCTCATATCTATTAATATATAGGTATTATGGAAACATTGTAAAAACTAATGTTTTTTAACAGAGTATCCGTGAAGATTCTTGCCGACACAATATTTGAATTTTTTCAATTAATCACCAAATCTACACTATTCCTGAACTTTTATAGTAGAAGTATTTATCGATTTTTTGTTTGTACTTTCCGTACAGGAACGGGAAATCGATATGAAAATGTTTTCCTGAAATATTTTTCCATTTAGAGAAAAATACTAAAAATACACTTTCTATTTTCAGGTGGACAAGTCATTGTCACATACCATCAATTTTTTTAATTACTTTTAAACTCTTGCTTCTACAAATGTGATTCAATATATTTCAATACTTCGCCACTTAAGTACCTCTTCTAAAATACAATCAAACAAGAAAGTCCTATAAGCGAACCTATATATAAGGAAAACATAAAAAGGCGTTATTTGTGAGGCATGAGGAATATCATAGCCGTGGGGTCTGTGGGGTCTGGGGAAGCGAGAAACGTATCGTATCCGCCGTGACCCCCGACCGCCGGCCGCTTCCTCAAGTGATCCCATCTCGCGAGATCCCCGTATTTCTTTATAAATACTAGCGTTTATTTGGTGTAATGTTGCGGTTAGCGTTATCTTTACGGCGGATCTTGATCGTGTGAAATAGGGACACCTACATCATTTTAGGGTTAGTTAAACTCCTATACCATAGGGACATGTAGTTTAGGAGTCATTGTTTAAAAATCTTAATTTTCTTACCCGACTGCACTAGAAGGAGGATTATGTTTTTCGAGTAAGTATGTATATTTATGTATATTTGTTTGGCACACCTTAGAGCCTAAACGGCTGCTTACAGTTTAGCTTGAGAGATGGTTCGTTAAATTGGTCTTAGTTGTGAGAATGACACTAGCTACTACATACAATTATATATAAAAAAATGGCTTATTCTTGGCGCAACATTATAAGATTTCTAAGTTTTTTAAATCCCACTAGGCGCTTGTCTCTTATTGGACTTTTATGATGATATCCTGCATATCACGTATAATATCTTGTCTTTACTAATATGAACCCAAATTAAAAACTAGACACATCATTGTCAGCCTTTCCTAAAGACTGGGTCTGGAGAAAAATTCTAGAATCTTCTCTCTTAATACTTCATTATAAAACCATCAAGAGCATACAAATGATACAATGTAAAGAAATAACAGGATTCCTAGTAAAGCCTTTTACAGCGTACAATAAGTAAAGTAACGGCTACTTACAATTTCTAGAAACACTCTACTTTTATGTCAAAGAGAAATATTATTATAAATGAAAGAAGACCGTCAATGTAATGATATTTTAGATTATTCCAAGAACCTTGCATGTTTCGAGTTGGTCACTCCCTAAAAATCTTAATCTAGTAGACTAAGATTTTTAGACGATGCCTAAATGAAACCCTTTCTTTAAAAAAAAAAATCAAAATTACTTCTAGTAGAAAAAAAAAATTAACTTCCGTCAGCGACTTCACCGCACGAATTTTTAAAATTATACCCATGGAACATATTACTGGGATAAAAATACCTATCGTATTTATTATTCCTTGTGCCAAATCAACAAAATCCGTTCAGCCGTTTGAATGTAAAGTATTAACAAACACGTATATAAATACAATATATATAATGAACGTCATCATCATCTTCCCACCCTGGTCCGGTGTTATTTGAAATAGGTGCAACACGTATTTTTCTTCCATTCACTCCTCACACACTCCATCCATCTTTTCTTTGTCCACCCTCTCCTTCTCCATCCATCGTAACATGAGTTTCAACCCACCTCTTCACATGACCATACCAACACAACACAACCGATGCGCTTTCACCGTTTCAGTCACTGCTGCCACTTTCAAACTCCCTCTAATATACTCATTTCTCACTTTACCAATTCTCGTCACTACAATATTAGTGTGACATATACATAAAAACACATTCTATAACTCGAATAAGAAGTTACCTCTACAACTTTGAGGACTATTTAACAACCAACTGCAGGGTAAAGGTTCTAAAATTAAAATACAACATTATTTTTAATATAATTATGACAAACTTAAATATAGTTTGTTCAGAATCGGTAACTTAATTGATTCCAATAGTTTTTAAATCATGTTAGATATTTTCCCAAAACAATCTAAAAAGGTTGGTCACCATCGTTGGATAGCCCGGTGACTATGTATTTTTGTTGTCACAAGCTGATAACTCTGTGATTTTTCATGATACAGTTAAGTTGTATATATAGATTCTTTGGATAAAAATAAAGGTCATAAGTTGGACACCATCGTTGGATAGCCCGGTGACTATGTATTTTTGTTGACACAAGCTGATAACTCTGTGATTTTTCATGATACAGTTAAGTTGTATATACAAGGTGTAAGGGACAGCCCTCCACAAACTTTAAGGGCTTGCTCAGTAGACGAAACTGAACAACCTTCCACAAAAATTTTTTTCAGGAAACGAAAAAAATAATCGGCCTCGCCATACAAATTGTCCAATCAAGTTTATCATTTTGTATGGAGAGGCCGAATTTTTTTTTCGTTTCCTGAAAAAAAAATTAGTGGAAGGTAGTTCAGTTTCGTCTACTGAGCAAGCCCTTAAAGTTTGTGGAGGGCTGTCCCTTACACCTTGTATAGATTCTTTGGATAAAAATAAAGGTCATAAGTTGGACACCATCGTTGGATAGCCCGGTGACTATGTATTTTTGTTGACACAAGCTGATAACTCTGTGATTTTTTATGATACAGTTAAGTTGTATATATATATATATATATATATTCTTTGGATAAAAATACTACACACATGTTTCGGGTTTCGTATATTACGAGTATATAGTATTTATGAAAATGTAACACTTTAATAACTAAATTAATAAAACAGAGTAGTATATTACGCACATAAGTAGATAGCTTACGTTCGAACTAATTTCCAGCAAAATGATTGGCTGTATCCTGGGGCTGAAACATTTATCGTGAAGAAAATAAATAGATCCCTCGACAATGCATATGGATTGTACACTTACACGATATACGACGCACACGTGAATTCTGTTCAAAGATGTATCTCAAGATATCGTATACCTGCAGAGTTAAGTAAACTAAAGTTGTAAAAAATAAAAGGCTAGTTTTGACATTTGATGTTTTTATTATTTACCTGTTGTAATGGTCTATATTACATTATACACCGCTTTTTGATCGTTTTAATCCCGTGGAGGGTCGATCCGGGACATGAAACACTATCGATTTGTAACGATAAAATTAAAAAATAAAGTACCTTTTTTTAAAACTCGTATTAATTTACGCATATAAAAAATTAATTTCTTTAAGAAAACGTCAGCTGAGCGAGTCCAATGACCTGTAGGTAGTTAGTACGCAACGCCGAATACTTTAGCGATGTATAACCATTATCTATAAAAAATAATAACATTAAAACACTTATATAATTATTATTTTATTGTTTCTTTTAGTTTCGTTCCAAGTTACATTCTAGGGTCTTTCTCAAATGTCAAGAATCAGAATCAGAATCAGAGTTTTATTTGTAGAACATAGGTACAAGGAACATAGGAAGATCTTACATAAATTAAATGAGCGCTATGTTTTGCCGTGAAGGCGTACAAATGTTGAGATCATAAGATCGTTAAAAACTAAAAATAAACTAACTAAATAAAAAACAAAATTAAACTCTCACAAGAAAAAAGAAATAAAAATAACTATTTTACATGTATTTATAATTAAAGAAAACTTACTTAAAATTTAGGAATCAGTCTTTAAATATTTAAAATATAATATTATTATATAAAACAATTATTACATGCAGCATGCATGTAAAATATTAAAATACATCTTTTAAAAAATCTTCTACAGAATAGTAACATTTTTTAAGTAATAGAGAGTGGAGACTTTTCTTAAATTGTAATAGGGGCAAATTTTTTATACTATCAGGTATTTTATTATAAATTTTCGGGGCCATCCCAAAAAAACTCTTTTTCATTAAAGCGGTTCTGCATTTTCTGTCGCACAGTTTATTCATATACTGAGAACGCATTGGGGTCTTTTTAACATCAGATAGTTTTTGAAATAGGTTTAAATTGATCTTAACAAACAAAGCAGTTTCGTAAATGTACATAGCTGGCATAGTCAGTAGTTTTAATGATTTAAAATGAGGTTCACATGTTTCGGTAGTTTTTAGGCCACACATGGACCGAATACATCGTTTTTGTGCTCTAAAAACAGTCTCTCTTTCAGTAGATTGCCCCCAAAAAATGATTCCAAATCTCAAAACCGATGCAACCAATCCGTGATACGCAATTAAAAGTGTTTGTGTATTCACTTTTTTCGACAGCTGAAACAGTGCATAAGCAGATTTATTTAATTTAAGACAGATTTCTTCAATATGAGGTTTCCATGTCAGTTTACTATCAATGGTTATACCTAAAAATTTGGCCTTATCTGTATCATCTATTTGACACTTATTATATGTAACATGAACTGGAGGTTTTTCACATCTTTGACGAAAGTGCATTACTCTTGTTTTTTTTAAATTAATTACTAGATTATTGTTATTAAGCCAGTTAATTATTCTATTGAGGCAATCATTTATATCACTTTCGTAATAGACAGCATTATTACATTTTACAATTGCTGTACTGTCATCGGCAAAAAGAACCATATTTTGAGATATGAATATTGGGAGATCATTAATATATATTAAAAAAAGTAGAGGCCCTAGCACGCTACCTTGGGGCACCCCGTATTTTATAATTCTTGGTTCAGATGTGTAAATGGTTACTAAATTCCTTTTTTTACATAATTGTGAGATTTCAGTGCACTGGGATCTGTTCTCAAGATATGACTCCAAAAGTTTTAAAATATTTCCTCGAATTCCATATCCATGTAGTTTATTTAGCAAAATCTTATGATCCACGTAGTCAAAAGCTTTTGTCATATCGGTATATATAGCACATACCGGAGCTCTTTCATCGACTGATGTCATAATATAAGAAAGGAGGTCGAACAATGCCATATTTATATTCGTATTTTTTCGAAATCCTTTTTGTTCTTTGCAAAAAATATTATTTTTTTCAAAATAATTAAGTCAAAACGGGCCTTTTATTTTTTAACGAGTTGTGAACTATTTTCTACACCAAATATGTTTTTTTTTTTCAGACTAATTCTTTCTAGAAATGGTTATCGATTTAACAAAAGATAGTACCCACATGTTTGTAGTTACGACCAAATCGTTGCTTTCCAACAGCCCCCCCTAGCCAAATTACAACCGTTCCGTATCGAATTCCATCCTCCAATCGGTAAAGCCTCGGTGTCAGCAATTGTAGAAAACGATAAGTTGGTAGCCACGTTGATGCTCCTGAGTCGGCCGCTCGTTCTACAATGTAGCGTTTGTATAACAAAGCACGTAACTTTGAACATTGTAGAAACGATAACAATTCATTCTATCGTTTTGAACGATGTGAACTTGACTAAGAATTTTCTATTCGTTTATTCTGATCACCTGACTTAACTTTGAGTCCCATACATTTGATTAGTTTTCGACTAGCGTTAACGATTGTTGATTATCGACTTGGCAAGGGGTGCAGGTGAGATAGCGGTCAACAATGCAAAAAAAGTTGCTCGTGCGTTTTTTATTTTAGATACTAATCCCTCCATCTATTAATTTCTAATCATGAAAAGACAAATAGATTAAAAAAAGTTTAAATACATATTCCGGAAGGGCAAAGCGTGAAACTGTTCAATAACAACGAACGACATTCGGAGTAGTTCACAGTTGCGGACAGGACACTGGCACATTGCCTGCAAATGCTATAAACCTCGCTTGACTTTTACTACTTTCGCGACACGGTCAGAACTTGGTAGTTTGATCATCTATAGCCTGGACTGTTGGTAAAATAATTAGTAATGATGTTGTGTTCAATTGTGGTACCTCCTGCACTGCACTGCGATTGATGTGTGACTGATTTATCTAACTAATTCTACTGCTGAGCAAGGGGCGAGGGACCCCCACATCTTTCCAACTCTCTTCGTGCTTAATCTTCACCGGCCAACCTGTCTGAAACCAGTCCAGATCAACACACCAACATTTTTTATGTCTGTCTCTGTGACGATGCTCAAAATTGTTTGTGTAAGCAACTATCGTTATTATGAATTTTTTTCACTGATATAACTTCTGAGAACTACTGAATAGTTATGTTACAGACTAATTTACATACCTACCAGGAAAAATGTTAGTTCCTGTGGTAAAGGTTATGTAAGCAAAGCGAGGCAAAAAAGATAACTTAAAAAACATCACACCAATCTCTCAATAACAACCTCACGTGTACCATCAACAGAAGGAAACAAAACAGGCTCAATCTATTGCAATAGAGCGCCGTCCCGCGGGACCCGATGGGGGCGCACCGGACGTCCGCGGGCAGGGACGGGGGCGGGGGGGGGGAGGGACGGCTCATCAATCTGCGGACCTCCTCATGTCGATATATTACGAGTGGCCTACATACCGGTCCGGATTCATACGCAGATGTGACCTAAAAGCTTCCACGAAATGAGGCCCACGCTACGGGCTAGTTGGAAAACTAATCAAATATATAGATACGTCATGCTTAATGATAACGTAATATTAATTTGGGATCACTTTGGCACTGCTGTCACAGTGTCGAGAAGCCAGTTCACCGCTTTGTTGATGAAGAAACTCATTATGTCAGCTTATAAGATCATTACGGATACATTGACTATGTATTTCTAACTTAGGTATGGACTGATGATGGCTTTGATATAATTATAATAATAATCTCTTTTAATTACTCAACACAGACAATCCTAAAAGCCATAATAGAAGCTTAATCATATTTCAAAACTTCTCAGAATGAACTTGTAATAATGTCAACTTTTGATAAATAAATTAATTAAATCGTTTTATTTATACAGTTTCTTAATCGAAATCATAATTGGCAAAGTCAATGAATAGGGCCTAGAATATCAAAGAAAACAAATTCTTTGCCACAAAATAATTAATTAAAGATGAATAAGCTATCTTCCAACGACACCTAGCGGCCACCATTCTCTTTTGTATAGCCATCTTTTCATCGTCAGAACTCATTTCAATTAATTTCGTAAAAGTAAGTAAATGATGTGCCCTTTAAAAGCGAGATATCATTAACACTGGTGTGGGGGTGGGGTCTGAGAGGCCGCCCGCGCCCGCCACGCGAATATTGTACCAAAATAAAAGCAGATACTTTTTTACAGAAAAACGAACTATACTTTGTGTTATTTATTGTGTTGAAATGATTGATCTGAATAAAAGTTGAGACTTAAAATTCTATGAAAATGCGACATCGAAATTATTATTAATTAACTACTAGCTAGCTAGTTGTTGCAAGTAATTATCCTCTTATAGAAAAGTTTTATCTTTAAATAAATCCAGATTCAGTACAACGAGAACAGCATCTTAAAGAAATATGAAATTAAAGAAAAAATAAAACTCCCCTATTCCCGGTCGCCACCCAGCAACTCCCACGGGGGAATCATTAGGAAAAAATCGTGTTGATGGATTTAATTACAAAAAATAATTATTCTAAAGAAAGTTGCCTGAATAAACTCGGACGGAGCGGGTTCTTCGATTCCCCCCTTAATCGGATTAATTTACTTTTAAAAAGCAGGGGGGTGGACGTTGTAATTAATGGAATGATAACATTACCCACCTCGTGGTCGGACGCCTCCGGAATTAATAGAGACATAAACAAAGGTACGCCGCAATTATGTACAGGTTTTATTGTGGCGGATGCGAAACTGAATAATTTTGATTTCATACATATACCGTATTTCACTATGAATTACTTTGAAGTACATTGCAGTCTAGAGTAGAATCATTTGGACTAACAGAGTAGTGTGTGAAAACTCTCGTAAAAGATTTTACGAGCAGTTTTAAAAAACAATCAATAATTGGCTATTCCACAGCGCGCCCATTTGTTCTGAGCGTTCGCCGACGACGCCACTCGAATTCTTACGATCTCCAGTAACGGTCCCGATGAGAAGCGCTTTTTCCACTCGGTTACCGTCCGGTGATCTGTTCTGAACGCATCTCCACTGACGCAAATCATATTGCGAGGAAGGGTTCGGGATTAGGAACGTAACGTGGAATCGACTAGTCATTGCCGCTGATTTTTCTCGGTCTCTCCGACCCTTTGACGTAAATGTATCGCAATGTCACGAGCGTTTGCGAGTTATCTGACTGGTTTATTTAAATAAATGAATTGAAAGATTGTCCTCTTCTGACTAATGTGTACACGATGATGAACTTTATTTTATTTTACTATTATTTATCTACTAAACCATCTTACAGAAATACATATTTAAGTATATAATTGCATTAAACTGTTCTTCAAAAATTATATAGATACCATACACCTTTTATATTATTGCACAACATTTTAGAAAATACTCAAATAAATAATGTTGGAAATACCGGAAGTAAAAAAAAAATATTTCCATTTCAAACAATTGGTTTTTTAACATATATTAATTGAGTGGTAACGTAATAAGTGACTTGATAAATGACTTGTTGAATTACAATTTCCAGTTTAATTAAAATAATTATTTTCCTTCAGAAAACAGCAGCGAAAATGGAACTTGTATCTCAAATGCGAGCTCAGATTGTTCTGCAAAGCAATCCAACCCTAAATTGCTCAAGTTATTCCGTGTCGGGCGTTGAGAGAGAATGGGCGTTATTTTTCTCGCATGTGCTGTCTCATGTCGTGATCATTCTTTACGTTTCGTCTATCTATGTCCAATGCGGTGGGGGTGCTCCAGATTCTCGCTCCTCGCTCCTTGAACAACACATGTTACTCGGATTTTTCTTAGAACACTTTATATCTTTGCTTTGAGAGGCAAAGAAATGAAGTGGAAATTTTGTTCGTTACTAGAACGTTTTTTGTCACTTGAGAGCCATGTGAGCTTGTATTTTATTTTATTGGAAAACAAATACCAAGAAGTAAACAACTGAAATCTATAAGAAAATTAATAAATTTAGGTTTTTAGATCTTAAATCTCTGCCTTATACAAAATATTAATATAAATATTAAAAATATAAAAAAAAAATATAAAATAAAGATTTAAAAAAATATTATAAAATAAAGTTCCTTACCGTATATTCTGTATATCGCCTATTCACGATGAACTCAAAAACTACAACATGGATTTTCATGAGGTTTCCATCAATAGGTTGCCACAGAGTGATTCTTGTGGAATGTTTAGGTGTACAATACATGCATATTATGCAGAGAAAAGTGTGAATTTCAAAATTTTCTAATATCCTTGCAAAGCTGGGATGGGTCAATATCTAATAAAATATCAGAGCTTAGGTGTGGCAAATTCGAAGACCTGTCGGATCTTTGACAATATTTGAAGGACACTTAATAGAAGAATATATTCAGTATAAGGGCAAGAATCAATCCTTAGAAATATTAATACAGTAGTAGTTACAGGTACATGTAATTATAGTTCCTGTTTTAATTAAACATCTCTCGTACTCCGCCAGAGACACTGCGTGATGGTATTTCACATAGAGATGTTATCGACATACCGTCACGTTTTGGCATCCATTATTCCATAAGGAACTTGTTGTACGAAAGATTTCCAAGTAATCAGTTTCCTTCGACTCTTATTAACACCCTCAAGAATTTGTCTCAAGAACTTATAAAACAAAACTCGTATTTTACTTCAATTACTAGAAGTTTTCTTACGGCATTCAAAGAGTTAATCTAGGTTTTATTACATTTGGTCTTGGCTTAAAAAATAGCTAGCTTATAAATACTATCAGCCTTATTTACAAACTTCTGCCCATAATAATTATGCTTAGTTCAAATGCTGATTAGTATATTCAAAATAATATATAATGTCTACCTGGCATTAAGCCTAAGCGCATTTAAGGGTTAAGTTATTTTTTTTTTATTTGGCTCTAAAACGCAGTGAGCAAAGCGAATTATAAAAAAAAATATTTACAAAATAACATAAAAAATATATTATGATCACGAAACAATTTTTTTATCCTATCGTCTTTGAATTCATCATCATCATCAGCCTTTTTAATGTTCCCACTGCTGGGACTCGGACCTCCCCTCTAGGAGAGGGAATGGGCCGTAATCCACCACGCGGGCCCAGTGCGGGTTGGTGAATGTTACATTGTAGGACATGCCGGTTTCCTCACAATGTTTTCCTTCACCGTTTTGAGAGCAGTGGTGATGAAATAAATTACTCAAAGTAACGGTTGGGTTTGAACCCGCGACCTACAACTCGTAAGTCGAGGCCATTAGCACTTGGCCACCACTGCTCTCAATTTGAATTAATATTTGGTAATACAAGTATTTTGTATCAGGTATTTAATGACGTAATGAATATTAAAGAAGTAATTTGAAGATTGACACTGACCATATACCGTTGTTGACCTTGCAATATAATATCGCCTACTTTACTAGGTGCACAAAGGTGAGTGTTTTACGAGTATGTGTAATTTATTATCAGTGATATCGTCGGATGGCTGTTACTAAGTGAAGCTGGTATATTCCTACAAGATCGTCATATCATACAAGAATTCATGATATTTTTGTGGGTTTTATATAGCAATTCCTGTTTATATTTTATTTTTGTTAATCTTTTCATTATTCAAATCGCTTATATAAATATACGTAAATAATATGAGTAAATATATCATTGTAAAAAATCAGTATGAGTGTGAGTAATGAATTTTTTTTTCTGGTTTACAAGATTATGACTCAGCTTGAATATTGAAATACTATATATCAATAAGGACGACGATACAACAAAAATATTTATTTATATTTTTTTATTATTCATGTACACCCATAGTGTACACCCACAAAATAGAAAAAGATATAAAAGCTTTATAAATATTAATACAAAAGTACTGCTCATTTCAAATGCAGCTTCTTCCGGCAGACATATTACAAAGACAAAGATTAATTTTTTGATTGTGTAAAAAATATTATTAAGTTTCTTTGTAAGTAATCATTTTACAATTTATAGCCTATTAGATACGTCATTACTACATGTGACTTGAATCCCTTGATACGAAAATGACTGGTAATAAAACGCTATTCTTGTTATATCGTAATAATTAAATTTATTAAATTCTTTTTTTTTTAATTATAGGAAATTTAACAACCACGGAAAAAGTCATCATAGGTCACGTGTAATAGCGAGATCACACACAATATTAGAATAATAATAACATCACTTATGTTAAAACGAACACTGTTATTACTGAGATAATAAATCATGCAATCGGAAAAAAAACAACTGTATAATATAAATTTAAATAACTAACAAGACAATTACAATACATAATAGCTATATATTATATGGCATTTATCTTTGAAGGCTACGATGATAGTTCCAAGCCATTTATTAACATTTGTGACACACACCTGGCTTGCCAACTTAGATTACGTAACACACCGCAAGAAATAAAAAAAACAACATACAAACCAAACATAACCAAGATACCAACCAAGATATCAACCAACATACTAACCAAGATACCAACCAAGATAATAACCAAGATACCAACCAAGATAACAACCACGATACCAAACTAGATACCAACCAAGATAACAACCACGATATCAAACTAGATACCAACCAAGATACCAACAACGATACTAACCACGATACCAACCAATATACCAACCTAAATAGTTTTTAATAAAAACCAAGATACTAAACGACATTGTTGAAAGATCAATAGCAATCGCAGTAAATCATGATCCGCTTCGCTCAAGCAATATATTAGTAGCGCTAGTAATTACGAGTGCATATCACATGCACGACTGTTGATTGCTATGAAATAGTTGTAACTGACCTACGAACCGTGGTGCACACAAGCTTTTGTATTCACTCCGCGATTTATTATAATATTAGTAAATATAACCTTGTTCTTGTTGATAAGTGTACATATTTGATATCATTTTAGTTACTAACTAAGAAGTGTACAAAGATTCGCCTCAATACGTAAGTGTTATGTTTCTAATTTTATTTCTTCAAGAACCTTCGATTTGAATGCAGGTATAGATTTCATTGTACAGTTTAGATGTTCATTAGATATTATTGTTATTGCTATTGAGTAGGTCATCTTTAAATAAAGGTGTATTGTGATGAACGTCGAGCCTGCGATCTTAAATTTTATGGGAAACAATTACCTGACATCATTTTGCTGTTTGCAAACTGAACTGTATTTGGTTTTTGAATATTACTGTAGTGTGGGTGAAAATGCGTTAACAAGGTTAAAGTTGGCACCTGTTCAAAAAAAAAAACTAGGCAAGTGCGAGTCGGAGTTGCGGACTGAGGGTTCCGTACAAATTTAAAAACAATTCAATTTCCAAATTGACTTCGGAAGATTTTTCCAAATCGCAAAAAAGGTTTTTTTGTTACGCAACTACAAATTCGCAGTTTTCAGATTTTTTGTTTCATACCAAATTTCAGAATTCTAGAAAGTTTCACTATTCCTAAAAGATGAAAAAAAATCTGTTTAACGTTTAATTAAATAAATATGTTAAAATGAAACTATACAAAAACAGACTGGTTTAAAAAATGGTTGATATCGCATATTTTTTATTCAGTAGACGAATTTCTAAATAAAAAAACTTGTCAATCCTACCACTTCAGGAATTCTTTATAGTTCGTAATAAGGTGTTGTGTTTATTTTAAGAATTTACCTAAATCTCTGGTTAATATTATCTAGTTTAAATAATTTGAGTAAAGATCTATTTATATTTCTGTTTTATTAACCATAGAACTCTAGATAGTTGTGAGTTACTTTATGTTAAAACAAACAAACAAACAAATTTTGTGCCAGTAGTTGCGGTTATACAAAAATTAAATTAAATTTTATTAGTAATTAATTAATAAATTTGAATTATTTATAATAAAAATTTTAGATTATTAGGTAAAATTTTAATTTTATAAAATTTTATATTTCAATTATGATTTAATAAATTTTATAATAAACTAGGATTAGATACACTATTATTAAAATTTAAAATTAAGATACTAAAATAGTAAATAATGATTTATTGAAACTTAAATAATTTGACCACTATTGATTAAATATTTGCATGCCATCATTAAATGGCGGAATGTGTCTTTGCACTTGTCCCTTTTATGTAACATCTTATTTATTTATTTATTTATTTATTTATTCATTTATGTACACACACAAACACTTAAAAATGAAATAGACAAATACAGAAAAAAGAGTACAAAGGTGCTGCTTATTTCAAATGAAATTTCTTCCAGCAGACCTGCGACAGGAGAGTTGGAAGAGAGATGTAGACACAGTGTATACAAACGAATCATTTACTAAATTATCTAAATAAACTTATATAATAATACATATATAAATACAACAAAACCAGTAATTAAAAACACTAAAATAGATACAGTACATAAAATACACATACACATACACATACATATATATACAATATATATTATAAATAAAAATATCTATAAAATAAAACATTACGAGATGGTTGAGAGGTAATGATCTTTGACTAGTTTTTTGAAGATAGATATATTTTTAGCGTCACGGATGTTAGCTGGAAGTGAGTTCCACAGTCGCACTGCATGAAAAGAGAAGGAGTTGGAATAAAAATGAGTATTATGGGATGGGAAATTAAGATGGAATTTAAGGTGGGATCTGCATGGGGCGTCGGCAGGTCGAGTGAACATCTTTTGTACATACTACATTTTACGCAAATAAACGATATTATTATATTGTGTCAGTTGACTTTAGGGTGATACAATGACAAATTATGACAGGACAAACGTAACTGAAAAATAAATCAAATAAAATATGTTTTTTTTATATTTAAAAGGAGAAAGTGACTGACTGACATAAAATTTTTCTTTCTGGCTTTCTTTTTTGATCTAGGCGAGCACTAAGAATGGTTTTTAAAAATTCAATTTCCTATAAGGGGTGAAAAGTGAGAATTGCGTTTTATTCCATGAGCTAATTTTCTTGAAACTTTGCATAGTAACCATAGTAAATAAAACCATATTTCAATTTTATTTTTTCAAAACTACCCAATAAAATCATTTAGGGGATGTTAAAAGTTGTTTCAGAGAATGTTATTTATTCTTCGGGTAAATAAACTTAAAACTTGGCACATTATTTTTTATTTATTTTATTTAAGTTTTCCGATATAGACCAGTGTCGATAATTTTTAAAACAAAAAAAACGAATAGTAGGATGAAACCCATCACAAAAGGAGGAGAATATTATAAAAATGAAAGGAAAAATAATTTACAGGCGATCTGAGGTCGGGAAGGGGGTGGGGGTGACTTTTTAAGGGGAAAAAACGGTTTTTCTCGATTTCCGGCAAAACTAAAAGTCCTATGGAAAAAAGTCAAATGGCAAAGTTGTAGGTAATAAAAAGATCTAAAACTTTTGTATTAACACTTTTTTCACATAACCTCAAAATTTATGTGAAAAATTCAAAAAACCATGTTTTTGGTTTTTTATTTTTATCTCTTTCAAAAAACAATATTTTATCACGAAATTTGGTGAAAACTTACCTTTTTATGTCCCAAATACGCTGTAATTTATTTGATTAGAAATATTTATTTTTTCACCTTATTTTGAATAAATATCGAAAAATCACCCTAATTTTCAATCGAAAAATCACCCGTCAAAATATCTTTTCTTTTCAAAAAGTTTATATGGTGTCTGTTCGTTGAAATCTCTAGTTTCCGATGGTGAAAAAAAATATATATGTTACCATAGTAAATCTTCTCAGCAAATGCAAAAAACCGAAAAAAACTCGAATTCGAAATTTTTTTTCAATTATTATATTGAATGTAGAGCTATTTATTAAAATTTACACTTTAATTACTCGAAAAACGTAAAATTACATGTTACATAGATAACAAAAAAAATTGCAAATCAAAATATAGTACTATAATTAACAAACAAATAAGTTGATAAAATTAATACTTAATAAGACGTCTACAATATTTGGAGAAAGGAGTCGAATCTTCTTTAAGTTATATGCGTAGATGCCTATTTATAACTATTTTTAGATAACTTATATTTATCTGAGTGACCTACGAAAAATTTTAGCCCATCAAAAGGTATTTCATAGAGGAGTGGGGAAGGGGCTAGGCGGGTCCGGGTCTTACTACATACATACCTAATATATTATTTCGTAGCAGCTGTAACAACCGTTAGCCTAGCCAGTATTCGAAATACAGTATAGTATACAACATCGTTTAAAAAAATACACGTGCACGTTGAGTTTCTTGAAGATAATTGTGACAAGTTTACAAAAAAACTAAGAAGATTAAAAAAATAATAATCTCCTTTATTTTGCACAAACAAACTTAGTTACTCCCTTATGATATATAAAATACACATCGTAAATATATTTTTACTAACTAACTTATGGCCTATTTTCATATATATTTCATATATTTTAAATATATTTTAGATACATTCATACATATGGGAGTAACTAAGTTTGTTTGTGCAAAATAAAGGAGATTATTATTTTTTTAATCTTCTTAGTTTTTTTGTAAACTTGTCACAATTATCTTCAAGAAACTCAACGTGCACGTGTATTTTTTTAAACGATGTTGTATACTATACTGTATTTCGAATACTGGCTAGGCTAACGGTTGTTACAGCTGCTACGAAATAATATATTAGGTATGTATGTAGTAAGACCCGGACCCGCCTAGCCCCTTCCCCACTCCTCTATGAAATACCTTTTGATGGGCTAAAATTTTTCGTAGGTCACTCAGATAAATATAAGTTATCTAAAAATAGTTATAAATAGGCATCTACGCATATAACTTAAAGAAGATTCGACTCCTTTCTCCAAATATTGTAGACGTCTTATTAAGTATTAATTTTATCAACTTATTTGTTTGTTAATTATAGTACTATATTTTGATTTGCAATTTTTTTTGTTATCTATGTAACATGTAATTTTACGTTTTTCGAGTAATTAAAGTGTAAATTTTAATAAATAGCTCTACATTCAATATAATAATTGAAAAAAAATTTCGAATTCGAGTTTTTTTCGGTTTTTTGCATTTGCTGAGAAGATTTACTATGGTAACATATATATTTTTTTTCACCATCGGAAACTAGAGATTTCAACGAACAGACACCATATAAACTTTTTGAAAAGAAAAGATATTTTGACGGGTGATTTTTCGATTGAAAATTAGGGTGATTTTTCGATATTTATTCAAAATAAGGTGAAAAAATAAATATTTCTAATCAAATAAATTACAGCGTATTTGGGACATAAAAAGGTAAGTTTTCACCAAATTTCGTGATAAAATATTGTTTTTTGAAAGAGATAAAAATAAAAAACCAAAAACATGGTTTTTTGAATTTTTCACATAAATTTTGAGGTTATGTGAAAAAAGTGTTAATACAAAAGTTTTAGATCTTTTTATTACCTACAACTTTGCCATTTGACTTTTTTCCATAGGACTTTTAGTTTTGCCGGAAATCGAGAAAAACCGTTTTTTCCCCTTAAAAAGTCACCCCCACCCCCTTCCCGACCTCAGATCGCCCGTAAATTATTTTTCCTTTCATTTTTATAATATTCTCCTCCTTTTGTGATGGGTTTCATCCTACTATTATTATTTTTCACTTTTTATTATTTTTGAAGGTATCTACCCTGGTCTAATATGGTTTAAAGGGTTCTAAAGTTTTTTATGAAAAAAATTTCACGAACGAAGCCGCTGGCAAAGTTCGAGTTTTTATAAAGATACATCCAGAATATGTCTAACTGTCCGGACCAAGCCCAAGTCGTCGACGGCGCGCACTGTTCCCGCGCGCCTCAAGGAGTTGTCAGCAACAGCTGGGACAGCCGGGTCGAAGCCTACTGGGGCCAGGGTTATCCGAAAGGGCGCCCGAGCCCCGGTATGAAGGCTAGAAGGAACGGGGTGGGTCTTTTAGTCAGTAAGAGTCTGACACTATCTCCCGCTCCGCCCAAGGGCGGGGGATGTCAATGCATGATTTTTCCCACCATAAAAAAAAAAAAGCTACAAACACATCTTACTCAACATAACGCCTCTCATTGCAATAAGGCTCACATAACATTGCTCTAATTTTACTTATTCGTAATTTGAGATATCGTGGGAATGCAGCATACACTGACTGACCTTTTAGCGAGAGTCCTAAATAGGCATTCTTTAGGTTAGGCTACACTGCGAGCTTATCTATGTATAGTTGATACTTTTAGGGTCAATAAAAAGGCATAAAACTATCTAAATTTATAACACTCATGAGGTTGCGTACACCGGTAGTTCTCATCTAATAAAAATTAGCAAATACACATTTTGTTTTATTTATGAAACCTTTATTATAATTACGTTATGTGCCAAAAAAGATAACAAGATAAGAACCAAGTTGTTTAATTTTTTATTTTTTTTATTTAACGTAAATTCACCCCGAAAGTGTTCCATTCTGATATAAGTACAATCAACATTTTAAGACACCAATCTCTCAACTCAATTAATGTACAATTTTTCATTTAAACAAAATATATTCAACCAATAAGGTAAGATAGTGTCAATGTTCAATGACTTGCCACCATAATGATATCAAAAAACACAACTGCGAATTGAAACTTAAAGTAGTTCTAGAACCCTTATGTTTTTCCTAAACATTTCAAAACTCCAAAGCTAAGTTACGTTAAGTACAACAATCACCTTTAATCGTAGCAGCACTTTTAGTTATAGTAACAGCTTTTAATAATATTCAACAATACGCATCGATAAGACTTGCCACAAACATCAAACTACTGCTTTTAACTTTCTTGTACTCTGGTCATGTTTTCTTTACCGCTTGCCAACTGAAATATGAGCATTATGTTGTTTGGGCTTCACTCTTTTTTTTTCTAATCAATCAAACAACTCTGCTTTTTGTTGATAATTGTTGTACATTTCTTAATCTACAACACAGTGACCTTAGTTGTTTTTCACATTAACTTTATCACTAGTTCCATTATCAGGTTCACCAGGTGGTGAAAACAGATTACAAGAACTATAAAAAAATTGCTACAAGTCTGTTTTGATGTTGATTCAGGATTAGGTAATTTTTTGTACTTCAAAATGTTAAGAACAGATCAAAATCAGAAGAATTATTTCCAATATACATTAACAAACATTTTTAACAGATTGAAACGGCGATTAGAATGCGAACGTTTCTTTTAAGCATAGGATTTTTAATAGCCGAATTTTATACTTTTTTCCAACAAGTATCTTCATAAATAAGTTATTACCTCTACGGTAATTAGTAGTAATAATGTTCATTAGGTTTTTCCGATTGGCTAATTACAACCGTTTGCACTAGCTAATCTATACTAATGAATTGTGAACTCGTAGAAATGTGCAAGCTATAGAAAGATCTCAGGAAGTAAATGCCATTTTAAATTTAATGATTTCATCTTTCTAGAATTTTCTGGTTGTCGTCTGTCGAAAGTACGTACGGAACAAACGTAAGCAACGTCAATTGAAAATTTCGTACAAAGTATTATGTCATAGTCTTGATTCGATTCATAACTATGACTTATTGTAGAACGTCATAGTTTATTGCAATCGCCGGAACATATATAATAGCAACACGATGATGGTTACACAATTCTTAAAAATCAAGGTTTATTTTTATGATGTCATGGGATTTACGTGTAACAACACCTTGCCTTTATGAGGTAATAAAACATGAATCTATTATGAATGTGTCTAATTATTGTTTACGGATGTAAAGGTCAGCCTTATCAATACTAGAAACCAGAATGACGATCTCTCATGTAAAAGTAAAAACACGATTCAATTCGATACCCGTAACTAATGAAATGTACCAAAAACAAACTTAGTGAAAACCATTTTGAAAGTCAAACTGAACGACATTATCCTTCAGAAGATAGTAATGGTAGTAATCATAAAATATTTGGTAAGCCTATAAACATTCTAATTAAACACTCATAGGTATACCAAGTATTATATCATACCGTCTTATTGTAAAACCGCAAAGTAATGTATATTTCTCCGGAAAATTGCTAACTCCGTATGATTGTAATAAAAATCTTTATTAGATTATAATTTCTCAATACATTTTTTTGAATGACTTGCTTTGTATACGACATAAAATTATCTTATTTAGAAAAAATAGTTAACAATTCCTGGCGCTATTTGACAATCTTAATCTTACGGCTTTTGCAATTTTCCGGTGACATATACAAAGTAAAAACAAAACATTTTTTGACTAACACAATAGAACGATCCTAAGCAGTGCGATGAAAGACAACGATGGGGTACTTTCTTCAAACTATAATGCCTCATAGATCGAGATGGACCTGTTGGTCTAGTGATTAATGGCCTTGACTGCTATGCCGGAGTGCGTAGATTCGATTCCCACCCAAGACAAACGTTTGTGTGATGAGCAAGATCATAAGTTATATGTGTAATTTTTCTGTAATATGTATGTATTTAAAAATATATGTACAAGCAGACTTGTTAATCTGTTGTGTAGTACTCATAGCAGCTCTGCTTAGTTTGGTACCAGGTGGCGTTGAGTGAAAGTTGTAAAAAAAAAAGATGGGCTCAGTTGCGCCACTCAATTCCACCAGCCACCTAAAAGAAATCATGAGTGGTAGAAAACACCAACCTAGCGATTACTAGTTTTACAATGATTTTGGCAAGGTCCGACTGAGAAACCTATCGGAAAAATGCTGAAGGTCTGCGGGAAGTATGTTGGTTTTTGTTCACCTGACTTACAGCGTCAGAACGAATCAGAGTGGATAATCAATAAGGAAGCTTATCTCTTACTTGGTGCGCTGATCGTCTCTTGCACAACCTGCTTGAGACACCTATTTCATTCCATATTTTCGTTTCTTATTTTTTACTAGCTTTTGTCCGCGGCTTCGCCTGCATACATAAAATATAGCCTATGTGACTCAGGAATAAAGCAACTTTCTATCGGTGACAAAATGTTCGCAATCGGGCCAATACTTTCAGTAGAAACAAACTTTCCCTGTCTATAATATTAGTGTCGATTGGTTAAACATACACACATACCGATCCTTATAATGTTCCCATTGCTAGGACTTAGGACTTCTCGTCTCAGTGCGAATTTGTGGTTGTCACATATGTATCTTAGAATTTTTGATTCTAGACCGGTTTCCTCACGATGTTTTCCTTTAGAGTTATTTTGGTTATAAGTTTTTACTACAAACAAAATGGATGTTACTGTACTAGCTTCTACCTGCGGTTCGTGGTGGTGGCAGGCGGTCGCCGACTTCTGCGAAGCAGTAATGCTCGCTAGGGAGGAGGCCGACCGCATCAGGCAACGGCGCTCTCGCCGCCGCCGGGATTCCGATCCCGATTTCCAGCCACCGTAGGTGCGGGCTTGCGGACAGTGAGCAATGAGTAGCTCGCTGTCCGGCCGTCCGGTAACTGTCCGGACCAAGCCCATGTCGTCGACAGCGCGGTACGGGATGGGTTTTTTAGTCGGTAAGAATCTGACACTATCTCCCGCTCCGCCCAAGAGCAGGGATTGTCATAAGATGATTTATCCCATCGAAAAAAAAAACCATTGGAAAGTTACATTCACCCTGAGTAACATAGAATACTATATTTATTGCCCGAGTGAAGCCGGGACGGGCCGCTAGTGCGTTATATTTACGGAGGAAGTCATGTATTAAAACAGTCTATTCCTTCGTAAAAAGAAGCTAATATTGCAAAAAGAAGGTAGATGATATTTTACTCTATGAAATGGTTTGATAAAAAATATGAAATATTCCAGTACATGATCTTGACATGTGCTAAATCTCATCCAAACCCGTAACGTTTGAGCCTGAAGGAGTCACAAACATACATACTCGCAACGTTCCCTTTTTAGCGTTCCGTACCTCAAAAGGAAAAAACGAAACCCTTAAAGGATCATTTTGTTGTCCGTCTATCTGTCTGTCAAGACCCTTCATCTCAAGAACGCGTGGAGGAGTCGAGTTGAAAGCCACCATAATGAACCACATACTCAAGGCTGCGGTCTTTTGAAGTTGCGAATAGATCAACCTTCTGAGTTAACGCAAAAAAAGATACGGCCGTTTATGTCGCAAAAAAACGTGTATTTCGACACTCTCAAGGGAATCAAAATTCATAGTGTACTCACCGTTGAGCTAGAATCCTGAAATTTGGCATGAAGCTAAGTCATATAAGTAGCACAAGTATAGGAATAAAATGAAAACTGTTTTGTAGTTACGTTTCGATTCGAAAAAATCTTCGTAACTCAATTCGAAAATTAATCTGTTTTCATAGGTAAGTAAGTTTGTACGGAACCCTCAGTGCGCGAGTCGAGTCGGTGTCGCACTTGCCCAGTTTTTTTTTTAAATTAATATGGTTGCCAAAGACGGGCGTCGTTGCCGAGAGACGCCTAAGAAATGCAAGGCTTGAAGAAGTTGCGGCAGATTGGCCGGCCTGCTGCAAAGCACCAGAAAGAAAAGAAGGTCATGTGGAATACTTTTTCCAGGCAGTTGAACAACGCAAAATGAGAAAAAAAAATTAATCCTTCTATAAAAAACATAAAAACTGTTCCTGCCTATATCCGTTATAAACTGAAACTATTCAACCGAAGTGTCCCAAACCGGTTTCATTACAAAAGTACTAATGCGGTTCGAAATAGTCTTAGGTCATCAATACAATGAAATAAAAAAAGCGGATTTCCTTTTTTTCCAAAAAGAAAAGATTTATTTCTTTTTTAGCGTAGTAGCAGCCACATCCGCTGATAAATAATTAGAAAAAGATGAATGCATAATAATATATATATATAATAGGCTAGTTGCTGTAAAAAATGTAATTAGTCCGTCTTTTAGATTATTCAAAAATAATCCCTTATTTTACGTATTTTTTTATTTGTTAATTAAACCAAAAATGACAAAAATATAGCCCATTAAAGTTACGTGTGACGTCCCGCCGCGCCGTGCTGCCTTTTTTTCGCACGGGGTGACGTCACACGTAACTTTATTTTGACCCTGGAAACTACCCTATTGACCTACACATTAGATATTAGTTTATTTGTTGTTCCGGATCGCGACATTAAAATTAAAAGAAGTCCAATATTACTACCGTCTTCCGCGGGAAAATTCGAAACGAAAAGTGATGTTTCCGCAAACCCATGAGACATGGTTAATGGAATGATTGCTCATGAATCAATAACATTCAATTAGATTATTGGAGGTTAATGCAATTTGTGCCGTAGTCAGCGACACAGTACACCGCACTATGCGAGGACACGCATGTGACTACAGCACTCCGTGTGACGGCCGCGCCAACAAATGCGTAGTTCAGACGCCGTACCAAATTATAAACCCAGGTTTATTACATTACGCCGGTTTGTTTTCCCCGTATAAATACGTATATGAACAGTTCATTCAATCAATCCATTTTACATCATTGATAGTAGTGCACTTTGAATTTATTAAAGTTCAGTGTCGAAGGAAACAAGATGTGAGTGTTTATATTCGATATTTTAATTTAAACTAAGTGTTAATTTATTGAGTGAGATGAAAACTTATTGGTCTTCGTTTTTCCGACGCTGTTTATAGACGTTACTATGGTTCGCTTTAGAGGACAGTCCTTAAGAAATACCTCTTAGAAAGAAAGAAGAACGAAAGAAAACTATTTTATTTGGCATACACGCTCGTAGATACACACAATGTAGTAACAACATGTTAACACTAATAAATCATTATATTTTTTTTTAAAGACAACTAGCAATGTGTCTCAGGGCTCTCTTACAGTTTTAAAAATGTATAAAAATAGGTACACCGCGCTGAATAACACAAAAAAAATAAAGAACCTAAATACTTAGATATGCCTACAATTTCACCGCGAGATATTTGCAAAACTATGCTTAAATTCGAGAAAAAAAAATTATTTATAAATCTAAAAACAGCTAAATCGAAATTTTCTATTTGTATGATTTACTTTTTTTTAATTGATATAAAGTAGTGCTTGACTGCGATCCCACCTGATGGTAAGCAGTGATGCAATCTCTGATAGTGAGGCGCACTAGTTTATTTGACTAAATTTTAATTTTTTTCTTTTTCTCAATTTCAAGGATAGGTTTTTAGGGTTCCGTAGCCAAATGGCAAAAAACGGAACCCTTATAGATTCGTCATGTCTGTCTGTCTGTCTGTCTGTCTGTCTGTCTGTCTGTCTGTCTGTCCGTCCGTCTGTCACAGCCACTTTTTTCCGAAACTATAAGAGCTATACTGTTGAAACTTTGTAAGTAGATGTATTCTGTGAACCGCATTAAGATTTTCACACAAAAATAGAAAAAAAGCAATAAATTTTGGGGGTCCCCATACATAGAACTGAAACTCAAAAATTTTTTTTTCATCAAACCCATGCGTGTGGGGTATCTATGGATAGGTCTTCAAAAATGATACTGAGGTTTCTAATTTCATTTTTTTCTAAACTGAATAGTTTGCGCGAGAGACACTTCCAAAGTGGTAAAATGTGTGTCCCCCCCCCTCTAACTTCTAAGATAAGAGAATGATAAAACTAAAAAAAATATATGATGTACATTACTATAAAAACTACCAACGAAAATTGGTTTGAACGAAATCCAGTTAGTAGTTTTTTTTTAATGCGTCATAAACCGAAAAAATACACTATTATTAAAACATCGATCAAAGTTACAACACATTACAAGAACTTTTATATTATGTTACTTGCTGCTACGGAACCCTTCGTGGGCGAGTCCGACTCGCACTTGGCCGGTTTTTTTATCATGCGGTGAAACTATTGGTACATCTATTTACGTTCTTCATTATTTTTTTGTGTAGCGTCTGTGTATGTAGTAGTATTTTGAAAGTAGCGTCTTTTTAGGTGTTTTTAAGGTTTTAAAGACTCTCCTATTAAGCGGTGATTTCTAGACAGACAACCGTTTAAATATGTATTTAGTTAGTGTAACAATTTAATTTTAGCATCAATCAATTGTTTATTACTCATTACAATATAAATCGCGACGTTTATTTACAGCACTCTAAGGTTGGTAATGTTCGGAAACTTAGCATGAATATTTACGCTACACCTTTATAGGTCGTAACAACTTGGCAACTAAGAGAATAACTTAGCATTTGTAAACTAATGAATTGTATAAATCCTTATGTTATTTTACTTTTCCTTATTCCTTTATGATTATTTTTTTCTCATTCATACTAATTCAGACTAGGGTGCGGAAGTGACGCCCGGGTGTCACCTCTATGTAGACCGCCCGGAGGATACGGTGGAACACACGTCAGAGCGATCTCTCGCGCCGGGCCTTGGTACAAGCTATGGTCCGGAGCGAGGAGGAGTGGCAGGCGGTCCCCTTCTTTTGCGAAGCAGTAATGCTCGCAAAGGAGGAGGCCGACCGCATCAGGCAACGGCGCTCACGCCCCAGCCGCCGCCGGAATTCCGATCCCGATCACTATAGGCGCGGGCTTGCGGACGACGAGCAATGGGTAGCTCGCTGTCCGACCGTCTGGTAACTGTCTAGACCGAGCACAATTAAGTCGATAACGGCGCGCACTGTGCCCGTGTGCCTCAAGGAATAGTCAGCAACCGTAGGGGCCCAGTAGGGTCGAGCCGAATGGGGCCAAGTGTCTGCTTCTGAAACGAAGGCTTGGCCTGGTATGAAAGGCAACAAAAGAACCGGTTGGGTGTTTTAGTCAGTCAAGTCTGACACTATCTCCCGCTCCGCTTAATTCATTAAACCCCAAGCAAGCGCCGTTCGTGCACCTATTGTCTTTCTATTGTGTCTGTAATTTCCACGATTGAAAGGTTTTAAGGGCGGGAGATGTCATCTAGATGATTTTAACCACCGAAAAAAAAAAGTCAACGCAAGACAAAGTATATTTATGTAGATTTATTTAGGTGGAAGGCAATCTAAGCAAAAAAAAAAATTATTTATTGTTCAGTAAGATTTCTTTTTTTATTCCAATTCATAGCGTTTTAATATAATTAAATACAATTTTGTTTTTTTAACTACTACGAGTATTTTCCATCTTGGCCTCCATCTCCGTTCGTTTCTCATTCACGTTGGTCATGTTTAGCATCTCCAACTCCTTCAAATGGCCTCCGTTACATCTCTAGATGAGCTATAGGTATGGGACACGGGGGTAAACATGGACTACGGGTAATTACAGATAGTAAAGCGATAGGGTTTACATTACAGCGGCTTTACTCAGTTTTTGGCAATCTTGCAATTAGGTTTTCGTGCTATTTATAAAAAATAAACTTACGAGCGATTATATACATAATTTGTAACAACTATTATTTTAATGAATAATATCTTATCGTGAAAAAAAATAATTATATATTGGATAAATAAATAAATAGATACATAGTCAAATGAATTTGTGCAGTTTTAACTAGAATTACCTAGAGTTATTACACCGTATCAGTCTAGCCATTATTGCACCTCAAAACACGTAATTGCATAGCATTTTCCATTTTTGTGTTTGTAAATCAATACAAAAACCTTGTATATACATAATAGATGCATAATAGTATATATAAATAAATAGCCAAATGATTAATGTAAACAATAAATAATAATTATTTAGAATTTGACTCTAAATAATTACTTGTTTAACATATCCAATGTTCTACATAATCTATGTGTTACATTGTATTTTTTATTTTATTTCTTCTTAAACCGTGATGATAGAGACTGGTCTCCTCGACACATGGAATCCTAATGTGGAGACCAGTCAAATAGTTCATGTACGTGTAAGTGTACCTTGGCAGAGGCACTACCGTGCCTCCTAATTTTGCTTGAACAATAAATTATTATCATTATTATCTAGGACATTACTGACACCCCGTGCCTCGGAAAGCACGTAAAGCCCAAGTTAGTACCAGTAGTCATTCGTAGATCTTTGACAGTCGTTACAGGTAGACTTCAGTAAGTCTGACCATTAGTCGGTTGTAGAGGTCAGATGGGCAATTGCTCCATGTTAAGGCGTATAGTCCCTTGAACCATCTAACCGAAATTATGTGAACGCAACTCTCGCACTCGCATAGGCGGCAGTACGCAAATCTGTGCATTTATTTGCGGCCAGCAGCACCCGAAAAGCGCTTTATATATATATCCACTTTCTCTGCGAGATATTGATTGATTTACATATGCAATGTTCACTTTGAAGAATATTTAACCACCAATTTTTATGTGTAAAAATGTTTCTAAAGGTCCAAGCCGTTTCGAGGGAGTAGGGAAAAGTTACGAAAAGTTGCGACATTGCTAAGTATTTTTTTTTTACAAAAGTATTAATTGCACGAAAAAATTAAATGTTGATATTACTGTTCATGAATCTATAATAAACATATATTTTTTGAAACCAATTGACCTAGCCATTACGGAGGAGTAGGCCTCAGAAAATCACTGTTTTATGGCACTTTTCGGGCCCTTGGCCCTTAAATACTGGTATCAAGACTGGATACCGACTTCAACATAGGTGAGAAAAGATTAGGGACTATAATGATGAATGACGATGTTTTTATTCGTAAAACACGTGACCGAAAAAAGAAATAATAATAGTATCACTCATTCCACCGCTTATTCCATTTTAGAAAAGACTGCTTTTCTTTGAAGTGAGATGAGTACGGTCCAAAACTTATATGAAAACATCGAGCGTCAGTTTCAATCGGCCGGCCTAGATTTTCTATGAGCGAAGAAAATCCTTATCGCCGACCTTGTCGTATAGTAATAAATTCATGATAATGCAAATTTACGTGTACGCCTACACGTACTGAATGCGTATATGCGAGTTACGAGTAGTTGCACCGTAACATTGATTTGCGTATTGCCATATCTTTTATGGTACTCTGGTACTTTGGTTTTTACCGAGCTGCGTTTTGATGTTGGGTTTTAAGGCTGAAACTATTCAAAGATTTACTTTTTCACGTTTGTTCTTGCCTATGGTGAAACATTTATGAAGTTTGTAAACATTACAAAAAGTTGCATAGAACTGAAACAGTTGAATATTAACCAATCGCTGCATTTTTTGCAGCCATACACACTAGAGTATACCTGTCAGGTTTGCCTGCATAGTTATTCCTGTCGTGTAAGCTTGTGTGGAAACCTGCACAGTTGTGCAATATACACGGTCCGGTTTACCTGTACAACTCACCTGTACAGGCAAGCCTGTCAAGTATACTCTAAGGTGTATGACGGGCAAGCTATATCTCTCTTTCCCTTCCCATGCGTGCGATGAACACTCAGTTAAACATATTTCTGACAAATCCTTAACAGAAGAAAGCCCATTTTTAACCGACTTCGAAAAGGAGGAGGTTCTATGTTCGGCTGAATGTATGTTTTTTTTATGTATGTTTTTTTTATGTATGTTCACCGATATCTCGGTCAATTGTCGACCGACTTTGAAAATTCTTTTTTGATTGAAAGGTTCCAAGCTTCCAAGTTGGTCCCATAGAAATATTGTTATGATGATCTGATCATGAACTTCGAAGATATGAAACAGAACTCCTCATAGAATCACAGCAGTACTGTGGTTACAAGTAAAGTTGCTTTGTTTATACGTGTAGTCGATGACTGACTGTCAGAAAAGGGGGGATGTATTCAACTGATCTGAAGCTAGAAGGAAAAAAAACAAATTAATGTAATCTAACCGTGTTTGGGATTATTAGAATTGTTATGAGATGCACTGTGGCTATAAGTTATTTGAGTTTGTCTGAGGGGTATTTTTTAGTGGTGGTAATAACTAAAAAGTTGTAAAATAAAAAACTAAAAAAAAAAAATATAACCGACTTCAAAACGAAGTAACGAAGAGACTAAACTCACTTCTGGACACATCTATTGGCCCACCTTAGAGTTTAGGTTTCGATGGCCCCTACCGAAATATGATTGCTAGATTGAACAAAAACTGTTGATGCAGTTTTAAACCTGATACATTTTACCATCTTTTTCGATCGTATTGTTTTAAATTTGAATTCAGAATACCATACGACATGGAGCTACGCCTAACAAGTCGGATATGCGCCTTGTTAAAGGCAATTGATTTTTGAATAAAAAACATGTTTTATCAAATAAAGGTTTAATTTAATAACGCGTGTTGCCTCCATGGGCATCTACCACAGCTCTCATACGATTAGGCATAGAGTTTATCAACCGCTCTATGAAATTTTGAGGGATCATCTCCCATTCCTCTTCTATGGCAGTTTTCAACTCCTGCATCGTCTGGGCAACTGGCTGACGAGCCCTAACACGTCTTTTTAGCTCGTCCCACATGTGCTCAATGGGGTTCATGTCTGGGCTTCTGGCTGGCCAGTCCATAACTGTGATGTCTGCATCCCGAAGATATTCCCTGACGATGCCGGCCGCATGGGCTCTTGCATTATCATGCATAAAAAGGAAATTTGGGCCCACATAGTCCGCGTATGGTATCACGTGAGGTTCTAAGCACTCGCGAATGTACCTTTCAGCATTTAAAATTGGCAGCCGTGGTCCTGTAACAACCTCAAGTTGAGTTTTGCCGCTCGCAGATATACCGCCCCAGACAGTCCATGAGCCACCGCCATAAGCAACCCTCTCTTCAAAGCAGCATTGTGCGAAACGCTCTCCCTTACGTCGGTAGACCTTCTTCCTTCCATCATTGCCATGTAACACAATTTTAGACTCATCAGAAAAGAGTACACGGCTCCAATCTTGCTGTGTCCAATTTAAATGACTGCGTGCGAAATGAAGGCGCGCTGTTCGGTGGGCTCGCGTTAGTTTGGGCCCATTAGCTGGCTTGTGTGGTACCATATCGCGTTCTTTTAACCTTCTCCGAACAGTTCGAGCGCTCACAGATACTCCGTGGAAGTCGCGAAGTTGGTTTTGTATCTCAATGGAGGTAAGGTGACGATTTCTCAAGCTGGTCGTCACGATGAATCGATCCTGCCTTTCAGTTGTGACCCGAGATCGTGGCCTTCCTTGGCGACGAACAAAGCCGCCAGTCTCTAGGTACCTCCGATAAACATTTCGGACCGCAGATCGACTTAAATTAAGTTGAGCACTCACGTTTCTTTGGCTGTGTCCGGCCTGAATAAGTGCCACAGCTTGGGCGGAGACTTCAGGTGAAGTATCCATAGATTATTGATAGAACCTCAACTTAATGTTAAGAATAAGTAATGTTTGTTGCAAAACCAAAGATATCAATCACTTTGTCAAGAATTAATATCCAAGTAAACCAATAAAACCAAGTTTTCTTAGTATTCGATTGTTTGATATCAACAAACAGGCTCCAAATTGTCTTTTGTTTCTTTAAATTCTGTGTTCGAAATTCAAAAAAAGACAATTGAATGAAATTGTGAATGTGCCAGGTTCAAAACTGCATAAAAACTTTTTGCTCGACCTAATATAAAATTTAAGCTAGGATCAAACGAAACTGAAAATACAAGGTGGGCCAATAGATGTGTCCAGAAGTGTATTATAGAAACACCGACTTCCGAAATCAAAGTTATTTTATACTTACTTTTCAGTGTTTTTTAACATTGAAGTCGGTTATATTTTATTTTTTTTTATAAAAATATTTATTTGACAACAGAATTATACAGTTAATCAAAAACCACGTTGGAAGAAAGACTGAAGACCCATAAAAGTAAACACAAATTATAACAAAAAAGCTTCAAAATGCACTCGAATAAAGCCCTAAATAAACACAAAAAAAAATCTTAGTTTTCAAAGAAGATAGTACTCGTACGTAAATACGAGTATATATTGTACCTATTTAAAATATGCTGTTTTGATAACACGTGAAAAGAATGTGCTACTGTACCAGTACCACTTAAAAATAAGAGGAATTATAAAACGAACGCATAAAAAACATTTTCTGACTGATGATGAGATGTGAGCGGTATGAATCTGAGTAAGCGAAAAGTTAACTAAACTAACGACAAATATTGATTAATAATAAAATCCAGAACGAGCTTACTAAAAGTGGGTTGTGATTAATCCATTTCAGATATTAAAATTCTAGCCGTGCGACGAAATGACTGTGAGGGACTAGAAATTCAGAGAGGATAAATTCAACATTAAGATAGAGACGATTTTTCCAACTGAGATTTTACATAACGAACTACTAAAAAGTTAGAAATGTTTTCATCATTGTCTAATTATGTAGTCGCAGGCAGATTGATTCATAATTTTGAACTGGATGAAATAAGATAGGATAGGAGTTGACACCCGTGCTTAGTATCATCCTGAAATTGCCAATGACAATAATCTTACACTTATATAATAAAGAGGTAAAGTTTGTATTTTGTTTGTTTGTAGGAGGTAGTCTCTGGAGGTAAAAATTTTTTCACCAATACAAAGCTGCTTTATTCCTGAGTGACATATTATGCTATATTTTATGTACGCGGGCGAAACTGCGGACAAAAGCTAGTTATATTACATTTACGACACCAATAGATGTTCCTCTAATAGTCTCTTGAATTCCTCGTTTCGATTCAGGAGTTAATGTTGTTATATATAACAAATATATGCCCAGAAGGCAGCAGCCGTCTTAACAGTTTATGGAATTAAGCATATTATACAGCATACACGGCACATACAGCAGCACGTCATACACATGGAGGCCCATGTGTATGACGTGCAACCTAGAGAGCCCACAGCCACCCCAATAACTAATCTTCGGCAAACCAGTTATCTGGAATTGAATAGTGATGACTACAATAGTATTCTTAAATTTTAAAACAGAAAGTAGGTAGTTTAATATTCACTTTATAGTGATAAAATAAATGTATTGATTTCACAAAAATATCTGGAATATGTAGCAAGAATGAAAGTATTTATAACTTTTTTTTAAAGTGTGGTATCAACACTTCTCGCGCTCTAGAGCGAAGCGAGAGGGCGTGTCAGACTTTTACTGACTAAAACCACACCTATATTCTTTATTTGCCATTTGCGTTCTAGGGCCACAGGTTTCCCTTTCGGAATTAAACCCATTGCCCCAGTAGGGTTTCGCCCTGCAGGGCCTTTACCGTTTCAGGCGCGAATGTCAAACTACGAGCCGTCGGACTCGGGCTCAGCCCGGACGAGTACTGGACGGCCAGACGGCGAGCCACCCATTGCTCGTCGTCCGAAAGCCCGCGCCTGTGGTGGCTTGAAAGCAGCCTCCTTCGTTAGTATTACTGCTTCGTAGAATGAAGCCACCGCCTGCTACTCCTCCTCGCACCGCACCATGGCCTGTATCAGGGCCAGGTGCAAGAGATCGCCACAACCGATCGCCCCCACGAGGGCTCGGCGGTGCTTCGCCCAAGCGAAGCACACCTTCATCGTATGCTCCACTCTCATATCATATTATTAACAAACACCCCTAAGTTTGCCTTCTTGCAAAATCTCTAGAAGTTATGATCAAATCGTGAAATTATTTCATTGGTACAAGGCTGGTCATCATTAGGCTGTTTACTATCACGGGGAATACAGGATTTTACAATTTGATTAGCATTGGCAGCGGTTCCGGTAACGCAGTTTTAAAGTTATACAAAATGTACGCATGAAAAGTCAAAAAATGATAAGTATCCACAAGTATGCTATAGCCGATAAAAGCAGTAGATTGGCCACCTATCGCATATTTCATTTCAAAGTTTTATGAGTACAAATGGGCCGTAATCCACCAAGCGGGCCCAGTGCAGGTTGGTTAATGTCACATGGCCATTCCCTCTCCTACGGAGCAGGCCTGAGTCCCAGTAATGTGAACATTAAATGGCTGATTATACTATGCTATGAGTACGAATTATTTTCTTATAAAACAAAATAGATTGATTACAACCAGGGATGTTACGGAGCTTCGACACCGACTCCGTTAAGTCGGAACTTCCGATATGATTACACCTTCGGTTCCGACTTCGACTCCGATACTTTTAAATCGGAGGTTTTAATCGGAGGTCCGGAATGCCCCTGACTCCCGCTACGTCACTTTATTGTCAATTATTTTTTCACTTGTTGTTAATTTGTTGACGCACAGGACATGTTCATCTTCTAATTAATTAAAAAATTAAAATGAAAAAAAAAAATATTGCCTGAATAATGTTTTAATTGTCCATAAATAAAAAATCTCTCTCCTGCTACCACTTTTGACCATCTTCCGCCTCCGGTTCCGATTCCGGTTCCGACTTCGATAAATTAAATTTAAAAACTCCGACTCCGCCTTCGGTTCCGATATAATGACCTCCGTTACATCCCTGATTACAAACACAACTTCACCAAAAAGTCCACTCAATATTTTCCTATAACATGGCTGTAATTATGGTTTACGAACATTAATAGTAAACGTCTATAAGGTTACCAATTTCTAGTAATAATTGTAAGAGACGACAAATATCAATAAATTTACACTCCAATAAAAATTAAAAATAGGTTTCACTTAAATGTGGTTCTTGCAACTGTAAATCACCGCGGTGAGTACTTTAAAAAGTCTCCATTTCCACATAAACAAAACATAAAAAAATGCTCGTGCGATACATTACAAAAAGCGCCATAAAGCGAACATACACAAAAGTAAAGCTCGCTTTTCTCATTCTCAGATTGTTACCGGCGTGGGCGATACATAACTTTAACTTCCGAAGCACACGCTCTGAAATATTTATTCCTGAAACGTAAAGATCGGGTGGGGGGAGTAGGGGGGGCGGTTTATCCCGCGGTTTCCTTCCCACCGTGTTTTACTTCGAGAATGGGAAGTCGCCGCCGCCGGGTCGATATCGCCAAAGATTATGTGTGTTTTGATTCTGAATTTCAGGTTCTTCTTTTTAGTTACATGCTCTTTCTTGGTAGAACGTATCGCGATGTAAAAGCCTGGCCAATCGTTTAACTTTTTTTTTTGTAGAGCCAGTCATATGTACACAGACCTCATAGGGATTAGGGGGTCGAGCTAGACAAAATTCACAGCCCTGGACTGAAACAGCTGGAAGTCCAATGACTTTCAACACAAATTAGGGTTTAGGTTTAACGATTTTATTATTCATTAAGAACAATACCTACATAGTTGCAGAGCTTGACTAAACATAATAAATGTAATATAACAAACAGCGATCAAGTAATTCTTAATAAATTTTATCATAAACACTGCAAGTGATTTACTATCCCTATTTGGTAGATTAATCTACCAAATAGGGATTGTAAATCACACAATTTTAGTTCAGCAATGGTATCATCTCACAGTTGGGCAAACACTTCCGCAAAATGTCACCTGTATCAACAGGCTGATAAGTAACCTGTAACCAGTCATGTAATAAAAAGCTTAAAGCTCTCATTGGCAAATACAGTTTTGTCTTGGCATACAACTTTACCTTTTTTCGTTGGTTCAAACCTGACACTTCGACGTTTTACATAGCTTTAACAAAACTAACTTCTGTCTATGGTTTTACCCGCATGAAAGTAGAAATTAAAGTTATAGTTTACGATTTGAATATTTTTTAAATCGTTCCAGTAGTTTCAGATACTACCAACAAAACCGTTATCAAATCAACCAGTCATTGGACCTTATTTTAAAAAACCCCGCACATTCGTTTAGGTCAATTATAAGTCTTATAAATAGCTATAAAATATTTGAATGGTTCAGTCCGATATGTACAATAATTTCAACTCAGAAACCTAGTACAACAGTTAAAATAACAGTGTTAGTATAAATCACTTATGTTGTATTTTCCTGTTTAAAAACAGTTCCAATCTACGTTTCAACCTACGTGCGCATCTTCCAGCACAATCATCGCGCATATAGTCTGTGGCAGTTCCCCGACCTCCAGTGGGGGCCCCCCACCGTTCGATTGTCTGCGGAGGCTGCCCGCCGGTGCCATCTGATGTGCCGAGAGCACTCCAGATCTGCATAGATCGTTGCCTTCGTTTTTTCCCTATCGAAAAATCAATACTCACAGTTTCATAAAGTCGGAGACACTCCTTGATTTCATTACAGGTTAATTTTTGCGAAGTCCTTTTATAGACTTTATTTTTACTAAAGATTTGTTTATTTTTCATTAATATTTTTTTTTCTTACCTGGTTTAAAAGTAAGAGCTTTTTCAGTAGCAATTTAGAGTGTTTCCCCGAAAATTTTCATGTTTTTTTTTTTATGTACCTATCTGTAACAATAAAACAAATCCATCGCACAATAGTATATGTAGGTCACGGATCCGTAGGCTGCAAACGACTACGGTACATAATGTGAAGAGCCTCATCCCAAATCCATACCGAGCTTTCCGCCGCTACCACCCTCAAGGGGAAAGAGGCTCAAACACCATGCAATAAAGCCTTCGGATCCGGCAAAACAAATACAACGAACATTCCAATGCTAGATATCACTCGCTCCGCCCACACAGTTGGCATTACGACTGTGAGCGCTCCCATTGGTCGCCGCGAAGCCTTCTCCATTTCGAATTGGTTATTTTTTTTCTACAATTGAAATTGGAATTGTCCATTTGTTCTGTACGAGTGCGGTGCGCATGCGTCTCGGGGAGGCGTCTACGTCACGTAGACGTAGATACGTTTCGAGGGCTCCGAATGTTTTATTGGATTCCACTCTCTGTTCCCATTCGCATTTCAGATTCAGATGTGGATTTGTTCTCGAATTGCGTTCAGTGCGCAGTCGTGATCATTCTTATAGGTTTGTGTATTTGTTTAGAAGTAATGCGAGTTTATTTTATTGGACGTTCATTTTGTCTGACCGTTTATTTGATAAGACAAAGATAGTATAATATCAATAAAGACAATTAGAAGAAAATGTAGGGAGACCTATTGAAAAGTGTACCTGAATTGAAAACTTGAGTCAACAAATGTTATAACTACGTAAGTTATCAAGTGAGTAGCACTTATAAAGTTCTAAGAAGACTAATAAAAGTTCAACATAACTACTAAAACAAAAAGTTTAGCAAACCTCTATACCGTCCCAACAAAGCGTCAAACAAACGATTTAAAACCGTGTGAAGCCACTAAAAGCATTCCGTGAGAATTTCATCAAATCACGATACAACATCGTATGCAATAATGCGTCCGCAACTCTCCCGTGCTTCTAGACCCTCTCAAACCGAGGAGTGACACCTTAGTACTAGGTTTTACAGTTCAGAATGTAGCAGCATGTTGCAGCGACAAGTGTAACACGGCGTTGGCATCCGCAGCTAGCTCTGTCCGGAACAATTTCATTTGCGACTGGGCGAGGATAGCGCTGTAATTACAACAACAATCGATAGAGGCGCCACCGTCTGCCGCACGTTTAATCTCGCCAGAATCAAAGGACCGTCGCCTCACACCCACCCTCGCACCCCAAACAAAAGTACGACATCACATACCTCGCTCCCGCCGCTTTGTGCGACATTCATTGCGCATTTCCCTACTCTAGAGATTCCATCCCCTGCAACTAAACAGCAATGTTTGCTGTGGAATAGGTAAAAATTGTTAGAAACTCGCTGCGTGGTACATACTTTGTCTCCAAGCCTATATCTGCAAAGGTATGTTTAGATGTCCCCGGACCAGATAGTTGCATTTCCAGTCTGCTATACATAACTATTTCTGGAGTTTTATTAAAGCATAACATTGTAGCTATTTGACACAGACGAACACCTGCATAGCTGAGCTTCTGTTTTTGTGGAGTCGTCTGTGTCTCGGATAGTTCTTGATTAGTAATGCATTACTACGTCCTGTTCTAGTGGCGCCTACGTGTTCTTGCTCTTTGAAGTTATATTTTTTTTCATCTTATCCAACCTTGTGAGAATGTTATTAATCTAGTGGATTATAACAACAGCTCCAAATCGTAATTAAGGTATCGATTTAAAGCAGTATCGATACTGCGAACTCTATCGAATTAAACGTGCACGGATGCGTGATGTACTTAAATATCGATTGTCAATAATTTGTATGCGCGCAGCATCGCGGTGCTGATGGCGCGGTGTTCAGACTTAGCTCATTGTTTTGCTAAAATTATTGCCTGCACCGCTATTTGTGAGGTATACAATGTTAGGTCGCATATTTTGTTCAAATGATCTAGTCGTCAATGTCTACAAAATTGAAACAAGTTAATAATATAACAGAAGTTTCTCTAAAAATAAGCAGTATCCTTTGTACTATTGTCTATTATGTAATGTCTTTTTCTGTTTTTTTTTTTGTGTTTATATAAATAATAATTTGCTCCAATTTAATCCCCGGATATGTATTTGAATTCCAAATTTAAGTAGGTAGGTATTTACCCGAATATCGTTTATTAGATTCCTCGTCTGTAAAGTTTTGAAGGTCAATAAAAAACTTGCTCCTAATAAAAATCTAGATAGATTTAAACTCCTGTTTAGGTACCTACTCCAGTTGATTTGGTTTATCTCAGTCTTATACTTATATTCTTATGGTACATACCTTTTTACCCACTCCAAATCAAGTGGAGTGGTTTTCTAAATTTTTAATGCTTATTCAAGAAAATTGAATAACCTGCACAACCAGGAACTTAAATGGTATCCGATAATAATTAGATCCAACCTAAACTAAAATAAGTCTGAAAATCAGGAGGAATCCATGTTAAGAGCAAATTTAATATTATTATTTACGTAAATATTTTCTAAGATTATTACTAAAAATCCAATAACACGCGAATCGTCACGAGTCCGCGACTCCAAGATAAATCGTATTCCTTATATCTCGATCAAAATTGTCCCACAAACAAGTTTTGTGGAATTATTTATGTGGGAAGCTATGCAAGTGTTCGTCTGTGTCAAATAGCTACAATGTCATGCTTTAATAAAACTCCAGAAATTGTTTTGTATAGGGAATCCTAAAATATATATAAAAATAAATTCTATGCCATTTATTGCTCACGTAAACGCTACGTACCGGTATGCATGTCAGCCTCGCAGTACCGTGCAGTACCGCGCAACACCGCGCAGCGCCGCGCAGTCGGAACAGTGCAACACATACGAGGCAGCCTCGCTCCACGAAGCGCACTCGAAATCCTACAGATTTAGCACGTAACTCTACGAAATCCGAGGCTGGGGATAAATTATATTTTTAGATTTTATACCTTGCTTATTATTGCTGGGAAAGCTTAGCAGGATATTTGAGAAAAGTTTAATACAAATAACTCTTACACTGCAACTAAAAATCCGGTTTTGTAAAGTACAAGACTCACATTATGAACCAGCAGATTCCTTGATTAAGTGTGAAATAAAGACTGTGTTATTCCATTAAAGCGCATCATAATGGTAAAACTTCCAAAGGGTCACACAATTGAAATCACCCGCTCATAACATCAACTAGCTAATAATGTAACAGGAGATATAATAGCCAGGGATGCTGTCTGCAACAGAATGGTTGTAACCGCATGAGCCATTAATCACAACGAGCTGTGTAAAGCCATTTAGAAACCTAAACGGACTAGGAGAGCGATTGAGCTAATATCATCTTAAGGAATTCAATCCCTTTCAAAAGTAGTTGAATATTAATATTTCTGCTCAAGTTGGCAGCTTCTGATATTGATACCAAATCGACTGTAAATAGATTGTTAATGAAACGAGGTCAAGGGCTTCCGAACTCGCGAATCGATACCAAAGTTGTATAATCGATTCGATTACAACATGAGTGCTTGTCCGCCTATCGAGTATCGACGTTCGTACGGAGTAAGTTGGAAGTTCCTACGTTACGTTCTAGAGGCCACGCTACTTATAGAATAGGAAGCGAGTGTAGGTAATGGCGCAAAATAGTGACGCAGTATTATTGCAGGGGGCGGAGGAGGCCCCACACTCCGGCGCCGCGCGCCCACCCCAGAGCGACTGAAACGTCCACGAGAAAAATAAGATCCGTACTCCGTCCCGCTTATTCTTGGGAAAAAAGCTTTTTGTGTATTTTTTAGGTATTCTTTAGGTTGATAGGTAGCTTCGTGTCTGTGTGTGTCGGTAAATAATGCTGTATGTACGAATGTCCGCTGTGTGTGTTGTGAAACGATGTCGACTTCAAATATTTTTTCTTCTTCTCTTTCAAACGTTGTAGGGAAATAAGTTTATTATTTGTGAGGACCTTCTTGACGTCAGAATTTCTTTTGTAAAGTGGTACATAGGGTTTCTTTTGCGGATATACTTCATTTACTTCACGGAAATGGGACGTATTTGAGACGATTTTTCAAGACTTACAGGAAATCTACGAGTAATGAGTTCTTTGGTAGCCAAAGCACGCAGTTTGGTAACATCAGTCATTACGCTTGTATATCTCGAACGGTCATGCAGAGGCATAGGTACGCTTTTTATTGTGATTAAATATTTTTTTCAGCTCTGGTGGGAGCGGGAGGTAGTTTCTGTCTTTTACTGACTAAAATCCACCCGTCTTCCTCTAGGTGTCCTTTGAGTTTCCCGGCCGCAGTAACTCTTTTGACCAATCTCGCAGCTTAGGCAGAGGTGTGCCCAGTACCTCACTTACACCTACGTTTCTTAAGGTATACCCAGGCACATACAGCTTATTAATGCTCACCAACCGGCCTAAAAAGTCCGACCACGAATTGCTACTTCATATTCTTCTTTTCGTGTCGATAGACTCAAATTATTATTATTTTCTGGCAACTTGCTACTAGCCATATAAACCATGAAAAGTGTAGGTGGTGGTGCAGGATGGGTTGCATACCATTTGAACATGCTTTTTTTTATGGTGGGAAAAATCATGCATTGACATCCCCCTGCCCTTGGGCGGAGCGGGAGATAGTGTCAGACTCTTTTTGACTAAAAGACCCCCGTTCCTTCTAGCCTTCATACCGGGGCTCGAGCGCCCTTTCGGATAATCCTGGCCCCATCTGAACATGCTGCGGCTTCACATTAGCACTGTTTTAGAGATAGGTTCAGGAAGCCCCATTTAGCCAGATTAATTTTGCAGCAGCCAACCCGGGTCCAGTCGGTTAAGAAATTTCCAGATTGGGCACTGCAGTTCGCGGAGGGGGGAGATGATCTGATGAAGTGTGGAGGAGTTGGGTGTTTCTGGTTTCACAGCGCACATCTCTCGTCCTCTGCACTGTCTTTCGAAGATATTTTAAGTTTTTTTTTTATGAATTGTTACTTAAAATTGCCAAATAGAAAAACACCAAGATGTTGGTAGAATTATCACAGAATTGATTCGTTGGATTTGATAATACACAATAACATTGTTAGTTTGAATGCATGCATGTATCTAACTAAATGTATTTAAATATACTTATTTATTTTCAGTTGGGTACTTTTTCTATTAAGTGGCCTTTGCCATGTTCGGTTTCTACACCACCCTTACGTCAACTTATAAAAAATGCCTGAAAAAGTTAATAAATAAATAAAACCCTGAAAACACTTTACTCGTCCAGCCATCTCGAGAATCGCACCCAGCACTTCATGCTCTGCTGTAGCCCTTGCGACCACTAGACTAACATTTACGTTGCATATTAAATTATATCATAGAACTAATTAAAACTGACTAAGACTATTCTAAAATAAGGTGTCGAAAACTGCTCCGCATCGCAGTCGACTGGTAATGTGCCCATAAGACAGGCGGCATTGCCACGCTGTATAATATACCACAACTATCACAACGCCGTCTAGTCCCAAGCTAAGCAGAGCTTGTGTTATGTGTACTACTCAACTGATAAACATACTTATATATTTCTAAATAATAATAATTTAAATAATAATAGAAATAATTTATTTTTTTTCAAAAAGCTTAATACTATGATTACAGGTACAGTTAGGCAAGATAATTTGAGGACATTTCATGTAGCTTCTGTAACCGAGCTAGGCAATGCCTGTATTACGATTATCAGTGCCATTTCCCTTAATTTTATATGATAATATGCCAACAAAGTGTTCTGTACAATTTATGTAGAAATACATACATATTATAGATAAATTACACCCAGACACAGAACAAATGATCATGCTCATCACATAAACATTTATCCTGGGTGGGAATCGAACCCACGACCTGCGGCATAGCAGTCAGGGTCACTAACCACTAGACCAACAGGCCAGTCAAAATGTATGGCAATGCTTATCTTCTATTCAAGTGAAGATCTAACATTATCAATGTTAGAAAATACTGCTCTTCCTGTTCTACGGTGCTTAGGAGCTAAATATTGTTATTGAAAACTGTTCTACCTATTTTAGGATCAGTATTAAGTATTAGTTACTTGTCAGTATTTCAAATTGTTTTTTCCTGTTTTTGGTTCATTCAGACAAAACGATATTGTATATTTTTTATTTATTAATTACCAACTTAATTACATTTACGGTTTATGCCGTATATAGATTAGAAGCATAAATTCATCCAATCAATCCAAATTTCCAAGACCACTTACTTAAAATAAATTATCATTAACAATAGACATTACAATACAAGAAAAACTTATCCAATAGGTATACACCTACCTGTTGATATGATATGGAGTTCTACCTACTCTACCCTGTAGGTTTTAGGGTAAGTCTAATTCGGTAGTTGTTATTGCAATTTATGTTAAAAAGCATGTATCTTCCATATACATATCTACGGCCAAAATTTTTAACACCTTTAAAAGTAGGTACCCAATTGGTATGAATCAAAGTTGCGATAAATAAAAAGATCAATTACACTCCTTAGCTATACGCGCAATAAGCTACTACTTTTATTTTGTTACTTGATTTGTATATACAAAAAAATACATACCACCCATACGTGCAAAGACGCACAAAACTCAAAATACATCAGTATTGCAACTTTGTGAAAATACCTTTTTATTAACAATTTAATTTAATACATTTTTGAAGACATCATTAAAGTAGAGAAAATCGCATTTGAATTTTCCGTTAGAAGGAGGTGGCGGAGTCATAGTGAGCGAGCGAAGCGAGCGAACACATACCATGACATGATGGTGACATGTCTATATCCAAATCATATTTCTGCACAAACGCATAGACACAGTCAAGTCTTCAAAGAGTCAGAAAAAGTCAGTCAATGTTCTTGATCAGTGGTATTCAATATCGTAAACAAGGAATACCTTAAAACTGTACCAACAATATATTCGGTAGCATGCTAAAATAAAAAAGAAAACCTATAAAAATCGTAAACTTGACCTTTATTTCGTTCTAGCAGCAAAAATAACATCGTGTACAGAAATCTTCCTGTACACACAAAATTTACCTCACAATAACACCTTCATAATTCCGGAGTACCTGAAGTACTAAAAACAAATACAGCGCCATCTATTCGAATTCAATGAAACTTTGTGTGAACTGAACGGGGTTCGTCGAAATACTGGTTATTGCCAGAAACACGTTTCGAAGCAATTGTTGAAGAGAAGTGTAGATGGCAGCCGAATAAAAAGCACCTACTGTTACATTCCATAACATAGGCAGGGTTGTTGGTGAGATTGATGAATGATATCAGTTGGTTTCGACTTTGAACAACTTTGAGAAATCATACGTAAAGTATCTTTTTTTCCTAGCATGTTTTGTCCCACTATAGAACAACTGTGCAAACATGATGTCATTTAAATTACGGTACTTTAAATTAAATTACAGCACAGGAAAAGTATACTTTGTAGTATTTTTTTTTTTTTTTAAGTAGCTAGGTAGGTAATCACTGGCTGAGAGTAGTATCTATTAATGTCATTAATATCTATCAAAATCACAAAACTTTATTCTTATTATGAAAACACAAAATCAAATATTCATTACGTACTTTAGTGATTGAAGGGAAGATTTTTATAGAAATATTTTCGCGAGAAATGTCAAACTGACCAAGAAAGAATAGTGTGGCTAAGAATACTCGGCTTTTTTAAGAAACCTATAATATTTTACTCGATAGTAGCTGCTCTATGTAATGACAGCCCAACCTTATCCTATATTATATCTTTGAACATTATTATATTAATATTATATTCAGAATATTATTGAACATTTTTGAATATAAATAACTAGCTTTTGCCCGCGGCTTCGCCCGCGTAGGTACTTGAAATATAGCCTGTCACTCAGGAATAAAGGAGCTTTTTATCAGTGAAAAAATTTTTGCAATCGGACCAGTCTTTCAGAGATTAACTCCTACAAACAAAAAAAAAAAAAATTACTTCTTTGTTATATTAGTGTAGATAATATCCAACGGTAATTGAAATAACAAAAGTTAAAATTTGATTTATCAATAGATAGACTACCTACACGATTAGGTGGATATACTTATGACTGATACAATACTAACTGTAATACCAATTATAAACTAATTGGCACATCCAATTATAATTATAATGATTTCTATTGACATCATATGTCTTGCCCGGGTTTCCCCTAATCACCAAGAACCGAATGAATTATTATTATTATAAGAAATATATAAATAAATATCTCTTAGTCGTAATAGTAAATGACTGCGTAATAATATAACTACGCTAATGATTTATAAGTGATTAGAGTCAGCTAGGTTATCAATAAACAAATCATTTCAGGAAAATTAAATTAATTAGGCTATACTGGGAAAATAGTGCATATTGATACTAATCCACCTATTTAATCTTGTATATATAGATAACCTATCGGTAGTCTCAGACCTCCTCACAATGTAAGTTGTAAATATTAATATTTAATCTATTTAATATTATAAAAGGTTTGCTGGGAAAAAACTCATTGCTGAGTTGAACTCGCCTTTCCACTGTCTGAATCACCGTGTACCATGAACGATTTTTAAGTACAGTAAAGAATTTAAAAATTAAAGAAGAAAAAACTGACTGACATGCCAAAACACAGCCGTAACTGCTGCGGAACTTTGCACAAAGTTTCCTATTATGCTGTAGGAAAACCCAAAGAAAGGGTTTTCTTAAATTTATCATTTAAAGACGTCAAAAGGGAGATATTCATCTGTATGCAAAATTTTATTCTTTTGGCCCATTTATTTGAAACTTAGCATAATAATAACACAATTAAATAAGAAAGATTTGTTTTATCTATTCGGTTTTAAAAACTTTCCTAATAAAACGGGGATGTAAAAGTTTGTATGGGAGCATCTGATTCCTTGGGTTAAAAAACTTGAATATTGGCACATTTTGGGAACTCATTTATTGTGCTTATGGCTAAGGAGTGAAATTCCTTGCCGGAATCTGCGTTCCTTGATGGCTACAACCGTAGAATCTTTAAGTCAAGTGTGAATAGGTTACTTCTAGGTTAGCGTGCTCTGTCGTCGACCGCATCGTCGCCTTTCATCAGGTGAGATAGTGGTTCGGCGGCGGCGATCCACTATCGCCGGGCCTTGGCACAGGCTATGTCCCGGAACGAGGAGTAGTGGCAGGCGGTCACCTCCTTCTGCGAAGCAGTAATGCTAGCAAAGGAGGAGGCCAACCGCATCAGGCAACGGCGCTCACAGCGCCCCAGCCACCGCCAGGATTCCGATCCCTATTTCCGGCCACCGTAGGCGCAGGCTTGCGGACAGCGAGCAATGAGTAGCTTGCTGTCCGACCGTCCGGTAATTGTCCGAACCGAGCCCAAGTCGTCGATAGCGCGTACTGTTCCCGTGTGTCTCAAGGAGCTGTCAGCAACAACAGGGGCCCAGCTGGGTCGAAGCCTACTGGAGCCAGGATCTTTCGAATTAGAAAGATAGCTCAGCCCCAGTATGAAAGGCAACGAAGAAACAGGAGTGGGTTTTTAGTCAGTAAAAGTCTGACCTATCTCCCGCTCCGCCCAAGAGCGGTCATGTCATTAGATGATTTTCTCACCGCGAAACGAACCTATCAACAATTAAAAAAAAATATATCTATTAATCAAAATGAGTACTTAATAAAAACTATTGTTTTTAGTATTTCAAAATACCCTAATAATAAAGTTTTTATGAAAAAAATCTCGCGAATGAAATCGCTGGCAAAATATTAATATACTTTGAAATAAAAAAGAATACTGTCAAAAATAAAAAAAAAAGACGGGTTGCACTCCGGGAGTGCCGGCAGAAGTGAAAACTTGATTATTAACGTTGAGCATGTTTGATATTTTGGAATGGTTAGGGAATAATTTTGCACCAATTGCTTTATCAGTATAAAAGTACTATCATTTATGTGGTAGAATACAATAATCATTTATTGCGCTATCGTACACAAACATGACAATTTATATTACATTAAAAATTTAACACTTTAAAACTATTACAATTATTTTACATTAAAAAGTTTATCTCTCCGAAAAATCAACGTCGCCCATTGACTTATATTCTAGTGATAGACAGGTCCTTTCATAGAAAAGATTTGTCAAAATATTGAAAAGTTAAAACGAAAATCTGCTGCAGTGCTACATTGGCATTATGTCGTCTAACAGAACTATTAAAATATAAAGCGCTGATAGCTTTTAGAGGATAATTTTTTCACGACCAAAACGTCTTAAGCGCCATGAATTTCGAAGTACTTACGCGTTTAGTTCAACATAGTGTAATGACATGTTATCCATATAGATGTTTATACCGCAGAAGTGACATAGTTTTTGCCTACAATACTTCACATTACAATAAAACTCTATTTAAAAATTTTACCAATTGTCCACGTTAGTGTAAATTCAGAAAAATACGTCTAATAATTAGTGAATTCAAAATCGTGTAAAATAATGAAACCATTGAACCACCAGAAAATGATGGTCAGGACTGCGCTGCTAATATAACAAAACAAACAACAACTATAACTATAGCGTAATCAGCTTTTTAATGTTCCCACTGCTGGGACTCAAGCCTTCTCTCTAGGAGAGGGAATGGGCCGTAAACCACCACGCTGGCCCAGTGCAAAATCAAAATCAAAATCAAAGCATTTATTTCAAATAGACCATTTACAGGCACTTTTGAATAGTCAAATGTCGGTCAGTCCAAGAAAAGTGAAGGTAAAGTGCGGGTTGGTGAATGTCGCATGTCTTTGAAATATGCTGGTTTTCTTATGATGTTTTCCTTCACCTTTTTGAGAGCAATGGGGATGAATTAAATTACATAAAAAACTAAAACTTTTTTTAAATCTATTTTCAACTTTATTTTTCGGGGCGAATCAAAAATTGATTCGGAGTCAGAAATTTGCACTTGGTTTAATGATGTAGGGGAAAGCTATAAATGTTTTAAAGGCACATTCTGAAGGAATAGCATTACTGCAAGGAATAACCGACTCATTAGAAAACGTTTTCCAGCTTTAGTATCATCAGTTTAAAAGTATGAAGAGCAGATAAAAGGATATTTTGTAGGAAGCCACGTGTTGTCACGTCTATCCTCTTAAGATATTTTATCAATTTTTCTCTTTTCGGCTGACCAGAGTGAACAAACTTGAAATAATTATAATTATAGTTTATGAAGGACGAAATCTCAATAACAGTAATGATCACTTAGTGATGTATCACTTATATTACACATATGACTACAAATTCAACTAAACCTGAGTTTTTACAGTATCGCAAAACAGACGTATTCATATTTATTGAATTTGACGGAATTCATTGGTACCTATTATTTATACAAAAAAGAAAAAAATATTAAACAGAATATTTTAAAAAAAAAAACAAACGGAATAAAACATCATGCAAATTCGTGTTCACTAAATCAGTTGTAGATAAAAAACCCGGTTTTTGTGGGATGGAACATCTGCATGTTTTAGTCTATGATTGTAAAATGGAAAATCTTTTAAATAAAATAATATAATTTCTAACATACTATTACGAAATTTGAAGCAATTAAATTGCTTGAATAATCAATTATTTTATTTTCATGACTACTGAATTATTATTTACGTCCCAAATTCACTTTCTTTTGAATTTATAAGCTCCGCTCTCAACTGTATGAACGTCAAAATTGCACTAAAGTCATCAATGTCAATTTGCCTAGAATTCAGTGCAAAGGATTCGTTTGAAGTGAGTGTTCAGCACGCCCTATCTAGTACTTAGATATCGATGACGTCGCCGTCTTACGCTTTTTCGATCAGGGTCACGTGTCCTGACGCGAGTTTAAGATTTTATACCCATTACAGAAAAAGTGCTCAACGCCGCTAAAGAAGTTTTCACTTCAACAAGTAATTTTTAATTTACTCCGTTGAACTCATGTGCCTAAAAACAAAGTTAAAAGTCAATATTACCAAGTTATCTGTAACTGATACTATTATGTACTATATTTCCTAACACTACTGAGTTTTAAAATTATGACACTCACCGGGCCAAAGTTATCTTTATCAATGTCGCTCATCAGGTAAGATTATACTAACTTAAGTTGTAATGGAAAGTTAATCTTACTGCTGATAGGAATTCACTTATCATAGATCAGTCTTATATTATGCTCAGAGGATTTTTAGTTACAACATAACGCTGTGCCAATTTTCTTAATTTTGCTCTACATCCGTCCCTCAAGTCACAATTCTGTTAGTAACTTCATCATCATCAGCCTTTATAATGTTCCCACTGCTGGGGCTCAGGCCTTCTCTATAGGAGAGGGAATGGGCCGTAATCCACCACGCGAGGCCAGTGCGGATTGGTAACATTGCATTGGATTATATATCTTGAGAAGCAAAATTAAATTCTTTACCGGGAGCTGTTCTATAATTATGTTGCTTTATCTTAAAGCTTCTACCAACTTTTTTGAAATATGGATACAGGAGATCCAATCGGATTGGGCAACAAACCGATACCCACGACTGATATTAGAATATTTTTTACCGGAAAGTGTCAATACGTATTTTCATGTTAATTGCTAAAGTTCTCCTCATAAATAATGCTATATTTATATATAATAAATAAAAGGATTGAATAGAATAACACTAATATCCATCTTTAGGGTATTAGTGTTATTCTATCCAATCCTTTTCGCAATCTGTATTACTTTAAATATTAATATTTTATCGACTTTATTAACCATTATAATTTCTAAGCCTACGACAACTTCTCCTTTTATGACCTTAGTCATAACCTGCCTTAAGGCCCGAAACATTGGGACGTCAATAAGAGACGAATTTAACCGTCGCGATGACTAAACGACGTATATCTCTCTCCTTCTAACTTACTAACAAGTGCATCTAAAAAAGAGACAAGAAATAATTTAAAAATTTGGGCAGTAAATTCGTGGGGCATTGCACTCAGTGACTGGTTGAGAGAGGACGAAAGTACGAATTTTTTTCAATAATAAGAGAAAGACTGTGTGCAGGCACGCATTGCAATGCGTTTAGTGTTCGGCTAATGTACGGGTCACATGCGGGCAAGACTTTACAATAACAATTATTACATCAGAAATCCATTAAAAGTAATAAAACCCTGAACGATATAGTAATAAATCATCTGCCAATTCTTGGTGATCAACAACTGATCAATGATACATTATCTATCATTGGAAAGTTTACATTAATTTGAACTTTAAAACTGAATCTGTAAATGCTAGAATAATGATGTTAGAATAATAGAAAGAACACATTGAGAAATAACTGTCAAGGCATCTTTTGATAGGTACTTATGTAACCCCGCAAAATCTACTAGCAGCTAAGTGGATTCTTCTAAAACTCTTTAGTAATCTACAATTAACGATTTATATCAGTAAACATTGTCGTTTTAAACAAGTATCATATACATAACAAACATGTTGAGTAAGGTCACCTTTCTCCCATGACAATTATAATAATCTATTTACCGAATGACGGCATAGACAACACACACTTTTTTCCAAACTTTCACTGAGCTATTGCATCACAGGGCTTAGAAACAGGTGGGACTAGTGAGGTCGATGATCGCGACATCCGAAAAGGCAATCTTATCAGGCTCAAGACTCTTTAGGGGTTCCGCATGACATAAAATTTTGAAGATAATGCATTGGAATGAAAGAATTTGAACAATGGCACAATATTAGGAAGGAACAAAAATATACAAAGTCGTTAAATATTATATTGAGAACACGTTGCTTGGAACAAAAACATCAAAAATCTTATCGTAAAAGTAAACTCTAACCGAAAAGCTTTCTTAGCTTTTTAATATGAAAAAAAAATCATAATATAGCTTCAGCGTTTTTACGTGTGAACCCTAATAAGACTATACATATACAGATATAAATAACTTCCAAAAATGATCCTGTTTTACTGTAGGCGCTACTTAAAGAAATATTTATTTAGTCGTTAAAGAAAGTGATTTCGTCAAGATGATTGTGAGCTCCATAAACCCACGACTGGTTATTTTCAATATTTGATTTAGTTTGTGGTCGACAAACTCTAATTTGAGTATTATTTGAGTCTTTTTTAACGAAATAGTAAAAGTGCAATGCATTTCTAGAGTGTAAACCACGCAATCTGCGTCAAAGAAAAATTATTTACTGTATAAAGTAACTGATTTTAGCTTTATTTAGCTAAGATGTAATGAAAAAATTGTTAACTATCATATAATTTTGGCAAATTTCTATATTTGTATCCTCGACTTTTATTGATCACTCATTGTTAAACTAGGCTGATTGTAATCTTCCCTTACACCTGAGACGTAATATTAATGAAAAAACTTCTATGCGAATGCGTATAAGGAACAAACAAATGGTGTTTTCTAGCTATCTTTTAGCCATGGTTATGATCACAAATATATGATAATGTTAGTTCGTAGAATAAAGAATAGTAAGATAAAACAGAACCTGTATTTTTCAAAATCTAATTCTGATTATAATATTGCTTTTTCTGTCAGGCAAAAAGTAAACAAACACTTGAAATAATCTCTCTTTATATGGAGCAAGTTAAGTGCGTGGCTGGTACAATAAAGTTCCCTAAATATGAACCCTTTTTCCTGCTCTTGCGCGTTCGGCGATTGAACCCACTCGGGGTGACATTGCTGGCGGCTACCTCAACTGTACAGTCGATAGTCTTGATACTCGGTAGATCCCTTCAAGTGAGTTATTAATGGGCTTCAGTAGCCTCAATGTTACATTTATTAACTCAAATCTATTTCCAGATTCATGAGAATTTAGCCTTCTTTACCTATTTCCTAAGAATTTACCTAACGAAGACCATTCATGTAGTGTTAATCCATAGATATAAATATCATGTAAGTAGTCAAAAGATTCAGCTGATTTGGTGACGTTATTATAGATTTGGTTTAAACCAACTTGCTCAATTATCCTGCGCAACTCCAAGTAATTAAAATAATCCACCAAGAAATAGAAGAAACTCCTTTTTTATGAAAAAATCATCAAATGACTTCTCTCTGGTATTATGGATTGGTAGGCTTTTACTGACTAAAACCCACCTGTATTCCTTTAATTGCCCTTGGCGGTCCTGGGCCACTGTAAAACAAAGGCAAAATAAATTATATAAACGATCAAGACGTCTCGGTCCCTCGTTCAATGTTCGGTGCACTTGCATTTCGGCGTACATGGACGCACTGATGCACCAACATGAATTTTTTTCGCGAGTTTTTAACTTTGTCCTTGAAATACGAGTTTAGATTACGGCGCGCATATTTTTTGGTTTAATGCAGACTTACATTATTCTTACTTCAGTGCATGTATGTAAATGGGAATTTGGGTAACCTGTTTGAACCGAAATAAAATCCAAGGCTTTTTAGGCAGTTAACGATGTAATGCATGTAGTTGCATCGACGGATATCAATAGAATCTTTAAGTAAAGAGATGTGGCTGCAAAATGTTATATAATTAATCGAGTAGATTGCCTTTAGGTATCTATGGAGACCACGTTTGAATATAAACGGTTCGAACATCTTAACTTTAGGAAAAATGTAGAAAGACTATGAGACCTAGGCGAAAGTTTGTATCAATGTGTGAGAGTGTGTGTTTGTTTGTTACTCTTTCTTTGTGTCTTGAAGTCTACATAAGATATTTTTGTATCTTGGGAGTTTGTTCCTTTAAGATAATTTTCTACTAACTTTCCCAATTTTGTAACGCATTTATTAACTTAATTAATCATAGATGTGATGCAGGTACCTACTGATTTCTGATAAGTCTGATAGACTAAACAGCATTAGAAAATGTTCCATTTTTAAAATTGAAACCTATAAATAATCACAGTTTAATGGTGACATAACAACTAACTGCACGTAAACACGTCATCTAATGCATGCGTTTCGTCATCAATATAAATCACATTATGTTAGGTCAGGTATCCTAACCCAATTGAGTAGATACCGTCGATCCGAAACCTAAGTAAAAAATACAAAAACGTGCGCAGGCGCAGGGCAATGCACTTCTTCGTGGACGGTCGAGACGCTCGTTGCGATGCAACCACTGCACTCGTGAACTGAATGTCAATTCTCACATGAAACCTTAGGCAGTATACATATATAAAAAAAAAACTACCTGAAACAAATTAAACATTTATTATGACCCAGTGTTAAAAAGCACTTAGTTCTTGCACAAATAAACAAAACTTTTACAGAATTTATGACAGTGATGATGATAATTATAATTAATTTATAACAATAATTAGCAGAGCTTTTGAAAGCTTTTGGTCACTTATCGGAATTTCCTTTTTTGAAAGTGAAACAAAAAAGGTAACTCCGATAAGTGACCAAAAGTTACAATTACTTAATTAAGCTACGAAAAAATCACTGTTCAATTAACATAATTATCGAAGACTATCTTTTTCATACTTATATAACACAATATGTAACTGGAATAATGCACAACCATAGACACCCCAATTAGGAAATTGTGACACAACCATAATTCAAGCACTGAGATTTTATTTAAATGCACTTTTTTTATGGTGGGAAAAAATCATGCATTGACATCCCCCGCTCTTGAGCGGAAAGGGAGATAGTGTCAGACTCTTACTGACTAAAAGACCCACCCCGTTCCTTCTAGCCTTCATACCGGGGCTGGAGCGCCCTTTCGGATAACCCTGGCCCCAGTAGGCTTCGACCCAGCTGGGCCCCTGCTGTTGCTGACAACTCCTTGAGGCGCGCGGGAACAGTGCGCGCCGTCGACGACTTAGGCTTGGTCCGGACAGTTACCGGACGGCCGGACAGTGAGCTACCCATTGCTCACTGTCCGGTTGTTACGGTGGCCGGAAATCGGGATCAGAATCCCGGTTACGGCGGCGGCAGCGATAACGCCGTTGCCTGATGCGTTCGGCCGCCTCATTTGCAAGCATTACTGCTTCGCAGAAGTCGGCGACCGCCTGTCACTCCTCCTCCCTCCGGACCATGGTCTCAACTAAGGCCCGGCACTTAAATGCCCTTGGGTATTATTTTTTTAACAAATTTGCTATCCTAATAATATGTAAATAATAATATTGGAATCGCCGCACTAAGTTGGTAGCGCATCGATATTGGTAACTATGTACACACACACATTTGCTAGTGACGCAATCAAAATTTATCAGAGTTTTACCCTAAAGTAATCAAGAATCATTTTAGCATAAAAAATTGCCAGTAAAAATATCTGAAGTCTATTCAATAACTGAAACTGAATATACCACTTTCAGGATGTGCGTTTCTATTGTTACATGTGGTAGTGTCTATACAATTATGGTTTGAGAGATTTACCACCTAAAAAACACCCCTACATTGAATTTCATCATAAAACTCCCCTTGCTCTGGGTAGGCTTTTTTTTAATTGATATAAACTAGGACTTGACTGTGATCTCACCTGATGGCTTACCATCAGATGAGATCACAGTCAAGTCCTAGTGATGCAATCTCTGATGGTGAGGCGCACTAGTTTATTAAGAGCCTATTCAATCTAGCCTTGAAGACACCCAAATTATAATCGGACGGGAAGACCGCAGCAGGCAAAATGTTCCAGTCCTTCGACGTACGCGGTATAAATGACGAGGCGAAACGCTTAGTCCGGGCCGTAGAGATTTCAACAACGTAAGGAGTGGTGGCTTATCAGACTTTTACTGACTAAAATCCAACTGTATTTCTTCAGTTGCTCCTTCCGTTCCTTTCACACATCCCTGCAGCCCTTTAGTAAACTGCCATAAGTCCCAATTATTTATATTCCAAACTAGATATATTTGAAATTATATGTTCGAATGTTTGTAGACAAATCATCTTTCAGCGACTGAACTAATTTGGAAGATCTTTAAAACTCGCATAAGCCAGATAAAAAGTATTTATTACTCCCGATAATAATAAGTACTTTTTTATCTCGGTAGTACATTATCTCAACAAAATTATAAACTTTCACGTGGACAAAACCTCTGGAAAAATTAGGTTAATTCACAAATTTTCAAAAATTCTTTTTATGGACATTTTTATTACTGGTCAATGGTAGCCCAGTTGCAATAGTCTCGATTTATGAGGTGGTGGGTGCAGACCCAAGTAGGCACTTTATTTTGAGTAACGAATTTCATCACCACTGCTCTCAAAGCTGTTAAGGAAAACCTCATAAAGAAACCGGCGTTTTTCAGAATCAAATGAAAACATGTGACATCCACCAACTCGCACTGGGCCCGCGTGGTATAGTTATTTACGTACCTACGATTCTTATGTCAACGTATTTAGTATATTTCTTAAGTTTAGTGAATTGTATTCTTTTTAAGGAATAAAGGTCTTAAACTGTATATTACTGCCCATTTTCTATCCAAGAGAGGTGGCATCAGTCCCAGCGGTGGTAACATCACACGGCTGATTATGCTTATAATGCTTTTTATAGACGACTTATCCTTCCCCGTTTTCCCGAAACATAACCCATGACCTCTCTATTACCAATGACGTCACAAGACATTACTATGCAACATTTAAAATAGAATATCATTATTCTCTTTACATTTGCGCAAGTCTTTCCTCGTACATAGACTAGAACAAAGTTATATTAATATAACAAGATGAAGGTCACTGATTGAAAAAAAAACTGTTCATATCACAAAAGACTATTGACAAAAGGACAGACACTGTTGATCCCGGGCTGATACGGCTGATCTATTTTCGGTTAACTTCGTATGAATTCGCCTTCTTACATTGTTATATTACTGAAGACGGAAAACATTGCGATTCGAGACTTGAATAGAAGACGAGATAAAATCATGCAACTCTGTAACTACTTCCTGTATCGGTTCCTATTCATAACCAATTTTTCTTTTTGTTACAGAATCACAATGAACGATCCAGAATTGTATAACGTGGCGAACTCCTTACAGAAGAAAGCAGCTGTCCAATGCCTAAACGAATATGCTAAGAAAATTCATTGGAAAAATATCGGAGACAGTGCTATAGACCTGGGATGCGGTGACGGAAGTGTAACAGTTATTTTGAAGAAATACATGCCCAGTAACTATAGGAAACTAGTCGCATGTGATATCAGCGAAAAAGCTGTTAAATATGCAAATGAGCATCATAGTGATGAAGCCACTATGTTTAGGGTACTGGATATCCAGGGAGACTTGCCAGAAGAAATGAATTCGGCATTCCACCATGTATTCTCCTTTTATGCATTACACTGGATACGAAATCAAGAGTAAGTTCGACTCCGATATCTCTTGTAATTTCTATACTGGGCACGGGATGCGGAATTGTTCGAAAAAATTACCGCAGCTATGGAACGCAAAAAAAAATCTTCTCTCCACTAGTGTGGTAGGAATTATTTGATGATTTCTCACCTCAGAAAAAAGGCATAATATAAACCCATCACCGTAGATAGACTAATCGCGTTAGGTCGCACATATAATTCAATATACAGATTTATATACAGATTTTTCGATGACTTACATTTCGGAACTATTTTAAATTTTGGTTTATATCTATACATACGGAATAAGTAAGTATGACTGTTTTTGAAGAAGACCAAATGTAGCTAGCGTTATGTAAAACTAGAGAACACGCAGCGCATGACACTTACTCTTAAGGGCCAAGCGCCCGAAAAGTGCCATAAAACAGTGATTTTCTGAGACCTACTCCTCCGTAACGGCTTAGTCAATTGGTTTGAAATGAATATATATTATAAAAAATGTATATTTATTATGGATTCATGAACAATAATATCAACATTTGATTTTATCGTATAATTAATACTTTTGTCAAAAAAAAATATTTTGCAATTTCGCAACTTTTCCCTACTCCTTCGAAACGGCTTGGACCTTTAGAAACATTTTTACACATTAAAATTGGTGGTTAAATATTCTTCAAAGTGAACATTGCATATGTAAATCAATCAATATCTCGCAGAGAAAATGGATTAAAAGCGCTTTCCGGGCACAGCTGGCCGCAAATAAATGCACAGATTTGCCTACTGTCGCCTAGGCGAGTGCGAGATTTGCGTTCACATAATTTCGGTCAGATGGTTCACGGGACTATACGCCCTAAAAAAATAATTTATTGTAAAAAAACTTTTTTTAATGCATTGTTTTAATGTTCTAAAATCATCTTCGCATAATTGATACTGGTTTGGAGCACATCACACGTTTAAGACTAGTAACGAACATAGGTATAAACAGTATATTATATACCTACGATATATAAAAGGGTTAATAGGTCTCGCACTTCAGCTTCTTTGTTGCGAAGAATAATTCTTTGGTGAATTTTTAAGTACTTTTTGAACCGCCTCCCCGCTCGATGACGTACAACGTGCTCTAACAGCCAAGATGGTCATTTTTGAGAATATCCTTACCAATCTCCCATTGCATTTGTCTGTGTGTATGAACGCGATAAACTTAAAAACTCCAAAACGGATTTTTATGCAGTTTTCAACAAAAGACAGAGTAATTCATTAAAAGATAGTTTGGATGTTTAAAACGTGCATGTTATAGTAGAGAAAAACCAAGAAATTCAAAGATCTATTACACCCGTGCGAAGCTGGAGTGGGTCGCTAGTATACAATACTTAGCTTTGAGACTTCTTTACTACTACGACTACTTGCATCAGGCAATTCGATTAAAATAAGAAAAATCTTAACCTAGGTGTCCACTTAGCCTCCTATTTCGGTCACTATCACCAAACGGACTTTTAATTAGCCGTAGTTGTCTTAATAGAAAAAGTTATAGAGGATAAGCTCTTTTCAATAGCGTCTAATTTATAGCTATTTAGGTAATGCTCTCAAAACAGGGAAGGAAAATATCCTGAAGAAACCGACTTGTCCTAGAACCATAAATTCGAAAACATGTGACATCCACCAATCCGCACTGGGCTCGCGTGGTGGATTACGTCCATTTTCTAGAGAAGAGGCCAGAGTCCCAGCAGTGGGAACATTATAAAGCTGTTTTACTATGTCTGCTATTTTAGTTAAACTGCTAATAAAACTTTAACATCGGTCCTAAAACTAGATATTCACTTGTTTTCGTCATTAACCTTCAACAGCCTTCATAGATATCTACCTAATAGGCAAAACTTGTGTTAGTAGCAAATGTTCTTCTAAAAAAACTTTGTGTTTTTACATCGATGGTTGTAAAAGTGTTGAAAATTTGTAACAAAATTATTACTTTAGAGTAGTTTAGTCTGAGTTAGCTCAGACTGTAAAAAAAAGTACCCACATTTATCAAAAATATTGTTAGTAGCAAAGGTTCATCTTAGTAAGTTATATGACATGGTATATTATATACTTAGGGAGCTATGTAAAAAGTGTTTAACTTAATTGCTCAAGATTCTCTACCCGTTCAAATATCATTCTCTACTAGTTACCGAAATATTAATCGGAATAAGTCGAGTATGTAACAAAATGATTTTCTTGAACACTATTTCCATCGGTCTATGTTTTGGCTATTGTGTTCCGAGACATCTTCCTATAGGAAGATGTTAAATGCCGATTCTCATTCATTATAATAAATATACTAATTAACATTTCCTTGTATATTTCTGTTAGAAGGAGTCGACTGGTTCCGTCGTCACGTGACGTTTACTATTTATCATGCCTGACCCCCAAAACTAAATATTACTATCATATTTTTGAGAGATAATTTTGTTCGTTATTATTATATCCTTTATTTTCCATTCTATCATATAATTTTACATTTTTAAATATTTCTTAAAAAAATAATTAAAAAAAAAACATTTAAAAATATAAAAAATAGTGGTCCGCCGGTGTCGGGAGCAGGGTCCAAGCTACCGGTGGTTAGGGCTCCAGAGACAGGAACCTCCTCACAATACGAGCCGTATCGAGGAGTACTGCCTTCTGTATCAGGCCCTTGATCCATCCGCGCAACGCCAGCTTCGATAGATGGTCGTCGAAGCTTTTGGCTATAAGGCCATTGACGCTCACGACAATCGGCACAATGACAGCCGAGTCCACATCCCACAAGTCGACAACCTAGTGCTAAGTCAAGATATTTGATTTTTTTCTCTTTCTCAGCTTACACGAGATTCTCGTCATGTGGGATGGTGACATCGATTAACATTGCGCGGCGCGCTAATCGGTCTATCACTACTATATCTCGCTTATTGGCTATAATAGTCCGATTAGTAATGATAGACCGATCTCAGTACAACGTGACATGGTCATTTTCGAGAACTGGGTCGGGCACATACCTGTAATACGGTACCTCTGATTCCATAAGTTTGTATTTCAAAGCAAGTTGCTGGTGAATAATCCTGGCCACTTGGTTGTGTCTGTTGTTGTAATTATTATTATTATTATTGAACTGATTTTCATTTTGCTTTATTTTCACATTGGGTTTTCTAAATGATCCTTTACAAAAGCCAAAATCGGTCGTCGAAGAATGGCTAGTATTTGAAGTGATATATCTCGAGTTATAATTTAAAGCAAAGAGTTATAAATCCATCAACATTCTTTAAAGTAAACTCTTGAACTTTTTTTCGTGGAATGCACCATTTATAAATTACATACAAAAATCTTAAAATACCGATTTGTTTTGTTTTCCAACATTGCTCAGCAATTTTTAAAGAGTATCCCAAAAATGCAACTCAGTGCATTTTTTCACGAACTGAGATAATTTGTAAAAAAACTAGCCAAGCAAACACTGGGTTTAAAAATTACTAATAATTCATGTTTGACTGCGCTTCGACTCGCTGATCTAGTGGTTGCAAGCGCATACGAAGCCGTTGGTCAATTTCCTGTGCAAGAATAGTGTTATTGGGTTTTTCATCGTAAATTGCTCAGTAGCAGGCTGGGTTTACACAATATGTAATGAAATAGAATCATAAAATCAAAAAAATCTTAGACCGATTTGCTCTTACTGTTTTATTACTCGTAGCAAGCGACATTCAAAGCATTTTTCGAGTAAAAGTTTTAATTAACTCATGCTTTATTTTTCAGGAAAGCATTTAGGAATATCTACAATCTCCTCGAAGAAGGCGGTGACTGCCTCCTAACTTTTCTCGGCTACACACCTATCTACAGCGTGTACAATGTTCTGGCGCAGTGCTCCAAGTGGAAGTCGTGGCTAAAGGACGTCAACACCTTCATTTCTCCCTACCACGACATGCAGGTATAAAAAAGTTCTTTTCAGCATTATCATTTCAGAATAAAAATATTTACATAACTCCCACCCGAGTGTCACCACAACCAACTCTCACCAGATCATCAGTCTACCTTGTGGTTCCAACACTGCGTCTTCCGGCACGCAGTTGCCTCTTCAGAACATTTAGGCCCGATCGACTGTATAGTCGGCTATATAGCCGTAGTGTTCTACGAGCAATGTTGCGTTATGCATCGAGGATTTCGAATTCCATATAAAATCACACCGGTAATCTTAAAAGCTTGTATAAAAAATAACACTTAGGATACTTTTGCATTTCCGGAAGTTTGTTATCTTGGGATAATTTCATATTTTCGCGACAGAGGAGCTGCTAGCATAAGCCAAAATAGGTATATGGAGAAATAATTGATTATAGTAGTTTTATTACCAAATTTGATCAGTCACTTTATATTTATAAATGCCAGATCATAGAAATTGATCACTTCATGATATGTCCAACTAAAACCCGCCAGATCGTTTTAAACATTAAGGTTTGATGATATTTCAATCTTCGTTTGGCCTACTTTCTTTAGATTTTTTAACCGACTTCGAAAAGGAGGAGGTTCTTTGTTCAGCTGAATGTATGTTTTTTTTTTTAATATCATTGAAATCCTACATTAATGATATGGCTAAACGGGGATTGACATATCATCAAATTTCAACGGTTAAACAATTTCTAAAATCTGGTCTCAACATATACTTTATTTATTTGCTTTGCTGCGTTATCAAGGCCTCCATCTGATGCTGATAACAAGCGCTGCTAATAAAACATTAACTTGCTATTGTATTCCTACTTTTGAGTTAACAAATTATAACACGTGATCACTTCGTTGTGATGGCATGGCGTTCGGTTGGGATGGCATTTCTTCGAAACTGCTCAAATTGTGTCTGCCCGCGCTTGTCCCGGTAATTACCCATATCTGCAATCGCTTTATTTCCACGGGCTGTTTTCCCAGGACCTTCAAAAGAGCTGTTGTGCTCCCGATATTTAAGGGTGGGGACAGATACAGTGTTAATAACTATAGACCGATTTCGGTCTTGCCTGCCATCTCTAAAATTTTGGAAAAAATTCTAAATAAACGATTAGTAAACTATCTTGAGTCACACAAATTATTAAGTGACAACCAGTATGGTTTTAGAGGTGGTAGGTCGACTGAAGTTGCTGTTGCTGCTTTGATTGATCATGTAGTATCAAAATTGGATAGTAAAAAGAAGTGTTTGGCTATTTTCTTAGATCTTTCCAAGGCATTTGACACTGTGTCTGTTCTCCACCTCTTATCCAAGCTCGAGGCTACAGGTATTCGTGGGCATGCACTAAAAATTTTCCAAGACTATCTGTGTGATAGGACTCAGTGCGTTATGATTAATGGTGTTATTAGCGAAACCAAATCATTGAGTTTTGGCGTTCCGCAGGGCTCAATTCTGAGCCCAACCCTGTTTCTTATTTACATCAATAATTTATGTAAAATGTCTCTTACAAACTGCTTGATCGTCACCTATGCAGATGACATGGCTCTACTTCTTCATGGGAATGACTGGCCCGAAACAGTAAAATTTGCGGAACTTGCTCTAAACTCGGTGATGAAATGGTTGTCAAATAACATCCTAACTTTAAATCTAAGCAAAACGGTTTATTTACCTTTTTCTATTAAATCGTCAAACCTCCCTCCGCCGGACTCAATAGTGCTCAGAGCACATACTTGCTCACTCGGCCTATCCTCTTCACAATGCTTCTGTACACAACTCTCCAGGTCTGAGTCCATCAAATATCTTGGGGTTCATATTGATACCTCCCTGAGTTGGAAACCCCAAATTAATAGTCTGTTGTCGCGAGTACGTAAATGTATTTTTATTTTTTTTAAATTAAGGCACTCCGCAGATAACAGAACTCTTAAAAACGTTTATTATGCTTTATGTCAAAGCATAATAAACTATTGCATCACCGCTTGGGGAGGATGTCCCAAGACAACTCTGCTGCCTCTGGAACGTGCACAGAGATCTGTCCTCAAGGTTATGACCTCTAAGCCGTTTAGGTACCCGACCGCGGCTCTCTACGCCGAATGCCAGGTCCTCACTATGAGACAGCTCTTTGTTCTTGGAAGTATTCTGCGTAAGCATCCTTCTGTGATATACGAGCCGAATGCACCTAAAAAACGCAGATTCTATGAGGTGTGCACAACTTTCGGTAGTCGAACGGCCCTTGCTCAGCGTCATTTCGGTGTTTTGTCGAACCATCTATATAATAGGTTAAACAAAGTCTGTACCATTGCTCCCCTGTGTCTCAATGAATGCAAAATTAAAGTTACCAAGTGGCTCCTTACTCTCAGTTACACTAAGACCGAAGACCTAATTCAGATATCGCTCGCATAACCTTATTATGTACCTTTTTTGAGTGTGGAAATATGTTAGTCTGTAGCGCAGATTTTGCATCATGGTTTTGCTCACTCTCATTCACACACACAGCCATACACACCTAAACATACTCAATCTCATGAATTGTTGGTGGGTGTTGAAACACATAACACACAAAATGGTAAATAAGTAAATGAACCTTTCAATCATAACTATAAATGTCCATTGATAGGCGAGGACGCTGGCACCCTAAACACAAGTTAAATCTTACATTGGGTGCCAGAGTTCATCGAGAACGTTTCCTTTGTGTAATCAAGTAGATTGTAAATTGTAATGTTGGTTCTAACTTATATAAATAAATATCTTTTATTTTTTATTTTTTTACTTACGCTCTTCAACATCTTAAGATATTGGGTCCATTTACAAAAAAAGATAATTTTAATGAGAATTTGATAATAGAAACTATAGAGAACATAACAAACAAAAATACAGCACAGAAAACAGTGTTCAAAACTCATTCATTCACAATTTTCTATGATGAACTTGAATTTAGAATAATCAGTACTTAAACTAAACACGAAATTAGGCTCTTATTATAATTATCAATTAAAATTTACTTGAAATTCAGCTGACTATTTGGTTCAAAAATACCAAACACAATAAATAAACTAAAAATACGTATTCACAAAACTTATTTTTGTTGTTTAATACATATAGGATTTTTTTCCTTATATTTTTATTGCATTTCGGAAGATATTCAATAAATATTTTGATTACAGGACCCAGAGAAGAAAGTCACACAAATGATGGAAGAAATAGGTTTCAGAAATATTGATGTAAAAGTTAAACAAATGCTATTTGTGTTCGACAGCGTAGAAGCTATGAAAAGTGAGTTCCATTCTTGGCTTAAGAGTGTTTTTAACATCGTGCGGTTTTGATTACGCATGCGGGATGGCTCCGGACGCGTAATTATTGTAATGCGGAAAATACGCATGCGGTACGCGTTTTCGAAATTTTCTGCATGCGGAGCAAATCCGCACAATATTAAAAACACCCTAACCGGTTTTGTTTTCTTTATCAACAGGTGGTATCTTGTATCTGCAAGATCCTCTGTCGTCAAGTAGATAGATAATAATGATAATACATTGCCAGCAATCTCGTCACTAAGCCATGATCTTATTTTACCTGTAGTGATCAATCACTTCATTTGTCGGAGCAGTAATAAGCCATTATGTACTCAAAGCATATCACTGAAGCCACCATATATGGACTTGTTGACCGCTTCATTTCCAGTAATATAATTTTATTAGCTAGATTGGAGTACCCGCCGCCTCTGAAACATTCAAACGGTCAATAATGTCCAAGTTGCTCATGCTTGGAGCGGTTTGAAGTGACGTAAATAGGTACGTCGCACACAAGTATACCTACAGTCCATCGTTTCTTAGGCCTACTGTCCGTATACTTCCTTGCATAGTTTCATAGACGCGTATTCGTCATTATATGCTTGAATACGCCTGCAGGCTTTATTTTTTAAGACTCACCAGATATATTCTTGAAACATTGATAAAACAGATTTTTTAAACAGAATTTTAAGCACCAATTTTTATTCTCAGATCTTCCGTAAAAAGTTTAATATCTTATTATTTAGACCACCAATGGAAAAAAAGCAATTTAAAATATTCAATTAACCATCATCGCAAGTGAACATGGAGTATGTTTGAGATAAAAAGAATAAAATATATCCTATGTCCTATTCCATGACATCATCCAAATTAGTTCATACACGCGTACAATCTTTCGCCTTTATTACTGTGATTTAGCAGAGAAGATGAATAATGAATTCGTTTTGTAGCTAGAACAAAAGTTTAACATAGAACCTTTTCTTTTTTCTCCAGACACAGTAAAAGCAATCGAGCCATTTGATATGCCAGAAGACGTTTACGAAGAATTCATTCAAGATTACTACACAGTTGCTCAAGAAATAGGCGTCATAGAAATCAACAATAATAATATTGGAGAGTCTTCAATAAACTGCAAATATTGTCTTCTAGTTGCCTGTGCAAACAAATGATCGGAATGACTCAATTGATCTCACAGCCACAATGAAATTATATCGATTAATCCGCCTTAGATCTGATTAATGAATGTACCGCCTATTTTATTTATACTTGCCTCTTAGTTATTAAAAAAAAATTACTTCAAAAATCGCGTTTTTAGTTATTTATCATAATTTTTTAAGTCAAGTAATTTGGTAGTGTTAACCTGTTAATCAACTCTGGATGAAATGTTAAAGTAGATATACATACCTATGTACCTAGGAAAACAGTAAAATTAAATTTTTTTCAATGTTTTAAATTTTCTGACTTGTTTTACGTCGTTATCTTGATCCCATGCGAATTGATGAATATCATTTAACATAATAAATAGTGTGTTCAATTTGCAAGGTCATGATAACCATTTAGCAATGGCAATGCGCAACTTAAGGTAAGAAAAACATTAATTCTTCGAACTACCGTAGATCATCCGCCTTCACCTGAATATTGCAGCATTTAATTTGGCATAACATGAACAAAACCTATTTATTGTAATTATGCAATTACATTACAATTGTTACAATAGAAAAAAGTTTTCCGGAAAAGGATCATAATCTCTAAGCCCCGGAAGAGTTTTCCGGGACTTAGAGATTATGATCTTCTTTCGAAATGTGTAACGCATTACTATTTATAAACCAGTGGTTTTAAATTATGTGAATAGAAGTAGTGATGTTATAATGGATTTAATGTACTAGTACCTTATCTTAAAATAATCAGTTCTTATGAGAAGCAGCAGTTCAAAATGCATACAGAAAAAATAAATAGTAGGTATTTATTTATAGTACCCACAATGTCCAAAAATCCTTGACGAAAAAATTAAATAGAGGCCTTGAAACGCTGTATAGATATAGTGACACCTCTAAATTAGAGGCCTCAAAACGCTATTAGCTATAGCCAGGCCTCTATTTAAACTTTTCTAGCCTTATTTGTTCAGAAATTGTAAATCAAATAAAATAAAATAATCAATGCAGAGTACGGACAAAACATAAATAACTGCAAGTCACACTAAAATGAGATTAATTTACCTAAAAAAAATTATGAAGATGTACCTAAAATTCTACGAATTTACACGACAAAAGTGGAGTAAAATTGAGGTAGATGTACAGTTGCCATCACGGATCTTGAACGCTCGGCGTTAGAGTGGGGATCGCTTTGCGCATTCCATACATTGGCGAGCCAATCGTCTTCGTTGTTAGATACATGCTGCAACGCAGTGAACAAATCAGGAGTGATGTCTATGACGCGATGGCGCGGCCAGCCAATCACTGACACTCTCCGACACCGCGTCGCACTTCGCACCACTAAAGAGACCGAATATTTGACTTCTCCGCAAGTGTTCAAGATCCGTGATGGCAACTGTACCTTAATCGTATCCCATTTTTCTTCGTCAGATTCGTTGATTAGTACACTAAATGAGTGGATGATAGCTAATGGCTCACTGACTTGATCAGGCAGGTTCCTTCACTATTTAAGACTTCAATACCAGTGTTAGCAGGTCCAAGCCTATGTATATCAGTCAACTGGTAAAGGCTTTAAAAATCCAGTGTATCTACATGCCTATAAGAATTAATATTTTTTAATCAAAGTTTACTTATTTTTAAGTTATTCTAATATTAAATAAGCTACCTTATAAGTTTTTATATTGGTTTTTTTATTCACGGTGAATAAATAATTTTCTGAATTATTCAGTAGTTGTATATTTTTTCTGTTTTATATAATAACTAGCTTTTGTCCGCTGTCCGCGTACATAAAATATAGTCTATGTCACTCAGGAAAGAAGCAGCTTTCTATCGGTGAAAAAATTTTTGCAATCGCACCAGTACCTCCACAAATTACCTCCTACAAACAAAAAAAAAACAAACTTTACTTCTTTATAATATTAGTGTAGATTAACTCTTAGTTAGTAACATCCTAATGGAACTTTCTAGTCTCATCAGGATCTTACTAAATACGAGTGGACATCTGCTCACATCCGTCATTCTGGACGAAAGATAATAGAAATAGATGTAAAAACCTCACGTCTACAGTCATCGGCTATATAAATTTAACGAATAGACTCCCGAGCCGAAAGAGAGGTCGTTATGGAACCAAGACACTGCGATGATCAAACACATTATCATTATTTTGTTGTTTATTAAAAAGGAACATTTTTTAATCATTCTGAATGCACCGAGATTTAAAACTTGGTGCTATTTTACCTTTTATTCAGCTCAAAAATTTCTATCCAACGATATTACACACATAGCTATTGGAAGAATGGGCCCAGACTTTTAGTCCACTTTAAATGCGTTATTCACCAAACTATTGTTAAAGAGGCGCAACCCTATGGAGGCTTTAATAAGTATAATAAATATAAATATTTAGGTAATAATAAATTATTTATTGACATAATAAATATTACACACATAAATGAAATTCCCTAGTTCCTGAGCTAGTTATGAACTGTATTACAGGAACCAGTGTATTCCCCATATTGTTTTTACACGTGACAATATGTATATAAAAATATGTATATATATGAGGCTGGTACATAATAAATTCTATTTTGCAATTCGCAATGTAAAGGAACAACATGGTTTTGCATTAGCAATCTCCTTGTTTTCACATCTCAATTGTTTGATAGTCTTGATAACAGACAGCAGGTAGACGCAGTTTATACTGATTTTCAGAAAGCGTTCGATAAACTTGATCACACACTACTACTAAATAAAATTGCTATAATGGAAACAGAGGGGACCTTCTACAGTGGTTTATATCTTACATAACTAACAGAACACAAAAGGTGGTCATTAATGGCTTTGAATCTGGCACCTTTCGGGTCACTTCCGGTGTACCACAAGGTTCTATTTTAGGCCCTTTATTATTTATTTTATATATTAATGACATAAAAGATTGTTTTCAAATTTCTAAATTTCTTCTTTACGCGGACGACTTAAAGGTCTACAAAATTATTTCTGATAATGTCGACCGTTTTAACTTCCAGCAGGATCTAGACCGGTTCTCTAATTACTGTTCTTCCAATAAACTTTACCTTAGCCTTCCTAAGTGTCACGTTATAACATTTACTAAAAAGAAAAACATTATTGATCTTGGTGTTCTACTAGATTCGGAGCTCCATCTGGATATCATCATCATCTTCCTGCCCTAGTCCCGTTGTATTTGGGGTCGGCGCAACACGTTTTTTTCTTCCATTCTGTCCTGTCACTCGTCCCGCTATCACTAACACCCTTTTCTTTCATATCGCTTCTCACACAATCCATCCATCTTTTCTTTGGCCTCCCTCTTCCCCTCCATCTGGATATACATATAGAAAAAATTGTAAATAAGGCCTACCAAATGTTTGGTTTCGTTATGAGATCCTCCAGAGATTTTCGTCGACCTTCAACCTTTTTGCCTTTGTATAAATCTGTAATTAGGCCACAGTTATAGTATGCCGTACCTATTTGGAACCCTTTTTACAAAAAATATAATGAAAGATCAGAACTTGTACAACGTAAATACCTTCGTGCTATGAATTTTAGATGTCACCGGAAAAAAAATCATATCAGATGCTTCTAAAAGAATATGATCTTCTAACCTTAAAATCAAGACAAAAACATATGGAAGTTATAACTCTTTTCAATGTGTGTCGCAATCATTTTCATTGTCCTGATTTAGTCAGAAATTTGTGCTACCTGGTTCCTCGAACTTTTCATGTTCGTGAAGTACGTTCTCGTCGTTTATTTGCGACTAGTCTTTGTAATTCCAACGCTGGCTCACGTTCACCACTTCATCACTTGGTTTAGACATACAATAATGAGTTTAGTTCTATCGACATTCTTTTCCTTGGTAAAAACGCCTTTAGGAAGCAAGTCCAAGCAACCCTTAAAGATGCGCAGAAGTGTCACATTAATTTGTTTCACGGATAATAACGTAATGTTAATTGCGTTATTGTCTGTTGTTCGCACATAAATTTAATTATATACATATTATAAATATAATTAAATCAACAATAATATATATATATATATATATATATATACATATATATATGTATGTATCACAATCAAATAACCAATAAAATTAGAATATAAAAATAATAATATTATAACGAGTAAAATCCATAAATAAAATCAAGATTAATAAGGCCTCAAATGTGTTGTTTCTCTTTGCTACAATAAAAAGAAGTTTACCTTTCTGACATAGACATTGAACCATGCTAAAAATAAAACCATTGACATAAGGAAAATACTACCTAATTGATAACCTTATCCGTTTTGTGTGTGTGTTGAAGTGGTTAAAAAACTTATTGAACGAAATTCACTAGATTCTGAAACTAATAGTAACAGCAATTGGAGCTTATTTTTGAATAAGAGGATAAAACCAATTTTTCTAAAAAAAAAAAAATTTATAAAATAAAACTATAAAACAAGATTCTAATAAAAAAAAATTTCGTAGCAAGCTTTTATAGCTTGGTATAATACCTATATAATTATTAATCATCAAAACGAATAATATGAGCCCAAACTCGATGGGATTATCGTTTAAATACCAAGCTCCCATAACCACCTTCCGGTTCCATCATCAGATTAGAACCATGCCATAATAATTTTGCATTGTCATCTGATTTATACATGCAGCAAAATTTCATATCAATAGGTAGCCAGGAAGTGGATCAAAAATTTGCAAGATTTAATTACAGACAAACATCGGGTCCGGTGAACTAAATAAAATAAAAGCTTGTAATAAAAAAGCAAAGTAAGGTGGCGCAAAATTAATTACTTACATACAAATGAAGTCACAAGTAAATGTGACTTAATTTTTGCAGATGGTGCTAAATTTTCCTGTGCTTTAACATCTATATTGTACTGTGTATTGTTGTGTGTATTGTGTTGTGTATTGTGTGTTGTTGTTGAAAATTAATTGTCCATAAGCCATGGAATTATTATTACTGCTAATTTGACTTTTCAATCTGTTGGTTTGCGTTTTGATCTTGCCGTCCAAAACGCCAGATCTGAGACTTTTTCCCATGAAACTTCTTGAAATCTGGCGTTTACTACAACTTAAACCACGGACTTACGGAAGCGCATGTGCTCCTAAACTACACAGGTGTCACTGAAATACGCAAACTAACCTTGGGATCCTCGAATTCCTTTATAGATGCCCTGAAAAACCTGAGGGGCCTAATCTGTTTTTGGAGAGAGGTGGGCTGGTTGGATAAAGCCCACCTAAGGTTATGGCTCCTATGGCCCACGTACAGTGGTCCGCATAGGACTAAGCGCGGAAACCATACTCAGACATGAGACATAAGACCACAGACTTTGCAAGTCTTGAAAGCTAACATTAGAGACAAATATTTTGCGAGTAACAATTCTAATTGCCATAAAACGAGTGCTGTCTTTTAACTCTAGAGGGTAGCCATTTGCGCGCTATATTTTTGCTAAACAATAACATCAATTTCACACTGTCAAGGAAACATTTCATGAAAACAAAATCCAATGTTTTTTATTTCTAAATATATGGACGCCAATTCAAATTATGACATTAGTTTTGGAAAAACACAGCTGACAGTTAAAAAACAAGCAAATGTCACTGTTACGTATGTAAATGATCATTGGCTTATTTGACCACCAGTTTATTATTAACTTCTTCTCGTGGTTTTTGGTAGAGTGGTTTATTGACGTAATAACATAAAAAAAATAAACACACTCTAAAACCTGCATAAAAATTTAAAAAGGTATATTAACAATCTGTTACATAACTACTTACAAATAATAGACTAATAAATATTACAGCTTATTAGGTGTATACACCCTTATTTTTTGAATATGGGAACCCTAAAACACCTGTCTAGTATATATATTTTTATATAAAGAATCTATATACAAAATTTCAAAACTGGCTTATAAACTTTGTAATTTTTCATAATACATTTTTTTTATGGTGGGATAAAAATCATCCAGTGACATCCCCCGTTCTTGGGCCTAGCGGGAGATAGTGTCTGACTCTTACTGACTAAAAGACCCACCCCGTTCCTTATAGCCTTCATACCGGAGCTCGAGCTCCCTTTCAGATAACCCTGGCCCCAGTAGGTTTCGACCCTGCTGGGTCCCTGCTGTTGCTGACAACTCCTTCAGGCGCGCGGAAACAGTGCGCGCCGTTGACAACTTGGGCTTGGTCCGGACAGTTACTGGACGGCCGGACAGCGAGCTACCCATTGCTCACTGTCCGCAAGCCCGCGCCTACTGTGGCCGAAATCGGGATAAGAATCCCGGCGGCGGCGGCGGCGGCGAGAACGCCGATGCGTTCGGCCTCCTCCTTTGCGAGCATTACTGCTTCGCAGAAGTCGGTGCCCGCCTGCCACTCCTCTTCGCTCCAGACCGTGGCCTCAACCAAGGCCCGGCCCGAGAGGTCTCCGCCACCGATCGCCCCCACGTGGCCACGGCGCACACCTCGACTTTGTGCTCCACCGTGTCCTCCGGACATTCCGCATAGTGGCGACACCCGAGCGTCACTTCCGCACAAATCCGGTGCAGGAACCTCCCGAATGAACCATGTCCGGTGAGAACCTGCGTCATACGGAAGGTAAGGACGCCGTGAGGTCTTTCCAGCCACGCCTCAAAGAGAGGACTTACCGCCATAATTGTGGCGTGCCCAGCACTGGGTTGCGATAGTCGTTGACGTCATTTCACCATAAGATCCCGCCGGAGCTCTGTCCGCCATGCCATGACCTGTCGCGGCAGTGGACTTTTACCCCGGTGTTGCATCTCCACGCGCATATCGTGCATGTGTGCAAGGATTGTTGCCTCCAGATCCCACGGTGGTAGGCCAGCCAGAAGGCCCGCTGCTTCGCGGGAGACCGTGCAGTATCCCTGCACCATCCTTATTGCCATGACCCTCTGGCAGGCGTTCAGCATGGCCGCGGGTTGCGTTTTCAGCGACGGCGCCCACACCGGCGCCCCGTAGAGGGCCATGGACCGAACGATCCCCGCGTAGAGCCTCCGGCAAGAGGCATCTGGACCCCCAAGGTTGGGCAAGAGCTGCTTGAGCGCAGCCCCAGCCCGGTTGAGTTTGGCAAATATCTACATATGAAAAATCACAAAGTTATTAGCCAGTTATGGTACCTGGGTGGCGACATAAATACATGGTCACCGGACCACCCGGGCTACTGAGGGATTGTTTCGCTTCTTTTTTCAGCTGTGCGCTGGCACCTAATGCCCGCTATGACCTGCCGTGACCTGTTTTGTACTTAGTGTCAGTGGTGTTTGGGATCTTTTTTAAATATTTTTGGGGTCAAGGGGTCAAGCCCTGAGTTTGTTTCGGTGTTTCTTCTCAGAGTAGTCAGCTAGGAAACATCGGCCTCATCTAGCTTAAACTGATGAAAAAAAAATTTGACGTGTACAATTTTTTTAAACCTAATTGCAAACTAAATATCATTTATCATTATCATTTACTCCATTCGGGAATTGAACTAAGTTTTTTTATATGCAACTGCTATGTTTTTTATTCACCATCCTTGATTGTCTGGTAGAAACAGGCATTAAGTCCGCTTGTATTGCAGCTTTGTGTTGCATGAAGTTTTTTAATATTTTAAGTGATAGGCTCGCTAAGATAAGTCCACTATCTCACTTGATGGTAAACGATGCTGTGGTCGACGATGAACGACTTGACGACTACTCAATCTGTGAATATTTTGTAACCTTTACCTAGGTATAAGTACACCTATTAACCTAAATACCTATATTAGGAACAAGTAGGTGTATTGATTATTTGATTAATTGGTATCATGTCTCAGATAAGGATCGCGAGACAACGATAGACAAGAAGAAATTATTGTAAAGAATGCAAAGGATGATAATATCGAGACATATATAGAGACTTAGGTACCTGCCTCCTTTCTTCACGTAACGAGAGACGCAGCGTTGGAAGGCCTCCCACAAGGTGGACCAATGACCTGATGTGGATTGTAAGGATTCATTGGATGCAAGAAGGACATACCTGTCATTGTAGAGGCGATTGAAGAAAGCCCAGTAATGGAAATCTTCCGGCTTAAATGATTATGATATAGGGAGTTCCTTTTCATTAAACCCCAAGCGAGAACCGGCGTTCGCGCATCTATTGTCTTACTATTTTGTCTCAAATTGACGGTATCTGATAGGTTAAATAGAGTGGTTGTTACATTTAAATCTACTCACCAACCATTTTGTTTTTGGATGGAAAATCATCAAATAACTTCTCCCACTCTGGGTGGAGGGGGGAGTGTCAGACTTTTTTTAATGCCCTTTGCATTCCAGGGCCACGATTACTCTTCCGAACAAACAACCAGCAAACAAACCTGACCAACCGTGCCAAGAGTCCTTTAGAGTTCTCGCCAACAAACTACATAAATTCATTTTCCATAAATAAAAATACAATTGAACTACGGAACTCTACAAATGAGAGGTCGTTGATCTCATAATAAGTTTAATTTAACACAGTCATAAATCATAGACACGATAATGATAGTCATTACAAAACTACTACCTGTTATGCTGATTAATATTTATTTTTCAGGACTTGATAAATACAAGAAACTGTATGACGCGTGTACTATTTATTATCTACTCTTTTGTGAAGATAAACACATCGATTGTGAATTTTAATATTGTCTAAGAATGAAATATGTGATTTATTCTAATATCTATTTTTTAAAAACAACTTAAAACTGTGCTCAATAATACTTATTGATGTCGTTATTTGACACATTGCATCGTTATTCGATTCATGACATTGACTGGTGGTTTTCAAATTTAGTAAATTAGTCATTTAGGACAAGCTGGAATCTTCAAAATACACTTTCTAACAGAATTACATAGAGCGCACTGCGCCTGAGCATTGTTGCTATGCAATGTGTCGATCCTACTTCAAACGTAATACAAACGATTGGTAGATACGAAATAGGATGAATTGCCGGCCTTTTTAGATCAAAACTGAATAGGCTTTATTGCATACTAGCTTTTGCCCGCGGCTTTGCCCACATACATAAAATATAGTCTATGTCTCAAAGGAATAAAGCTGCTTTCAATCGGTAAAAATTTTTCGCAATGCTACCAGTACTTTCAGAGCAAACAAAAAAACAAACTTTATCTGTTTATAATATTAGTGCAGATAAAAATAAATAACTTATCACCATTTTAATTTCTTTGACAAGAAAAGAGCAACATATTAACAGCCCACTGCACTGCTTCTCATCTGCTTCTTGTTTAAACTTATAGAAAATCAAAGCATACGCATAATAATATTATTTTTTATAAGTAAATGAATGTTTTGGCAATGTGTCCTGTAATTAGTTAAATTTGATCGTGCTCCGAGTTTTTCATTTTAACATTGAAACAAGCGGAATTCGAACTCACAACTTGACTGACCTTTACCAACACCATAACACTTAAGTCGTCATAGTTTGTTTACGTGTTAAGTTCAAAACTACTTACTATAAAAAACTTTTTACAAAAAAAATATAACCGACTTCAATGACAAAAAACACTGAAAAGTATAAAATAACTTTAATTTCGGAAGTCGGTGTTAAATAACGAAGAGACAAAACTATTATAGAAACACCGACTTCCGAAATTCGGTTATATTTTTTTTGTATAATATTTTTTATTATACACTTTTTAGTTATAGTACCACCACTAAAAAGTACCCCTCAGACAAACTTAAATAACTTATAGCCACAGTGCATCTCATAACGATTCTAATAATCCCAAACACGGCTAGATTACATTTTTTTTTTCTTCTGGCTTCATCATCAGATCAGTTCGATACATCCCCCCCCCCCTTTTCTGACAGTCAGTCATCGACTACACGTATAAACAAAGCAACTTTACTTGTAACCACAGTTTTGCAGTGATTCTATCAGGAGTTCTGTTCCATATCTTCGTAGTTCATGATCAGATCATAACAATGTTTCTATGGGACCAACTTGGAAGCATAATCTTTCAATCAAAAAAAGAATTTTCAAAATCGGTCTACAATTGACAGAAATATCCGTGAATATACATAAAAAAAAACCGATTCAGCCGAACATAGAACCTCCTCCTTTTCGAGGTCGGATAAAAAATCATAACCGAGGTAAACACGGTATATATCTAGGAAAACCTATGAGTTTTTTTTCTTTGTTTGGGAAGAGACTTAAACTCAGTAGTGATGAATATGGCGTGATTCTGCAATCAACGTATTAGGAACATGCCAATATTCACCGTAATTAGGAATAATAATAAAAACAATTAAGTACATCATAACACTTTGATATTTTATTGAATAAGCTGATCAAATGAAGTTCACTCTATGACATACTCATATGCATTTTGCATTTTATATGCATATTTTCGACTTAAACTCAGTAGTAGTGAATATGGCGTGATTCTGCAGTCAATGTGTTAGGAACACGCCAATATTCACCGTAATAATATAAAACAATTAAGTACATCATAACACGTTGACATTTGATTGAATAAGCTGATCGAATGAAGTTCATTCTACGACCAGCCCATATGCATCTTATATGCATAATTCCTTCTAAGTTATAATCACCAAGGGGTTCAAAGAAAAATCAGTCATACTCAACAAAAATAAAATGATGTCTACCAAATCTGCTGCTGCTACGAATGTTTGAGGCGCGATCGTGGAACGTATAAATGCACCGTGTCTCGCTCCCGGCGCGACTGTCCGCCGAAACAGCGCTCCCCGACCACGCGTGCGCACCCAAAAATATCAAGCAAAATTCATAAACACGAAAATCCCATCCACTGAAAATCCCTACAACCAAAAAAAATCATGAACGACGCCGTCCTATACGAAAAATGCAACAGTCTGCAGAAAAGGGATGCGCTCCTGTGTTTAGAAGAATATTCGCCAAAAATGAAATGGAAGAAAAATAATAACAATATCTTAGACATAGGGTGCGGAGATGGAAGCGTCACGAACATGCTGAAGAAGTACATCCCAACTGAATTCAAGCTGCTCGGCTGCGACATCAGCGAGAGGATGGTGAACTTCGCCAATGATCATCACTGCAACGAACAGACTTCATTCACAGTTCTCGACATAGAGGGTGACCTGCCTGAAGGGATGAAGGGAAAATTCGACCACGTGTTTTCGTTCTACGCTTTACACTGGATTATAAATCAAGAGTGAGTATTTTATTGTTTTTTTTTTTTTATAGAAAATATTTGAATCAAATTACTTATCCATATCCAGTATCTATGTCTGCCTTTTTGTTATGCTTTCACGGCTAAACTACTGAACCGATTTTGATGAAATTTGTCAAGGAGGGAGTTTGATCTCCAAGGATAGACATAGGCTACTTTTTGTCCATCTTCGACTACGAATTCGCCTCTGCAATAACCAACACTCACGCAGACGAAGCCGCTGATCGAAGTTAGATTACTATTACGACGATTTTTAACGGACTTCGAAAAAGAGGAGGTTCTGTGTTCGGCTGAATGTATGTTTTGTTGATAAATTGGGTTATAATTTAATGGAATATACATTGTGAATATTAATGTGGGAAATGAAACTGTGCTAGACTTGACTTTTCTTTCTGCTCTACTGTGAATAATTCTGTGCCTTTTTTTCAAAGTTGTTTTTTTTTCAACTGAAAATATAATACTACAAACTCAAACTGATATTTAAAATTGACCTCAGAACTCCGTCGTTTATCGACTGATTGCAACATTTTTTTTTTCTTCTTAAATGATACTATTCCTGATAAGTCACATTTTTTTTTTCAAAATCCTGTTCTGATTATGGAATCTAAGAGGAATCAAGGGAACTCCTCAAATATTATAGGCAACTATATATTTAATGATTTTGGTATTTTCATCGATAACTTAAGCATTTACAATCATAAAGTAACATTTAATGATGAAGAAGGAACTTCATAATAAAACAATGTATCCTGGCAGTGTTTGGGTTAATTGGATTTTTTATGAGAAATAAGCACTCTGATTATAAGTATAGCAACTAAAACGTGTGAAACAAAAAACTTTTGGCAAAAATTAAAAATAACTGACTTCACTAAAAAACAATTAAAGCGATCAAAATAACTTTAATTTCGGAAGTCAGTATTGAATAAGAAACAAAAAATACCGAAAAACACCGATTTAAGACTCTTAGACCCTCTCGGCTATCCATCCGTTTGTTTGTCTGTCTGTCCGTCTGTCACCAGGCTGTATCTCATGAACCGTGATAGCTAGACCGTTGAAATTTTCACAGATGAAGTATTTCCGTTACCGCTATAACAACGAATACCAGAAATAAAATAAATATTTAAGTTTGGCTCCCATACAGCAAAAATGTTTTTTTGCCGTTTTTACTACAGTAGATCCTTGAATTTCTTTTAGTATTGGTTGAAGCAATGGTATCCATTCGGAGTAGACAATAAATACGGGTCCAAACAAATACCAGTGGTATTAAAACGAAATAAATCGGAATCCTTTGAGCGCAAGTTCAACTTGCACTTGGCCGTTTTTTTTTTTTAATGTATGTAATAGTTACTGGTAGTATTTAACATCAAACCTTTTGCACAAAGTTGAAAACCAGGAAAACGGCAACATTGTAGCATTTTTATATATTTTAAAAATAACATCTATAACCATTTCTATATGGAGTACTGCTCTCATCTTTGGGATGGGTCAGCCAAATACCAGCTGGATACACTAGAGTCTATTGAAAAGCGTGCCAAGAAGATAATAGGCAATGATGCTCTTGTGAAGTCAAAACTCTAAAGTCTCAAGCATCGACGCCGAGTTGCTAGTATTTCTGTTTTCTATCGTTTACACTTCGGGGAGTGTGCACTAGAGTTACACAATTTAATTCCGCCAAGTCCGTTCCATCATCAGACTATAAGACTTACCGCGTTGCGCCACCGGTACAGAGTGGACATCCCACCCATACGTACAAAGCGTTTTGGGAACACATTCATTATACATACCTACAGCTAAGGAACGGAATTCCCTAACGGAGTCTTTGTTTCCTGATAATTATAACCTAGGAGTCTTTAAGTCAAGAGTGAATAGATTGCTTCTAGGCAAGCGTGTTCCATCGTCGGCCAAATCATCGCTTACCATCAGGTGAGACAGTGGTCAAACGCAAGCCTATCCATTATAAAAAAAACCAGACAGTTAATAATAGACACTTATTAAGGTCCTATACCCGAAGGGTGTCAACGAGACCCTATCACTAAACCTCCACTGACCGCCTGTCCGTCTGTCCATCCATTTGTAAGCGGGCTGTATCTCATAAACTGTAAGAGGTAGAGAGTTAAAATTTTCATAGAATGTGTATTTCTGTTGCTGCTACCAAAAACAAAAAAAAAATTCAAAGAAGATTCTCATAACAAGAAACTTTAATTTGTCAGTGCTTTTTTCTCGATTTTAATATTGTATGGAACCCTTTGGTTGCAAATCCTACACGCACTTGCAAAATTTTATTGTAATTGGCTTGCAATTTAATATTAAGTTCAGTTCTCAATGTTTTTCGATTTGGTTAAATTTAGGTTGGATGAATAAAATCAGCTCGAATAATCTTAGAATGAAAATCCTGCTTCGAATGCATTGCGCTTGCGCAGTTACGCTAGAAAGCTGTAGAAATCTACTTATAACTAACCTATAAAATGGCCGAATTGGCGCTTTGTTTCTCAAACTAGACTCAACACGAGCGGAGAACTTAGCATAGTTACATATACCATATGTGGTTTTAAAATAGCAGTACATAGTATTTACCTATAGGTAAGCTTTGTTAAGAGCGACCAAACCGAAGTACATTTTCATACAACCGCTCTTACGTGATTATGGTGGGAAAAATCACCCATTGACGACCCCTGCTCTTAGGCGGAGCGGGAGATAGTGTCAGACTCTTACTGACTAAAAGACCCACCCCGTTCTTGCTAGCCTTCATACCGGGGCTCAAGCTGTCTCTCGAAGCTAACCCTGGCCCCAGTAGGCTTCGATCCAGCTGGGTCCCTGCTGTTGCTGACAAATCCTTGAGGCGAGCGGGAACAGTACGCGCCGTCGACGACTTGGGCTTGGTCCGGACAGTTACCGGACGGCCGGACAGCGAGCTACCCATTGCTTACTGTCCGCAAGTCCGCGCCAACAGTGGCCGGAAATCGGGATCAGAACCAAAATATATTTGTGGATTTCAAGAGTTTTAAAAAAGTTCAAAAGGAGTAGAACCTGGCCTTAATCTTTAACCAACACTTCGGAAAACTTAGTTGTGGTACTGGTTCTATTGGCTTACTTCATCCATCCCATTGCCGAACGAAGGCAGAGGCCACTTGAGTTTCATCTTTTTGTCTAGGAATAATGTGGACCACTGGTGATTTGTTTTGTCGAGTTCGTCGTGTCCGCCACGTGTCACGTGTCACACACGTATCGTGGGTGGCGTGTTTGGAGAAACTTCTGGTCTAATAAATTCAGTCAACACACATAATAACATAAGAATTGTTTCGAACATTTTTCCAAAAAAAAATAATTGTTTTTATTTTCAGACGAGCTTTCAATAATATCTATAACTTGCTAAGTGAAGATGGGGAATGTTTCATGATCTTCCTAGCGGGCGCTCCGGTGTTTGATGTGTACAGAGTCCTGGCGCGCAATAACAAGTGGAGCAAATGGCTGCAGAACGTCGACAGATATATATCGCCTTATCACGACTCTAAGGTAAATATCTAATACCACCAATTTGCGAAAAAACTCCTATTTTTCAATTAGTACAAAAAAAAACTAATCATATTTTTGTAGATATAAGTAAAAAAAAAACGAAATCCCAAAATTGTCGACAAAAAAATTGTCATAATTTTTAAATTCATAATAGAATCAATCATTCACAATAATTACTACAGGAAAATACTCCATACGCTCAGTGTTTTTCCATTTTGATCGTCATTTTTTCATCTATGTAACATCTATACATACAGTACAATCACGAATGATGGCGGCCGTGAAGTTAGCCTTTGCGAACGTTCGCGCATACTACACTCTTCTTGCACATGCACGTCGCCATTTGGTTCCTAAAACACGTTACTGCGCAGCCTTCTGCGCAAACTTCGCGGCCGCCATCATTCGTGAATTGTACTGTACATATAAATAAAATTGGAGTGTCTGTTTGTAATATTGAAATAACTGCTTTTTACTACATGCATATGAATATATATACGGTACATACACAAAAATAACATTTTTTACAATTTTTGTCTGTCTGTCTGTCTGTTTGTCCGGGCTAATCTCTGAAATGGCTGGACCGATTTTGACGGGACTTATGGTAGGTAGCAGATTTAATAAGGAAAAAAATAAATATAAATAATAAGACCTTTTCTAATAAGCCCTTTATGTATTTCTACTAATTAATTAGTGGTGTACCTATATGTATGTCACTAAAGAGAATTATCTTAGAAAATCATTTATCAAGATTAGAGGTTGATTCCCATCAATCAAAAATCAATGCTGTGAAGACCAACCAGTAATTTCATTTCGATTTAAAGACATTTAATTCTCAAAAAATAACATTTCGGTTCCTTTACATATTGAGAAATGTATAGAAATTATTTAATAAAAGTACATACGGTTATGTAAAACAAAATAATGATTAGGAGATTTTATAGGTGACTGTGTGGTGGTTAAAACGAAATACTAATACTGGATGTATTAGTATTTCGTTTTAACATATTGTTCTAAAGCTTTTTTTTGTCTTTTTTGTTATTTTTTTTTATTTATTCTTGAAGGTCAGAAAATACGAGAGATACATATATATCTCACGATGTGAGCTGAGATATTTAAACTAAAGAAGGATGGAGATATTCAACCGGTTACGAAAATTAATAAAAATAATGTTCTACAATTTTAAGACAATGCCATCTAGTCCTAAACTAAGCCAAGCTTGAGCTATGTATATTAGACAACTAATAAATATACTTATATATTTTTAAATTCGTACCATCAAAGACACTTCGCCTGACCATCGCTAAGTTCATTTTCGCTCGCACTCGAAAGGAAAACTTAAAGGGTTTGGTTTGGCGTCGCGCCGCCGCAGGATTCAAGCAAAAAATGTCTTAAGTGTCAGGTTAAATGATCGCAATGGCCATTATAGACAATTTTTTTTTCACTACTAGCACATAACGCCCGTCCCAAGCCAAGCAGAGCCTGCGCTGTGGGTACTAGACAACTGATAAACATACCTATATATTTCTAAATACATATATAATTATAGCTACTAGACAACTGATAAACACAGAACACATGATCATGCTCATCACATAAACATTTGTCCTGGGTGGGAATCGAACCCACGACCTCCGGCATAGCAGTCAGGGTCACTAACCACTAAACCAACAGGCCAGTCAAAAACTAAACCCAGACACAGAACAATAAGGGGATGAAACGGGTTTAAAGTTTGTATGGACAAACCGACTTTCACGCTTGTAAAACCGCTGGCAAAAGCTATGTGTTAATATACATAATGTCTGATCTATGAAAGTAAATGTACATCCGCAGATTCTAATGAATTGGTGAAACATGTTTCAGGAACCGGAAAAAGAAGTCGAGAAAATGCTGGAACAGATCGGTTTCGTTGACTACGACGTGCAGTGTAAAAACTCAGTGTATGTGTATGATGACTTACATGTGTTGCGAAGTGAGTATAAACTACATTTATATTTATTTACTAGCTGTGCCCGCGACTTCGTTCGCGTGGACTACAAGATTTTAAATTTATTTTTTCTAAAATAAAAGTAGCCTATGTTACTCCTTATTACATCAGCTACCTGGCAAAAAAGTCACATCAAAATCGGTCCAGCCATTTCAGACATTAACCGGAACTAACCGTTATTTTGCCTACTGGGGCCAGGGTTATCCAAAAGGGAGCTCGAGCCCCGGTATGAAGGCTAGAAGGAACATGGTGGGTCTTTAAGTCAGTAAGAGTCTGACACTATCTCCCGCTCCGCCTCACTCAATTATTTTACAAAACTCGTTCGAGAATTGAGGCCCAAAAACGTATTTTTTCAAAAAATCTTAGATGTTTTTGGAATCAAATTATTATTCAGAATCTCGATTAATTATACAAGGTTTCCTTAACCATATAGGAATTCTTTATTTTTATAATTTATGAGTATATTATGTAGGGTAAAAGTCCACGCAAAATAGCAGATTTTCAGAGCTGTTTGCTAAATTACTTTAACACAAAACCTGTTTTGATTTCACTATCAAAATAAAAAAAATAACTAATCTTCTTTGTTTTACAGGTGCCTTCACAGCGGTGAATCCTTTCAAAATCCCAGAAGATAAGTTCGATGACTTCATGTCAGACTACTTGGACATACTAAAAGAATTGCAGATAATGACCAAGTTCAACAATAATTATGAAACAAGCGTTCAGTTCCGCTACCGTCTACTAGTGGTCTATGCTCGCAAACCAGCCTCACAGGACAAGTTACTAGAAGAACTAAACAAACAAGACTGAATATCTGTATTGGAACCGAAAACTCTATACTTTTAGTGCAGTTATTTGCATATTTTAATGACTTCCTGGTTCATTTCATATGCTTGAAAATTAATATATAGAAGAAATAATATTGTATATATGCCTGGTGATAAGCATAGTCCTTCGAGCCGGATAGCGAAAGATTTGCTATTTATTTTTCTCAAGTACTTTTAAATATAGGTTATAAGTAGCCATAGCTAAGCACATCCAGCGGTAACAATAAGAGTACACTTTTTATAAATCTATTGTTTGCCTAATAAGTGCCTAAGTGCCTTCGAAAATTTGTTAAAATTTTACTTGGGTTTACTTTATTTTTTAAAGTATGTACTGATTCGGTACGCAATGCGTACAATTGTGATGTGAATTTAGAAACAGCAAAATATAAATAGTGTTTCAGGAGAGCATGACGTAAAATATAAGCATTTTATCTACATTATTATTGATAAAAGTACATAAAAACTAAAAACGAATATTGTCTGGAATGAGTTAATTTTATTATGACGTAGTACACTGTCTTATATTATCTTCTCTTGTTTTAGTAGAAAAGAAGACTATGAAGATGACTATATAATTTCATAGTCCATGGTTTTGATAACTGATTTCACATATTCGGACGCAAAATTAATTATGTGATAGTTAAAAAAGAAAGAAAAAAAATAGAAAAAAAAAGAGAAAAAGAAAGAGTTGATCTCTGATTACACTTCAGTGCTTATTCTATAATTTTCTATTATTATGGTGAGGGCAAAGAATAATAATTGTCTATGGCTAGTTAATAGGAATGTTAATCTTCCTTTAGAGATGGTGATGATAACATTGCTTATCATCATCCAATGTAAATAGGTGGTACTTAAACTTATACCGAACGATCATCATGTCAGTTGTTTTTAATTTATATTAAATAGATTATAAGATGTTAGTTATAAGGGGTTACGGCAATATTCAGTGAGCCTAATGATGTAATTATTATTAAAGATTGACTACCTAGACTAGACTTATTGATTTGCAAACCCAAAACCGTTGCATTTGATTTCATATTTGATACTTACTAGCTTAAACATACACCAAAAACTAATCTCTGAATAAATAAATCATAGTCTTGGTTACAAAAAACACATAACTTTTTGTTACAACTCCGTTACTTATGAACTGATTTGATTTCGAAGTTTTTTAGTTCCTATGTGGCGTCATAGATGTCGCTACATCACTCCCCTCCGGAGATAGGAGATCAATGGTTCTTGATGCATTATGATACGTGCCAGGCCCGTAGTAGGTTGGTTCCAGTGGGTCAGAACCGGAAGCCACATAGTTCTCTGAAAGTCGGAACTGTCTGCGGTGATGCCTCAGTGAGTAAGAGTAGAGTGAGTCTTTATGTTGCCCCAATGATGTTCCAGTAAGTCGGGATGATGCCCCAATGAATTAGGGTGGTAATGACCCAGTTAATCGAGATGATGCCCCATTGAGTCGAGGTGAGGATGTCCTAGAGAATCGGGAGGATGCTGCAGGCCCCAGTGGGTCTGAGCGGTGCTATCTGACGTAGTGGCTTGACCGCTGGCGTCAACCAGGAGAGGTTCTTCATGGCTCTTCATACGACTGGCCCAAGGGGCAGGTCTTTAGCCAAGGTTGATGATGAGGCTGAGGGTGATGACCAGATATGACGTCGTAGGCATGCTGGTTGCAGCCGAGATCGGAGCTGACAACGGCTTGGGCTCAGCCAAGACGATTACTGGATGGCCGGATGGTGAACTACGCATTGCTCGTCGTCCACAAGTCCGCGTCAACCATAGCTGGTAGTCGGGGTCGAGGTCGCAGCGGCTGGGGTGTGAGGTGGTCTCCTTCGCTAGTATTACTACTTCGTAGAGGGAGGCAATCTTTTGCAATTCCTGTTCGCCCCGAACCATTGCCTGAACGAGGGCGCGGAGCGACAGGTCGCTGCCACCGATCGCCTCCACGAGAACACGGTGATACTTTGCGCAAACGGGGTACACCTCCACCGCATGCTCCAGCGTGTCCTCCGGGTGGTTCACATAATAATGAAAACGCTCGAGTGTGCGTTTCTTCCGACTGACGACTGACCTCAGTGGGCCCTGCGATCAAGAATGTCGCATTCAAACTAACTGCGTATTTGTTCTCGAGTATTTTCGTAAGGCTTATTTTTAATATATGTATTTGTCCAAGTTCGATTCCTTAACATGGCTTTATGTAAAGCTTGGCGAGCATACTGTAAACGAAAATATTAAAACTTTATATTATGACTCCAAAAAATTAAAATCTATCGAATAAGTATTTATTGTTGTTACTAGGTAACATAAAGTTGACCTAAGTCAAATCTGACAACTGCTAAAAAAGAAATTCTGTTGCTGGAATAAGTAAAACGGAAATTAAATATTATTTCCCGAAAAGTAATTTGGCAAAATAATAAAAATGCCTAAACGGAAAACTGTATGTCCTAACGACCACAATTACGAGGCAGTAAAAGAGTTAAGTTGTAGCATTTAATAGTTACATTATTTTTTTACAGGGCCGATCCCAATCAAATTTAAGTCTACAAGCTTCCATCGAACCAAAGTCAGAGGACAAAGATTTTCCAGACTACATGCCGCCAACAGATACGTTGGTCCTAAAAGTTTTTAGTCTGCGTGTCTCTGATCTGGATCTCCGAAGCTTTACATTAAAAGTGACATTCTTTGACCAACTGTTGTTGCATGCCATCATCAAGCCGATAGACGCTAGGGCCGACGATCCGACCGACCCAATAGCTAATGGCAGCATGATTTTTGATCCTTCAGATTACGAGAAAATGTGTTTATTTGCTGATTCTCCACTCGTTGGTATGATTATCATTAGAACTTGGCTTTTACGATCCTTTAGAATTATACATACGTCTACGTTCAATGTTTATCGAAATTACAATTTTATTCATCTTCCTTCACATTAATATTATTAGGTATCACCACCACAGGCTACTAATAAGTGGCAGCCTATGGTGATAATGCCTATTTCACTCAGTGTAACTTGTATTTCTTATAATTCTAAATCGGCTATCAGTGCTGATCCGCCTGATTCGATTTGATATAAGGGCTCGTATGGCCCTGTATCTCACAAACATCATATAACATCTCAATTTCGTTCAATTTTAAACGTAGTGAAGCTGATTGACTAAATCATAGCTTTTAGAAATATCATACCTTGTAATCCACAGTAAAAGTTCAACCTCTAAGAAATATAGATGAAAACAGAGTCGTCAACCTGGATCATAGCAAAGTGAATACGAAGGATCGCGCCGCTGATATCAGTTGCTGCAATGTTGACATAATGCCAATTTTCACTAATATGAAAGGTTTGAAAAATCTCACTGATCATAAATTACTTAACCGTAGTAACTAGGTAACTACCAAAGCAAAAAACCTGCAGGAATATTATTACCCATGCCATAATGGAGTAACCATGTAAGCAAGTTTATAGTTTGTGTTGCAGTCCAGTCAGTAAACACAATGCCAGAGCACATACAGACCCTCTTAGCAGATTACACGTCATGGCGTCATCTCCTTTCCTAGCAAGCATAAAGTATGAATGCCATAGCTGATAGACCCCATTGTCTTCTCATGTAGAAATTAGTACAACGGACACAGTCCCCGTTTAGTATTGTTTATTATTTTAATGTCCTAGAATCATTGATGTATCAAACTTTAGAATCAAAAATTCGGAGACATGTGATATCCATCAATCCGCACTGAGCCCGCGTGGTGGGTTACGGCCCATTCCCTCTCCTAGACAGGAGGCCTGAGTCCCAGCAATGGAAGGAATTATCCTTATATATCCAAAATTAGTTTTACCTGTTTATAAGATGTATGTACCTCAGTTATCTGAATAAATTAATCTATATATGTATATAAAAAAGAATCCCTATTTCCCTTGGTCACACGATCACGCGTGAACGGCTGGACCGATTTCGCTAATTACTTTTTTGTTGAGAAGGTTCTTATGTAAAAAAAAAAAATATTTAGTGTAGGGTAGTGTAGATAGAGTAGCGTAGAGTAGGGTAGGGTAGAGTAGGGTAGAGTAGGTTAAAGTAGGGTAGGGTAGAGTAGGTTAAAGTAGGGTAGGGTAGAGTAGGATAGAGTAGGGTAGAGTAGGGTAGAGTAGGGTAGAGTTGGGTGGAGTAGGGAAGAGCGGGAGTGAAGCCGCGGGCAAAAGCTAGTTATTATTATAAAATATGGTCAAAATTCACTACCTCTCTCTTGACTGTCATTAAGTATACATATTAGCTTATACATGTTTTATTACTTATTTTTTTATTGTATAAATTTAAATACATTGTACACGACTACCCATTACCACTACACCGAACTAACGTCTATTTTCTCTGTAAAAGATCGTTTTTAGTGATTAAGCCGCCTATTGTTACAACCTATGTGTTCAATAAAGACAATACAACATATATTTTTGTCAATCAAGACGAAAAGAAGAAGGAATTTCCACAACAGACCCAAAGTGCCTGTGACACCTGATGTTTTTATAGATATGTAGTAAAATATAACTATGTCACTACATTACAAAACAACAACCGTCGTTTCAGACAATCAAAAAATATGTATCAAGAAACGCATGGAACCTATGGTCCTCCCGTCGGCATTGAAGCGCAAGAGTTGGGACACCCTGCCTCTTCTCTCTATGGAACTGACTGTAGAACGAAATCCACTCAACCACGTCCATCACGAAGTTCTGAATAACGCTAACTGGATGAAATTGACTCTTATTGCTTCTTACAATATGATTATCCCGTTTGAAAACGACTACGTGTATACAGCTGCTTCGAAAATAGCTACTCATAGTGGTGACGATGCAGTAAGATCTAATATTAAAATTAAAATAGCTTAAACTCTCGCCCTCTATATCACAGTTACATTTCCTACAAACTTCCTAAGTGTATCCCTCAATATTTCCAGCAATTTGGACTCGTTACATATAGTCAAGGGTGCAAAAAGCCTCGAGGGTTCAGCTGTATGAATTTCTTTCCAAAATGGGAGAGTTTAAGAGGTTTAGGAGAAGTTTTTACACAAGGAGACCAAAAGTTCGAGTTTCCACTAGAAGACGTACAAAATGATCATAATATTGACCTTATACATTATTTAGATGAAAAAATACCTTACCGTGAGTTCATTTAAAATAATAACTTACTATTTCATCGGATCTTGTAGCCTTTTATTAACACGCTTATATTAGCTTCACCTGTATGTTTGTAACCAACGCCTTTGAGCTCGATTTTGACCTATTTTGGGCGATCAGATTTCCTTCAAACTTTGCACAAACACTCATCAAAGACTGATGACAAAACAATAATCTGTTTTTTTTTTTTAGTGAAAAATAAAAATATAGTTTAAAAAAAAAAACTAAAAAACACGCTTTCATAACATATCAAACTAAAAAGTGTAAAATAATTTTCAATATAGGTACAAAATAATAATAATGAACGAAAAATATTAATATCATTGTAAAAAAAACCGTGGGGCGCTTTGTGCCATATTTTCCGTAAATCGGGCACCCTACGCTTTTTAGTTAAAGCGTGTTTTTTTTGTTTTTTTTTTAAACTATATTTTTTTTCTATCGCTGTCACTTGTTGTCTTAGTCTGTGTGATCACATTATTTTTGCAACTAGTATATCTCTAGTTTTATTGTCATTCGATGCTTAATATTTTTCTACTTTCAGACACTGTTATTTGGGGCTCATTCCACCGTACACTGATACTCAAGAGCGACCAATGGTTGTGGAAACATCTCCGTCAGTACAAATGGCCCCTTGAACTACATATCTACGGAGAAAATGGAGGCTACAGCTTTATGGCATTCCTCAATCTCTTCCAGTTGCTATATCCAGGAGGTTATTATTTTTTAAGCGTCTGTTTCATAGATTATTTCAAAATTCCATCTTCTATAATACATATATCGACAACGCGAATCTACTATAATACATATTACTTTTAAAAAATATAACAAGTCCTAAAATAATATTCAGAACATACCATCCGCCTCGCCGTGCCCCTGCAATGGATAAATGCAGGAGCCATGATGAAGGAGTGCAACTGTGAACCGCTGCTTACTCCAAATGAAACACGTCCGGAGACCCCGACACACAGTGGCCATGGCAAAGGTAGCAAAATCAGGTAACAATTTAATTTAACTTGAGAAACACATTCGGACCTAAGTTAGAAAAGTCCGTTTAAAAGCATTCTATTCAATGATTTATTACAATTGTTGCATCATGATAAAACATAGGTACCTTAAATTTTTTTCATACACGACAATTTATGACGACTGACGTCGTCGAAGACAGCTGCGGACGACTGTGACGATCTTATCAGTTCGTGTAGCAAACTTGTCCAATTGTCCATCTCTGCCTTAATTTGCCCCGCCCAGGAAGAAACCTTTGCCCATCAGTTGGACACAATACAGGACAATAAAAGAACTCTAGTCAGAGAAAGCCACTACTAAATCAATTCGGAATACTTACACAGCGAAAATATTTCGATAAAGGCAAAAATTCATTACCTTTAGATCTCTGGAAATAATTATGTTATAGACACGCTATTAATATAAACAAAACAACCGCAGATGTGCTATGATAAAACATTTGTTTTCAGAATGCCAGACGCTATCGGAATTTCGGAAAGCATGACGAGCCATATTTTAAGTAAAGTTACAGGCGCTGATGAAAATGATGCGTTTGTTGTTATCGAAGTTCGGCTTGGACGACCCCTAAAGCCTGAAATAATACCTCCAGAAGTTCTCCAGTAAGTTAAAGTACAGCTGCTCCTGTGACATTTTTCAATGGTGGCTTTATTCTTTATTGTACACAAAAATTTTAACAAACAACAAAAAATAGGATATTTGATGTACATAGGCGAGCTTAACCCACAACTGGGTTTTCTTATAGCAAACCATGTAAATGAAAATGACATTTTCATTTAAGAAACCCTCAATGAACAACAAAAGAAAAAAAAAACATAAATGATATTTTATTTTCTTGGTGTTTATTTAAATGAAAGAAAGAACACTAATATAGAATACATTAAAATGATGTTACTTACCATTACAGAGAAGATATTTGTGCCATGCTTACGAAAATAGAACTTGAAGCCCCCAAGAAGCGAATATGCACAGGTCGTGGACAACTAGCGCTTGAATGGCAGAAGACTGTTCGGAATGCTGCAAACTCTTTGCGGAAAGTACCATATTATGGTAAACATGAATACTTAAAACATACAATTTTTAAGCGAGCAAGTTAAAAATATCGGAAGGATTTTAAGAAGACCGAATCGATGCTGTAGAACCCAGTATGAAGATGCTGGAATTGTACGTAATCCTGTCCACTTTCAAGGTATTGTGATTTGGGAAGTGAAGGACACCAGGAATGTTTCAGACAAAATACCTATATTTCAAGGTGTTCTGAGTCCGCTGTGATTCTGCTAAGCCACAAATTCTCTAACCGAACTACTAAAGATTATTTTTATTGTGTTTTTTTAAGCAGCCCTATAAGGGTTTTGTTTTTCGATGGGTAAAAAACATTTAATGACATCGCCGCCCTTGGGCGGAGCGGGAGATACTTTCAGGCTTTTACTTCAGTTCCTTCGTTACCTTTCATATCAGGGCCGAGTCTTCCTTTCAGAAGCAGAACCTTGGCCCCAATAGGCTTCGACCCTGCTCGGCCCCTTCGGTTGTGGAGAACTCTTTGAGGCGCGCGGGAACAGTACGCGCCGTCGTCGACTTGGGTCCGGCCAGTTACCGGACGATCGGACGGCAAGCTACCTATTGCTAAATCGGAATCGGAATCCCAGCAGCGGCTGGGGCGTGAAAGCCGTTGCCTGATGCCGTCGGCCTCCTCCTTTGCTAGCATTACTGCTTCGCAGAAAGAGACGACCGCCTGCCACTCGTCCTCGCTCTGGACCATGGCCTGTACCAAGGCCCGGCGCGAGAGATCACCGCCGCCGAACTCCCCACAACAGGAGACGCGTGATGTTCTGCCCAAGCGGGGCACACCTCTTCTGTGTGCTCCACCGTGTCCTCTGGGTGGTCCAAACAGTGACGACACCCGAGCGTCACGTCCGCACGAATCGAAAAGGTGCAAGTACTTCCCGAACTTACTATGTTCAGTGAGAACCTGCGTCAGATTCGTGCTGGTGGGAAGGTGAGGACGCCATGAGGTCTTTCCAGCCACTCCTCAATGAGGGACTTACCGCCATAATTGTGGCGTGTCCAGCACTGAGTTGCAAGAGTCGCTGTCACCATTTCACCATGAGATCTGGCCGGAACTCTGTCCGCCATGTACAAGTCCAAGTCCTATAAGGGTTCCGTTTTTTTCCTTTTGAGCTGGGTACAAAACTCTAAAAATGATTGATTCTCCAGACGTTTCTTAAGTGCTCTTATAACTATTATAATTTACTGTAACCACAGGCTCATTTCTACTTGTAAGTCTTTTATCGTACCTACACTTCGCAGGAGCCACAGAATTCTGCACATTCAATCGTCAGCTGAGCGAGACCAGGACTCGAGTGGAACTGACCACATCTTGCTGGCAAGACGCCGCCATATTTGTCAACAATCATTTCGTAGTACAGGAGTATCTAGAGTCTGATGCAGTTTTTGAAGTAAGTAAGTGTTTTGTGTTCTTATTTTTACAAGCTTTTGCCCGCGGCTTCGCTCGCGTTAAATTGGGGGTAACTAGGTTCCTCTTTCTGTGGGGGGTCAAAAAGGGACAAAAAGTAGCCAATGTCACTCTTCATCCCTTCAATTAACTCCACTTAAAAAAACAACGTCAATTGGTAGCTCCGTTTTGCCGTGAAAGAAAGAAAAGAAAGAAAGAAAGAAAAAGTGTTTATTCGCGTCAAACATGACGCATACCATAACAAAATAAATAAATAACAATATCGACTAAAAGTAGCACGTAAGATATGCGTCACATCCGCGCAAAACGGCCAGCGCTCAGCAAAATGCTGGGGCTCATGAAAAACAGAGCCACAGCGCTGATTTTCAGCACCAGCCGTCGTCGACGATGAGACGCCGATCGGTCAGCAAGGATTTAATCTACTTGCAATCAATTAAAAAAATAAATAAACAAATTAAAACATAAAATAACAATAAACACAAGACAACACAACACAACAACTAACAAACCAACACACCAACAAACCAACAACAAAAAACACAGATCAACAGACACATCCACACTTTCCCATTTATAATATTGTGTGCAGCGACCCTTAGTGAACTCCACTGCGGGTGACGTAACTGACGACAATCTTATTATTTGCGGTTGGTACAGTAATCGGGTCTAGGGATCGAATCGCAAAATTAAGTTTGTTTTTTATTCTATATACTTTTCTGAGATAAAAAGTACCCAGTGTGGTGCCCAGGATATTAAAGAATAATATACCAAGTTTCATCGTAATCGAATCGGTAGTTTTTGCGTGATACCTGAACAAACAGACAGATAGACAGACAACCAAATTTTTTTTTAATTACATTTTTGGGTTCAGTGTCGGTCTAGTAACACCCCCTGCCATTTATTTTTTTTATATTTTCAATGTACAGAATTTTCACTTCAACAGATTTACTATAAGTCTTAAAGGTTATTTTTAAATATTATTTTATCTTATTTAAATTTCAAAAAATAATTAATTCTTACCGAATATTTTTCACTAGGAACTGATGATGATGTCCCACGCCTGCCTGATGAAGTCAGCGTCCAACACTCTGATACAAACTGATCACCTGACGGTCGAGGTGGACCCGGCATTGCGAGCCGCCAGACACGCGCGCCAGATGCAGGACATTACCCATTCTATGGATATTTATTTACGAGTAACTTTATTATTGAAAATAGTCATTTTACCCGCAGCTGCGCTTAGTTTCCCAGATATTAACTACACAAGAAATAACTGCTCAAGAAATCAATGTTTCGTCTTTGAGATCTCAACAACTCAGTAACTGGGTAATATTGCTTGAATATTTGGTTCCTATTTGTAACACTGCCTAAATCCTTGGTTCCTATTTGTGAGCCTCTCAGTCTTCTGATGCACAGTCTCTTCGAGAAATAAAACTGTATATGATTATAAGCATTGATGTATTCGAAGTATACATTCTTTACTTCAATATTTCCAGTTGATCGTGGAAAATCCACGAAATGCTGACTATTGGCGGGAACTAGCGACTTGCATGAAAGACATCGACAAAGAAGGAGCCAAAGTCTGCCTCAACAAAGCTGTGTTCATTAACCCTCGGCACCCACTGTCGTAAGGACTTCATCTGTTTAGTTAATTTATTCACAGGACATGCACAATATAACAGAAAATTCAAGTTTCGTACAGGGCAAACTTACAAACGGAATATGTGCATTTAATATAACACAAATCTTAGACCATAACATACTCAAATACATTATAAAACATAAACGATAAAATAATATATGTATATCTACAAATTAAAAAATAATAAACTTCCAGTAAAATAAAAAATCACTTTTCTTTCATCAATCTTCTAACAATCACGACATACATCAGCCCATCACCCAACAAACAAGTCACATTCCGGTGTTAAAATCTGAAGAGCATTAAGCACATAAAGCGTACGAACGAGCGGCGAGTTAGCGTGACACTGTCCGTGATAAAGGAACTAAAAAGTTTTTGAAGAATATTATGCGAACAGTCAATGTGTGGAACTCTTTGTCAGCATCTATATTCCCTATCACTCTATCGAATTTACAGTTTGTTGGCTGAAGTGGTCTTTCCGTCCGATTAGAAATTAGGTGTCTTCAAGGCTTTGAGTATTCACTCTAAAATGCAGTAGCGCAGTTGTTTATTAAGAGCATAATTATATTCTGCTCAATAAACTACTGTCCACATCATTTACAATTGCATCACTGGCTATGATCAGGTGGGATCGCAGTCAAGTACTAAGGGTAGGCGCCAGATAAACGTGACTCTCCTACATTTATTGACATTCTTAATTTCAAAAACGAAAATTAAAACATAAAGCTGTCTTGAATCGACATGTATTGTGATCTTTTACATGATCTACAAATGAAAAGCAGTCCATTGTTAGTTTTTCGGGTACTTACGCAGAGATATTAGGAAAAGGTCAATGTACTTTATTCCACGGTTATCTGGTGTCTTTTATAGTATATATATCAATAAATCAGCCGGCAGCCTTCAAAGTGTGAATAGGCATCTTCTAAGGTCAGTGACTCCTTCTTCGACCTCAAATATCAGGCGGCAAAGAAATAAGAAAAGTAAATACGTAGAGTTTTTATTTTTTCTCTCCCAGACTCCTCTCTAAAGGCGCCATGCTGTTCGAAGACGATCCCGCGACTGCGGAGCCGTTCTTCATCGCTCTGCTGACATTGCACCCGACGTGGACCACCATGTGGGTTATCGCCAGTGCCTACTTCTACGATCGAGAGCTGTTCCATCTAGCTAATGTTACCATGACAACTGCAGAAAAGTATGTATTGCAGAACAACCCTTTTTTTTGTAAATGGACAATAATCTAGAGCCAGTCACTCTTTCAAACATTCCTGCAGCGCTAACGTACCTAGTGTATAAAATAGTATACACCTTTACTGCCTGTTATCTACCCAAGTAACCACAACCCAAACTCGTAAGTCACTGGTCGTTCTTACCTGTATACGGGACATGCACAGAAAAACTTTCAGGTCCATGGGCTCTTGGGCTATAACATAACAGACATAAAGGAATAGAGGAACTGTTCTTAACACGTGATATCAGGTGGTGCAAACTCCGGTATGATGTGAAGTACCAACGTTCGTGGGAGAATGAGCTTGGAGACTGGTGGGACAGCACGCCCTTGCTGCCAAACATGAGCCTCTACTACGATGCAGCTGATCTGCTGCTCAGGCTGAGAGCCATACCTGTGAGTACTCCTTAGAATAGAACGTAAAGAAACCTGCCTCCCTACCATGACATGGCATTATGCTTATGTATCGGTCGTGGTCAGATCTTAGAATTGTTCACTTCATTATATGGCCAACTAAAACTGGCCAGATCGTTTAAACGTTAATATTTATTGATATGTGTTCAATTCCTAAGATTTGGCCACAACATATCCATTGTGGCAAAAAAAATGCTAAATAAAATATAAAAACTACAAGAGTTTGGCAGCCCCTAGCGTCAGGCGGCAGCGAATTCCACAACCCTACTGCGTGCGAAGTGAAGGAGTAGGAATAGAAATCGATGGAGTGAGGAGAGGATTTCAGGAGATTCTTCAGGTGCGACCTGCAAGGAGCATCAGAAGGACTTGAGTAGAAAAAGCGTTCTCGTAAGTAAGAGGGAGTTTTAGGGTTGTAAAGTATGTTATATTTAATCATACAAGCATACAGACATAATATACGAGAGTTCCTGCGAAGTCGAATAGAGAGCCACTTGAGTATCTTGCGAAAGCCTGAGACATGATCATACTTTTTAAGATTGAAAACAAAACGGAGTCTGTGTTCCCTGATAGCTACAACCCGGGAATCTTTAAGTCGAGAGTAAATAGGTTTCTACTAGGTAAGCGCGTTCCATCGTCGACCGAAACCGCGAACCTATCAACAATAAAAAAAGGATACAAATGTTTTGGAAACGCTCAAGTTTATTTAAAAGCTCCTCGGTGGCATCCAAATAACAGGCGTCGGCATAGTCAATGATGGGCTGAATGAGTGTTTGAGCAGGGGAAATTTTGGTTTTCAAGGTTAAAAAGCTCTGAAGGCAATTTAATGAATGGAATGTGTAGTTCAGACTGTGTAGACTTCAGCGACACGGGCAGTCCACGATAAGTACGAATCCATGATCACCCCCCGATTTTTAGCCGTCTTCGCGTAATTAATTTTAACTCCATTCAACCAGAGCGGAGACAGCGACGCAACATCAAGCTTGTTCCGCATATACCTGCCACCGATGACCAGGGCCTGAGGTTTCTTGGGGTATATTGCAGTCCGAATGACCGCGACCACTCCCCAATTAGCTCCAAGTCACTGTTCACAGCGGACACAGCGGCTTCAACATCATCACCACGAAAGTGACGGTAGAGCTGCAAATCGTCGGCATAGAGATGGAAGTTAGACGAATTTACTCTAGTGACAGAGTTAATGAAAACAGAAAAGAGGAGAGGAGAGAGAACGCCACCCTGAGGTACACCCGCAGTAAGACAGCACCAATCCAATGAAGATTCATCAAGGCGTACCCGCTGCGAGCGGCCATTAAGATATGAATCAAACTATCTAATAGTGGAGGAGAAGTTTACGGATTTAAGAATTCCAAGAAGGATATCGAAGTCAACAGAGTTGAAGGCACTGCTGAAATCAAAAAGAACTAGTAACGTGAGAGATTTGTGGTCCATAGCCCAGCGGATATCATCAGTAACCTTTAAAAAAGCTGTGACAGTGCTTTGACCAGACCGAAAACCGGATTGGAAAGGGCTAAGAAGATTATTACTAGAAAGAAAGAGAGAGAGTTGCTGATAGACAATGTGCTCAAGAACTTTAGAAAGATAAGGAAGGATAGAAATTGGTCTGAAATCGGTTACTGAGGCCAGGTTAGGGATTTTGGGTAGTGACTCTTTAATTTTGAAGTAGGAAATCTTCTAATAACTCTTTCCTCATAACTCCTTCCACTCTGGGTGGAGCGATAGGGAGTGTCAGATCTTCAGAATCAAACCCGTGGCACAGCATCAGCCAGTCTTTTAACCAGTGAAAACAAACTACACCACAATTTCACTAGGAATCAATTAGCGGATAATTAAAACAGTCACTGAACTTCTCACTGTATATCCTGCCACTCCTGAAAGAAAACCAGGACACAAGTACAGTTAAATAAACTAACCCCATATTCCTCTCGTTCCTACAGTTGGCAGAAGTGTGCATAGCTCAAATTCTAGCGGTGGCAGGCGATTCGCCACAGTACTATCATCTTGTAAGCCTGTGCTGCCGTCTTCGAGGCGACTTCCAGAATGCTTTATGTCACATTCATATTGGACTCGAAAAGTTTGGCGAGGTAAAGTTGTTTACACTACTTACCAGCTTAGCTAGCTTTAATACCTCGGCCATAACGACATTAAAACTCAATAGTCTGTAGTGCTTTAGCCTCATAAGAAATTTGGCGTTAAATCACTATTTTAATTTGATAAACTTATTATATTAATACTTCTGCTATACGGTAATGTAAACCAAACTCTACAACTCGAAAACCAATTTGTACCAAAAACCCAAAAAAAATGTTTTTTTTATCTGTGGCAGGCGAGCTATTAAGCCTTTATTTTTCATTATTGAAAAATTAGAAATTATTTGTTTTTGTTTTAATAAAGTATTTTAAAGAATAAGTGACTTAAAAATAAAATATTATTTAATTACAGTCAAGCTGGATAACTTTGAACACTTTTTTTAGATTTTTTTGGATACTGAAAAAAAAATGTACTGTTGGACTACGTTAAACAGGCTATTAAGTGTTCTTTTATACTTAAATTCATAACTATATAACCAATATGATGGTTTAATAAAGAAATGTTTGAGAAAATAACGTTATAATAGCCATTCAAAGTTACAACTAATTTTGGCTAACTTTGAATTCGGTTTTCTGGGATAGCGAAAATCCTCTAGAATTCTATATTTATTTGATTTGGGTAAGATTAAACGACTCCAGACAATAAAAAATGCATAGGCCTATCAAAATAAAGGAACTTGTCATAGGCAACAACTTACCAGTCACTTGGGATACCATCCTCTAACCTTTAGTTCCTAATAGGTAGATTTTTTTTTCAAGAAAACACAGCACATATTAAAATATTGAATGTGTTTATTAAAAAACAAACGTTAATATAAAATTATTCACTTAATTACCTATTAAATGAGATCAATTAAAACTGTTGAGATAAAAAAAAAAATACTATTGAGCGACATATGGAAAAATCATTCACCCCATTCCATGACCAGAATATCGTCATCGATGAAAATTTTCCGTCCTTTCTGGTTAATTGATGTTCTTTTAGTATTGAAATTATGTTTTCTTTCCTTATAACACCTTTTCTGGTTTCGAAAACTACGTCCAACCCCCTAAATACTCTTTTTGGTGACATTGTCAAAACTTACTCCTGTAATGGTTCCAGGGAATAATCTTCCTTCTTCTTTGAATACACATAACTGGGATTCTGAAAACTGATCTGGCTGTGCTTTTTCATTATTTTTTGTGGCCTCTCAGAACAAAGAAAAAAAAACTTCTTCGTTCAAAGTTACCCCAAATAAAAATAAATTTAGAGTGTTCTGTTAAATTCTCCTTTTTAATCAAGAAAACACAATGAAATCAAGAAATTGTTTAAAAAAAGGTCAGCTGAATAAATGTTTCATCGTTATAAACCAAAAATAAGGTCTTTTACTTACCTTTTCTATATTTAATTTCGATCTCTATCACACACACTTTTTTCTTGTTGATAACCGCAAACAAAAAAGGCGCCTATTCTTTGAAAATTGGTTTACAGTTTCAATTTTATGACATATTTGACATTTCGAACATTTAAACTTTCCGTTTCACTTAACTATTCAAGTAATTATTGTAAATGCGTTGAGAGAAAAAAAAAAGAACCTTCAAACAAGTTTTATTCAAAGTTATACGGCAATTCAAAATTACCCAACTTATACGTAATACTTTTAACTTATTTCAATTTTATACCGCGTTACAATTGACTGGCTGTATAGAAAGTTGGAACATGGTTCAATAGAAATGTGAAGATAGAACTAGTTTTTTTTATAATTTGACAGCTGTCAGTTGAAAGTAAAACTCCGTAAGGATGAAAAGTACTACTTTCAACCCGCTCCTCAGGCAATTTCAGACCTCCTTTCAGAGTACGAAATGATGCTTGCTAAATAGCTCAGGCACACTGGCATCATAGTCTATTTGGAGAACTGGTACATGGATGCTTTGTGCCTTCATTGTGAAATATGGCAAAATGATTTACTTTGCACTGATATAGTATTTAGCCAGCTTGGACACACTAATCAAGGCTGTATACAACCACAGTGGACCTTTTCTCTATTTTACATAGATAAACTCTTATGTTACCAATAATTCTAACAATTATATAATTTCTTACGTAGACCAATTACCTGAAAAGCTTAGAAGCGGAAATTCAACATAAACTCGGCAATTATACAATATCTAGCGAGTTGTTTGGGAAAACAGACGATGGCGCCGAGTCCTTCACGTAAGCTTATCTTTTATTATCGTAAGTTTAAGTTATACCTAGCTGTAAGTTTGTCTAATATGGCGACTGAAAATTTTATCAGGACGAATTGAGGACTTTTATGTAATAAATTGTCAAACATAACATAATGATTTTCTTCCGAAGCGTAGGTATTGTGCTTAATGCTTGACAGACTACCACTATTTCACGCGCGCCTCAAGGAGTTCTCAGCAATCCGTAGTGGCCCAGCAGGGTCGAAGCACTCGAAGCCTTTTGTTACTGGGAGGTTCCGGGGTGTGGTCTTTCAGAGATCTCGTATCTCCTTCCATGCTCTGAATCGCCGGGATGACTTAAGTGAGGCAAAATCCCACATTCCCTGATCTATAACCCAAGTACACACACCTTTTGACGGATTCTTCTCAATAACAATCTATCAGTCATCGGCAAAAGAAAACAATCCGGTCACTGTTTGCGGGCAATATATATTTTTTTAGGATTCCGTACCTCAAAAGGAAAAAACAGAACCCTTATAGGATCACTTTGTTGTCCGTTCGTCCGTCTGTCTTTACCTCTAGAACTCATAGAGGTATCGAGTTGAAATTAAAACCATATACTCTGTCTGCAAATTCTTGAAGCTGTAAAAAAATCAAACTTATAAGTTAACGAGAAAAAAGAAACTTCGGTTTTATGTGGCAAAAAACGGTCCGTTCAAGCTGTCAAAAATCAAACTTTTAAGTTAACTAATAAAAAAGATACGGCCATTTATGTCGCAAAAAAACGTACCTATATTTTGATACTCTTAAAGATTCATAGGGTACTTCAGGTAATATAACACAAAGCATGGTCTTATAGCACAGTTAGAGAAATAAATCTGAAAGCAGTTTTGTTGTTACCTACGTCATAAAAAGAAAAATTACAATTCGGAAAAATCTTCAAGGCTCCATTCGGGAATTATAATTTAATAATAATATAAATAATATAACGGAACACGCAGTTCGGTAGTCTGACTCGCACTTGCCCAGTTTTTAGCGATTAAAATAGATTTAGTTTCTTATTCTATCGACTGATAATTTATCAATTGAAGGCCAATATCATCGAAAAAACTGAACGTAATCAGCATGTCTAAATTGCGTTTAATTTCTAATTCATAAACAATAAACATACTGTTGAAACTAAATTACATACGTAATTACGAAGGGTCAAGCCCCAGCCGTCCGCGGCGTTGCCTGATGCGCTCAGCCTCCTCTTTTGCAAGCATTAATGCTTCGCAGAAAGAGGCGATCGCCTGCCACCTCCTCGCTGCGGACCATGGCCTGTACCAAGGCTCGACGCGAGAGATCGCCGTCGCTGATCACCCCCACAAGGACACGGTAATGCTCTGCCCAAGCGAGGCACACCTCTACCGTGTGCTGCACCGTGACCTCTGGGCGTGTGGACACGCAGGCGTTACTTCCGCACAATCCGGTGCAGGTATCTCCCGAACTTACCATTTTCGGTGAGAACCTGCGTCATGCGGAAAGTGAGGACGCCGTGGAGGTCTTTTCAGCCACGCTTCAAAGAGGGGTCTCACCGCCATAATTGTGGCGTGCCCAATGGAATATTGACACTAAGTGGTCTTGAACGCAGTTTAGATGTGCTGATTGTTTTCAGTTTCATTGGTGAAATCGGCTGTAAGTTTTAAGTTTGCGGATACTCTACGAAACATCTCTTTCAGTGCCCTAATGTCGCTGACGGCAGGAGACAACCCGCGCGCTCGTGCCATTCTTTTAGACCGCGTCCGTACTCGGCCCAGCGCGTACGCCTGGGCGGCACTCGCTGAAGACTGGCTGGACAACCCGCCCCCAGCCAGTACTACTACTGTCAAAGTTAAAATAAAGCATGTAAGTATTATCTACACTAATATTATAAAGAGGTAAAGTTTGTTTTTTTTGTTCGTAGGAGGTTATCTTTGAAAGTACTGGTCCGATTGCTAAAATTTTTTCACCGATAGGAAGCTGCCTTATTCCTGAGTGACTAGGCTATATTTGATGATATTTTTGATTAGGTGATATTAGATGTACTCGGGCGAAGCCGCGGGCATAAGCATTTTATATGTTGTATGCGTTAAAATGGATACTTTTTTGCTTAAATTCCTCTAGGTGCATTACCAAAGAGTTTGTGATGTATATAGGTATTGGCCATAAACACCCAAGTCTTGAAAAACCGCAGACTAGGCTTTTGGAAGTCGACTACCTATCGAAAATTGCAGCATTTCAAACTTTTAAATAATTGCGTTCAAATTTAGTTATTAATTTAAAACCATACTTTGCCATAAGACTTAATTTAGCAGGTAATATACAACTGTTCTTCTATTATTCGAAGGTCGATATAGAAGGAGTCTCCGATGATATACTAAGGGAGACAACCAGGCAAATGAAGGCGAAATCCAGCGCAATAGCCTGCGCCATCCAGGCGCTGAAGATCGACCGGCAAGCTGGCCGAGCGTGGGCCATCCTGGGCAGGCTTGTGAGGCCTAAAGCCAAGCGATTATACTGCCTCAAAATGGCTCGTATTGTAAGTTAAATATATTCGTATTGTAAGTTAAATATGTATATTTTTCGTTTCGAGGAAATCACATGTACATTCGTAGTTCACATTTTGCTTAAATATCATCACTTTCTCGAAGCCTTTTGATACAATTTCGACCTCCAGTCATCTTTATACAATAGTTTATGAAGCCTAAGAAGACATATACGACGGCATCTATCTTTAACGCAAAGGTCCTACGAACTCCAATCCATCCCATGACCTATTGCTCACTAAATACTCAAAGACTCCTTGTATTTCAGAGTGGTTGGAAAGTAACTCAAGAAGACATAAATAAGGCAAAGGTGCCTACTCAATTCTCAGACTGCCATCTTATTGGCACCGCGTTACAAGAGTGCCGCTGTCGTATGTGTGAGAATACACGAGTGTGACGTCAATTCTAAGATGGCCGCCGCCAGCGCCACCACGTGCAGCTTGAGCAGGACGCTCATCTCGGACGGTTATCTCGGACAGTTGCTATTAAAACTTACTACGTTTTACGATTGTTTTTTTTTTTTTATCTGTTATAAACTAGTACTTGACTGCGATCCCGCCTGATGGTAAGCAGTGATGCAATTGTAATTGTAGTTTTGTTCTTACAACTTTTTACATGCTTCTCTGTTATATGTTCGTCCGCTTACAAATTCGTAAACCATTTTGCAAGTACTTCCCGAAAATCAATTAAGCTGAAACTTAACATACATACTTATAAGAGATTTTATTGGTGCACAATGCAATATTAAGATAATATGAATACTCGTAATACGAGTATATGTCGTGGCCAGGTCTTAATTTTTTTTTCTGGTGGGTAAAAGTCATCCCAATGACATCCCCCGCCCTTGGGCGGACTGGGAGATAGTGTCAGACTCTTACTGACTAAAACATCCACCCCGTTCCTTCTTGCCTTGGCTGGAAATCCGGCGGGTTGGAATCCCGGCGAGGGCTGGGCGCTGCGAGCACCGTTGCCAAAAATTGATCACTTAATGATATGATTGACCATATCTTAAAATGGTGGAATTAAATGATATAACCTTATCTGTTAGCCACATCAAGATATGGGCAAGCCAAATCAGTGAACACTCTAGGGTTTTAGGATGTGAACAGCTAAACGCATGATTATTCGTGAAATGGTCAAACATGGCCTCTGGCCAATCTCTCATGGCTCTGGTCTGGATCTCCTCAACAAAATGAGAAAACACCTTTGTGTTTGGTCTCATTTCCACGTTGGCAGACATCTATAGTTCACGCCTATAGTTAACTACGTAGCTAGCTACCAAAATTAGCTACAGAAGTGTCAGATTCCCGTACATCTCTAATTAGTGGAACCGTAGTTTTATATAATAACTAAACCTAGTTAAGTAGCTTAGTAGTTTTTGACTTTGACTTTGATTTTAAGTGAACACTAAGGCCAGATATTTACAAAATTTTAATGCATTTTAAAGTATATATCTTTTTTTTTTAAACAAATAAAAGTACTAAGTAAAAACTTTTTACAAAAAAAAAATAACCGACTTCACTAAAAAAAACACTAACCCCCGATTTTTGATTTAAGCATTTGAAGTTGAGTATTTCTCAAACTCTACTTTAGCCTTAAAACCTGTCAAAATTTGGCTCTTAAGTATGGTTTAAGACGTTCTTAAATCAAAATACTCAATGCTCGTCTGATCAAATGGCTATTAATGCCGGGGTCCCTCAGGGGTCAGTACTCTCGGCAACATTATTCTTGCTGCACATAAACGATCTGCTTAAGCCCGGTACCTTTGGGTATGCAGACGACAGCACTGTTGCTGAGAGTTACATATCCAGCGCGCGAGCTAGCGGGTCACAGATCCAGTCTCTTCGAGAGGCTATGGTTGAGCGCTTGAACTTGTCCTTGGAGGCAGTCTCCGAATGGGGCGATGCCAATTTGGTCAGGTTCAACGCTGCAAAAACCCAGGCGTGTCTATTTTCCGCTAAAAGGAGCCAATTCAGTTCTGCTCCAACTTTCCGGGGTGTAACCGTGCCGATAACCGACCATCTTGACCTTCTTGGTGTTACGCTGACATCAACACTCAACTTTGGGCCATACATCGAAGCAAAGGCTCAACTGGCTGCAAAAAAGCTGGGAGTTCTCGCAAAGGTCAGACAGTACTTCACGCCGGAACAGCTGCTCAAACTTTATCAAGCGCAAGTTCGATCGTGTATGGAGTATTGCTCTCATCTTTGGGACGGATCTGCCCGATACCAGCTTGATGCCCTTGAGGCAATTGAGAGGCGAGCCAGAAGGATAATTGGCGATGATACACTCGTCGAGTCGAGGCTTCAAAGTCTTGAGCATCGACGCAGAGTTGCTAGCCTGTCGGTTTTCTACCGGTTGCATTTCGGGGAGTGTGCGTCGGAATTGCATAACCTAATTCCGCCTAGCCCGTTTCATCAACGGACTACCAGACGTACGCCTATGCGCCACCGGTATATGGTGGATATCCCACCAACACGCACAAAACGTTTTGGGAACACATTCATTGTGCGTGCGGCTAGGGAGTGGAATTCCTTGCCGGAGTCTTGTGTTTCCTGATAGCTACAACCCGGGAATCTTTAAGTCGAGAGTGAATAGGTTTCTTTTAGGTAAGCGCGTTCCATCGTCGACCGCATCGTCGCTTTCCATCAGGTGAGATAGCGGTCAAGTGCGAACCTATCAACAATAAAAAAAAAAAATTCAGAAACCCGCCGTAAAACGATTAAAATAATTTTAATTTCGGAAGTCTGTGGTTTTCGTTATTGTTTGACTTTTTTTTGACTTGTTTCGCTTGTTTTATCACCGACCTCTGAAATTAAAATTAATTTGATCGTTTTAGTGTTTTTTAGTAAAGTCGGTTATTTTGTTTTTTTTTATAAAAAGTTTTTTATTTTACACTTTTTAGTTGCAATATAATTTTATTATGAAGTTCCCGTTTCTACCTTCCACCCTCTGGCGCCATCATCAGATCAGTGCGATAGTACCTTATAGCCAAAGTGCATCTCATGACAATTCTAATAATGGGCTTATTAGAATTGTCATGAGATGCACACGTTATTAGAATACATTGATTAATTACGGTGTTCCGGTGCCTATCTTCCAGCTCCATCATCATCAGATCAGTTCGGCAGTACCTTATAGCCAAAGTGCATCTTATGACAATTCTAGTATGCCCAAACACGGCTAGGATTCATTAATTAGATACGGAGTTCCGGTGCCTATCTTCCGGCTCCATCACCATCATTAAGTCACTTTGACGATACCACTTCAACATGACTATTCAGAACTATTCATTTATTGTAATGTCATAGTCGCATAACTATGTTCATTGTGTATATCTTTTTGAGTATGAAGTTCCGTTGGCCATTTCTGGTCTTCTTCACCAGTTCCGCCTCATCAAATGTCACTCTTTGACTGTAAATGCTTAAGCCCTTGATGACAATATCAAAATGACTATATAGTTGCCTATAATATTTGAGGAGTTCCCTCGATTTTGCCAAGATTCCATCATCAGATCCCGACGTGGTGACTATGTGACCATTTGGAAAGTATACCTTTTCCAACAAAAGAAGAATGTTTCAAATCGGTTGGCAAGCGACGAAGTTATGCTTGTGCATAACTATATATATACATAAAAAAAATACAAACATCCGAATTGAGAACCTCCTCCTTTTTTTAAAAGTCGGTTAAAAAGGTAAACATATAATCATAATTATAATTTCATCCACACAAAGGTACAGAGGCGGACTTAATACCTTAAGCATTTTCTTCCACTGAACCACAATAATGCCATAATATGTTCTTAAAAAACTTTTTACAATTAAATAAAAACGGAAACAATACTGTAAAAAATGTTTTAATAACTATCTATGCAACATTTCTTCTTATAAAAAACTTAAAATAATCTTTAACAAATCTAGTTTATTTCAAGATACATTCACAACACAGAAATTAAAAAGCGAGCATCCGTACAACTGTTGCGGACAGATCTACCGCTTGCGTCTTGAAGGGAACAAAAAGTGGTGCAAGACGGGCAGTAAAGAAGATGCAGCATGTCTAATGACGGCTTCTTCTTTCATGTCAATCTGACTCAAATCTTGTCCGACCATATTTGGCCACCTGGTTAACTCTGTCGTTGGCCTCGTGTAAGCCGTGGATGGTCCAGGTAGTTGTATCTGCTGGACAGGAAAGGAGGTGACGCGTTTCCTGTTAAGGGGCTCCACAATGGCACTGTATTTGCGATCGGTCGCGAATACCCTATTTGACCAGATTACCGGCCAACCCGGGCTTAGGTTGAGTGATTTCCAGATTGACCACTGCAGTATGTCTCCAGAAGTGGGATCCTGGGCTCAGCAGTCAGCAGCACTCCTGGTCCGAAGCACTGTTCTTCGGTTAAATAGTAAATCTTAAATTTTACGACTCTTGAAGCGCGCAGTTAGGAGTTGGTACCTGTATAGAGAGTGACGAATATCTCTTTACGATTTAGCTTTTTCAATTCGGCTGGCTCTCGCCAGTGGGTACAGCAGCATCGCATGCGGAGCTGGTTTTGAGCATCCCGTTGGTTTTAGCTCTATGACAGCTAAGCCAATTAAGCTTGAGCATATATGATAGTTGTTAAATGTCATAGAAGGGTCGCCCTTCTATGACATTTAACAACTATCATGATTCCGGTGCAAGAAAAAGACGGGATTATATAAAATACATAGCACTATTTCTTCCTCAAAATAGCATTGGCACGTCGTAGTACACCCCGGTCGCATCGCACTGGGCAGATATATGAGTCGTCGACACGAGAAGATAAAGATGTGAATGCTCCCTTTACCACGGTGTCGACTATCCGTGGTGCTATCCGTAAAACTTGCTTGCTGGAGTAGTAGGTATCCGGAAAGTGTCTGGTGGCATGAGGTTTTCGACCACATTCTTCACATACCATACCGTTCCGTAGATAATAATGATGCCGAGTATCGTACTGTAGAAAAAAAGACAATATTAGAAAAATACTAGGTGTCCTCCGCAGTTGCACCCACGACTTTAATCTGGATGATGTTAGTAGCATAACTCTTCGATCAATGGGTTATAGAAGTAGCAGTAGTTACTGACAAAAAAACGCGTTCAAACTCTTTAGCTTTACAAAGTAGTATAGATTTTTGCATAACATTTAATTTATAATTGACAGTAAAAGGCCTCGTGTGCCATCCATGTATTGTGGCCATCCAAGTTATGACAGCCATCCAGGTCGATACCTAGAGGTTGGTTGTGGAAGAGAAAATGAAAGGAAAATAAACATGTTTTCTTTCTTTCTAAGGGTGAACGTACAGTTATCCATTACTGATTGAGATCCCTCCATACCTCCTCGTAATGGTCCTTGCTGCCTCTTGTGTGGCTGCAGTTAGCTTATACGTTAGGAGCTGTGGAGGTCTGATAGACAGTCAGTCACAGATAAACAACATGGATTTTCAGCCACATTTGGTTAAACTGGAAGCCGACTCCAAACTAGTTGGGCAAAGTCTAGGGAGATGATGATGATGGTTCATCCAATAACTGGGTTGTGGAGGACAGATAATCAGTCTCCGTGTAACAACAAACATTCAGCTGAAGATTAGACTGAAAGCAAACTCAAACAAAGGTGGAGAAAGGTAAGGTAGATAAACAAATTATGATTTATTTAATCCTTTAACCGAATTCCTTTACAGATGCCCTGAAAAACCTGAGAGGCCTAATCTGTTTTTGGAAAGAGGTGGGCTGGTTGGAATAAGCCCACGTAAAGTTATGGCCCACGTACAACGGCCCGCATAGGACTTGGTGTGGACACCATACTCAGACATAAGACATAATCTTTTAACCGTCCGCGTTGGATCGGCCCGACGCACGTCCGACGAGTGTTTTCGCGTTCTATTCATCAGGGTCCTGTGCTTGCAACTGAGTACTACATCTCCTCTAGTTCTTCAATCCCCATAGGTGACAGAAGAGCTGACAAGATGGAGTATTTGGTCGTGGATGTGCGACCCTGGCAGAATAACGCAAGAGTGTTTGTGGTATATACGAGTATCTGACGTAGGTGGTTATAGGGTTAATCAGTTTAGCTGTGTTCGTGAAACTCTTAGTTGTGCCTGATATCTACTCGGTTTCTGAGGTACTGCTGATAAGTTAACTGTAATTAAAATATACAGTAAATTACTTTCTTTTAACCAACTACCAAGAAGGGTTATTTATTTAAACACTCACTGTCGCGTCAAAAATTAACGAAATAAAATTCTTGAGTTTAAAAATCAAATATTACTCACTTTAAAACCATTCTCTTCACACAAACACTGACTATTATCTTGTTAAATTAGACATTTCAATGCCCTTTTTATATGCATTTATACTACAATTTCTATAGAACATGGATTTACGAAGAATCAAACATGACATAAAAGTGACGTAAGGCCCAGAATCTGAGCCTGATTAGGGGTCCTACCACGAGATCTTAACGCGATTCATTTAACGACAAAAACTGAATGATTAAAGGATAGATATTTTAACACGTCATGGTAAGGCCCTAGAGCCCAGAGCCCAAAAAAATTGTTTACCTATAATATTAAATTGAAAACAACATATAAATAGCTACAATAATAACTATCATTTTTAAATAATTCACCTGATTTATTTATAAATACCATATCCATTTTACAATGACTAAGCATGAATAACTCTTTCCTCTTTGGATGTTCCAATAGAAATAAATTTGCAATTGTCTATAGTGTTTACATGTAAACAATGATTTCTAAACTCACGCATCATGTCCACTAAGTTCGGTAGAAACTAACGCCACCTTCTACAATCCTTATATACTTTGACCCACTTGGACCATACGAGGCCCATATTTACGAGTGACACTTCGGGTGTGCGCATGACCAATCCGTGTTGTTAGTGATGACATATGGCACTGAAATGTGGTCGCCCACACCGAGCCTCATCACAAGGCTTACAGTCACCAAAAGGTAAAGGAGAGGGCTCTGCGCTACCAACATAGCCCTAAGAATGGCTAAATTTAAGTGGCAGCCAAGCCAGTAATCTACAATCGTAAACGCTCGTAGAAAATTCAAATGTATGAGGAATGACGTCATCTCAACGTTCAGTCACTTGGCCAGAACAAAGAAATCGGAGGCGTTGCCAACTCGAGGCCAGACGATCGTAACTTGGCTTGACCTTCTGAACAGATTAAAAGATAGAAGAATAGAGGGTCGCGGGAAGCCGCACATAACCAGTCGTAATGGCGACACTTAGGGAAGCCTATGACCAGCAGTAGACGACGTCTTTCAGTTAACATGATAATGATAAGTGTCAACTGCGATTTAAGTACTAAACTGTTCAGAAAACCATTTTCTTTATTTCTAGTCATATTTAGTCAATAAGTTTTGCTTAATCTTTCCTTTATTTTATGCTCCTGAGCTATGAGATCACATGGTATTTTCTCTTCATCACCCTTGGTTGACAGGTAGAGAAGGTATTAAGTCCGCCTATAAATTTGTATTGCATGAAATTTTAATAAATAAACTAGACTTCTTGCCTTACTATGAAGTTTTATGAAAAAGGGATAGAGCTACGCATTCTGTATAGCTCCGTCGCTCTGTAATACCATAACTATGATACCCTAGACTTCATATTTTATTTTGGCTGATCACCAGACCATGTGAGCTTTTGTGAAATTGTGTCTCGCAAGACACAATCACTATCAATGCCTCTCAGATCGGTCACTACTTCTTGTACTTAGTGTTAAGTATATAAACCATTGAGCTTATGATATATCTACTTCCCACATACAAGGTCACACGAGTTAAGCGATAACTTCTTCAATTTGATAAGATCACGTCGAGGAATTGCAAGGTAACTGCGCAGCTTTGCTCTCGTTCCAGCAAAAACCAGTGCGCTAAGTGCGAGTTCTTACGTTAACGCGATCGAAACGTTTAACGCGTTTAGCTCTCTGATTGGCTAAGAGTTTGGAGCGGGCCAATCGGAGCGCCGAGCGTCATAAAGCACTTAGATACTCTCTAGGATGAGTAAGAACTAAAGTCATGCCTGTGACAGTCCGAGAAATCAGCGTATTGCTCAATAGATAGATAGGTCCAGAGGCTGTGGCCTCCGCTCTGGTCTCAATCCTGCTCAAACTGCATCGTGTTTTCTATTAATTATATTTCGGAGACAGGAAACACGCAAAGGTTTGTTTTTTTATGCACCTGCCATATTGTCTCTGCACTACCCTAGGTTGACTGGAAGAGAATGCCTAACGCACGTCCGCCTTTGTACCTTTTGTTTTATGAAGATTAAATGAATAAATAAATAACACATCAAAATAGTAAAGAATAAATAATAATAATAATAATAATAATAAATAACTTGGCAACTCTAAATGTCAGCAAAAGTATAATTTTACGTTCAAGCTATATTTAATAAAAATAACAGTTTATAGCCTCACATTCCCATCACATTTCTCAACAGAAGTCCCTGAGCTTGTGTTCATCAAAAATAATAAAACTTATCGCATCCAAAAATAAGAAAATGCAAACTAATAAAAGAAGAAAAAACCGAACGACAGGTGACGTATTCTGTCAAATGAAAACCCAACAATAATGAACGTAAATTACATAAAAATACGAAAATGTTGACGAGAGCTGCCGCTCGAAGAGCACGCCTACCATCTCCGGCCTCGTCGCTCAGCTCCGCCTCGCCGCCGCCGGAACCCAGCCCCACTGTGAGTGCTGTGACACCGGCCGTGGCAGTTGCGTCGAGCTCGAGCGACGAGTACTACTCGCCGCCGACGACACCACCACCTGCGCGTCGTCGGGGAGGACGCCGGCCGCCGGCTTGCTTAGGATCTCGAGGCCCACCGGCCTCTGATAGGGTCCCAGCTACCGGTGGATGTGTGTCGCGCATGCGATGGACGCGATCGATTAACGAAAACGTCATGCGCGCATACTATGGGGCTACAGAGGGAGGAAACAGCCTGACCGCGTACCGTGTTCGGATGCTCTCTTTGTTTCAGGTGCTTGAGCCAGCCGTCAACGTATCGGCCCAACGACTGTCGGATCAGGTGCGGGTCATCCAGCGTAACCATATGTTGGACGATACTGTACTTGATCGCCTCCGAACGGAAATGAGTGACCGTGTCATTACCCCTCCGTCACAGCCTGTGGAGCCAGTTGTGGCACCACCATCCAGCCACATATCCTTTCACACTGACGAGGTCAGTACTGACACGGTCACTAACGTAAGTACCCAGTCCAACAATGAACTGAGGAGTGCTTTGGAGTGTGCTATTCGGGAGTATCGCGACATGCCGCTTGAACTTAGGCCGCGTTTACCTCGTTTGCCCATGCGTAATAAAAATAAGGCGCTGGTGGCTGCTCTGGATTCGCAGTTGTCAAACTATTTTGATGACTGCGAAAATCTCGCCGATACTCACTCGATCATGTACTGCGCGGCCGTAGCGGCATGTCGTGTAGCTCACGTCAAATTTCCAAATAGTGACGTAGCTACACGACCAAAACCAGCTGTGCCGGCCTGGCAGTGTAGGATCGAGCGACGTATTGGTGGGGCCAGAGCACTCATCGGCAAACTAATCTGCTTCAGGGAGGGTAACACTCGCCCACGAGTGATGCGCTTTGTGAGGCGGGCGTTTTCGGGGACTGACATCAGCCCCCGAGACTATATGTCCCGTGTCACAGAGCGCATCGACTTCCTGAAGCAGAAGGTGTATGCATGGGCAAACCGTATACGAAGGTATAAGCGGCGGGTTGAACGGTACATCCAGAATGGCACATTCCGGAGTAATGAAAGGTGGGTATACAGGGCTTGGGAGCGACCGGACCAAGGTGTGACTGACACGCGCCCTCCGGATGATGACGCCATGTATTCGTTCTGGCGCAACATCTGGTCGGTGCCTGTCAGTCATACTGAGGGTGGTTGGACTCGAGAGGTCGAACGAGCGTGCGAATCGATTACAGAAATGGGGGCATTCACAATCAGCCCCCAAGATGTGGCCCGTGCAGTCCGTCCATTGCCTAATTGGAAATCTCCAGGGCCGGACGGACTGCACAACTTTTGGATAAAGTGGTTGCAAAGGTCGCACGCTCGTTTGGCATCTCAGTACCAGGCCGCCTTAGAGTCTGGCTCGCTACCCGAGTTTCTTACAACAGGAGTTACCCACCTGCTCCACAAATCCGGTAGCACCGCGGAACCCAAAAACTATCGGCCGATTACGTGTCTGCCGACAGTTTATAAGGTTCTTACATCCATTTTGAGAGCAAAGATTAACCACCATGTTGATAATAACGCTATCATGTCTGCCTCTCAAAATGGATGTAGGAATGGGTCCCGCGGTACAAAGGAGCTACTCCTCATTGATATGGCCATTAGCCAACAGGTTCGGCGTTCCCGAAAGGATCTGTCGACATGTTGGATAGACTATAAGAAGGCCTATGACTCAGTTCCTCATACATGGCTCATGAGGGTGCTGGAGTTGTATAAAGTTGATGCAACTCTTCGCACCTTCCTGATGTCATGTATGAGGCAATGGAGGACGGTCCTTCGCTATCCAGGATGTCGAAATATCCAGAGGAACAGCGAACCGGTAAGGATCGAGCGAGGTATATTCCAGGGTGACAGTTTGAGTCCGCTTTGGTTCTGCCTAGCTTTGAATCCTCTGAGCACATTGCTGGAGAATTCAGGACTAGGCTATCGGTTGAAGAGAGGTGGTCAGGTTATATCTCACCTTCTTTATATGGATGACTTGAAGCTCTTTGCCCCCAACAATCTGCAACTGATGGAGCTACTGAAGGTAACGGAAACCTTCAGTAGTGCCATCAGGATGGAGTTTGGTGTGGACAAATGTGCGGTCATGCATATAAAGCGAGGGGAGATTGTGGAATCCGTGGGTATCCAACTCCCGGATTCCATACACCTGAGATCCCTCTCTCCAACCGAAACCTACAAGTATTTGGGTATGTCGGAAGCCTTAGGCATCAATGCCACTGACATGAAGCAATCGTTGAGGGAGCGCTTCTTTGGCCGCCTGAAGAAGGTACTTAACAGCCTTCTGTCAGGTGGAAACAAGGTGCGTGCCTTCAACGGTTGGGTCATGCCGGTATTGATGTACGCTTTCGGTGTACTCAAATGGACTCAAACGGAACTTGACGCCCTGGATAGGAGGGTTCGTACACTGCTGACTGCATATCGAATGCATCACCCTCGGTCGTCGGTAATGAGACTGTATATCCCGCGGAAGTGTGGAGGTCGAGGCTTTTTAAATGCTAAGTCCCTGCACAATCGCGAGGTATGCAGTCTCAGGGAATACTTCCTAGCCGCCGACGGGGGTATGCATCGGGATGTAGTAGCAGTGGACAAGGGACTCACCCCGCTCTCCTTGGCTAACGAGAACTGGCGCAAACCTGTAGTGCTTGACACTAACGTACGCAGGGAAGTATGGCAGAGTAAGGAACTTCACGGACGCTTTTTCCGGGCCCTTCATGGGCCCGATGTAAACCAACTAGCGTCCGTAACCTGGCTGCGCGTCGGTGACCTCTTTGGGGAAACCGAAGGTTTTGTATGTGCAATTATGGACGAAGTTATCATGACGAATAACTACCGGAGATTTATTGTGAAGGACGGCACGGTTGACATATGTCGGGCATGTCACCGACCGGGTGAATCAATCCGCCACATTATCTCTGGTTGTTCTCGTCTAGCTAACGGAGAATACTTGCATAGACACAACCTTGTAGCCAGGATTATCCATCAGCAACTTGCTCTGAAGTACTCTCTTGTGGAATCGGAGGTGCCATACTACAGGTATGTGCCCGACCCAGTTCTCGATAGTGGCGATATCACGTTGTACTGGGATCGGTCCATCATCACTGACAGGACTATTGTAGCCAATAAGCCTGATATAGTGGTGGTGGACCGAAGCGAGAGGCGTGCAATGATTGTTGACATATCCGTTCCGCATGACGAGAACCTCGCGAAAGCCGAGAAAGATAAACAAATCAAGTATATTGACTTGGCTCGCGAGGTTGTCGACATGTGGGAAGTGGATTCAGCGATTATTGTACCGATAGTCGTTTCAGCCAATGGCTTAATTGCCAAGAGCCTCGACCAACACCTTAGGAGGCTCTCGTTAGGCGGCTGGATCAAGGGCTTGATTCAGAAAGCGGTACTTCTGGACACGGCCCGTATAGTCAGGAGGTTCCTTTCTCTGGAGCCCTGACCGCCGGTAGCTTGGACCCTATTCCCGATACCGGTGGGACACTATTTTTTATATTTTTAAATGTTTTTTTTAAATATTTTTTTTGTTTAAGGAATATTTAAAAATGTAATTAATATGCTAAAATAGATAATAAAGGAATAATAATAATAAATGGTTGCAAATTGCTGGGGGCAAAGAGTTTCAGGTCATCCATGTAAAGAAGGTGAGATATGACCTGACCACCTCTTCTCAACCGATAGCCTAGTCCTGAATCCTCCAGCAATGTGCTAAGAGGATTCAGGGCTAAACAAAACCAAAGCGGACTCAGACTGTCGCCCTGAAATATTCCCCGTTTAATCCAGATAGGCTCATCATTCCCCTGGATCGGTCGACATCCTGGATAGCGAAGGACCGTCTTCCATTGCCTCATACATGACTCAAGGAAGGTGCGTAAAGTTACATCTATTTTGTATAACTCCAGCACCCTCATGAGCCATGTATGTGGAACAGAGCCTCATGAGCCATGTATGTGGAACAGAGAAACTGATGGAGCTACTGAAAGTAACTGAAACTTTCAGTAGCGCCATCAGGATGGAATTTGGTGTGGACAAATGTGCAGGCATGCATGTAAAGCGAGGGGAGATTATGGAATCCGAGGGAATTCAACTCCCGGATTCCATACACCTTAGATCCCTTTCCTCGACCGAAACTTATAGGTATTTGGGTATGTCAGAAGCCTTAGGCATTAACAATGCTGACATGAAGCAATCGCTGAGGGAGCGCTTCTTTGGCCGCCTGAAGAAGGTATTAAATAGCCTTCTGTCGGGCGGAAATAAGGTGCGCGCCTTCAACGGTTGGGTCATGCCGGTTTTAATGTACTCTTTTGGCATACTCAAATGGACTCAGACTGAACTAGACGCCCTGGATAGGCGAGTCCGTACATTGCTGACGGCAAATCGGATGCATCACCCACGATCCTCGGTGATGAGACTGTACATCCCGCGGAAGTGTGGAGGTCGAGGCTTTTTAAACGCGAAGACCCTGCACAACCGCGAGGTGTGCAGCCTCAGAGAATATTTCCTTAAAACCGATGTGGGTATGCACCGAGATGTGGTCGCAGTGGACAAGGGACTCACCCCGTTATCCATGGCTAAAGAGGACTGGCATAAACCTGTAATAATGACTACTGATAACCGCAAGGAAATATGGAAAGGCAAGGAGCTCCACGGGCGCTTTTTCCGGGCTCTTCACGAGCCTGATGTAGATTTCTTGGCGTCCGTGGCCTGGTTACGTTTCAGTGATCTCTTCGGGGAAACTGAAGGTTTTGTCTGTGCGATTATGGACGAAGTTATCTTAACGAACAACTACCGGAGATATATAATGAAGGACGGGACGGTTGACGTGTGTCGGGCATGCCACCGTCCGGGTGAGTCTATCAGACATATCATCTCTGGTTGTTCTCGTTTGGCTAACGGCGAGTATTTGCACAGACATAACCAAGTAGCCAGGATTATCCACCAGCAACTTGCTTTGAAGTACAACCTAGTGGATTTAGAAGTACCGTATTACAAGTATGTGGCCGACCCAGTTCTCGAAAATGACCATGTCACTTTGTACTGGGATCGGTCTATCATTACTGACCGGACTATTGTAGCCAATAAGCCGGATATAGTGGTGATAGACCGATTAGCGCGCCGTGCAATGATAGTCGATATCACCATCCCGCATGACGAGAATCTCGTGAAAGCTGAGAAAGAGAAACAAATGAAATATCTCGACTTAGCACGCGAGGTTGTCGACATGTGGAATGTGGACTCGGCTATCATTGTGCCGATTGTCGTAACCGCCAATGGTCTTATTGCCAAAAGCTTCGACGACCATCTGTCGAAGCTGTCGTTGCGCGGTTGGATCAAGGGCCAGATACAGAAGGCAGTACTCCTCGATACGGCTCGCATTGTGAGGAAGTTCCTGTCTCTGGAGCCCTAACCACCGGTAGCTTGGACCCTGCTCCCGACATCGGTGGACTACTGTTTTTATATTTTTAAATGTTTTTTTTTTTAATATATATTTGTTATAAAAAGAATATTTAAAAATGTCAAAATATGTATTATAAGTTAAATAAAGGAGATAATAATAATATTCCACAACTATCACACAACGCCGTCTAGTCCCAAGCTAAGCAGAGCTTGTGTTATGGGTACTAGACAACTGATAAACATACTTATATATTTCTAAATACATACATATTATAGATAAATTACACCCAGACAATAAGACACTACCTTGTTTTAGAGCCTTTCCTTCCGCAACATAACGATAATGAATACCTGTTTAGTGAGCTAATGACACAAAATTCCCTTAGATTAATTGTACCGTACTCCGGTAATTTATTTATTTTAAGCAAATTGCCTCGTAAATTACAATTTTTAAGATCTTTACAGCGGTTATCTGAATCAGTAGAAATAAGTTCGAGGAATTAAATCGTTTTTTTTTGTAATTGAGCGTAGGTAGTCTATTTTTCTCGAGATCGCACAGTTTGATAACAAGAAAAAAATACCCAATTTGTACCCAGGGTGCTACTGGCATGGCTTATAAACGCTACATTTGAAGATTGACATGGATTTTTTGAAACTCTAGCCCGATTGTTTAGAGCCGAACCCATTTTGAGCAATACTGAATCACCAATCACCTGCGGGGTCACCATGACGTTCAAAGTAGGATTGTTTTATTCTTAGTCCAGTGTGGGTAAGAGTCAGCTAGTGTATATATGTCTCATAACCCCATTAGGACTCGAAACTTTCTTACAAAAAGAGCGTAACATCAAGAAATAAAGAGTAAGGTGGAAAAAAATTAAGTACTTATTATAAAACTTTTTAATACAGTTGCTCAAAAAGTAATGGTGCGTTTCGAAATAATTTCGTGTTGCAATAGTACATTATCATATAAGTGTGTAATGTTAGTGATTACCGTCGAGGCCGTATTTAGACCCGAGCCTAGAACTAGTTAACTTTTGTGGTGGTAAAAATATGTTTTCATATGCGCGTTTTTATTTTTTCCTCGTGGGGGACGACGCTCGCCCATCCCTGATACGATAAATGTAATAAAATTATGGCGAGGGAGAGGTTGAACAAAAAGGTTTTAACTACATTATAGCACTAATGCGTAATGGTAATCAAAATGTCACTTTCAGGTTTTCAATTCAAGAAGTTTTGCGTTGGATATTTTTTTACTTATTCATAAAACTAGCTTAGATACATAAAATTATCATACTAAAATGTTTGAATTGCATCTTGCCTCTTTTTTTCAACTAGCCTAGTTCAACTGGAAGCCGACTTTCTGACCGACTGCCCGCAAGCCCGTGCCTACGGTGGATGGGAGTGGCCTTGCCGGAACGTCTCCTAATCGTGCAAGGATTGTCTCCGCCTCACGCTTTCCACCAGTGCCGGCGCTAATGAGCGATCCTGAACCTTTTCGGGGATCCTTTTCCGCGGGATTGAAGTTTTTTGTAAGAAAATTGGATTCCGACGACCTGCCACAGTTTTGATTATTTATTCGATCTCAGTATAAAGTGATGAAACAATTTTACATGGAACTCATGACATTTAATTCATTAAACCCCAAGCGAACGCCGGCGTTCGCGCATCTATTGTCTTTCAATTGTGTCTGTCATTATCACGATTGAAAGGTTAATATAGAATTTGTCTGGAAAATAATCATTTTGTTGCCCAAGACGGCAGGACGGTTAGACAGCGAGCTACCCATAGCTCGCCGTCCGCAAATCTGCGTCCACGGTTGCCGGAAATCGGGATTGGAATCCCGGCGGCGGCGAGAGCTTCATTGCGGACAGCCTCCTCCTTTGCTAGCATTACTTCTTCGCAGAAGGAGACAATCACCTGCCACTTCTCCTCGCTTCGGACCATGGCCTGAACCAAGGCCCGGCGCGAGAGGTCTCCGCCGCCGATCGCCCCCACGAGGGCACGGCGATGCTCCGCCCAAGCAGGGCACACCTCGACTGTGTGCTCCACCGTGTCCTCCGGGCATTCCGACAGTGGCGATACCCGGGCGTCACTTCCGCACGAATCCGGTGCAGGAATCTCCCGAACGTACCAGGTACAGGACCTGCGTCATACAGAAGGTATGGACGCCGTGAGATCTTTCGCGATCGATCGATCTTTGCCTATGTCCAACAGTGGACGTATATCGGCTGAAATGATGATAATGGTCGTCATCAATTTACGTTTGAATTTCGGTATTAACTTGGAAAAGGATACTTTAATCACGGAAATATACCCTTGTCTTTTTTTCCGATTGTCACGCAGGCAATGCCCTTGCAGACGCTTACCATAAAAATAGCTTACTAAAGGTATGGGTACCTACGGCATACCACAGAGCCCTGAGCAAAGTTACCGTTGGTTTATAATTACCCCATGAACTGTGGCACCCTATTTTTACGCACTACTTGCTTGCATCACACGCCTAATTAGCCATTGAGATTCAGAAATATAGGTCAGATCTGCCTTTACTAGCTCCTTGTTGCCCATACCACTTGCAACATTATAATAGGGCAAAGATTTCAGAGGTCGGAATACACGTCCGAGACTAAATTCAAAGGCAAAGTCGTTTTGTAGAGTCTGTCTAATAAGTCAATCGACTTGGGAATTTTGTATATTCATCATTTAAAAAATACTTATATTCGATACTTTTCATAAGGTTCTTCTGTTAGTAAACAATGATCTCTATCTCTTAATCAACCTTGATTATTGAACCCATGTTGACTAAATCTGTCGTTGACTATGTCTGTAGTTGTCTTTTTAAATAAATTATTATTTATTTTTTATTTATTTATATCACATTTCATTAAATCCTAATAATTACCCAAGTCGTTTACCTTATTAGACAGACTCTAGCTGATAATCTGCATTAACATTCTGTGTTAATGCAGATTATCAGCTACTATTTAACACTTTACCGGGAGGAATTAAATAAATAAAATAATAAGTAAAACTTCTATTATTTAATAACAGTGGATTGTTATTTTCATACGTCTTGATGAGGCAGTCCAGTACAATAAATGTAATAAATTATGGCGAGGGCATTCAGCCGCACTAGTGCAAAATACACTAGTAAAGAAAAAGAACAACTTGCTGCTAAAAAATGGAGAATAAAATGCGGCGTGGTGGACGAGTCTCTAAAAAAAAAGTAATGATCTCCTTCATTACTTTTTTGGGAACGTTATTAGTGGAGTGCCGTAAGATTTATACCTCGAAATCAAGGGTCAGTCAATGAATCTTTATATAAACTTTTGAAACGTGTTTTTAACAATATATGTAAAAGTTATCTTATTTTTTTTTCAATACTCGAAAACTGACTCTTATCGCACTATGATTCATATCGATATTTTTATTATTATTATTTTAATCGTAGTGCGGTATTTTGCTACGATTTTAGCGAAACTGGAGCAAAATTTGTCCATTGGTTACAAAGATACAGCAAGTCAAAGATGAGCAATTCTAACGCAATGCTCGGAAAACTGTTAAATTCTGTCACTTGTTTCAGTTTCTTTTTTTTTGGTTGGATTAAAGTCTGTGGACTTCGTACCGCATACCTAACAATCAATAAATGTAGTACATCTTTCGACATAGTCGACCGATTGGAATGAAATAAAGCCTTAGTAATATATCAAGTTACACACAATTTTAATGTATAAAAGTTATCAACATCGATTCGGTACATTTTACGTGATACGCGCACAACAAAAAACTTCTACAGATTTATTATATGTATAAACGAAACCGTTATTTTTGAGAAAACTATGAATCCTAGACGCAACTATGAAGCCTAGACGCAACTATGAAGCCTAGACGCATTACTTTGGTATTAAATTTTAGCTAAGTAATTAAATTTGATACACATTTTTGCCCCATACTTTTGTCTGAGGACTATTAGTTTAGCCTGTACGTGTCTTTGAATATGAGACAAACACAAAATTTACACTTTTAAAAAAAAATGCCTACTTTGACAAACTATATATCTGCAACTAATGAACCTAGAGTACTTGGGTTAAGCTCAAATTGTGGTATATTTAGTTAACTTTATTACATTATAAGCAAATATACTTAAAAAACGCTTTCTTCGGGTAGTTTTTTATTTCCAAAAATCTAAAACAAGTGCCAACATTTCTGCAGTTTTTCGAGCACCATGGGGGTAACTCAAGGTGTTCAAGGTTGCAAACTTGGGTGTTAAACCTTTGTTTTTCTCTTGTTCCTCTAACTTTAAATATAAAGTAAGTCACAGCTGCAGATCATACATAAGTATGATCTGCAGCTGTACAAAATATGTACTTAGGTATAATTAGATAATACTGATTAGGAAATTTACATAATAGGAAATAAAAATACTTTTTAATTATTAATATAATTCATGAACATGAATATTATAATTCATGAACAGGAAATAAAAATACATATACCTATTAAAAATGATATTTTTTTATTGTACTATTGAGTACACTAATTTACCGATTACAAATTAGGACATAGGCTTAAAAAATTAGTAAACTTAACAAATAATATGAAACAAAGTAAAAAAGTGCAGTAAAAATATAAAAATACGTTATACTTATCTACAAACATTTAAATCTAGCTGAATACGATACCAGAATGACTGAATGTAATCGCACTAATTACACAATTTTGCAAACTGTAAGACAATAATTAGTTATACATCTATACCTAATAGCTATGGTATCTATATACCGAACGTTGGTACGTGAACAAATTCTAATTCTAGTTACTACTAATAATTGATGGGTTTAATAAAAGTAGCCACGGCCACAGCCAAGTAATGGAGTAGAGATTTCTCTCCATCGTTGGAACGGTGGTACGATGTTCAAGCGATCCCAAAGAGAAACAAATTGTCGTTAGGTTGTCAATAGAATGCTTTAGTACTATACAGTCAGTTGAACTGTGCCCTAAACATGTTTTAACAACTAATAATAAAATTATGAACAACCCAACACTGAGGACAGACATTTTTCGGTCTAGTTCATAATATCGACAGTCACCGTTCGATCGAAAGGCTAATGTATCGACAGTAACCCAAATCGATGGTACGCTATATTGATAAGCATTGAGAATAAAGGAAACCATACACACAAGAGTATAACTGTCGATGTAGCGTATCATTTATCATTTTGCATGAACCCATCCTCTCTGAGGTCGAAAAAGGGTAGTAGTGGTTTTCTGTGTCGACGGTGGCGGCATGTGTCGGTCCGGGGTGTACGGCGGAGGCAGGGTGGGTTCGGGCTCCAGGCGAGGGAACAGCTCGATGACTCCAGCAACGAAGATCGACATGGTGAAGACGACAAAAGCCGCAGACACTAACTCACTGAAAACAAGCAAAATCAACATCAATTCAATTCATCGCTGTTTTTTCTACACTAAAGAGAATATGGACGGAGATTTTCAAATCTGACAATTTCATCTATATTTTTTAAATGGATATTGTGTGCTGATAAATTAGAAAGATCCTCCTATGAAGATCAGAGACTCTACATTCGAAGTTGTGGACGATTACGGCGTTCGGGAAGTCGCTCGGTATCTTCTCGTCCAACGTACCACAGTGTCTCAGGACGAAAGCCAGTGCGTGTTGCCAGTGATGGCAATGTGATGTGTGAGTGATGGCTCCGAAATGTGGTCGCTCACAATGGGCCACATCAGAAGTCACCCAAAGGGTAAAGGAAAGGGCCTATGCTCAGAGTTTCCTTGCATGATCGAATCAGGAATGAAAATATCCGCAGAAGAACCAAGGTTGCGGACATAGCACTGAGAATTGCCATACGAAGTAAGTAGTAATGGGCAGGGCACATTGCTCGAAGAACAGACGGCCCTTTCTGGAGTGGCGACCGCGTACCGGAAGACACAGTGTCTATAGGCCTCCTACAAGGTGGACCGATGACCTGGTTAGGGTTGTAGGGACCCGAAGCCCATTCATTGTGGCGACACTTATGCTCAAAGGAGAGGCTTATGTCCAAAAGTGGAAGACTTTCGGCTGAAATGATGATGATGATATTAAAAACACAAAATCCGGAAGATCATCTTAAATTCAGAACAAAAAGCTTTCAACTTTCTGCATCTTGTAGGTAACACAATTTCTTATTCTGAAACTAATAACAGAATCTAATTAAAATACTCACAATAGAACCATTCTCCTTGCACAATCGCTGACTAGATCTTATTGAAGTCTTTCGGCGGCTGCATAAATAGTCAATGTAGAACATGGAGCTACGAAATATCCTGCTGTCGAATAACGTTGTTATGTTTCTGTTTGAAAAAAAAAAAGCATATTAACTATAAGCACATATGTAGCTAATTGTCTGGAGTAATAACGAATTTGCGATTTCGACTATTTTGTAGTAAACAAGGTGTAAGGGACAGCCCTCCACAAACTTTAAGGGCTTGCTCAGTAGACGAAACTGAACAACATTCCACAAGACTTTTTTTCAGGAAACGAAAAAAAATCCGCCTCACCATACAAACTGTCCAATCAAGTTTATAATTTTGTATGGTGAGGCGGATTTTTTTTTTCGTTTGGGGAGGGCTGTCCTATACACCTTGTATAGCGCAATGGGTCTGTGGTCTGCGTCCGGCCGTCCGGTAACAGTCCAGACCAATACCGAGTCGTCGACGACGTGTAGTATTCGATGCGCGCCTCAAAGAGACGACAGCAAAGCCATAAGTCCTAGCAAGGCCGAAACCTACTAGGACTATAGATCGACTTCTGAAAGGGATACCCGTGCTCCTGGGATGCAAAGGGCAACTGAAGGAACATAAGTGTGGTTTTAACTTTAACCAGTTAGTCAGGCACGCCCTAGAGTGGGACAAGTAATTAGATGATTTCCCACCTAAACTAAAAACTAAACTACATAATTATGCGGTGGAGACTTATGTGCCATCCGATAACATAAAAAGTATGATCGCCAAATATGCAAATTACTTGCAATGCAACGTTGTAATCACACAAGTTGCACTAACTACCCATGTTACTGCACTTATCAATAATTCCGCGCTAACGGTGCCATATCCATTTTGCAATGACCGAGTAAGAACAACTTTTACTTCATTGGCGCTGGTATAAATATCACCACTACACTTTATTACGTAAGTGCTCATTGAAAACCTGCCTAAAAATAAACAAACAAACATTTTTGTAACTTACCACAACAAGAATTATTGTTTTGCAAACAAACCTAAATCTAGTACTATGTCATCGAATTTTTTTTGGAAGCTATTACACCTTAATTACAAACTCATAGTTAATGTCAACAAAGTTTCATGGTTATTCATAATCCTATAGACTAATTTCATTATCAGGAACAAAGCAGTTAAACTAATGTGGTGCAATTAATGTAACTGACTGGTTTCTTAATACATACTTACATTCTAATGCCAGTTTAAATACCAATAAAAGTTCTGTCGCTTCAGCTGAGTTATCATTTAAATGCCGGTTCCTGTCTTCAACGCCGTAAATTTGTGATAGTGTTCAGTAGTGTATAAAATTAAGGACTGTTTTATTACAATGGAGAAATCCATCGTGTTACAATGTCTCTTATACTCAATGAGTTATATCTTAGAAGAAGCCACATCTGAAACATGTGCCAGTAACACAGAAACGATCACACTTCCACAAGGAACAATGAAAGGATCTTACGACTGGTTCAGAAATCAAAGAACATTTTTGGGAATACCATATGCTTCAGTCACTGAACGATTTCAAGTAAGTTTTTATTTTCATATTTCAAACAAAACAAGACATTTTTTTCGTTGTCATGTCGGCTGAGTGTAATTGTAATTTTTTAATTAATAACTAGCGATCCACTCCAGTTTAAATTTTTCCAAAAACATCTTTATACAAATCTCGTCCTGAAAATAATTTACATTCTTCTGTTTATTTTTGTACAATATTTTATATTAAATAACACTAAAAATAAATCTTTTCCTGAGAACAGCATTAAAATTGGTTGCTGAGTGAATCAGCATGAGTTGGTATGAGGAAGAATAGGAGTATGGTGGGAACAACTCACTGCCCCTTTTGAATACATGTAACCTATTGACGGTGATGTCACCTTTCAGTTTGTGCATTCTTTTTCATGTTTGGGTCACAGAAATTTAATGCCATACCAAACCACTTGATATATTCAGTTAATTTAGAACAAATCGCCTGTGACAGACAGACATAAAGACACATATAAGTGTTTTTAGGCTTCCGTTTTTTCATTCGGATATAAAACCCTAAAATATTTTTAATATCTTAGTAGCAGCAGAGTCTGGACTTGTGTCCAGTTGACGTCGGCCCTATGATAGCTGGTAAAAAGGTACACTAGATATTCATCTCTGCCTAATCCTTAAAAACACTGTACCAAGTGATATCTCGCAAAATCACAAACAGTTCTGCTGTTGTAAAGATTGACATTTTAAAATGTACATATTCTTCCACCAGGACCCCGGGAGCCCTCCGTCGTGGAACGGTACGCTGACTGCAAACCGTGGAAACATAATGTGTAATCAGTACGTCACAGCTTTGGAAACAACTGTTGGTCAAGAAGATTGCCTTGTACTGAATATTTTCACACCACCCTCCTTGGGACAAGAACCTTTTCCTGTAATGGTTTTCCTACATGGTGGGGGATTTTACTCAGGCAGCAATTCCGACCTAATTTATAATCCTCAATTTTTAGTGAAAGAGAAAGTTATTGTTGTTACTGTGAACTATCGCCTTGGAGCATTTGGGTTTCTGTGCCTTGGACTCGAAGAAGCTCCAGGAAACATCGGTTTAAAAGACCAAATAGCTGCTTTGAAGTGGGTACAAAATAATATCGCATGCTTTGGAGGTGATCCAAATTCTGTAACAATATTTGGTGAAAGCGCTGGAGCAGTTTCTATCCATATTTTACTTCTTACTGACTCCGCGAATGGATTATTTCATAGAGCCATTCTCCAAAGTGGCTCAGTTTTGATGCCACAAGATTTTAGTTACCGACCCGTTGAAAGTGCATCTAAGGTAGCATCTCGTTTAGGTTACAATACGTCAAACCCTACTGAACTGTTAAAAATCTTTAGAAATTCAACGGCTAACGATATTGTCAAAGCTTCTAATGCTGATCAATCTAATAATGCATTCGCACCGTATTTTTTTACACCCTGTGTGGAGAACAATTTAACGAGCAAGAGACCATTAATTACGGAACAACCAACACAATTACTTCATAAGCTTGGCCTTAATGTGTCTATAATTATTGGTTTCAATGATAGAGAAGGCATTTATTGGGCGGCTCATTATATTTCCCAAACTCTTGATAAACTCAAAGCTGATTTTGACAGTATAATACCCACTTACTTGTTATTTGAAAATGATAATGATAAAACTACTTTTATTGATGATGTTATAAATTTTTACTTTAACAAAAGAACAGTAATAGACGGCTTAATAGATTACTTTACTGACTGTCTAGTTGCATATCCAATATTGGTCTCATCTGAGAGTTTTTTTCGAAATCCTACCAGGGCAGTATTCAACTATTATTTCAAATATGATTCGTTAAGAAACTTGAATAAATTTCTGACTCGACTACCAGCAAGACCTGGAGCGTGTCACGGAGACGAGCTGTTTTACATGTTCCAACCTGTCGTATTTTCTTGGCTGCCATCTACTTCAAATGATGCTGCAACTATTAAGACTATGACCACTCTATGGACCAATTTTGCGAAAACAGGGTAAGTTCTATAGGTCTCAAATTGTTTATATATTTTTATTGCTATAAATAAAAATCTGATTGTAACCTAAAACTATTGTTTTCAGGATACCTACAAACGCAAAAGTTTTTTGGAGATATAGTGCAGAGCAACTGGAATTTCTTGAAATAAATAAAGAAATCAAAATGACATCGTTGCCGAAAGAAGATCGAATGAATTTTTGGAGGAAAACCTTTGAAAAATATGGAAGAAAATAAATAACATGATAAACATGATAATTTTAAGTTTTAGTACTTTTGTTTACAGCGTTTGACGTGGTTTAATGAAAATGCTTTATTTCCATCAGCGTCCTGTAAGTAAAAAGTTCGTTAACGTGGTATCAGGCTTACCTAGATACACTTCGAACCTCACATATTTCCTTCCCGTAAAACGTAGCTGTGTGGCTTTAGCAAAGTAGCTTTGCAGATGCGTGTGCAACTAAAATCATCTCTTATATCTAGGTATATGAAAACATGCAAAAATCTTGTAACACTTACTATGGTTCGTTTGATATTATTAAACTCCTAATATCAAATTAGCATTCTGGGTGTAAAAAGAACAAACAACAGACAATAACACGCTGCTCTTCAAAATGGGTATAATCATAGTATAGTACACGTGGGCAAAAAGGCTGCTGAGCTCAAATAGGATTGAGTGGGTCACGACTGCCGCATGCACAGTAACCGCTGGGTAAGTGTCGCCAAGCAGTGGGTTCCTGATGAGCGAAAGCTTTGTGTGTGTATGTTTGTTACTTATTCACGCTTGAATGGCTGAGTGGATTTCGACAAAACTTGGTACACAGGTAGACCATGTTCATGTCCTACGATACTTTTTATCCCGGGAATGTGTTCCCTTGGGATAATTTTCTACTATCTAGCGGGCGAACCCGCTGGCAATAAGTAATTAAATAAAATAGACACCTACGGAATTATTTAGGAATTTAATAAATAAATCTTAACATTAACTTAAATGTTTAAAGTACGGAGACAATGGGTACAATAAAAGGGAATCTGAAAGAAGATTCGATCTATTTTTTTTAAATAAGATAGCTTTAAAAGATTACATCTCTATTTATTAACGCGTCGTTTGTTCATTTGAAATATTGAATAGAGTGAATATATCCTAGAGAGAGAGAGAGATAGATACAAGTTTAATAAGCAAAATACGTCAAAAAATAAGGCATTAGACTCAGGGGACCGCAGCGGTTCTCCCACAGACGTTGAAAAAGGGACCCTTAGCGGGTACCACCACAGTTAAGTAATAATGTTATCTACCTCTACGATGGTCACAATTTCATTGCTGGTACCTTTACACTTACAGGTTGTACCCGGCCATTTAAATATGGATGTTATTTTCATCCTGATAACTGGAATACCTAATGCCGGTTGTACTTTTCATCTTACATTTCTAGTAAAGGTTTGTTGCATAAAAAAAACTAACCGACTTCACTAAAAAAATACACTACTAAAGCGATCAAAATAACTTTAATTTCAAAAGTCGGTGTTTCTCGGAATTGTTTGTTTCTTATTTAACACTGACTTTCGAGCTTAGATACACTAAAGCAATCAAAATAATTGATTGTTTTAGTGTATTTTGTCAGTAAAGTCAGTTAATTTTTTTTTATAAAAAGTTTTTTATTTCACACTTTTTAGTTGCGATACACTTGTAGCCAGAGTACCTTTTTCTCATAACAATTCCAATTAACCGAAACCCTGCTAAGATACGTTATTTTAATATCAAGTTCCTGTGTCCACCTTCCACCTTCCGCCTCCATCATCAGATCAGTTCGATAGTACCTTATAGCCAAAGTGCATCTCATGACAATTCTAATAAGCCTAAACACGGCTAGGATACATTGATTAATTACGGAGTTCCGGTGCCTATCTTCCGGCTTCATCATCATCAACATCATTATATCAGTTTGATAGGACCTTATAGCCAAAGTGAATCTCATAACAATTCTAATAAACCCAAACACGGCTAGGATACATTGATTAATTACAGAGTTCCGGTACCTATCTTCCGGCTTCATCATCATCATCAGATCAGTTCGATAGTACCTTATAGCCAAAGTGCATCTCATGACAATTATAAAAAGCCCAAACACGGCTAGGAAACATTGATGAATTACGGAGTTCCGGTGCCTATCTTCCGGCTCCATCATCATCAGATCACTTTGATGATAGGTACCATTTTCAACATAACTATTCAGAACTATTCATTAATTTGTATTGTCATTGTCGCTTAACTATGTTCATTGTGATATCTGTTTGAGTATGAAGTTCCGTTGGCCTTTTCTGGTCTTCTTCACCAGTTCCTCTTTATCAAATGTCAGTTTTTAACTGTAAGTGCTTAAGTTCTCAACGAAAATACCAAAATAACTAAATGGTTGCCTATAATATTTGAGGAGTTCCCTCGATTCCTCATGGATTCCATCATCAGAACTAGATTTTGGAAAAAAATGGTACCAATCTGAAAGCATATAATGTAAGGAGAAATCAAAATTTTGCAAATCGGTCTGTAAACGACGAAGTTCTGTGGTAACAATTTTTTTTTTAAGCGAATTGAAAACCTCCTCCTTTTTTTGGAAGTCTGTTAAAAAAACATTGCCCTCCCTCAGGAAATACTCCTGTAACGTGTGGGTATGTTCATAAACATTAAAATCCATATACAGAACCGGAACAATTATTTGTAGGCCATACAAATAATCGATCAATCGAGATCGAGAATCGAATTAATGTAATCGAAATAGCACTCAGTGCGGTAGTCAATCACTCAACCACCTCCTCAAAAGGTTCATTGTAAAACATAATAATATTATACCAAAATTACGTATATTCTCACACCGGTTTAAGTTCCTGGTTATGAATAAAATAGAAATTCGAACAGTTGCTCATTTGAGAGTCATTCAAGAATTAATATAACTCGCGGCTTCCGAATTAAGAGTAGTATTGGTGGAACTTCATTTTTGCCTGTCACGTTTTAAAGACGTATCAGGCTAAAATAAAGATTTTCTTTCTACTTTTATTCAGAAATCAACCCTTTAGGGTGTTTTTATGTAGACAATTTCTGAATGTAAATAAACGCGTCCTCCCGCGTGTGTGCATATTCCACGCATTACAATAAATAAGTACTTGTATTATGTAATTTTCATTTATAATATAATTCATTATTTATAATATTACAATGAATATTATAAATAATGGTGCGGGGGTTACCCGTGCGGAGCAATCCCGCATATGCGCATGCGTGATATTAAAAACACCCTTATGATAATAATATTACTTAAATCTATTTTGATTGATATGATTACGATATACTAGTATTAGGTAGGTACTACTTATATCATATTCCAACTGTGGTGTCTTTGGTTTTACGACAGGGTATTCTGGTACTCGTTGCAGGCAGGTCCTTTTCTAGCGCTTGATTCAACCGTGTATATTATGGCGACTCCATTCCGTTGTGGTGGTCCACCCCGGCGGTTTTGTGGGAGGACTGGGCAGCTCGTTCAACTTCTTTGTCAGCCATATCATGAAGTAGACGAACACGCTTAGACCTGAAAGCCTAAATATAAAAAGTAAAATTAATATATCGAATCCATCCAAAGGTTGTCTGTAAAAAATCGCTTTTAGTGATAAGACCACCCATTGTGACACCCTATTAATTTTAGGTTTCTCATGCAATTGTTTTTTTAGTGGTCAATAAAGTATCTATCTATCTATCTATTATAATGTATCTATTAATCTGAATTTACTTAACTTTGTTTTTCTACTTTATAGTTGCAGTAAAAATATATTTGGCTCTTAAACGAGTATGTCCTCATTGCCTACAAATGAGAAAGATTTCTTATTTCTCAACAGTTATATCGAAACCTACTGGCTTGGGGAAAACTGGGACAGCATGTAATACATAGATATTATGTCCCCACTAGCAAAAGTGGAGGCCAAGTCGGTATTAAGAATTGGGAATAGACGATAATAACTAACCAACATATTTTTTTCATGTCATCACCAATTTATTACACATACCTATATGTACGTATAAAATCAGATTTAGGTACTAATAATGAAAAAAAATACGAAAATAAAGATTAATAGTTAACAAAATATTTCTTAGTTGTACTTACATGCCCAACATTTTGAAAAAGAAAAGAGTTCACCGCTGCAGTGCAATATCAAAAGGTACAAGAATTCCCGATCAATGAATTCACACAAGTGAGGGCTGTCTGAAGGTATTGACTGTTTAATAACGCGTTATGACAAAATCATAATAATTAATGACTCATTAGGTCGTTAAGATAAGGAAAACTGTACACAGCAAAATATGCTGATGCTGAGCTGAAAAAATCAGCGTCTCTCCGGTTTTATTTCAACCAAGGATCTTAATACCCACGGATACATGGATTTTGACATAAAACTATAAAAGAGTTCTTTTTTTTCAAATATGGAAGCTGTTTTTAAATAAAATATAATAATGTTATGGCGCTAACTGTTAATCACTACATACAATAACAGTTTTTTTGTTTTTCAGCTTGATGTATTTTATACAGTGTTACATAAAATTTAAATAAATAATTGGAATCATACTGTTACGTACGTGGGTAATCAAATGCCGATTTACTGACGAGAGAACTTTATTTACCACAAACAATAACAAATTAGTCCAGTCAACAATAATCCGAATCGCAATTAACACTAGAGTACCGTTACACTACCGCCTAAGTCGTTAAGTAAAATCACTTCAAGTACTAGGGTAGCTCGCTCTTGGTCGCAGTCGAAATCACAACTGACTCGCTTCCGGCCGGGGGCTCGTATTTATATGCGGAGCCAAGAAAATTCTAGATACTGACGTCCCCGGATCTATCCAGAATTCCAGAACCATTGAGTCGCTTCTCGAAGTCATAAATCATTTTTATTGCTCGTGGTAATAGGAGTCACTTTCATGCGAATTTCGACTCTATTGTTAAGATCGGAGAGTACCATTTCCCTTATCGGTTAGATAAATGCCTACTATTACTTGTAGGTATGTTGTGGATGTTTCGAGATTTTTCTAAGACTGACTACGTCCAACCATTCTAGACCTTTCGAACAGCAATGCGTTTTAATTATTACGTGCTACTCGTTATTTTCTCGGAGATATGGCGTGTTCACGTTTAGTGGCGTAACAATACTTTGAAATGTAAAAATAGGAAACTTATCCCTACCTATTAATGAAAAGGTCTCAGACGGTATTGCTGCAAAGAGAAAACATATTTAATGAATCAACCGACACTTTTTTCAATAAAGTCTCTTATTATCATATGGCGACGCGACGTAAGAGTTCCACAAGGATCTCCATTGGGGCCAACTTAGCGTGCGGCCGAAAACAATTTAAATTCGGTGCAAAACAAAACAAACGTGAAGTCCCAATGTTTTCATAGCTCACTATAGCGCTTCGCTGTAACTGGCTAGTAACCTCTACTGTAAACAAAACGATTATTGTTGTTTAATAATTATATTCATGATATCCATTCAATCGTAAACAATGCCCAAAGGATGCCTGAATTGTTTAGGTACCCAGTTACGTATGTATGTCTATCAAAAGATGCAAAATAACCTGCATGCTCTGATTAAATCAGTGGAATTGAATAAAGGGTCACTCCACAGAACAGAAGTACTGTATGATTCCTGTGTTCTGTGGGTCACTCAGTATACAATCAGTTTACCCGCTTATGAGGTGAGTAGTGGCGCGCGAAAGTAAGTAGTTAACGAGTCAGAATACCATAACACCAACTTGGCAGCGCCACGCCAAGGTGGTGCCACGGTATTCTGACTGGCCACGGTATGTGGTGCCAAGGCGGTTCCAAACGATCGCCTCAAGGATTTCAGTGATGCATTTAACCCTTCCACTTAAGTAGAGCAGCTCTCTAGATAGTTTGACGCTCTAAAGAACATGCTGATCTAGAGCCGCTACTGCCCAGAAGCAGTAGCGCGACCCGCCCCTTTTTTTTTTACTTTTTTTAGATGTGAAATTATCCAATGACATCTCCCACCCTTGAGCGGAGCACGAGGGCGTGTCAGACTTTTACTGACTAAAACCCACTCTGTTCTTTCTTTGCCTTCGTTCCAGGGCCTGGGGTTCACTTTCTGGAGTAGGTACCTATTCTTAAGTCTGTGTCCAGGGCGCAAAAGTTTTATAGGCTCTAGAAACGTCCTGAGCTGGTCCCTATTGAATAGGGCGAACAGAATGACTGTTCCAAGTGCAAAACCTGAGGCGGATTAGGTCCTGATTTTATTTTTTGGTTGGGAAGTCTTCAAATAATTTCGCCTGCTCTGTGTGGAGTAAATGGAAGTGTCAGACTTTAACTGACTAAAACCAACATTTGTTTCTTCAGCTGCCCTTTGCGCCCTGTCAACCCGGATTAGCCCCTCTGTGATTAGAAAAATAAGAGAATCATCTTTAATACATGATGTACCATAAAAACCTGCAAAAACGCAGTAGGTGCCAACGCATCGTTCACCTGCTGTATATTATATTTATACCAAATACGCTCGCGTTTACGTTTTTTTTCGCGCCGCCAGTGTCGCACACTCACGACTACACAAGTGTTCTGAAAAGTCCCTGGTCTAATAAAGATGCAGACTTTTTTTCTAACAATTTACATTTCTTTTTTTATCTCCTTGTAACTCTACACACCTCTCCTAGCGATGCCCTCATCTCTCTACCACGTTCAAATAGAATTTTTTTTTGTCTGCAAAATAATTGTTGACAAAGGTGATTGCCTCCCCATCTAAGTCTCTATCCTCTGAGCACAATTTATTAGATAAGTGAACAAAAAGAAGTCACTTGGGGCTAAATCTGCTGAGCGCCTGAGCACCTCGTATGATCAAGCAGTTCAAACCGTAATTCGTAGATTTTAACCGTGGCAACCGCTGAAATAGTACACATTTGATACAAGTACAGAAAGTTTGCTGCAGTGACAAATTGTCACGTGTATCAAACGGCGTTTTTCAATACACTTAAGAAGAAATACTTTCTCTGAAAATTACGACGCATTTTTATCGATTTGCACGGAAGAAAATTTTCCAAAGGTGCCATACATTTTAGTTTTATTCTAGATGGCAGCAGGCTATCGCAAGTATTTTTTACCTTAATCACAATATCTGGCGGCGGCGGCGTATCATCTATTAGTACATATGTATATTTAGTACCTAGACTATTTTCCCGCACTTTACTTTTTCAGGATGAAAGAAAAGAAAAGGTCTCAAACCGTTATACATCCAGATACTCGAATATTTTTGCAATTTGAACACAGATAATTGTTAATTTGTTGATAATAACAAATAATTGTATAAATAATGATTTCTTAGATAAATAATGAGTAATAGAAATGAAAAAAGTCTTATTATAATTTATCAAAACAAGGGCTTTTTTCATTCCTATTTCGTCATAGTCAACGGTGATTATTTTTATTTTATTTTTTTTAAAGCCATGAGGCGGATATTTTTAACGTTTTAATATTTAATGAAAAAAAATATGTTTATGAACAGAATATCATAGATAAATAAGATTATTTACACAATAATTTATTATTATCAACAAATTAACAATTATCTGTGTTCTAAATTTAATAGTACATTTTGATACAAGTGGAGAAACTGGTTATCACTTGCACTTGTATCAAAATGAACTATATTTCTTTTAACATTGAAAATGGTTTTTTCGATCGCTTCAGTAGGGTACCCAGTTTCAGCCAGAGTGAAATATCGCCTCATGAGTTTTAGGACTACGTAGACGAAAAGAATACTTTCGGCGAGGGCTACAAGATGGTAAAAAATTTGAAAAGTCAAAAACTTTGTTCGAAATAAGTTATGCAAAAATGCGACGTTTTGTGGGGGTATTTTTTCTTTGAATCGACGATTTCTCAAAAACGATAACCGATATCGAAATTTAAAAAAAAATGCCCTCGTAGTTATTGAAAAGGGATACATTTTGAAAAAAAACGGGAACTCTCTATTTTTCACGATCTAGGCTGTAGCTTGTCAAGGATAAGCCGCGCGCGGAAAATGTGCGCAGCGTACCTACGTTATAACCTATAATAAATTAATTTGTTAATTATTGTATAATTCAAAATTTGTAATGGTATATTACTTAGGTACTTTGTCAATATATCCTAGAACCCTGAGGCCCTTTGACCTTTGGAAGGCGTAGGAGGTGCCCAGACCAACTCGCAGAGGCCTTTTAAACACTTTTAATGAACGTAGTAGAACTAGCGAGGTCATTGAACATTGTGCTGAGCTCCACCACAGCCTCAGCCATAATGACTACTATGTCGTCGGCAAACCGAAGGTGAGTGATGTACTCGCCATTGACATTAATGCCTAGTCCACTCTAGTCCAGAACCTTGAAGACATCATTCATTGCGGCCTCCAGACTGTATACAGCTCTATAGTAAATAATGGTGGCGCGACTAGTGTTGCCAGGTCCGTTTGGATAAAAATCGGGACAGCTGGTAAAACAAATCGGGATTTAGGGTTTTAGAACAGGACAATTTTTTTTTTTTAATAAAGACTTTTTTTAAGTGGAAAATCATCCAATGACTTCTTCCGCTCTGGGGTGGAACGAGAGGGTGTGTCAAACTTTTACTGAGTGAAACACAAACTTCTGCCGTCGTTCTTGAGTTTTAGGGTTTTTGATTTATCGGGACGCGTTCTCAGACCCCTAAAAATCGGGACATCCCGCGCAAATCGGGACGCCTGGCAACACTAGGCGCGACTGACGTGGCGGAGCGACCAGTAATGTTCTGCTGACAACAGAGCTGGTCGCGCCGCCAAATTGGTTGCGCAAACAAACAGACACCATGTGAGTAACTCTCAACAGAGCTGTATACATTTTGTTGGTAGCGGCAACAGGTCGCGCCACCATGGTGTCCCGGTGAAATATAGCCCTTGAGATTGAGTGGACTGGTTACTATGTTAAGACTTATAGCCCCTGCTTGAACAATATTATCAATATCCATCGGTAAAAAGGAGGGGCACACTCAACAAATGAGTCCCCAAACTACGGTCGCTAGCATGAAGTGACGTAGCAACAAGAGGGCAACATATCATACATGATGTGCTTGAGGAGTGGAGAGCTATACCACGGCTTATGGCTATCAGAACTTCAAAACAATCCCGGAAGTACGGCCAAGGTCCCAACCAGTGTCTTACTGGATTATACATCCTTCTCCCGAGCATATAGCACGATTTTTTCGCAGTATTTACACTTCCACTTCTACATACATTTCCGTTTCTGCTACAATTTATTACATTTGTTTGGGTCTTCATCCGATACAACACTTCCGTCGCATTACTATTATTTTAGAGATAGAAACTTCAGTCTTGGCAACTAATTTGTTACGCACATCAAATTAACGGGATTGTATAAAAGTGCGCGCATGCAGCTATAGCGACGCGCGCCTTTTTTCTCCGCAGGTTCGACGACGGCAATTTTCACTGTTGCTCCCGTGCACTTAGGATAAGAGACGGCGACAGAAGACAGACAAAAAAGAGTCATTGGTAGAATAGTAAAAGTAACGAAATATCAGTTAATCTCCCTAATATTAAGTAATTTCATTGCTAAAAATATTGCAACACTTTTTTTCCGTAATGCCAACATTACGACGAAGGAACATCCACCATGCACCACGTAGATTTTCCCGCCTGCGTGTGGAGAAAAGTTTCAGACTTTTCCTAACTAAAACCGTAATACGGGTGCGTATTCTTTAGTTGTCCCTTGTGGTCCAGAGACAAGGTGACTGTTTCAAACAAAACCAGTCTAAGGGTCAATTTATACTAGCGCAGAGACGAAGCGCATCGAAGCGTCCGTCCAAAACTGAATATAACAAATTCAACCTTAACTCCACAGCGTAACGCACACATTACTTCTGAGATTTTAAAAAGACGCGCGCATTCTTCGGAATTCGCGCGTCTGCGCGTGAACAACGCTGACGCCGCATTCGTGCGGCTTCGCTTTAGTTGCAAAGAATTTGCAACTAAACGCTTCGACACTGCGCTAGTATAAATTGACCCTTACATAACACAACGCCTGTCCTTGAAGGCGGATAGGTAGTTATACCAACCCACATTCACCATGATAGGGAAGCGAGCTTATTGCCATCACTCGTGCACAAATACAGATCAGGGCTGACACCGAAAAATTACAGTTAGAAAATCCAATAAAACTGCCGAACCAGGAATCGAACCCAGGAACTCGGGCCCAGTAGTACTGGACTAACAGTAAAAAGGTAGACTTCACGGATTTTTTGCGGATTTCAACAGCAAAGTGCCGCCAGAGTATGAAATGTTACAGACAAATAGATCCAATGGGTTCATGAATGTGCTTGTGGTTGTATTGTTGTTTTGCTATAGTACTTCATTTTTATTCATAGTCCCAACAAATAGCTTGGTTGCCCTGTGGTGAAAAAGGTAAAGCCGTCAATAAACTATACGAGTTCACCATGGCAACACGATTTGTATAGTATGTTAAATAGCAACACTTGTTGCCCCAATTCATTCAGTTAAACGGTAGGTATTCGGGCAACCACACTAATGTTTATAGCCATTCCGCAACCTGAGAAACAAAGGCATAAGAGTATGTTTGTAATATTGCGTTTATTTATTTATTTTTATACAAATTGACTAAATAACACATACACATTTATACCACTTCTAAAGTTCAAATGAAATATTACAAAAAAAAAAAAAGAAATGTCGGTCCTGAATCTATGTAATTCGGATATCTACTTACGCCTTTATTCCCCTCGTGGTGCAATATAAGCAAAATAAAATTGATAAAACCTAGGTATTCTGATGAATCAATTTGAAAGTTCCGAAACTTAGTGTGATCAAATCTTTGATGCAATAACTTGGGAATGAGTTATTCTAGAAGGGTCACAGATTTACCAACATCTAGTGTTTACATTAAAACTCGCAACCCAATGAACCGACTTTTAATGAATTGTTATAAATTGAATAATGTACATAATGCAAAAAATGAGTTTATATAGTATGAATTGAGTATTAATGAGATAAGGAAGACCCGTTTCTCAAAACTCTTATTTTTTATCTTGCATGGTAAAGTTATTCAGTCAATAAAATCTTACTTACTAGATTATTTAAAGTAGGGATGAAGGGAAGAAAAAACAACAAAATATAAAAAAACAACATGCAAATCGGTTATGTTGCTTTTTACTATCAATTTTTGGATGTATGTGTACAAGTATGAATTCGAGGAAAATAAAGGAATATGTAATGTTTCATAATATATACTCTACATCGCAGTACTTGTTACGAACAAACATTACTTATGTTATTTTCGATATAGTACTTCTACTCAATCGCTTTTTATTTGTTCGATCGCTCTTCATTCGCATAAGATAATCATGAGAGCATGTTAATGTATTACATGTCACAAAACAAAACAAAATATTATCTATAGAAATCCAATCGATTTAAATAAAAATAATCTAGCTAAGAAACACCATTCGTTATTTGCATAATATTAGCAAATACTGCATAACATTCTAACTGTACAGACACGTAAATATAATGAACATATCAGGGAATTATCGTCGGTGTCCATATGATATTTATTATAAGGTCTCGCTTACAGATGCATAGAAACGAACAATATTCTCACTGCGTATAGTAAAATCGGTGAAAAAGTCGCGATAAAAACCTAAAATACACATACTGAAAGTCTAAAAATATATTATAATAAATTTCAAATGTCTATACATAGATGAGTGTTCACTACGCGCTTATAACGAGCGTCGAGCGCGCGTCCATTACGTTATAATATTAAATACGATAAAACGAACCGGCGGCTCCGTCCGTACACACGGCGTCGTCGAATCGCAGATACGTCGCTACTCGTAACCGTACCGAAGGGACTAGACACATAATCCAAGAGTACCGGTCGCTCGTCTACGAGCGATGACGCGACTCGCTACTGCGTTACATAAAGTTCGTATCGAAAGTAAAATTACATGTAATGTATATATACTATATATATGGAGCGGCTCGCTCAAACGAACACCTTGGCGAGCCCGTCGGCGCCCGCGCTGGCGATGTAGGGTCGCAGCGGGTGGAACGCCACGTCCAAGATGCTCTCGTCGAACTTCTTGCGGTGCGCCGTGATCTCCTGCACGCACGTCTTGGTGTCCAGGTTCCACAGACGAACGGAGCAGTCGTGGCTGCCCGACAACAGGAACAGCCCATTGGGGTCCAGCGCCAGCCCCGTCACGGCGTCCAAGTGCGCCACCATGGCGTGCGCGCAGCGCCCTGACACGCCGTCCCAGAAGCGGATGTGTCGGTCCTCGTGTGCCGTCACCAGCAGCGGCAGCGTCGGGTGCGACCGCACGCGGTGTGCTGGGCTGTCGCACGCTACGCGTAGGACCGGCTGGAACACAAGAAATTACATAAGTTGTATTATCAGAACTGCAGACTACGTCATGAGCAATGATATCGATAACAGTCGCATTACCTGTCCAGTTTCAAGGTCATATAGCAGCAGCGTGCCGTCGCGGTAGACGACGGCGGCGCGCGAGGCGGCGTCGGCGAAGTCTGCAGCGGCGGGCGCGGGCGCGCCGGGCTCGTCGTCGGCGCGCAGCGTGGCCAGCAGCGGGCGCGCGGCGCGCGGCGCCCACAGGCGCACGGAGCCGTCCGCCGACGCCGACAGCAGGCGCCCGTGCGCGTGCGCCAGCGACCACACGGCGTCCGTATGGTCGCGCAGCACTGCGCCCTGCACGTCACAATGCTGATTTAATTTTAGTGAACTTTCAGCACGGCAAGTATCACACTTTGTCCCCACCCAATATTAGCTCCCTTAACACTGATCGGGTCACACGTCTTGCAAGCAATGGTTGCAAATGCCGAACAAATATGAAAATTACAAGATTTAATCATCAATTTCAAAGTGTCAGCATGCAATTTATCCAGAAACCTTTGGGATTACTCAAAATATATAATGGTCAAAATGACCATCAAAAAAAATTATCCATTAAAATATCAATTGGGTACCTGAACAGCAGGATCGTATGGGTCGTAAGGGTCGGCAGTGGGCGGTGGTAGATTCCACACGCGGATGGTGCCGTCCAGGCCGCCGGAGAAGCACTCCTCGGAGCGCGGCGCGCCCATGGCCAGGCACAGCACGGGCGCCGTGTGCGCGCGGAACGTGTACAGCGGCTCCACGTCGAGCCCGGCCGACTTCTTGGCTGGCACGGTGCGCTGCAAGTTCCACAGCTTAAGCGTGTGGTCCTCAGACGCTGTCACCAACGCCGCCTCGGTGGGGTGGAACGCGAGTGCTCGCACCTGGAAAAAAAATCATGATTCAATTAGCAATAACGCAAAAAAAGAACAACGAAGTACCACTGGATTCCGACTGGCAGCACGTCTTCAAAGGACGACACATGTGTAAATTTATGTTTACTATTAAATTTTCACATTATGTTAGTTGCCAACTGCTACTGTTGCCTACTTATATTCGATACGTTTTATAAGGTTCTTCAAGTAGTAAACAATGATCAATATCTCTTAATCAACCTTGATTATTGAACCAGCGTACAACGCTGGTTCAATAATACACAGTATTACATCAGATTTCATTTTACTCTAATAATTACACAAGTTGGTCGACTTATTAGACAGACTCTAAAGATAAGGCAAAAAAAAAAATAAGCAACCTTTTTTACAGAGTTTCAACTTGCACATAAGTGGTGATTAACTACTGGAGGTTATACGAGTCTGCTGAGGCTTAAACCGAAAAATTATTTCACACTTTCCAGTCGCCAATCGCCTGTAAACGTAAGTCGAATCCGAAGGATGTCGTGTCGGTTACTATTGTCCGGCGTATAGGAAGATTTACTAGTGATTACAATTGTCTCACATGGCGAATAACGTGTTAAAAGACCAATGATATAACGCAACTAACCAAACAGACAAAATACTTTTCTAAAATTGAGAAAATACGTTGGTGGTGTACTTACTCCATCGAAGTGCGAGCGCAGCGTGTACTTAGCGTTCCAAGTCTTGCGGAAGGACTCCTTGTTAGCGCTGGCCACGTCGTAGGCCTCGGGCTCGTTGCTGACGGTGAGCTGCGCCAGCTCGCCGAGCGCCAGCGGCTCCTCGTCCGCCTCGCCCGCGCCCGCGCCCGCTCCCGCTACCACCGCGGTGCCGCCGCTGGATCCACTACCTGGAGAACCATCGTATCATTGTTATTAAAAATATTAAGAGAATATTAAACAAGCCAATAATATAATATCATGTTATTTTATTTTTATGCAAAATAGTAATTTTTGTATGCTTAGATGAATAAACGAAATATCATGTAATATAAAAAAGGGAGGACACCTCATAGAAAATAAAAAAAAATGTCAGTACCACTTCAATAGAAAAGGTGTTTTCATTGTTAGCAAAATGTTACGATATTAAATACAATAATGTAGAGGGAAATCGAAGTGCAATGCACGGACTCCACAATAATGTAGATGGAGATCAAAGTGTAATGGCGTTCATTTTGCGAATCGCGAAATATACATAGACAACGATCGAAAAATTGGTAACTAAATTCTGCAAACGTAATCCTGATCTAACACATCATCAGTCTCTTTTGAAAACTAATGGAGAAACCAGATATGAACTAATGAGTGTTAAAGAGAAACTTACCAACTGGGTACTCGTCGCCTTGGCCACCGCCTTCGGCCTCTCTCTCTGTCAGCAAGTTGAGCTCATTCAAGACCTCTTCAGCCTCATGGTCGACTTCTTCTCCTTATGTGACATAGTAAACAAACTGCTATGTAATCTCCCATTATTTGATGCTTTTGCAACCTTATTTACACAGGGAACTTAATTTCTTTTTTGCCATTTATTCCACAAACCAAAGAAAATTAATAATTGATGATTGGACTGTATTTCTGCTGTATAATAGGAAATTATAGATAGATAGTACTTCAAAACATAGTCGTACTGTAAGAATAATGGAATAATGGTGTTCAGCCAGAATTGATAAGGTTGTAAGTAATCTTGCTCAAACATACTTCAAAACTGAAAAGCTGAGCTAGGCGGATATTTAGTATATTTTCATCATCATTTTTATAATATATAAGAAAAAAGAAACAAAAAAAACGTTTATTTGTGCCTCAAACAATTATTATATTTATTGTACATCAGCACACTTCAGGCTTTTATTTTTACTAAATATGTAGCTTTCGAATTTGTTAGGAAATATACATGGTCAATTCAAATTAATTAGCGAAACGCACAGCAAACGTGAGTTTCGATATCTAATTGCAATGAAACAAAAGTTTAGATTTAACTTTGAATTTCAAGTAATTACTGGCGGTAGTTGTTGACCCCGAAATCAGCTGTATGATTGACGCTGTATATTTGAGGTTACTCCTCATATCGCGTTTTATTTTTTATTTTTTTATAAAAGCAGTTAAACCTCCTTTTTTATTATATCCCAGATGAAATAGATAATTGAAAAATTGGTACTCAAAACACAAGCTTAGTTATTGATGAAGTGTCCGTGAGGGATACCTTGTTTCCCAGGAGGGTGGTGAGACTGCTTGGCGTCTAAGTCGTCGATTTCGTCCATATCCATCTCCTGGTTAGTGAGGAACTCGAAGTTAGCGAACACTGCAGCCGTCTCTTGAACCGAGAGCCCCTCCTCATTGTAGCCGCCACCCGCAGAATAGCCGCTTTTACGCGGTTCTTTTCCTGTATCTGATTAATATCATCACATGAAAATTCTATTAAGTTTATTTATTAAAACTTTATGCACTAATGAAACACAGAACAAGGGTGGACTTATTCACTTTGTGTTTTATAGAAAAGCATTGGGTTACTAAAGCCAACTTCTATACAAAACATAACAATAAGACATTGTTATCTTTTTTCTTTATTGGTGGATTTTTGTATTTTATTTAAATATAAATAAACTGCTAAAGAATATATTATTGAATCTGAATTCAACCTTCAAAACATTTGTGTTTTTACAACTGTTAGTGGTACTAATGAATACTTACCATAATCGTATTTGCGAGTCATATGGTTCATAGAGTATGCTGTGCATCTGTCGGGTTGCTGCTTGTCATAATTCCTGTAGTTTGGGTTTTCTACTTCCTCATTGTTCAAGCCGAGTAGAGCCCGCACTCTATTTGAGCGAACATCCAGTATAGTGTCTGTGTAACCTATTTCCTGATTAGCAGAAGGAATAGTTATAATTAATATGAATAATGATGACGTTATTTGGAGAAACGAGCCAGCTAGTTGCAAAATTATGCCACAAGTAGAGAGAAAAGCCACAAATCAATCCTTGCTCTTCTACCTCTTTGAGACTCAAATAAAAAATCAAATGTTATGTACAATACGAAAAATTAAAGCAAAGAAAACAAGGAATGCAAGGTGGTAGTCGCACCAGAGATACATCGTCCTTAATTAATAGCTCATAGAAATTATATATATTATGTCACACAAACAGCTGTTTTCCTGTTCACTAATAAGTACTAATAAAAACGTAACATACTGTGATCAGCATTGTGTCTGCTAACAGACTAACCAACCACTTTAAACAGGGTTCGAAACCCTGATATTTCGTAAGTTAGGCAATCCTAGACATTTTAAGTCATGTAATTTAAATGCTAGTCTTTATGGAAGAATTAATATTAAACTTGTTTTATTAAAATAATAGCAACAATCTATAAATAATTGTATTATCATCATCATAATTATCTGCTTTACTAAACCATCTAATCTAAAAAATTATAATTTATGTACTTAAATATTTCAATGATTTTTTTATGAAACATGTTTGTATTATTAGTATTTTGATAACACATAGTAAAGTTATAAGATATTTTCGTTGGTCAAAAGAACATTTAAATTCCTAAATAAATAGTGAATTTCAGATACATAAGTGACCCTAAGGCATTAAGAATTCTACATATAATAACAATCCTGAGAAAACTCTTAATTTAATACTTGTCCATGATACTTCTAAAATTAAAGACAACTTGTGTACTCATTACACAGGAAATTACACCTAACAGTATTCTCTACTTTAGGCTCTAGCATGTCTAGTATTAGCATACTTGAAATCAGTATCTGCCAGATCTATAATTTTATGAGTCAAAGTTGGCTACAATTAATTACGTGACTTTCAACTCTTAATACTAGATTTCGACGATGGCTAACTAGAGATAAAACATACCTGCAGGTACTGTTTAATGAGCTGACGGCCTTGCTTCCACTGGGCTCGCTCTGCCGGCTCGGGTTCCGCAGGGGGCTCCTCCGGCGGTGGGCGCACATCGCCCTGCTGTAACTCCACGCCATACTTGAGCTTGTGGAATTTAGCCCTCTCCTGCTTAAGTGCATATTCCAGCATCTTAATCCGCCTCACTAGGTCGTTTTTTAGATTTTCTTGGCCCTTCCTCTCACCCTGGAGGAAGGCAATCCGCGCCTGTAAGCGTAACACAGAAATTAAAAATGTGACTTAAAAACATTATACCAATTAAGATCCAAGAATTATCAAAACCTAAAAATCATGTTATTTTTTTTAATACAATGTTTACTTTATATACCTATTGTAAGAATCAGCTTAATAATCTAAATAGAAATCAATCAAAGTCAATCTTTGAGTCATAAGGTTATTTGCCCAGAATACTAGTTGTTTTTACTCATTTACAATGTTACACACACTGACATTTCTGGATGAGTAATACGTGTTAAAAAACTATTATGCCATATTTAGATTTTATAATGTTTGTATGACAAAGCTAGAAATAGAAGCAACATTGACTTGTGCCCACTCCTAGTTACTGTTGAGTCCTCTTTCCCTAATATGGGAGATTGTCAATTAAAATACATTTGCATAAATCAATAAAATAAGGCACAAAAAAATAAATTCACACAATAATCAAATGTAAATCTACACTAATATAATAAAGAGGTAAAGTCTGCCCCTGATAGTTAAAAAGACGTATCTAACAAAAAGTAAAACCGTAGAAAAAAATTTTTTAATTAATGAAAAGGGAAATCGTTTGCTGTCTTTGAGTAGATTAAAATATTTACATATTAACCATTCAATCGTGATAATGACAGACACAATTGAAAGACAATAGGTGCGCGAACGCCGGCGTTCGCTTGGGGTTTAATGAATTAAAAGTTGAAAATAAAGCCGAATATTTTTAGCTTTAACTTGGTTTAATAATAATATGAATTTATCATATTAATATAGTAAAAATAATAATAAAACATTTTTATCTTAGCACACATACATACTTAATTGAATAGACGTAAATGGCCTAGATGAATCCTTTAATTTTCAAACGCTTTTGGTTATTCTTTTCTTCTAAGTATTTAGTTTATTTATCTAGTATATATTTATACTATATAAGAAAACCATTTGATGTGAATAATAGTTCTAGAAAAATATGTTTAAAGCCTAAATAATACCAAAAAAACTGAACAAGATTCTATTGTAACATGTTTGGTTAAGCAACTTTTATTAATCTCTAAAACTCTAAGCGTACGCCGGTCTTCACTCTCTTGTTATCTTTCTATTGTGGTTCTAATCACAGTATGGAAAAGGTTAAGAGATGAATTTTCAAAATCCATACAATCTTTACTACTAGATTCAGTGTTAAAAGGCAGTACAGTCTGTCAATGGATCAATGAATTTAAATTTTAAATAAATAAAAACTTCTATTACAATTTAGATTTAAAGTAAAATAAACATGTTTCCCCTACAATGTTACGAGTATTCATTGTACCTCATAATCCAATACTTGTGTGGTTAATCAGCTTACATTTTCACTTGATTAATTGAGCTTACATTACAGCTATTTCAGAAAAATCAGGGTTTATTACTATGTAGGTAGGTTACAATCAACAAATTATATCCAGGTAAAAATCCTATTAGAAATGAACGATATGTACGATATGCAAATATAACCTTACATTTTTATTAATAGATTTCATCATTAACTGCTGCCAGAGTTTAATCAGTTTACACATCCTTATACTAAAAAGTTCTAGACAGAATTTTCAATTAATCAGCACATAATGGCAGCATTAATTAATAGGATTAGACAAAAAACAAGGTCCAGCATTAAACCCCAAACGAATGCCGGCTTTCTCGCACCTATTGTCTTTCTATTGTGTCTGTAATTTCCACAATTGAAAGGTTAAATCACATAAAAAGTATGTAAATTTACTAATAAAACGCGAAACTATTATATTATGCTTTAATATTTTTTTTATATTAGATACATTAAGAATGTGAACAAAAAAAGATCTTTGTCAACATTATTTTAATATAACTACAACCTAACAGTAAAGCTATATGAATAAAATCACCATTCTAAGGTAACAAAATAATGTTTAAAGTAAAGCACTAGTAAGTACTTTTAAGTCTGACCAGATTAATTTCTGATATTGACAAAAAGAACACATCTATCAATCATTGATTACATTGTGCACAATTTAAAAAATACAAGCCTAAAAAAAATTACAAGTAATACATAAAATAAAGTATACAATTCCAATATTTTGGTTTTACTATAAAAGCAGTATATGGCAGGTCTGATTGTTTTGAAGTCCTAAAATGAATGTGATGTAAAAATACGTGGATCAAACGACATGCTAATTTACATTTATAATTTCAGCCCGCACATTGTTTAGTGGCAAGGAACATTACACTATTTACGTAAACATTAAAAAATAAAAATAAATCACCTCAAACTCAGCTCTGTCCACCTCCCATTGTGATCTCTCGAGCTCGAATCTCGCCCATTCGTGTTGGATGAAGTGCAAAATGCCCGGTATTGAATACTGGACACTTTGGCTAGGTTCGTCATTTTGTTTGTTATTTACACTGACTCCGATTTGAGATCCAACTTGCCCTCCGTTGTGATGAGATACGGAGCTATCATCCATGGCTGTGGGGATTTTCATGACATGGCCACCATTACCATTACCGAACTTTACTTGTCACACACCTATCCTATAGAACTACAAAGATGAACTATGCGAAATGAAATACTAACACATTATTAAAACTATATTTCAACTAATGTTCACGTATGTGACACCATCTAAAATATTTTTTATCGACGAATTCATGAATGACAAAAATTATTGCATGACGGAAAGAAAAGTCGCAACGACGTCCGTCCGCTACATTGCTTTTACTTTTTTTTTTCAATGTTGCCATACATTTCATAACTATTCAAAGACAATAATAAGGGCCAAATTATTTGTGTGAAGCGTAAAAAAACGATGTTTTCCTTTTACCTCAAACCTTGAAACAACTCTTGGCACTTGCCGTAAACTACAAACAAAAAACACGCATTCTTTACTAGCTCTTGCCTCTTGCGGCAACATCGTGATAGTTTATTTTGGTTATTGCTCCAAAAACGACTAGATCGGATCATTAGCACAATCAAACATAATTGAATCGTTCTGATCGTTCAGATTAGTCAAAATTAGCGCAGGAAAAAAAACCGACAATTCACGCCAAACATCCTATCCATATAGGTACAGTAGGCACAACGGATCTTGAGCGGTTGCGCAGAAGTCAAATTACAGTCTTTTTAGTGGTGCCAAGTGAGACGAGGGGGCGGGGAGTGTCAGAGATTTGCTCCCGCGCCATCGCGTTGTAGACGTCACTCCTCATTCGTTCTCTGCATGTATCTAACAACGAAGACAATTGGCTCGCCAATGTATGGAATGCGCAAAGCGATCCCCATTCTGACGCTGAGCGCTCAAGATCCGTTGTGCCTACTGTACTTTATGTAACAACGATTTGTCATGTCTTAATGGTAAGCAAGCAGTAAATGTTCAAGGAAAAATGGTGTCAAATAGTAAAATTGAACCAGAAAAGTTGATTTAATTGCCTTTTTTAGAGAAGCTCATTAGCTCTTCCATCATAGTGGCAAAACTTCTAGGGCTAACAGGTTAACTGTAGTGGTGGCACAGTGTTGCCAGACGAAAATCTCAAATTTCATGGAATAAGAGTAAAAGAAACAGGAGACTGATCTGAAAAATCAGGAAATCAATAAAATACTTATATTTATTGTAATACAACCAAATAGTCAACCGTGCATACTGTTACCACGCACCTCAAGGAGTTGTCAGCAAAACGTAGAGACCCAGCAGGGCCGATGTCTACTGGGGCCATGGACCAGATTTTGAAAAGAAATTCGAGCCCCAGAATGAAAGGCAAAGAGGGAACGGGGTTGGCTTTTTAGTCAATAAAAGTCTGACACCATCTCCTGCCCTGCCCAAGGACGGGAGATGTCATTGGATGATTTTTACCCACCAAAAATAGAAATAAAAACTACAACAATACGTTAAAAGATATTGAAAAATTGGTAGTTCTTAGAATAAGGGTAGATAAACATTTATTACTAGTTTTCTAAGGAGACTCCAAGGAACTTGTTTACGGTACACTAGAAGACTTCGATACATTCCTTCTTACGCTTAGTTTAGTCAGTAGAGTCTGTCTAATAAGTTAAACGACTTGAGTAATTAATAGGATTTAATGAAATCTGATGTAGTCAACACGAGTTCAATAATCAAGGTTGATTAAGAGATAGAGATCACTGTTAACTAACAGAAGAACCTTAAAAAAAGTATCGAATATAAGTATTTTTTAAATTATTAAATATTATACAAAATTCTCAAGTCGGTTGACTTATTAGACAGACTATACATATTTATTTAAAAACACAAATATCAGTAGATTTACGAACAAAATCAGTAGATCAGGAGAAACTTGGCAAAATCAGGCAATCTCCTGGAAAATCAGGAGGTCTGACAACATTGTGGTAGCACTAGATATAGTAGCATCACACTGAAGAACCTAATACACTATACATTACTATGCACATGATATTTAGACTCGTCTTATTTTTCATTCCGATTAAGACTGTCTCATATTACACTACGCGATATCGACTAAGACTGTCTGAATATCGAGTGGTATAATAGAGTGACCCATTAATGTACAACGTGTATCATAAATTCATATTAAATGAGCACCCTGAAAGCAGTGTGATCTGAATTTGCTACTGAATCGATTTCAGCTATTTTTTAAATTGGTAATTTTTAATCTTAAAGTAATCAAGAGTTATTTTAGTATAAAAATTACCTATTTTGTTAAGTTCTTGTTTACGTCATCAATGTGTGCATATTTTAAGACTTAGTTATAGTCCCTTGAACCATCTGACCGAAATTATGTAGAAGCAACTCTCGCACTCGCCTAGGCGGCAGTAAGTAAATCTATGCATTTATTTGCGGCCAGCACCGCCCGGAGAGCGCTTTAAATCCATTTTCTTTGCAAAATATTGATTGATTTACATATGCAATGTTCACTTTGAAGAATATTTAACCTTTACAAACATTTTTACATATAAAAATGGGTATTTTTATATGTAAAGAAACCGGCCAAGAGCGTGTCGGGCCACGCTCAGTGTAGGGTTCCGTAGTTTCCCGACCGTCACAATAAGTGTACCCACTTATGAGTTTAAAAAAATGCTTATAAATAATCGTATACCGATTATACTACAAACTTAGTCCAGAAATTATTTTGTAGAACCCTTTTGTCTTTTTATACAAAAACTGTTCTTTCCATCAAGTTCAAAATAATTTTCCTAGAAAGTTCTTATAAAGTTCTACTTTTCAGATTTTTTTCATATTTTCTTAAGTTATGGTTCAAAAGTTAGAGGGGGGGGGACACATTGTTTTTTACTTTTGGAGCGATTATTTCCGAAATTATTGACATTAACAAGCGTGATTGATATACATATTGGTACCAAATTTCAGCTTTCCAGTGCTAACGGTCCCAGAGATTAAGCGAGGACGGACAGACAGACGGACAGACAGACAGACAGACAGACATGGCGAAACTATAAGGGTTCCTAGTTGACTACGGAACCCTAAAAATGTTTGTAAAAGTCCAAGCTATTTCGAAGGAGTAGGGAAAAGTTGCGAAATTGCTAAATATTTTTTTAGACAGAAGTATAAATAGCACGAAAAAATCAAATGTTGATAATATTGTTCATGAATCTTTAATAAACATTTTTTTTTTCAAACCTATTAACCTGGCCGTTACCGAGGCTTCAGAAAGTCACTGTTTTATGGCACTTTTCGGGCGCTTGGGCCTTAAAATACAGTGCGTCAATAGTCGATAACCATATTATTTGGCTAGAATTCGATTTTTTTTTTTTTAATATATATAACGTACTTAAATGCTCAGATTTAAAACCGTGGTATATAATTAAGCATAAGTGCATAGTACTTCAATAATAGTTGTATAGAATAGCAGGTTCAATGTACTATTGTAAAAAATTTTCTTTATGTAGGTCCTCGATAGCATTCTGAATCGTCATTAATTTGTCACTTATTTAAAAGATTTTTGGAATACAGAGATTGGCCAATTTTATGGCATGGCCTTTTGGCCTTTGTGCCATTACAGAGATTGGATAAATCGGATAAATATAGGGCTGAGGGCTGGTAAATTGGATTTCGAAATATGAACAAGATGTATCTAATGCTCAATAATCATATCAACGTGCTGGACCGCAAGCAAGATAACTTGGCGGGTAGCTGAGGGCGTGCTTAATGTTGCCAGCCTAGCAAAAATATTTTACTTAATTTGATTAAGAACGCTCTGAAAGAGCGTTTTTAACACACAGTGTAATTTAAAGGATTTATTTAATTAATTTATGCCGTTATTATTTTTTTTTAAATCGTGAGGACTTTGTAAATCTTTTAATGAATATCTTAATACATTAATTAGCACTTTTAGCACCAGAATTCCACGCTAGTCTTTATCAGAAGAGTCGGATAATTTCATTGTTACAGGTCGCGCGGCGAATTAAGATCGCTCGGTGAAAGTAGTGGGGGCAATCGGCGCATGTCTACAATTGCGCACAGAAATTCTTAGTGTGTTAGGATTTTATTTTTAATTTCGTATGTTTGAACCTTAGTAAGATAACTTATAATAACACTAGTTTTTGCTTGTAATTTATCTTGTAAGTAGGTAAATTCAGAAAGATTAAAAGTTTAAAATAAAAAAATAATAATTTCGTTAGTTTCTTTCTTAACGTAACAATTCACGTCGTAAACCATTTTTCTGGCTAGCCGTTTTAAAACTTTATTTTTAACCATTTTTTTTACACTTATATCTTTTTTATTTTTTTAAATGACTACTTTTATATTTCGTTCTCTGCGCAAAATAGCGTTAGAACGTGAAAGTTATCATACAACAGATTATATATATTTATTAATACATTCTGACTAAAACTAGAATCACACCTTTGATCTATAGATGTAAATCAACCGATTTAAAACGTTTAAACCAAAATGTTGAGGGTTTAAACCCCAAATAAACTGTTTTATACGGTTGAAAACTCACCTACGAAAACAAAGAGGAAAAACAAGATTTGTGTTTTACACTTCGTTATGGGCAATTTATGTGCGCGTGTGTGTTAGCGAGTTGGCAATAATTTCGCATCACGATCGCGAGTCACGTTCATGAATGACGAAGTCAACGAGTGTGTGTCAGTGTGTGAGTTTGGTTTTGAACCGAATTAAATTGTGTACAATCGTTTGAAAACACAGAATTTTTAACTTATCAATAGAGTTTTTATACTTTTTATTACTTTTTACTGGCCTGTTGGTCTAGTGGTTAGTGACCCTGACTGCTATTCCGGAGGTCGTGGGTTCGATTACCACCCAGGGCGAATGTTTGTGTGATGAGCATAATCATTTGATCTGGGTCTAGGTGTAATTTATCTATAATATGTATGTATTTAGAAATAGATAAGTATGTTTATCAGTTGTCTAGTACCCATAACACAGCTCTGCTTAGCTCGGGACTAGACGGCGTTGTGTGATAGTTGTGGAATATTAAAAACTTATGTATGTAATGCCAAGGTAAGTTTGGTCAGACGGACCAAGTAGAACTAAACCCGTCAAATAGATCAGTCAAATCAAGAAAATGTAGGTATAATTAAGAAAAACATGGTCGATACCAATCGTTTTAAACAAAAAAAAAAATGGTTTGTTTTGGTTTTAAACGTTTTTTTTTCGTTTAAAACCGATTGGTTTAATTGGTTTTAAACCGGCCTTACATTATGTTGATCCAAATTGATCACACCTTGATCAGTGTTGCCAACTGCTAGCTAGATATTTTCCAAAATGGTCCTAGTTTGCCAGTTTTTATTGCCAAAAAGTTGCAAGACTAGCCAGCTTAACACACATAATAGATATCTTAGATCATCAGAAAACTTGGGGTTAGAGATGCTAAGTCATTCCACCAACTTTTATGATTAGTCGTTTACAGTTTAGGCTGTGCGGTTGTGGAATGCTTTGCCCGTGTCGGTAAGGCAAGCTCAAACACTTACAATTTTTAAAAATGAGGTTACTGTTCACTACCTTTCCTCCTGAACGTTGTCATTATGTACAGTAATTTCTCTGCTTTCATTTAATTGTATAAGTTTAAAAATATATTGTATATTGTTTTGTAATTTATTAGTTTATGTATTGTCTAGATAGTATACCATCAACTACCTGAGTATCTTTTTCTCTTTCTCTGTCAAATCCATCCAAAGGTTAATAAGGCGATAAGACCGCCCTTTGTGACACCCTAGAAATTTTAAGTTTCTCATGTAATTTTTATTTTTGGTGTACAATAAAGAATTAATCTATCTATCTATCTACCTTAACTGACAACGGGAGAGTGTGACGTTCGTAAGTGATTGCTGCCAAAATTTCGTGTAAGCTTCATAGAGCGTATGTTAGGTGAACGCGGTAGCACCGTACGCACTCTCCACTGGTACTCCATCAATAAAACTAAACAACTGTAAACAACACACGATAAAATACAAGTAGCGCGTACTATTTTGGTTTAGTTAGTATTCAACGGGTTCAACAATCAACGTTTATTAAGAGGTAGAGATCATTGTTTACTAACAGAAGAATGAACCTTAAAAGAAGTATCGAATATAAGTATTTTTTTAATTATTAAATATTATACAAAATTCTCAAGTCGATTGACTTATTAAACAGACTAATTATGTTGGTGGCATCCCTGCACCGTAGTTGGGTCCACAGAGTATATTATTTATTATAGAAAGGTGGTTGAGTCTGTGCTATCGTTATCTCAAAAAACCGAAGTCCCGAATCCAAATAATTGAAAAAAAAGTTAACCAAATCCTTCCGCTAGCGTCTGGTCGCCATCTTGTCAGTAATAATTTAGTGTTGTTCGGTACAATTTGGTTTAGTGACGGGTAAATATTGAAATCTTTGAATTTAATAAGAGTATTGGATTGTGATAACGTTGTTTAATATTAATTTATCATAGACTTGTGATTTCTTGCTATACTTACATTAATATGAGTAAAGTAAAACTACGCATTCCGTACGGACCATCCAGCGCCACACTTGTTTTTGACTTCGATAAATTTTATTGCTGTTACTTTATTACGTGGTATTTTTGCAGGGAAAATGTCACGTTACGGTGACTGTAAAGTGTATGTGGGAGATCTAGGTAACAATGCTAGCAAACCTGAACTTGAAGATGCATTTTCATATTACGGCCCCTTGAGAAATGTTTGGGTAGCTAGAAACCCCCCCGGCTTCGCTTTTGTAGAATTTGAAGATCCTCGTGATGCTGAAGATGCCGTAAGTTATTTGCTTTTTATATGTAAACCTAATTTGGTTTCGTTTTAAAGTTCCTATAATCTTATCGAAATGTCTATTTATAGATACGTGGTTTAGATGGAAGAACAATTTGTGGTCGACGCGCTCGTGTTGAAATGTCCAACGGCGGACGAGGTTACGGAGGCCGAGGACCACCACCTAGGTCTCGCCTGCCGCCTCGGCCTTATGATGACCGCTGCTATGACTGTGGTGACAGAGGACATTATGCTCGTGATTGTACACGCCGCCGCCGCCGCAGGTGACAATTTGATATCCATTTACAAATCTTGTGTGTTACGGACCTGTCTTTGGCATGGAATCTTTAAAGGTAAAAAGAACTATTCCGTACTTTGTGTCAGAAACACAAATATTACCTGGACTTGGTATTGTATTACTTATAATTGTGAACTGTTGTTCTGAATTATTAAAAGATTCCATCCCACTGTATTGGACTCACTTATACCAATGATAACTATGTTATAGGTTATCATTGGCCTGTGCGCCGAGAACGAACTCGTCAGTGTCTGCACTTCTTATTGTCTGCGCTACGTAGCTTTCACTCCGCGGCGTGTACTGCAATTGAGTTGGTTGCATCGGTAACTTCGCTCGCTCTGCGAACTACGTAGCTACAGCCTACGTGCACACTTCACTTGTCGAGACCGTCATTGAGAGTAAAGTTCGTTCTGCGCGTCGCAACGCACGTCTATTGTAATCACTGCGTGCACTCAGTGAGTTACACATTACTATCCCATTTTTGTGTTCAAAGAAAGCCTGTGCTGTTATGCCAGAGATTTTTTTTAGTAGGAAGGTAGTATGTTTAGTATAGACATTATAGATTAAGTGCTGATGTGGAAGATTCTTGAAGCCCAGCAAACATAAATCATCATTGAAGATAAAACTTATTACCACTGTTCAGGTAGCCCATGGAATGAGAAAGGTTGCTCTATAATAGTACTTCTCAAGTAATGGGTGACACTGAACATTAAATATGTGAGCAGAATACTATTGTTAATAAACAGTTGTTTAAAAAAAGACATCTGGTTTATTAACATTAGTATTTTAAAATTTTGTGTGTAACCTAATTTAGTAATTTTTCTGTTCTTTGTTTACAAATGTTCTTGAACTTACATTAGAAATTACTGTATTAGGTTATGCGCAAGGTAACCACAATGGGTATTTTACTAATACAATATTCTGTAAATTTGCAGCCGATCGAGGTCCCGTCGTCGCACGCGCTCCCGCTCTCCCCGTTCCGGCTCTCGTTCCCGCAGCCGTAGCCGCTCTCGCTCGCGCTCCAAGGCAAGGTCTATGTCGCGGTCAAGATCTCGTTCTCCATCCAAAGATTCTAAAAAATCTAACTAAACTTCCCACACTATTCTGTGCATACCTACAATGAACAAATTAAGTTTTGCCTAATATAAAATCCGTTATACCACTGTGTACAACAGTCACTCAAATTGAGTGTAATTAAATACACTCCACTGTTTGTCAGTTGTAAGAATTTATCATTCCTGTGTATGTGTATTGATTTTAAGTTGAGAACGATTGATTTTGAAATCAATAAATTGACGTTTTAAAAAATATGGCTTTTATTTCATTCAACTTGCTAAACACACCAAATATCATTCTAATAATCATCATTGTACTTAATTAGGTACAAATACAAATACTAGGGCGGTGCCCAGGCACAGGGCGCAGTCCCTGGAGGGGCGCAATTATAGTGGCTCGCACCGGGCGTATAAAAGGCTAGTTACGGCACTGGCTGCCTTCAAGTTCCACAGAAGTCAATATTCTGTCTCTTTAGTGGTGCGAAGTGAGACGCGGGGCCGGGGAGTGTCAGTAATTGGCTCGCCACGCCATCGTGTCATAGACTTCACTCGTGATTCGTTCCCTGCGCTTGCTGCATGTATCCAACAACGACGACGATTGGCTCGCCAATGTATGGAATACGCAAAGCGATCCCCACTCGGACGCCGAGCGCTCAAGACAAGATCCGTTGTGCCTACTGTACGTGCGGGATTGCGGGGTGTGCAATGTAAAAGGGGCATCGGGTTGTTAATTCAATGTACTGCGCTCACGACTCGTCGCTGTGCCAGCGCTGAGCTCAAGGCTGTTTTCTTAGAGAATAGCAACCCAGATTAGGATTTCACGCGGTAGGGCCTCAGATGGGTCATGTTTTGTTTACATGTTTGAAACTGTCGATGCGCAAACCTAGATCCTGTACGTCGGTGATAAATGGAACGATCGTACCGTCGAACGTAACCCGTAGCAAAATATCGTTTACTTTAGCGATGCTTCGACAACTTTCATTATGATCGCCTGACATTTATTAGAGTTTACTGCAACCATTGCTATACGAATATCGAAATATGCTTGTATGGCTATTATTACCCTAGTTAATTCGTCGATAGCGCCAGTTATTTCGTTGACAATCCAAAGACAGTACAACTGTGGGGAATCTGTATAGAGACGATAGGTATGCAAAATAAGGTTCGGCAGTAAAGAAAGACTACCGCCTTGAGAAAAGCCAGTTTCCAAGCCACACCAGCGAAATGAAGAATGCCCAACGTGAACTGACTGGATACACTGACGTTCCTTTAAGTGGGAGGTAAACCATACCAATGGTTCCGGAGAGACTAACATTGCACAGAGTACCTAGTTATGAAGGAACTATTTTTAGTAAGATCTAACGCCGATGTAGGTACGACAGTACCCAAAATTGGCTTGGTAATTGGTTACAAAAACGATGCAGGAACTTAACCATCTTGTAATACCGCATTTACACATTCTTGTTTGGTGTATTCATACATGTTTATGAATGTATGTACAAGACACTTATGTACATCAGGATCAACTATCGTTGTCCATACAATTTCTTTTCTGTACGGGAATCAAATCCGCGACACGCAGTGCAGTAGCCAATTGTTCAAACACTACGCAAACCGTCTATCCTTATTGCAAATTGTAAGAATTGAGTGTTACCAGTATTTTTAGTGATGTTCGCTGATCCAAACTCTTGAAACCAGAAACCTTGTCTCAATCTGCCAGGAGCTGGCAGCAGGCTCCTCTGAATTCCCATACATTTTGATTGATGATATCAAGTCCAATGTAGGAACCTGTATTGCTGTTCGTAGTGTAACATAATCGACCGGCTGTGCCGTGCAAGTGCAGGTAGTCAAGAAAACTACTTTATCATTGATAGTTTGTTTATTAACACTTATTAAAACGTTCTACTATTACACTTATAAAATGGCGAATGAGTGTTAACTAATTTATGTAAGTTTTCCAATTTGGCTGCTATTGACTTTAGTTATTATTATGGTGTCTAAAAAACTATCAAACAAACTTCTGCATTACCTTAAGTTATAATTCACTCTTGAGATCATTTAATGATATTTAGCTTTACATATATATATAATTGCAACTCAGAATATTTTGCGTTATAGTGATAATATTGTATTATTGACTTGAATACAAAAATAACGCGATCAATAATCTCACTTATATAATCTTTAAACTTATAAGTAAATAGGTATATATTATGTTTGTATAATCTAAATTATATTATTCATTTTGTGAAGAACGGTTTGCACAATTTTCAAAGTGTCGAATTTGGGTTGTAGTTACATTTGTTCACCTAATCTTATTAGGCATTTTAACGGACTAATATATTAGTGAGACAATAAGGTACAGTATGGCGAAACTGGGACTATTTCACGTTCCTCAGGATTACTATAATGATGAGCTCATGCTTTATTTAATGATTAGATGAACAAACAGTTACAAAATTAGGAGCATAATTGTATTTTGTTGGCAATTAATTACTTGTGGTGGATCATACTAATAATAATTTTGGTGTTATGGCTTGTAGGCATCGAAAATTTATCAGCAAATTATTGTTATAATATAGACGAATATTGTTAAAAAATAGTATTAGGTTCAAATTAAATGTGATTTAACATACATAGCAAGCGTTTTTAGGTAGTACCTCTTATAATTTTGTCACACTATTTATTTTGAATGAGTTAACTAGGGCTTCATGATTATAAATGATTACTCATTATTAACTGTAATACTTTTATCAGTGTTGATTGATATTGCGGTTTTTGGGGACAAACGTTTTTAGGAATAATTACTGATGAATAATCCAAGTAATCACAGGATATTGCAATAAAATAAATGGAAAATTTTACATTATTCCTGGGTGACAAAAATATTCTGTTTAAAGTGACTTGCATTTTTTTCGTGTAGGCTATGTACCAGTTAATATTAATGTTTTTTTTTTTTCAAATATATATTATTACATAGAAACAAACTATGGATCAGCTTGTAAGTTGAAAAATTACAAATTAAATTTTTGAGAATGAAACAAAATTAAATATAACTTTTGCGAATTGGTTAGTCCTACTTACATTCTATCTACTAGCAATACATATCATCTTTCCTTAGACATTGTTACATAGAAAATAAAAAGAAACGAACAATAATTGACGAGACTCGCACACTAATATACACACTTCCATGTAAAATATCAGTACTTAAACGCACTGAAATCATAAAAAGACATCCACTGTGGCAAATCATTATTATCAATGTTTTTACTTAACACAAACTGCCGATATAGCAGTAGAGATAAACGTCTGATCCTAGTTTAAGTAAAACATTCGATGTAATAGATTTGCAACAAGTAAACAATAATTTATCAACCATGCATTCAATACGTTTTATTATTATTATGTACAAGCACCTGCTTTAATACAGTGCAACATTTTATATTTTGTCATTTATAATACATAGATTGAAATATAACATTACATACAGGCTTACAGTTCCGAGTTACGAGGAAAAGATCTGATCACATATCTATTTATTTCTTACTGAGGTAAATGAGCTGATCTGATTATGGTGATAATATAAGGTAAAATGAGTTACATTAGTGAAATAACATCCGCTATACTGCAAAGTAAATAATATAAATAAACCAAAATAAACTATAATATTGCTAAGTATCAAAGCAGGTCCTCTTAACATATGAATAACCGCCATTTAAGATATACATATATCCAGATATTATGTATGATATTGGCGTTTTTTAAAATGGGTTATCTTGAAGTATAATTCTTCAGAAATACTTATAACAAACTTTATAGTAAGGGTAGTATAATACGTTTTTCTTTTTTCATAATTAATTATTTATTGGTTTAATATAATACAAAACGTAAAGATGTTTTGTTTTTGTAATATCACTGTACTTATAACCGTTTTTCGGTAATATTGCAGTATATACACTACGAAAAAAAAAACCCATTAGATGATCTTTTTTCGTAGTGTAAATACTGCAATATTACCGAAAATACAAAACAAAAAGAAACCAATAAATAACTAATTTTGAAAATAGAATAAAGTACCTTTAACATATACGATGCTTCCGACAACAAAGGTCGTAAACACCAAAATAGCACTTTTGGTAATCAACGAAAAACAAAAAATAATTTCGTTTTTGGCTTATATCTTTTTAACTTTAAAAGTTGTAAAATTGAGTTCTATACAAGAAATACGTAAAATACGATGGTGTTTCATAATATATTATTGCTATTTATGTCAAAGCCTTATTTTAAAAGTTAGCTTGGACATACACCCCAGAAAATTCAAGAAGTTGGTATTTACGACCACTAACAAATCAATGGAGAACGATTTGTCTAACGGAAGTTAGAAGTATGCACCAGTTTTTAAATACAATAGTTCTGGGTTTGGTTTTAAAAACCATATACTGAAATAAAAATGAGTGTAAACACCACGATCTGATGCGATGGTATGTAACAAACATGGAAATATCTGAAGCAAATCAATGAATTTAAGACTGTAAGTTGAGTTTTCATTACTTGTAATAAAAACAATAAAATAAAACACAAAAACGTATTGATAATGAATTACAAAAAAATATAAGTAAAAATTCTACCAAGCTTACTGCTCTAATAATTTTAATAAACAATGCCCATTTTCACCAACGCCCTTAAAAATTTAGGTAGTTCATCTTTCTAGATCTTGTTTGTTCGGAAAGTTTCTGTACTATGGTCTACCTAACTTTTAGTGTCGTTGGTGAAAATGGGAAAGTGTTATCGACAAGATAATAAAAAAAGTAGATGCAAAACATAATACGACGACGAGTTATAGAAAATCAGGTCTTCAAATTTCTGATTAATAATCTTCTGTCATTGGATAGAAGATTATTAACCAGAAATTTGAAGACCTGATTTTCTGATAGAAGATAATTAATCAGAAATTTCATCTTCCTCGTCAGTCTCAGGAAGAGTATCAATGACATTATGAGACTGACAAGGAAGCTGTTTGTATTTGGCATGAAACCGTTTGTGTATTGTCCCCTGATCACACAATCTTTGCAGATCTTTGTATTTAGCTGCGGTAATTGGTAGTTTATCCGTAGGTATATAGCTGTTTTGGAGTCAACTGCTTTACTCGATTATATTGTAATTCTAACATTTCTTCTGTATTTTCTTTTGATTTATTCTTCCCTTTTCCCTTTCTTTTACGCTTGACATCTTCGAAAAACTTGATTCGATGTGTAATTGCATCTTCTTTCATTGAATACTTGAGTTCTATTTGGTTTAAATTAGTCTTTCTGAAAGTTGCTACTCTAATGTTTCTCCAATTAATATCCTTTAAGGTTTCTTTTGTAAAAGTGTTTGATGCTATTTCACTCCAGTTCAAAAAATCTGAGTAGTCTATCACATTGACTATATAAGGCCGTGGTCGCTTTCTAGCTGATTGAAAAAATGAAGGCCACTGAGATGGACTCCAAACTATGATTCTTTTAACTTCCCTCTCTATTGTAGCGTGCATTGAATCTGCTGGCATATAAGTATGTCCCGGCAGTAAAAAGTTTATTTGGATAACTTGTAAGTTTTTAGAAAACATTAAATAATAATTTAATGTGGCTAGAACGGTTTTATTTTTGTTTTGTCCCTCACACGAGTCGCAATAGAACAGTAAATTCCGAATGCCTTTTTCATCAGAAATTTTTAAATATTGATACAAACAAGTTGAGATTTCATCGCTGCCCTTTTTTCCATCACTTTCTCCCCATATGAAGCAATATCCATCTTGAGTACTACTTTCGTAAATAGTAAAATTATAGACTGCATATTTTCGTGAATAATAGAGTAACATACTTTCCCCATGAGGGGTGTTTAAGACTTTTTGCAAGTCGAAACTAGAAGTGACAGTATCATTGTTAAGAGTATGTAGTTTTTGATGAGCAGCAAACCTTCTATAGCTTGCTTTCTTTTCTAGGATGTGATCTTTTAACTTTTCTTGACCAAGTGACATTACGACAATTGTTTCTCAGCAGAGCTTACGTTTTAAAAATGATTGTGGGGTGTAATTACAATTAATTATGTATTCATGTTTTTACGACCGACAGCTGTTTGTACGTTGTATTATACGACCTGCACGGTTATTCGGTTCTAAGCAATATGAGTTATACATACCCTCTTTTCTAAAAAATCTTGATTATACTAGTAAAAATTTTGGGTGTAAAAGTATTTTTTTTAGGCGAATATTTTTTTCACATTTTTAGATCGACGCAGCGCCAAAAATTAAGTAGGGCTGCATTCTTAACTCATTTTCGCCAAAATGGCGTTTACGACATTTGTTGCCGGAAGCATCAAAGTTTATTTTACCATAAAATTCAAAGTGAATTTGAAGACATTACATTTCAAATTAACCGGTTGTACACCAATTTTACAGGACCTTTGAAATAGTTCTCAAATTTTTTTAAGGTTAAACAAGAATATGTTGCTGATTGTAATGTACGTAACTTGTTGAAAGCGTGAACCTGTCAATGCTAAACCCACTTTATTAAGGAAATATCTCAGTTATTATTGGATACATATCAATGATATGGAATTATTTTGAACCTCACATCACATTAAAACAAATATAACAAAAATCAATCACATAATATACACAAATACGAGAACTCTAAAATGCTAATCATTACTATCACATACATAATATTCATATCTCTATGAGAACTTTATATGTATTAAGTCTGCATCTGCATTAATTAACACATGAGACAGACTAAAAAACACACAACATTACTGCAATGTTTCACGAATAAATGGAAAATTCAAAATAAGACATTAGGCCATTCAAGATATTTACCAGTTATAACACAATGAACAATCGTCAATCAAAAGTGACTCTTATTACAAGACTGTAAGTGTCAATATGGATGCAGACTCAATATCAAATTGAACTGAGAGCTTACATTTCAAGTAATTTTGTTCTCAACAGTCTCCAATTTCGAATCAGCTGTTATTCATTTCTTCCTCCATTGTTGCCGATCCGTAAAGGCCCCGATCAATTTAATAACATCAATTATTAATAAGGAAGAACACTTTTCCACTCTTCGTATATACAACAAATATAAAAATATGTTTACAAGAGTAACCTACTCTTTACAAGCTCCTGAGGATCATTTTCAATGTTCATCCAAACAATAAAACTGGGAGTTCCAAACTGACCATGGTTTTATCATGATAAAAATAAAACCTAATCGTAAAAGCAGTTTTCGAATCGAATTTATGATAATTGTGCACAAATCTAAAATAAATGGTAAGTACCATAGTATATGGGTACCAAAGCATTTTATTTGTACAATAATTATTTGATCAGATTATAACGACACTATAAAGCTATAAAACACGGAAATATCAACTTACATTACTTTCCTGTACATGAATACTTTCTTCTCGTATTATTATGTTCCCTCACAGTACGTTTATAGAAATAATCAAAAGTAATTAATCCATTTTTCTTTGGGATTTTAGATTTATGCATCCATCTGCAAACATTTTGGATCTACAACTTCTAAATCATCCTTAAATGATCAGTTTTCGATGTTGAGAAGTTTATCCTTTTAATATCGTTGATTACTTGAAGGTCACTAGAAGGTAATTTCAACTTCAGTTTCCTTTAATAATAGGCCTGAATGTCGTCATTACGACCTATGTCTACATATATAGGAGACAGAACTGGCAATCACAATTTTTCAGAATTCACAATTTATTGCTTCTTTTCAGGTTTTTTGACCAGATGTGCATTCACCGGGTATTTCAGTTCCGTTTTCAATTGATCGTTATGTTCTTCTAATGAGTTCACAGCATAATGAAGAACAAGCTCATCTAAAGTTCTGAAACATGAGAAAAACAAAAGTTTAATTGGTTGTTTTTAAAAGACCGATTAAATAACATAGTAATCAGTTTTCATAAGATCATCAACCCCATTTATGGAGAAGTAGGTAATGTTATATTCATTTCGGAGTATTACTTTATCACTACTGGTAGTGGGAGGGGCCATGGCTTAAGTTATTTTTGATGACAAGGGATGGGGGTCTGGATAGTGATTACATCAGCAGTATACACCGCTAAATTTTGATCCTTTTAATCTCGTGGAGGGTCGATCCGGTACATGAAATACTATCGATTTGTAAAGATAAAATTAAAAAATAAAGTACCTTTTTTTAAAACTCGTATTAATTTACGCATGTACGATTAATTTCTTTAAGAAAACGTCAGCTGAGCGAGTCCAATGATCTGTAGGTAGTTAGTACGCAACGCCGACTATTACCTACATGACATTGGATTCGCTGTGAATCGTACTGACGTCGCTGCTGGTACTATTATTACGAAGACGCAAACAAAAGACTCTGGATGCGATCGAAGTCGACTAATCCATTCTATCCTCGATCGATCATCGAACGATAATCGATCGATTGGTTTGGTAGATACTATCGATCGACGTCAAATAATCCATTCTACCATCGATCGATTGGTGTGGTAACACCCTAAATCACACGAAAGTGAGCTGACACACGTCACTGAGCAGCATTCATTCGATGTCATTGAAAGAGTCATGGATTCGTGACTGAGGACTGTTTTGTTCCTGTATTTCAAGTCTTATTTTTAAATACTGCTCATAAATTAATAACGAACACTTTGAAAAATGCATATAAATATCAATGTTTTTGTAAGCTTAAGAGGAGGAGCTTTGATTACTTTTACCGACGAGGGGAAGGGGGTAGGCGATTTGGAAAAAAAACCGTTAAGAAAAAGCGGAGGAACTAAATATTCTCATAATTATGATATTTATAACATCTTATTATGTACATCGAGTAAAAAAAAACGTTTAAAGTGGTAACCACCGACTTGGCAAGAGATAAAGATGCATTTAATTCATAGTATCTATGCCAAATAGATATTACATACAATCTTCGCAAGCCATTCTTTATCATTGATAATTATTTTCTTTATCAATTGGAACCACATTTTGTATGTTGGGCTTATGCCTGCAACTTCGTCTAAAGCATGTACGTATTTTGCATACGGAAAACATACGTCGGGAACCACATTTTAAAATTTCATCAAAAAATGTAGATACTAAGGTTTGCTGGGAGAAAACTCATTGCTGAGAGATGAGGGCCTCTAACACCACTCGATATTCAGACAGTCTTAGTCGATGTCGCGTCGTGTAATAAGGGCCAGAATGTCTTACTATGAATGAAAAATAAAACTAGTCTGAATATCGTGTGCTGAATAATGCGTAGTGTAATAGGTCCTTTAAGCTCGCCTTTGCACGTGAACTGTCCATCTCCAAATGTTATGTCTTTGTGTACAATAAAGTATTAAGAATTAAGAAAACTTACTCGTAAACATTATAGGGTTCCGCAAATCCATAACCTCGTTCAGTCTTAAAGATAATACAGTGATAGACCATGTTGTTACAACAAATAGATAAAGCTAATTGGCCAGTGGAGTTAGGCCGAATTAAGAATGTGCCTTGAGGTTTCCCCATGAGTCGTTGTTCAGCTATTTCTCTCGTACAATTAACTTTCCAACTAATAGACTCTCTGTGAGCATACAATTCTTCAAGTTTGCCTATATTGTCGTCTTCTAATAAATGCAAGTATTCATCTGTTTTTCCTCGTCCTTGTAGCCAGCTGTAATGAATATAATTATGAATTAGTTTCAATTACTATACATTTTATACTTAGGTTATAGACGCAGAAGTAGGACATGACGAAGTTGAAGTTAGCCTCAGCTTCGTCATTTAGTTATAATTATTATTATTTACGTCACTGTTACGTACATTTGGGGTTTATGTTACTATGCAACAATGCGCTGAGTGCGAGTTGTTGATACGTTAACGCATTCGAAACGTTTGTCGCGTTTGGCTCTCTGATTGGTAAAGAGCTTGGAGCGGGCCAATCGGAGCGCCCGAACGTCACAAACTTGTCGATTGCGTTAACGTAAAATAAACTCAAACTAGGCACTCAGTTATCAAGGAGGTATTTGTTTTACGATATTATTTTAGACTAGCTGCTACCAGTGGTTTAGTCCGCGTGAAATCGAATAATTTCCCCGTGGAAACATACTCCCGAGTCCCGGGATAAAAAGTTTTTCAAGTGCTATGCTAGGACATGTCTACCTGTGTGCCAAATTTCATTCAGATCTGTTCTACCGTTCGAGCGTGAAGAAGACAAACTCACAAACTTTTGTCTTTGTAATATTAGTGTGATTAGCTATTTTTATCGGTCAAATGATTCATTTTTAGAGTTCTGTACCCAAAGAGTTAAAATGGGACCGTATTGCTATCACTCCGCTGTCTATCTGTCTGTCTGTCACCAGGCTGTATCTTGGCAACCGTGATAATTAGACAGTTGAAGTTTTCACAAAATTATGATGTACTTTTGTTGCCGCTATAACACATTAGTAAATAAACGATACAGAGACAAAGCTTCTTAGGAACGTGTAAAATTGTTATCTATTTTGGTAGGGTTGCTACTAGGGAATGCAAAAACCGCCAAAATTACAAACCGGTTTTTTTTTCGGGTTTTCTAAAAAAAAAACCGGTTAACCGGGTAACCGGTTTTAAAATTAGTTAATTTTTAAATTTATTTTTAAGTGTAAAATTTAACTTTTTTTGCTTGTGAAATTCTAAATAATTATTTTGAAACTTATCTATTGAAAAAATATACTGTATACTTAATATGGCCATGAATTCTGTCAAAGATAAAAAAAAATAACTTCATAAAAACGAATGTCTCAGAATGATGTTATATATAGAGAATCTAAGCCAGAAGTTAATTTAACTCTACTCAAAATATCCACCGTTACCCTTAACACAAGTTTTTAGGCGTTCAGGCCATGCGTCATCGGTTTACGCACGGTGATCATTGGAAAGTTGTCCACCGCTGATTGTAAAGAATTTTTAATTATTGTTAGGTGAAGGCCATGCCCTCTAATATAGTAGATCTCAATTTGTAGTTCAGGGGTTGAGGTCTGGGCTAGTCAAAGGTCAACCATCAGCCTTAATGAAGTCCGAAATACTCGTTGTAAGCTTCCTGAAAAAACCTAGTATGTTATCAAAAAGAGAGAGGCTTTAAGAGGCTTTGCTATGGCGTTTAGGATAGTATCTTGATACTCTTTAGCTGAAGTTAGAGTAGCCCATTTTCACGAAAATGAACCATTACTGATGCTGCATGATGATCATTTAGGACTCTGATAACTGTTGAGAGAGTTCTTTGGAGTTACAAGCTTACACCTAATTGTTTTGCTTGTAATTTTCCTTGATTGTGATAATTTTCTCATCGGTAGCAAGAATATCCTTTTTATGGTGGGAAAAATCATCCAATGACAACCCCCGCTCTTGGGCGGAGCAGGAGACGGTGTCAGACTCTTACTGACTAAAAGCCCATCCTGTTCCTTTTAGCCTTCATTCCGGGGCTCGAGTTCCTTTTCGGATAACCCTGGCCTCAGTAGGCTTCGACCCGGCAGAGCCCCTGCTTTTGCTGACAACTCCTTGAGGCGCGCGGGAACAGTGAGCGCCGTTGATGACTTGGGCTCGGTCCGGACAGTTACCGGATGGCCGGACAGCGAACTACACATTGCTCACTGTCTGCAAGCCCGCGCCTACGGTGGCCGGAAATCGGGATTGGAATCCCGGCGGCGGCTGCGAGAGCGCCGTTGCTTGATGCGGTCAGCCTCCTCTTTTGCGAGCATTACTGCTTCGTAGAAGTCGGCGAACGCCTGCCACTCATCCTCACTCCGGACCATGGTCTGAACTAAGGCCTGGCGCGAGAGGTCTCCGCCGCCGATTGCCCCCACGAGGGCACGGCGATTCTCCGCCCAAAGCAAAAATATCCCTGAGTTTTTCATCAGTGTAACGAACAAACAAAGATTTTGATCTTTTCACTCTCTTCTTTTTGTTTAAGGAGATGATATTATGATGAGCAACAACGGTGGGTATTCCATCTGTACATAAGAATTTTTCTGTCCTTACGAGATTTTAATTCTGGCCCTTCATTGCCTGTTCTCACAACACGTGGCCGGCCTGAATTTTTAATGATCGTAAACAGAAAAACTGTACAGTTGGTTTCGCTATCACTATGGCACGTATATATAAACAAACCTACGATTGATATCAAGCCTTAACAGAGTTTTAAAACAATATTTAATAAAAAAAAATAGTGTCATTTGAAAGTAATAAAAAAAAACCGAAAAACTGGTTACTTGAAAGAATAAATCGGTTTTTTTAATCATTAAAAATATGCCGAAAAACCGGTTTTTCGGTTTTCGAGTTAACCTGTTTGCATTCCCTAGTTGCTACAATAGGTGAATACAAATTAAATAAAACATTCAGTTTTTTCAAGTAATCTTCTAAGTAATCTAGTATTTTGTTGCCAAGATTGACAATATTTGTTTCAAGATCGAAATATTCGTAAAAATTGATCGAGCAATTCAACAAATACGATAAAATTATCAGGAGGTACAATTAAAATACCCAATTGTACAGTACAATAAGCCACCATTATTTTTAATAAAATACCACATAAAAACATCAAAATATTTAATCTCGTAATTAACAAAACAAACAACATGTGTGCTACCCTAGGGTCACAGCTAGGGCTTTCAAATACCGGACTTTTTCAATACCGGTATCAATACCGGTATTAGAATATTCAATACCGTGATCACGTGATCACGGTATTGAACTCATTTTTTTTTTTACTAGTTTTGTCACTAGTCCTAGTGACTGTAACCCCGTCTCATAGGAACTTTAATTAGGAAATTAATAAAACCATTTAAATACGTATTTTTGTTGTCGAATCAGTGTTTATTCTCTCTTAACCGTTCTAATAAGGTTTTAGTAAGCATGGCGCTGCCGTACTGATTGTTTACCGTCGATTAGAAAATAAGGTTTATTAAAACCATAAATCTGCGCAAGGTTTAGGTTTATTTGACGCTGTAACTTTTTTACGACATTTCTAATAAGGTTAAAACGCAGGTCTCAGGTTCAAGTAAGCATGGCGCTGCCGCACCTATAGTTTACTGCCTGATACATTCGATGTGTACCTATACTGCCCTTAGAGGTCAGCAAGCGTCAAGACTCGTGTCTTACTTATTATTATATGAATATTTCACATGTACTTGTTGTACCAAACTACGAATAAGTACTAATTAGGCAAAATTACTAATATTTGAAGTTAAAAAAGAAAGCCACATCCAAAGCGCTCAAATATTCAATTTGTACTTTTTAATTGTAGATCTAACGGATAACGTGATTCGTTAAAGTAAAAATGATATTAAACAAAGTGGAAAATGACACAATTCTAGATGCTTCAATTTCTTGTTAATTCGTAATTCGTCATTAGTTCACAAAAAAAAAAAAATACGATCGCGTGATTCGTTGAGAATTGAGACAAACCCCATAAAATACAAGTATTAATATTATGTACCATGTTGCTCGTCAAGATTACACACTTATCAAAAATAAACAATGACCAAGTTCACATGCACATGTTACCCGGGCGCCTTTGCGATACTGACTAACAAAACAATAACGTCGTATAGGGCCTATTACACTACGCGTTTTCAGACCATTTTAGTCTATGGTTCGACGTATCGCGAAGAGTTGGCGCTTAATATAAGTGTGAGAATAATATTACATCGTAATTTATATTCTAAAATACAATTTCTTGCTACTTATTACAACAAAACACAATAATATATATTAAAGATTATAATACCGTAATCACGGTATTGGCTCGTCAATACCGTGATTGAAAAATGACCAAAATATATCCGTGATCACGGTATTACGGAATCCCGTAATACCGGTATTGAAAGCCCTAGTCACAGCTCATTAGAGCCACCCGGCACCCACTCCGCACCGCCTCGCCTCCTGCGGCTAGTATTCTTTATATGGACTTGTATGGGTGTGCACTCACTATATCAACTCCGTAGCGTCATCACCGGATCGCCTCGGTCGTCGTAAGCTCTCCACGCGTGGACGGCGGTTGGACCACTCGGTGACAACTCGGTGCTCGCATGCTTGCCTGGCGTTGACCGCGCGTTGCCAGAGCGCGGGTCGCGCACGGGTCCCGAGTGGACCGTGCGCTGCTCCCGAGAGGACCGCACGCTGCTCCCGAATGATTCACGCAAGGACGATAGCGAAAGCGACGTCCACTCGTTGACCATTCGGCGTTCACTCGTTGCCCGCTCGGGGTCCACTGGTTGAACGCGCGACGTTTATTGGTGATAACGCATCGTCCACCTGTGGACCACCTGTCGACAATGAGTAGACGCCGTGCGACGAGGCGGTGCGGGGTGGGTGCCGGGTGGCTTTAATGAGCTATAACCCTAGATTGTCCAGACTGTGCCTGCGTGAACCGGTTTTATCCAGTGTCGCCGCGTACGCAACAAGCGGCCAGTAGACACGCACACATTCCCTTTGTAATAGCAACCGATTCACGCAGTTGTTTGAAGCTTTGTTTCTGTACGTGTATTTACTCATATGGCTATAACAACAAATACTAAAATTACTAAGTGGAGCTCCTATCGATGGAGCTCATATCTATTTAACGAGGGTTTTTTTTATAATTTATAGGCTCGCGTTTGACTACTATTTCACCTGATGGTAAACGACGATGTTGTAGAACACTGGATCACAAAATAGATAGGTACAGAAGTCAATCTACATACAAAGCACGTTCGAGCAACGCACACATAGACACCGCTCACGGACACGATATCTCGGTCGCGTCTCGGACCACTCGTCGAACAAGTATTTGTTTATTGTGCAAACCTACCACAGTGATGTCTTTTTTAACCCAAAGGTTGACTGGGAGAGAATACCTTGTTGCATTAAGTCCGCCTATGTACCACTACTTGCGACAGTCGCGGTCTCGTTTTAAAAATTTATAAAAGAAAAGGGCCTGCCTGATGCGCCTTGGCTCACGTATAAATTAGTCCACGGTACATCTCTGGTTCCTGTACAACTAACGTGATTTTTTTGCATATATGTATTTATCTATACATTATAAATAAAAGTGTACTTAGTGTTTGCTTGTAATATTTAAATAATTGCTTTTTACTACATGTATATGAATATACATATATGCGGTACATACACCAAAACTACATTTTTTTAAATTTTTGTCTGTCTGTCTGTTTGTTCCGGCTAATCTCTGAAATGGCCGGAACCGATTTTGACGGGACTTTTTTTGGCAGGTAGCTGATGTAATAAGGAGTAACTTAGGCTACTTTTACTGTAGTCCTGAGACTAATAAAGGGTCCGCGAAACGGTCAGTTGCGGTTGACAATATTTACGTGACTGACGCCAATTGATGCATAAATGAATCGTTTATTTTAATTTGAACGATTTGGGGACATTATAGATGGTGTGGTGTTCGGACGTAAAGAATAGCACCATCCCATCACTTCCTGTAGGTGTCGTTAGAGGCGACTAAAGGACTTTTTGAGACCGTTCGTAATATAAAGCATTGAAGGTCACCACATGGTGGTGCGTTAACCACCAACATTAACGTTCCCAAACAGGGTTGGCGGCCGACTTTAAAACAGTTGCCAAATCCTTTGCAACATGTTTGATATTGATAGAACGCGATAGGGTTAGGTCAAGTGATATCAAGAAAATGGGAGTTAGCCACAGCGTGACGAGCGACAGGACAGAATGGAAGAAAAAAAACGTGTTGCGTCGACCCCAAGTAAAACGGGACAAGGGCAGGAAGATGATGATAGATGGTGTCCAACTCTTGAAGACTTAGTAATAATAAGTGCTAGTTGTTAGCCAGCTTTGCTCAGGTTCAATTATATCACTGTCATTAGTCACTAACTGCATGAAAATTTGTTCAGTAGTTTTTGAGTTTATCGCGTTTATACCTACAGACGTGGCGGTGGGACCTTGTTTTACAATATGTAAGGAAAAGTGTTTGTCTGTTTATGCGTTGATTTCTCCTAAACCACGCAATGCAGCGGCATCTATGGCGATTTTCATTACTACAAAGAGCAATAAATTATGAAAAAGGTTAAATGTGTTCCAAATGAGAATAGAAAAGTCAATAACCTCGATCTGAAGTACGGTTTTAAGGAAAACTTATTTGCGTATACATATATTTATTTTTGTCTTACAGAGAAAGTGAAAAAAAAATGTCATACATGTTAGTTTCTAACAAATTATACTGCCTACTTTCTTTCTTATTATTATTGCTGGTTATAATTCACCAGAAAGTACAGATGTGGTATGAGATCTTGAGATGAGAGCTATTGAAAAGCTAGATTCAGATTTAATTTTATTATAAATGCAGGTAACAATACATATTTTCAGTTAAAACAACAGTTGATGAAATAAATATTAAAAACTTATATTATATCTATGTTTTACTTTATAGGGGAAAGAATAATGATGACCACTCAAAAAGTGATACAGACATGAGCAGAATTTAATAACTAAAATCTATTTAATAATTCTTCGTTCATGATTCGTAAATAAATGTTGTTTAAAAAAATCTTGTTTTGCTCACCCTACCCAATGTCATCGATTTGACAACTATGACGTCACAACATGGCGGAAAATCGATCCTATTCTTATTTGGAACGCATTGTTTATAATTTGCAGCTGTGCAAAGCCAGGGCAGGTTACCAGGTACAAATAATTCCTTATGTATAATAATAATAATAATGGATATCAGACTGAAATCCATTATTATTATTTAAAGTTTTATAGCTATATTATCCATAAAAATCTATTCATACTACAAATATAGCCCTTAAAGATAACATCTGAACTCAGCCCATGTTTTCCTGGTTTTGTTTAATTAACATCCATTGGAATGTTATTTCAGGTTTGGAACAGCACTATGTATCATATACGAGGAATGTTATTGAATATTGGAAAATTTTATTACCACAATACTCTAATTCTAATGACACATAACAATAGGTAACTCAAGTCACACCATCACTGTCCAATTGTCCTATAAATAGTAGAAATACAGTATGATTCAGGTACATGAAGAAACTTGCAAGGTTACTTAATTTAGTGGTTTTTGACTGACTACTTGTCTAATGGAGAGAAGTGGTCAAACTCAAAAACTATCAAATTAAGTTTTATTAAGTTTTTAAAATTAAGCATCACTAGAAGCCTTTTTCTAAACTGGCAGTAGGGTAGCTAGGCGTAGGCAAAGTGGGCCCTCGCCCACGGCCTCGCACCCAAAGGGGCTTTGCGGTTGCGACTCTTTAAGAACAATAGTTTTTCTTTATAATTTATATGTTCCCATTTGACTACTTTTTCACTTCACGGTTAGCGAAGATGTGATTGCATCAGTCACTATCTCATTGACACTGGGTTGCATCAGTCGCTATCTCATTTTCGAATTTATGAACGAAAAAGATCTTGCTGCTAAGCTAAGGCACATCTTAGCTGACGTCTATTTTAATCCCAGCTTCGCCCCTTTAAACTGGTAATGATTCTAAGAATGATAATTATAAAAAATAATGTTTAATACTTACAGTTTATAGCGGTTTTTTATTTTGTAAAGATCATTTACATCTGACTTTAATTTGGCAATTTCTCTTTCAAGCAATAATTGAGCTGTGACTGTATTTCTCAAAATATCATTTAGTTCAGCTTTGGCTTGCTTTAGGCTTTGAACTCTTGATATCAAATTTCTATTATTTTCTAAAACAGGATTCTTTTCATGTGGCTGAGCCTCAGCCTGCATCTTTTCCTGTAACTTTAAATGATCCTCACAGATTTTAACTGTTTCTCTAAAGGCATCCAGTGCCTGCTTTTTCATATTTACTTCTTCTCGTAACCTGGTATATTTGAAAGAGCGACCCTCAAAGTCTTTTGTTTTTAATACATATTTTTTGTGTATGTCCTTAAATTTAGTTTCCAGGGTATCATCACTCATATTTTCCCCACCTTCATTTTCGAGAAGTCTAGAGAGAGGGTACATAAGCTTAATGTCCAAGCTGCTGTTACAATGTACCAAGGAGTACTCTTTGTAAAACCGAACAAGTTCCACCACTGACTTGAAGTCAAATGGTTCACAAAATCCATAACGCCCCTCATGGTTATAGATTTTGATAAGTTTGTTCATGCCTCCTTTTCTCACTGTCAGAGTATAGCCATTATCTTTGTTAGATGCATTGCGCACCAGGAAGGTGCCATCGCATGTGTCCCGCAGTTTCTCTGTAGCCTCATCTCTGAAATACACAAGAAGGATGACCTGAGGGAAATGTTTCAACACAGATCTTAGAACCTAAAAATGAACTACACTACACTCTAGTGTTATCAGATACACACCTATTCTAACAATTTAATGAATTTCTAATAAGAATCATTTAAGTCATACCTACTATTTCACTACATTTAGGTTATGTGTTTAACTCTTTTTTTTTAAGCAACCTGAAATGAAGGAACTAGATGTTTGTGCTAAAGATCATAAGGCTTTCACACTAATTACATCCATTTCATAACAAAAATATTTCTAACTGGAAGTTGAAATTTAATGATTCCAGGTGCAGATTGTTTTAGCCAATCAAATATCAAATATAACGTAACCTAGACTCCGTATCCTACATATATATTGGGCACTTCTGAGAATGAAATCAGTGTTAAATTTAATTCTTTGCTTGTTACAGTTGCTTCCTGATTTCTATGTTAGTACACCTACTGTTGCATGCGAGAGGCAGTAAACAAACAGACATAATTGAACTAAACTTACCTAGTGATATCACCCCAATACCATTCGGCATTCTCCAAACTCTCTTCGGCTGACTGCTGAGGGGCGCCTATTTCAACCATTATTTCATAATTGGCACTCAAAGTTCATACATACTGTGATGTTCACTTTATTCATCAATCACTAAGTTCAACTGAAGATTCATTAGCACATTTTCCGAGGATATTCTACTGTCAGAGCGGCTCGATCACAAAACTTCCGTGTTCGAGGTTACAATGAAAATAACCAAATAATTCACTTTCAAAACATTTTAAACCATAATTAACACTATACTACAGAGTTTATATAAACACAGTTACTGAAAACACGACAAATCTTGAACTACACTTTGAAAAAGAGGTATCTAGATCACAAAGGAAATGGGCAAGAGTATGATGATTGTTGCTATGGCACTAAATACTTCCTTATATCTGTATTTGAGAGTTCCTATAAATGGATATTATTTCATTATTCTGAAAAAGGGACATGGTGAGTTTATGTTTTATTCAATAACTCAATGAAAATTCATTCTCTTCCTTTTTTTTTAAGTCAAACACTAGCACCAACCAAACCCGTCCGCCATCTATCTAATAACCATAAATTAAAAAACGATGCCAGTGATGCACCACCTGCCGAAGTATTGTACATCGTTTGAGATTTGAGATCGTCGGAAAAACAGATGATTGCAAAGTACATCACTACAATATTGCTGAATCGAGTTACCTACCAATTGAGGTATGTTATGTTAGCAACTTCAGACTCAGATGATTTTAAAATCTCTTTATTAAATTGATTTTATATAGCGTTTGTTAGCGATTTCTATGTAGTATTTATTATTAAATGTGACATCAAGAGCGACTTTAGTTGAGTTGTATGCGTGTGAACTTATCATTACAGCGAAATTTACTGTTTATGCCTTAAACTTACTAAATCACACATCACTATAAAATGTTGTCAAGACTAATAAAGAAGAGTTTATGGTAGATTTTAGTGGTGGGTCGTTGTCGAATTTTTGAACAACGAAATGCAACCGGTCTCAAAAACGGTTGTTAAAAAACGGTAATCGTCGCAGCTGGTTTGAAGACGAAACTATCATTGAGTGAAGTAGTAGCAGAAAATATTCGTTGTCATTATCTTACTGCTAAGAAAATAAGGTAGAGAATCCATTGATTCAACTATCACGCTCGTCGCGTCGTCATTTTAAAACCAATTATTGCAATGCAAAATGAACTTTATATCCAAAGAAAAAAAAAAGGTATCCAGGTAAAGTACATTTTTTATTGCAATTGCTTATTTTCTTAAAAAACGGTTGTTACGTTTCAGAACAAAAAACGGTTTTAGAAAACAGTTCATTTTTGAAACGCCCACCGCTAGTACTTAGATTTATTGCAAAAAAAATCTATTGTACTAGTAGTGCCCTCAATTTGAGCTTGGCTTTATAAGTACTAGAAAAGAAGTTTATCTAGAAGTACTTTACAAAATAACACTACAAATATTTTTTTTTTTTTTTACTTTCATCATATAACCAACAACCGAATAAAAGGTTTTGATTAATGTAGTCCTAAAACCATCTAATAAAACATGGATCTAAATGAAATCTTTGAACTGCATCTAGATAAAATGACTGCGAAATTACAAAAATATAAAAGAATTTGGAGGCCTACTCTTTTTCTCTGAAAAACGAAAATTCGCGTGTTTCCTATTTCTACCACGATTCCTTTCTTTTCTGAAATCGCAAAGGAATGAAAATGGTTTGACGTTTAGATTCTCTGAACCAAAACCTCTAATTCCAGTGGCGTAACTATATCATCTGAGGCCCGTGGCAAATTCATTACATGAGGCCCCCGATAAATCACGTTGTGACTTCATTTTAATAATTTTGTTTTATATATTTTGGGTTACTTCTTCTGAGCTCGCGGCCTCTGAGACCAGGGGCCCCGTCGGGCCCGTGGCATCTTACCAGCCTTGTCACTCTGTAGTTACTATTAGTAATTAGTAGCACCTAATGTTTCAAACAGAAAGGAATCTGATTTTAGCTCATTGTTTTAATGGTCAGTGGGTCGAGGGGCGGATTTTTTTAGTTCCACTCGTAGAAGAATTCAGCAATATTCAATCTGGTAACTCATGCACTAATACGGGTGGCAACTTGGCGTGCGAAGTGTCTTTAAAAATTTTGTACATCTGTCTAATCAAAAATGTTTTTTATTTTCATTTTTGCTTGAGAATTGTGAAATTATAAAATAACAAATAGATAATGTACTTTTGTTTAGATATATCTGCGTTATGAAATAATCGACAAGGAACACATTTAAAAAGCTGTAGTGTTTTACAGAAATGTTATTTTTCTGCGCTCATAACTACCGATTCTCAAAATGTGTATCAAAACTGGTACAATAATATTTTGTACGCTTTTCCTCTTCGTTTCGTCCACGCATATAAAGGGAGAATTCTCGACAGATGAGTTTTTCAAGTTCCTAGTGAAGTTCGGCTTCCAGAAGACAGACATCCATTATCAAAAGGAAACATATGGATATATTTTCGGGAACATAACAGCGAATGTTCAGTTCAAATACCCTATAACGTTCGCGGTATTAGACAGAGGCCACTTTTTACACTACTACAAAAGCCGTGATATTGCTGATAAAGAGCTAGCATGCCATGTTATGTTCCAAAACTTGAATGGAACAGCCTATCATCCTAAATGTAATGCCTATGGCCAAGATCTGTTTAGAAGAATTCCATGTCCAAAAGGAGGTCTGTGTATTGATGAAGACACACCGTGGAATGTGATAAAAAAGAACCAGTTTACTTATGTTATTCAAAACTCTGGACAGCCCAGGTAAATGATATATACTGACATAAATCTTTATTTTTATAAGTGGCACATTTTCCTTAGGCCAATATTAACTGAGTGTTTCAAAATATTTTAAAGATTTTTCCTAATGTATTAGACAAAAAATATTCTATTTTTGTAACAACGTAAAAACTTTTTTTTTTTTTAAACAGGTTTTGGTATGTATCAATGGTGTCATGTTACTTAGATGAGGTTTCTTGTACATGGCACCATTACACTGGAGCACCTACAAAGGACAACAAGACCCTCACAAATATACCTCAGACTATAAGCTATGACTTTTGGTTGGTCAATGGAAGTCCCAATTTATCATTTTACAACACATTGCTGTACCAATTTTCATTTGACAGACAGAATACCCTGGAATTGTATCTAGTTTTCTGGCTGTGTTATATTATCTTATTGCCAGTACAGATCTATGCTGTCAGGTAAGGTTATTAACATTTTTAAATTTAATTAAATGTTAATTGTTTACACACCATTATGTAAAATTAATTAATACATTTTCAGAGATATTCACTCGAAAACTTTTAGATCAATAGAGTAAGCAGTATTTTAATGTATTACTGTGATTTTTTGTATAACTTAAACCAAAATCTATAGAGCTTTCTCAACAGATATTTCATTGAATACTCTTCATTTAACCTGTATTTATTCCTATTCATTTTATTGCTAATACTATACTATTTTCTATTGCATTATTGCTTTGGTTTTTTATCACAAATATTCATAGTAAATGAACCATTTAATTTCAGAACTCAAAAGCATCCAGTGACAAAGTTATTCACATTCAGCCTTGTCCTGGAGTTTATTGCTCTATGCTTCAATGTCTTACATACTGTGAAGTTTGCTGTGGATGGTGTAGGGTTTGCTGGGCTGGCTGCCGCTGGGGATGTTTTAGATATTATGAGCAGAGTGAGTCCCAATGTTATACATCCTTTTTAAACTAATCAATCTGGCTGGTTGTGACTAATCATTGTTTATTTTCAACCAGTGTTAAATAAATATAATACATATAACTGCACCATTTATTCTCTAATTGTGATAAGTCACATTCTGGGCCCAGTACAAAGTTGAAAAATGTTATGAATTGGCCATCATGTATTTGTCAAACTTGCTGTTGCTGGCTTCATTTTACTTATAATAGCTGCAAAGTTTTATGGTGTATAACTTAATATTTTAGCATCTTATTTTGTGGAGCAAAGCTAAGTCAAACTGAAAGCTCAGGTGTATGGTTTTTGTGTTTACATCTATATATTTTTAAGCTTTCTATTCAAGTCATCTCAAGTCAAATTAGTGACATGTTTATGTTTTAAACAGATTTCAAATTGCATGCTACTGATCCTGTTATGTCTTATGTCTGAGAATGGTTTCCGCACTTAGTCCTATGCGGACCATTGTACGTGGGCCATAGCGGCCATAACCTTGGGTGGGCTTATTCCAACCAGCCCACCTCTCTCCAAAAGCAGATTAGGCCTCTCAGGTTTTTCAGGACATCTATAAGGGAATTCGGGGATCCTATGGTTCGTGTGCGTATTTCAGTGATCCCTGTGCAGTCTAGGAGCACATGTGCAACTGTCTCCTCCCCCTCCAAGCATGCTCTGCACAGGGGACTGTCTGTGATGCCTATTGTGTGAAGGTGTTTATTCAGTGTGCAGTGCCCGGTGATGGTCCCCGTCACCAGGCGCAGGCCGCCTCTGTTCAAACTTAAAAGTTTTTTGGTGAGGACTTTATTTAGGTGTGGTAGGGCCTCCTTGGCCTGCCTGCATCCCGATGTCGAGGACCACCAGCGTTCCGCTTGTATCTGTGTGTGTTCCCGTAGCCAAACACGCAGCTGACCAAAGGGGACCGGCACTATTGGTTCGGGCCCGAAGACCACCGCTCCAGATCCCCTCCTGGCTAGTTCGTCCGCCGCGTCGTTGCCCAGCGAACCGCTATGTCCCTTAATCCACTGTAGTGTCACCGTGTTCCGCTTTGGCACCGTGACTCTTTCCAGTGCAGAGTGGCATTCTTGTATAATTCTCGAGGTGGAAAAATCTTTGTCTAGGGATTGTAGGACTGAGACACTATCGGAGAGTATCCGAATGTGTGTGTCCTTTACATCTCTAGTTTCTATGGCGTGGGCCGCAAGGATTATGCCAACACATTCCGCCTGATAGACGGTGTTGAATTTTCCCAGCGTTCTGGATATTCTGATATTGAGGTCATTGGAGAAGACTCCAACGCCCGTGCCTGTGTCTGTCTTTGATCCGTCCGTGTAGACTCTCAGTTCTGCTGGGCCTGAGTAGTCGTGTGCTTCCTCTGTTAATTGAATATTGAAACGCTTTTGGAAATGATACGCCTTTGGAGCTCTGTCACTAGGTGCTGCCATCATAGGCTGTCTTTTAATAGCGTTTTCCATTATTCGTATGTGTTTAATTCTGGAGTCTTTACTCAGGATGCCCGAAGCGCTGAGCCTGAAGGCCGCTGAGGCTGCCTCCTCCTGTACTATTAGATGCAGTGGTGGCAGTCCCAGCATCGCCTGCAGGGCAGCCGTGGGCGTGGTTCTCATACTGCTTGTGATCGCTACGCAGGCGAGTCGTTGCAGTTTTTCAAGGTCTTTTTGGGCTGTGCTCAGTTCAGTCCTGGGCCACCAAACTAGTGAGCCATATGTGATTATTGGTCTGATAACAGTTGTATATAGCCAGTGGGTCACCTTTGGGGCTATGCCCCAGCTACGGCCTAGCATGCGTTTACATTGCCACATGGATATACTGGCTTTTTTAGTGATGTACTCAGTGTGTTTTGCCCAGTTCAGCTGTTTGTCCAGGTAAACGCCCAGGTACTTGACTTCAGTTGATAGGCTAAGGGTAGTTCCAAAGAAAAGTGGCAGTTGTAGTGCTGCCAGTTTCCTTTTTTTGGTGAAGAGAACCAATTCAGTCTTGGTGGGGTTTATTGTCAGTTGGTGTTCCTTACACCAGTCCTCTACTATTTTCAAGGCCTGTCGCATAAGGTTACATAGTGTATTTTCGTGGGTGCCATTTATTATAATGGTTATATCGTCAGCGTAACCTACGGCGAAATAACCTTTTGTGTTGAGTCTTTTAACTAGGTCATCTGCAACTAAGTTCCACAGTAAAGGCGAAAGGACTCCCCCCTGGGGGCAACCCTTCGCCACTATGGCCCTTGTGGTGCTATTTATATTTACTTGTACTGCTCTAAATCTGAGCATATTTGTGATCCAGCCACTCAGGGTCGGGTCAACACCATGACTTTCGAGTGCTGTGCTAATACTTCGGAACATAGTCTTATCGAAGGCTCCTTCGATGTCTATGAAGACTGCTAGCGAAGAGCCTTTGTGATTTATTGCGCATTCAATTTTTGAGATTACGCTATGTAGTGCAGATTCTGTTGATTTACCCGTGGAGTAGGCATGTTGCTGCTTATGGAGCGGTCTTACCAAGAGGGGTCCGTCCCGGATGTATCTATCGCACAGCCTCTCCAGGGTTTTCAGTAGGAAAGATGTCAGGCTTATGGGTCTGTAAGCTTTGGGTTGCGTATAGTCAGTTTTTCCGGGTTTCGGGATGAAAATGACTTTCACCTCACGCCATGTGTGTGGTATATAATTGTGTGCTATACAGGCTCGGTATATCACCAGCAGCCACGGCACCAGGGAGTATTCTCCCCACTGCAGTAGCGCCGGAAGGACACCGTCTAGTCCTGGTGACTTATACGGTTGGAAAGTCCTAATAGCCCATTTAATTCGGTCTTCTGTCACTATGTTATGTGCTCTGGACCAGTCGAGATCAGTTGGGGTTTGTTCCTGTACGCTCGACCACGTCCTGTCCTCAAGTAGGTTGCAGTCTGGGAAGTGCGTTTCCAGGAGGACCCTACCGGTCTCATGGTCTGTTTGTGTGTAGCTGTTGTCGAGTTTTTTCAGCGCACCAAGGGTACGTTCCTGGTCAATTGACAGAATTTTCCTGACCCGTGCTGCTTCGGTATTTGACTCAATGCTATCACAGAAATTGCGCCAGGCGGAGTTCCTGGCGGTCCTGACTGCTTTCTTATATCTGTATTGGGTTTCTTTGTATTGCTCCCAGTCCTCTGGGAGTCTTGAGTTTTTGGCTCTGTTGAATTGTTTACGTAATGTATTTCTGAGTTTGCCAAGCTCTGCATTCCACCAAGGGTTTCTCTTACCCTTAGTGTGTGAGGGACTTAGTTGGCAGTTAGTATGGTATGCTTTGATTATGTTGTCCGTGAGCTTTGTCACGGCGTTATTTAGTGCTGTGGGGTCAGTTATTTGGGTAACGGGTCTTTGTTAGTGTTGGGTTAATAGCCGGATGCTTTGAGTTATTATCGATTATAATCCATAAGTAGCCATTAATAGCCGTCCAATGGATGATAACCCTGCTGTTAATGTATTGTTAAAAAAATCAATGCTTTTTTTTGTTAAGTCTAAAAACTTTGGGTGTGATCATAAATTGGGTGCGTGTACGCAGTGTGATTCAATGTATTGTAATTCTTTTTATATAATTTCACTTTTTGTATGTGAAAAAGTGTTACTAATAAAATAAATACACATTTTTTGTGAAATTCAGTTTTGTAAATTTAGAGATCCAATACTATAAAAACCATAATTACTATTGACACATCGCTTTGTGGTTTAACCATCTACCTAATTAGGTAATTACTTGATTTAACAAAATGGAGTACTATATTCCATTCTCCGACGTAGCCATGTCTGGTCGAACTCGCCCTTGATTTGGTGCGGAGTCTGATCGCGCTAACGCGCTCAAGCACGCAGCATATCAGGTATGGGCCGATGCTCGTATGCACAATACGAATGACGTAAGCCAGAACAAGAGAGCTTTCAACAGAGCTGCCAAGTCTTGCAAGAAGGTGATGCGGAGGTCTCGGTTCGACCACATTAGCCGCATCGGGAACAAACTAGCTTTATACCCTGCGGGTAGTAAGGCGTTTTCGTCCCTGGCTAAGTCGGTTGAATCGAACTTCTGCCGCCCTTCACTACCACCACTGCTGAAACCTGATGGGTCGCTGGCACATACCGCTGAGGAGAAAGCAAATTTGTTTGCCTCACTCTTCGCGGAATCTTCGCGTTTAGATCCAGGTAACGCGCGACCCCTGTTCACCCTGATGGTTACGATACGAATATGTCGCATCTTCGCATCCAACAGAAGGACGTCCGTAGGGTGCTACGTAACTTTGACGTGAACAAGGCTAGCGGTCCAAACGGGATACTAGCAATTGTTCTGAGAACGTGTGCGCCTGAATTGTCTCCGATCCTGACACGCCTATTTAGGCTTTCATTTGAGGATGAAAAGTGACCGATCTCAGTAACGTCCAATCTATAGAAGACCATGGAACGTGTACTCAACACTAAGCTCCTGGCATACCTAGAAGCTTATGATATCCCTTAGGATACCAACCGTCAATACAGCTTTCGCCGTAATCGGTCAACTGGAGATCTTCTAGCGTATGCCATCCACATCTGGAGTGAGGCCATCGAGAAGCACGGGGAAGCGCTTGCCGTCTCCCTCGATATCTTGAAGGCTTGTGATAGGGTTTGGCACAAAGGGCCTTATTAGTAAGCTTCCATCTTTCGGTTTACCCGCTGGATTATGTGGTTGGATCGCAGACTTCCTGAGTAACCGGTCCATCCGAGTGGTTATCGATGGCTGCTCGTCCGGTCAAATGGCTATTAATGCCAGGGTCCCTCAGGGGTCAGTACTCTCGGCAACATTATTCTTGCTGCACATAAACGATCTGCTCAAGCCCGGTACCTTTGAGTATTCAGATGACAGCACTGTTGCCGAGAGTTACATATCCAACGTGCAAGCTAGTAGGTCACAGATCCAGTCTCTTCGAGAGGCTATGGTTGAGCACTTGAACTTGTCCTTGCAGGCAGTCTCCGAATGGGGCGATGCCAATTTGGTCAAGTTCAATGCTGCAAAAACCCAGGCGTGTCTATTTTCCGCTAAAAGAAGCCAATTCAGCCCCGCTCCAACTTTCCGGGATGCAACCGTGCCGATAACCGACCATCTTGACCTTCTTGGTGTTAAGCTGACATCAACACTCAACTTTGGGCCATACATCGAAGCAACAAACTTAACTCAAAGGTCAGACAGTACTTCACGCCGGAACAGCTGCTGAAACTTTATCAAGCTCAAGTTCGATCGTGTATGGAGTATTGCTCTCATCTTTGGGACGGCTCTGCCTGATACCAGCTTGATGCACTTGAGGCAATTGAGAGGCGAGCCAGAAGGATAATTGGCGATGATACACTCGTCGAGTCGAGGCTTCAAAGTCTTGAGCATCGACGCAGAGTCGCTAGCCTGTCGGTTTTCTACTGGTTGCATTTCGGAGAGTGTGCGTCAGAATTGCATAACTTAATTCCACCTAGCCCGTTCCCGTTCCATCATCGGACTACCAGACGTACGGTTATGCGCCACCGGTACTTGGTGGATATCCCACCTACACGCACCAAACGTTTTGGGAACACTTTCATTGTGCGTGCAGCTAGGGAGTGGAATTCCTTGCCGGAGACTGTGTTTCCTGATAGCTACAACCCGGGAATATTTAAGTCGAGAGTGAATAGGTTTTTTCTAGGCAAGCGCGTTCTATCGTCGACCGCATCGTCGCTTTCCATCAGGTGAGATAGCGGTCAAGCGCGAAATTTTAACCGATACGTAAAAATGTAAGGTACAATAAGTAAGTTACTTATTAGCTCTTTTCTGTGAATACGACGTAGGTAAATTATAGACAATCGAAAATACCCGAGCGATTAGTTAGTAGCGCCAGAAAGATACCCCCGTTTCTCGTGTTATATCTTTCTGGCGTTAATATTATTCATGCCAGAAAGAGATGCATGAACTGCATTACAGCGACGCCAACCGAATCCGGAATCAGTACGTCGACTGATATGTTTCGGTGAAGAAGTCCTTTTTCGTGTGTTGTTGGTTTGTGTGTATAATCATAAAATAATTAATATTTTTAAATGGGCCAGATTAGTTTTAAATTGCACATTTATTTACTACAAAGATGATGAAAATGAAGTCTAATCTGACAGTCCTAAGCCTGAAAACCATGGAGGGAAATTTCAATCACTAAAATAACATTAATAGCAGGGTTATCATCCATAATTGCTATTAATGGCTATTAACTGGGTTTTAATCGATTATTAGCCAAATGATATTAACCGGATTATTATCATTGCCCATCACTAGTCTTTGTTCCCTGGCTAGTAGGGAAGTTAAGTGGTGTTTGTATTCGGGTATGTTTGTACGGCGCGGATTGCGCCTTAGTTCTGGGTTTTTTGTTATGGCTGCCAGAGAAAAACGTATTCTTCTGTGGTCAGAGCAAGAGAGTTCATTTGATACGTGCCAGTTGGAGATTAATTTTGTCGCGTTTTCTGTAGCTAAAGTCAGGTCGATGATCGTTTGTCCGCGGACTGTGACCCAAGTGGGTTCTGTGCCTCGGTTCACGATGTTAAGATTAGTGGAGAATAAGTATGTGGATAGTGACTCACCCCTGCTGTTTGATACTTCACTACCCCACAGTGGGTGATGCGCGTTTGAATCGGTGCAGATGATCAGGTCCAGGTTGGCGTTTTCGCAGTGTTGAACAAGATCAGTCAGTTCCTTCGGTGGGCAGCTGTCGTCGTTACCTGGCATGTACGACGAGGCTAGTACTAGATTCTGGGCATCATTTCCAATCTGGAGCCTGATCGCTGTCAGGTCTCTGGAACAGAATTGGGTTAGTGGTATGATCGGTATGTCTTGGGGTATGTAAATGCAAGTTCGGGGTTTATCTATATTGTATGTGTTAGATATCAGTTTACCTCCAATGCTTCCAAGGCCGCATATCTTGTCATTTCTGACCCACGGCTCTTGAATCATTGCTATGGTTCGGGGATTGGTCTCCAGCACCCTGCGTAAGGTAGCTGAGGCAGTTTGACTGTGCTGGAGGTTGGTCTGGATGATCTGGATAGGTGTTGTTGACATTGGCGTCGGAACGAAGTTAGGAGGAGATGGAGCCATCTGAAATGGTTTCTGCCTCCTCCGCTCCGCGCCAGTCATCGGTGGGTGAGGACGCCAATAGCTGCGCCGTCCATCCAGGGGATGCAGGTGCCTTGTCGGCATCGGCGTCAGCCATGGCTGCTCGGGCCATCTCCTCCTCAAGCTTGTCCATGTCCTTGTCAGTGTCCGTTACCTCTGTTTTGGTCCGTTCAAGGTCTGTGTCTTCAGTCTTGGGATGGGTCTGGGGGTAGAAACGAACGTATATCGAACCCAGCAGGTAGGATATACGCCGCTCCCGCCCCAAGACCTTGTCAACCTCATCGGTGGGGATACCCAGGGTCAGATACGTCCCATAGTTATCCCCACCGACTTTGGTTGCCCGGTACAGCGACCACCTCCCAATGTCGTACCAAGCGTTCTGACGAATCAGAAGGCTCTGGAGCAGCGCAATGTCCCCATTGAACCTGGGAACAAAGAGCGCCGCTCGGACACGGGTTGGCACGTCGGACTGTCTCATGACTGTCAGTGTCTGGTCAGTGGTAGGGAGTTTCAGTAAGGGAGTGTTCTGTGTCAGCCAAGTCAGTGCATTGTCGTCCTCACACCACATCTGCACGGTGCCGTCCGTCACCCGAGGGTAACCTCGGAAGGCCGGGAGTGGTTTCGTGGGGTCCGACATAATCAGTAGTTTTTCAAGTTCCGATTTGACGTAAGTCGCTTCGTCCCTTGTCAGGTCTCTTGAGGGGGGAGGGAAACAGATCGCTACGGCCAGCCGCGCCGGAATGTCCTTCGTGGCCCGCGCGTATGTTCTCTGCTCCCCTTGAGCAGCCTGGGTCCTCACCCGCTTCGGATCCCCCTGCAGCGCGCTCGGTGATGCCGAGTCGTCCGGACAATCCCTCTTTGCCGCCCCTGAGCCACTAGGGCCAGGTTGTGGCTTAGAAGTGCTCGGCGTGTTGCGTGCAGGTGGGATCCGGAACTGGCGATTAGCCCCAGCCCGTTTCCTCTCTTCTTCAGGTGAGGTCTGTCTGTCTGGTCTTGGGTCCGGTCAACAGTCCCTGTGGGCTCCGATGCTTGCGAGGGCTTTTCGCGTCGGGTGGCCCCGTCGCGTACTTGCCCCCGCTCGTGTGTTTCCGCGTCCGGCTCTTTTCCGCGCTGGGCTAGCCCTTCGCGTAATCCGGGCTGGTCGCGTACTCCTGTTGAAGTAGTCGCCTGCACATCGCGCTGGCCAAGGCCTGCGCGTATCTTGCGCATGCGGCTACCCAACTCCCTTTCCCTGATGCGAATTTTTTCGCGCTTGGAAAGCAGGCGTAATTCGTCCGCGGGGATCGGGGCGGACCCACCTGAGCCATCAACTTTCCCCGAACCTAGTTCTGGGTCAGCGTCTCTCAGTCTAGCCTCGGTCTTTGCGCGCTGTCGTGCTAACGCACGCAGTTCGCTACCGAGACTGGTCAGTCTGGCTTCGTCAGTGTCATTGTCTGGATTGTGCGTTACGCTGTTCCTAACGATGCTCTGTTGCCAGGCACTCGTGGACGGTAAGCTCAGTGTCGGTCTGGTTGGCGCTTGCGCACCAGTCATGTCAGGGTATGTGGGCGCGTGAGACGCAGCAGCCTGTTCTGTGCAAGGTAAGGGCGCTGTCAGGTCGACAGCAGCCTGGTCAGTGCTGGTTGTAGGCGCCCAAACGGCAGCCGGTCGCGCTGAAGGCGCGGCTTCAATTGGCAGAAAGTTGCCCCCTCCCAGAATACGATGGGGGCTGACGGACAAGTCCGCATGGGATTCCCCGGCTACTGATCCTGTTAATATCATTGAAGTTACTGATAAGTAAACAAACAACATAGAACAAATTTAATAGCTTGGAGAATTTGTAACATACCAAAAACAAAAGTTTTAGTGTCGACCTAGCAAACAGTACAGTTGATACATAATATTTATTATTTACAACAAATCAATCACTTTGGTACATTTGGCATATTCAGTGCCCTTCACAAAGAAATGCTAGTAATATACTCACAGAATTCACCACATACTAATATTGATGAGTTTAAATCATGTTTGTATTGTGAATTAAGTATATAATTTTAATCGCCTTTTTCCTGCATGGAAAATTCCAGAGATATAAATTTCCTCATAAACAAATTAATCTCTTTATGTACAAGGTCGAGAGGGCGAATTTTGCGATTTGTTTAGTTTTCCGCCTTTAGCTACTTTTTTTTTGTTGTTAGATTTTCAGTTTATGAGTACATTTACAGTGTCTCTATTACACATAATACATTCCACCATTTTTAATACCTACCATATGACAGTTATGAGTAACTGATTTATTTACCTAGGCAGGTTTATTTATTTACATGCATTTTTGTTGTTTGCTACAAATTCCTATTGCTACTTATCTACCATAAATCAACAATAAATGATGTTTGCTGTTTTTCAGACACTGTTCATGTTGCTCCTACTTTTGTTAGCAAAAGGCTGGGCAGTAACTAGATTGGAGCTCACTTACAAACCACTAGTATTCGGAGTCTGGCTCGCTTATGGAATCGTTCATATTCTTCTTTATGTTTGGAATACTGTGAGTATTATCCTTTTGAATCATATTTGGAATTTTAAAACAATAAATAAAAATAAAAAAGATAGGTAAATTACCTTAGTATTCAAATATTGTTTTGCAACAAAAACATTGGCAGTGAAGTTTGACAACAAAAACATACTAACTATTACAGAAGCATAGAAAATGAATTAAATACACACCAGTTACTTCTATTGTGAAAAATGTTTTTAATCACCAATACAATATTGAAACCTGATCAGGAACCTTGACTGTATACCTTTATTTGAAACAATCTCTTTTATTTAAAAAAATATTTATTTTTAGACTGAAGTGGACATCATTGAAGAAATAGATGAATACCAGACATGGCCTGGCTGGTTGATCCTAGCGCTACGTGTAGCCATAATGACTTGGTTCGTGTTAGAACTGAGATATACAATGATGTACGAACACAATATGCCAAAGCTTAACTTTTTACTACACTTTGGCGCATCTAGTCTTGTGTGGTTCGTGTATTTGCCGATTATTGCGCTGATTGCGTTGCAGATCAGCCCTCTCTGGAGGTTCAAGTTTTTATTAGGTGAGTGTTACGGTTTTTTCTTCATTACGTAAACCCAGCAGCTACAGCGCAACTTTTTTTTATTTTTACCTACCAGTTACATTCACCTCAGTTGCAGTTCAATTTTGTAGGTCACAATTTTGTTTATTTAAACACTGATTAACAGGTTCGTAATAGGAAATATGTACTTACGCAATTTTTTTCTTTGTTAAATTTATTAAGAAAGAAAAAAATTGCATAAGTACCTACATATTTCATAATACTTACCTAATACTTTTTAGCTCTGGTAAATAAATATGAAAAAAAAAAAAATTAAAACAACTTCATCAACAACGAACTTTTATGGTGAACATTACACGGTAGGTTTTGCTGTCAGTTTTGCCTCAGTCAAAACCTTGATTGACGATTTAATTTTGGCAAACCTGACTGAAAAACCTACCGGTGCCTAAGACCGCCCGCGCCATAGGAAACGGCGTCTTGGCGAAAGATAATTGTTTAAAATTGAAAAAAAAAAAACAATTTTGTAATGGTTTTTACAATTAGTATTCTATTTTTGTATATTTATTGACAAACTGGTTGATACTTAACAAAAAAAAAATCATGACTATTCCCTTATAAAAAAATTCTATAATAAATTCCCTAATCAGTATTTCAACAAAGCCACGACAAAGCATACTATAGCGAGTTTTAAAAATAAGAGTGTTAGTATCAAAAGAGATAATGTTATTGTTATCTTTTATTTATAAAGGTAGGTAATGTATTAACACTTTCGCTGCCAAAGCGATTACCATTTATTTACATAAATGTTTTATTTTATAACTTTCATTTATATATGCGGAGTTGCTACATTTTCTGAATAACATGTGAATACATTTTCTTCTAGCCTTAATGGGCTCTCGTTAAAATTGTCACGGCCGTTACAGTTAACCGAATAGTGTATGGTCACGTACCGGTAATACTTGAACAATCGTTTTTAGTGAAACCTGTTCGTGGTAAATCTTTTTGTTATCCGGAAATAATTAATGTACTTATTAAATCTTAAATTGATTTATATAAAGAAATCTTGGGTTATTATTAGGGTGTAAAGGTAGCGAGGGGTGGGTAGGTAGTCAGTTGACGGGAGCCAAGCCACGGGTAAAAGACATTGTATAATATACTATGATAATAAATAAATAAACTACTGCAATTCACCATCAACGATTGCATCACTGGTTACCATCCGGTGGGATTGCAGTCAAGCACTAGTTTATATAATTAAAAAAAAAACGTGTTAGTCAGAGTGCGTAATAAGTAAAATATCGCCTCAATAAAGCAATTTACGTGCTTTATTGGGTTACGCGTTTCATTGGGTTTACCGCGCGGTGTAGGTAGGATAGCGCAATAAATAAATGTACGCTTGCGTGCAACTTGAAAAGTCCACTCCAATCTGGGGTGCTATTCTCTAAGAAAGCGCAGCGCTGGCACAGCGACGAGTCGTCAGCGCAGTACATTGAATTAACAACCCAATGCCCCTTTACATTGGATTGTTAATTCAATGTATTGCGCTCACGACTCGTCGCTGTGCCAGCGCTGCGCTTTCTTAGAGAATAGCACCCCAGTTCTACGTCATACAGTTCACTTGTATGACGCGAGAAAGTTTCGATCGATGTGGGAAATACGCCCTTTAAAATTGTGAAGTACTAGAATAAATTCATGCATATTTCCATGACGGTGATAGTGGGTATACATTGTTACATATAATAATTCTTTAAAAATTTTTTTTTCTTTGAGATCATTAAACTGGTCATACACGCACGGTGATTTTTTATCTATTTCCTGGAGTTAATGAATAAAATCATGTTTTTATAGTATAAAAAGGTTGAAGCCTATACCCACCCTTGCCAATTTTTTTTTAGGTAAGAAATCATTAAAAAAATCCCCGCTCTAGGTGGAGCAGGAATTCTTCTTCTGTAACCTACCTGTTTTTTCACTTGGCTTATGGATTCCAAAGCCACGGTAACTCTTTCGAAGAATCCCGCAGCTCAGGTATTAACCCCCCAATCTTTAGTTACCCTTGGCATTCCAGGGCAATGGTTACTCTATCAAACAAACTTGCAACCCTGACAGGCAAGGCCCTAACGAGCCCCGTCAACCCAGCCGGGTCCGAAGCTTACTGGGGCCAGGGTTATCCGAAAGGGCGCTCGAGCCCCGGTATGAAGGCTTGAAGGAACGGGATGGGTTTTTTAGTCAGTAAGAGTCTGACACTATCTCCCGCTTCGCCCAAGAGCGGGGGTTGTCATAAGATGATTTTTCCCATCGAAAAAAAAAAAAAAAAGTCAAAGTTGCTGGCAGTTTTTGGCCACATCTTCGAATTTTTAATTTTGTAATGTTACAATGTTTTGCTACAAAAATACTATGTATATCTGTTTCCAGGTATCACGTATTCAGCGGACTGTCTCGCTTTTTGTGTGATGGCTCACTTGCTATGGCCGACGCGCTCAGAACAGTACTTATTGCTAGCGCCCTCTGACTATACAGGTATTTATGAATCAATTTATGAGATATTATTTTTCTATTTTGTTCGTAAAAACGGTCATAAGAGCCTGCGTCTGGATTTGTGTCGCCCTTGATTACCTACATTAAAACGTGGCAGGATCCCGGGAGTATGTATCGGGACAATTTCCTACTTACACTCAGGTGAAGCCGAGTGCGGCAGCTGCTACGTAGTATTAGATAATTTTGGAAGACTGTCAAAGTATTATAAACATAAACTACTTTACCTATTAAAATTATAAATAAGGATTACAATAAAAACAAAAAGGTACGCAATTACCCAACAAAATAACTTTGATGTAATCGTAATTTCTGGTTTCCTGTTTGTATAACCATGTTTCGATAATTCGATAATACACTTTTCAAAGCGTGCCAATAATGTTTATCCGTGAAATAGAAACAAATCACTTTACGTACTTTGATTGAATGCATCTATAAATGTAATGAGAATGTAAACTCATCGTAATGCGTTATAAATGCAATTATAATTCCGCAAATGTTATTTAACGCTAAGTTCAGTAGTTTTTTAGTTTAACGCGAACGGGCAAACGCAGTTAGAGACTTTTTTAATATGTAATGATTATATCGATCGCACTTGACCTCTATTTACCTGATGGCGAGCGATAATGTGGTAGCCAATGGAGCATTCTGGCCTAAAAGAATTTGACTTAAATACCTCTGAGTTGTAGATACATCTATACAACTGTCGGAGACTGTCTCCCTTTAGCTAACAGGAAACAATCTCCGGCAGGAAATTCCTTAATGAGTATCTTCTTCTTTATCTTCGTCGTTTTTTCTTTTGCTGAACAATCGATGACATATAAGGCGTCTTCCATGTTTAACGGTCTTCTGCAGTGTGTATGACTACAAAAATACCTGGCTATGTCTCGTAATAATATTATAATATTATCAACACCCATCAAGACTTTACTGTTACTCTAATTAATATAATATGGCCATTTGTATGGATAAGGAAACCCGTCGTAAAGCGTTACAAATGCACTGTAATGTAGTCTATTTTATTGTATTTGTGCTCTTATCTATCTACCAGGCCATTTGCTAATTGGTAGGTTGTGGGCGTAATGTCATTGATGTTATTTCGTAGCTCCATTACCACGTTACGGCGGCGATAACTTGAATTGGAGCTTGAATGCTGCAGTCGCGTCGTGCAGGATACATTTTCCTTTTTGTTTGTCATGTTTCCGTGACTAAGCCGGTCAAAAGATATACTTTATTTCTCGTGAACCTACATGGACACGTACTTATGAAACGTCAGAAGTTAGGTGCACGATTCCAGTTGTTTTATAATGGGTGAAAACCGACAAAAACTCCATGATAAATCTTTAAAACAAATGACTTGTTTTTATAATACTTTCGTAAATTCTCAAAGTTTTAGTTAATTCTTGCTGTAAAGGAAACGGAAGTCTAAGTGTGCTCTATTTAGAGAATCATATAAGACCTATACAAGATAAACTTGTATTTGTAATGTAACTTCATACTGTCTTGCTTGACTTTGATCGAAATCTACTGTATTATAATGAAAATATGAGACTAAACTACAAAATCTTATTGATGTAATGTCAAAGAAAATAATCAAACCATAATAAAAACTAATCGTAGGCTGGATTACTCGGATCACCGACGTACTACGAAATGCTATCACTATTTCGTTCTTAACATAAATGATTTTATCTGTACGTATAGATACTATGTTTATCAAACCACTTCATCTATCGCAAAATATTATGTAGCAATGGAAACGACCGCATATGTTTGATTAAGTACACGAAACGTGCATTAAAATGACCCTGATACATTTTACTACAATCAGTTACTCCGGGTTCTTGTAATCTTGCTAATAAATGTACCTAACTTAATAGAGTTTTCTCTGTTTATTTCGAACTAAAACGCATAATAGTATGTCAAAGGTTGACTTAAAAAAAGCCCCGAAAACTTGGTATGGTGGCAGCAAGCCAGGAGTGCGCGGTAACAAACTTTAATTGACGTGGTTTATTTTGCAATGGCTGAAGGCTCTTAAACACGATACGATGTTGCATCGTGCTACGACGTGTCATCGTTTCACGATGCGATGCCATATCGTCTTAGAATGATTCCTGTTTTTCATAATTAAAAGAAATGGATGTATCCAGCAACTTCTGTTTCCTCTTAATACCAGCAAGACGAAAACACGTCTAGTGCAGTTCATTATTCGAAATTAACTACGGCACCGTATCGTCGTCGTCCGTGCATCATCGTACGTTGCTCATCGTTAATTTCCACAATATGACGTCGCATCGTGAAGCTATGACGCGTCGTATCATGAAGCGATTCCGCGTCGTATGTGATTTTGTCACCCTTACCAGTCAATATGATCACATATATTGCAGTGTTTTTATTGATGAACTGCTGTTTTAATAATATCCCTTTATAATTTCCAGCGGGCATTGAAGAGCTAGACGAATTCAACGAGTCCCCTCACGTAGTACACAGCGACACCGTCGCACTCACGACTGCCGAAAGCATCAACGCAGACGATGAAGAGATCATATTCACGAGAGCCACGCACAAAAACGGCACCGCCTTCTCATAGCAATGCGAACAAGTTAAAGAGGATACCGTCAAATAACGTCCAGGGCCAGTCCCTGAACGAATGAAATTATGAATTTAACACGATCGAAATTATTTACCAATATTGGTCTCATTGAATAACGATTTGTCTCCAATATTTATGTAGTAAAAGTCATGTTGATTGTGTCGATTTAAATATGCATTGTTATTTGTAATATTTATTGTGAGAAAAACAAGAAGAATGATGTTGAACGAATATTATGAAAGAGTGATAGAAAATTCGAATATAATGGCTAATATATTTAGCCAATAGTAAATTTTAAATAATTGTATCCTGCTGTGTGATATTCAAGTACATTGATTCCTTAACGAAGAAATCGTTGAAAGCACAAAATTAATTTAACTAAGAATACATATTTATATGTAAGCGATATAGTTCCGATCTCAAAGCGATCGTATCAGTGTCAATTAACAAGTTTATTTTCTTCAGTTTCAAGATATTAGGAGTGGAACAAAATATCACAAATGTACTATGTGCCAACGATTGAATCAACTATTATGTAATACGAAGAAAATATTGCAGATACTTACTTATAATATAAGAGTATTCGTAATCATTGTGTCTTTGTGAAAAATGTCTGAATTTACCAAAATATATTTAAGAAAATGGGTGTTAAAAGTGCTGTTAAAGTTGAATGGAGTTTTTCTTATTGTATGAATTTGTATGTTGGTTTGTATTGTTCTGATGCACTCTTGGATATATTCATGATACCTACTTCTGGTACTTATTTACTGTTTACTTAAATTATTTGTGGTATATGTAACTTAAACATTAAAGCACAGTGATCCTGGATGTACCTGAGTATTATAAAATATTATGATATTTGCATATCACTGATATGTACCACTGCACTGATTAGCCGTGAATAAACCGCGTTGTATTTGAAACGCGAATTGTATCAATATTGATTCTTATGGAGTTGTTATGCCAGGACTGTACATCGGTTCGGCATGAAACTTTAATTATTCTGTTGTAATTGACACCACATTTGAAACATCACAACATGTGAAATTGTATTCAGTTTGATTCAGTTTTAAGTATTATTTCAGAATGAGATTGAATAATTCTACGGATGGGTGTTAAAGGTTCGCTAGTGAAATCAAATTCTTATGAAAAATACGCTGATACATTTTGTATACAAATAGATACTTGAATATAACAAATAGACTCGTGATGTACAGTGACTTTTAGAAATGTTAAAGTACAATTAGATCTCAAATTGATGTTATCATTGTGATTTTTATGACAAAACTGCAGCTGAGTTATATTTTTGTCTAAATGTCTAAATTAATTTGCTTTTCGTGTTATCTGTCTAATATTATTGTGTGTAAATTATTTAAATAGTCGCCAAATTAATAAAATTGTCAAACTAACACATTATTAAAATTATTAGGCAAAATAGCTTCTAATGCATTCTTTTAGCGATCTTTAGGACTTAAAATAAATTAATTATAGCAGAGCATGCTCTTTAAAATTTTTAGAATAGTTAGATTCGATGGTCATATTATTTTGTTGTGGACTTTGGAACTAAACGCAGACTCGCTGATTTTCTTCACAGATATAATTTGTGTAAGGCATGCTCTATTCTCCATTGAAGCAAAACGTTATTGTTTCGAAAATAATGTCGTGTCAATGTAGCGTAAGAATAGAAAAGCTAGTGTTGTACATTATCGGTTATTATTTTATTAGAGAAATATTATTTTAATTTAATTTATAATATTTGAAAATAACCGAAAGCTGGATTTATTTACTTTAAGCCTAATGCAAGTAATGTAATAATAATATGAAACAAGAGATCGTTGATCTTCTCTGGATAATCGAACTTTAGTGTACGCAAGAATCACATAACCGTACATTAGGCCCTATCATGTAGCAGAAATATTGATCCTTTAATTTACCAATCTTGGGTTCGTTTATATAAAAAAAAACTTTACATAGTATTCAAATACAAATTATTAAACTTATTTTCGTGAATTGAAAGCTCAATAGAAAATATTGTACCTTTGTAACACCTCAAGTTATTGGTAAATTCATAGGAGTAACAAAAGTACTGACTACTATTTTATGAAACAGTTAAATGTATGCATAACGTAGCTCAGTCGATTGAAACTTATTTTTTAGGGCAAAAACAGCGCACTTGCTGATTTCGTGCGTCCGGCGATCTGCATCTCGTGTTTTAATTGGCTCCACCATTTTAACGAGGAATGCAGGACGATTGGACCCACCACCTTTTGCGCGGGATCGCTTATTTTACATTTTGATAAAAAAGTTTGCTGTGAGTCAGTGTTGAGTCCATTGAGGACAAAAATGGAGCTTATTTATTTTTTTATCGAATTTTAATGAGATTTATGGACTAAGTTATATCACGTATAACCTGTTTACACATAGGTATGATTTCGTTAATCATGATTTTTTCCCTTTATAAACTGATAGGGGGAACGTGCGACAGGTTTGAAAACAATATCAGTATTTAATGATTTTGACAGAACTTATGTTTTACCTTCAGTCAGGAATAAATAATTGTCTCGATTTAGCATTTGGGTATATAAAATCATACAAGGCCGAACTGTCTGCCTATAATCTGAATATGAGATGCCCGGCTATCGACTGTACTTTAAATAAAATTCTGTTTTCGAATATTTAGTAGTCATCATTTCAGCCGAAAGACGTCCACTGCTGGTGATAGGCCTCCCCCAGGTGTCTCCGCAATGAGCGGTCCTGTGAGTCTCGCATCCATCGGATTCCCACAACCCTTGCCAGGTTATCGTCCACCTTGTAGGAGGCCTTCCGATGCTATGTCTTCCGGTAGTGTCAGTATGTAATCATACTTTTGCTGGTAACTGCTGATTTTCCACGCGATTTCGCAATTTTCCTGTATTTATTTTTATACAATAGTTTATACTGAATAACAAACACTAAAGGTACTTCTAAAATAGTAATAAAATTCGTTAAATGAAGCAATTGGCATTACAAATATTGATATCAGGAAGAGTGTGAGCGTGGTGGGAACATCCCGCTATCTCTATTGAACACGTTAACCTAATATCAGTGACGTCACATTTCAGTTTGAGCATCGGTTTTCTGTTATTTGGTCAGGTTTCCCCTTCCATCAGATTTCCAACTTGCTTAATTTTGAACGGACTAAAAGCATTCTAAAAAAAAAAATGAGTTCTCAACATATTTATGTTGTCCCCAGTATAAAAATTATTCATCACGAATATTGTAAAATTGTACAATCAATAGCTTTAAATACAGATTGTATACAGAATGTTATATTTAACTCAAGGGCAATGTAAAAATAGAATACTGATGATAAATAGCAGTAATGGGTTAATCGAAATAAAAGGGAATCAGTATTGAAGGTTGACAAGGTAGTCAAAGACCGTTGGCGCTCAAAATCGTATTTCAATTCATAAAATTTTCTGAAAGTGCTGGAGAATGCATATTATCTATTTATCTGTGATTATTACTAATTGCTTTATAGATCCTGTTAGGAATCGCGTAATGACTTTGGATTTAATTTCCAGACGTGGCTATAAGTGTTTTTATTTTAATATCGTCGTGCGGTTTTGATCACGCATGCGGGATTGCTCCGCAAATGTATATTTCATACAAGTATTTATTGTAATGCGTGAAATACGTACGCGGGACACATTTTTTTTTTTTGCATTTCGAAATTTTCTGCATGTGGTGCAAATCCGCATGTGTGATGAATTCCGCATGATAATAAAACACCCTAAAAGCGTAACATCAGCAAACCATTTTGACAGGTTTAATCACATTTATTTTCGTTCCAATCTGTTATCAAACCTCGTTTTCATAAATCCTGCAAAATTAGGTATATTTTAGAACTTGCTCTCACTACGCCTGTTCCTAAACAAAAGTATTGTTTAATAGTTAATTTTATTTCAATCTACTTTTAACGTTTTATATTTTGTGTAAAATCCACTTTTATACGTAGTGTTATATAGTTATTTCTAAGCCTTTGTAGGTGTAAATTTGATGTAAATAAACTTATTATGTACACATATGGTTGTTTAATTTTGTAGTACGACTGGCTCTTATGACATTTTGACTAAGATAAAAGGTTTTGCATTTAATTTATAATGTTACTTTGGAAATCTAATTCAGAGAAGTTTTTTAGGGTCAATTTATACTAGCGCAGAGTCGATGCGCATCGAAGCGTCTATCCAAAACTGAACATAACAAATTCAATCTTAACTCTACAGCGTAAGACACAAATTACTTCTGAGATTTAAAAAAGACGCGCGCATTCTCTGAATTCGCGCGTCTGCTCGTGAACAACGCTGATTGGCGCGCACGCATTCTCGCGTATCCATGCGCCCACTAGCGAACCTAAGGGTCAACTCACACCAAAAGAGCGTCGAAGCGCAGCGAAGCGGAGCGCAGTTTCAGTGTCATATGAATTTTAACTTTATTTTCATTGCTATAATACTTATTATCGCATGAGAAACTCGAACGAGTCGCGCGGATGCCCGCGGGGCCGCGGGAATTCCGGCGAATTCTATAAACGGTAAACGGGTCGCTGCGCTTCCCTGCCCTTCGCCGCTCTTTCGGTGTGTGTTGACCCTAAGCGTTATCAGTCGGAAATTGGCCAATTCAATAGCACTGCTGTTCATGGCCATTACTATACGTAAGAGTGCGCGCGTATTCGCCAGAATACTATATAACATCCTCAACACGAAAATTGACCACCTCCTGCACAGCGCCCTCGCCGCCGCCGCCGGGTTTCTGATCCCGATTTCTGGCCACCGTAGGCGCGGGCTTGCGGATAGTGAGCAATGGGTAGCTTGCTGTCCGGACCAAGCCCAAGTCGTCGACGGCGCGCACTGTTCCCGCGCGCCTCCGTCCTGCCTCCGTTGTCAGCAACAGCAGGGACCCAGCCGGGTCGAAGCCAACTGTTGCCAGGGTTATCCGAAAGGGAGCTCGAGCCCCGGTATGAAGGCTAGAAGGAACGGGGTGGGTCTTTTAGTCAGTAAGAGTCTGACACTATCTCCTGCTCCGCCCAAGAGCGGGGGTTGTCATTGGATGATTTTTTCCCACCATAAAAAAGGTGCCCAGCTGCAGCCTGGATATATTGTAAAATAATCATTATATATTTTTTGTGTACTGTTCACACCTAACATGCGTACTCTTAAGTCTTATCTCAGCATCTACGTACTCTTATCACCTCACGTTCGTACTCTTATCACCTCACGTTCGTACTCTTATCACCACACATGCGTACTCTTATCACCACACATGCGTACTCTTATCACCACACTTCCGTACCTACTCTTATCATCACATATGCATACTCTTATCACCACATGCGTACTCTTATCACCACATGCGTACTCTTATCACCACATGCGTACTCTTATCACCACATGCGTACTCTTATCACCACACATGCGTACCTACTCTTATCCAATGGCTCATGGTATTTTACCAACGATATGGTACATTTTTGTTTCATTGTGAAAGACGAGATTATTAAGAAATCATCTCGACGACTTGCTGACCGGAGGGGATGACTTAGATGAAGTAATTAAGTACAAATTAACGGGTACAAGTAATAAATGAAGTTGGTCCCGCCATTATGACGTTTATAGACAAGTCTGCGACGTCGTAGACAATTAGTTTGTCTAAAGCCGCGTACAGACAGCGCGAGGCGTGTGTCGTGAATAGTTTATCACACATGCCTCAACCTGAGGCATGCGACGCACGGTACATTTATGTGTGCGTTCCGAACGACTTATGCTCAAGCTGAGCACGCAAACCAAACCACAATGCACAGTGTTCGTCAGTAACTAACGCAAACAACACCTGTTCGTTGCTCAATGCTCACTGTGAGCACACGTCCACATAGCCCGAGCCATTCGCGACGCACTGTGCGCGATTTAAGTCATCTTGTCTCAAGTAAGCGCAGGCCTCTACCCTACCTAGGTACCTATATGTTTACTAGATTTTGAAACAGAATAAGGGATAATTTTTGCAATAGCGTACAGATATCGAGCATTGATTTTATCCTTTGCCAAGTAAGAGTAGCGTTTCATTCGAAATTTGTCATAATATGAAGGGGGTGGGTGTGAAGCGCGAAGAGTGGCGGGAAAGACTTCACGGCGTCCCCACCTTCCGCATGACGGTTCTCACCGGACATGGTAAGTTCGGGAGGTTCCTGCACCGGATTTGTACGGAAGAAATGCTCGGATGTCATCATTTATTTATTTGATAATTTATGCACATAAAGGTGGCGGGGCGGACTTGCCTCAGAGATTTTCTACCAGTCTACCTATGGGACCATTGTCTAGTCCGCCCGAAAGATACGGTGACGCATACGGTGGACGTGTGCCCCGCTTGGGCAGAGCACCGCCGGCCGTGCTGTGTTCTCGTGGGGGCGATCGGTGGCAACGAACTCTTGTACCGGACCATGGGACAGGCCATGGTCCGGAGCGAGGAGGTATGGCAGGCGGTGGCCTCCTGCGAAGCAATTATAATGAATATAATAGAAATACTTTTATTCGATAATGCTAGCGAAGAGAAAACCCCCCCGCACGCGTGAGGGGCGGCCCTCACTCTCCATCCGCCAGGATTTCGATCCCGATTTCCAGTCCCCGTAGGTGTAAGCTTGCGGACGGCGAGCAATGGGTAGCTCGTCGTCATGAGTTCGAGTTCGAGTCGTCGACAGCACGTAATGTTCCACGCGCGCCTCAAAAAGATGTCAGCAAACTGTAGGGGCTCAGCAGGGTCGAAGACTACTGGGACCATGGGATGTGTGAAGGTGTACCCCATCACCCTGGAACGAAGCCAAAGAAGGAACAAGAGTGGGTTTTAGTCAGTAAGTAAAGGTCTGACTCGCCATCCCCCACCGTCCAAGAGCGGAAGAGGTCGTTGAATGATTTCCAAACCTACAAAAAAAAACCTTAGCAAACTAAAGTCAAAGTGCAATCTTACTCGTGGAACCGGCTGAGGCCTTCAACGGGCGGCTGAGTTTAAAATATTTCCTCGTATGGATCGTTTCATAACATAATTATCTACTTATTTAGAAAGATGATGCAAGCAGCAATACATCAGAGAGTTAAAGACCTTCGTGCGCTCGTACCTACCTACTGAATTTTTCACACCTTTTTATATCGAGTTAGATAGGTACTTACCTGTTTAAAGAGCAAATATCACCGTGAGTTGCCAATTACCTACATCATAATTTAGCCATGCGATAACGTTCAAAATATACCCACATATACCCATACTTATATATATTGAGTTTGACCCACTTAATCAATTTAGGTAATTAATGCGAATTCAAAGCCGCTGAGGTTAAGTGCTCAACTAAATGGGAGTTATCTACCGCAAATGTCGGTAGGTATCTTTTTCGTTATGTTCATTACCATAATGTTTGTGGTATATCCATCGCTACACTCACTACATATCATATTATGTACGTACATATTGTGTAAATACAGTCACTAGTGAGTGAAAACGTTTAGGTATTTATTGTTTCCGATCCAAATCCATTACTCAATATTAGGGAGATACTGATATTTCGTTACTTTTAACAATTGCTTTAAATATATATTTTTTTTGCCTTTGGAAACTTTTAAAACTATTTTTGAATAAAGCATACAACGTTGGGCTCCATTTCGATTATCCTGCAATTCTTTCAAATACCGAAAACGCCACGCCGCAATATCGTAACTCTCCATCCCACAACTTCTTTTTAGACTTGCTTTTTTTTTAAATAAAATCTCATTCCCCTCACTTATTCTCCATAAAGTGGTGCGACTACCGTTAAAATCGATTTAGTTTCACATTTCGTGCAAAAATTTTGGTAGAGTAGGCAACTCTTTTCATTTTTCCCTTCATTTTTCTGTAGACAGACAGGAAACTAACATTACGGCAAAGGAACCTCCGCACTGTATTTTAAATTCGTTTATACTAGGATTGGATCCAGTGAGAATACTGCAGGAGGGGTTGCGTACAAGATCCGAACTCAGTAGGTAGGTATAGTCACATTCGATTAGCCACAGATTAGTTTATGGCTATATCTAACCGACAATTCTCGGATGCAATGAGGAACTGCACTGAAAGAAACAATGAAAGTACAAATTATTAATAGGTACTTACTACTAACTTACCTATCTTTTATCTTAAAAAATGTGACTTAACTTTGACGACTCACATACCAATTGATACTTGACCTTGATCATAATCTGATAAAAGCCGGATTAAGCTTTATCTGTCCCTTGCTTTTTGTAAAACCGACAGATGGTTTTCTTTATTCTATATCGAATTACACAGTCACCGGCCTGAAAAATTCATTTATATGTAGATACAGTCAAGGTATGGAATAGAAGTGTGTCTATGTTCTCAACGCCTAGATCAAGTCGTACATCACAGCAAAAATAAACAAAATGTTTCTAGGCTCGCTCGCTCTATCGTAGACCTCTACCTGTCACAGCATCTGTATGTACCCCTAGCCAAGTTGATATCGTTAATGCTAGTAGAAATGTACGGGAATGACGTCATGTCAAAGTACAGTCACGTGGTCAGAACAAAAGAATTGGAGGCGTGGCAAACTCGAGGCTTTCAACGCAAGCGAAACGATTGTAACTTGGCTAGGGGGGCTGGTTAATTTAATGCCTAGGCCGTTCATTAAACCCCAGCGTCCAACGGGATGCCTAGGCTGATAGTTAATTGGACGAATCATTCAACAACTTGATGTAGATATTGAATGTTAGCCCTTTGAAGATGACTGACCAAGACTGGGACAAGTGGTTTGAATTGGCATTATCGTCACGGTAATAATATCATAATACTATTAAAATACTACAACGCTAATCGTTGTATAATGATGTTGTCTCAAATTATTATTGTTTTAGCAATAATTTGAGTTCGTGACGCATCGCTATTAAAACACTGGCCACTTGGGTAAGGTCGACGGAGGCCTTCTGTGTCCTTCTATTTCTCTCAGCGAAGTTTTAAGTAACCTAATACGAAAGGGATTAGGTGTGTCCTTTACTCGTTTACTGTATCCCCGTTATTCCCTTCTAAATCAATGGCGGAGTGCCCGAAAATTGCGAGTTCGCTTCGCTCGTTTGGCATATTTGATTTAAAAGATACCAATAATTTAAAAAAAAAAAATTTCAAACTCAGTCATGGTGGCTATTATGAGTCCAGACATCACATTCATTATATCCAATTAATTTAGGTTAATTGGATATTAATGAATGTGATGACTACACGACATACAACCATTTAGTTGGATGCTGACGTTTACCGTCTGGGCTTCTAATTAGTTGTCTAATTGGCTGTGATATCTATATCTATCAGACAAGAGTTGGCACAAATCAGGTATAAAAAAGTAAATTCGATGCTATGACGCTTTTGAAGATTGTGTGATCTCTTTACTAAAAAAGGCTGATGAAATACAAAACTAGATTGTCTTACTTTTCTTATACTTAAATACAAATTAAACAACAATCGCCAACAACAATAATTTATTTTCTCACACACTAGTACATACATCATAAAAGAATTTGAAGCTAGCATAATATAAAGGTGAAATTAATTATATAACAGGTACAAATAAATACATTCAAATTTTATCGTAACTCCTAATTGTATAGGTATTAGAGAGACCAGGTACATACACATTTAGTCATTTATAATATTATAATACTTACTTATCAGAAATACATTTAAACTCTAATGAAATAAAAAATTAAATGAGGAAACTATGTACCTAAAACCATCAAAATACCGATTGAATATAGGTATCTGCAACTGCTGATTAAAATCATAAAAAAAAACTAGTCATGAAATCGCATAGACTACTTTGCAAATAAGAGACCGATTTCCATTCAGAATTGCACAAAAGACTGTCAATTACGGAATTTTAAATCATAGTTGCCCCAAATGGGCATAGTCGAGATTTTGCTCAATATGAGGCAGAATCACATGGCAAAAACGTAGTGGATGAAATCTTATCCACTACAACTCAACTATAGTAATGTGTGGATGAAAGAAAATACATTTCTAGTACATATAGATATAGCATATTAATTGAAATAATTCATCGCTTTGTCACATTTAATTTTCTACACTAGGGTAGGGCCAAGGTTTTCCACCGTGCCTCCCCCTCACCTAATGGCGGCTACGCCCATGCTATCAGGTGTTGTGTTCTCGCTTTGTGTAATAGGTATGAAGATAAAGTTACTAATTCGGAATGACTGCAAATAAATTCAAAAGAAGATATTTTAAATGTTGTACAATGGCTGGGTTTACATTTTCTGTTTGTCCCTAAAGCCAGAGTAGCTAATTTTCCATAAAAGATCGGTGGGGTAACCGCCACATCTTCCTCCTATTGACCACAAAATGCTTAATGGCTTTTTGGCTGTACCTACCTACCACATGTGGGAACAACTTGACTTTACATGAAAAACAAAACTGAAAAAAAATCTTTACAAACAACTTCAATAAAAACCAAACAAATCGCAAAATAATTTTAATTTCGTCATCATCATCATCAGCCTTTTTAATGTTCCCACTGCTGGGACTCAGGCCTCTCTCTAGGAGAGGGAATGGGTCGTAATCCACCACGCGGGCTCAGTGCGGGTTGGTGAATGTCACATGTATTCGAATTTTTGGTTGTAGGACATGCCGGTTTCCTCACGATGTTTTCCTTCACTATTTTGAGAGCAGTGGTAATTAAATAAATTACACAAAGTAATGCGCAAGGCAGGGTTTGAACGCACGACCTACAACTCGTAAGTCGGAGCCATTACCACTCAGCCACCACTGCTCTCGTTCGGTTCCGCACAACGAAATGAGGGTGTAAGTACCTGGGTGAACTGTATGTTTGCATATTCCTTCCAGTTACTCAAGAGTTCCGTTATCTTTCTTCAAGTGCTTTCATAGGATCCTTATAAATATATTATTACTCATTAAAACTTTCCCAGAAAATATGCATTTAAATACCTAATGAAAATCGCATCGAATTCGGATAAGTCCTCCTTTCATTTTCTCTTTTCTGTACCTCCTTTTTTGGATTCGGTTAAAAACTGACACCTCTGGGAAGTCGTAAAATCAGCATCCAGATAATTTGCGACTTGAGAATATTATAGCCAGCCACCATGAATAGCCCAGATATTACCAGTTCTAATATTTTCCTATAGCCGATAGTGGCACAGGAAGCTGCGGTTCTAACAATCTACATCCCAATTTTAGAAGAAGCAATGACACACCTACACAGTACTAGTGTCGAGACTCTACACCGATATCGGTACTCCGATTTTATTATAGGAAAAAAAAATAGCAAGTAATTAAGAACCTACATTTACGTATTTTTGAGAAAATATGTTCATTAGACTCACATTTAAATCGCGTTATTTTGTAACTTGTCTTGAGCTTGACTAATATTACCGGTTTCAGGCGGACTCCAATGTTAACCGCATAATATATACAGTCACATTTTTTACTCAGTTCAATAACTTCGGTCTTAACACCTAACGTACCTACCTGCCTACTTACATGTTTAAAGTTTTTTGTAGTTATGACTGTCAAGAGTTAGAGAGTCAATTTATGCAACTTCGCAATACAGCGATACAATGTGTAGATGTTATAAGTATCCATTTATAGGTCATGATTAGGATTCTTGCCATGTATTATGAGAATGAGCATCTGGTCTCTGTTATAAACACAATGTACCGAACTCCCGATCAATAAACACTAGTAGGAAGCGGACTATCGCGGATGAAATGGTTGACCATTGAAACGTAAAAAGTAGAACAGCGGTTTATACTGGAAGATATAGCACCTAACTGACCTCATATGGATAAAAATAAACAGTTAGACCCTTTGAACTTTAACCGTGAACATGGTAACAATATGATTACACTTGATTGAGCTACTTATATATTAAATATCTTGGCATTACTGGGTCTTGATAATATTATGTTTAGATAAAGATTTTTTTAAATTTCACAATTGGAAAATTTTTAGTCTCCCAGTCTAGACGTAATTGACCTTCAAAGAGATCCACGATAGTTAAAGCATTTAAATAAAACCTCTAAAAATAATCTTATAGATAGACGAGATTAATATAGAGCGTCGGCAACATATATCAGCTTAAATTCTATCTAGTTATGTGGTGGGTAGATAGATTGATAGCTAATGTCTGCTCATCGTATCAACATACAAGGGCGCGTTTACGTTAGCTGTCTATTTGCGCAACACGTTACAGCTTTCGGATATAAACATCAAATAGATCATACTCTCCGTGTTAGCGTCGATGCCAGGGCTTCAGGTCTATACCAAACGGATAATTTTAGATTGGTTGAGAGTGGCCGACCTCGCGTGAAGCCATGCAAGTGGCTATGTGCTTATCTACAGGTTGCACTTATATCCCACACTAACCAACTATAGTACTACAATCAGGTTGATACCGTAGACTAGTTTTGTAAGAAAACTGTGACTTGCCACGTAGGGCCTTGATTAAACCTTCGGAAAAATTTATATAAATTCAAGACTACAGACTTACTTTAATATAGCATACATAATTTACTGCTTTGTTAGAGAAAATAACTTAGTTACGGATAATACGAATAAGCCATTAAAATGCGTTATAATAACAATCTGATTATTTTTACTACAACTCATTATATTTCCATCCCGTTATGGGGCTCCTAATGTATCTGTTTCCAAATTATGACACTAATAACACCAATTCATTGACAAAAAATCTGTTGGCAGTTAAATCTGACCTTGACTGTTGCCTTAAACCATCTAAGTCAGGTTTTACTTCATTTTACCTATACTAAAATTTACGAAAATAATTTGTTGAACAGGTAAATAAATTTAATATTACCTATAATGAGAATATTAGACAATATTATAAATATTTTACGTTTAGTTTTACATTATTCTATTAATTAATTTTCAAAAAATTTCATAACAATAGAAATATCTCTGAAACAGGAATGTACATAATAAAGATTATACAATTTGCATTATATTAGATAATAATAATTAATATAATTTACTTATTTATGTTTCTTAATAATTCAAATAATTGTGAAATAGAAAAATAATTTTACTATCTGGTTTATAATTTATAATATCAACAATATAATTATAAATTTACATATATATGTTTTTAATTATAAATTGAATTACGATATTCTCTTTTCAATTAATGACTTATTTGTAATCTTAGATAATTCTAAGTAATAACGTAACGATCTTTGTGACATTTTTTTTTGAGATACTTGATACTCAGCATGTACTCAGCTCAATTTTTACAATGCAAAAATAATAAAAAACAACTACTTACTTTAAATATTAAACTTTACACAAGAATATAGATAAAAAAGCACAGACGCATGGTAGAGCCTTACGATTTACGGTGCGTAAAATTGTTACACAAATATTTAGAATATGCACTTTATTTGACTAATATAAAGTCTACATTATCAATTCAGTTTCAGCTAAACATCAATATCCTAGAACAGATTAAGTTAGTAATTTAGATAGATTGCTAAATTATTATAAATCCCGGAATATATGTTTCCTACCATTACCCGGTAAGTAAAACCGTAATTGGGTAGAAGTTGCAAATGCATAGAATATCAATAATATGAAGATATATTACTTGTTCAAAAACTATTCAGAACTATAAATAAATAACAAGATATAATATCACGTAACATAGTTATAACGTCTTAACATTACCTACTTATATGTATTGTACCAGTACATGTCAGAAACAATGGAAAACTCGCTAATAAATAAGAAAAATATGTTCCTTATCTTATTACACATCCTTACATTGTAATTTTGTAGTGATAAAAAATACACAAACAAAGTGTTAAGACACAAAGTGTATCAATTACTAAACAAAACATCACGGGAAAATCTAACTATGACTGCAGATGTATTTTGAGACGTTACACTATCAAACAAAATTGCTACACATTTTTGTAAGACTGTGAATTACAATATTTTGCAATCATTAAAAAGTACAAATGCAAACATAGTATCTATGAATGGCGAAAAGACTAGAAACAGCATATTATATAAGTCATGAAATTCTGTTCAGAGATTTCGCTCCTCCACTCTAGCATACACTCGTAACGTTAAATCATAATGATCCTTCAACTGTAATCTGCACAACATCAGCAACAATAGAAGTACGTAACAAGTTTTTACAGTTAGAATATTAAAACAGTCGTTACAATATTTTAGCATTTAGGTAATTATACAATGAGGATAAATAGACGGGCGCTTTCCCTATCTCGATTTCCTTATTTTTTAAAGTTGTTTATCCATTATTTTCCATATACGCAAATCTGAATAAATAAAGTATGTGCATATAAATGTAGTCGCCCAAACAAAAGCGATTTACGTAAGACAGAATACTCATAATCTAAAAATGAGATGGTATATACGACTATTGTACATTAAGCGCTATCCTATCACAAACACCGTCTAACCTGAGGAAGATTAAGCGTTTTAAGGAATACTTTATAATAGAAGACTTCACTTAATTAACGACGAATTCGTGATGTCGTCCCACCACTAACAGGAGCTAGCAGCCGTCTAGGAACTAGCAGGCGAGCATTGCCTCTAGCAGGCCTCGAAGCTCCAGGCAGCTTTAAATCAGCTAAATGCGAAGCATAGCCGTCATTAAGAGTCGTCGCCATGTTGCTGTACTTTTTACTAATGCGTCCAATAGCATAAATTTGCTTTGGAGCAAGACCACAGTTATGATAAACCGTAATGTCTTTTCCCGAACCGTATGCCGCATGGATAATTACTCCATGTTCTGTTATAAGATTGTTCAAGTGCGCTGCCTTATGACCTAACGGATCCGTTGAAAATCCATCGGAGAAAAATACTAAGCCATGAGGGAAGTTATGTTCAGCCAACCAGGATATTACTTTCCTTTGTTGCATATCAGGCCTCCCGGTTATGTATAAAATGAGATAGCCAAGATCTTGCCAAAATCGAACGACATCGACGGCACCAGCCCTTACTTTTGGGTCTCGACCAGTGACTGATACGCTGGCGGTAAATGATCCGTCAATACTAAACACAACGCATTCAGTTTGAGGAGGCACAACGGCTAAATGAAAATTACACATGGTGTGATCTCCTCGAACAACTACTCTTACCGGATATATGCCGCAGGCGACACTTAGTCGTTCCGGTAAGGTGTATGTGATTCTTCCAGTCTTATCAGTCACTACAGTAGACAATATTACCCATTCCCCTGCAGGAGGATCTTTCATCATGTAAATGTCAACTTTCTCGCCAGTTAAAGTAATCATATCTAATGGTCCGTACATGAAACGGGCAGAAAAGGTTTGCGGGCACCCTTCCTTGACGATAACGTCATTAGCTCTGTGATTTGCAGCTACATTTTTCAATTTAACTGACGTTCGTTTTCTCATCCATTTTTCCCTCTCTTGTCCAGGTTTAAACATTGAGCACTCTTTATCGTCCGCGTGCCCATAAAGAGCTAAATCAAAATGACCAATTTGGCGCAATATGAAAGCGATTACATCAGAACTTTCCCAGTAGCTAGCATGGAATAAATGAGGTAAAGCGTTTGTGGGAAAATTCGTCAATCCTTCTGGACAGTACAAAGCGTAATCTAGTCTTTTAGATCCCCACCATTTTTGTTGTAACGCATTCATCGTAATTAAAGGAATGTTATCCACTAATCCACTTACAGTACTTTGTACAGATACTTCAGAAAGCCTTCTTAGAACTGGCGTTGGCGGCATTTGCAAATGATCACCGAATAGCTGAGGATGACTCTGTATCAATTCCATTAAATGGTAAGGTTGACCATTACCCAAAGGGTATTTAGTATATCTAGCAACATTTATTGGTGGCAAGTTGGTGAATCTAGCTGAAAGTAGCGGTTCTAATCTTGAGCCAACAGGATCTGTAGGGTGAAACAAGTTGAATACTTGTTGTACGGGTGGTTTCGTAATGTCTCGAGTTTTGTCATCAGAAATTTTTCTTGATGCTAATATAAGAGACAATGGACTGCCAAACATGAAAAAGTCGCTCACTTCAAATTCAAATTTTATATGATTGTCACTTGTCGATGACGAACGCCTCCTTGGGGTCGGAGCTTGTAAGTGCGACTTGTTGAGGTAATGTGGTTCTAATGGATCATTTGGAATAGTTATTTCAGTATCCAGTATGCTATTTTCACTGTCATGCCTAGATTGGTATTGCATGGTTCTAACAAGAGCATCATATGCTAACACTGAGCCCATGCTGTCCCCAACAATACAGACTTGGCCATTGAAACCTTTTCCATCGTCGGATTTTAGAAATTCATTATAAGTAGCATTGGCCGAGTTAATCGTTTTTGTAACAGATTCTGCGTAATCTGGAGAAGATGTTGCAATTAATGGTATGGCACCAATAGGTATAAGATCATTTGTAAGAGAAGGAGATTCAATAGTTGATGGTGAACAATCAAAACTGTAAGGACTTAGTGTTGATAGGACCCCCAAAGCTTCAGTACAGATAGATGGACACGCTACAAGTTTTATTGCTATATGACCTATAAGCGTTGGATAATGCTGACGCATCACCGATTCGAAAGCCCCTTTAAACGTGGTGACATCGGATTTCTTAGCAGTCATATCAACATTTGCATCTAAAACACTCCCAGCATGAAATACTAGTATCAAGACAGTTGTTGGGCATGAGCTGTGAACTGGTGTCTCTGGACAACCATCAACACTAGGATGACTTTGTAAATTAGGCATTCTGCGTGAGCCTCTCTCAGATGTCACCCTTCTTAAGAAGGAGGGATTGAATATGCTATCTTCTTGACTATTATCACCTTGTGTTGGAGATATATCAATGTCAGCTTCATCAAGAGAGCACATGGAAGACCATTTATTAAATGAGGATTCACAGTCATAAAATTCATCTTCTGATCCGGTTTCAGTTTCTGATTCTCTAACAAGAGTTTCCATTCTCCAGTTAGCAGCTTGTGCTTGCAGACTTTTAATAGATCCTGAGGAGGATGATCTGAGATTGGTTTTGGAAGAACTTTTGTGTTCTGATGGTGGAGTCCCCTCAGGTGTAAGATGTTTATGCATTCGCTTTTCAACATTTTTCTTTGAGACTAATGGTGTCGGCACATCTTCATTCTTTTCTAAACTGATCATAGTAGCTGCCAGAGACTTAGAATTCTCTTCAGACAGGTCCTGTTCATCGCTAGTTTCACCTGCCATCTTCTTTTGTAATGCTAATTGTGTCTGGCGCTCGATTTCTCGGATGTCATCCATTGTAAGACCATACCATTCATCCTGCCATGCCCAAGCTTGACGGTGAGCTCTTAACATGGTTTTTCGTAGTGCAACATCATGAATAAATTTTTCTAGCTTTGTTTGCATTCCCCAATATCTGAATTCTACTTTACACAGTTTATAAGCGCACATAAGAGATTTTCCGTTTGGCAGTGGTTGTGGCTTGCCTTGTACTTCACTCCAGTACTCTTCAAGCCAGTTGTCAGTGAGGGGACCCCTCTTGCATTTTTGTGACTCAAACAGTTTAGGGTCCTCCTCTTTAACATAATCAGCACCATAAAGCTGATCTTTGCAAACATCAATAACATCTACTATTCTACTTTTTAACTCACTTCCAGTTAGTTTGAAGACATTTTCTTGGTGGCCATTATCAGAATAATAATAAGTTTCTATTTCTAATGAAAACTTTTCAACAAATGGACATGTGTATCTCGTTTTCGTGTAAGGATAAGCATTCCAAGCTTCTTCAGACACTGTTAAGGCAGATTTTGGAAGCAAGCTTTTGAACCATCCTGGTAAATGGCTACCAACATGATAGATTTTCTGTGTGTACTGACCTTTGCCACCGGGGCCATCCTCATAGGGTTCATTAACTAGGATCTCCACACCACTGCCTTCACCAGAACTTTCTTCTCTACTCTTTTTGGCTATCATATACAGCTGTGCGATCCTGTACTCCTCTACAGTGAGAGGCAACGGTATCCGGTACTCCTTAATCAGCATTTTGGTGATCTACTTTGAGCATTCAATATAATGAAACATATTCTGAAACAAAGACATAGGTTGTTATTGTTGTGGGGAAATATTTGGAACAATGCCATTTGGAATATCAAATCAAGGGCACAAAGTATTCATTGCTTTCTTCCTTATTTATTAAATCTGATTATAGCCATTTACTTTGTAAAACAACCGAAAAGAAATTAGGATTATAATGCTACCATTTAGCCTAAAAAATAAAAAAAATGATTAGGCATACGTTGTTATTCAAAGGAATAACCTCGATAGGTAACTATAGGCAATTGAAATGGTTTTAATATAATCATCTCACTAATATGTATTGGAGAATGAAAAAAACAATGACATCGTAATTGTGATCACTAAAAAATCAATGCTTTTGTTATCTTTTATTTAAACTGATCGCTTAAAAGAGACAAGGTAGGGATTTTAACGCATAAAAATATTAATCCTCCGTTTAATTGAACGTAGATAGTGCAAGATAAAATGTATACGTTTATTTTTTCTTACTAGGTCGTTTTTCATACGAACATGAAAGCAGTTCTTTAGAGCAAACCTTCGAAAAGCTAACATCATAAATATTTACCTCAACAGATCGAATTATGAGGAGTATCACATCACACTTTACACGGCATTTTTAATTCAATAATTCCTGTTTTTCACAAAACACATCCCAAGCACGGATCTACGGATGAACTTTGACATTTTCGCGATCGTAATGTCAATATGCCCTAAGTGCCATTCCTTTTCATGTTGTACACACGACCATCCAGCATCTCACAACAGAAACAAGAGATGCAATAATTTATATCCACAGAAGATAATAGTCGCATACACTACATATGGCAGCACGATATCACATCCTTCGCACGACTAGATTCACAAACAAAATGCAATATCAAGTCCAATGTTCCACGAGTAAAGTAAATAAATATACTTTGTATATAGTGCTAGCAAAGTTTACATTTCTATATGCGCGATCGTAGATTGGAACGCTGTTGATTCTGCGTAGGTACGATGAGGTCGTATTCATAGGCTTTCTTATTTTAAATGAGTATAGGTATTTTATTAGCTTTTACCTGTGAATTCACTGGCGTTAATAAAATATAGCTTGTCAGTCTGGAATAAAGCAGCTTTCTATTGGTGAAAAATTTTAGTAATCAGACCAGTATTTCTATAGATTAAGTACATCGTACAAACAGACAAAAAAAAGTTTACCTCTTTTTATTATTAGTGAAGACTACAATATTATTTTGTTGTATCGTCAGTTAAGGACCTATTACACTGCGCTGAATATCGCTTGCGATATTCCGACTCGTACTATTTTTCATTCATAGAAAGACAGTCTAACCTCGATACGTCGTACCATAGACTAGACTGTCTTTCTATGAATGAAAAATAGTACGATCGCACGCGATATTTAGCGCAGTGTAATAGGTCCTTTAGCGTTTATGTTGCGAGTGTACAATTTGACGTTTTCTTTCTGTAAATCCTTTGTCTCGGATCTACTCATTTTAACATCCGAGTTTGTGATCGGATTAGGTACTTAGAAGGCTCGTGGACAGTATCTTTGTGTTTTTTCCGTTAAATAAGCTATTTCGGATAAATGTTAAAGAATTTTAAATAGATTACGTACCTATATCCCTTCTGAGAGATTTAAAAGAATTACAGACGAAACCGTCTTCTAATAAATTCGCCCATGGAATTCGTGAAGAATATTAGGTACTTTGGCCTGGCTTCGTCTTAACTCACTCACCTTAGAATCCTTATCGGCTGTAGCGTGCGCAATATCGTAGAGACAATTAAGCACATGAACTCATTTTACTTATTTTTTTAAGATTAGAATTATCTAATGACTTACGATTACATAACGATCACGTTAGTATCAATCATCAGAATCAGAATCATTTATTCGTAAACATAGGTGATAATTAATTACAAGATCTTAAAAATTAGGTATTATCATCATCAATATTATTATGCTAGCAAAATTTGAATATTCATAATAAATTTCATTCCATGTCAAAAAGTATAGTCAGTTCAGAAGATTAATATTAAAAATAAAATAAGTTGAAAATTGTTAGGAAAATCTAAAAATTTTCTGAAAATTTAATTTTGAGGTCGGCTTCCACTTTCATTGATTGTAGGGCGATGCGAAGCGACAAAGTGACTACCTAATTTTAGTTGCACTAACCAGTTTCTGGGTAGCACAATGCCACTTGGTACAGTAGGGACAAAGCTAAACTTGTGCGTATTCGTCCTGTTTTCGGGCTGCTGACTATCTATTCTAGACTTAAGAAATACAAATGACAGTTAAGGCCAATAGTAAGGGAGGGACGGGTGCTAAATATGCAGTTAATAAAGTGCCATGGGGACTTATTGTATTGTGAAGATTAGGTTCTAAAACGGAAAAAAGTCTATGACAAGTTTCTATTTTATTGGGAGGAAGAACGTGTAAGAATATGCTAAAATTAAAAAAAAAATCGTAACCACGAAATACTCGGGCGTTTTTTTTCCTATAATCTGACGGTTTTCATGGGAGATGTAAGTAACTAAAACCATCGATAAGTGTAAAATTTTCAATATATTTTCCCCATCTCGGCGCCCTTATCTACTATAACGGCTTAACATGTTTTGAGAGACACTGAGGTTCCAATACTTTAGGTCATTTCCTACTAGACCTGGGTGATGTTTAGCCACGAGCACCTTTGGTCGACTAATAGGCGTAGCATGAGCTCGTCAAATAATAAATTATTGTGGAAAATTCATGGCTTGACTATGAATACTTCCCTCTTTACTAGATGGACATGAGAAAATCGATAGCAGTCGTCGCAGAATTAAAGCGTCGACGTTGTATTTATACATATTTATCTTCCCACTTACACAATACACCATTTGATCAAGTAGTAATTAATTTCATTAGTAATTGCGTTTTCTAATATACTAATGGAATAGGTAGGTACGTATGTAGGTACCTAATTAATTAAGAATTATATTTCTAACATAATTAGAAGTAAGGTAGTAAACAGTGGGTTTTTTTGCATCGTTTATTTACCTATTGCTCAGAGGTAGGCAATTCATTTAAGTAGGTATACCTATTAACACCTAAAAAAACTTAGTTACTATGTAGTTTTTTTTATTAATGAATGAAACAAAAAATTACAGACATGTAGGACCTATAGGCTAAGCGCGCACCGCGATAAAAAATTGCAAACTCATTAAAAAATTAAACGATTTATTTTCGCAATGCGCGGATTGTAGTGTATTTCTGTGGTTCACAGATTTGCGATATTTTTTCGCAACGATTTTTTATCGTAGTGCGCGCTCGCCCATAGGTATGCAAGTCCGATAATTTTCTGCTGAATTTTAATGCACTTCTGACGAATAAGGTACATAGGTACCTACTTACCTAGGTATAGTAGTAATTACAGTAGGTACATTAATTGATCGCTAGATACCATTGTACTCCATACTAATATGTATCTTATCTATGGCGACGCAAACGCCACGTGCGCGACGCGAGAGCGCTGCGTAAGCGTCGCGGGTTGCCGCCATGTGATACTTTTACATGCTCTTTGCCGTAGGTATGACGTGTGTGCAGCGTGGCGCTCGCCTTGTAGTTAAACCCCCTTCACCGACCGAAACAGTAGCGGGCTGCGGGGATAGCGGGCGAAGGGACTAAGAACGCGACTCCAGCGCCGCGTGCACTCTCCACACACGCCGCATGGCAGCAAAACGCGACGCTCACGCAGCGCGCTCGTGGTGCCCGCGGTACTCACATGCTCGAGGATCGCGCTCGCCTTATGTGGGGTCAGCCTATGTACCTACGAATATAATTTTGCATAGTTGTGTGCTATATGGTCTAAGGCACCGGTCTTAAACGAAAAAAAAATGGTTGGAAATTATAGAATAACTTCCTCTGCTCTGGGTGGAGTGACAGGACAAGTCAGACTTTACTAACTAAAAACAATTATGTTTTATCAGTTTTCGCCCTTTGCGTTCCAGCCATGTGTACCTTAAGTAGGTACTGCAAGGTAACTAGGTATGTACTTACCATATATTTACTTAGAATAAAATATAACAAATCAAACCCCAAATTCAATACGAACGAAAATCAAAGTTTATTTATTGTATATTACCACAAAATATAGTACAACCACTTTACAAAACTAGAATAGCAAAAAAAAATACAAAAGCTTAACTTGCGTGTTGTAATGAGATTATTATCAGAAGCCGTAGGATTGCATATCTATGTTGCATTGCATCATTCATGGATTTCTACATGCAAAATCCTTGTCCGAAGCCTGTTAGGGTTAACACGTGTTTTATTTAACCCAAAGGTTAACTTGCATACTTACATAATACTAAAGGCGTGTTCATACGATAACGACGTGTGTCGGTGTGGCATTGTAGATATGTTACCTACCTACCCTGTTTTTTTGGGTGTACTTTATCTATAATATGTATGTATTTAAAAATATATAAGTATGTTTATCAGTTGTCTAGTACCCATAACAAAAGCTCAGCTTGGGACTAGACTCGGCGTTGTGTGATAATAGTTGTGGAATATTGTGGAATATCTCTTTGCTTCGAATACGTGAAATCCTTGGACTTATCACGTTGTCGAAGCAATGAGAAATTCATTTTATAAATCACGCGCCGTTGTCGCAAAAACTCAGCATGAGAATGTGTTTATTATATGTATTTTATAAAACAATAGTTATTCTACTAGGTCAAGTTACTTTACTTAATTTTAAAAAACAACAGTCTATCTAAATATTAAATTTTTCGCTTATAAACTAAGGCACTTTAAAAATTGCACGTCGGTACTGAAGAAATTATTTTTGCTAATGGTGTAGCGACCTCACTAAAAGTGGACTGGACTGGACATCTCTTAGTTTTTGTTTAGAGGTGGGAATTCATCAAAATGATTAATTTCTGCTCTGGATGAAGCTAGAGGGCGTGACAGTCAAGTCACACTTTCACTAACTTTTACCAATGCCCATTTTTGTTTCTTCAGTTGCGCCTTTGAGTTCCAGGGCACAGAGCTCTTTCTAACATTCCCGCAGCTCTGGGCTCCTGGAATCCGGAGATCTGTATACTGAATGAGCAGTGGACACACAAAACACTGGATCGGAGCCATGAAGCAGTCACTCGGGGCTGCGGGCTGCTGCAGTCCACGAAGTAGATGGGAAGAAGAACTGCATAATATCCTCAAAGTTTGGATCAAAGTAACCGTATGGAAGGAATGGAGGACGGCATTTGTCTCGAAGTGATCACGCTCATGATATCACTATGTTTTAGGGGGTCCAAATATAGATTCTGATACATGTATTTCTTGATGCTTAATTGCAATTCGTACAAATATTATAAATCTGGACAAGAGACGATGTGCCTCGCCTTAAAACTGTAGTAAATCACAATATAAAAATACATATCAACACGGTATTTTATACACCTAAGTATATAAAGTGCTTATTTTACATTATTTCATAACATAAATAATAATGGAGAACAATATACCCAGTAAATAGTATTCTTTCTTATCTTATCGCCATTATACGGTACTTACATTGTTGGTACAATACAGTATTAAAATAGTTTATTTATTTATTCAGAGTAATAAAGTTAGTATCTGTAAAAAAAAAATGCAATCTGTAGAAAATATATAAAAAGCTCTGTTATCTAAAAAAAATATAAGTTTTAACGAATCCCAGTGGCAGGATAAAAGTTTAAAAAAGTTGTAACAAAAATGCAACAGAAATGTTTATAACTTAACAATTAAAATATACTACTATGTAGGTAGTAACTTGAACTTTGCCCAGCAATGGGATCGGTACTTTTATTATAGAAAAATAAAATAACTTATCCAGATAATATTTTGGTAATGTCTAAAAATGATTTGTGCAATGCTTCGATATACTGTGAGCTATCGTTGTGCGGCTTATAGCTGGCTACTGCTGCCCCTAATTTATCTGGGAACGCCGAATACCTGAAAAAGAACAGTTTTAATTTTACACGCAACTAATTTCTTTTTAAAAATCGAACTATGAAATATTTATTTTTATCTGCTTGGAGGTTATAAGATCCCGCGTTCTCGTGTCCCGTGGAAAGAAACCGTATGTAAATAATGTAAAAAACTGCATTTATTGCGGTTCTCTTCTTCTTCTGAGCCGGTACACTCTTGCCAGAGTGGTCGTGATCATCACTGTGAATCACGATAAGTGATCATCCTTGCAGTCCGCGACGAATGGCGCCATTCATCGCGGACTGCAGCTTTCTGGGTACATTCATAAACCGAGCACTTAGTTGCTCGTTATATTGCGGTTATTCACGGTTATATTCACAGGAACGGGCTCCATCGTCATATCATCGCTTACCATCAGGTGAGATAGTGGTAAAACGCAAGCCTGTTAAATAGTAGTATACTCAGTCAGAGTGTGTTTTTATTATAACCTGGGGAGGTTGACTGACTAAACCTCAGTTGCACAGTGTCACGGCTGTTAGAACTGGCCACGGGATCTTTAATAAGCACCTCTTTGTCACAGGAGTTACAGACAGTCCGCTCTGCAGAGCCTGTATGGGGGACGAAACAGCAGGTCATCTGCTTGTAAGCTGCCCAGTGATCGCTGGATATAGGGCAAAGTACGAAAACAGAGGTATTCTCCGCGAAATGGTCAGTTTAGGGAAGGCGCTGTTCCTTGAGGAGTTGGGGTGGATGAAATTACATATTTGTTCCATTCGTACGCATTCGCGTACGAATTACGCATATTGGACGCAGATCAGAGAGGAGTGGCAGCGTGTTGTGTTGCTTGTCACCAACTGAAGAGATGACCACGGCCACTCTGTCAAGAGTGATACCGACAATAATTGTAACGTATATTGGACTGTTATCGGCAACTCAACGTACACCCTCACCTCCTCCTGATAAATAAAGTAATAAGGTTTCTTTAAAATAATTATTAGTCTACGTACGCAATCCCAAATCCTTCTTTCACAACGGGTCCAAAACCTCCAGCCATCACGCTAGGCGAGGACAAAGTACTTGTACTCAAAATGGACTTATTTAAGAACTTATATTCATATGAATCGAATATCTCTGGTCGAGGTATGTTGTTCTCCTCAGCCATCTTCATTAGCGCAAACATGTGACGATCGAAGCCCTGGCCCATAGCCGCATCTTTGATGAGCTCCGAGTGCATTTTGGAACATTCTGTCAGTGTAGCGCGCAGTTCGTCAAGTGAAGTATTGTTGGAATGCAGATTTTCGCAAAAGGCCTGGAAAATTAAAAGAATCTTTAAGTCTCTTCACAACACATACACACACTATGATTCCTAATGACATAAAAGAATGTATCAATATTCTGTTCTAATTTCTTATGAGTGTAATAAATACGACGTAATAACCGAATAAAAATTAACAAAAAAAAACTAGATATTCCTCATTATCTCATTATTATAAAAATCGTAAATCGTAATCGTTTGATTACGATTTACGATTTTTATAATAAGCTGTCAGTCCGTTTTAGAACCTAGAAAGGAATAGTTCAAAAACCCTCATCAAGGGTGCCTAGAGAACGAATTATAAGGTTAAAGACTACGTTGAAGACACATTTGCTTGGCATTACTATTTTTTTTGTGCTTATGGCTACGATTTTGATCAGTCTACATCGTCCTCTCATACCTATTTGTAATATGGAAATATTATGAGGAATATAATTCTTTTGGTGAATTGCTGCTGAAATGTTGGTAATTTTTTTACTAACAGAATTTTTAAATGCCTTTTTTACGCTTGACTTTAATTTATTCATGTTGATTGTCTTGTGTTTGTCATGCATGACGAACAGTAATATTAGGATTTTTAATAGTTTTTTTTTTTCATTATATTTTTTAATAATGAGAATAACATAATTGTTGGGAATTGAACCCAACAACCATTGGCGATGCGGTCCGGTTTAATTTATAAAATAGCAATTTTTTTTTAACGAACGAATTTGCTTGAACGAACACTAAAAGTTATTCGATTCGTCTATACTCGTACAATTTCGACAATTGAACCAGGGTCTAAATCTTGTCTATCCAAATGCAGTTGAATACCTGTATTTTACATAGAGTAACCAACTTTTTAACCTTCGCAACTCTATAACTGGGTACCTATAACGATACCCGTTGGTATTACTAGTACTCAAATTCTAGGGAGTTTGATTATCCGAAACGATTGTTAAAGATCTAACTAACTAATAAGAAGATTCGCCAATATGACGGCGGACAGGCAGTAGGTGTCTCAAGTGAATGTAATGACCAAGGTCACAGACACACTAATCCATCCAGAATTAAGTGGATTATAGATTATCTATAAAGCTGTTACGTAGCCATCGCCTCCTACGCTTGATGTTCGTAACAGGCGCCCATTGGTTTACGTAAAATGGATAAGTGCGCAGCCCTCTCACCCTCTGAGAGCTAACATTGGTATCGTTCGACTTGGAATTAAAATTTGAAATAAAATAAAGTAGTATAAGGCGTAAAAAATATAGTTTAATTAGTTACTTATTTATATAATCCCAAAGCACGACTGCTTTGGTGCTACTGGTTTTGATTTTTCTATAGGAACCTAATATTTTTATTATTTATATCCATTTTTTATGGTACCTCCTAACATGCGAATTGCTCTGCCAGATTTTCCAAGATTAAAAGTAGCCAGTGCTATGGCACTTGGCGATAGTAAATATTAGCAGACGTAGCAGTAGAAATTTCAAAATCAGTAGGTTTATTACTCTTAGACATGACCTCTTTATATTATTATACATATTCTTTATATATATTCTTTATATTATTACTAGTGTTCCGTATATACATAATGTAACTCCGAGAGTGATACACTTTTCGTCCGTTTGTCTTCAACCTTCCTCATTTATTCCTCTTTCTATTAGTGAAATCTGCATCAACATCCGTTTTGTGGTTTAAGAGAAGCTTTAGCTGATAAAAGACAGATGCGGAAAGCAACTCTGTCGTTATATATACCCCTACTAAGTGTGGAAAGATTAGATACGTCAGTTGTGAACTTTGGCCTTTTACTAGTAGCAACGCTTAACAGCTGATATGATTAATTCCTTATTTGCTGCAAGACTACACATAATGTTGTTATTATGACTGAGTAAGTCAATTCATAAATCGCTCAGACTTCAATGACGACTATCAGATAATGTAATCGGATTATAATGACAGACAAAGTTATATCATATCGTGAAAATAGTTTATAGATATAAACTAGTAGTAGTAGTAGCTATAATTAATTTTCCCACCTTTGTATTGTCAGTGCAAGGCCGCATGGTTTCTGTGCGACCATGCTTGAAGGCCGAAGTACTACAAGACTCGTATGTGCCGACGAAGTTTCCCTTCAAGAGATGATGCGCTGCCTGAAAAAAAGGAAAAATCAAATCGTTCAATTTGGAAATGGAGGTGTCTATCAGCATAGGCTATGGGATTTTTCGAAAGAGAGTTCACTGCCCTGGAACGTTCCTTTAGTTACCCATAACTAAAGGAACAGAGATGGGCTTTAATCAGTTACAGTCTAAACCTCTCTCTCGCTACTTTTGATTTCTTATCACATAAACTAACAAAATAAAAAATCAAAGTAGAATCGTTTCGGACAAATGTTTGTGTGATGAACATGATCATTTGTTCTGTGTCTGGGTGTAATTTATCTATAATATGTATGTATTTAGAAATATATAAGTATGTTTATCAGTTGTCTAGTACTCATAACACAAGCTCTGCTTAGCTTGAGACTAGACGGCGTTGTGTGATAGTAGTGGAATATTATTATTATATTATTATTTGTTTTTATTTTTCTATCCATATAAATCATATACAAGCAGGTCTGCTGGAAGAAATTTCTTTTGAAATAAGCAGTATCTTTGTCTCGCTAAAACTCGAGATTGGCTGCACCGATTTTAATATTTCTTTTTTAGGGTTCCGTAGTCAACTAGGAACCCTTATAGTTTCGCCCTGTCTGTCCGTCCTCGCTTAATCCCTGTGATTGGTAGCACTAGAAAGCTGAAATTTGGTACCAATATGTATATCAATCACGCCGACAAAGTGGTAACATAAAAATTGGAAAAACATGTTTTATTAGGGTAGCCCCCCTATATGTAAAGTGAGAAGTGATTTTTTTTTTAATTTCAACCCTTACGTGTGATATATCGTTGGATAGGTATTCAAAAATGAATAGTGGTTTACTGAAATCATTTTTTGATAATGTCAATAATTTCGGAAATAATCGCTCCAAAAGTAAAAAAACAATGTGTCCCCCCCCCCCCCTCTAACTTTTGAACCATAAGTTTAGAAAATATGAAAAAAATCTGAAAGGTAGAACTTTATAAGGACTTTCTAGGAAAATCATTTTGAACTTGATGGAAAGAACAGTTTTTGTACAAAAAGACAAAAAGGTTCTACAAAATAATTTCTGGACTAAGTTTGTAGTATAATCGTATATGCAAGCATTTTCCTAAACTCATAAGTGGGTACACTTATTGTGATGGACGGGAAACTACGGAACCCTACACTGAGCGTGGCCCGACACGCTCTTGGCCGGTTTTGTTTTTGTTATGTTTTCCAGCATACAGGGAAGGTTTAAAAGCAAAAAAATATAGGCAGGTAGGGTTGGGTAGGTAATCAGTTAACGTGAACGCGGTCAAAACCTAGTCACTAGTAATGGATAAAAAGAAGTCTATTTTCGACTACATTTCAATTTATATCGATATTTGATTGGAAGTGTATGATAACTAGGTACATTGTGTTGCGCTTTCACTGTATCTTTTTTTATTTATAAATGAAAGCAATGTGATTGTTATATTACCTGAAACGACAGTTGCATGATGCAGTCAGGGCTAATTTTGAACTTCTTACAAGCTGCTTTGTTGAGGCCCTCATACAAAATGTAATCTATACTGAGCGAGTCGCACCATGCCTTATACTCCTTCTTGGCGTTGTCAATAAAATGCTTCGATTTGTCGTCTAGTTTAAAGTCTGAAAAATTAACATGTTAATTTAAAAGAAATAAAGAAGAAATCAAGAAGTTAGAGAACTCTGCTTCTTCCAGAAGGCGTTCTGTCATTTAAGTTAGAACTACACTGCGCTCACGTGGGACAAACAAGCCGATCGGGGCGCGTCGGTCTCCATACATTTTGTAGGGCAAATAGACTTGTAGAGCTACACTTGCTCCACGCCACGCGACCTCGTTCTATGTACAAATCAGCCCCCCTAGCTAAGTTACAATCGTTTCGCTTGCGTCGAACGCCTTGAGTTGGCCACGCCCTCGATTCTTTTGTTCTGACCACGTGACTGAGCGTTGACATGACGTCATTCCCGTACATTTGAAGTTTCCTACTAGCGTTAACGATTGCAGATTACCAACTTGGCTAGAGGTACAGGCGTGTTAACCGTGTGAGTCGGTCTAATATAGTTCCAGCTTTGTAGGTGTAAGTTTACTTTAGAAGTAATTCACTCTGTTCCCCTAAAGGTATTTACAATTTCCGCCGGTGCGATTCTTTAAGGGAACTGTTTAAAGATATTAACATAATGACAGTACCTTGTCAATATATCTATGAAAACATAATGTATGTTAGAAAAAATCTTCATCTTTTTAGCAAAAGAGGCGATAGACATAATTATGTTACAAGAAATAGGGATCAATTAGTTCAACCAGGTTTTAGACTGGCTAAAGTGGCCTCTTCTTTCATGGGGTACTGTTTGAAATGTTATAATAAAATACCTCCCCAAATATTAGAACTCAATGAAACGAAATTTAAATCTTGTATTAAACGCACACTATGCAGGCAAGCATATTATAAGTTGGAGGATTATATTCAAGATAAAAATGCTTGGCTCAATGCTGATCCAGCTCCACTACCACTAGGGCGTACTAATTAGTTGATTAGTTGGAAACTAATATTATTATTTTTTTTTAATTTGAAAGACACAATTGCATTGTATAATGTAGAAGCACTTTTTCCAAGTTTGTGAATGTGAAGCACCATGGAGCATTTTTATTAGGTTACAACTTTTTTTTTGACATTACGAGCATGGCAGTTGAGAGTTTGTCATGCTCACTCAAATGTCTCGCTGTTGGTGGCACGTGTTATTGAGTCGTTCAGTTCCCTTCAAAATGGTTGAGCTGAGTGGGGCTGATGCACGCGTCATGCTCGTGAACGGGTGCCGTCAGATGGGACTGGTCATCTCTTAGCTGCCAGTGGCTTAATTCAGTTTCTATCTTTTAATTATTTTACTTTTTTATTTCATTATCGACATTGTGCTCACATGATAGAAGCAACAAGTAATATGTAACCAAGCATTATATGTAACACATAATATGATTTAAAAGAGTGTCCATGGAGTTTCTTGCACGTTCTTCTCCATAGAGACCTACTCTTTGGAACGTGCAATTTAGCTTCACTTTTCTTGGACTGACCGACATTTGACTATTCAATAAAGCCTGTAAATGGTCTATTTGAAATAAATGCTTTGATTTTGATTTTGTTATGCTGAACAGAATGTAAAGTCCCGCAATCCTTCTTTACAAAGGAGGATTCTCTGACTAAACGAGTATCGTGACGGGTCCGGGTAACTGCTCGATTGTTGACTTCGGACTGTTGTTCTAATTGTGCAGAGAACTCTGATACCACGGTGCAAGATTTTTTTTTGGCTAGACGACGTAGATACATAATATAATTTTTAGTATAATACCGACCCGTTTATTTTTAGTATCGCCCTTTCTCTTTTGAATGTATGTTACAAGAAGGCTACTAGGTTGAAAGGAATACAAGATATTTACTACAATATGTAGATTTGAATTGCAAGCCATTGTTTATTTTAAAAAATACTATTGAGTTGACATCTTTCTATGGTTACGATTAATGCTTTAAAGCAATGACATCATAAGGTTCTTACCTAATTTCTGCACACTAATATTACTATCGACGGGCTTCGAATCAGGATGTATGAAAGGTTTCTTAGTAGTTTCAGCATAAATGTCTTGGAAAAATCGCAGCACTGCTACTCCATCGCCCCAGGAATGTTCAAAGTTGACACCAGCCACTCCATCACCGGTCACAATCAGGCTTAATGATTTGTCAAACCACCTATAAGTTTACAAAAGAAAAAGATCTATACAGAACTAGAAATTGCTTGTAAATATAAATAAATAAATAACAATTAATGGAAGAACACTGTCGTAGTCTTTTTCGACCCTGCTGGCCACAACCCACTATTTATAAAGTAGGAATATCAATATTCTAGGATAACTTAAACTGATGAGACTTGGCTTATAACTAATAGTTTACTTTACATTTTTCTGTAGTCTATTTGCTTGCTTTTGAGCAGCGATAAGACCGCCATTGTATAAATAGATTTAAGTTTCTGTGAAATTGTTACTATTTTGGTGTACAATAAAGTTTATTTTATTCTGTGGGTCGATCACTATAACCAGCCCTAACGTTACCCAGCGGTTCAGGACCTTGAAGCCCACCGGTCTCTGATAGTCCCATCTCTCGGCGGAAGTGTGCAGCGCGTTGTGTGCGATGGACGCAATCCATTAACGAGAATGTCATCCGCTCATACTATGGGGCTTCGTAAGGGGAAACCATCTAACCGCGTACCGTGTTCAGGTGCTCTCTTTGTTTCTACCGCTTGAATCAGCCGTCAACGACTCTCGCATCAGGTGCCAGTCATCCTACGTAATCAAATCATATGTTGGATGACACTGTATCTGATCGCTTCCGTACTGAATGGGTAACCATGTCATTGCTCATGCGTCGCAGTTTGTAGTACCAGTTGTGGTACAACCGGTCAGCTACATTTCCTTTCTAGCCACACTGACTACGAAAGTACTGGCCTGGTTACGAACTACAAACGTAAGCAACCAGTGCAATTTCGAACTGAGGAGTGAATTTAGAGTGTACCATTTGAGAATATCTTAAAATGCCGCCCGAACTTAGGCCACGATTACTTCGTTTGCCTACAAGAATAGGGCGCTGGCTGCTCTGAATCCGCAGTTGTTTAAATAATTTGATAACTGCGAAGATCACCGGTACAAGTCGATGCGTGGCTGTAAAATCATGTGTCATGTTAAATTTCCAAAAAGTGTTGTAGCTACACGACTGAGACGAGTCGTGCCGGCCTGGTAGTGTATGAATCGAGCGTCGTATTGGTGGGGCCAGAAAACTGATCGGCAAACTAGTTTGCTTCAAGGGCAACACTCGCACTCGCCCAAGAGTTGGCGGTGGGAGGAGCGGTACACCCAGAATCGCAGATTCCGGAGTAATGAAAGGTGACAACACAGGGCTTGGGAGGGACTGAACCACCATGTGACTGATAAGCACCTTCCGGATGATGATGCCATGAGTTCATTCTGCCACAGAATCTGGTCAGTGCCTTTCAGAAACAAACCGATGGTTGCTGAACTCGGAAGGTAGCGCGTGTGTGCGATCCAAAACCACAAATGGGGGTAATTAACATCAGCTCCCAAGATGTACATAGCTCATGCAGTCCGTCCGTTGCCGAACTGGACATCTCCAAGATCGGGATGCACAACTTCTATATATATACAATATACATATAAAGTGGTTTACAAGGTCGCATGCTCGCTCAAGTCAAGTCAGGTTCGCTGCCCCAATTTCTAACGACAGGAATAACCCACCTGTTCCATAAATCAGGTAGTGCTTCGGAACTTAAAAAGGATAGACCCAGGAATGAATCCCACGGTACTGAGGAATGTAGACCAGTTGTCGTCCGCATCCTGGCTGCGTATCAGTGACCCCTTTGGAGAAAATAAAGGTTTTGTCTGTGCAATTATGGACGAAATTATTATGACGAACAACCGGAGATTTTTTTGTGAAGGACGGCACAGTTAAAATTAGTCCAGCATGTTAACGTCCGTGAGAATCAAACCACCATATGTTCTCCTCTAGCTAACTGGGAGTACTTGCATAGGCACAATCTTGTAGCTTGCCCTGAAATACTTTCCTGTAGAATCTGAGGTGCTACTACAGGTATGTGCCCAAACTAGTTCTCTATAATGTCAGAATTGTTTGTAACCAATAAGGCTAATATAATGATAGAGGAACCAAGTGAGAGGCATGCAATGATTGTTGACATTTCCGTACCGCATAACGAGAACGTCGTGAAAGTCGAAAAAGATAAACAAATCAAGTACATTGACTTGGCTCGCGAGATTTGTCGACATGTGGGATGTCGACTCGGTGATCATTGTATCGATAGTCGCGTCCGCGTCAGCCAATGGCTTAATAGCTACGAGCCTCGGCCACTACCTTAGGAGGCTCGCGTTAGGCGGCTAGATCAAGGGCATGATCCATAGTAGGTTAAGAGGTTTCTTTTTCTGAATCCCTCACCGCCGTTAGGTTGGACCCTGTTCCCGATATTATATATCTAATATATAAAATTAATCCCTATTTCCTTGGTCACGGCATCACGCGTGAACGGTTGGACCGATTTCGCTAATTCTTTTTTTGTTGTGTTTGTTATTGTGAGGAGGTTTATAGCCCTAGAAAAAAAAAGTGCAAGTCATGGAGGATGAATTTGGATTGCAGGATTGTTTGTATGAGTTACAGGGGCCCTATGAGGCAAATGGCAACTGAAGGAACATACAAGTGGGTTTTATAAGTCTGACTCCCTCTCGCTTCATCTAGAGCAGATGTTATTAGATGAATTTCCAAATAATAAAAAACGAGCAAGTGCGAGGCAGACTCGCGCTCAGATGGTTCTTTTCGTACAAACTTACTTACTATGGATTTTGATTCCCTTGAGAGTGTTGAAATAGATGTTCTTTGCGAAATAAACAGCCCGTATCTTTTTTTTTTCGTAAACTCAGAAGTCTCACTTTTTTTACAGCTTCAAGGGGCAGCAAACTTGAGTCCATGGTTTTAATTTCAACTCGATACCTCTATGCATTCCCGAGATAAAGGGTCTTGACAGACAGACAGATGGACAACAAAGTGATCCTATAAGGGTTCTGTTTGTTTCCTTTACAAGCACGGAACCCTAATTATGGGGCTAGAGTAAATCAGAAGTTGGATGTAAAGATCCAGTATCTTAAAATTAGTTTCTCTTGCCATCAAATTGTAATTTTCAAATTTAAGTGTTATGTATTCAATTAGAGTGTATGTATCAGAATTAATTAGGCCATTTTAAATTAGGCATATTTACCTATTTGTACCATCACTATGTAAATATTTCCTCAGGAGTACACGCTTATCATCATTAATTTTATCATCATCTAGTATCAAATTAAATATTGCTGAGTCTATCTTTCTTAAGGCTTCACTATTTCCTGTTGACTCCAAATGGGCCCGTTGTTTTGCCCATTCATCCCTATTTTGTGTGGTTAAAATTCCTAATGGGTGTTCCGATGCTGGTGTATTGTCATTCAATATTTTGTCAAGGTTGCCAAGCATTTCCAGGGGTGACAAAAGGTTACCTGAAAACCATTTTAAATGTAAATAAGGTGAGTAACCTAAATTGATATGTTAATCTAAATTAAAATTAAGATTAAAGTACAGCGGTAAGATTACGTCCATTGAATGGATTAATCATGTTGTTATTCATTACTTATCACTAGGCTTATTTTTAGCTCAGAAAACTGAGACTGTCCTATTTTGTTTAAATAGAGAGATTGCAAAACCAAATACAACAAAAATAAATTTGTATGATTAAAATTACCATTAGCATCCAAAACATCAAATACATAAAGGTTTCCTTGTTTCTGTACTAATACATGCTTGCTTTTTGGGTCCCTGAAGATCTCATCCTTATTTAGCTTAGGCAGGCGAGTGGCTCCGAACAAACCAACAAACTGACTCATATCTAGAGGGAACACTTTCATAAGGTAGGCACCATACCTGTAATGATGAACAGGATTTAATTTTTATTTTAATCTTTCAAATATCGTTTTTTAGAGCCGTAATAGTAATAAGACAATAGTAGCACAAACAACGGAGTTCTTTTGGGGTTTTATGAATTAAAGACCATTATTTATCAGCAAAGGACATATAATTTCTGATGTAGACATACCATGATATAGCTTCAGGTAGCATCCTTGTAAAGGTCCTGAACAAAGGTGTGTCACTCTTCTTAGGATTTAAATGGTACACTTCTGGTTCCAATATTTGTTCCCTTAATGACAACATAAAACGAACCGCAGTTATCAAAATGTTAGTGGAGCGTATTAACTGATCGTTGTATTCCGGTCTTACATCGTTTTGAAAGACAATCATTGGATTATAATTGATGGGAAGTGCTACTCTATCACGTAAATAAAGATCAAACCAATACTCAGAAATGTAACTTGTATGCTTATTCCTTTTATCTTTCTCAATGAGTTTCTCTTGCAGAACTTTTCCTTCTTTATCAATAAAATCGTAAGTGCGCTTGTTAGCTTCTTCAAACTGATTATCATTTAGTAATGGTCTCAGAGCTTTCAAATATCGCTCCCCAGTTTTCGAAAGGTCCGGTATGGGTAAGCGGGGCAGAGACTTCTGGAAATGCATCGTTGGTAGCTTGCTTCTTTGTAAATACTGGTAGTTAACATCTTTAATATTTTTATTTGTAAAGTTTCTTTGCTGAATAAATTTTTGGCTCAGAATATTATTTTTGAAAACAAGTTTGTTAGCTCCGATCATTTTAATCTATTACACAAACAAATCTTTTACTTATGTTAAAATACTACTTTACAAAAATAAACCTATTCAACGAAAATAAATAAATAAAATATGAAATTATAAAATTCGCTCGTGTCTACACTAAAATGTCATTGATGTCATTGAACTCAAAATGTCAAAGTCCAAGTAGTTTTTTTAAACCAGACGTTAGTCGGGCTCAGACATTTTATTTAAATTATAAGGCTAGTGCTGGAAGTTTTAGTCGATGTCGATTGTATTGAAATGTCAAAACCCTTGGTTAATTAATATGTCAAAATTGAAAAAGTAATACTGCGATGTAATCCTGAAATAGATTTTCTGCCTGCGAAATTCTTAAAGGACTGAAAAATATCTGAATTTAAAATGCAGTGAGTCCATTTTTCTCAACGTTAACATCGTGTATCAATTGAGTATCAATTTGTCCTAATAAAAATTCCATTCAATTACATCCAACATCATGAATGAATCGCCGGAGATTAGTAACGATTCTGGCGGCAATGATTTAGAAACCTTGGATTATTTACGCGGCGTAAAGTCGTCAACGTGCCTGTTACTGCCGACGACACCTAGCCCCACACCACTAGATTTCAAACATCCTCTCTCAGAAGAAATGAGTGATCGTCCGTTTTTAACTTTAAATGATGATCCTAACATGGTTAACATACAGACAGGTGAGAATATATTTCATCAGTATAATTGTGTGCTTGTTATTTAGACCTATTTATTAAATTGTCAACTTGCTATTACATAGGATAACTTTTACTAGTAGTAAGTACCTGCTGAGTTAGCTTTAAATTTTGCATTATAGTTGCTTAATTTTATTTGCAAGTTGTTGTTTAAAAGCAAGTCTATTTAGTGAATTATCTGCATTATAAATTTTAATTAGCCAACCCATTTAATTTCTGAATGTTTATCTATAATAAATTAAAGTTTCCATTTTAAATTAAAATATCATACAGGTAAAAGGCAGATAGAATCAACCTGGGTGATAATAAATGTTATGTGTGAAGCTTTAAATTTGTGCATTTTTCAGTAGATAGTTTATAGTCCCAAGTGAATGCCAGCATTCGCCTGGCATTCGCTCTCTCATTGTCCTTCTATTGTGTCTCTAATTACGGTATTCAAAAAGTTAATTTCTTTCTGGTAAGGATGTAACACGAAATTTGACTTAATTAATTCTAAATACATTCTAGGAATATTTATCACTTTTAATTAAGTGTATTCAAAAATTATACCAATAGATAAATTTGGACACAGGTAAATTAAGACTAGGTGTCATCTTCTGGAGTTTCAGAAGTTGAAAATCACTGGTTTTTGTTTATTTATTTTATTCATGCTGATAAGGCAATAACGATAATGCAATATAAATGATAAAATAATCTAATGCAATTTAAATTAATTTATTTTGTTATTGACCTTTCAATTTTATGTAATTTTGTAATACCTGTATGTGTGATTTTGTAACTGAAATGAGTCTTTGATACTTGAAATAAATAATTGTATAATAATTGTTTGTTTGGTATGGGATAAAATACTGTTTATAATTATGAAATTATTCAAATTAGTTAAGAAAATCATTGGAAAAATTGCAATAAACTTGGCAAACATGCCAGTTGAATAAAGCCAGGAAAATAAAAGAAACACATATTTTATTGATTCTTCAGAAAAAGTATTTATCTAAACTAGTTTTGTTTAGCAAACTTATTTATATACACTTTACCTTGAAAATAAATTAGTACATGCTGACAGAAGTGATAGCTGATGCTATTAAAAATACTCATAGTATATGTAATTACTGCAATTAGTACTCTGAGAGAAAAGTAAAAAAAAAAATTTGAAAAAGTCAACTGAATCAAATAGCCTCTTTACCTTATAACTCGAAATTGGCGATCACTAGTGACTTGATGCCCTACCACAAGCTCTTAATGCAATCCATTTGACAATCTTAACTGAAATGTTAAAGGGACAGAGATATATAGGTTGTGTAGCTCCATCCCTCTTCCTCGCACACTCGCTCATGCATGATTTTTTCGTTCCATTTTCGTCCTACAATGGAACAAAAAAATTATGCGTGATCTCTGTCGCAGAAATACGACACAAGAGCGGTAGGGACACGAAAACGTGGTTAAAAGGTTAAAAATAAATAAATCTTTAATTATATCTCAAAATTACTCCTGTCAACACTTGAATACAATGCAGATGTTATATAATTTCAGATGCATCAGCAGGAGATTCTAGTTCATCGGGAGACAACAGCTCTGTTATACAAGATCCAGTCAGTGCTCAGCTTATAAATAACATCAGCATGCTAGATTATCAGACCCTCAGCAAGAATGGTGATCTCATTATGGGACAAGTATGTATTTGTTTATATTTTACAGAACCATTATATTATTATCATCTATTGAATTTGTATATAAATAGTTGGAAAACACCAAGACTTTTCCTTTTATCTGCACTATTGTTATCATAACAATATTTCATATTGATTGTGCACTGGATTTTAATATGATAATGTTATCCTGGAAGGGTTTGGGGGACGCCCTTGCCCAACAGTGAAACAGTAGTAAATATAATGTCTATATAGTTTCCACTTTTTAACTTGATTAGCTAACAAGATTTAACTTGACTCTGGCAAGAACAGCAGTACGAAAAGAATAAATATGGTCCCACAATCAGTTAGTTTAGTCAGTAATAGTCTGAGACTTATAATAATAATACAATTGTATGCAAAAAAATCGACCCACCCCATATGCAGCGCTTTGGAACCCAATCATTAATCAAAAAATGTAATAATTTAAATATTTCTTTGAGTATTGTTGAAGATAGGTATATAAACATTTTTTAGACATACCCTTCATTTTACTATATATACCATTGTTCACATTATCGGCTCAAATCGTCGGACGCCATCATTTTACACTTAAAACAATTTTTCTGATTTTGCTCTGTATTTAAATTTAATCAAATAAAGCTGAAAAATCAATAAAAAAAAAATCTATGACTTTTAAATCAAGTGCAATAAAACTTTCCGTCTTTATCTATACTTAAATTGAAGTTCAAAACTTTAATAAATTTATTTTAATTTTTCATCTAAGTATCGTGTTTTAAACCAAAAGGTTAGAGGTGGGCAAATTTTATTGCATGCAAGTGTAATAAAAACTCCTTCAGAGCAGGAGGAGTTATTTGATAATATAATTACCCATGTAAAAAAGAAGCAGAAAGAAAATAGTAATCAACTTTTTTAAAATAAAATCAATTCACTAGTAGTATAATTTCTTTTTCTGTTATTTCCAGACTGAAGACTGCAAGCTTAATGGAAACCACAACGCCAGTGGCAGGAAGCTACCAAACTTCATCAATTGGAACTGGAGCGTCATCAGGAAAGTACTTCTTTGGTTTGTTCTCTCTGGTCTCATCGCCTGTCTTGGGGCTATCATAGGTATGGTTGTGACAATGCCAAAAAACTGCAACCCTGATATACCATGGTATCAAGGAAAGGTTTTCTATGAAGTATTCCCAGCAAGCTTTAAGGATTCTAATAAAGATGGCACAGGTGACATTAAAGGCCTCATGAACAAACTAAACTATATCCAAGATTTAGGAGCATCTGCTATAAGGCTAAATTACATATTTGAGGCACAAAAATATCCAGATCAATACTTTAATATCACTTCCATGGTACAGATAGACAGAAGTGTTGGGGTTCTCAAGGATTTTAGAGATTTGATTAATGAGGTGCACTCTAAAAATATGTCTTTAGTCCTTGATCTGCCGGTTGTATCTCTAGCTAAAGCTGATTCATCAGACAATTTCACTCAAGCTGTGCTAATTGCAAATGAAACTATAATCAACTATGTTGATCCCACATCTGCAGCTATAATATTTTGGGCTCGCGAAAAGGTTGATGGCTTTTATTTGAAGGATTTAGAAAATTTTGTAGATGATGTTAATTTTGGTAGAAGTTTGCAGTTGTGGAAACAAATATTAGGTAGCAATAAAATATTTATTGCCAGTGAAAAGGCTTATGAAAAGGCTAAAGGTACTGCTTTAAATGTGTTGTTGTCTAGAATTGATCTTATTGATGTCCATTTAGATTTAACTGAGGGGGTCACTGGTCTGAAAGCTCATATTGATAAAGTTGTTAAGGGCACATTGTGGGCAAAGCCTCATTATCCATGGGTTCATTGGAATATTGGCAGTGTCCATAATGAAAGAATATCAACAAAACACCTTAATAACACTTTAGTGTTGACTGCTCTTGAGTTAGCTTTGCCTGGAACTGTTAGCATATTTTATGGAGATGAAATCGGACTCGGTGGGCTTGGTGACGTTGAAGGAGATTTCCATGAACATAAAGATGTTGGGAATATAGTATCGATGTCATTTTCTAATGAAAAAGATTCTACAATTATTCAGCCTTGGATCGCAAAGTCTGAAAGGCCACCAAGTTATCAGTTCTTGGATATTATTAAACTCTTTACGAAAGTGAGATTAGCTACGCCAACAATATATTTGAGATCTATTTACAAGGAAGGCAATAATCTGAAAAATATGGAAATCCGTGAAACTGAAGAGAATCTCGTAGTAATAGAACGTTGGTATCCTAGGAGGAACACGTGTGTGTTTGTAGGGAACTTAGGAAGTAAATCAATTACCACTGATTTATCTACTATGTTTTATGGTGGCACTGTACTTGCTGGAACAAATACTTCTCTAATTGGACAAGTATTGTACTTTGATAAAATTACATTTCCTCCAAATTCTGCCATAATTTTAAAGTTAGAAAAGTAAATTTTATCGTCTTGTTGATCAAAGGCAAAAAAATGGTAGCTATGACAAATATTATTTATAGATTTATGTTAAACATTTGAATGATTTAAATGTAATTTTATACGAGTATTTTAGAATATTTTAAATTGGTATTATATCATAGACTATAAGCTTACATATACCTACTAAAATAAGAAAATGTTATTATTTACGATAAATATATCAATATGTCTCATAGTAACAGAATCTCGAGCTTCCGAAATGATCTGAATATTTAATCTCTTTACTCAGTAAATTTTGTAGCAGTATTAAAATTAATTTAATTGAACAACATTAAAATTATTATACTTTTCTTATAAAAATATTAATATTATTTATTATAGTGATTTAGGTTTTTACACCATTGACCATACTAAAGTATTTGTTGTTAGTTACTGTTGTTAAATGATTGTCCTGTGTTGACTATTCATATACTAGTTCCTCTTTTACCAAAGATATTGTGTGTGCATGATATACTTATATCAAAAAACCAAAAAAATCAAATTGTAAACTTAAGGAATGTCATTATCATCATTTCAACCGATATAAGTCCATTGTTGGACATAGGCCTCCCACAAGTGTCGCCATAATGAACGAAAATAACTTAAGGAATGTACTTATTATTAAATAAAAAAGAAAACAAAAAATAGAGTTACAAAAAATTTAATATACATTTGTACATATTGAAAACAAATATTATGTACTGAGTATATGTATGTATTATTATGTACACATTATGATATTACAGTAAATAAATAGTTGTTGAAATTATTACACTTTCATTTACTATGATTACAAGCAATGATTTTTGATACACTTAAATTATAACAGGTAATATATCAAACAGCGAGTATTTCATTACATAGTTTCCTTATTATAATTCACTATTTCATAGTGGATTAGATTGTGAGATAAGTATATTTTATAGAAAAATATATTTGTAGAGTTACCTGTGCAAATGATATTCAATGGAATTCTTCATTTTCATTGGAAAATAATAATATATAATTATTGGAAAGGCACATTTTGTATCACATATTTGTTTAGATTGTTCTGTTCTGTCTAACATAGACAACAAACGATGCTGGAATGCATATTGCTTAGTTTCGAGACTTTATAAAATTTTAGAGAAACCTACATGACATTAAAATAAGATATTAAATAGCTAAGTGGGTAATTTTGAGTTTCTAACCAAAATAATCATTTGAGTGATGTTATTTTCTAAATACCTATAATTCGCCAAATCACTTTGGTATAAAATTATGTTTACAAATAGCTATGGTATAATTTCTAATAGATTATTGAGCAATATAAAATCGACAAATCGTATGCTGACATATAGTCATAATTTTTTAACCCTAATATTATATAGGCACCTACTGTTCTTGCATGCTTAACAGTAAAATAACATTTCGTTTATTGTTTCCAATAATGTAAACGAAATATGAAGAATTAATAATTTCGCGTTTATTTGAATTTGAACCTTATGTCATTGTAATAAAAGAAACGTCAATTAAAAGAACAAAACAAATCACAAATAATATTTAATATTAGCTATATCACATTATAGGTACAGCATGCGGGAAAAGTTATTCCTCAATCCAATTTCAGTAATTAAATATTTTGCACTAGCATTTTTTTACTTTCTTGGTAATAAATATGAATAGTTTTCTGCAGTGGATGGATTTAAATATTATTAATTATGTTTTAATATGTGTAATATAATCTAAATTCAGAACCACAATTGTATCTTAGTTCAATTCGTAACTAATTAATTACAGAATTAAAGATCAAAATAACAAGATATGATTTAACTATTGATACAAGTGTGGCCCCTGTCTTAAGTTCTGGTGGCGTTAAGCTCAGTCTTTGTATCGGTGGATGAAAAATCATAGCACTGGAAGGATTCACAAGCAGTAGGTAAGAAATGATCATAATGTCATGAGCTGGGTTGAGACTTTTTAATTTTAGCTACAGTTGGATGCATGACATATGTATTGGACATTGCTCTGGGATGACTTTCAGAAACTGGCAATGCTGGGAGTTTATCAGTAGGGTTTCGTATTAATATTTTTTTCTGGGACCCTGTCATTACCCTCTTAGCGTTATATTCTGGTTTATTCTTAAGATCTATGCTATCGGTGGTGTTTGGAACAGACTTCACACACTTCCGTTCACTTTCACAGTCACTACCTGTTGGTTTATTTAACTTTGGAGCACCAAAAGCTTTAGTTTGTTTCAATAATGAACGATCGTTACACAATGCCGCGATAAGTGGCAAGTCAAGGTTTTTACTTTTCTCTCGAAGAGTTTTTATGTCTAAATCACAATTGGAGTCTTTCACTTTGTTCACATTTAGTTCACTATTCACACTTGTTAAGGCTGGCGGAATTTTGACTTCTCTCGAGTAATTGAGAAGTTTCTTTTTATATTCATATGGCGGCGGGGGAGGCGGAGGCATTCGTCTCATTTTAACTGGCGGTGGATCCTTGGCATTCAACACATTCTCATCCGATTTCGTCCGCATAAAATGTGAAACGTCTGGAACTCGCACGGCCAGTTGCGGCCGTTCAAGATTTATGGAATGGTTGCTGAGCGACGTCCTGCTCGTTAGCGAGTACCAGCTCGTCCGCGTTCCCGGTAACTGAACGTAAGAATCCGACAGATTTTGGATCGATCCATACATGGACGACGCAGACATGGAAGTCGATAGATACGGCGTACTTCTGTACTGCAGACCATTTTTGTGCATGTTCGACACGCGAGACTCGGTCAGTTTGTGATCGAGATAATTTTGTTGCGACACGGCTGGGTCTTGTAAAGGGTAGTAGACGTAGTCGACATCGCTGTATAATTGCTGGTGGAACATGGGGTTGTGCGGCGGTGGAGGGGGTGGAAGGCGCGTGGCGGGAGGCGGCGGCGGCTGTCGCGGCCGGCGCGGTGCTGGCGGCGCGGGAGGCGGCCCCGGCGCGAGCTTCATCATGGCCACCAGCACGTTCGAGTCCACGCCGTGCGCCATGTCCCTGGATGGTGACAGGTTGTTGCTTATCCCCTGCGCTAATTTGGATCTTTCTGCTCTGCGACTGGATGCTTGTTGTCGTTTAAACTTTTGAAACTTGTGTTCCAACACCATGGGACTAGCAAATGTTCTTTCACTAGAAGCGTTCACTTCACCCGCCTCTGCTTTCAGAATTGTTATCATGGGCTTTGATGTTACGACTCTGGCTGCCACTTCTTCTTTGTTGTCATTCAACTGTTTCAACGTCCGGGCTGTCGCGGCTGGGACAGGATAGGCAGGTGGCGCCTTGGCAGGAGGTGGCACATAAGACGAAACAGTTTGATGATTGTATTCGTACGGAGGTGGCGGCTTATCAGGAAATGAAGGTCTGATGGGTGTATCGCCACTAATGTCAAAAATATTTGGTAGTGACAAATTGAGCAATTTACGACTATCAATTCTAGTTGGAGGAGTTGGCGGTCGATCGAAGAAAGAGTTATTCGGATAGTGATCGTCTGAAGGAGCAGTGTCTTCGTGACCCTGAAGGTAACTGTCGCCAGAAAACGGCAGGGGTAGTCTGACGTAATCCGACACTGAATCTAAAGTGTCACTTACGGACTGGCTCTTAGGATACACCCCTCTTCCTACAATAAGGTCACTTAATTCACTCGCAGTCAATAAATTATGTTTGTTATCTGTTGGATCGCTCCCGTCACCGTGAAACGAGATTGCACTAACGTTGGAATTGGTTCTTTCTCTAAATAAGTTTTCTTTATTATGTTGTTCCTGGTTCTGAAACTTTGCAGCTCCATCAACACAATCCGAGCTAGGTTGAGATGACTGTAATCTTAATGTGCCTGTTGCATGACTAGTTCTTTCTGACTTATTTTTCAGGATTGAAGAAACACTATCGAAATCAGCAAGATCATTTTCTTTTGATGGTTTATAACTGTCGTAATGCGAACCATCGTAATCTGTTCTACTGGCTTCAGATAAGGTGTCCATTTTCGATCGTGCAGTAAGTTCAGAACTGCTCATGGTGTAGACTCCGCTAGTTTCACTAGATGCCGCTACAGTAACTGGTTGACCCAAACCGTCGTACAAAGCAGAAGCTGTATCTTGGGAATATTCTACATCTATGCCAACTGTACTATTGTCACTGACCATTGAGTTCTGAGCAGTATGACTATAGCCCAATTCTAAACTGCTCGCGTTAGATGTCCTACTAAGAGTGCTGAGACCCGCCCTAGCCATTATGACTGTACTGCAGGATGACGAACACTGCGATCCGGTGCATTTTAATTTATTAGATCTTGGACTATCTGTCAATGTTTCACTAATACTTTGATCAGGTAAAGAGGTCGTTTCTTCTAATTGGTTTAAAGAGTGTTGTTCTGGTGGTGTGATTTCATTTCTATTAACATTCTCACAGTCTTCCTTGATCTTCTTCGATCGGATTTTAGATTTTTGTAGTTGCAATGATGATGTTTTAGTAGGTGGCTGATTATCTTGTGACATATGGCGTATAAAATAAGAATTTGTGCTGTCCAGCAAATGAGCAAAAGCCAAACTTTCTGTAGACGGTGCTGGTGGAGAATCTATCATAATTTCTAATTCATCTTCGGATTGGACTCTGTCACTAACAATGCCTGATGTGGTATTGGAACTGGTAGAAGATATCACTGAAATTCTTTGTTCACTTTTATTTTGATTGTATTGAATATTTAACGATTTTGAGTAACCAAAGCAAATTTTGCGCTCCTCTTCTTCCTTTCTCAAGATTTCATTGAATTTTGGTGCGATTTTCATTGAGAACTGATGCGTCTCTCTACAAAGAGCGAAAAGATATTTACATTTTTCTTCACTTGATGAAAACAAGGTCATTTTGCCTTCCTCGGTTCTAATCTCAAATTTCTTTCTATCGAAGCTCAGTTTGCCGATAGCGCTCCAAATGAAGTTTGAAAGTGATCCATTGTCAGGCAAAATCTTGATGCCCTTGGCTGTTACAAGAAGCCAAACTGTTCCAGGTTCGGGTTCTGATTTAGATTGTTTCAGGCGGTATCTATGTGAGTTTATCGTATCAGGGAGGAGACAAACTTCTCGAATAAACCTGGATTCAGCTTCAGCTTTTGTGAGACCGCGGTGTTCTCGATGGCAAGCACGCATGGCTGCTGCTACCCAATCGCCGGTGAGGGACGAGGGTGCGTAATCATCGACTTTGAAATAGTCTCTGTCTTCGAAGGAGTCTGCGTCGCCGTATTCTGCTTGTAATGCTAGTCCGGTCAGCAGTAGTATCACTTCAGCGGGCAGAGCGTCCCGCGTGCGCACGTTCTGTCGCAGTTGTAGGAAGTAAAGATGGCGGCCGACTTCGTCGTGCAGGAGCAGCGGGCTCTCCACGTGGAACTGTACGACCAGGTGCAATTCAAGGAGCGGCTTCCCATTTGCGTCCAAGCCCTGGAATAAATGTTAAATTAATTTCTGAATTATGTACTTAGTTAAGCTATAAAATGTTTTTTTTTTGTTTTTTTTTAGAAAAACTACGTTTATATATAGATAAGAATCATAAGATAAATAACTATTTGAGTTTTAAAATAATGGTTTTAGACTTACATGGGTGTGGGATGATCTCCAACTCTTTGGCGCATATTTAGATAGTTTGCTTTCTAAGTCAACAAATAAGTATTCTCCATCTGAAAAGACAATTTGGGATTTTTAATGTGTTTAGTATTGTTTAAGTTTGTTATAAAAACTCAAGATGAGATAAACAGTTGCTTGGTAAATACATCGTACAGAACACTGAATGACGGTTCATGAGAACCTCGCTCGCGAAAAGTTCGCATAATCACTTGTAGTTCTAACAATAATAACTTAAAAGCATCTGAAATCTTATCGTATCGTGAAATACATATGAAAAAGCGATCAATAGTAATTTTACAGGCTGTAGTTGTTTCTTCGTCCTATAAGTTACCTCTATCTCATGAGGTTTTCACTTTGAGGAGACAATAATATATTTTGTCTCTACATATAATGAGACACTGTGATGCCTATACCAATATAGAACAATGATTACCCAACAGCGTTTGTTTGTATAGTTAGACTGAATGCTTACGAGGTGGAATGTGTGACGCCATGAATACATAATAACTTTGTTTTGTGAAATCACTCGGCAAGCGATTAGAACTTAAGTCAGGTACGAGTGTGTAAGACTTATGGTGTAAATCATTAAGTAGGTACACTTACTTTGCAAAATTGCTAATCCGAAGAGTTCTGTGTCGGTCATGCCTTGTAGTTGCGCGTGAGCATTGGCCAAAGACTTCAATTCTTTGACCCTTGCTTTGGCTTCGACGACGAAATGCAATGGTTGGGGCTGGCCGGGCATGCGCAGTGACAGGAACCGCGCGCCCGCGCCGAGAGCGCGCGTGTCGCCGCCCAACGGCCCGCGAACCGAACACAGAGCACGCATGTCGCATCTCGAGACCACTGTTACTCGCACTGAAACAACGAACATACAATTTAACCTTTATTAACAGTCCACAAGAAATTTCTGAAAAGAAAACCCGTTATACTAGAATGCAAAGGACAACTGAAGGGCACAAAGTCGGAATGATTTTCCACTACCAAAGAAAAAAAAACCTATTTACAGTAATAACATTTTCTATAGACTTAAATACATTTACTGTAACTTGCACAAAAGTAACTTGCATCCCACAGTAGCATACACTAATCAGATTTGTATTTGTAGAACTTGATATAGCACAATTGCATGTATGCTTTTGTGCTTGCACAAAATAAATACCCATGCCAGGTATGTGTATTTGGGCTTTATGATTTAAGACGACTGGAGCATTCAAGGTGCTTTATGGGTATTGTTTTATTGCTACTAAAAAAATCAAGTCCGATATCACTTGTATTTTAGCACATCGAGAACCTCCCTACTTCAAATCGCACGTGATACAGACCCCGAAGTCGGCTACTATAATATAGTTCTTTCAAGCAGTCTAAAGCCTATAATATATGTTTATAAGCACAAAGTATCTTTAGTTGAGTTTTAGTCATATAATAGTCCTATAAGTGATCCATTAATTTATGGAAAAATAGGGCAAGGGTGAGAGTTTGATGTTTGGATTGACATCGTCACCAAATTCGGTGACTGTAGGTAATCTCCGCACCTGAGGCTATTTGTTTTCTCCGTGTAAAGAGACATTTAAAAAAAACATATCTTTAAAAAAACATAATCATTAATTTGCCCTTATGATAACGTTCGAGACAGGCCCTGGAATGCAAAGGGCAACGCTGGTGGGAAAACCAGTAAAATTTAGAAACGCCCTCTCGCTCCGATGTCATGCGGAAGAAGTCATTTGATGATTTCCCACCTCAAAAAAGCCACTGATTTTAACAATTAAATTCCGAAGTCCGAAATATAAGATAGGCGATCTTATATTTGTGTTCAAATACTTTAGTTCCCACTATTAAAATCAAAATAACACTTAATATATGTAGTCCATTTGTAATTAGTTCAAAGTCAATATAATTATGTAGCTTTGTTCTGGCGTGCGTCTTCGAGCGGCCGGATTCCAATGTGTTTACATCCTCACAAATTCTTTGTGCGTCATAGTAGATTTAACATTCACCAAAAACTACAAATATACGACGTAAGACGATAAATATCATACCTAATTTGGAATCATAAAGCAAATATTTTATGAGTAAATTTGTTGCTCGTTTGATATTTGTTTTGCTGCAGAGAATGTCGTACCTACTCGGGTAAAAAAAAATATGATTACCCATACTACTTATTTATAAGGTACCTATAGGAGCATATGTCCTGTACTACACTTACACTAGTCCTTTTGGGTGTAGGTACTTTCCTATTCAGCAGAGCCTGAACGTGGTTGGAATGTCGGATCAGCGCCAGCTGTGCATTCCATTACTTTTTTTCGTACACGATCTCCTTTTTGCTACCTGCTGTTTTTGTGGCGCACATTGTTGCGTTTACTTGTGAATTATATTTTTGAAAAATTGAACTCACGCGCACGTGTTTTTTTTATGTAGATATTGATTAACCGTAAGTATTTTTATGACATAGCTTAGTTATCTATAAATTATAAATTGAAATTATCGGACGTCTGACGTCAATTTTAAGTAAAATCTTTTATTGAAATCGTTCTACTGAAAATCTTAATTGATTCAAACTTTGACGAATGCATATAACGCATTTTTAACTAAAAATACATAATTAAGTAGGTAAATAATCGATTTAATAAAATGCTAAATTTCTTTTAAAGCCTATAGGTACGAGCGACAATGCATAAGAGCGTTTGACAGTACATATCTATTTGTAAATAATTAAAAATATTAAATTGTAACGATCGGTACGTAAGCGTAAGTTGGTAGGGTCACTGTCATAAACCCCTTAGTTCTTCAGTACTACATACTGAAGCACTTATCCCAAGTGAAGTGCTGAAAGTGTGGTAGAATTCGTCCTCTTATACAAATATTTTATTAAGTTCTGCTTAATTATTATTAAATAAATAAATATAACATTAGTCATGGTCTCTCACTTTACTGAAATAAAATAAAATAGAAAAAAAATTATAGCGTTAAATAGATTAATATTTCCTAGACGAATATGAACAAACCAAATCTACGCCATGCAATGGTATGTTCACTATGATAGGTGCCTACATATATACCTATGTATTATAAAACATTTATAGGAATGTAGAACCACGAGATCATGTAAAAAAACTAGACGCGAATAAATTTCATCCCATCCGGTACCTCTGCGGCTCTTCAGCTCTTGATAGCAATAAGAACATGTTTTTTGTTTTAGTAAATGCGCGATAGTTTGTGATGGCGGTCAGGCGCAGCGGGGCGGGGGCAGACCGGTCGGCGCAGGCGGCTGCGGGCTGCGGGCGGCGCGCGGGCCGGGCGGGGAGGGGGGGCGCTACGTAAGCGCGGTAGCAGCGGACGGCGACGCGAGGAATGCGGACGACCTTCAGATGCCGAGCGCCCCTCCCCCTACGCCAGCCGCATCTTGCGTCCTCGCATACCTAAAGCCGTCGTTGCCTCCACTTTTCGACATCTCGCCACCAATTTTGACACTCAAAAATTTGTAAGGACGTAATGGATGGACTCGAACAGGGTCATCTATCTCTTTGTAGTTCCGACTGGTACAAATCCAAAGTAGGCAAGTAAAATACCACCGGCAGTTTTTTAAATTTAATTTATGGTAAATAATTCGTTTTATTTACCTTGAAGATAATAATCGAATTATAATGGCAGTGTTTATATTAAAAGTTGCAAATACGACAAACTTAATCGCTATAGAAGACATCAAGAATATGCAAGATGACAACGTACGCCGCAATACTCCTAAATAGTTTCGACAGCACACTTGACTGCCTATCCAGGTGAAATTTTGTTAGTCCAAAGCAATTTTTCTAGCTCGATTTAGTGATGCGACTTTATAACCATCTAATATCACTTTTAGCTGTTTAAAAGCTCTGCTTTACCCCTTCCAGTCTCTTTTTAACCATATTTTTTTTATCATCGCATGAAAATAATGATGAGACCTATCACATTGTCGATCAATAGCTACGAGCTACTGATTAGGATTAAGTACATATTATCTTTGTAATATGGGTCTCAGTTTTCTCCTTACTAAATACAAGACAATTCAGGCAACGACAGATGCATGTTGAACACTAGTCTAGCTACGTGCCTCCGCTACCTATCTTCTTGAATATGTAATGGCTTTGTCATATGTCCAGTACATATGTTTAAAAATTTGTATGCAGATAATATTGGCCTGAAACATGAACGGTTTATGTTTGTATGCGCGTAGCCGAGTTGTGATTTCAATATCTAATTGAAATTCTAATGTCTTTCATTATGTAACTGTTAGCAACCATAGTGTTTCTGAGGTAACTATATCTTCATTCTTCAGACGTTTTTTATAGATTCCGTGTTACATTTCTGCTAAAGGCCCATCCTATTGGCCCTTAAAATACCTTTCTGTATATTGGTACCTAATAGAGCTTTATGCTAGGCTGGTTTCTATAACACTTGTTCAACTGTAGGTCCCTACTGGGATATATTCGACAAGATAATCTAAGTGTATAACGCGCGACTGCTAGAAGTAGGTCTCTATCATTTTGGAGGAAACTAAGAAAATCTACTACATAATACTATACATTTCTTTTATAAACAATATCTTATACTAGGAATTAGATACAACAAATATACATCATCCTCATCATCATTACAGTCGACAGATGCCCGCTGTTGGACATACGCCTCCCGCAAATGTACAATCTTGCATAACTCCATAAAATACCATAAACCAGGTATAAATAATAATCTGAAGCCACATAATATGGACAAATGTGGAACCAAAGAATATACCTAATATTATTCATTATACTACATACTGATTGGCCTGAACTCTAAACTATAATAGCTAAAAATTTTTCTTAAAAAAATTGAACTTTGGAATATGAGTCTTGTGCAGAGCACATATCTTGGGATAGTCAATCTGCACGAACTAAATGAAAATTAAGTACTTGTTCCTTCATTAAAGTGCAATGTTTATTATCCAAGTAATTTTTCAGTCGACTACCTAGTTGGCTATGCTTCCGCATTAAATAATGAAGTGTTTGACCTGCTTATATTAAGACAAAGCTTGGTACGAATTAGTAGGTCAGTTACACCATTTTGCAGGAGTGTAGATTGCCGTATTATTAGAGTTCATGGTTCAACGAGCACATCCGTAACTCGAATGACCTGGCTGGTTAAGTGGTTTAAACTCTGGCCATTTGAAATTGAGTTGGGTGTTCAGTTTTAACTTTCTGGTTGATTGAATTTCGACGTAGTAGTAAATTTTGCCACAATGTAAGAATTTTCAACTTTCGATAAGCTCGTTAGGTCCAATTCTTACAATTCTTTTCCAAATCTCAAGCCAGAAACATGAATTCGCTCTGAAATATCATCAGATCCATATTTCCAGGATATTTTTTTTATTTCAATTACATGGACATCATTAATCCACGTTTTAAGGCGAATCACCAATGTGCGGACCGCCTGGAGGACACGGTGGAGCATAAGGTGGAGGAGTGCTGCCGTTTGGGCGAATCTTCGCCGTGTCCTCGTTAAGGCGATCGGCGGTGGTGGCCTCTCACGTATGGTCCTGGTTCAGGCTATGGTCCGGAGTGAAAGCGAGGATTACTCCTTCTGCGAAGAAGTAACGCTAGTGTAGGAGATGCCCGACAACGTGAGGGAACGGTCAGCCTCACGCCCCGCCCTAGCTGTCGCTAGAGGAGGCGCCCTGGGTGTCGGGAGTAGCAGGGCGATCCCCAGCCACCGTGGATGCGGACTTGCGGATAACAAGAAACGCAATGGGTAACTCGCTGGTCGACCGACTGTACGCAAGAAGTAGAGGAAAACCGTATGGGTCCAGAAGAGCTGATGTCGGTTAGGGTCATGGGTTATTTCTGTAAACCCTGGTTCTTGAACCCAAAGAGCAACTGAAGGACACGTGTGTAGTATTAGGTATTAAAACTCTGACACGCCCTCTCGCTTGACTCTTCTCGCAAGAGCAGTCATTAGATCGGTAATTTCAAATTAAAAAAAAACATTTTGAGGCGAAAAATGACAAATAAAAAAAAATAACTTCAATTACATAATAATATATTGAATATTATGTAAGTAGCTGTAAATATAAAATGTAGTAAATACTGTTGAAGGCACTAGGCCACGTGCTAGATCACTGAGATGAACAGACCAGAATTAAGGCAGCAACTAAGTGCTCGGTTTACGAATGTACTCGGAAAGCTGCAGTCCACAATTAATGGCGCCGTATTACCAAGATACTTATCGTGATTCACAATGATGACCACGGCTACTCTGGCTCATGCCAGGTGGTCGTGGTCATCCGACTGTACCGACTGAGAAGAAATGAATACTGAATACTAATTTCCAAACATCTACAATCTTAATAATATGTGTTTTGGTTTGGTATATCTCCAAACGTAGGTACATAAGGTATCGTTTCAGATATTCCGTATTTGTATTATATCTGTTATATTTAACATGTTATTATGTATTCTAGGTATCTAAATTTTTTTAATAAATCATTCTATAAACGTACCTAAGTGCCTAGTGTCACTATATCTGCCTATAATAAAACTGAACACTTTATAATGTAGTGCGCCTTTGCATTAGGCAGTGTTTTAAGAACTTACAATGAATACAATGGGGATGTTTACAAATAAATGCAGGCAGGTACATACCTACGTACATATTGAGGTGTGTGCCTCTATGTAGCTATAAATACAGATCGTTCGATTAACCTATCAATGATTGTAAGAAAGGGATTAAATTAGCGATTACAGTCTTGACGTAATTTATGATGAATGGACTAAATGTTGGGCTGGTGTACAGTGACATAATAGTCTGTGGGTCGCTATCGAGTTTCATCCTCAAGTAGCAGCTCAAGTTTCTACAAATAGGTCATGAGTAGTCTACGTTAGTCAAATCTAGTCTACCTTTTCATTTGTTAACATTAATACCGACATACTTTCTATGATTGGAATCTTCCTATTCTAAGGAACTGTGGGTGATTTCATGTTCACTATGAGTTCATGTGTTCAAAAGCCGATCAAACAAGCCATAATATTTTAAGTACGCTTTGTCATTGGTTAAATTTACTTTTATTTGCCTACTCGTTCTGCTATCAACGGAATGCGGTCGCTATACTACGCTACGTCGAATTTTAGATGTTTATTAGGTACGAGCTAATGATTCATCGACTTTATCAATCACTGCAGTGATGTGCCTGACCACTAAGTGTTATAGCTATATGTACTTATGTTCAACATTCGTAATGTATGAGAGGCTTAATTTCAAGTTGGTATTATGGGTAGATTAGCATGGAAGAAACTATACAGCTGTCGAAGCTAACTAGCTTAACTTACCCAACCTACTACATGGTGCAACTAGTGGCCTTGGGCCCAAGTCTGTTATTTTTATAAATTCGTCAGTTCGTTCGTAGTCTGCTAAATTTATAATGGTCGAACGTTGGTCAGTCATTGGTCTCGTAATAGAATTGTGGTAGAATGACAATATCGAGCTGTTTCATAATTGGGCACGTCACAATTATGGCGGTAAGTCCCCTGTTTGAGGCGTGGCTGGAAAGACCTCACGGCGTCCTCACCTTCCGCATGACGCAGGTTCTCACCGGACATGGTAAGTTCGGGAGGTTCCTGCAACGGATTCGTGCGGAAGTGTCGCCATTGTGCGGAACGCCCGGAGGACACGGTGAAGGACACAGTGGAGGTGTGTGCCCTCTTGGGGGTGATCGGCGGCGGCGATTTCTCGCGCCGGTACGGACCACGCTCCGGAGCGAGGAGGAGTGGCAGGCGGTCGCCACCTTCTGCGAAGCAGTAATGCTAGCAATAGCAAAGGAGGAGGCGTTGGCATCAAGCAACGGTGGCGCTCACAGCGCCCCAGGTGTCGCCGGGATTCCGAACGCGATTTCTGGCCACCGTAGGCGCGGGGTTGCGGACAGCGAGCAATGGGTGGCTCCCTGTCCGACCGTCCGGTAACGGTCCGGACCGAACCCAAATCGTCGACGGCCCGCACTGTTCCCGTGCGCCTCAAGGAGTTGTCAGCAAGCTACAGTAGGTAGGCCCAGCTGGGCCGAAGTCAATAGGTAAGAGTTAACCATTCTATGCCATTTCTTTCAATGGAGTGTTAGTGGTTGACCATTAGAAAGTCATAATGACCCCACTATTTAAAAAGAGTTTCCATGGAGTTTCTTGCAGGTTCTTCTCCATAGAGATCTACGCTTTGGAACGTGCAATTTAGCTTCACATTTCTTGGACTGACCGATATTTGACTATTCAAAAGTGACTGCTAATGGTCTATTTGAAATACCTAAATGATTTTGATTTGATTGATTGATTGATTGAGCTAGAGAATGAAACCCGTCAATTCCTTCATGATAGGATCATTTAAAACTCGTTGACAGAATTAAGTTATCTGTCGGTTTATAAATACTTATGTACGTAGTCAACAAAGGGCCGAAATATTTATGTATTATTTGTAATTTTAAAATTGTTCATTTGATTCTACCCTCTATTGTGATCTCTCTCTTTAATAGTTTGCTGGAAGAAAACTCATTTTTAAGTTAAACTCGCTTATGGACATTAACTGTGTTATCTACTTGTATAAATTATAAGTTGTTATGGTGAACATTACAGAGCCGGTTGAACGCAAATCAAAATAAGTTTAACGACTTGCCATAGGTAGCCTTTCTTAAAATGTCTGGGCTAGAAAAGCAATTAAACGTTTTCTTTTTATGTTTTATTGTTGACAGGCTCGCGCTTGACCACTATCTCGAAAAAAACGATGGAAAGCGACGATGGTCGATTTGGTCGACAATGGAGCGCGCTTGCCTAGAAGTACCTGGTAACCTATTGATCTGAAGTCTAGTCATTTGGGGGCTAGTTAAATGACGCCGGTTAGTAAAAAGGCTAGGCTGTTAACTAAATAGCGGATTACGCTAATTGGCTGCGGTATAGCTCCACTGAGTATGATAATATTACCGTGACAGTAGTAACCGTACAGAGGTCCCATATAGCGGGTATTTCCTAAAACTGACAATAATTCTGTTAATATAATTTTATCTTATTTTCCTTTAGTGTTGATAGAATGTAATGGTCCTCATAAAAGGGCAGAAGATACCCTACACTCTATAATGGTGTTCAGAGCCCTGAGTTGGCCTGGCTTAAAGCCTGAGGAACTACCTTAGTAAATAAGCAGACTAAAAGTTAAGGTACATACCTATCTCATGGATAGGTCTCAGAATATTATTAGATTATTATCGTCTGGAAGTTTTTTTGAATGCAATATGTACCAATGCAAATTACGGTTAGCGCAGAATTTGAGCGATTAGCGCTATGTCTCGCAAGTTCGATTCCCGCACAGAACAAATATTTGTATGGTCTATAGATAAGTGTTCCGGGTCTGGGTGTCTTGTGAATGTGAGTTTACATGTTTGTGAACGCACTCAAGATACAGGAGTTATCCCTAATGTGGAGCAATGTAAAAAAAATACATCGTAATTGGTGAAACTTTGTGAAACTATACTTATATACCCATCTCCATCTCTCCGCACTGGGTCCGCTTGGTGAAATTCGGCATTCCCTCTCTTAGAGAGAGTAGTCCTGACATCCAGCAGTGGGAATATAAGGCTGATATGCATAATATGCTTTCTTAATCGTCATCCAGCGGCCCTATACTATTTTATTGAGGATTGCCGCAGTGAGCTCTATGAGCAGTCCTTTGGCCACATTCAGATCCTCTGTAGCTTTACCATCTTTCACAGAATTCATCAATGGCTTATTTGGAAGACCAAATCTAAAATGACCATTCATACTCTAATTTAATACAGAGAAATGTATGAATGTATGTTATTGAAGAAGCGGCTATAGCTGAAGTACTTAAAGGATTTATGGGGCCCAAGTCTGCTATTTTTATAAGTTCGTCATTCCAACACGATCTCATTGTCAGTTTGCTAAAATTTCGTAATCTGCTAATTCATAACGATTGATCATCAATCGGTCAATGGTTTCGTAATATAGTTATGGTAGAATAACAATATCAAGCATTTTAAAAGCAATGACTGCACAAAGACGTTCTAATGGTACCTAGGTCACTGATCAAAGGAACTTTCAAAATTTTAGCAAATTACCGCACACAGACTTTCATTTGTCAATATGTACGAGAAGACCATTTTATAGTAAGTATATAAGTTTATAGTAAGGTTGTAAACCTTATACTTTTGATTTTTTTGTCACAGTCTACAATACGTTCGGCGATAGGCCTCCTTTACATATTCGTTGTGCGTAGGTACAGCTAAGGAGTGGAATTCCCTAACGGAGTCTGTGTTTCCTGATAGCCACAACCTGGGGATCTTTACTTCTAGGCAAGCGTGGTCCAATCTTCGACCACTTCATCACTTACGTCGTTAACCATCAGGTTAGATAGTGTCAAACGCGACCCTATCAATATTAAGAAAAAGACTAGATGCCGTTTAAGTACTGCAATTATTGAAGTGAGAAGCTTTATACAAAAAGTTAGTCACGTTAGTGGAAATGATATTCCGAAACTATGTTTCAAATCCTGAAAACACGTGCGTTTGTTTTGTATCAATATCATTATACCTAATACAACATATCGCGACGCGCGACTGCGACGTCTTGAGTTTCTGCTTCTTTAGAGTCAGGCTATAAAACCGTTTCTGATATCTCAGAAATGTTATCAAATTAATCATTGCATTATTTTTATACGTAAGTGTTCAATACTGGTCTTTATTAAGATTCTGAATAACCTGACCTATCAGAATAAATTAGATATTAATTCATTAAACCGCAAGCGAACGCCGGCGTTCGCGCACCTATTGTCTTTCTATTTTGTCTGTAATTTCCACGATTGAAAGGACAGTTCTCTTACTTTGTTGACGTTCGGTTAGAGAATATAATTGGTCCTTGAGAGTTGGAGTCGGGCAGGATGTTGTTTGTATGTAGAGCGTGACGTGATGAGCTAAACAAATCCCGTTTGGTTTTCTGACTAGTTTTGCAGGTTCATTCTACAAACATGTTATTTATAAGTATTTTATGCTTCTTTTAGAGTTTTATTTAAAAACTAGGTGTAGTGTCTCAAACTTAAATAGGCAACTGATGCTGATTTTCGATGTCGCATGAATTCAACTGGTCTTTTAACCAAAACCTGCACGGTATATTTATTGATGACATGTTATGATGACATGAATATGACCCGATTATTTTTATTAGCATTTAGAAATGTTGTTGTTGAATATTAAAATGACTCTAAACCACTAGACTCGCCAAAATGTGTAACTCATTTGTAAATTAGTTAAATAGCCCACTTCCTTCACTGATTTTGTACAGCCTCTAGTGATCTAAGTTAAACTTGAACATGAATGTTTATCAGTCTGCATTGAACATTCGCCGCATTGAGCATGGCTAGTATTGCTGCGGTGGTGGTGTCGAGGAAGGGCGCGCGAGCGCAGGGTCAGCGGCCGCGGCGCGGTCGGCGCGGGCGCGCGGAATTCGAGCTATGCGTATGAAATGAAAGTGGCCGCATCGTGAAAGCGCGCGCATCCACTGCGGCTGTCCGTGGCGCCGTCTGGGTCCACCTCACTCACCATGAATAGACAAATCCAATGCAGCTGCACGTAAAGACACTAAAATCCTTGGTAAACCGCATCCATTGGCACTTCACTTCACTATAAGTTGCGCGATCGTGTAAGTTGAATGGCGTGACGGCTGACGTCGAGGCGCACAAAGTCCATGGGCGCGCTAGAACGACTGAGTGAAGCAAAGCGGGCGCGTGGGTCGGCGGCGAAGGCACAGGCGAAGGCACGCGCGGGGCGCGCCGCGACTTCGGATCGGTGGAATGCGGCAAGATAGTGGCGCGCGGGTACCGGCCGAGGCCCGCTGTAGGCTGGAGCCTCCGTGTGGGTACGGTGCGACGCGACTCGGCGGCGTCACCGTGCGGCCGGAATGCGCGCGGTCAACCTCTGCCCATTAAAATAAATAGAATTTCCAAACACTGAGGCCGCGGCCCCGACGACCTGCCTATGAGCACCTCTAATCTTTTGTTTAGCTAACAGTTAAGTCGACAACTAGGGCTCTAGTGCACCCACACTGCTAATTTTTATTTTTTTATTTTTCTTTTGTAATATAATTAAACCTACTTGATTGTTTTCCACCGAGGTAAATATAGGTATTCCTTACTTAGGTATACTTAATTAAGTAGACAGCTTTTAAGATCTATTATGTAGGTAGGTACTAGGTATTAGATATTTCCTGCAGCTCTATGTACCGTTATCTAAGTTATTTGAAAATAGTAAATGAGGGATATCAGTATGTAGAACCTATGGGGTTTCTCAGGCAGGAGGAGTCTTTGGTTCTTTATGCTTCCCATATGGGATTCAAAAGATGAATGGTGAGAACCTGCATCGCCTGGAACGCTGTGAGGTCTTTCCAGCCGCTCATCAATGAGGGTCAACTCTTACCGCCATAATTATGGCGTGCCAATACCAATAGGTGTAGTATTAGGTACCTATCTGTGTTGGTAATAGAGCAGCAACTCCCGTTTCGAGTTTATTAAATTTTAACATGAATAATTATTTAATTATGACTTTCTAATATATTTTTATAGGTATATGATTACTAGCGAAATCCTGTCCCAACAGACGTAATCTTGTCCGCTTTTCGTCAGATAAAAATTGAAAACCCGATTGCAGCGCCATCTACCGGCTCCAATGGAATATACCTTTTAGGAGGAAAATATTAAAAGCAGTCGTTATGAAAGAGTTAAGTGACAAACACACGTACTACGCGTTCCAAATGAGAATAGGAGCGCCGGCCATGTTGTGACGTTACGTCTTACTGTCAAATTGAAGAAATTGAGTAGGGTGAGCAAAAAAAGAAATTAGTTAAATTTAATTTATTTACGAATCATGAACGAAAAATCTCTGATCAAAATCCAGTTCTTCAATTTTGCTGATCTTTACGTAACTGTGTGAAGTGTCTGAGTAGTGGCGTCATCACCTTCATCATCACTGCTGCTTTCCCTTATGAAATAAAACATGGATAATAGAGGTTTTTAATATTTATAACACTAACTGTTGTTTAAAATCAAAATAGGCATTATTACCTGTATTTATCTGGATACTCAGTCGCACAAAGAAACACCAACAACGACGATAAAATGGCAGCTGGCAATTTGAATTTTGAATTTAAAATTTAGCCAATAATGAAAATAAAAAGAAAGTATGTAGTATAATTTGTTAAATAATTATTATGAATATTTTTTTTATCTATTTCTTAATATAACTTAACTAAGGGTCAGAAACAAAATCATTAAAACGCAAATAAGCTTTTTTTGCAAACCATACTTTTCAATCAAAATTTGACAGATCGAGTTTATTGACTTTCCTATTCTCATTTGGAACGCATAGTACAGAAGAATTTTATCATAATCATCTTTCTGCCCTTGTCCCATCTTATTTCGGGTCGGTGCAACAGGTTTATTTTTTCTAGGTACCTACGAGTATTCTCCCCTGTCGCTCGTCATTCTATCACTAACTTCCTACTCTTTCATATAAGTAGAAGAATTTTACCTTTAGATAAATATATTTACACCTGTGTAAGTCCCTATTTAGATTTTCGGCATATACCTACCTACATATAGATACCTACTTAGCTGATTCATTAGAGTCTACTGAATGCTGATTGTTCAGCCAGCAACGTGTTGACGACAGTCGTATTCATATATACTATGATTGACTAGACTATGATAGGTACTCAATGGAGTTCCTTTAGTATTTCCGTCTTTACGTTTCCTTACGATGACTTGAACCTGCGCCCTACCATTCATTAGTCGGGGCCGTTACCATAGGGCGACCGCTGCTCACTCTTTTGAATTTGGTTTATCAGAATGGGAGCTTGAAGCAACAAATGAAACACTACTTACTTATTATAACTAATCAAAAACTCGGATATATATAAATGAAGTTCATAACGACTGACCTTTTGCTGCTCTGCTTAGTTTTGAACTAGATAGCGTTGTATAATAGTTGTGGAAGATTATTATAAGAGCGAATTCACCACATGCTAAATATGATACAGAACAAAATACTCAACAACCATAGAGGCATGGGAGGTTTTCCGTGCGTCAACTAAAAAAAAACCGGCCAAGAGCGTGTCGGGCCACGCTCAGTGTAGGGTTCCGTAGTTTCTCGTCCGTCACAATAAGTGTACCCACTTATGAGTTTAAAAAAATGCTTGTAAATACGAATATACTACAAACTTAGTCCAGAAATTATTTTGTAGAACCCTTTTGTCTTTTTTGTACAAAAAGTGTTCTTTCCATCAAGTTCCAAATAATTTTCCTAGAAAGTCCTTATAGTTATACTTTTCAGATTTTTTTCATATTTAGAAAATATCTATCCGTCTGTCTGCCCGTCCTCGCTTAATCTCTGTGACCGTTAGCACTAGAAAGCTGAAATTAGTACCAATATGTATATCAATCACGCCGACAAAGTGACAAAATAAAAATTGGAAAAAAATGTTTTATTAGGGTGAAGTGATTTTTTTTTATTTTTAAACTCTAACGTGTGATATATTGTTGGATAGGTATTTAACCTTTCAATTGTGATAATTACAGACACAATTGAAAGACAATAGGTGCGCGAACGCCGGCGTTCGCTTGGGGTTTAATGAATTAAAAATGAATAGGGGTTTACTAAAATCATTTTTTGATAATGTCAATAATTTCGGAAATAATCGCTCCAAAAGTAAAAAATAATGTGTCCCCCCCTCTAACTTTTGAACCATAAGTTTAGAAAATATGAAGAAAATCTGAAAAGTAGAACTTTATAAGGACTTTCTAGGAAAATTATTTTGAACTTGATGGAAAGAACACTTTTTGTACAAAAAAGACAAAAGGGTTCTACAAAATAAATTCTGGACTAAGTTTGTAGTATAATCGTATACCTATGCAAGCATTTTTTTAACTTCATAAGTGGGTACACTTATTGTGACGGACGGGAAACTACGGAACCCTACACTGAGCGTGGCCCGACATGCTCTTGGCCGATTTTTTTAATGTTCCCACTACTGGGACTCAGGCCTCCTCTCTAGGAAACGGAATGGGCCGTAATCCACCACGCGGGCCCAGTGCGGGTTGGTGGATGTCAGATGTCTTCGAATTTTTGGTAATAGGACATGCCGGTTTCCTTCACCGTTTTGAGAGCAGTGGTTAATGAAATAAATTACACAAAGTAACGCGCCTGACAGGGTTTTCAACCCGCCACCTACAACTCGTAAGTCGGACCATTAACACGCGGCCACCACTGCCTCCGAAAACCTAACACTCTTAACCCTGAAAACTAGGAATCGAAATCGACCCTCCGTAGTGAGTGACATCTCTGCAACTAACCTATTCTATTTTGTGCCTATAATATGTAGAATACGTATCGAGATGGTCGAAGTACCCTGATTATAATAATTCTGAAACAATAATAATTTACGTTGGCCAAATAATAATGTTCAGCTGGTCAAATATTTAAAAAAAAATCATTCAATTATTTCCCAAAAACAATGTGTTCTGCCAAATTTTGAGAATGAAAATAGGCAGATGCGAACCGTCGAGGGTCCAGGGTAGCAAAACTAAATGTGTTAGCTGTCCGCGAAAAGCTTGAGAGTACCTATGACTGTGAAAATCTTGAAAAAATATAAAAGCGTCCTTAACACGATGCAACTCGACTTATGTAAGTACATTTTCACTGTTTTTCATACCTACAACCGCTCGAAACGCGATTATGACGTTATTACACATTTTCCATTTGATATTTTGGAAACACAGTATCTTGTGGATTTTATCTAGGCTTATATTGAAATCAGGTGTCTGAACTAATCCAGTAAAGACCTCTAAACACCTGCTATTTTGCATGAACTTTGCATAATTGCCTACTACTACTTTTTTTATCCTGTCATAATTATACCTAATTTCTTCCTTTCACAAAATACAACTGAGCGTCCGTTTGTCACCGCAGGGATCCAGCAGAATATCAGCGTCAGGTATTTTGCCTGACACACGCTGAGCTGGGCTCCCATTTGGTGCAACATTGAGATGCACACCGCACTATTTTTTTTTTTTTTTTTTTTTGAGTATTTTAAGTACCCACCCCATAAGTGTCATTTTATATATCTTGTTTTTTTTTTTTCTTTTGTTTTTAATGTTATCATTATTTTATTTTTGTGTTTTATTTGGCTTGTAAATATTTTTTTATTTGTTTTTATTTTTGTTGTTTGTATGGTGTAGGTGTATTTTGGTTTTTTTATAATTTAGTTGTGCTTTTGTGTGCATTTTGTGTTGCAACGAATAAATTATTTTATCTATCTATCTATCTTATCTATCTACTCAAATATTTGAAAAGTCAAAAAAGTATAACAATATAAGCCTTGCAAATTGTATCAAGATTCTAATCGACGATAATTGTTTCAAATACTTTTAAGGGTTTAAAAAAAAAACCGGTAGATAGGAACTCCGTAATTAATCAAAGTATCCTAGCCGCGTTTGGGCTTATTAGAATTGTCATGAGATGCACTTTGGCTATAAAGTAGGTACTATCGAACTGATCTGATGATGGAGTCAGTCGAAAAGTGGACACGGTAAATTCTTAGTAGAGGTCTTCAAGTCAAGAGTGAATAGGTTACCTACTTCTAGGCAAGCGTGCTCATCGCTTAGCATCTGCAGGCCTAGCCAAGTTACGATCGTTTCGTTTCCAATCTCTTTCTTCAGTCAGTAACGCCTCCAATTCTTTTGTTCTGACCACGTGACTTAACATTGAAATTATGTCATTCCCATACATTTGAAGTTTTCTACTAGCGTTAACGATTGTACATTATTAACTTTATTTTCTTATCGACTAGACTGACATTAGAACGGATCTTATTACGTACCTAGGTACCTATATGAGTGCCATGAGCGGCACTCAACCGATTCCGTTGAGCTGTGGCGGCCGAAATGCGCTTCAAAAGTAAGCATATCTGTTTTTTGTTTCTACTGGGGCTAATGGTCTGCTTCTGAAAGAATGACTCTTCCCTGGTATGAAAGGCAACGAAGGGACAGGAGTGGGTTTTTAGTCAGTAAAAGTCTGATACACCCTCCCGTTCTGCCCAAGAGCGGGAGACGTCATTGGATGATTTTCCCATCTACAAAAAAAAAAACATTATTTTGTTAAACATGTGGTCCCACCTTAGAATAATAACGTAGTTCCCACATTTGATGCCAGGCTCAGGCTCTGGCCTGCACAGTGCACATACTGGCCAGTGGCCTGGCCTTGCCTGTCCCACTCCCTAGTCTATGGTTAGTATGTCGTTTAGTGATGTATGATGTGGTGTCGACAAATTTATCGATACCGGTACTTGTTATGTTAGTAATCCAACGTATGTCGCACACTAGCAATTAGCAAACATTTCACTCAAAATCGATGTCACAAGATTTTATTGTAGTAAAATATTTATAAAAAGGTCAAGGGAAACATAGGTGCATCATCTGAAGGTTGGTTTTTGTTTACTCCGGTCATGATAGAATCTGCTTTGCGAATTTAAGTGGTGAGTATCTGCGTCACTCCGTCATCACTCGTGTGAATATTGTGGTGTCACTTCAAAAATAAAAACTATAATTAATCTTGTAAACGTTAAGCATTATTAAAAATGTTCAAAATTGCAATGAGGCACGCATCTAAGTTTAAGGATGTAAACATTTGAAAAAGCATTGGTTTTTATTATTTTAATGTATTTATTTATGTCAAAATCGTGAGGCTTGGGCATTTGGAAGATATCCAAAGGACCGACACTAACTCGCAGAGGTCCCATAGACACTTTCCATGGAACGTGGAACAACCGACAATAAACCTTAAACGCGCTATGCAAGTGCACCCAAAGACAGCCGTTTATTGTTTTAAAGAAACACACAAATACACACAAAATACAATCAATAACGGAAACAGGTCTACATGTCGAATACCTATGTTTTATAACCCAGGAGCAGATGAACAGTTGTGTCGGCGAATCGCTCGCCTGTGAAAGGTTCTGTCGATGTAATTTTCAAAAGTGAATCGTTCTGTCGGCGAATCGTTCGTCATTGAAAAGTTCTGTCGGAGAAAAAATGAAAAGTGAATCGTTCTGTCGACGAATCGTTCGTCATTAAAAAGTTCTGTCGGAGAAAAAATGAAAAGTGAATCGTTCTGTCGGTGAACCGATCAACGGCGAAACGAATGTCGGAGAAATGTTTCAGAATCAAAAAAAGTCTGGCCTGTCACCGTAGACATTTTATGGCAAATCAAAAACTGCCGTTACACATTTAAGGTTCATTAGAGGCACACAAGCCCCATCGCGACGTCAAGATATGGCGGTGGGGTTATTATTATTTATTTAACTCAGTTTCAAGATACATGTTTTGTAAGTAGAGTACCAATATCAACCAAAGGGTACCAATTTAAAATTATGTTAATCACAAATGAACACAAACACATTACATAATAATATCATGAATTTCCCAGTACAATTTATTACTTGAGTTATCGTGGGATTTTGTTACAAAACTGCTTAATTTATGTTTAAATTAACCTCAATCTAATCCTTGACTGTAAAAAATTTGAGTTATTGTGGAAACCGTATTTTATTTAAAACTCTCAGATAGATTAAGCTCAGCTGCATTTACAGATAAGGCAATTGATAGATGTGTCCACAGTTAGGTTAGTTTACTATGCCTTATGGCTAGAGATGTGCCGCCGCAATATTGCACCAATATTTCTACTTCAGGCAATATTGCCGGCAATATTCCCCCCACCAATATTCCCACTTCACGGCATTATTGCCGGCAACGACACATCTCTACTTATGGCATTTTGTTGTGGGAATCTGCAGCTGATGTACAATCAATTTTTTTGCAAAAGAGAGTATTTATCCGGGCTATTTACAAAACGGATCCTCTCGAGTCCTTGTGAAACGTATTCTAAGAAAACGATATACTTATTCTGTTTTTTTTTTATGGTGGGAAAAATTATCCAATAACAACCCCCGCTCTTGGGCGGAGCGGAAGATAGTGTAAGACTTTTACTGACTAAAAGCCCACCCCGTTCCTTCGTTGCCTTCGTACCAGGGCTTGAGTTATGTATGGCTGTCGAGGACGAGTTCCAGGTACTTAATCGTTGACCCGACGCGGATGTGAACTCCTCCTACCGTTAATTGAGGACCCGATGGCGGCGCGTTCCGAGGGTCGTGAAAACACATAGCCTCGGATTTGTGCAGCGCCACCTCGAGCCCCAACTCTGGATCCTATCAACGACTATCGCAACCCCGCGTGTCACTAGAGCGGCCGCCGCCCGGTACGACTCTCCCTGCGCTAAGACCAGCGTGTCATCTGCGTAGCAGACCAAGCTGACCCCGTCAGGGAAGTCGCCGCGCAGGACGTAGACGTACCCGATGTTGCATGATGTTGTTGTGCACCGCACGATATCTCTCGGCGTCTCCACTCTCCCTGGTGACCGGGGTAGACTATGTGCCTATCCGACAGATAGACCTCGACTACCTGACAGAGTGTCCGGAGTGCCCTCCGGATCGTACTCCAGGGCAGGGAATTGAAGGCGTTGGCAATGTCCATGGACACTGCCACGACACACCTGCCCCGGGACACCACATCCCCCGTCTTGAGGGCTCGCACGCGCATTATTCTGCCTTCATTTTATATCTTAGAAGTATTTTGAATGTTCATTAAAATTTTGGTGTGATCGTTTTTGCAATGTCTTTTATATTATTCAAACCTAAAATATAAAAAAGTTAAGATACTTTAACTTTTATGTATTTTTTTTTACTTTACAACCTTCTCTGTATGCTGGAGAACGACTAATAAGAAGAAGATGGATAAGGGCCAATGTGCAAATTGACACTAATAAATAGAGGCTCTCAAAGTTTCAAATTGATATATTTTTGCAAGCTTGTAATATTTTCTTGTCTCTCAAAATTTCACTACACCGGGGGGGTGTAGTGAAATTACTACTTTTTTTTTTCTATTTGTCTTTCTTTTTTATTTTACTAGTTTTTCACTTTTTTTTATATTTTTTACAAGCTAGTAAAAATATATCAAATAGTTTAGAACCTCTATTGAAAAGTTGTCAATTTACACAGTAGCCCTTACACGCTTCTTACTTATGGGTTCTATACCCATCGATATATATTATTATTTATCATTCTCTACAGATTAGACCAGACCAATGTCTAACAGCAAATTGTAGAAACAAATCATAATTCCCCAATTACCTATGTAACTATTCTGCTTATTTTATTGTGCAATGCAAGGAGCATTGATAGGTACCCAATTGTTTCCCATTGATGTCGATACCTGACAATTATTAAAGTGCGTAACGTCACTATGTTAGTTGCACTGAAATGTCAAAAATCGATACGATGTAGGTATACTGTGGGGTATACCAAGGATCACATATCACGTACAAAAGATTCTTGGGGTATACAAGACCCCTGACGTGATGAATTGATGATATGAATAGAAAAAGTGTTTGATACTCTCTGTTATCATGTATCACCAACCTCATCGCTTCGCCCACAGAGAATTATTATTTAGCTTGACCTGACAATCTGACACTGACTTCACTAACACCGCGTTCCGAATCACGATATCATAATTGTTAGAACGTTTATTCCGAGAGACCGTGACGTGAGGGCATCGTTTAACGATTCCTTGACGTTATACAATTCGCCATCATCGATACCATCTTGCAATATCAGATCACATTCAGAGTCAATATTACTATAAGCGCTGTCAAAAGTGAATAACACATTCTCAACTTTAAGAGTGATATCTATATTTTTTTTTAAATTGTTTGGAAAACAATATATGGGGTATATTTTGAAAATGAATTATTTGATAGACTTAAAATGGAAACCGTTGGACAAAGGCTTCTCTCTTTCTTCTTCCGAAGCTCTCTGTGTAGGGTGATTTCTGGCTAGGATTGTCCGAACCGCAGCCCACTTCTCTTCAGGCTTCTAGTGAGTTACAATTCTCACCCATCAATCCAAGTACTTTCGTGCTACGTGACCAGCCCAATGCCGTTTCAGCCTGACTGTTTTTTACTGACATCTTCTTGAGTTATGCAGCGCCGCGAAGTGTATTCTATATTATTACTAAATTTCTCTTTGGAATGCACTCTCAGAAGAAATCAGGATGGCAACCGACCGATTGGCATCCAGAGTGAAGGTTCGAGAGCACATTCGTAAGAAGCTGCCAGTGGTTTGGAAGTAAACGGAACAGAGAGTAAAGTCCCGCATGCCTCCGTTGAAAAGGGAGGATCCTCCGACCAGACAGGTGTTATGGTCTGGTGGGCTACTGCCCGATAGATGATTTAGGGTGTCGTATATGTTCAAATCGCGCGGAGAACTTTGATTGCGCGATGCAGGATTTCGTATTTTTCTTCGTAGTTCTTATGTGGCGCCATAGATGTCGCTACATCACTCCCCTCCGGAGATCGGAGATCGATGGTTCTTGATGCGCGCCAGGCCAGCGTAGGTTGGTTCCAGTGGGTCGGAACCGATGCCGCATAGTTCTCGGTGAGTCGGAACTGTCTGCGGTGATGCCCCAGTGAATCGGGGTGTTGGTATCTCAGTGAGTCGGGATGGTGCTATCTCAGTGAGTCGGGATGATGCCCCAGTGAGTCGGGGTGGTGCTGTCCCAGTAAGTCGGGATGATGCCCCAGTGAGTCGGGGTGGTGCTGTTCCAGTGAGTCGGGATGATGCTGTAGGCTCTAGTGAGTCGGAGTAGTGCTGCTGGCTCCAGTGAGTCGGAGCGGTGCTGTGCGACGTAGGGTTTGACTGCTGGCGTCGACCAGGAGAGGTTCTTCATGGCTCTTCATATGACTGGCCGAAGGTGCGATGTGCTAAGCCAAGGTCGCTGATGAGGCTGAGGGGGATGACCAAGTAGGCATGCTGGTGGTCAGGATACCCTCTATAGCCGTGGGTGCTGGCTGTATGGCTCGCTGCTCGAAAGCTTGAGGAAGTGATGATGACGTCACGAAGTAGTAGCTGCACGAAGGCTGCGCTGACGTTCTTTGTCCGCATACTTCCTTTGAAAAGGGAGGATCCTCCAACCAGACAGGTGTTATGGTCTGGTGGGCTACTGCCCGATAGACGATTTCGGGCTGTCGTATATGTTTAAATCGCGCGGAGAACTTTGATTACGCGATGCAGGATTTCGTATTTTTCTTCGTAGTTCTTATGTGGCGCCATAGATGTCGCTACATGGACTACAGTGGTATCGTCACAGTGCTAATTTGTTTTCTTATTATTTGTCAGTGTTTTAATTCACATGAGCAGCTAGTGTTTGAACGTTTTACTAAATTCTTGTTTTTTTTCCTTCTTAGTTTGAGTAGGTACATAAAGATATTTATGTATATTGTATTTATAGTATAGGTATAGGTATAATATAGTTTGTTGTAATATGTAATGCTTGATATCCCTACCACAATTGTCTCTACATCACTTAAGTGTTAATTGGTAAAAACTGCTTTAAGGCAATAAGTCTGCCTCACTACTTTCGTGTGCATATAGAATTAAATAATAAAAGTAAAATAAAATACCATAATATAATATTAGTCTAATATTAGCAGGTAGGTACAGATGTTGAATAATATATAAGTTAAATGATTATTAAAACGATCTCGTTTATAAATTCTTATAGCTCCTACATTCATAATTTGATATCCTTGTTGTCTCAATCTTAAATTGTGTAAAAAGAAAAAAAAAAACAATAAAAACTTTTAAAATCATTTTTAATTAGCGCCACAACAGATATTCTTGTACCGAAGTCAAAGTCAAATAATCATTTGTTACACATAGGTTTATATGATAGTACAGTGGTAATAATATCGATAACAACGACAATACGATAACATCGCAACACCTTTTGACGCTTTGGTTGCTAATACCGCTATATGTGACTCGGAACGCTGTGCTACTGTCACAAGTTGTTATAAAGGGTGCGTTCTATTATACTGCTTGCTCACTTTGGACGACGCAGTAGTATTGACCGGTCGTTGTTGGTCAACTAAAGTACATTCATTCGCGTCGTCGAAAGTGACCGAATGTTGTAATTGAACGTATCTCTGCTGATAATCTAACTGTCACAAAGAGAAAAAAGAAAATAAATGTCAAAACGAACTTTTCTTGTTGACTGTTGGAGATAATTTTCCTGATTATATGTTTCATACCATAAATTCTTTCAAGTTTCCTGACTCAAAATTAAATTATATTAAGTTTAAAAATGATTCCCTCAAAAGGTACTGTTTGGTGTTTGTGTGTGCTATTGTTGGTATCAATATTTATGGCCAATTTTTTAAATAGTATCGCTACGGATCATAATTTTTACATTGAAAATGAAAACGAAGGAATAAACTATACAAATTATTTACGTGAAAAATATGGGGCAATTACAGATACTACTGAGAAGTTAATTTGGTTTCTACAGGTATGTTAGTTTTAGACAAAGTGTCCACTTGCATGTACACTAATTGCGACGTACATAGAAGACAAAGGCAGCTGGTAGTAAAGACTAAGCACTATTGTCATGATAAATGATGCCGGCACTGTTTGCGTCGCTTTGTTACGATTATTAATTTTTTATTGTTTTCTCTATGTTTGTTCTAATGAAGAGTTTTTATATTTATAAATGACGTTTTTTAGATTTCAGATATACATATCAGTATTTTTCGAGATCCTGGAAGAATATCACAGTTCCAACAATTTTGTGACAACACAGTAAAGAATATAAAACCTGCCCTAGTTTTGGCTACGGGAGACCTGACAGATGCTAAAGCCAAAGATAACTTGGGTAGTTCTCAAGTGAAGACAGAGTGGGTATATTATCACAATATTATAAAAGAGTCCGGAGTGACTGACAATACTGTCTGGTTAGACATAAGAGGAAATCATGGTGAGTTTCTTTACAATAATCTAAAAGCAAATAAGTTATACTATTTTATTATTGTTATTGGTATACTAAAATGTGCTGAAAAAAGTCATATATAGGAAAGTATTGTTTAGAAAAAGATTGACATCAATTTTTTATTTAAAAATATATATACTAAATTAAAGTAAAAAAGAAATGGTATTGAAAATGCTAGTAGTGTGTTAATGACACACTTAAAACTACTTGTTAACTCTTTTAACAACGATGAAAGAAATTGTGTAAGCAGCATTTCTTGAAAGATTTAACTTTCATTGTAAATTTAATTTTCATTGTACTTTATCATTTGTAAAACAGTGAACAAATTGACTTTTCATTGTTTCTTTAATCATGAAACTTTTGATGCAGAAAACAAAGTAATGTCATTATGGCTTGCAAAGTATTTGAAATGCCTTTTATAATCTCGGTAATCATTCACTTTGGATTATTTATCACTCGGTATTTTTAATGTTGGGTTCCGCATTGATAAAACTATTGACATTTTAGTATAAAAATGACAAATGACAAAATAAAAATGATAAAATAGTATAAAAATTACTATGAAATATTTTACAAACTAATTTTTACAGATAATTTTAATATTGGAACAATAAATGCTCAAGAGAATTACTACAGAAATTATTCAGTACAAGGAAAGTTACATACTAAATCTTATGTGCACTTCTTGAAATCAAACGGGGTTAACGTTGCATTTTTGGGTGTTGATGCATGCCCAGATCCCGGTCTAAGAAGGCCATTCAATTTTATTGGCATCCTCGATCCCGCAGAACAACAGGTCATCCAGAAGCTCAAGGCAGAAGCAGACAGACAGGCTGATCATATAGTTTGGTTTGGACACTATCCTACCTCATGTATATTATCCCTTAAGCATGAAGGTGAAAGACTAGACTTACGTGAAACTATTGGTAGCAGTCATGGATCACAGGTTTATTTCTGTGGGCACTTACACTCCATGGGTGGTTTGGTGCCAGAAATGTATACCAAACAGAAAAAAGGTTACTTAGAGCTTGAGTTAGGAGACTGGAAAGACAACAGAATGTATAGATTGGCGGCTATAGACCATGGGCATTTCACATTTGTTGATCAAAAACATAATGTCTGGCCACTAGTGCTGGTCACCAATCCTAAGCATGTCCAGTATATCATGCCTGGGAGAGAACCTTTATCTTTGATACCTGAATCAAGTCACATAAGAATTCTTGTATTTAGTGATGTAGCAGTTACCATTGTGGAGGTATCCTTTGATAATATAAGTTGGATGGAATGTAAACACACTAAAGGGCCTCTTTATGTTTGTAAATGGCTTCCTCATTTGTTTAAAACAGGTGTTCACAATTTATATGTGAAAGTTAAAGATGAGATAGGAAGAGAGGCTTTTGTAGAACACCCATTTACATTAGATAGAAGCCATGTGAATTTTGATATTTCACCCAGAATTTTGCTGATGTTGGATGCTGGTGTTGTGGTAAGCATTACTTATTTTGTTAGAAATAGGCTAAGGGCACTTAATTATTGGTACTTCAAAGATCACCTTGCACTTAAATAGCGGAAACGGAAAACTGAAAGTTTTTTTAAATTAATTTACTAGTAAATTACACCCAGTTTTTTTACCCGACTACGGCAAAGCCAAAGGAGGGTTATGATTTTGACAGGCTATGTATGTAGGTATGTATTTATGTATCTGAGTATGTATTTATGTATCTGAGTATGTTCATCTGTTCCCACATAGCTCCTAATCTATTTAACGGAACTCGGCATATGACGTATCGTTAGAACCGTCTTAATCGTACCCTGAACATAGGCTAGGTGACGTGTCAGAAAACTCGATATAGTGCCCTCTAGCGGACAAATTTTGTCGTAGTCGGGTTTTATACATGTTACAATATCATAATTTCTTTATATTTTTGGCATTTCCTATAATCAATACAATTTTCACAATTATTGGTGTAGGTACCCCAGCTAATATCAACTGTATACTGCTAGTACCATTTATTGGCAATTAGGTTTGTTAATACAAGTAATAAGTAAATAGTAGGAGCTTAATGTTTATTACCAGGGTTTATCAAGTTTTTTTTAATTGTATAATTGTCTCACGCTGGCGTATTTTTTTTCAGCATGTATTCTTTTGCCTTTTTCACATTCAAAGTAGTTTTTCTATTCGTCTGTTTAAAAAACAATTCAAAATTTAAATTTTTTACTTAAATTTAGTAGAGTAAAAAATTTGTGAGAAAAAATATAAAATGGTGGGAATTCATTCAAGTTGTCGCTGATAATATCATAGCAAAGTTTGTGACCTTGAGGGTCGTGCCCGAATGCAAGAAAAATATTTGTGCTAGCCTATTATCTCTAAGCGGTGACAGTTGGGATTTAAAACCACTGAAAGAGTTTTTGATATGAAGGGCAAACTGTTAAAATATTGTGTTCCTTCATAAGAAATATTGTTTTTTAGAATAGTTTGTACTTACTTGGACACGGACAAGTTCATTGGCAGGACAAATAAGCTAGGTCGAATATGACTGTGTTTAGATATTTGATTATTACAATATAATCTTTGATCAATTTAATTTTTACTATTATTCAAATTCAAATGTTTGTTTGTTGTAATGTACCTATGTAGGTAGAGTCCATCTAAAAAGTCAAAGGACTTGGGTAATTATTAGGATTTAATGAAATCTGATGTAGTCAACAGGGGTTCAATAATCAAGTTTGATTTAATTGATCATTGTTTATTATCAGAAGAACCTTATAAAAAGTATTGAATATAAGTATTTTTTAAATGATTTAATATTATAAAAAAATCCCAAGTTGGTTGACTTTTTAGACAGACTATACAGTACATGGTTATTCTTTTTCCTTATTTCAAGTTCAAAGTCGATTAGTTTTTTTAATCACCTGATTAAAATTTGTATAATTAAATTTTGAAACAATGAAACTATTAAGGTAGGTACTGTAAAAAATATGTGAGCAAAAAATTAAAAATATTGGTGGGAATTCTTTCAAGCTATCTCAGCTAACGTTATAGCGAAGTTTGTGACTTTGAGGGATGGGCCTCAATGTGGACACAAATCGCCTGCCTACCGAAAATCTCTAAGCAGTTACCTACATTCCTTTGTATGTGTTTGCTAGTATCTATTATATCATTATCTGTGCTTTAACAGCCAAATAGATTTTACTACCTACTGAAGTCGAGCCTCTCTCAGCTGACATGACTGTTCTGGCATTGTGACTTATTTAAATGTGCTGATAGTATGGTAGCTGAAGAATTTACTAATCTCCTTAGGAATAATTAGCACTATCTATTAATCTCTTTTTCTCTTAAAAGGTAAAATTACAGAAGTACCAATAATTTTTGGGTTGCCAAAATAAAATCAATGAAATTAGTATAAATTAATTTCATTGATCTATCTGAACTAAAACATGTTTTTTTTAACAGTTTCAGGCAATATTTGGAACACTTTTGATGGCTAATGTTCTACCACTAGTCTTTTTAAGATTATTCAGATGGCCACCGAGGTATCGAAGAAGATGTGGACGACTTATGTTAAGAAGACTTTGGCTACTGAGTAAAATTGATCGAATATTTTATCCGCTTGTATTATACGCGGCTTACTTACCGATTGGGCCATGGGCAATTGGAGAACTCATAGATGGATATGTGGGAGCCATTTTTGCTTGGGGTATACTCATAAAGGGTTCATTTCTGCCAGAGTCATTCACTTACATGTATGGAAGTGTACAACTATTGTTTGTGCAAATACCCTTAGTACTTATATTGGCCCACTGCTTAGATTATCGTTTGTATGGGCAGAACATAAGAGGAGTAAAGAGGCTAATAAAAAATTTGCCATTTGTCTTTTTACTGTCAATACAGTTGCTACTGGCTTACTTCTTTTGGTTGGAATATGGAACCATGTGTCTTATATTTGGACCGCTACGGACATGGAGTATTGCATTAAGTATATTATTGTGGTATAAGACGTTAAATTTGCCACCAGAATATTGTAGGTGAGTTCTATTTAAGTACTACCAATTTCAGTAAATAATAAGTCGTCGAACTATTGATTTTCGCAGTTGAGACTGTGTTGAAAAAATTAACTGTCGAAATTCAGATGACACATATAGTTGGAGTGTCATTCTGAATTTCGACAAAACTTAAATTCGACTTTCATTAATCCTACAGAAGAAACTTCGACAACACACACCTTCAAAGAATTTGATTAAATGTAATGTATTTTTGTTGCAGTAACCTGGCAAAGCTAACCGAAATACCATCGTAGTATTGTCGGAGGAGACAAGTTGAACAAGTTGTGTAGCAGCAGGATGTCGCGATATGTTGAAAGTAGTAGCTTTCCAAGTGGGCCAAACTAGTCTTGGCTTCTGTGAACGACGTAAACGTAATATACGAATAAAGACATGGGCTTATTTCTTATCTTATGAGAACAAGGGCTGATTTTTCAATCGAAATATTATCTACTTTCTTATTTTGTTTAAAAGTTACCACTTGACTGAAGAAAGAAAAAAAATGATTACCTACACCAAAGATTTACCTATATAAATAATGTTTCAAACGTTTTAATCATGCCAGAATTATTATATGGACCACTTGATTCTTCTTGATAATTATGAGTTTACCTATTACAGGTATGCATTTCTATGCATACTTAGCATTTTTGAGTATTGTATATTACATGTATATTGTATACTACATACAAGATATATCGTTATTATTTCTTTTAAAATGTTGTTTTTTTTTTTCATGAGTATATTGATTTAGGAATTAAATATTTTAACCAGTGATCCCTAGTCTGTAATGTGTTACACAAAAACGAAGTGTTGAGTTGATAGCATTTACTTACCTATCTAATTTTATTTACTTTAAAATTGACGAAATTACTTGTGGACTATGGATAAAAACTCGTAACGCAATGCACACACACACATGTATTTTACATTTTAAGATACTTGTAACAGTTTAGTTTTTTTGGTTCTTTCATGTACTAAGTAGAACAGATAATGATTATCAGAATTTATAATAAGATCTTAAACAAAATGGTGCTCCACGTTGTACAGGATAAACAAATAAAACATGATGTATAAAAATAAAAAAGTATATTGAAGATAAAAATCATCACATTCACCTCTAAGTTGCTATGTACAATATGGTTTATAGCTTAGAACATAAAAGGCTGTGAATGAGTCTAAGGTTGAGTTATATGTCACGAACGCTCCTATTCCTAGACCTTCATAACACAGCCTTTGTATGGAATACTTATTTAAACATTTAATCTTGGTTCCTAGTTGTTTTCGTAAATACGTTTAGGTTGTATATTTGTAAATCTATTTTCTTAGTACTTGTTGGTTATTTAAATAGAGTTTTTCCTTTTTTAACTGCATAATGACGTCTGAGGCCCTACCACGAGCACTGAATGCGATCCATTTGACGACCTAAACTGAACTGTTGAAAGGGACGGAGCTATATCGGGTGTATAGCTCTATCCCTCTTTCTCGCTCGCACGCCTGACATTTAACACGTCATAGTAAGGCCCCTGAAGTCGTTGCAGTTGTTATCGTAGAGGATATTGTATGTGTATTAGTAATAAAGTGCTGTATGCTGTGGCCAAGTGTCACTCAGCTTTTGTGTCGTTTAGAATTGTGTCCTAATTTCATGTTCATTATTAATAAATGTACATAACAGCTATTTAGTATTGCTGTAAAGCGCGCGTCAGATGATAAGCGGAGCGAGAGCGGTATATTAGTGCCTATCGTTTTTAACAATTCTTTTCAATAGATTTATTTATACAGGTACACATACTCACATTGGTACTCTATGCGTTTACAGGTACAGGTTTTTATTTTTACGTGAGAAATCATCAAATAACTTCCCCCTCTCTGGGTGGACCGAGAAGCAATGCCATTCTATTGTTGACTAAAATTCCACAGTGGTCCTACAGTTGCCCTTTTTAGCGAGGGTTACGGTAACTCTTTCGAACAGTTCCCGGCCCTGGCAGGCGTCGACCTTAACTCCCTCGGGCCCCTTCAATTTTGCTGGGATCTCATTGTGGCGCGCGTGAAATACAACGTGCCGTCGACCCAGGCCAGCCCGCACACTCGCGTCTATGGTAGCCGGCAATCGTGTGACTCCCGACGCTCGTGGCGTTTCTAGCAGGGGGTAGGGCGTGAAGCTTGTCACCTCACGGTTTCGGCCGCCTCCTTTGCTTGCATGGTACTGTTTCTTAAAAGGATGTGACCATTTCCCAGTAAACCGGGCCGGACACGATAGGACCCTGCTGACGAGGGCCTACGTCTTCTGTCTGACCGAACTTATGTCAATTAGCAAAAAGTTGATCAGTTAAGAAGTTGGAGCTAGTTTAGCTTGATCCAAAGCGTAGTCGCCTATGGACTTGATTGGCCAAAGAATTCTAAGGTGTAAAATATTCCGCAATTCTCTTCTGACGCGTGCTTTAGTCTAACTACGACCATTGTATGAAATCCGTGGTGCTATAATTCATAAAAAAACAACATATATAAAATTAAAATTCTTCCTGGAAACATTTCTCAAAACATTATTTTTCTAGCGTAAAAAGGTTCTTTATTTTCATAAAATGGTCGTTGTATAACCAAGTATCCGTGTTTGTATCTCGTGATAGTCCTAAATGTCTAGTCTGGACAGTATTTTTGTATCGTAATGTAGATAGTTGTATGGTCAATATTATAATATATACTTAAATTGTACTGAATGTTTGATGTAATTAAAATAATTATAATCATAATTTTATTATGCTTTATACTTTGCTAAGATAAAGAGAGCTTTTTATATAAAGTCAACGTTTTCATTAAAAAGACAATGCGTAGCTTAAATTATTTTCTCATTGCTGTAGATTTACATTAATTGTGTATGTTATTTTGGCTTGAATGGGCCAATGGTAGGTCTCAGTGCCGACATACCTACGACATTGTCCATGATAAGAGAATGAGGGCAAAGATTATTCGCACAAATTAAATTTGAGCGATTCATTCATTTCCTTGTCTGTTTTAGTTAAGTATCTAAAATTAACATTTGGACAAAATTTGCATTTTAATTTAGACATTGTTGTACCTACAATAGGTATACAAGTACTATTAAGGGCCTTATTTATAAAATAACACTGATTAGCGAGTTCTCGATTCTTGGAGCTAAGGTTTTCAAGAATTGAAATTATAATACAGTAATAAGTACTTATTTTGTAAACTAAGCACATTGTTAGTGAGTTTTATAAATAAGGCTGTAAAATAACTTAAATGTACCAAAGTCATCGATCAATTTGACCTGGTTGTTCTTCAACAAAGTGTTGTCTGAATTACTTAAAATATTATGCTATGCTAGTTACTCTGTTATCATCTGTGACAATGCTTATTTGCTATTCGTACTATTGTTGGCACAGTTCGCTTTGTTGTCTGATATCAAATTAACTAGAGTCGAGTACGTAATAGTGTAAACGATAATGATATCATCACAATAAAACATTGTACATTATTTACAAATATCATTTAAAACAAATTGATGGAATAAAATAAAATAATTTCATGTCGTATATGAGTATTTTAAATTATTTACATATTAAAAAAGTGAATAGGCAAGAAAAGGTCTTTTCCGCATTTATTACCATCATCGAAAACAGAATTTTATTACTACACCCCAAATCATATAATTTCTCGATTGTATAGCAGCATATGTTTAAAGATAAGATCCTATATCAAAATTACGTAGGTACTTGATAATAAACTCATCCATACATAATACCTAAACCTTAATAGTCGTTCAGATCGTTCTCGCCTTTACCATTCATATCACAATCATAATAAAAACTTCTTTTTTTTCTTCGGTAATACATATTCCTGCAGCTCAACAATTATGTAGAGAGAGTCAAAGTAGACGGAATGGCAGAATCCATATTCTTACACAAATCGTACGGCGCGAATAACGCCCAACTGAACATGGTAGCTAAGAAACACTATATTCTTAATTTGAGATTTACAAAATAACCTATTAAGAGTGTAGCCTATAAAGAAGCAGATAAACACCCTACCTACAAGCCTTGTAGACCCTTAGCAGTAAAATAAACACTAGGGAAATTTGTAATAAAACAATCCATATGACCAACGCTAGAAAGTCAGCGTTTAGGTTTCTAGAGAGACCCAAAAATTCTAGATGTTTGCTAGGATCCTTGAACATGCAAAATATTTCATAGCAGGGTAGTTTTGGTCGACCAAGACCATACACGGTTTCCATAAAGGCGTCGAACGCGTATCGGAAGTATGATATAGTGGCGAATGGTCGAAGATACACGGGCATCTCTCGGTACGGTATGAAGAATTCGGAGAACATCAGCATTGGAATGTTTGCCGCTGGAATCACGAACAGTCCCAGCTGAAAATAAATCACGTTTAATGTTGGTGCACCGCTTCTAGCATGGCTTTTAGTGTTGGTGCACTGCGTTTAGTGCATTGGTGCACTCGGATTATTTTTTATAGTAGTCATAATCATGAGGCGATAACGAATTGTAAGATTGCACAAAACCACGTTTTCGCCAAACTTCGACTGATGAATGAAAGACCAGTGGCACTGATTCCTACTCTTGCGAGCTCTATTTCAGGCTTTATCTATGTTTAGTGAAGATGCCACGTATGCTGGTATTAATAAAATTATATTTTACCAAAGTTTTTATTGGTATTCCTGCTTACCTTCATTCCACAAGATGCGCCCACAACAAATCCGAATGTCTGGGCCAATATGGTAACAAGTGCACAGGTGAGCCACGCCAATCCCATGCGGTCCCATTCCATTGGTTGAGAAGTCAGGTACCAGGCAGGGAACAGGAATACTGTCGCACATAATAGCTGAAACAATTTTGGGAAAACGTTTATATCTACTCTAACTAAAAAACCCGCTCTTATTCCTACTGCTTTGAAGCACCGTTAAACAGTAATTGTAGGTACTTGCGTGAGTTCACCCCCACCACAATTATTATTGATTGTATTTATCGTATCAGGAGTTGTTGGTCAACCCCCGTGTCTTCGTATGTGTATTGAAAAAAGTCGTTTAATACATGTGGATATTTAGTACCGTAACACTCGGCTCCATAACACCCTCCCTCACTTGTAGCTCGGGCGAATTCCGCCTCGTTGCAATGGCAAACTTCCTTCACTTGTATCAAATGTACTATACCATTATAGTTAAAAGTTCTGAGGTGGCTTTCAAACTTATAGGTTACCTACAGGTATCACATCACACACACCTACCAGGAATGCAGAACTTCCTCAAGGCTTTAGGGGTTCAACATATATGTACATACTTCAGTGTATATGCTTCTGAATTTTAAAAAGTTGAAGTTGTAAACTTGGCTGTTCGTAACAAAGTGTGAAGCAGTGTTATCTTTATTCAGTCATTATGTTGGATTAGCTGTATTCACTGTTATGGATTTATTTTGACTTTCATTAAGATTACTTTTGTTAATGGAAGGAAGCATAGGAATTGTGTATAATATATTTGCACTAGAACTTTGCCACCGATTTCGTTCGCGAAGACTTTTTTTTATAAAAACTTTAACACCCCTTAAACCGTCTTTTGAGAATAGTTTTTAAACTATTTATTATCTACTCATTTTGATTAGGATTTGTGCAAAGTTTTAAATTGATTAATCCAAGAAATTAAAATTCTCCGTACAATCTTAAAACCCCATAAATTATATTAAGGGTAGTTCCAACCCCTCTTTCATATGTTCCGTGGGTAGTTCTCAAAACAAAAAATGACAACTTTTATTATTTACTTAGTTTCTGTTTATGCTAACTTTTAAGTATATTGGTACACGGAATGAGATTTTGCAAACAAACAAAATTTCCCCTTTTCGTCCTCTTACAGGTTGAATTTCCAAAAACCCCTTAGTGCTCCCCTATGTCATAAAAGGAAGCCATGAATTTTATATTCAGAGTGTCAGTAATTTTAGCTGTGTGTTGGTATGTCAGTCATTTACTCCTTTTATATATTACATAGATAAATAAAAATGTTCAACGTACCTGTATGGGTAAGTCCACAATAATTTTGGAGGCACAGTATGCTGGCAATGAATACCACTTGTTCAGGTGCTCATGTAGGACCACTTTAGCTTCCATAGGGACTGAAAAATAAAGGTCGCGTTTACAAAGATCGTATTGCAAGCACTATAGTTCGATAGCTGGGTTCTTCCTGGGATAGAAGTCCAGCCCCCCTAGCCAAGTTACAACCGTTTCGCTTGCGCCGAACGCTTCGAGTTCACCTTGCCAATTATTTTGTTCTGACCACGTGACTGAGCGTTAAGACGACGTCATTCCCGTACATTTGGGGGAGTGAGGGTTGTGGGAATCCGATGGATGTGAGATGCTCAAGACTGTTAATTGTGGCGACATTTGGGGGAGGTCTATGTCCAACAGTGGACGTCTTTCGGCTGAAATGATGATGATTAGTCGATGTGAAGTTTTAAAGTCTGGTCCGATAACCGGTAATTATTGTTAGGCAATGCGAGTTAATGCAACCACTGACATTAGACACAATGAGCTGTTTGATACATTTGGTCATTGACCTAACGAGCGGTATAATTCAAATAACTCAATTCAAATAATAATAATCGATTATATTTTTTAATGATGCGACATAAACGGCATCGTGCCAATATCATATTAAGACAAGTCAAACTGTTGGTTAGTGGCTATACCGGAGCTCGTGGGTTCGATTCCCCCCACAAAAGTTTGTGTTATGAGCACGATCATTTGTTCTGTGTCTGGGTGGAAATTATCTATAAAATATGTAGATATTTAGAAGTAATATATAAGTATGTTTATCAGTTGTCCAGCACTCGTAACATGAGTTCTTCTTAGTTTGGGGCTACATGGCGTTGTGTGGTTCAGTACGCCCGTACGTTCATGGCAAACGATGTGTGTGAGAGAGAGAGAGAGAGAGATGCGCAGAGCCTGTAATCAGGCTCGCCAAGATCTGTCGGGCGTACTGTAATTGTGGAATATTATTATTAATTTTCTACATGTACCTACAACACTAATCAATACTTACAGGTATGTATAGTAGGCATGGCATTCGAGAAGAAGAGGAAAAGTAGAAAGAAGAACAGGCAACCAGTATTCGACATCATTCGGCCCGCCTCTGCGCCCGCGCCGTGGTACAGCGCGCCCAGAAGTAACGCTACCACGAAGTGGGAGACCAGTCGAATCTGCAAATATAGATAAATGATCCAATTAAAAGCGGTATAAGTCAAGTAAGTCATAGCTATAATTTTATTCTGAATTTAATCGATTATATTTTTAACTATAATTAATACTTAACATCAGCCTCCCTAGCCTTGGCCACGCGTCCGATTCCATTGTTCTGACGTCATCTCAACGCTCAGTCACGTGGTCAGAACAAAGGAATCGGAGGCGTGGCCTACTCGAGGCGTTCGACGCAAGAGAATAGAAACGAAACGATCGTAAACATGGCTAGGGGGACAGTAATATTATAGCATAGAATAGAATAGAATAAACTTTATTGTACACCAAAAAGTAACACAGCTTATACAAAAACTTCAATTTGTGGGTACAATTATGGCGGTCTAGCGTAATTACTCGTATCTATGGGTTTTTATTCTTAGTACGGACTCCGAATAAATAGCTAACCGTAGAGTTTCTTGCCGATTATATATTTTCCATATGAAACGACCAATTGAAAGGACCATACAATAAGCTTCTGATGTTTTATAAGTACCTATTATCGATGTAGGCGTGAAATAAAATATTTAGAATTGATCACAGGTTTTTTGTACATAAATCAAGATGTAAAATATTGCGTTCGAACCTGAGTCAAGTAAACGTCTCTGATAACTCCAATACAGCATCTCCAAAGTAACGCGTTCAGCTGTTGACAGATACTGGCGGAGTATCCCTTGGAAGGACTGGGGCTGGGGTTCAGTAGAGCTTCTGATTCTGGTGATAACTCTGAAAATTAAATGCGAGGAATTGAAAGATCTAGAAAAATTTTGAAACCTACTTGAAACAGGAAACCACATATTATGCCATCTGTATGTGTACCAGGTCAATACTGTGCTTCTATTATATTTTCAACCAACTTTTGCTTGCGACTTCGCCTGCCTGAATGTATAATATTCCAAAGTCTCTAATAATAATATCTAATAATAATGTATAATATTTCAAAGTGGGACATGGTCAACCATGGTAATTTCATCTAATTTTATCGGTGAGGGCGTAAGAAACAACACATACTCGGATACATAAGAACACATGCAAAAGTCCTGGCTTTTTCGCTCTTTTGGAGGTAGGTAGTAGGTGTTTCACAGGAAACTTAGGCACTCAAATATTATGTACGTATGTCGAGAATATAGACATACCTACGCAGCATACTCAAATATTACCAAAATCGGAAACATCGAAATTTTTTAGCTGTCCGCTTCACGTGAAATGCCCCCAATGTTAGTTGAGGTAGTAGATAGATAGTAGGTGAGATAAGCCACAGAACAGAAGAATGATTCCTGTGTTCTGTGAGTTAAGCAAAAATAGTGGTCTCATCGTAGTCAGATCTCTGGCGGTTACCGACTCAGGATAGACAGATAATGACAGATTTACTATAACCAGAAGTTACCTATTGCTTTTCCGTTGTAGATTTCATTCTTGGCGATCTTACTCATCTCGTGCGCATAGCTGTTGGCTTCTTTCTCCAAGAGATTCATGTCACCGGCGTGTTCGTTGCTTGCTATCTCTAACACTGAAAGTAAACAAGAAGAATTGTGAAATGAAATGTATGCAAGAGTAGCAAATGCAAGAGCGATAGTGGGTCAGGCGAACGAAGCCTTGAAGACAGTGTCGGATTTAGCTACGTAGGAAGAGTAGCAAATGTTACAGGGGCCGTTCAATTATTACATAAGTGCTTATGTTTAATGTTTTTTGCAAATATTAACGCCCCCCTCCGCCTTGTCAGCAAAAGTAAGCAAAGGTCTCACTCCCTCCCCCCTCCCCCATGATAACGAAGGTAAACGTTGGTACAAGCATTTGTCAATGTGTTGGTTTCGTTATTAATTTATGAGCAGTAGGTAGTTGTAAGTCTACAACATAATTAATAGGCTTGCGATTTTGGAACATCGACGTAGTTCTCTTAAAAAGATGAAAGAGGTGGCCCCGGTCGGACGTACAAAAACAAATTAGGTTACCTCCTGTTTCATATATGATATCTTACTAATTCCAGAATATTCATAAAGATAATGTAAACAACTAGAATGGGGCTATCGCTACCTAAGAGCGACCCAGTCTGTGAGAAAAATAAGTTAGAAGAGTTGATTCGTGACAAAAATTTAGCAGGCGCCTTGGTAGAATTTGCTATAGGCCCCGCGCTGGCTTAAGGCGTATAGTCCCTTGAACCATCTGACCGAAATTATTTGAACGCAACTCTCGCACTCGCCTAGGCGGCAGTACGCAAATCTGTGCATTTATTTGCGGCCAGCAGCGCCCGGAAAGCGCTTTAAATCCATTTTCTCTGCGAGAAATTGATTGATTTACACTTTGAAGAATATTTAACCACCAATTTTTATGTGTAAAAATGTTTCTAAAGGTCCAAGCCGTTTCGAAGGAGTAGGGAAAAGTTGCGAAATTGCTAAATATTTTTTTTTGACAAAAGTATTAATTGCATGAAAAAATCAAATGTTGATATTATTGTTCATGAATCTATAATAAAAATATATTTATTTCAAACCAATTGACCTAGCCGTTACGGAGGAGTAGGCCTCAGAAAATCACTGTTTTATGGTACTTTTCGGGCGCTTGGCCCTTAATCCGGCACTGCTTGGGGAACTCCTGTAGTCATTCGAACTTTGACCGGTAAAACGCGATTTAAAATGTCGTGTAGTTCCAGGATTATTACTTGGTATCCTGGACCAAAGGTAGGTTTTGAATTTGGAATTTAGGTATAAAAAATGAGGTTTATCACCAGTTTCTGAACTATGTAAGGTAGTAAAGTTAGACCGCCGAAACACATAATTTAACTATGGTATCAATTTCGATACTAATATGTAGTATATTATTATTTTTAAGGTTAGCTTTGATTTAAAATGGGATATTAATTTGATTGACTTTACGTATCTGGTAGATTTGAATATTTATTTTATAGAAATATATCTAATTTTAATTTTTGACTAAAACAAGACCCCTGGCTTTGCAACCACACATTAGACACGCCACAACTCTAGTACTAAAGCAAGTACTAAGGATTTTTTTTTGTAATAAGACGGTCTTATTACCTACCAAATCTAGATCCGTCGAGTAATTTTTTTTAATTCTTAACTTTTCAGTGTCTTCTCCCGCTCTTGTGCGGAGCGGGAGCGTCTCAGTTTACTGACTAAAACCCACTCCTATGTTCCTTTTTTGCCTTCGTTCGAGGGCTGCGGCGATCATTTTACAATAACCCAGGGCCCCAGTAGGCTTCAACCCTGCTGATGGGCCCCTACGGTTTTACTATTTTATCATTTGGATGTAGTATAACTAGTAAGCTACGAACGCAATCGATGGATAATCGTTAGGCACTTTATTTTAATTCTTGTGATAATTTGTATTGTGTGTTAATACGATAGTGATTTTATTTTCCGTGTTAATCATCATAACAGAATGTTGTCAACAGCAGCGATTGTTTTCGAAAATTTATAAATATCGACGCCTATCTATCGCTTCCACGCGTTTCAATCTTAATTTATTACCTTGACAACAAAAAATAACGAGATAAAGCATTTATTTTTATAATTACGAATCAACAATCATTATTAAAATACTTACAATAATCAGCTATATTATAATACTGTGGGCATATAAACCCAGACCTGGAGATTGCGGCGGGTACGTCGGCTATGGCGCCTGCGTACAATGTCCTGCCATTGGCCAGCACGATGACGTCATCAGCCGTGTTGAACAGTTGTGAGGAAGGCTGGTGGAGCACGCAGGCTATAGTCCTCCCACTGCGAGCAACATTGTGAAGTGCTCGAGCCACAGACAGAGATGAGACTGCATCTAATCCACTAGAAAGACAATAGCAATGAAGTTATATTTTTTGTATACAAGGTGTAAGGGACAGCCCTCCACAAACTTTAAGGGCTTGCTCAGTAGACGAAACTGGACAACTTACCAAAAAAAGTTTTTCAGGAAACGAAAATAAAAAATCCGCCTCACCATACAAAATTATTAACTTGATTGAACAGTTTGTATGGAGAGGCTGAATTTTTTTTTGCGTTTCCTGAAAACATTTTTTACGGTGGGTTGTTTCAGTTTCGTCTACTGAGCAAGCCCTTAAAGTTTGTGGAGGGCTGTCCCTTACACCATTTATATGTACACAATGGACTTCTGTTATTTCTAAAACGAATTACGGATCCTAATTAAAAACTATAAAGATATGGGACGAAGATCACTTCAATATTCGTAGTTTGAACAAGTCAAGAAGAAGATGAAGATTTCTGCAGGTAGAGGGGTCGCGTAGGCTACTATGACATTAATAGTTTAATTCAGATGCAGGTGTTGTTGGTCTACGACTCAACTCGTTGCTACGTAACGAGGAAGAGAAAGATTCATCGGATCGCCATAAAAGTCATGAAATCATGGGAAGCGTCACGCTGCTACGAAACTCGTAGCATGTCTACGAATTGTGCTACGAATGATGATTTCCTAAAAACTCGCTTGGAGTTGGAGTTTTTAATTGTAAGTAGTTTTGTAAAAAAAACTAATCTACAAGACAGTTTTTTTTTTTCGATACTACTTAGAAATCTGCGCCGACACTATTGAATGAGAATATTATTAGTGTCTTTTCGATCCAGTTCTCAGTGACCATGATTTGATCAAGTAGTTTGACTAGATGTTTCGTAAAGTCGGACTTGCGCAAGAAGGGGCCCGTGCCGTCCGTACAAAAAAAACGGCAAAAAAAATCACGTTTGTTTTATGGGAGAACCATTTAAATATATACACTGTTAAATTTTAATCGTTTCAATCTCGTGGAGGGTCGATCCGGTACATGAAACACTATCGATTTGTAAAGATAAAATTAAAAAATAAAGTACCTTTTTTTCAAAACTCGTATTAATTTACCATGTACGAAATTAATTTCTTTAAGAAAACGTCAGCTGAGCGAGTTTAATGACCTGTAGGTAGTTTGTACGCAACGTCGACTATTAACGGTGTATATACTAAAATTTTGCGGTGTGAATTATTCCATCAGCACTACAGCAAGAAATTTTGCACTGATGATAGATATTTGCACTAGTGACGGCAGATTATAGCGCGAGTTTTTTTATTTGGAATATTAGCGGCAACTGAAATATCTACATAATCTCTGAAAATTTCAACGGTCTAGCTATCACGATTCAGGATTTACAGCCTAGTGACAGACGGACAGACAGACCAGGACAGTGGAGTTTTAGTAATAGGACGGGACCCTATCACCTAGACTCCGTTTTTACCGTTTGGGTACGGAACCCTAAAAACAATAATGGACACAAAATTTAATCAACCAACACATTCAATCAAGAAAAAAAAAACGAATCTGGTATAAACTAGTAACTAAGTAATAAATAAAACAAATGTGTGAGTTGAAAATTTACATTTTTATTGTAAATTGAAGGTTGTGTTAAGTGTAATAAAGAATTTCAATTATTTCACACATTCGCACAAGCACCAGGACGACGCACAAGCGTCTAGCTAAGGAGTGGAATTCTCTGCCGTAGTCTGTGTTTCCCTGTAGCTATAACCTGGGGGATCTTTAAGTCAAGAGTGAATAGGTTTCATCTTGGTATACGCGCTTCAACGTCGAACACATCGTCGCTTTCCATCAGGTGAGACAGTGGTCAAGCGCGAGTCTATCAACAATAAAAAAAAGTACTTTGTTCTATTACCTGGTGGGTTCGTCTAGTAACATGATGGTGGGATCGGTGAGGAGTTCACAAGCGATGATGAGCCTCTTTCGTTCGCCTCCTGACAGGCGACCGGCTCTGGTGTTGAGCACCTCATGTATGCCGAGCTGCTTTGTGATTGTACTAATCTGAACAGTGAGATACACCTTTATTAAAAATGGTAAATGATAAATGATCTTTATTTTGCAAGTAGGTTTTATAAAGACACTTTTACACGTCAATTTTTTTTTTTTTCGTCAATTAATGCTAGATGAGGCCGGTTCAGAGTGTAGTTAAATATTACTCGTAAAACTATTGTCATTCATGTTTACTTACTGCTGATTTAATCTTAAAATATTTTAACACTAGCACTACGGTTTTATTTTATTCTTTAGTGCACACAAAAAAATATGTAAATGCGGGATATATTTAGGTGTCTCAGGCCCGTATTAATAAACGCTGCTCAACTCCGTCCTCAAGTGCGATATCGATTTTAAGATGTCAGAAGCTCAAGTTCACTGCTAAATTAATAAACACATGATTATTAATTCCCTGCCGGAGTCTGTGTTTCCTGATAGCTACAACCTAGGGGTCTTTAAGTCGAGAGTGAATAGGTTACTTCTAGGCAAGCGTGCTCCATCGTCGGCCACATCATCAATTACCATCAGGTGAGATAGTGGTCAAACGCGAGCCTATCAATAATAATAATAAAAAAAAAAATATATAGAATCTCACTTACCAAGATTTGAGCTTGAGCTTGGGCTTGTGGATCTCGGTTATTAATACAATAAGGACCTCAAGCTTGATATCAAGTACGAGATCTGGGGCAGAGGAACGTTTATTAATATGGGCCTTAAAGTAGCCAAACATGTGCACGGTGTACCTGACAGGTCTGCATGTACCTACAGTTACAATGAGGCGTGTTACACGTGTGCGTTGGTCTACTGTAGTTCTAACTTTACAGGTAAACGGTGCGTGTATGTCGCACAACTTTGTAGGTTTCTACACCTGTACGTACAGGCAACCGAAAAATTAGAATATCGATATTTTTTGCCCGTTGGCATACTTGTGCAGTTTAACTGTACAGGCAAAACTGAGCATGTGTGGCGGTTGCCTGCACAGGCGTCAGTTGTGCGGTGACTGCGAGAGGTAAGCCGATTAGCGCTACAACATCGAAATTTGCTGCTGGGGCCATAGCTTCAACTGAGAGTTTGTACAGGTTTATCTTTACGTATATATGTTCTACTCAGCTCAGCTTACCTGATAGGTGTAACTGTACAGGCACCCCCTAATACCTGACCTCCCTATACCTCCTTATTACTAGATCACCGCTAAATAATAGCCCTTCGAGGTAAAATCGCGCTAGTATTCTTAAGCAGGTAATATAATATGACATCATATCGTGTCCTTTTGTGCCTCGTTGAACATTTTAAAACATACCTATGACATAGAAATATCTGATCCATTATCGACTTTAATGGATGGACAAGCATTATAAACGACAAACGACATTATATACAATATTTGTGTTTTGAAACTTCACACTTTTAACCGAGATTTCTTACAAAATATGTATGAGAATATAGAAAATCATAGCAACAATTAAAAAATTAATTTTAAAACGAGAATTAATAATTAACACATTTAAAATAAGTTTATTTGAACTTATAATTCTAAGATAACCTGTAGTTCCACAAAACGACAAATTCATAGGTAAATAAAATATCCAATAAGTACTTACTGCATTACTCCGTTCTCTGTAAGAGAAATTCGGCAGCTTCAGACTGGCAGCGAACCTGAGTGTCTCTCCAGCAGTCAGGGTGTCGATCAGCGTGGTGTCCTGCGCCACCAGTACTGAGCTGCGACCTGCACCGTACAAACACCCTGATACGCCTGTCTTTCTGTAACAAGTAGTTTTTGTTAATTGAGGTTTTTTGATTGAATATGATTATTTCTTTACTAGCTTGAGTAGTCCTAAAAAAATGTATTTTCCGCGACAAAAAAATCTTATCTAGAATGACCAAGATTAAGGTCTATTAACAAAAGTAAAATAAAGAATAGTCAGCTTTATAAAGTTCTCATTGCTGGGACTCGGGCCTTCTCTCTAGGAGAGGGAATGAGGCGTAATCATCCACCACACTGCGTGCGTGTAGGTGGATGTCAAATATCTTTGACTTTTAAAGCCGTGAGGTATTGTTAGATAGAGTGCGTTTACTGAAAGCGTAACCTGGAGTTTTTTTTTTAATTAAATTGGCAACATTGTTATGTTATTATAATAAATTCAAACAAAAACAAGAAGAGAAAGAAGGTGTTTTCAATGAAAACCAACAATGTTTATGTACGATTTCAGAATTTTAAGTTAGTATGACGTTATAATCTTGATCCTTGTCGACTAATATTACTAGATATATTTAGGATATAATGATTTTTTTCTCTTATATTTTTAGATAATCTGACATATAGCGAATCTCATAATGGACAAAAACATCGAACAAAGAAGGCTTTTGGTGAATCGACTTATTCATAAACACATGCTAGTGAGTGGTAGAATGCGTTCAAAAGCAGTTGAGATGTAATGAAAGATTTGCCTCACTCTGTCTGGTAGTGCATCAAAGTCTTCAACTGAAGTTAAAATCGCGAAAGTGAAGGAAATAGTGACTGAAATCCTAGTTCAAGTTTGAGAGAGATGGCTGCTGAACTTTTTGTGTCTCACGAGTCGATCCGTCATTTGAAACAATCACTGGAGTATAAAACATGTTCCCACTTGACTGATCCCAAAAAAACTGAATTTTCTCCATGCTAAAACAAATCGATTCCAACCCAACAATCTTGAAACACATTATTAGTGTTGGCGAGACGTGATAAAGTTGAAATCATGTTGAGTATTTTATTTGACTATCGCGATGTTGTGCACTTGGTATTCTTGCCAGAAGGCCAAATGGTAAATAAGGAATATTATTTGAATATTATATAGCGACATTTGAGAGATAAAACAAAATAATTTGGAATAATAACCAACATTTTGTGTGTTATTGACCTTTACCATACACCCACCAAATAATTAAGTCTACACACATGTTTTTGACTAGGATTTAGTTCTTATACAACTATTATACAATTGTCATAAATACAAAAAATACTCTAGTGTCAAAACTTTTTTCTCCTACTATTTCAATAATACCACATTCAAATTTTTTGGTTGTAAACTCCTTTTCTCAGGGCAATATTTGATAATTTTGTCTAGTATATAAATATAAAAAATTTTGAAGGCAGCTCTCAGGTGCATTAAAGCTCCGGACAGTAACAGAGGAGAATGAATGACAATATAAAAATTATCTGTCAAAGCACTCATCGACTTATCGGGCAACAACAATGCAATCAATATTGCATTTACATTTATTTACATACATGTGCGAGTAAATCGATATTAGCAATTCAATTGTCTTTGAAATAATATTAAGTATCTATCTGTACAAAAAAAAATGCAAGTTTGTTTCGGATAAGGGCAGATTTGTTTTTATATTTCGACCTCTATGTTTTGTAATAAACAGCTAATTACGTTTTGACGAAAGATATATTATTTAAGTATGTATGACCTACAGACAGTTGATCCGGGTTTCACGTACCTTAGAAGTACGCGCGCAACAAAAAAAAACAAAAACATAATTATAATGAAATATATACTTCTTTACTTACAAAAAATTTGTAATATGTTATTTTTCTTAAAAAACCGTTGGCAACCGTAGGAAAAATAAGAGGCCGCTTTTATTTGACGTTTTTCTGTAATGTTATGTGATGTGGCAGTACTTTAAATAAATTAATAATAATTAGTATTAGAATGAGTCTATTGTTTCTTGGCATTGTTTTCTATGTGAAGGGCCTAAGGGCTTCTTCACACGTATCACAAGCACACCACGCCGCAACGACAAAATGCTGTCATGCAGTGGTTACGTGTGAATAGTGTCGCTGCAGCTTTTTGTAGTTGCGTTGTGGTTTCGACAAAATATCGATGTGGTTGCGTTGTCGCCAGTTACGAAGTGTGCAGACACGGTTACGCACTGTCGTTGCGTCGACGCAACGTTGTGTTTGTTGTGTTGGGATGTGGTCGGTATCACACACACAGTCAATAACGACTGTAAAATGTGGTACGTGTGAATAGTACAATTCATTTTGAATGCCAAATATACGCCCGGCCACGTGGTGTAGTAGAGCAGTGGTTGTGGTAAGTGTGAAGAAGCCCTTAGAAGTTAAAAAATATTATCCCGCCTTTTTGGGGGATAAGAAAACATTTTCCGTTGAACTCATCGAATAACTCCTTTCGTTCTTCGTGCAGCGGGAGAGAGTATCGAACGTTTACCGACTAAACCTGCCCATGTTCCATTAATTGCGGCAATGTGTGTCCTAGCGCAGTGGGCCAATCAAACTTAACCTATTGCTGTTTAAAATGACGGAAGTCGCTAAGATTTATCACTTGATATAAGAATAACTTATTTTCTAAACCAGGAAGACACGCAGATCATAATTGAGCAACAATTGATATAACCAAGGTACCTAACCTAACCTAATCATTCATTCGTAATCATTTTTATTTTTAATACGAAAATATTTCTAACTACTAATAAATTATTTCTAATTTGATAGACTTACCTACCTTTCTAATTGAATCTGAATGAAATTACTTAATATTAGGGATGTTAACTGATATTTCGTTACTATTAACAATTTCCTTATAATTTTGTTTTTCGAAACTGTAAAAACTATTTTTGAATAAAGTATAGGATGCTGGGCTCCATTTCGATTGTCCTGCAATTCTTTCAAATACCGAAAACGCCACGGCACGCCACAATATCGTTCCTCTCCCAACGGAGAGGTACAAATGGAAGTTGTCAATACAACTTCCTCTTAGACCTGCTTTTTTTTAAATAAAATCCCATTCCCCTCATAATTCTCCAAAAAGTGTTGCAACTACCGTCAAAATCGATTTCCGTTATTTTGCAAGAGTAGGCAATTCTTTTCTGCTTTATTTTCTTTTTCTGTAGACAGACAGGGGAGCCAATATTACGCCGAAGAAACTTCTTAAGTGAAACGCACTGTAGGTACCGATTCAAAAATATGTTTTGCTCTTTGATCACCTACGTTAGGTTTTTGTTAAAGAAACCCTTTCTTAGTTGTTTAGTTTATCTTGACAGTAGAGTGTTGAGTGCATGCAACTAACTAAATATAACTTAATACAAGGACAAAGAGTCATTAAACTCTAAACATGCGCTCAACAAACCCAATTTGCTCTAAAGTTTTTCACATTAATGATTTATCGGTGTATTAAGTACAAGTCTCTATAATATTTAAAAAGGTCACAAGACACCACTGACACTAAATACAACACAGGTCACGGCAGGTCATAGCGGGCATAAGGTGCCAGCAAACAGCTCTGTGCAAGTGCAAAACAACCCCTCAGTCACATGGATGGACCGGTGACTATGTATTTTTGCTGATATAACCAGCTTATAACTTTGTGATTTTTCATGATACAGTTATGAAATTTTGTACATAGATTTTTACATGTTTCGGGTTTCACGACTAAAACTAATGTTGTAAGGTACAAAGATGAACTGAATACAGGCAATTTCTACCAGTCAATTTTTAGATGATACAGAGAGCAATAATGGCCCCAAATAAAACAGGACAACAGTGTAGGAAGATGATGATGACAGCGACAAATAATGGTGTTGCAAAATTGAAAATGAAAAGCACTATAATATTCTTACTTTCTTCCAGCTAAAATTTTGAGTAGTGTGGTCTTGCCGGCTCCTGAAGGTCCCAAAATAAAGGTCATCCGCCCTGGTCTGAGGGCTCCCGAAGCACCACGAAGAATGACGTTCGGGTCATTTGGATCCTGTGTGAAGTCTGCTCTTCTTCTCCAGGTTCTTCCTGTGAACAAGAAACAGTTTGTGCGATCTTTATTATTACCTATATTTTTTGTTGAGAACCTTGTGTAAACCTGACTTAGTCGAAGGATAATTATAAGAACAAAAGTTCAATGACTTCAGTGGTACCTAATAATAAACAAGTATTAATAACTATCTAAAAATACAGGATGGTTTTTTATTGACTAATTGTATTATCCTTTGTGTAATGTCTCTTATCATCTCTACCATACATTCTAGGGTATACCTGACCTGTTTGCCTGTACATGTGACCTTTACCAGTAAACCTGAGCTTGTATGTTGCAAAACTGTTTTCATACAAGCTTACCTGGCTGAGGTATACCTGTGCAGATAAAAATGTCAGAATAGATATATTTATTTATATATATATCTTAGCGTGGTCTTTTTTTATGTTAAGGGCCGAAATTGCGGGATTGTTCGAAATATGACCCTGGAAAGCAAAGGCCAACTGCAGAACCATTGGTGAGTTGTATTCGATAAAGTGTGACACACCGTCTCGCTCCACAGGGGAGGAGATTTTTGATGAACACCCTAACCTATCTTAAAAAATAGGCATTTTTTTTTTATTTGCTCCTGTAGCTAGAGTCTGTCTAAAAAGTCAAACGGCTTGGATAATTATTAGGGTAAAATGAAATCTGATGCAGTCAACACTGGTTCAATAAACAAGGTTGATTACGAGATCGGAATCATTGTTTACTAATAGTAGAACCTTATATAAAGTATGGCATACAAGTATTTTTTAAATGATTGATTATTATTCAAAATTCCCAAGTCGTTTGACTTTTTAGACAGACTATATTTTCTAAGTCTTTTATCAACGTTTACGGTTGAAATGAAAGTAAACTTTTGTCAGTGTTTCACAACAATCGGTTAAGTTAGGTTAATTGTGGTGATGCATATAGGGTTCCCAGATCAAAATATCAAAAATCCGGAGAAAATTCCTGACATTCCATGAAATTTCCGGACAATCTTGTTATTTTTTTATTAAAATCGTTACGCATCGTGCAAGTAAATAAACTAACCAAATCGATTGCCAAATCGTTCGAATTTTGACACGCGCGCGGTGAAATGGTAAGGGGTGAGGGGGAAGCGCCTCTCTGTCGCCTGTGAATAAAAATAATTAATAAATAATTTGGTTTATTCATTTTTTATTTCACTCTTCACTTATTTGTAGAAATTCCGGACGGTTTAAGATTCCCCCCGCATTCCGGACAAAGACCTATATTTCCGGACTTGTCCGGAAAATTCCGGACGTATGGCAACCCTAGATGCATACAATGCTAATGTATAAGCAACAATTCTTATCGCTGTTCTTACTTAAAAACAACATTTTCCAGCACAAATAGCAACCTGGTACAAACGGCTGATATGAATTTTGAAACTAGCTCTTTTCCGAAATCGCTAAATCAAAAGAACCGGTTGTTGATCTGGCTATTTACATTTGAGTGTTAATCCGTCTCGTTCAAATGTTGAATGGAACAACGTTTTTGTAGTGGGTAATTTGGAAACATTCTATTATTCTATTATTAATTTGAAGAAATATTAAATATTAATATATTCCCAAGAAGCAAAAACTTAAATAATACCACCTTATTTCTTTATCTAAAAAATAAAAATTAAATCAGACCTGTGTGCTGATGATTTTATTAGTCACGTTTTCAGAAACCTGAATAATGTGCTAAGCACTAGAGTTATCCATTTGAGGATACTTGGAGGCTTACCCATGCTGTAAATACTACGATGATGATGAATGTGTTCCATCATAATCATCAGCCTTTTTTTTAATGTTCCCAATGCTGGGACTCAGGCCTCCTTTCTAGGGAATAGGCCTTAATCCCAGTGCGGGTTGGTGAATGTCACATGTCTTCGAATTTTTGGTTCTAGGACATGCCGGTTTCCTCACGATGTTTTCCTTCACCGTTTTAAGAGCAGTATTAATGAAATAAATTACACAAAGTGATGCGCCTGGCAGGGTTTGAACCCGCGACCTACAAATCATAATTTGGAGGCATTACCACTCGGCTCTCACGAATGTGTTTATTTTTCAATTCTTCTTGCTTCGTGTACCTACGTGAACTTTAAAAATTTATGAAATTTAAAAAAATATTCCAAGGGAACGTAGTCCTGGTATAAAAAGTGTTCCGTGAACCAAACTTCATCTAAATACGTATAATCGTTCGAGCGTGAAGAAATAACAAATACACAAAAACCTACTAACTTTTGCCTTTATAATATTAAGTGGAAGTAATGTTTTAGATGTCATACTTTATTGAAAGTTTGATACATTGTAACAGAGGCATTACCATTAGAAACCTATTTATGGATTTTAAAAGAGACCCCTGAGTTTGTTTCGGTGTTTCTTCTCAGGGTAGGAAACAACGACCTCATCTAGTTTAAACTGACGTATAAAAGTGTTTTTATAAAACCTATTTGCAAAGTTAATGTCATTTATCATACCACGAGAAACGGGGATAAAGCTATTCTCTATACAGTTCCGTTCAGGTCGTAAAATGGATCGCAGGTCATATTTAATTGCCAAGTCCTGTGCGCGATTTCAGAATGTAACCAGGTAACGTAAAATCGTGAGTAGTTATTTAATTAATGTCTACCCTTTTATATCTTTTATAAAATTATCTTGGATTACACGTGTTGTTAAAAAGATATCATTAGCATTAAGATAATGAACAATAGTTGAAAATAGTAGGTTATTTATATTGTTATTGTTTTTTAATAAAAATATCTTTTTTTCTTTAATAAAAGTGGTAGTACCTATTTGCTACAGGTCACGCGGTGAATCAAGATCGCTCGGTGAAAGTAGTGGGGGCAATCGGCGCATGTGTACAATTGCGCACAGAAATTCTTAGTACGTTAGGATTTTATTTTTAATTTCGTATGTTTGAACCTTAGTAACATAACTTATAATAACACTAGTTTTTGATTGTAATTTATCTTGTAAGTAGGTAAATTCAAAAAAATATTTTTTTTTAAATAAAACATAAAATTAAAAAAAAATAATTTCGTTAGTTTCTTTCTTTAACGTAATAATTCACGTCGTAAAGCATTTTTCTGGCTAGCCGTTTTAAAAATTTATTTTTAACCATTTTTTTTTTTACGACTACGTATTACTATTACGATAACACAAGCTGTACGCAACAGTACCCAAGTACAACAGTATCCAATGTGAGGCGAGAACGCAACGCGGGAATTGAAGAGCGACTCTATCTACCAACCAACATGTCGCCGAAGACGCACACCCGCCCGTACGTCGCCAAAAAGACCGTAGAATTGAATACTGCGCATGCCCCTTCCACTTTTGCCGAGCGATCTTGATTCATCGCGCGACCTGTACCACATTTTATCACCGAGCAATCGAATGTAGGCAATTAGGTAGTCATAGGTTTCGAATTAGGAATTGATGTATGAGTAATAAGGTGGGTTTTTAAATGTGATGAATCAGTGGTTTATCATTTATTTTTTACATTCACACAGGGAAACAGCCTTGTGCCAACGCTACAGCTGCGGCTGCTGAGACCCTCAAATGGCGTAAAACCTTATTGGTAATTACTAGAGACCGGATTATATGCATTTGCATATTTTAGCCCTTCTCAGCGGTAATAGCATATTTTACCTAAGATCTAGTTATGATGCATATTATCGGTTCGTTTACAATATTTTTCACTCACCCTGCGTTCCGAAATGCGGCCAAATTTAATAACAGTCACAAAATATAATAGTTATTGAGTAATAATTGTGACGGGCGAACATTTTCCACTCACAAAAATATTCTAAATGATCGTAGACACAATCTTACCACTGAAAATTCAGAAAAATATTTGATTGCTCACATACGTTTACAAAAATTTTAAATAATTTTAATGTCATTTAATGTTACTGTACCTATTATCGCCTATCAAAAAATAATTTACTAATTGATTTTGAAATAAAAAAAATGAATACTTTCTCTTTTTTTTTGGAAATTCCTCAAATTTATCATTTAATTTTGCATATTCTGCCAATTTTCGTGCATATTTCAAGCATTTTTCATGCATATAACAAGCTTTTTATTTTGCATATAATATGGTCTCTAGTAATTACAGTTCTAAGCCGTTGGGGGTCGAAACGCTTCGGTCATGGGATCCGAGTGCACGTCTCCTTTTCACACCAACTGATCGACACTTTGCGTGACCAGAGGACTGGCTCGTTCTTCGATCAATGAATTAGTTTAGCCAATGGCTAACAAGCCATTTACATTTCTGGGGAAACCGTAATAAATATCTAAATGCATATAGATACTATACTACGTTGTCCAGTATGAAAACTGGCTTTCCGTCAGTAAAAATATTAAGAACCCGATTGCACCGCCATCTACAGTTCAATTGTATTTTCAAACCATATAGAGTCTTATTCAAATATACACACAAAGTTCCATCCAAATCGGTCAAACCGTTAAGGAGGAGTTAGGTGACAAACACACGTACAGAAGAATCAAAAATATAAATGAATTCCTTTTTCCCTTGGTTTCGTTATCAAGCGTGAACGGCTAGACCAATTTCGCTAATTCCTTATTTGTTGTGTTTGTTATTGTCAGAAGAAAGAAAATTTTAAGAATACCAAAAAACAAATTGTCATCCTTGCGAAGCCGGGGTGGGAGCAGCTAGACCTACATAGTAAATATAATATAATAGAATAGAAGAAGAATAGAATAGCATTTATTCGGCGCAAGCAACACAATATAAAACAACATAAAATAATAATAAAAAAAGAGTACAGACATACAATAGAGTTGCAGTGACTGTGCCTGAACCGAAAGGGTCACCAACTCAGCAATTGCTGGGCGTCAAACAACCAGCGCTGATTTTCAAAAAACTACTTTGAAAGAATCTTTGAAATAATATATATTTATATATAAAGAAAAAGGTCTTTAACTAGATTTTTGAAGGGAACTAGTGACTGGGCTTGCCTAATTGGTAACGGCAACGCCATCCCCTTATATACATATATCTTTTTTCGAAAGAAGAACATAAAAGAAATATAAACGATACGGTAGTCAGTATTTGTCATATTTTACAGTTTCATCCAAAGACACTAAAGGCAGTCATGACAACAAAATATGATATTTTACTAACAAACAATAGGCGAAGTGCGTCATGTTTGCAAACTTTTATTTAATTTCCTCTAATTACACTAACATTAATAAATGACAAGTTCGTTTTGACGACTTCTGAGTGTGTGTATGTATTTTGTATAACGTAATTCAAATAATAAGTTAGAGTTAAACCGCATAATTTATTACTAAAAAAGTTCTGAGTATACATGTAGATGGATGGAGAGGGAGAGGAAGGCCGAAAAAAAGATGGATGGATTGTGTGAGAAGTGATATGAAAGAAAAGGGAGTTAGTGATAGTTTGACGGGTGACAGGACAGAATGGAAGAAGAAAACGTGTTGCGCCGACCCCAAGTAATATGGGATAAGGGCAGGAAGAAGAAGAAGTTATACCGCATAAATTAGTGTTTTAGGCTGGATTGCAATCAATAATAATTATTAAAAAAATCGTTACTTATAGTATCTATAAAGTACAAAATATATATTTTGTGAAACTGCGCCACTACCTATGCAAATTCCAAAAAATATTCACAACTATTTATAAACATTATATGCGCATCAGAAACGAATGTATAAAATGTCCATTAACAAAATGTTTTCTGATGACAATGTCTATTTCTTTGTCATCAATGATATGAATAGTAACATTCTACTTAGTATGAAGGTCAAACAAAAAAAAAAAGTCAAAAAATTTAAAAATAACAATTTATAATCACTTTTGAATTGTGTCGGTTAGTCAGAAAAATGAAGCTAGTTGCACATTCCAAAGCGTAGATCTAGAGATCGAGAAAAACGTGCAAAGAATTCCTTGGTCACTTGTCTTCCAATTTTTATTATGCTTGTCCACACAGTATGCATTTTACGCTTGTTTTAAATTTTATCACTATTAGCTGAAGAATATCAAGTTATATCCCACGAAAGAATTGTGTAGTTGCATCACTGCTTACCATTAGGTGGGATTAGAGTCAAGCACTAGTTTATATTCATTAAAAAAAAAAAGTTAATTTAGGTAGAGCTACTTTGACTTATTAATGCCATAGCTATACAGAACCTTGGGCTACGGAATAGTCCGAAAGATTCAACGCGATCTTGTAACGCAAAGGGCAATTAGAGAAACGAGGTTGGGATTTACTCAGTAGAAATCTGACACTCCATCTCGCTCCACCAACAATGAGAGAAGTCCCTCTCCCTGTCCTTCTCCATCGTCAATCTGTACATCTTCTATACATATAAATAAAATTGGAGTGTCTGTTTGTAATATTGAAATAACTGCTTTTTACTACATGCATATGAATATATATATACGGTACATACACCAAAACAACATTTTTTACAATTTTTGTCTGTCTGTCTGTCTGTTTGACTGGGCTAATCTCTGAAATGGCTGGAGTGATTTTGACAGGACTTTTTTTTGACCCTCCACTTAAATAAGTATTTTAAAATCTATACAGCTTACATTTTTGCATTCTTTTACGAGTACGTAAACTAAATTTAAATATGCAAACACAACGAGTACCTACGTGACTTGAAGAATAACTTTAAAGTTATAATAACAGCCGATGAATGTTGTTATTCTACGTTAAAAGGCCGACAGATTTATAAACAATGGAACAATGAAATGAAGCCGTTAACGTTTATATCCTAATAAAACAAGAGTATATTTTTTTCCCAATACGCTAGGTTTACAGACGGACTACTAACATAAAATTATGTAACATAAATTATACGAACTATATTCACAGTGGACCGGATCTTTATATAGTTAGTTGGTATCTACATAAATATGGAATGCGAAAATTCACGAGTTTTTAATTTAAATATTTGCATCATAAAGTGAGAATAGAATAGAATATATTTTGTTGATTTTTATATATACAAGGTGTAAGGAACAGCCCTCCACAAACTTTAAGAGCTTGATCAGTAGATGAACAACCCTCCACAATTTTTTTTTTCAGGAAACGAATAAATCGGCTTCTCCATACAAACTGTCCAATCAAGTTTATAATTCTGTATGGTGAGGCGGATTATTTTTTTAGCTTCGTCTACTGAGCAAGACCATAAAGTTTGTGGAGGGCTGTCCCTTACACCCTTTATACATAGATGAATAATAAAGGACCCAATACGCTCCCTTGTGGGAAACCATATTTCACTATACGTTTTTTTTATGAATAAGTTTCTTCTTTTTTGGTAGTAATGTCCACTTTAGATATTTCTGTATATTGTTTACGATCCTTCAGGTATGATTCGATGAGATTTAAAATGTTGCCTCTAATGTCATAAGCTTCCAGTTTACGAAGGAGATCTCATGATTAACATAATAGAAAGCCTGAGTCATATCACAGTAAATGGTACATACCGGCGGCATCCTTTTATCCACATTACCCATGACGTTATTTATAAAATCAAAAACAGCCATGTTTATTGTCTTATTCTTGCGGAAACCTTTCTGCTTTCCCGAAAGAATATTGAATTTTTCCAAGTACTTATAAATTTGATTATATATGTACTTTTCAAAAATTTTCGAAATTATGAGAATAAGTGCAATAGGTCGATAACAGTTCATGCTCTGCTTCTTGTCTTTTTTTTAAATGGGTTTAATGATAGAAGTTTTTATAATTTCCGTGTATGATCCTGGATGAAAACTCATATTAATAATATGGCTTAGGTGGTCACAGATCTAATAAGCGATAAACTTCAGGACTTTAGTGGAGATCCCATCATACACTTGTAGTATTTTTAAGTGATCTTATACATAATTTGAAGTATAGAGAGTTTAGTAGTATATAGAGTACTTGGTTCCATGAACATAGATTGACTCGATTTAGAATTATTAACGGTTACATTCCTACCAGCGTCTAATATTGGTTCTATCTTTTCTATAAAGAAACTGTTAAAAGCATTCGCAATTTCGCGTGGCTTGGTTATAGTTTTGTGATTTTTTTCTATGGAAGTGATACTATTTTTTGGTAAATTCAGTTTAGACCTAACTATTTACGATCGCCCATGTGGCTTTAGATTTATTAGGAGATGATTATATTTTATGATTGTTTTGTGCATGTTGCGTTAAATTAATATGTTTATAATTTAGATTTTTTTTTAAATTTATTTACTTCATTACGATTTAACCTATAGTTCCACATGAGCTCTCTCTTTTTTTACTACAGATTTTGATGCCACGTGATACGCACCGAGGTTTCACTTTGGTTCTTATTGTAACAGTTTGGAAAGGAAAGCATAAGTTATACAGATGTCATGAAAGATTAAAAAATATATATACAGTACATACTGTATGCTATGCTAGGATCATTTGAATTATAGATTTCGGAAAAAGAAAAAGCTTTTATAAATTTTTATTTTTGAATTTTTTTGATATTCTCTTTACTAAAAACTTCTCTAATTGCTCAAAAAATACAGATAAGTTATTGGACTTTGGTACTCTTTAAACACAAACAATAATTGTATTATACATAGGCAGATCAACAGCGCAACATTCGAAAATTCCATTGATGGGCAATTTTGCTATTTTTTGCAGCTTTTTATACTGGTGACCTTTCTTTGCAAGGATACATGTGCCACCTCTCTTACTGTCCTTTCTGGAGTAGCAAGCCGCCAAAGTGTAATTAGGAATATGTAACAACTGTTCATGGCCAGCTATCATAAAGTGTTCAGATAGACAGTTTATGTCACTTTTTGAATTATTCTCTGCCATCTCTTCAAGACATACAATTAGCTCACTACTCTTGTTCAGTAAACCCGCAATGTTTTGATGTATCACGTTCAGGTAATTATAATCGAAAAAACTGCGCTTTCGCCTTCTGTTCATCCATATTGTTAATTTTCACGCCTTCTGTATTCGCTGAGGTATTTTCGCGTATATAGTTCACAAGTGCGGCGATGTTTTGGAAAATTACTTGCATGCCGAAATTATTTACTGATCCTGTCTTTTGTCTGTACATTTTAAAGTCCCACGTAAGGTCTTTATTTGAGTCTATAAAATAGGCCTGTTCATGTGCCAAAATGTCTTGATATAGCAGATTATTAAAAACCTAGTGATATTAGGTAAAGTTGAAAATTTACTTTCAGAATTCATAATTCGGAGTTAAGAACGTGTTAAACCCAATAAAGTACGACAGGTTCTTTTTTTATTTCCAATGTGAGAAGTCATCAAATAATATTTCCCGCTTCGGATGGAGTTAGAGGACTCCCTAAGTCATTTACTGACTAAAACCCATCCACATTCTTTTAAATTGCCCTTTACAATTACAATGTCGCGGTGAATCTTTCGGACAATACCGCAGCTCAAGTATCTGTATACCTATGGCATTAATAAGTCAAACCGACACTTGCCCAAGGGCAAAATAAAATAAAAAAATATTTATTTCAGGTACATAATATCAATATTAAAATAATTCACGTTTAGACTAAAAAAATAAATAATTAAAAGAAAAAAATTTGTTTGTGTCTCACATTAAATATGTTTTGAAACTTTAATTAACCTTTCAGAGACCGTCAATTTGAGACACCATCGTAAGACACTATGGGGCTTGGGGTTTAATGAATGTACTTGTGATACTACTTTGGATTATGACATTTTGTGATGTTCTCTGTTTGATTGTTCTTTTTGAATATATGTGAGAATAAAACGAAATGAAATACTCTCAAAAGTTACGTGAAGCTAGAAAGAACTACATTAGACAGGTGCACGTGTAGAGTCTGTCTAATAAGTTAAACAACTTGGGTAATTATCAGGATTTAATGAAATCTGATGTAGTCAACACGGGTTCAATAATCAAGGTTGATTAAGAGATAGAAATCATTGTTTACTAATAGAAGAACCATAAGAAAAGTATCAAATATGAGTATTTTTTAAATGATTAAATATTATACAAAATTCCCAAGTCGGTTGACTTATTAGACAGACTAGGTATAACACGCCTGATTTGTACGCAGAACGACTTCGCCCGGCGGCGTGAATCAAGTCTAGTTTCCATATAAAATGTATAGAGACCGACGTGCCCAGATCAGTGTATTCTACCTTTATGTAAAAGTAGGTATAATAGAAATGCTGATTGTTAATGAATAAATAAATTAATGTCTAAATATTTATTTCCCTGAAGTAACGATTCTTCTTGACATTCACACATACACGTTAATTGAATTGATTAACGAGCCGATCGAGCCCCGCAAATGTGTAAAGCGTGTCAATATCTAATGAATTGACAATAAAATAAAACGGAACTAAAGAGAATGCCAAAATTGTATGTACATAAAAGCCAAATATTGGAATCGAGTCAAACACACTATGTAATCGGTTACGTATGAATAACTACAGCTGACTTCGGGGTCACTGGTCACGGGTGAAGTAAAGTAATTAGTGTTACATTCATTTGCTATCGAAACCCATCAGACTTTCAACGAAGAGACACTCAATAGACAGTAAAAAAAAATAGCCACGAAGACAAACCTTTACTAATTTATGAACTCATTGTAGAGTTTTCAGCCAACTTTTTGATATGTAATATTCGTAAACTGTACGCAAACGTTTGTATCGATTCGAATGAAGTCCAACGCTGCCTGATTAGGTATGGCTCGTCCAAACAATGACTCCGCATAAGGGTAGTTTATTATCATAATTCTGTTGTTCAGTTGATGTTTTAGGTGTTGGACATAATCATTATTATGAATCACACTGCACGTGCATGGTTCTAACTAGATTACTAGACTATTCATCTGTCAGTATCGATAGTGTGATACTCTCACACGTACGAATATTGAATAGAAATGGAATAATAAATAGAATGTCCACAGGTTTTGAAAATAAATAAAATCTCTCAGTGCAAATTCGATGTTTAATCAGATTTATGCATATGTCTATTTTTAGTAGTTTTTTTTTATTAGCTAGCTGGAGTTTTTATGACCACAGGGATTATATCTGATCTCATAGTCATGCCATTGGTTGTTGTAACTCGCAAAAATTATGCAAATGTTCGTTAAACTAAGAACGGTTCATAATAATTTAAGTTTATCCTTTCACAACGACATGTCAGTGCAACAGCCTCGAAATGGCATTTTGGAAACTAAATAAGCTTAGATAAAAACTGACAACTGAATAGGAATAGCTGTACATAAATCTTTTGTCCATAATAGCAAATATGCAATAGATAGATAAATGTCAAATCTGTTCAAAATTAAATAATTTAGTTTTCAAATATGGTGGAAGGGGAAACTGTTCAGTTGTTATTTTACAGTTTCTCAAAACAAAAAGACGAAGAGAAAGGAGGTTTGTGCAAAAGGATACAAAAACTAAAATGTACATTTTAGTCACCGCAATTAGGTTACGTGTGTATAAAAAATATAGCAAGATATTCTCACCACGCCCCTAATTTTTCACACAATGATATTCTAACTTCTAAATGCGGTTTACATAAAAAACTTTTTAGAATTATTTTTAGTTTAGTATAACTTAAGATACAAAAATTATCACCGGAAAATACTCTATTTTGCAAAATGTCAAAGTGTGACAGCATGAGGTGATCGAGACATTTAGGTTAAAGCGTAGGCATAATTAAGAGCTGATTGCCCAGAAAAACACGATGCGCTTTTAAATAACTTCAACCTAATCGAATGATCTTCCAAAATAACTGATTGCGTCTTTTATGCTTATAGAGAGATCTTAAAAAAAGACAGGTGTTTAGAATATTATTGTTCGTGTAACTTAATAAAATGATTATTTTTGAACAAGATTTTCTGTTCTCAGTTTAAATTTGTTTTTATAATTATCAAAAATGTTTAATTGGAATGATGACAAAAAAAAAAAAACACAAAAACATCCATCATAAAGGTATGTACAACCTTTGATTTTTTTTTAAATGGTATAAACTATTGCTTGACTGCGATCCCACCTGATGGTAAGCAGTGATGCAAGCCTTAAATAATATAATCGTCCGAGAAAACTGTTATAGTCATATAGTTAATTACAATTAGGTAATTTTAGACTTTTTGAATATTAAATATTTTTGCTAACTACTCAGGAGGGCGGCCTTTGCCGACTGTGGGAGTGTGGGACAGACAGGCTAATAAAAAACTGGGTAAGTGCGAGTCGGACTTGCGCACTGAGGGTTTCGTGCAAATTACAATTCCTAAATTGCAATTTATTTTTTGTTACTTAGGTAACAATAAATTTACTGTTTTTAGATTTATTCCTATACCTGTGCTATAAGACCTTGGTTTGTTCCAAATTTCAGGATTCTGGGTCAACGGGAAGTACCCTATGAATTTCGATCTTTGAGAGTATCAAAATATACGTTTTTTTGCGACATAAACGGCCGTATCTTTTTTATTCGTTAACTTAGAAGATTGATTTTTTCACAGCTTGAAGAGACCGCAGACCTGAGTATAGGGTTCAATATAATTTCAACTCGATACTTCCACGCGTTCTCGAGATAAAGGGTCTTGACAGACAGACAGACAGACGGACGGACAAGGTTTCCCTTTTTTTCCTACGGAATCCTAATAAACTCTCAAATAGTGGTCTCAGGTGTAGTTTTATCGCTGGATATGTTTGTGAAAATACCTAAGTATAGTATTTACAACTACTCCAACTAGTAGTAGTAAATACTAAACATCCCTCTCTCGCTCACTTCTATCACTGTTCATTCAAACAATGATGGTTGTTTAGTGACTCTACAATTCCATAAATAGTATTGTATAATGATTACATATTAACGATTACGTACGAAATCATTAATAAAAAATATTCAATTATTCAAATCGAATTAGAATTTTATTGAGCTTATAATTAACAAGTCACGTGTGAAAAGATGACATAAAATTTGCATTTATGAGAATAGTTTGCAAATATTATTTCTAAAAAAATTATGAAAACTCACTGGCACTAACAATGTTTTCTAATTTCGGTTTATTTCAGAAATCCACACCGATAAATCCCCACCAGTGGGGATTGTTACATTTTTTCCTGAAATCTCCTCTAGCTAAATGAAGTCATCACAGTGGGGATTTTTGGAAAAAATAAGTGTAAGAATCCCCACCAGATACTTTTGTTTCTAAATTATTAAACAAAAATTACGTTATTGGATACGTTTAATTAGATCAGCCTAAATCAAACTTGTTTAATCCCATTTTTTTTCTAAAAATATTGGCACTGTAATGCTGCCATGCATTAATTCTTGCTGAGCATCCAAGATGAACTGTACCCCTAGCCAAGTTGCTCATTTGCAATCGTTAACGCTGGCAGAAAGCTTCAAATGTACGGGAATGACGTCATCTCAACGCTAAGTCACGTGGACAGAACAAAGGAATTGGTGGCGCGGCCAAGTCGAAGCGAAACGGTTGTAACTTGGTTAGGGGGCCAGATCCTTCTTTTTGTTCCGTTGTTGACTTTCGTTAGCACTTCTCTCACAAAATATTAAAATGTGTGTGTGAAATATTAAAATGTTATGTAGAATAGAATAGAAATACTTTTATTCGGTACAGACACAGCAAAACGGTGCTATAGGCACCGTTGTGTACATAGCACACATTTTAATATTTTTATTTGAGATTTTTATAGTCAATTATTATAAATATTTTTGATTTACGCTTCAGCACAAACAATTTAATGAAAGTTAATTATTATATTGACACAATTACTTAAGGATCATCTTGGATGCTCAGCAAGAATTAAGTGGGGATTTCTAAAAAAAAAGTAACAATCTCCACTGGTGGGGTTTTATCGCTGGGGATTTCTGAAATAAACCCTAATTTCAATATAAATACCTTTAGAAAGGTCAAATTTAAGCCAAGAACCTTTTAATAACCTTGGCAATAAAAAACTGACGTTGTTCATGTTGTGTTGAGGTCGATGATCTCTAAAAAACGTCCGGATATTCGCACTCGCACCGTGCACTGTGATATTGAAGATCGTATGGGCGACGTAATTACCTGTATAAACCTCAGTAGCATGCGGGTTGATTGGTCCAATATACTTTTTAAGAGTAGGGAAATATTCAAATTGTTATAAATCTGTATTGATTGATAGACGTTGTAAAAAGACTAACAAAAATATTAGTATTGTGTACAGAGTCTCGCGCCAGAGACTGTTATTAAATTTGGTCGCATTTCGGAACGCAGGATGAGTGAAAAATATTGTAAATGTACCGATAATATGCATAATAATTAGATCTTAGGTAAAATATACTATTATCGCTGAGAATGGCTAAAATATGCAAATGCATATAATCCGGTCTCTAATAATAAATTATCTTACAATTGGCACCTATTGTATAAAGAAAAACATAAGATTAAATTAATCCAAATTAATAAATTGGTTTTATATTGCTTTGCGTTGTGGAATATTATTATATTATATTATTTCGTTTATTCGTAAGTATACACATATAAATTATATTTTTAAATATTCAATATTAAATAAAAAACATTAAAAAATATAATAAATAGTAGCCCACCGGTATCGGGAACGGGGTCCAAGCTACCGGCGGTCAGGGCTCCAGAGAAAGGAACCTCCTGACTATACGAGCCGTGTCCAGCAATACTGCTTTCTGAATCAAGCCGTTGATCCAGTCGCCTGACGAGAGCCTCCTAAGGTGTTGGTCGAGGCTCTTGGTTATTAAGCCATTGCTAGAAACAACTGTCGGTACAATAATGGCTGAATCCACTTCCCACATGTCGACAACCTCGCGAGCCAAGTCAATATACTTGATTTTTTTACCTTTCTTGGCTTTCACGAGGTTCTCGTCATGCGGAACGGATATGTCAACAATCATTGCACGCCTCTCGCTTCGGTCCACCACCACTATATCAGGCTTATTGGCCACAATAGTCCTGTCAGTGATGATGGGCCGATCCCAGTACAAAGTGATATGACCGTTATCAAGAACTGGGTCGGGCTCATACCTATAGTATGGCACTTCCGATTCCACAAGAGAGTATTTCAGAGCAAGTTGCTGATGGATAATCCTGGCTACAAGGTTGTGTCTATGCAAGTACTCTCCATTAGCAAGACGAGAACAACCAGAGATAATGTGACGGATTGATTCTCCCGGACGGTGACATGCTCGACAGATGTCAACCGTGCCGTCCTTCACAATAAATCTCCGGTAGTTATTCGTCATGATAACTATTATATTATTATTATTATAACATTACGGCAAAGGACCTTCTTAAGTGAAACGCACTGTAATTTTATCTCTTCTAAAATTAAAAGTTGGTATCACGATATTTTTGATTTAAAATTAAGTACCTAAATATTCGATTATAGAATTTAAATTACTAGCGAAGAATGATGATTGAATTTTAGACTGAACATGGCACAGTTGTTAAAAAGTATTCGTATGGTCTGCAGATAGTTGTTGAATTACGTCCTTTACTAGATTTTCTAAATACTATAAGATTACCTTATTAGTTGAAAATGTGCTAAGTTGAAGTGACTGACCAGTTAAAGTATTGGACAGTACGTTTTTAATATGTAATTTGCAAACTATTGATTCTCAATTGGCAAATTACGAACTTCCACACAAATCTACACTTATTTATTTAATAAGGAATTAAGGGACTCTATGTATATTTATGTTTCCTATTACTAGTACTTAAAGCGGTGCCTGTTTATGAATTTACAATTTTATTATTATTATACGCTTTAAATTTTCGGCATCAATTTGTGGTTCCAGCAAAGAATCATTGTTTAAATGATGTAAATGTTGTATTTACATAATAAATAAATACGTATCGTAATGTAATGGCAAATATATAATTATAACTACTAAGTACGTATAAGAACTAACGTTTAAAATGTAAGTATACAAGTTTTAAATAGAGTAAAGGAATGAATGGAACTGATAAGTAGATTTAACTAAATCTAGTTGGCTATTCCAACAATTTTTTTTTTTTTAAGTTAACCATATAAACAAAGTACCTACTTTGCTTAGTTAATTTAAAATATTTACATAAGGAAGATAATAACATCGAAATTTGGTGGTAAACTGTGACAATAGATAAACGCTGGCTAAATGACGTTGTAATTATCGTTACTGGAGATAATAGACACGTAAGAAGACTGGGATAAAAAATATGGCGTCAAATGTAGTGATAACCATATGACACAATTGCCTGATAACCAAGTAGTAACTGGCAAATGTTGAATAAAACATACATGTCATAAAATCGCGAGACTTTTTTTTCTTTTCGAGTCGATTTACTTATTTAAATGGCCGGATATCAATTAACAGACCTCTCTATCATTGGTTTTCTTTTTACTCCTGGAAGGAGCAGGTAATTGTGCGTGATGCATATTAGAAGCGGAGCTGAGCCAATAGCCAACCATTAGCACTACAGACCTAATATATCAAAAACAGTGTCAAAATCAAAAGTTATTTGTGAAATTCTTTTCTTTTTGATTTCTTAGATTCAGAATTCTTCATGATGACTTTGTAAGAGTCAGAAGGATATCCAAATACAAAGCTGAAATTGATAGTTGAAAGTACTTGTATTTTCAAAGTACGGCAACTTAGGTTTAGCCAAAGTGCTTAGGTAACAGTGTCAAGAATATGGCCAGCAAAAGATACAATCATATTAAAACTGGTTATGCTGGAGCTCTCAGATATGCATATTGGAGAGCTCAACCATAATAATCAGTTGTTTTGCTTTTCAATAAACTAAATTTAAAATGAATTTCTGAATATAGGTAGGTATTATATAATAAACGTATTTCCAGCTATCTAGACACTTTTATTGCTATTCGATTTGAAGAAATCAGAGTTCTTTTTTAAGAGATACTACTGAATGTCGATATCAATTGAACATTGTAAAAAAATACGTGCAATAGAAAAATAATTCTTGATATGAACAGGAAATTTAACATAGGTACAATAACAATAGGTAATATAAAATGTAAAAAATATTTTTATATATATGTGTGTCAACAATCATGTGATGTACATAATGAAGCAAACAATGCTTTTAAAATGGATACATATCAGGCAGCAAGACCTTGCAAAGGTCTCATCGGGGTAAAGAGGAAACGATAAGCTCATTGATAGTGAAAAATATTCTACTTATTTTGCAAGCCGCCAAAGTTAAATGGAACAGGACAGGCCATATCTGTTACATATCGCAATAGAATTGGTCGAAGGCTGCCACTGACGGGATCCCGAATAACAGGAACTGGCGATGCGTCAAACCTAGAAGGAGATGGCCAGACTAGCTAGAATCTTAAATATTGTATGATTTGCTCTATCCTGGAAAAGCACAGGCACATAAAAATAATAAAATGATTGCGTTTCTATGGGCTATCGGAGGATGTGATTTCATAAATGGGAATCTCAATATAAATACTTATTTTAAATCCTTTACATGGACCCGGCTATATTTAAACTCAAAAATATTTTAAGAAAATTAAAACTGCAATCACAGATCTGATGCAGTTACACCATCGTAAGTCGGACAGTATGTTGCCGCCAAAAGGAGACTTTCACTTAGAAAAATATTATTACCAGTAAGAATCCTATAATGTATATCCGTAAACACAGACACATCACATTTTAGCTTTACTTGATCACGGTTTCCAAGTTCTACATCCATTTTAGGGATTAAAAACGTAAGTCGTAAAGTTATGATTTATTTTGATCGCGACATTGATTTGTATGCGCGTGCGATGTATGCGCAGGCGACTGTCACAGATAACTATATATTAGTCAGAGAGCGACTGTGAGACTGGCCGCGCGGTATCAATGTAATGCTTGCATCGTTTACACTCGTGGCACCGAGGGTTCTCTTCAAACTCGTCAAATTATCTTGTTAGACTGTGACATGAATTGGATTGTTAATTAAACTAATGCGATTTAGTTACTCTGAAAATTGATTGCGTTCTTGGTGTTAATAATATCTATATTTTAAATGATATTTTTTATCTGTGATACTGGTAACATCTTTACTGATGGATAACATAGAAGATGTGATCATAATTTGGTTTAGGTTGTGTGCTGGTTAGGTCCATCGACGTTCTTCAATGGTAGGTTCAGGCCTAGTATGATCTGGATTCTCTAGACTTCAAGATTATGTTTATTGACAGCAGGAACGAAAACCCAAAGTTGTGTCTAAATTATTCAGCGAGTGATTCGGCGTAAATCTTTAGGGCTGTTCGTCTATTATAGTTCCAATCATTTTTCCAAGCCTATTCACTGAAAATTTGTTACAGCCGAAAGGGCAATAAATGGCAAATATTTCCGGTTGGAGTACGCTGGTATCGGAATTAATTTGAAAACCACGGTAGGAAGATTATAGAATTATTTACTGTGAGACAGATGCATCTTTTCTTTGAATATAGGTATATATTTCATATGCATTTACATACAAAGGTCTAGACCCAGGGTACCAAGGTCTCGCTATTAAGCCTGATATTATCTGGCGGGTGTGAGAAAACTTCCCAACATTGTTCAACAACTTGAAGTATATTTCCATTTGTACTCGGTCGGTACCTTCATGTATTTAATATTCTTAAGTCTCTATTTCGGAACACATATTTGATGATTTAACTCGCTTGATATTAATGACAATGTACTCATTGGATATATTGCTATGAGATTTAGGTAGGCGTTATATTCTAAATTATTCAAAAGCGCTGATGCCCGTAATATTAAATGTTTATACATCAATAAAATTATATGTGCATACGTAACGTCTACAACCTAATCATCTATCCTTAGGTGTTATTCAAACAATATTTGCCTACGTTATATCCGTTATATACGTTATATAGATTAAAAACCAATGTGAAAAAATATAAAACTAAAATTTTTAGTAGATTGTTCGACTTAAACATTTGATAACATCGGTTATGCAGAAAAGAGTAATGAAAAAGAGGACACCCCTAAATTGAGCGTAGGGTATGAATATGATGATCGTAATCTGAAGTGATGGATTGAAATAATGTTAAGTTTCAATGTATCGAAATGGATTATGATTGTGACTAATATAATTATTTGAAAACACTAACGCACACCTAGGCATCACTTATGAATACAGATGCAGATTAAAGCATTTAAACTGCGGACAAGTTCCTTAAAGATCGACAACTTTATCTTACATATTTTATAAATAACTACTAAAAGGACGAAGCCTTTCATTTCCTACACTTTTAGTTGTTTTTTCTTTTAGTTGTTCAATTTTTACACTTGAGTTGAGATTTTTAAAGCAAAAATGTCATGAAATTAACATTTACATAACCAAACCAGAAATACAACTCATGTTATAGACTAACCGCTCGATAAAGGTAATTTAACTAATTAACATTTTACAAGTATTTATTTAAACGTGCTTATTGTAGGTACCGAGCAATAAATGTTGACCAAAACAGCTCTACATACATCGTAATGCCAAAATTTTAACTTTTAGACCTTTAAGATTCTAAATGATAATGTCATAAATCAAAATTAAAAAAGTTTTATCTATTAGGTGCATATACAATTATTTATTCTTATATATATTAATCCAGATAATTCTTTCATCGATGACTGATAAGCATATATAGATGTCTCCTTGCATGTAACGACCCGATACCATGTGGGTTTCGAGAATGTTATAAATATTATGTTAGCTTATAAACAATTCTATCATGGAAGAACAAGAATAATTAGTCTAAAATGTGGTTAACACATATAATAAATTCCTCTATTATAACAATAGTTTCTACAATTAAGATGCATGTTGAAAACAGAATGTGATTGCATTCATAACGACCGGTGGGGTTATAGGGCTCAGTATAATGCGGATCTGTAGTTAGATAAACATTAATTTTACTCAGTAATTTCATAATAACCAGTTAGCAAGGTACAATTGCTTACAGTTCAAGTCAAACTACATTGAAGTCAAGGGAGTAAGTTTTAATTAGATTGTTTAGAATAGTTCTTGGTAAACCGCAAATTATAGCTATATTGTATGTAAATTATGTAATACACTCAGTTTTAGTAAGTGTTGCAGTAAGTATAAAGTCCTGAAGAAATTTTCAAATGTTTGCAGAAATCAAACTAAAAAAAAAATCGTACTAGGTATAAAGTGTGCAGATAACCTACTAACAGTTTTTACACATCGAGTAATAAACTTTGTATACCTGTACATCTGAAACATTTAGTTTAGTGACTACTGATTGAAGTCTAAGATAACCTTCACAGTTTCAAATATTTTTAACAAAATCGTAATAATATGTGTGGATAAAGCGTTTCGACGGAAAAACGTATAGCAAGATCTTGTTCGCCTTCACACACTTTTCATTGCAGGTACTTAAGCTTACTATTCTAAAATTGCGAAATCATACATGAGTTTATTCTGTTGGAACTAGCCCTTTATGACGGAAAGTTCCAGTAAACCCTAGTTTTTATTATTACTAAATTATGTACTACTAGCTAGGTACTTACTTGTACTTTTAACGGTGTAAAATATATCAGTGTAAACAATAAAACTTCCATCTTCGACACTAATGTCATCCCGTACTGCTTCCACATCCATCTTAGCACTCAAAACTAATATTTTCGCTTTTTAGTGTATCATGAATTGTGACGGATGGTAATGATTATCACGTATTATGCGCGGAATTGGAAAATTGGAGCGATGCAAGCGCTCGTCGGCCACAAGACCGCGAGACTTCCTCTCCGCGAGACTCTGTTCGCATTAACGCGTAAGTCGCTACTAGCAGACTACATATATCTACTGGACACTGGAACACCGACTGGTGTTATATTTATCTACATACAATAATTTATCATTAGATACACAATAATGGGCAGTGTTACTTATCTTTGCTTATTAACTTATAATAATTTGGTTTGTGTCCTCTATGATAAATTTATTGATGATAAATTGGACTTCGAAGCTAAGAACAACATGTCTTCAGCTTAAGGATTAAAAAATATAAGCGTCACATATATCATTATCACGTTTCATGATAATGTGATGCATATATAACAAAAGATAAAAACCAACACAAGAAAAACAGGTGGGATCGCAGTCAAGCACTAGTTTATATCAGATAAAAAAAAAACGCGCTCCAGTTGTGAGGTAGATGTTTGTTTTCTATAGGACTAAAATTAGGCATTGTTTTAGAAGAAGCAGGTTGAATTTTTAGAATTTAACTACCTCGAGAGCAAACAAATTGCAATTCATAACTCTTTTTGTTAAGGCAGTTTTTGTCATGAATGTGAATAGATATTGAAAAAATTACATAAATTGAAAGCCTACTTAATTACCTTTCTAATGATGTGAAATACAGAGTAAAAAATATCTTTGAAAGGGTTTACAGCACAAAATGTTTAATGTTTTTAAAATTTCACTTAAGAAAGAATGAGAGTCAAACTTAAAAGTCTTGGTCATCCTGTTTGTCAATAAAGTGTATTCCCTCCCTTAGCCTTATTTACAGCTATTGCTCGATTTTTTGCAAATCGTATTAATTTTGTAGTCGCAAACAGTTCTAGCGACATACGATCTGATGTGGAAAAAAATCTACCATAAGCCACACAAGTGGCTTCACATATTCTTCGAGCACTTTTTTGATGTATCATAAAGCCGTCAACCCTCTTAATATCAGGCCAGTATTGGCCCAGCGATGAATCCAATGTCAGTTTTAGTGTCCAACATTATGCAACCCCAAAAAGCCTCCAATACTTACTTGTTTGCTTATGTAGCATTGTTAAAATTGCCCTGATGACATCCATCATGGTCATCTAAGTCATTCTCTACTTATCAGTAAACACAACAGCCTGCTATTACATCCATCTTGCTGCATACATGTTTCGTGGCAAATTATTGCCGGGCTTATCGTTGAGCTGTGGTCAATTTGGTACCATTTGCTGCATTTGATGTAGTCAGGCCTGCTTCTCCCAGTTTTTTCCTAATTGTCCACTGATTTATACTGACAATGCGAACTTCTTGAAGCTTTTGTGTCAGGTCAATCGCGTTCAGTAGCCGATTTCTCAAAGTAGTTGCTACTGAAAAGCGATAATGACACCCTGATCCTATATGACAACGGCCAGATCTTGTTCGCCGAATATACCCACGGGTCTTTTGAAACCTCTAGTATATCAGACTAGCAGGAAAGCAGCTAAAATTTAGCTGTCGAGCGACTTCATTTTAATTATGGCCTGCTTTGGGCAAGGCAATAGCTTGAACGGCTTTTGCGGACGTGGTATCCATATTTTTCTAGTGAATCCGTCTGTTTCTAATAGAGACGTTATCACGTTAACGAAAACTGATTAAAACTCCAAAACAGCACCCTTTTTGTAGCTCCAGGTAAAGGTGCAAATAATGAAATGCAAATGGGTGAATTTGGGGAATTGGGTATACCGCTGGTTTTTAGTTACGTGAAGGTCAATGATCTTAATTTTGTGTTTTTATAAAGCTAACTTTGATTGCTTTAATTTTGCTTTGTATTCCATATCTTTAGATTTAAGCCATGTGCGATTTTTGCTCACAAGATAAATCAGAGATCAATGAATGACATTGTGAATGGTGAAGAAATCTATGGTAAAAACGACTTTTCCAAATTTCGATATTTGTGTCTGTCCTTTGAGTAAGGTTAACACTGCCATATCGCTGTAGTTTCACTCAAGGAAGCATGTTAGGCGTGATTGTTTTCTTACCACAACACCCTCCGTTAGGTATTAAATATAGGTACTCACTCTTGTGCCAATTTAAAACATCTTAGGTCAAAAATAATCGCATTGTGCTGCATTTTTGAGATGTTATTTTGGTATCAACAATAAATACTAATAGTGAAAAATCAAGTTCGAAGCTTTGATGGACCTGTGCTAACTACGTGGTTATTAGAAAATCTTACAATGTTTGGTCAATGGTTACCTACTTCAGGTTCTGGCTTGTAACTTCTAAACGGAGCTTTTAAGATCTTGAAGAACCTTAGAAGGACGACCAAGATGTTTTTTTTTTTTTATAGCCAATACTGTCCCACTGCTGGGCAAAGGCCTCCCCCAAGTTCTTCCAGACATTCTTCTCTCGCGCCGTCTCTAACCAGTTCTCGTGATACGCGTCTAGATCATCTCGCCACCTCTTTCTAGGACGACCTCGATGGCGCTTACCGTTTGCAGGAACCCACCGGGTGGCGATACTTACCCAGCGGTCACTGCTCATGCGGCTGACGTTTTGAGATACAGCACTTATACTATAGTACAAATATTGGGCAGTTTTTCCAAAAGTTCGAAATGAAAATTCGGGATGGGTAGCATCGCTACACTTTCGAATTCCGACTTCTGACCGCATCTCAAACTATATACTACGATGCATAAATAACTCTTGAATCAGTAGGTACAGGGCCCTTGCCATGGCGTGTTAAAATTTTAAGAATGCGAGCGAGAAACTTATACGCCCTATATAGCTCTATCCCTTTAACAATTCAGTTTGGGTGATCAAATGGATTGCGTTACGAGTTCTTGGTAGAGCTTCTGTGCAGTTTTTTGCAATACGCGTAAAATCTGTCTAACGTGACTGTGACAGTCTGTGTGCGGTGTCTTAAAGCAAAAATAAGAACTATTAGCTTCGAATTTAGCATTTATTTTATTGTTGATAGTTTTGCGCTTGACCGCCTGATGGAAAGCGACGATGCAGTCGACGATGGAGCGCGCTTACTTAAAATTAATCTGTTCACTCTTGATTTAAAGATTCACCGGGTTGCAGCCATTTTTTTTTTATGACTGTAAAATCATCTAATGAGAACCTCCGCTCAGAAACAGAGACTAAAAGAGACATACGAGAACGGTAAGCAATGGGTAGCGCGCCGTCCGGCCGTCCGGTAACCGTGCGGAACGGGCCCGAGCCATCTACCGCCTAAAAAAAGAATCTTAGCAATTGGCATTCTGTTGTTTTTGCCCCATGGAAAGAAAGCGTAATTTTTATGTATATGACGTGCGTACTAGATTCTCACGTCTTCTTAAAATAGTACATATTATTATTTTAAAAAGGATATCATCATGTCAATGGTTATTTCACGATGTGTAGAGTTCATTTGAAATAAAATGTCAATATACAAAGTTTCATTATTTATTCGTACGGCCATACCTTGTGTACCGTGTTTACATTTTTAAAATGTTAATGTTTATCTTACACGTTTATGCAATTTAAAAAAATAGTTTTGAATTCAGAAATGCAGCTATGATAATCATTCAATCATTGTCGAGCCCTTTCATAGTTTATTTACTTAACAAATGCTTAGTTATTTATACAAATTGCATCTTATTAATAATAATAATGAAAAATTGTTTTCTTCCTGATTGTTTTTATGTAAGAAATAAAATTACTCATATTTTTTCATTTAAACTTTTATTTTTTTAACTTTCTCACTTCAGAGCTGCATTTCTGATTCTTTACATCGAATTAATTTGTATTAAAACTATGAATATCTAATATTTATTTAAATGCCATTGCATTTATCATATTTTATGACACTAATAAATCATTATGGCAAGACTTTGGTAAAAAAAAAAATTAGAAATTAAACTTGCGACTTTTTAAACATCTTAAAAATATTGGATAATGTTAACATAATTAAAATTACATACATTTGTTAGTTTTTGACACAATTTTACTAATTTCAGGTAACATATTGTCCGCCTAAACATTTACAATCACATCATACAAAAGTGATAAAATGTTCAAATCATGAGGAGGATAACTTAGCACTATTGTATCTACTTATTATCTAGTTTAATACATCAAATAATATAAAAAAAATATTTACAAATCGTAAAACTGGTGTTCTACTTGATGTTAAAATAAGTCCTCTCTTGTCATTTATCATCTCAATAATCTTAATAATAATAAATTGTTCTAGACGCGGCTAATTTTCGTTCTGATATTTTATTCAGTTCCGTATATACATCGTACCCAGTTTTATTATGTCCCAGTGCCAACTGAGATCCTGGTTCTTGAAACCAGCATCTCAGTTGGCATTGGGATAAGGCAATGAAAAATAAAGTTGGGCCCGAAATACTTCCTTGAGGTACTCCTACTGATATTTGTTTCATATTAAGTTCTTGATTAAAAATCCATATATATTTAATTGGAGCAGGATTGACTAAGGGCGTTTTCAATTTAGACGTTTCATATCGGACTGCTACTGCACGTTTATCGTAACGCAGCCGGTTGCAGTACTATTGTATCTGGCTGTCGTGCGTTTGTATGCACTAACACCGAACTATTCAACACCAAATTGTACACGTGGTGCTTGTGATGTTGCCGTCCTGTTGTCGATCGTTCGCCGCACGGTACCGCAGTTGCAGGCCGTGCAAAAGACGCATAAGTTGAAAGCGTAAGTTTGTCGAAAGCTTTTATGAAATCTTTATCTAATGACCCGGAAATTAATGAGAAAAAAAGAGCTTATACAAGACCATGTGTGCAGTCAGGACAATTTCCAGTGGTGACTTCGAGCGAATTTTTTAAAAAGGAATCCTGTGGTTCTAGAGTGCAAGAGGCCTTGAAAATAGCAAGGTTTTAGTCAGTAAAAGTCTGGCACACCCTCTCGCCCCTCCCTGTAGTGGAAAAACCCATTAGATGATTTCCCGCATATCCAAAAAAAGAGTATGCACAATATTCAGCACCTCTTCTCGAAGGTTTTCTTTGGTCTATGGAGATAGAACCAAAGAAGGGACGCAAGAGCGAGCGAAGCGTACTCAGAAATTTCGACGCGGATTGGCTAGGATCTCTAATAATCAAAATATGAATAAGCCCTCCAGGCGCCCATGTACAAAACAAATCTATTAAAAAGAGTTATTAACATAATTATGTACTTTGGTATAAAAATATACATATAATACTCTAGATTAGTATCTATTATATATAATTTGTTTGAGCTTGTATAAATAGAAAATGTGCGTTTGTTTCTGATACAATATTAAAATATTTTTGGTAACACTTACTATCTTGGAGATTGGACAACATTTATGGATTTAAAATATAATTAAATATGTTTAGAATTAATCTTATTTACATTGGAATGTCTATCATATCTTGAAATGTGCTATTTGCATAAAAGAAATTTTCGCATCGTATTTGTTAGTATGCAAAAATATTTTTTTATTATTTCTATAAGGTACATCATGTGTGATTTTAAAACTTTGGAACACCTTAAACCATATCGAAACATGTTATGTTTCTATTAACTTTATTTCTTAATTGTTGTAAAATTCTCGTTTGTTAAAAATATAATAATAAATAATGCTGGCGCGCATGTCATACATCTATGATTCACGATCACGAACCGACTAGTTGTATTGTCATATTCAATTTTAAAACGAGATTTTCACATCTCGTCTCACAATGCTATTTATTAATTCAATACATTTCTATGTCTGGACATCACCATTTGTTCTTTAATCTTACTTTCAGTATAAGAAAAGCTAATACACTTACAATTGAGCCTATAGATAATAATGCAACAATGAGCAAGGAAAATCTCTCGCCGACTACGTCGTTATCCATTAAGAATTGACTGGGATATGTGTAGTGGCAGTAGAGTTCTGAACACTCGAGGTTGGGCCGGTCCATGCCGTAGATAGACAGTACGAGGCCGACAAGGCCGTGCTTGAGAAAAGACGCTTGGAACAGCCAGCGCACGAACGCAGGCGCATCGTAGTAGCGGAGGAAGAATCCGGAAAAGATCGTGAACGGCATTATGAAAAATGGGCCGAATATCACTCCATTCTGCAATAAAAGAAAATCTGTTTAAACAAACTATAAGTTAACACATTCTATTCGTTCTTTGAAATTTAGAAAAGAAACATTTGATTTCGGTGTAGATGCACAATGATTATTTGAATCTCCTACTGTACAAATTTAATGCACCAATCTTTTAATATTCATGCATTATTTATACGGCTGAATCTATACATATAATAAAATCGTAGGAAAGTCAAAACTGTACATTGAATATTTTTTAAAAAGAATACTTGGAGCGTGATCTACAATCGATACCGAAGCCAAAAATATAGTTTTTAGAATTTTTGTCTGTTTGTCTGTATGTATGTCCGGGATAAACTCAAAAAGTACTGCATGGATTTATTTCAAATTTTGCATGAATATTACTAAGAGGTCGGGTCAACACATAGGCTACATATTATCACGCTATCACCTACGGGGGAGGAGCTGTGAATCTTTATTTTTCTTACGCATTCTGTGACTTCGTGTAATCTAACGACGCATATATAAATGTTGTTTTTGAGTAAGTCATGCTATTATCTAGCTTTACACTATAAAAACTACGCCATTAAAGTAACTTGGGCAGAGAAACATAGTTTAATGAATGTTAGTAGTATAGACACAATTTTAAAGCAGCGCCATCTATGATATTTCATCAAAATCAAATCAAGTTTATGTTAACAGTTTTTTGAAATTAATCATTTAAATTTGATCATGTTGGCGAGGTTAGTAGTTAGTTATTCTTAAAATTCATAGATGGTAATGTGCATTTTCTTCATATTATAGTTCGTTTTGACAAATTCAAGTTCCAACAAAACCCTAAAAATCTTAAGCAGAGTTGAGGAAGACAATTTAAAAAAAAAATGCGGTGTTAGGTATTACATGGTGGCATTTCTCAGACTCTGTGAAGTCGACCAGTTTGCGAAATCCCTTACGTATGACGAGGTGCCTTCATATTACACGTACGACAAGCAAAGGGGTGTATTCAACCGACATCGACGAGGAGGTGCTGTGGAAGGTTTTCCGGGAATTTTCAAGGACACCAATACCAAGGAAGAATACCAATATTTTCTGCGGTTGTTACATCACACTGTCCCAGGCTCAACGTCTTTCGCTTTTCTGAGGACATTTGATGGCGTGGAGTATCCCACTTACCGCGCAGCCTTTTGCCTAATTGGGATGACACCCTCGTGGAGGCAAGCGTCAGTGACAGTCCCAGCCACATGCGTCATCTACTTGCCGTCATCTTTGTGTTTTGTGGAGTCGCGAACCCGGTAGCTTTGTGAGAGAAGTAACGCCATGTTCTGTCTGAAGATTTTCTACGAGCTTTGAGGCGTGCTACTAGAGACGAAGTCGAAGTAACTGATGAACGCGTGCTGAACACCTGTCTCAGTTCACTTCAAGATGTGGTCATTACTATCGGCGGCAATCCACTGATCGAATATGGGTTACCAGCTCTCCAATCATCACCACATCAAGACCATGGAAATCGGGAGTATAACGCTGAAACAAATTACGATCCGGGCGAAATAACCACCATACGAAATTACCATGTCGCATTGTTCTCTTGAGAGCAAAAACAAATTTATGACACCGTCCTTGAAAGCGTTGGGCAAAACCAGGGTAAAATGTTTTTCTTGGATGCTCCTGGTGGAACAGGAAAAACATTTGTTACCACTGGCATACTTGCAGAGGTCAGGAGCCAAGGCAAAATTGCTATTGCTGTAGCGTCGTCAGGAATCGCTGCCACACTGCTTCCGGAAGGCAAGACAACACATGCCATGTTAAAAATTGCCATCGATTTAGAGAGCGCTGCCTGTTTGTGGTGTGTCACGTAACAGCGATAAGGGACACGTGCTCAAGGACTGCTCTCTGATGATGAGTGTACGATGGTCAATAGGAAGGCAATTGAGGTCGTGGACAGAACCCTGCAGGACATCCGCAGGAACTAACATTTGATGGATGGTGTCACAGTTCTGTTCAGTGGCGATTTCCGGCAAACACTTCCCGAGGTGACCCGGGGATCGAGGGCTGACGAGATGAATGCTTCGTCGAAACGATCTTCGTTGTGGTCACGAGTTCGTACACTGCGCTTGACCATTAATATGAGAGCTCGGCTCGGCGGCAATGCACGTGCTCAAGAATTCTCCGATGTCCTTCTAAGTCTTGACGAAGGCACTCTACCAGAAGAGAGAGGTGGACAGATGTTACTTACAGAGTCTCTCGGTAGAGTGGTATCCAGCTTAGAAAAACTCATTCACTGTGTGTACGGGGACAGTCGTGAATCGCACCAGCAGAATTCTTGGGTGTGTGAGCGGGCCATTTTGACGCCCAAAAATGATCAGGCTGCCGCAATTAACGAATGCATTCTCTCGGAAATTGAGAAAAATGAAGTGGTCTACACCTCGATAAACACTGTTATCGAGCAAGATGATGCCACACGTTATTCCGTGGAATTTCTGAACTCCCTGTCAGCAAGAGGACTTCCGGCGCATACCATCAAGCTGAAGGTCGGTGTCCCGATTATGCTTTGAAGTTGTGACGGGACCTGCCTCAAAGTCATCTCGCTCCACACAGACACACCATTGAGGCGGAAATTCTTACGGGTTGTGGCGTCAGCGAGGCAGTATTTATACCACGCATTCCCCTCATACCCCATAACTTCCCGTTCCAGTTCAAGCGCGTACAGTTCCCCGTGTGTGTTTGCTTCGCGATGACCATCAATAAGTCGCAGGGGCAGACACTGAGGGCAGCGGGTGTCAAACTCAGGACGAGTTGCTTCTCACACGGGCAACTGTACGTCACTTGCTCCTGCGCCACCAGTCCTGACTCTCTTTACATTTTGGCTTCTGGCAGTATCCGTACCAACGTAGTTTATAGGGAAGTCTTGTAAGGTATGATACCTTTATACGTATTTTTACTCTTTTGTGTCCTGGAATGTATTCCTGCATTATTTCCTCTATTTCTTTCAGTCACATCTTATGACTGAACTCAGCAGGATTCTCATATAACTCTCTTCACTAGCTTCGTTTGCGAAAAAAACTTATATTATAATGCTATTTTAAAAGTTGTTTATTTATAATGCTATAGCGACACTGGCACCTTAGGTATTTTTAGTGCTATAGAGGCTTCACGCAGACGACGTCGCGGGCAGCAGCTAGTACCTAATAAATTAATTAATTGTGGGCTGTAGGTAACAGTGGACGTCTCTCGGCTGGAATGACGATGATAATGAGGTACTAACCTTGACATTAAACATAGATCCAATTAGCAATCCTTTACACAACGCTACATAGGAGACCAGCAGTAGTACGGAACAGAATCCAGCGAACCGTCGTATTTCGTACGGCTGTCCCGTGAGCCAGTACGCGATGAACGCATAAGACAATGTGCACACCGTCTGAGTCGGCAGCGTCGATACCAACGTTGATATGTAGTATGCTCCCGCCGTATACCACCTGTTGAAATGCTCGCGACGGATCACAGGGATTTGTTCGGGAACTGAAAGTGAACAATTGAATTGTGAACGGTCTTCCTTGATATGAAAAATACTTTTGAAAATACTATTCTCCACCATCCTGATAGATGGTAGATAATAGTATTTTTAAAGCTACTGAGGTAGGTAGGTGGTAAAAAAATCTAGTTATCGAGATTAATATTATAGTGTTGAAATAATGTTATTCAAAAGGCTGTAAGAACAAGAAAAAAAGAATTATGATTGAAAATAGGCTAAAGAAGCTCTTAACATATGTTTATTAAATATGAATATCATTTTCGAAATAGTACACAATACGCTAAACGCTAATAGTGAACAATAACATTGCAGAAGGTGATTCAATGCCTTCTGTTAATTTCAGTATTTATAAACAACAACTAGAACGTGTAAATGAAGTTTTGATTATTCAATTATACCTCTTCTGTTTGACCTAATAACGCTATGAGTCAGAGATGTAATTACCAATACCTTTGTCGTTTCAAGTTCACCGACACGTACGTGAAAACTTTATGAATCATTTTGTTTGTTGTATGTCTGTTTTAAGGTGGATTCAATATAATATTTGATATATCAATGGACTTGTGAGATTTTTTTCAATTAACATTTTATTTTTATTTTTATTGTTAAGCTGATGGTTTTCAATTTAAAAATGGTGTTGTGAGGGTTAAGTAGAGACAAAAACAATTTCAATGATGTAGCAATATAGTTTTTTGCTATTAAATAATAAATTAAACTATTGACAGTACAAAAGAAAACAATATTATAAAAGTGAAGCTTCAAGAACTGACAAATGTGATAATGAAATGAAATAAACTTACATCTAATAGTAACGGCACTGAAAGCCGTAAACATGAGGAACATGAGACTGAAGTTCAGAAAGTTGTAGTTGTTGCGGACGTCCTTAGCGTCTTCTCCTATGTCGTAGAACAGAAAGCCGATGAAGAGCGCCATCGCGCAGTGGATGCCTGTCGTCATCACAGTAAAGGCGGGGTCTCGCCATATTGACTGAAAAAGAAAATTAATAACGGTTAAACGGTAAATATAGATAGACTTACATATGCACATAGAGCTAGACAGGAGAATATTATATGAAATCAAGGAAATATGGGAAGTTCTCATAAAGATGGTCCATCTTTTATTAAAAGTCAAGAAATATTTTAGGTTTCTACTAATATATTTATTTATAAAGAAAGAGAAGAAATAATTATATCTCCTGTTGTTATTAAAAACTAATTTGTACACAGTTCAATGTACATAGCGGAGCACTGCCCTTATTTCGCGTAGAACTTTCACAGAAAATGAAAGGCAAATCAAACGTTTCCAAAGTATATAATTTTAAAATGATTACCGAGGTATTAAATAGCTGTTATTGGGTAACTATTTTGCAGGCTTGTTTTTTTTTTTAAAGCGGGCAAATAAATGAGATTGTAAGACGTTTGAATCTTGGTCAGTAACATTCCAGTATAGTTTTGAGAGTTTTTTTTTATGTCGTTGCCCCTTTAGGAATTACTCCTGTATTGAGGGTGTGGCCACAAACATGTAAACGCACAGACACAAGACACCTAGACTCGGAACAACTATTTGTAGGTCATACAAATATTTAGTCCGTGCAGGAGTCGAACTCACTGCACACAGAGCTGCACATTTTAGATTAGGAAGTGGAGATAATTAAAGTTAAAGCCATTTAATCAAGCAAACAATGTAATAGTTTGTTAAGCTACACAAACAAAAAAAAGAAAATAAATTACACTAGTTTACCAGAAGCGATCTCCTTGTTAGGGTGGTGAATTGTTTCCAGAACGATGTGTTGTATGTACTCTTTATTGCTAATAGTATTTTATTAGTGGGGTCCTCCTTCGGAGCCGGTAACGTTGTCAAGCAAACCTCTTCACACGCACCTAAATTAGATTTTTCTGAAAAAAAAAAACGTAAATTGAATATTTATTTAACCTTTCAATCGTGGAAATCACAGACACAATAGAAAGACAATAGGTGCGCGAACGCCGGCGTTCGCTTGGAGTTTTATTTATTTTTATTTATTTATTTATTTATTGGCACACCAACAGCATTACATCCATGATTTTGTAAAAATAATATTAAAAACAAGGCACTGGTATGCATGCCTATTACAGGTATGCACAGCTTACACCATGCTAGATATAATATTAATTATTAAAAATTACTACAAAAAAATTAAATATACAAGGGGGGAGAAAAAAAACACAGATACAAATGTATCTGTATGTATAAAAATAAAAAAAATAAAAATATCTAAAATAGAAAATTAAACGTTGAAATATTAAAAAAAAAAAATTTTTTTGGGGTTTAATGAATTAAAGCAATAGCTTTGCTATTCTGTATTGTATTGGTATAAGTCCTTATGCATACTATAATAAAATCATACATACCTATTAAATTACTATCAGTCTCATGAGATACATTTGTAATCCACCTTTTATTTTTTCCATTCCCCGAGCTCTCCACGAGATCGGCCGCGTTTTCTACACTTATTTCAATCACTGAAAAGAAAAATAATAATCATGCATGGCAACACTTATTTGAATATGATTAGTTAGAATTAGTAGATATTTGAATAAATATCAACCAAATTTGTATTAATTTGGTTAATAAGTGGAATTCTACTCATTGATCCGAGTAGTAAGTAAATACTGGTAGGCATACTTTGTGCTTTTAGACAACTGTTGCCTATTTTATGTGATTCAGGATATTATCATTTATACTAAGGATATCCGTTAGAGTTTGTAGATATATATTTTTAATTAAAAATTGTGTAATTGAAATTTACAGATTTACGACATTGGTGTCATTCATTTCAGTTCAGTCATTATTTTTATTAAAGCAATACATAATAAAAGTACACAAACATAATCTCCACAGTCATATGCAGTGTTACTATGAAATTAATATTCAAAAGTATATCAACACAAATAGCGTGTTCCGAAGAGGGGACCGGTTTATAACTAGGCTGGTTGCTACTACTCGTACGAATAAATTATTCGGACGACTATACCGAATACTCGATTGACTTTGTTTTGGTTGTTATAGAGATTCAAGTGGCCGGTGAAAAATTAACAATTGACTATCTAATATTGGTCAATATTCAATATCAATTTTCATCTTCTACATAAAAGTCCATAAGCAATGACATCATTACTGAAGAATAATTAAAGAAAAGAGGGATGAATTTCCTAAGAGATTTAGTTAAATGAATAGAGAGTGAATAGTAGTGCGATGATAGACAGAAAAGAATAAAATAGTAAAGCACACACACTTATTAGTAACCGAGGCAAAGGCAAATAAAAGAATATATTTAATTATAAACTCAAAGCATCTGATGATAAACATCACACTCATACTTACAGAAATCAACCGGATTATGATAGGGGGGGCACATCAAGTTCATTTCCTCTAGGCACGGCAGCAGCTGCGGCACGGAGCCGACGTATGCGCATTGGCCCGCCACCATCGCGTACAGACGGTCCACCATATGCAAGAGTCCAGCGGACGGCTGGTGCATGGTCACCACCACCGTCCGCCCTTGCCGCGCTAAAAGGTGAAGTAAATATACTATTTGCTTCGATATTGAACTATCCAGCCCACTGGAAAAAAGATATTTAAGTTGAACGTTTTGCTGTACAATATTTTTAATATTCTTCACCTACAATAATGTTAATAAAGACTAAGTTTTTACTTAGTCATAAATACACACACCACAAACACACACACAAGTGCACTCTCAAAAAGCATGTGTGAAAGGGTAGCACCATAAAATCGTTAGCAGATTAAAGTTTCTTCAAGTAACTAAGTATAATTTCGTTAGGCAAATTTATTGAACAGCTAGAGATTGTAAAGTGATACTTCTTATATCAGTTAGTATATATATGTTTTGAGATGATTTAATATTTGATAACTTCGAAAAGAAACCTGTAGCTACTTTACAATCAAAAGTGTACAAAACATCACTTACATTAATTTGTGCCTAAATGAAATTGTAAAACTCATGCATACAGTAATTGATGAACCTAAATAGTAATAATAGTCGATTATTACAATGTAACAATGTAGTAATCAACTTTAAGTCTAATTGATATAAATGCCATTTATTGGATTTAATTTTAATGTTTTAAATCTCACCTCACTATCAAGATATTGTTATCGTTATCATTAAATGTCAAAAGATAAAAACATTGGCATGGAGCCATGTTGTTATATAACTTTACATTTATTTTTGAGTTCACCGATTTCCTGAAGACACGCATATCTGCGTGACTTGGCGGCCGGAAAACGTAATTTTGGTCAATTCCCTAAAATAATGATGTCAGTCTGATCATCGTAACATAAAGCATCAATTTAGAAATTTCTGTAACAACTCTGTTGTAATTGAACTATCCGAAGTTCAGCACGGTTCATTTATTTTCATAGCTCCAAACTGAGTCATTACATGTACGTGTGGGTGTAGTGCGATATTTACTACGCGATGCTAATACAATAAACACTACACCGTCTTTTAGACAATATAATTTTAATTAAATATAGTATCGGAACAGCATGTCGTTATCTCGAATATTTAATTCCTCGACTAATCCTTCTGATTTGTGTTTGATAACGTTGTTGTAGTAGTGTGTTAGTGATACTTTTAGATGTTTCATGTGACAGTATCATGCTGTTCTCAAACAGTCTGTAGATAGTTGTTAGTTTATAAATAGACGCCCATGCTTCTATTTGTCGTTCTGTTTTTAACAATACTGCTATTATTTTATTTGGCGAAACATAATCCAATCCATTTGGCACTTTTTATTATTGCTTAATATTTTTACGACTCGGTTCCTTAGTCACCTCTGGCCACTCCCGAAAGGATGTAGTGGGTCGGTTTTATTAGTTGTCAAGGCTACAAACTAAAAAGTACAGACCCAATTTACTTTTCTTTGTTGAGCAATTTGGCATTGTATATCATTTAGGTGTAAAATGACCATTTACCTGGTGGGTTCATCTAGGAACATGACCGGAGGGTCACTGATTAGTTCCAGACCTATTGCTAGCCTTTTCTTTTGTCCTCCTGACAAATTGCCCGCCCTCGTGTGGCGTGCTCTACTTAAACCAAGGGATGTGATTATTTCTTCTACCTGGAAAGAAGAGGAATCATTAGACTATACTAATGGGTAAAGAAGTACTGTATTATTACTTTCCATTGCATAATGTAGCTAATTTTAGAAGGGCCAAGGTATCTTAATTGCTTTACACATACATAATAATATTACCATCTTGCTTTATGATTCTATATCTATGATGGCGATTCGATTGCAATTATTTTTTTTAATGAAAAAATATTCACAGGAGTAAGTTCTATGCATTCAGGTATCACCTATCTAACTGCTGTAAAGTACAGAAGTGCTGGTAACAAGAACACAATAACATGTGAACTATCTTTAGATAGCGATGACCTTAAAGTAGGCTTAACGGTTATTTTTATTCCATCTACAACACTATTTTCTTTAAACTGCTTATCGGGAGCGAAGCCCTTGTAACTATATGGCAGTTAGCATAACTGATATGATTATTTTAAAGTCGTGAACACTTCGACATTATTATGGTTCGACCTCAAAAGATTAGAAACATGTGATGCAATCAATTCAGATATTGAAATAATCCGTTACATTGTATTGGTAGGTAACACTTACTCGTCGTTTTTTTTGTTGACCGCTTATATGGTTGCCTAATTTGAGATCCGCTGCTATCTTAAGTGATTCTTGTATTGTGAGCATGTCTTGTACTCTGTCGTCTTGTAGAATGTAACATGATCTTCGCCGGAACATCTTTTCATTGCGTACTCGACCATTGATGCAAATACTGCCACTTGTGGGTTTTCTGAAATTGGAACAATATTTAAATTAGAAAGCCGCTTTTAGAGACAATTATCTAATTAATATTTGGTTGGCTAGTACACCCGTCCCGGCTTTCTATGGGAACTAATTCTATACATAAACTGTCTTTGTTTTTCACTTTTTCTCGAAGGGATAATCGTATCAGAATACGTTAAGCGCTTTAGAAAAAGTTAGCGAATGAACAGATCGACGTTGTATCTTATATTATGTAATAAAGATTTTAACTTTTTTCCGCCATCACAAATATGAAATAATCATTTCGCAGGTCGACTTGAAATTTGAATATCAGTCACTAAATTACTGTTATAAATAGCATTGTTTTTAAATTTCAGTATAGGTAGTATCATTATGCATGTTTTAAAACCATGAAGAAGACCGATTTGAATGTCATGTTTGCGCAGATGTTTACGAGTCATTCACCTTAAAATAAGAACTGAAACATGGTAAGGACGTTGCTGTGATATATTTTATTACTTCGATATTGGAAAGTATAGCTGTTATTGTTTCCGTAATATATATTTTCTCCTTTCAATTTTTCCGAGCAAGGGTGACTCAAGATCTTTCTGTTTCTGTTTCGTATTGCTGATTTTTCTGCCTTAACTTTTCCTGCTCAGGGTGGAGCCCTGAGCAGGAAAAGTTAGATTTAGGGTATTATAGTACGGGGTAGATTTTGGAAATCACCTAATGACTTCTCCCGCTCTAGAGTGGAACGAAAGGGCGTGATAGACTTTTACCACACCCATATTCCACCCATTGCCCTTTGCGTCCCTGAACCGCCGTAACTCTTTTGAATAATTTCCGTTTTCTTTTTATCCAACATGTAAAACAGAAGACCTTCACAAAATAAAAATCAATAACACAAGTCCATGAATCATGGATTCAACAGGGTTTACGTAGCAAGTGGTAATCTAATCTTATCTAAAAAAATACGTACGACATGAAGGCAATGGTAGCTTTCCCATTGACCTCGTCATGTCACATATAATTATTTGTAAATTACAATTACTTGTGATCGTTTCGGATAGGGACGATACTACTTACTGCCTTTAGTTACTTTAGCTACAAAAAAAAAAACTTATAGTTTTATCGTACGACAAACTTGGTAGCATTTTATCAATATTACGCAGCGCTCATATCAATAGATTTGGACTTTATTTAATTGTACATATCTGGCAGGTGCAAGGATTTGTTTAATCTTATTAGGTTCAATGATAGTATCGGTGAAGGAATCTTATTTGTATAAGTATCTAGATTGGAGATAGGAAATAAATCTGTAGGAAGTTATGTGTAAATCTCTGGATATCGAGAAGTAATGCGTAGGTACTCTGTGATCGTCAAAATTCCTTCTACCATTAGGTTTTGTTTTTATATCCAATCTTCGGACCTTCTAGTGTGCCTTTTTTCTTATAGGTATAACTTTAAAATTTGAAAATCTCGACTAAATTGTTGACTGATATTCTTAAACTTATATGCTCAATCATTACGTTATACCAATGTCCCGTGTATCAACACAATAGAATGCGTTAGATTGGACTTAAATGTCAACAACTAACTTATTACGCAACAGCTGAGTTTCTAAGTATAAAGCCTCGACCTTGCTGCTTGCAAGACATGCTTGATCCATGTACCGTGTTCCATGGTAATAAAATGACAGCTATAATAAGTCGATTACCATGACAAGAGGCTCGTAACAACGTAAGTACTGCCGGTGGCTTCTCATCTCCTACGCTTTGACTCACCGCTCAATGTAAGAATTTGGAGCATGAGGAAGTATCCATTAATTGTCCTGTATGTAACTTCCTTTGTGTAGGTATACGTGGAATGTAACTTGTTTCTCATATATCTACACTTTTGTTTGAGAAATATTTCTGGCGCTTTGTTTCTGATAGACCGTAAAATCAGTAGCTTAGCAATATTTTCGGAGTCTTTCAGATTGTTTTTTTTTAAGTTGTTGGTGATCGAAGTAATATTAATACCTACTAAGTTTAGCTGAAAGTTTTTTCGCGGATTAATTTAGATTTTCACAATTATTTAAGGTTGTTGGTTGATTGGGAACATTAACGTTAATTCGATTAAATTAGGTTTTTATTTTAGTTGGTCAATACCGGTAGAGGTCAAATAGTTACAAAATATAGCGTTACGGGAATATTAAAATAAGTATATAACTTTTAAAAGAGCCTCTGCTGCCCTGGAACGTAAAGAATTGTGTTAGAACAGCGGTGGGTTGTAGTTATTAAAATTTAAAAGTCTATCACTCTCTCTCGCTCCGTTCAGCGCGGGAAAAGTTTCTACAACGAACATTATTGCAAAATTATTAATATAATGAATGGTAAAAACCCAGTAACTGCTGTGTTTTGTTGAATGGATTTTAATATAAATCGCACCACGTGACTCTCGAAGCATAATTTGTGAAGAATCGATCATTTATTTTGAGAGACCGGTTAGATACTAAATAATTTATGTTGATTATGATTTAAATTCCTAAAAAACTTAGTTAGCAACTGTGTGTGAGAGTGTTTTGAGGAGTTTTGTTCAAAATCTTTGGAGTGTTAATTGTTATTTTAATTGCGGAAAAGCGTGTCAAACTATCTTTTTATAACATGCTAACGATTGTAACATGGCTTACCAGCAGGTGGGACCGCAGTCAAGCACTAGTCTATATCATTAAAACAAAAATAAATGAATTGGTATGTGAGTAGCCGGTCAATGTCTCCCCTTCAGCCTAAAATTAAAAACTAGTTTTTTCTATTTTGAATACAGTTTGAAGTGGATTGACAAGTTTAGCTAAGGATATTTGGTCAGATATTCTTTTTTGTCAGTTTAAGGATATCTAATAAAATAAAATTGATCACCCCGAGCTCCTTAAACTATTCTGCTAATAGATAGGTAATAGGGGTCTTCGTTAATACTTCTTTTGGGGTATTAACAGAATAACTGATTTATGAAAATCATAGGTGGTAGGTTTATAAAAGTGCCACTGTAAAACTTTGGGAATATATATATACCTACTTATACTTTACGTTTTTCATAGTGTTTGCGCGTTTTCTCTACGTTTCTCAACATACTGTAAGAAGCCTTTTATCTACCTGCTGAAAGATAATTTCTTTTGAAATATGCAGAACAGTAGATGTCTTTGTGCTTTGTTCTGTATAATATTAGTCCATCCAAAGGTTGTCTGTAAGAGATCGCCCTGTGCGATAAGACCGCCCATTGTGCACTTATTCTTTTAAATATTTGTTTATTTGGTGTACAATAAAGATAAATAAATAATAATAATAATAATATTTTCTTTCCTAATAAAGGTTGATCCAAATATAAGCTATCATTAAAAAAATATCGTATTATATTTAGTATTATTTGTTGAAGGAAAGATGATGTCAGTGCAATCGGCTTCTAGGTACCTACTCCTATATTCTGCTATAGTCGATTCGTTGAAGGTTGTTTTGATGATATTTTTTGTCAATTTAGGTGATATGTCGGCAATTACTAAAATTTTATGTGTTTCAATTTAACAGAAATATTGGTATAGACAGGTTTTATAAGTAGACACATAAAACAGACGATAGAGAGCATAACATTGGTAGCAAGATGATTGAATTGACTACAATTTGCCAGAAAAAATCGACGCAAATTGTTGTTTCTGTATAGAGTAATTGAATTGCGCGTTAGTTTTAAGATTAAACGATTCATTCATATTTAGTATAACAGTTGATAGTTGCACTGTGGCCTGTAAATATAGCTGTAAAGAAGACAAATGAATAAATACTTTATTTATCTTATAATTTGGGGGAGGCCTATGTACAGTGGACGTAAAGACGTCAGGGTGCGACGCGGCGCCGGCGTGTGCGTGAGACGCGCGTAGATATCAGCTGAAAGCAGCTAAAATGATGAGGATGATGATGAATATTTAATATATAAATAACATGTCATTATTGATAGCCTAACTTCGAATTGTATCACCCTTTATAAGTGTTTCGTGTGTGCATTAATACACACGAGGTACAATCTGAATGTAAACATCCTATTGAAAGGAAAGAAAGCTCGCATAACTTGATTCATTTAAATAAATCTCGAATGTAAAGCCTACCATAAATTATACGAAGCAGGACAATGTAACCTACTAATATTGTTAATCTTTCAAATCCTTTATTATCATAAGCATTAAGATAATAACTGATGAGTTCTTGCAACGATAATCACCATTTTATGAGAATTTGTAACTTTTCATAGCGTTAATGTTTAATTAGGTAGTAAGGTCATGGAAATAGGGAGGTCTTCATCTTTAAGTAACTAGTGTATATCCAGCATATGCTGATAATGAAAAACATATCTTGTTGAACACCTGTTTTAGCAATGATAAAGAAATATTATTTGATACTTAACTAAAATAAAACTAACGTATTGATCCTCGTTTTTTTTTCTTCTTAACCGTACTTATAATTGCAGTATTAATGTTATCGATACTTCTATAGTGCTGTATTCATGTATTTCGCTCCAGTAGATATTGTGATATTTTACTATTATTACTGCATACAATTATTATGATATTATATCTTCACATTTCGTATACACGGTGTCTCTCTCTTTTTTTCCAACTATCCTTTTGCAGGTATGCTGGAAGGGATGTCTTTACAAATAAACTTCTCTTTTATACCGTTTTTTTTGGTCCTGTCTTTATATATGTCTACGTATGTATATAATATATGTAAGTAGAATAAATATTTACATATCATAAATAAATAACTTAATCAGTGAATGAAACACACTTATTTTTACTTTCTATATATGTATAAAAAAAGGATAATATACTTCTAACAGTGAAATTCTTTTTAACATTCTTCCTTATAGTTTCAACCCATTAACCCTAAAAAGTTATTTTAGGATAAAATTGGCATTTCTATCCTATAAAATGTTGACATGTTTGTATTCATAATATTTGCATTTTTATTACTTGTAACGTATTTTAATCGTGACACGTTGGCTAAACTGAGTAAGATACTGACCTATTCATTTAACAAAAAATTCTTGGAACAGTCCAGACAAAGAGATTAAAACAATATCAAGACATTGTGAGGGTCTGTTCTGACGATTGACGTACAGATAACGCACATCTACATATTTAGTGATAAACACGATTATGGCTGGTAATTAACCACTGTTACCAGGTAGTGATAAGGGCGTGGCCGATTACAATAGCGACAATTAGATAAATTTTCAATTTATGTAGAACTATTTCATTTGTTTTTTTTTTAACTCTTAAAACCCTTGGGATATCTATGTATTTATTTATATAAATACACCGCACACAATTTTTTTAATTTGATTGTTAATTATAAGTACCTAAGTACTTAGTTTGTTGCACAGAACATAAAAAAAACAAGTGTACAATGGGCGTTCTTACCGTACGAGGCGATCTCGAATACCTTCAGATGGATTTAAACAATCATTCATATTAAAATTATCCATTTACCATCCTTTTAATGAAAGAGAACAATTTGAAAATATCTATATGCTGTCGACAGTTTATTATTGATAGGCGCGCTGGACCACTATCTCACTTGATGGAAGCGACAGTGTGGTCGACGATGGAACGCGCTTGCCTAGAAGTAACCTTCACTTTCGATACATATTGTGTTTGTGTTTATTTCAAGTGACCACTAGAAAGGGACCTTGTTCCCTATAAATAACAGACTATAACTATCAAATCTTAGCTATTTAGTCATAAATTAGACATACTAGGTATTTGACAAATCTGTCTCTACCAGTTGACCTTTATATTGTAACAAAGAGTTTATTTCCTCATCCTTTGTTGTCTAGTAAATCGAAAGTAAAGTCTTAAAACTGGTGAACACAGTTAATTTACGCCGAGTTAAGCGCAGATTTAAATTCTAATTGGTTTATTCTTCATTTTTATTTGTATCTAAATATGTGTGTTTGTATAAAACATAATTCCTAAAATCAAAAAAGTCGTGAATAAAGTGCTATTGGATTTTTTCCATTAGAATTTACTATGTAGCAGTAGCAGCCCGGAGTTTTAAAGTCGTAGATCTAGTGTGTCATCTTTCCCTGGTTGTGTCGAATCGCCGTCTTATCGAACTATAAAAGAAAAGGAACAGCCCCCCTAGCCAAGTTACAACCGTTTCGCTTGCGCCAAACGCTTCGAGTTGACCTTGCCGCCAATTCTTTTGTTCTAACCACGTGACTGAGCGTTAAGACGACGTCATTCCCGTACATACGATAGTGCACCAGTGTTTGCGCAAACGCTTCAGCTTTATATAATGTCTCCTGCATATACTTGACTAATCTCCGTTGATGAACTAAATTCGGCCGTGACGATTATTATTAATTTGAAAGTTATTGTTTAATTCCACAGTAGATACTCTACAGCGAAGATAATACTACCTATATAAGGTATACCTATGCACGTATATTGCTCATGGTCATTATTACTCATAGTTTAGATATATTATACTAAACAGCGTGCATTGTCGACCGAAGTTCACTACCCCTCATTGTTTATAAATAAAATGATAAATAATTCTATGATTTGTACTGTTTTTCTCCATTCTACCACGCCATTACTGTTTACCTTTGTCATATGTACTTCTGTTCCTCCTTGATTTGCAATGCAAACGAAGGAACTTTATGTTTGTATTTAAGTCGTCCGATTATAATTTAGCTGTCTTCAAGGCTTGAGTAAATAGGCTCTTAATAAATTAATGCGCCTCACCATCAACGATGCAATTAGGACTGCATAATATAGTAGCCCGATTCATGTACCTAATGAAAACCGTAACGATATCGTAGCGATTTAGTCGTTTAGACCATTTCCGTATTCACATCCATCAATCATGTTTGAACGATACCGATTTTATAGTCGTATGAAATTCGTCGATTTAAAAAAAATCTGTATTTCATTATCGAAATAAGTCGACTATAAAACTTCAACGATATTTGGCTTGTTTGATTTTACGTGAATCAGGCTACAGGTGAAATTCCAGTCGAGCACTTTATTTTATTATTAAAAAAAAAAATTAGGTGTTAGTTGACGATCGCTGTGCTCTCTTAGCATAGGGTGAAGGTATGTAGATCGACGGCGGCGTTGGAGGGCTGGGTGACGTCACGGGATAGGTATGGTAGTCGATGGCAACGTTCATGCTGCGATACCCCCAGCAAAGACAAAAGTCATATGATAACCTCTTGACTCAAAGAGTGGGTACGAGAATTTTAGCATGACAGTGTTTCCATCAAAAATATTAGGATATTGTTCGTTTGGTATTCAACTAACCTTTGTGTAAGGCAGCCATTGAGATTTGTATTAATATAGTCTTTGTTCATAATCAGATTTGAAGTAAGGTAACACAGTTAAAAGAGTAGTTTACATGTTGAAGATGTTGAAGGTGGAAATTTCAGTTTTTTTTGAGTAATCGGGTTATCTCGATGGCTTTGACAAATGACAACATCCTAATCTAATGATGTAATGCACAACTGGCGTAGTGACGTTTGTTTTGAGTATTGATGTAATTTGTTTATATTAAATGGGACGTTGGGTATCGTCACATGAGTAAATACACCGTAGTATCGTTGCACTTGACCAACAAATGCTAAAATAGTCAACAAATATTACTGGGCCAGTAGGTTGCTGGGGTTCGGATAACCTTGTATTCATTCTGCGCGTGAATTACAATCATTCATAAATATTATTAGTATTAATAACAACAACGATAGTAAATCAAATTGACGTATTTATTTATATTGAATAGTAATAAACGTCACTGATATCTGAGATTGTCGGGATGATCGTCAAATTATATAGATCTGCTTGGCTGGAACAAATCAATCGAAGGCATTGATTTAATCTACTCTTTATCAGAGTTTAAATCAAAAAATTTTTACGTTATTTATTTTGTAAAGCGAGTCTACTTAGGGGACTGTAAAGGGCACTGCGTTGAATGCAATGGAAATATATTATCAACTTCATCTAGTTTAAACGTAGTGAAAAAGAATGTGCGTGTATATAATTTACTATTTTATTTATACCCTTCAATCGTGAGAATTACAGACACAATAAAAAGACAATGGGTGCGCGAACGCCGGGCGTTCGCTTGGGTTTTAATGAATTAAATAAAAGTATTTTTGATTTGAAATTCTATTCTTAAAATAACATTAACAGATGATGAATGTGACTGGTTTTAGGCCGTCACTGTATAAACTTTACATTGAGATTATTACAATATTTTTTATTTATATTAAGTTTTTAACATAACACACTTTGATCCGAGATCAAGTTATGTAATCTATGGTTTATTGATAAATCATTTGTGTGAACCATTATATAAGTTATATCATGCTTTTCAGAGTTTATAATAAAATATTATTCAACTGGAATGTTCAGTAGGTGTTCAGATGAGTGTATCTGTATGGTGGTATTATGATATAACTTTGACACTGGAAAAGCAAAATGATCTAAGCGACATTGAGAAAACTTTACAGGAGAGTGATTTAAAGTTAATTTTTTTAGAAAAAAAAAAACTTTTATAGTGACGAAATAGTTGGATTTAGAAATTATTATCATCATTGTAGTAGAACCTAAATCCAATTTTTTTTAACGAAGTCTTGTCTATAAAAATTTTAACTTTTCATCACTCTCCTGTAAAGTTTATCCAATGTCGCTTAGATCATTTTGCCTTTCAAGCGTTGTATTAAAGAATTTTTTTTTTTGTAAACGGAAATGTCCAGACTATCTCAATAGATGGTACACTAGAAAAGACCTACCCTATTATGAAGACAAAGGACACTTAAACTTACGATAATACTGCTTAATATTCAAATGAGTTCACTGACCAATATTTTAATAACACGGTTACCATTTGTTATATTTCCAACCTTACAGCCTACACGTTAAGGTCGAAAAGTATCAAAATCACAGCCAATATTGAATTGTGTTATCAAAGGTGGTAATGAACTAATGCAGTGATTCGTTTTACGCGTAACAGTTCTTCTGTGAGTATTGAGTATTATTTGGGTCAGCAGAATTAGTAGACAATGAGTTCCTATCGTGAGCAACTCTCTGTGTCTTTGGTACAAGAAGTCTTGTTCAAAGTCCGTCTTAAAATTAATTTTATTTTTATGTTTTGTGAGAATGAGATGAATGACTTTTATGAGATTTAGATTGAAGTAAAATAAACTCATTTCATTATTTAAATATAAGTATGACTATTAAAAAAAAAACCGTCAAGTGAGAGTCGGACTCGCTCACGAAGGGTTCCGTACATCCACAAAAACGGCAAAAAATCATTTTTGTTGTTAGGAAACCTTTTAAATATTTATTTTATTATATTTTTGTTGTTATAGTGGCAATAGATATACATCATCTGTGAAAATTTCAACTGTCTAACTATCACGGTTCATGAGATACAGCTTGGTGACAGACGGACAGACATACAAACTGCGGAGTCTTAGTAATAGGACCCTGTTTTACACTTTGGGTACGGAAACCTAAAAATATCTTAACAAAGTCGTAACGAAGAATTAGTTAGTAACAGAACATATAAATCTAGTTAATACCAAAATAATAGGAAATAACTTAAATCGAGTAAACCTTCAATCAAATAGTTCATAAATCAAAAAAAAAAAAACTGTTTTGTTTTAATTGTTTCAGAACGCGGTACCATCAAACGGAGTAAATAAGAACAAAAGTTTAAGAGGATCTTCGCGTTAATGAACAATTTATCCCAGCATATAGGTACTCCTGTTTATTCTTTAACTAGCTTTTGCCCGCGCGGCTTTTCTCCCGCTCTTCCCTACTATATCCTACTCTACCCTACTTTACCCTACCCTACCTTATTCTACCCTACCCTACCTTACTCTACCCTACCCTACCTTACTCTATTCTACTCTACCCTACCCTACCTTACTCTATCCTACTCTACTCTACCCTACACTACCCTGATTTTAATTTTGTTTTCCTTAAGAAATTTCTCCTCACAATAACAAACACAACAAAAAGAATTAGCGGAATCCAATGATATTCTAACAAAGTGAAATCGGTCCAGCCGGTTCACGCGTGATGCCGTGACCAAGGAAATGGGGATTGATAGAAATCAATAATATAAATATATATACATAAATAAAAAAACCTAAACAAAGTTTTGTTCCTATTGACCCGGTTTGGCTGTACACTTTAAGCTAAGATGTATGTAGAGGTGTGCGGAACAGAGTATAAAGTCCCGCAAACCTCCACTGAAACGGAAAGATTCTTCAACGAGACAGGTGTAATGTTTAGTTCGGGCAACTGCCCATTAGATAACTTCGGGCTGTTTATATCGCGCTGAAAACAGTAATTTCGCGATGCAGGACTTCGTAGTTTTAGTTTCTATGTGGCGCTGTAGATGTCACTACAAATTATTTGCCCAATTTTTTTTTAATTTATACATAGGTACAGTGTCACATCTGTACGAGCATCGCCACATGATTTTAATTGTGTTACTTTTTAACTTATTATGCTGTATTAACATTGCGCTGAATTGGCGATATGGCGGGCGCCTTCGTTGCGCAACCTACTATTGTAATAACATTTTATTTATAGTTTCGATTTACTAATTTAGTACAATAAATACTCTCTTCGAAAACGGATACAAAAACAGTGATTTTATTTCTGGGAACTTCCCGTCTTCGTTGACAACACACTACACAACAAACACATCTCAAGTGTACGGGCAAACAGCTAGTACAACATCCCTGAATTAATAATATTTCAAACTTTTTCTCGATAATACGTTTCGTTGGAGTTGTGACGTTATTTGAGCGGAGGTAAAGATATGTTAATTAGGTATTATGATAACTGTTTCCACGCAAAAAAATCTAAAGCTATAGTAGGCATAATATTGATTAAAATCACAGCCGGACAACATTATGCAATCACGTGGACTTTTATACTGTGACAATGGGGACGGGCTTAGGAAATTAGGTAGATGTTAATGATGTTACCGTTAAATCACACTATCATACTAATATTATAAAGCAATAGTTTTTATTATATTTGTGAATGTTACTCCTTCACGCTACGCCCGCATGAAATTAGAAAATTCACCATATCATAATAAAAAGAATCCATCCTATGCGCTATTTCAAGACATGATCTACTCTTGTGCCAAATGTCAATCGAACCTGTTCAGCTGTTTGAGCTTGAAGGAGTAACAAACATACACACATACGATCCTTTCATTATATTAGTGTGGTAGGTAAGTATGATAATAATTATGATTCTCTACAATCGCGTTTAATTAGCTGAAAAGAAGCAAACTATGCCCAGTGGTGGTTTCCAGTTTCATCAGTAAGTAAGTTTAAAAACTTTGTGAAAAAAAAAAATCGTATCCTATCCTACCTTTACTAATACCTATTCTATACTAGGCATGCTTTTTAAGTTCTGTCATTTAAATATTTCCCGCTAATTTTAAATTTAGAATTGCTCAATTTTCCAATTTGTTTATATGGCAAAACAATTGAAATAATTAGTATTGATGCAACTAATTAGTCACAGCGTTGTTTTGAATCTAACAAGTCGCGCACTTAAACGAATCTCTAAGGAAAACGTTCGTGCTATAGTTTTTTACAACTTTCGGAGAGGCGTAACAAGGATTCAATGTTTCGAGGAGTTAAGATCTGTATTTTATGGTGAAGCTCTTAGTTTACGGACTGTCGAACGCTGGTATTTATAATTCCAGCGTGGAAATACTAGTCTTAGTGACAAATCTTGTGAAGGACGTCCAAAATCCGCCTTTACTGAAGTGCTGTGAGACAACTGATACTTGAAGTTCGTGATCCTGACCTATTTCTTTATATTTTCTAAAATTAAGAAAACTCTTCGTGGGCAAAGGTTCCAGTTCAGTGAAGAAGTAGTCAACGCTTTCAAGTCGGCATACCGACTTTGGAGTGGAAAAATGTTTTTGTTTTTGTTTGATAACTGGTTCGAGCCAATGGAAAAATGTATTAAAACTTCAAGGTAAAACAATAAGAAATACTGGTTCTAGTTGTTTTTTTCTTCAAACAACAAAATTTATAATGCATCGCTCGTATAAATATCTCGCGGTGAAACTATTGGGAGATCTATTTAGTTTTTTCTTTATTATTTTTTGTATAATTCAGTGCGTTGTATCTATTTATAGACATTTTAAGAATGATAAGTGCCTTTTTGGTGTTTCCCTCTTAAGTTTTTGATACAGAATACAATCATCAGTGTATCGAGACAGTCTTATCAGCAAGCTTCGCTAAGGTAGTATTGATATGGCAAAATTCTCAGTTGTATTATACCGAGAGCACACACACTTTTTTAGTGATTTCATTATCGTATAGTTGTGTAGACAAATGACGATCAGAATAACCATTAGGGAACCATTTGCGAATAATTAAAACAGCTACCAAAGTTCATTCGAAAAATCACGATAATCGAATTCTATGTTAGTCATCAAAATGCTAATACTATTATTCTCAAGGTTATTTAGTTATCACCTGCTAAACACGTGTCAGGTTTATAGATAATCTTTTTTTGTGTCATCGAGGTATCTAGATACTGTCCATAGAACGGAAGTATTTGTGTTTTAACATGGTTTTAACCTAAAGAGCGTTGAGGTTGAGTTCAATGTTACATTAACCGACTAAGTAGTTATAGCAAAAAACTCAAGGGCGTTAGATGAAACATAGTTTCTATTTTTATCTCAATAAGTAGCACTTATATTACATATTGATTTAAACAAGTGCAGAGGCAAATTATTAAAGGTCCCAATATACAGCCTTGAGGTAGCCCCAGTTTGCCCTCGTGGGGGCGATCGGCGGCGGAGACCTCTCGCGCCGGGCCTTGGTTAAGGCCATGGTCTGGAGCAAGGAGGAGTGGCAGGCGGTCGCCGACTTCTGCGAAGCAGTAATGCTTGCAAAGGAGGAGGCCGAACGCATCAGGCAACGGCGTATTCGCCGCCGCCGTCGCCGGGATTCTGATCCCGATTTCCGGCCAACGTAGATGCGGGCTTGCGGACAGTGAGCAATGGGTAGCTCGCTGTCCGGCCGTCCGGTAACTGTCCGGACCAAGCCCAAGTCGTCGACGGCGCGCACTGTTCCCGCGCGCCTCAAGGAGTTGTCAGCAACAGCAGGGGCCCAGCCGGGTCGAAGCCTACTGGGGCCAGGGTTATCCGAAAGGGCGCTCGAGCCCCGGTATGAAGGCTAGAAGGAACGGGGTGGGTCTTTTAGTCAGTAAGAGTCTGACACTATCTCCCGCTCCGCCCAAGGGCGGGGGATGTCAATGCATGATTTTTCCCACCATAAAAAAAAAAAAAAAAAGGTAGCCCCAGTTGTACTAATAACTTTGTATTACCAACCTAATTGAAAATGCCTTGGGCCACTACATGAATATGAAATAAAAGAATAATTAATGAGTTCGTGCCAACAAAGGCCTGTTACATGGCCCTTTGACACCCATCGTTAAATTAAATCACAGGCATTCATAGTGTTGGCAACATTAACATAACTAGGTACCTTGTTTTGTGGAACATGTGCTTATGTGTGTCAAATAAGGGGGGGGGGTTAACGCCTACAGCAGTAACCCAAACATAAGTTTGCTACAGATGAGTCGTTTGATTGTTATGTTTTCAAACGCTGTGTTAAGTTCTTAACCATTCATAATATCGGTTGTGACGAAGATTTGAACCAATCCATTCTTATAATAAGATAGATTTCTGCTTATTGTGGTGTTTTTTTTTGAGAAGCTGTAGATCATTAACAATTTAATTGATCTAATATACCCTAACAGATTAAAAGATAGAAAACTAAACAGACTTCTAACCGATGCCTAATAGTTAGCCATACGTTTATTAATACAGGATATTTGCTTTTGAGCACGGGTGACTTAAAATATGCTCAATTGGATTTTACGGTTTATAGTAGTAGAATAAACATGGGCTACTTAATTCCATTTTAGACTATTTCTTTATTTGGATTGTGCTACAAAACTGGTTTTCTAACTCCTCATAGAGCAGTTATTGATAACTCGAGGATAGTGCATTGACCCGACTTGACTTTACCTGTTGCCTTAGTAGAGTTAAGTGTCACTGATTTTATCTTGACTGATCACGGGCTGTCAAGTGACATTCCACTAGAGATAATGATTGTCAAAAAGTTTACAGTGTATAGGATTGTTATTTACGTTACCAATATGTCCCATGGTTAATTGCTTACACTCGCTAATATTTTCGAGGCCTTCACATTGGAGAACTTACCGTGACGCCCTAAAATGTCAGTCGTGAAAGCGAGAAAAAGGGATAAAGCTAAACACCCCGTAAAGCTCCATCCCTTTAATAGATCGGTTTCGGTCGTAAAATGGATCGCGTTTAGAGTTTGTGGTAGGGTCTCATATCTCGGTTCTACTTTAGTCAGTAGGAACCACTAAGCTGTTAGGCTAGATGCGGAAAATATAGAAGAGGTATTTGTCCAGCAGTGGAGTGCGATAGGAGTTCACTGATTGACTACTATTTACAGTACTTATACTGTTATATAATTTAAAATCATGCATCGTGGTAGTAGAGTTCTCCGAGTGATTTGAACATATACTATAGTCAGTCCGAAATCAACTATCAGGTTGTTGATCGGATCAACCACGATACGTGTCTGGTCGAAGGATCCTAACTTTTCAACGCAGGGTTGCAGGATTTTATTCTGTTTCGCATACTTTTAATTTTTTTTCTAAACAATAAAAAATCGACTTAAGTATTACAGTAACCGATAAAAAGATTTAGTAGCGCGATGAGAAAGAAAAAAAAAAGAAAGAAAAACAGTTTATTTACGCGATAAAGACGCAAACTTAAAAGTAGCACATGAAATAATTTAGACTTGTGTCTATGAGACGTATATGAGGACTTTGTAGAATGTTTACCTACTCCGTAAGCAGCTAAAAAAATATGTCTAGTAACAATGTCTACGTGCCTAAAATAATCATCATAATTCATGATAACAATTTAATTTACGATACATATAGGACCGCTTATGTAGTTTAGTTGTCTTTTGAAACGTAGCTGAAAGAAAATGCGTGTTAGTTGGATAACTAGTATGTGTAATGTTTCGAACGTGCTCTTGTGAGTAAGTTAATACATTGTTATGAACGTGGCACGCGCTACAATTATTTGCATTGAGCGTCACACTGCACACGTTAATAGGAGAGTGGGTAGGAGGCAAAGATTTGTGCGCATTAAAAAGTTGAGACGTAGCAGTACTGCAGCGTAAATAAATATTGAATCATATAAATCCTAAGATAGATTTACAGGAACAGGGAGGTATCTATATTACAAACCATGAACAGAAAGAATTACCGTTTTTACATTACCGTCCTGACTACGGATAACTATAAAATTAAGTTATGATATACTTACAGCAGATTTTTAAATACAATAGTAAACATATTTTACTTAATTTGTGGAAAATAAAAACGAATTACGTGAATTGCCTTTTACAAAATACTTAAAAACACAACACATTCATTAACAAGGATAACTTCTTCTTTGTTTTTTTTTTTGTTATGGCTTCACCTATTTTTTGTCTATTTAGCCAGTGACTGGTTTCGAAAGTTTTTTATACAGAATACAGTCATTTTGTTTTCCAATGGCTCCTAATAGTATTAATTTTATTGACCACTTTTAGTGCTAACAGTTTCATTTACATGTTTACCAAAAGTTTTGTATCTAAAACACAAGTAATTTTAAAATAATACAGACACACTAAGAAGAAAACTGCGATAGACGCCAAATACTCAAAGAAAAAAAAAGAAAAATGTGTTTAATGGCATCCAAACTTTTTTTCGTCATTTGTGGCCAGTTATAACTTAAGCATAATGTCATTCATCAAAAAAGAAGTTCTAATGCAATTGAATAATTTTAAAATACTATAGCATAGATAAAAAATACAAACGTATTTTAATCTTTTTTTTTTTTGAAAGTTTTACTAGCGTTTGGTTTATAGAGTCTGTTTAATAAGTTAAACGACTTGGGTAATTATTAGGATTTAATGAAATCTGATGTAGTCAACACGGGTTCAATAATCAAGGTTGATTAAGAAATAGTGATCATTGTTTTTATTTACAGAAGAACCTTATGAAAAGTATCGAATATAAGTAATTTTTAAATGATTAAATATTATACAAAATTTCCAAGTCGGTTGACTTATTAGACAGACTATAAAGTCGTTTTTATCGAGCACGGTGATTAATATCGGGATTTTTGTGTAAGAGGAGAGGCTTTTAAAGGCCTTTGTCCTGAAGAGGGACAGTAATAGGCTATCACTGTGATAAGATACAAATTTTGTTGGTGTTTTGGCTGTAGGTATTTAACCAGCTTAAAAACAAAAGTTGAATAAACACAAGATAGTAAGTGTTTAAACACAGCTAGTGTCGCTTCCTGCTGTGACGAATCACTTGATAAACGCACATTTGGCAAACAAAGAGGTATATACTCGTAACATCTAGAATAGTTTAATATTATAATTCGGTTGAGGAAAGGGTGAAGTCCTTTAGTGGAGTGATCTGAAGTCCTCTAGTTAGTTTAATAGCGGAAGTTGTCTTCCGCAGTGGAAACGCTCATAGCAAGTTAACTTGATGTAAGATTTAGGCACCATTTAAAGTGTCAAAGTGATTACCAAAACGAAAAGCCAATTTGCGCATGAGAACTTGTTAATGTATATTACACTTTCGATTGATCTGATTACTCAGATTCTTTGGTGTAATAAGATCAATCTGAACTGACAAATTGTCAGTCTGTGCAGTCTGTGTTAGTCTGTCTTTTCATAGATCATACAACAAAAAATTTTTAGCTTCTACCGAATTTTTCAAGTAACTTTTCTATCCTTAAATGTTTTAGTCCAACTATTAAAACATACAAATAAACAATACTACTGGCCACAATAACATTATTTAAAAGGCACAAATGAACTTTGGAGCAGGCACACGTGTCGATAATATGTGTTGCGTTCTCGGTAGTGCCATAGACTAACGAAGCGCCGTGTTTTTGTATTGAATTATGTCAGTATGACAACAGCAGTGAGATAATGCATTGTTTGGTATTACGTAAACGTTTATGCTGTATGTTATTGTGTACTCTGTGATAGTTTCCCGAACCTTTGTTTACGTTATCTTTGTTGATATTCTGAAGAGCTGGTCCGCAAATAGGAACAGATAGTTTGATTATATGCCAGACGATTTTAATTAATATTATTTAATGGTGAAGGAAAACATCTTGAGGAAACCGGCATGTCCTAGAACCATAAAATTCGAAGACATGTGACATCCACCAACCCGCACTGGGCCTGTGTGGTGGAATATTGCCCATTCCCTCTTCTAGAGAGGAGGACTGAGTCCCAACAGTGGGAACATTATAAGACCGACTATGCTATGCTATTATTTAACTAAAAAATCAGTATTTTTCCTCAACTGATATTAGGATCCGGTTTTACTGGATCCAGCTGTCTGCATCGACTGGTTATATATATCTAACGACCACATCTTATCAACTGGATAATACGATGCTACTTGCAAGGCTGGTTACAAATATTAGTAGTGACTACTTTATTAAGCCAAACGATTTTCAATTTATCCTCGTTGATGTTATCTTCGAAACTAATGACTTCCGGTCATGGTAAAATAACTCATAACTAATGAGGTATACCATGACTTGTTTTCAATAATTATATTATATGTTAAATTCTTGATTATTACAGTTCCATATTTAGTTTGGTTTTGTTATGGGATGTCCTATAAAGTAAATAAATATTACACGGAAGTTAACGTATAAACCATTTTTTTACTAGTACCTAATATGTAGCTTCATTAATCTGATCTGATCTCGGTTATATCCGGTCGGGAATATCAAATACGACCAGAGACATTGTTTTTTCTAATGGATTGAAAATAGTTATAGACAATCGTAATTCACACGCATGTATCGTTTTATTAGAGCTGTGTTTAGCGCGCCTAGTTAGTTGTATTAGGCGCTGCCGGCGCTGTGTAAACGGAGACACTTTTTATTTTGGTTACTGACTGACTTCAAACACTTTTTGATCGTCATACTCATGACGACCAAGTGTTAAGTATAAAGACCTGGACACAAAAGATGTTTGCGTATGCGCAGGGAGAGGATGATTTCATACTGGTTCTTTAGAAATCAAATATTCATCAGCAGCTTGTATCTGACACAAGACACACGTTTGCGCCCTGCCTTAAAGAGAAGAAAACGCACAACGCGTTTTTTTACTCTACTTGGATTTTTCTTTATCCTAATTGATTTGTCAAGTGAGAAGATCCTTTACCACGTTACATTTGGTCGGGTGTTCCTTGAGTGGCTGTTTGTGTTTCAGAGCCACGGAGACTCGTTCGAGCAATCCCACAGCCCTCCAGCGGACATCGGCTCTGTAAGGCCTCGTCAATAATGTTGATAGCTTTTTTTTTAGGCGTAGATCACAAAAGTTACAAGGTTTTTTGAATATCGAATTACATACGCATGATTTGAGCACGAGGTATTGTTACGATTAGTTTTTTTTTAAGTTTATACCGGATATCTCTGGTTTATACCTATGGTGTACTTTTGTACGGCTTTTAGGAGATACGTTTTTACTTGTGGTATTGACTTGATTTGTCACAAAATTAACGATTACATTCTGCCATTTACAAAACAGAAAGAAGAAAGGAGCTATTGACTGTGTGACGGGAGCAGAGAACGGATGAAGGAATCTTGTCCTCAAGTATCACGGAACACTGAGATAGAAAATGACGGTGATAGGCATAACAGAACCGTTCGCTGAGGCGACACTTGGGGAAGGCCTATGTTCAACTTTGGATGTCTTTCGGCTGAAATGACGATGATGATGTTAGGCATAACAGACTGTTATTTTTATCTAAATATTGTGATTTTAATGGTATCCGAAATATGTGCGTATTTCTGACTATCAGTCACTAGTTACGATGAACCTGTATGACACATACGCGAACACAAATGGTATAAAGCGGCATATAAATAGGTACGTTCTCAATACATAAATATAATATGTGTATCTACATGTGTGTAAATGATAAGCCGTGGGCCTATTAGCAGCTTGACCGCAATGCTTCACTTGTAATTATTACGCGTCATAATTGTTATTAGCGTAGCGGACGTTAATTAAACGCAGAATCATTATTTTTTTAATGCGATTTTTACTGGAAGTGACAGTAATAAACTATCACTACAACAGTGAATCATTCTTGAAATACTATTACACATTACTTCTCAACTTTCAATCAAGTTTACATTTTTCAACTACTATTATTTTCTCTATTTTTTTTCTCTCTCTAATGTGAACAAAACCAATTTAATTGTTTAAAATTGCTCAAGCCATTTTTGAGTTACGAACCTTACAATTGAACAGCAATTGAGTTTTGTATTTAACAAAATTTAAGTTGAGTTTAATTTAAGATAATGCCGAAGTTTACTGGGGCCATGGGTTGACCTCCGAAAGGGAATCCCGGGGTCCTGCAGGAACGCGAGGCAAAGAACGAACATAAGTGTGGTTAAGTCAGTAAAAGTGTGACACGCCCTCCCGCTCTGCCCAAGAATGGGAGAAGTCTTTGAATGATTCCTTAACCTTAAAAAATGATATTGCTTTAGCATTTTAATTAAAACCTTTTTTTAATCACTGCTACTGGGTACATAATTTACATTTTTAATCTATCCTTAGTCCGATAATTCGGACATTAAGTACCTATGTTTCTCTTAAGCAAGGACCCATGTTGCTATAATTATGATATAATATCTACTTATCTCTTTATCGCAATAATTTTATTGTATTTAATTTTTTTTTAATAATTATATTGTGATGTAGAAAGGAATACTTTTTTTTTTAAATGATATAAAGCAATGCTTGACTGCAATCCCGCACGATGGTAAGCAGCGATGCAATCGTTGATGGTGAATCGCACTAGTTTATTAATAGCCTTCATTCTAACCTTGAAGAGACCTAAATTATAATCAAATAGTTCCAATCCCTTATTAGAATGTTTTGATATGACAACATGAGAATTTGAGTAGTCAAGACACTAGACAGTCATTCATAGTCAATTTTTTTAACCGAATTTGAAGGTGGAGTTGAAACTTACCCGCGCTTCCGCCGTAGCCGTTTGCTACGACGTAGCAAGTGGCTACGGCGACGTAGCATTGTAAGGGGTGCGTTTATTAAATATTTGCCATATTATGCGTCTTCAGTGTGCTGAGTGCGAGTTGATTTTACGTTTATACGATCGAAACGTTTACCGCATTTGGCTCTCTGATTGGTTAAGAGCTCGGAGCCGACCAATCGCAGCGCCGAACGTTATAAACGTGTCGATTGCGTTAACGTAAAACAAATTCGCACTAGGCACTCAGTTGTTGCTAAACTTTTTCGAGTAATTGTGAAATATGAATGGTATAATGGAAATCTTAAACAATAATTTCCATAGTTATAACACATTTAGACTAATGAATTACAAAATAATTCGTGTATATGAAATTAAAAGTAATATGTAATAGACGGTACCTATTTGAAAACAAATATATAAAAAAATACCTTCACGCGATAAATTCCACGTGTGTTTTAGTTTTCAAGCATTATCTTCAACACCTGAATACTGAATTAAAATACTGGTGACGTGTGGTGATTATCAGGTCGGTGATTAGCGTAGCAATTGATATTGTAGGTCAATACCGTCTGTTATCTGATGATATGTGATTGATTGTGGTCACGTTTTCAACCAATGAGACCCAGGCTTGCTGCAACTTTGTAAAATGCATCATTTTTTCGCACAATCTTATTTGTTAAACATTTCTATAATTTTTCCAGAAAGCAGAGTGATTAACAGGTGATTGTCTCAAAAGATTTTTTTTTTGTTTAGATCCTAGAAAAAAAAAAATTCACATAATTATTGACAGTTGTACTCGTATGTAATTGTGTGTCGTTGTTGTATTGTTGATTTTTTTTGTTATTGTATTGTATGTTGTGTTTCTTCGTACGTATTGTGTGTTGTTGTTGTTCGTACCTATTATTGATACGTTTTTTATTTTTATATAATTTACTGTGTTACTTGTTTATTTTTACTGTTACTTGATTTTTTTTAGTTATATACCTACTAGCTTCTACTTAGGGTTCGTCCTCGAGTAAGTAGGACATATATGTATGCCTATGTAACTATTTGCTTGCATTCTACTGGTGAAAGTATTTTAAAAAATCTTATTTGTTCTGTTTTTCTGTTCCGAAAATACAATCCTTTCCTCTTCATAACTTATTAGGTAAGTTATTATAGTCTATTTTAAGTTTTCTTATCTATTTATGCACTCTGTGTACATTTCTACATCTCTTTTCCAATTCTCTTGTAACAAGTCTGCTAGAAGAAATTTCTTTTCAATTGAGCAGTATCTTTGGGATCTTTTAGGCTTCTATAATCTAACTAATTATGTTTATTTCATTTTTTAAGTGTTTTTGTATAGATAAATTTCAAAATAATGCAATTTAAAATGGAATGTGCAACAAAAGAATCAAGTCTATCAATCAATCAATTAAGTTCATTTTTTTCGAAACATCTTGATTGCATCTTATCTTACTTGTAACTAAGCAAATCCGATACATTATTTTTATTGATGACTTTCCGTTTTTAGGGTTCCGTAGCCAAATGGCAAAAAACGGAACCCTTATAGATTCGTCATGTCTGTCTGTCTGTCTGTCTGTCTGTCTGTCTGTCTGTCAGTCTGTCTGTCTGTCTGTCTGTCTGTCTGTCTGTCTGTCTGTCCGTCCGTATGTCACAGCCACTTTTTTCCGAAACTATAAGAGCTATACTGTTGAAACTTTGTAAGTAGATGTATTCTGTGAACCGCATTAAGATTTTCACACAAAAATAGAAAAAAAAGCAATAAATTTTGGGGGTCCCCATACATAGAACTGAAACTCAAAAATTTTTTTTTCATCAAACCCATGCGTGTGGGGTATCTATGGATAGGTCTTCAAAAATGATACTGAGGTTTCTAATATCATTTTTTTCTAAACTGAATAGTTTGCGCGAGAGACACTTCCAAAGTGGTAAAATGTGTGTCCCCCCCCCTCTAACTTCTAAGATAAGAGAATGATAAAACTAAAAAAAATATATGATGTACATTACTATAAAAACTACCAACGAAAATTGGTTTGAACGAAATCTAGTAAGTGGTTTTTTTTTAATGCGTCATAAATCGAAAAAAATACAGTATTATTAAAACATCGATCAAAGTTACAACACATTACAAGAACTTTTATATTATGTTACATGCTGCTACGGAACCCTTCATGGGCGAGTCCGACTCGCACTTGGCCGGTTTTTTCTTTTCATTAGTAGCTAACAGTACGTAAGTTAGTCAAAAAAAAACATAAGGAAAAATCATTCAATAAATCCTTAAAATCAAAAGCACACAAGCACAAAATAGATAGGTGCAGAAGACAATCTCATGTATGTACTTCACTTTTTATACCTATGCTCGGTGGACGCACACTAGTGAGCGTTTGAGCCTGAACTGTTCGACGAGTGGGCCGAGGCTCTCCGAGATATCGTGTCCGTGAGCGGTGTCTATGTGTGCGTTGCTCGAGCGCGCTTTGTATGTAGATTGGCTCCTGTATCTGCCTATCTATTTTTTGACACAAGTGAATCATTCCAAAAATTATAGAACTTCTTAAATTTACTTGTGCCATACACTATAAGGACACCACAGCTTTATAACGGTTTTGATTTAGGTAATTTCAAAGGTGATGTCACTTATTAGTACTTAATATTCTGTTCAACTATCGGTCAGTGTTTAGGAAACTAATATTGCCTTGTTATTGGTTGATATCTGGCTTTTAGCATAACAATGGTTTTTGGTACTTGGAGTTTCAGGTTGCCCTCCTACCAACAAAAAAACAAACTTTACCTCTTTATAATATTAGTGCAGAAATAAAATATGTAGGACTGTAGGTATATATTATTATATTACTAGCGACCCGCCCCGGCTTCGCACGGGTGCAATGCTCTTGCCGCACCGGGCGGCCGGCCGGTACCGCCGCAAACGCTACGTCCCGCAATTTTTAAATCTGTAATATCTTCGAAAATATTCATTTAAATCATACGGTGTAAAGGGCCATATAGATCTATATTAAATGAACAATGTATTCAAGGTATTTAATTGGTTAAGAATTAATGCTGTATTGGTTAAAATCGCTTCGAAAATTAGCCATTATTAGTCGTAAAAGTAAATGACAAAAAAAAGTTATTGTGGGTTATCCATAAGAGATAGACATATACCATCACGGACTTTTCTGTAGACCTTTTCAATGTGTACAATACTTAGTACATTATTTTGATAAAACTCGTAGGGTTCAGCCTGCGTTTGCAATGTAAGCGGAAAAAATGTAATTATTTACGACATCACATTAGAAACCTCTAAAATAACAGTACTTCTCCACTATTTAATGGATGTTATTATACATATGAACCTTCCTCTTGAATCACTCTATCTATTAAAAAAAACCGCATCAAAATCCGTTGCGTAGTTTCAAAGATACATACAAAGGGACATAGGGACAGAGAAAGCGACTTTGTTTTATACTATGTAGTGATAGTGAAGAAATGATACGTATGGAAGCACATATCTAAATTATGAGATATGTCACATAGCTTTATAATTATCTAGTAGTTTCTTTTATTTAGTTTCCGTCTACACACTCGTTAGTTGACGTATTGAGCTATTAATTTTATCTCTCTATGACTTTACAATATTTAAAAGATAAACTTAGGTCATGACAGTGTGTTTTTATTGCAAAAAGAAACACGCCTAAACAATATAATTTGAGTTCGACGATCGTTTAAAAATACGATTCAACAGACATTCTATCATTCTTCAATTTATAGCTTGCCTACATTCGAAGTTCGAACGCTAAAAATAACAATGGCGTTTTTTGTTTAATATTTTTGGCTGGATACTAAGTCCTTTAAGCCATGTCGTCATGTGAATAGTTCATTTGTTTATCATTAGAATATTGATATAATACACATTTTAATGTTTTTGTAGTATTTGGCAGAAAAATCAAGTCAACCTTCTCGGTAAACTTTGCTGAGATGATTCCACATATTGTCCAGTTAAAATATAATAATAATATTCCACAACTATCATACAACGCCGTCAAGTCCCAAGCTAAGCAGAGCTTGTGTTATGGGTACTAGACAACTGTTAAACATACTTATATATTTCAAAATACATACATATTATAGATAAATTACACTCAGACACAGAACAAATGATTATGCTCATTACACAAACATTTGTCCTGAGTGGGAATCGAACCCACGACCTCCGGCATAGCAGTCAGGGTCACTAAACCAACAGGCCAGTCAAAGTCTGTTATGCAGACACTTGGGATATAAAACTGCACCACTACGAATCAATACCAGCCACTGAACTTTACTAGAAGAAATATCAGCAGGAACTATAGTAACAATGGCGGTCATTCAGAATGGCAGACTATAAAATTTAAAAGTAAACTCACGTATAGCCAGCTAGGATGTCCATGAGTGTGCTCTTGCCGGCCCCGGACTGTCCCATGATGACCGTCAGCTCGCCAGCGTTGAACGTGCCGCACAGCGCTTTGAGGATCGTCTTGCGTCCTGGGACATACAGGAAAATGTGTCACTGTACTGAGGTTGAATTTTAAAAGGTTCTGATTATTTTTAGATGGATTTTCCTTACACCGTAAGGTCGGTAAGAAGTATGGGTTAAGATTGTAGCTGTATCATTTCTAAATAGAATAAAATAAAAAAAAGTCGCTGTTCAACAGATAGTCAATTCTATTTCCCCGGTTTCTTCTAGATTACCCAATAGATCTTTGTTTTTTTTCTTTTATTTGTTTATAGAAGCTTTAATTATAAATCGACTATGACAGCTTCATTACGAGTATAACCTACATTTATGTCTAACACTTGATACAATTGCCAAAACGGATCTTGAGTTCTCGGCGTCAGAGTGGATCGCTTTGCGCATTCCATACATTGGCAAGCCAGTCGCCGTCGTTGTTACGTGCGTGCAGCAGCGCAGTGAGCGAATCATGAGTGACGTCTATGACGCGATGGCGCAGCGAGCCAATCACTGACACTTCCCGCCCCCGCGTCTCACTTCGCACCACTAAAGAGACCGAATATTTGACTTCTGCGCAACTTGAAGCCAGCGCTCAAGATCCGTGGCGGCAATTATATTAAAGCTCTTATGGATCTATTGCATACAAAATTTATAAAGTTCATCAGCCACTTCTGAAGTAGGACTAGATAGAAACCCAATATATCTTGAAGCGGTTTTCATTAACAGAATGAGTTATAAATTTGGAATTCGCAAACTTAAGTGGCAATGGGCAGGGCACATTGCACACAGAACAGATGGTCGATGGGGACGAAAGGTTCTGGAGTGGCGACCACGTACCGAAAGACGCAGCGGTGGACGGCCCCCAACAAGGTGGGCCGGTCACCTCGTCAGAGTCGCGGGAATCCGATGAATGCGTGACGCACAGGACCGGTCGTTGTGGCGACGCTTGGTGGAGGCCTATGTCCAACAGTGGAAGTCTTTCGGCTGATATGATGATGATGATGATAAATGCAGAAGATTTACGTATATAAATTTCTTCCGTACAAAGCCGGAGCAGGTCGATAGTATTTTATCAAAATAATACGCATTCGGTAAACGATGTATACTTCTATCAGTTGGTTTATTGTTATTTATTACTACTATTTGTGGGTACAATTTAAGTGTTATTGTGTTAGGGAGGTGTACGTCGATATTATTGAACCAATAATAAATAATATTTAAAACTTACTACATGTAAAACTTTTTAATTTGGGATGTTTTCATGAACAATGCTATACTTAGGGTTCCATACCCGCGAGTCCGACTCGCACTTGCCCAGTTTTTTCTCATTTAGTCATTGACTCATGTTTAGATTCAATTCCACGTCGAATCATGATATTGATAGTTTTTACTTATTTTATTGACATTAATCGAGAGTTTTCTGTTTTCATCGCGACTTAGCCGAGCGCTTCCTTTAAACTGACCAGTAATTTGGACCTTAGCCTATTTTTGATTTTGTTGTCATAGGATCTGCGCAGCATTAAGTCAGTTTTTGATCGCCCACAGGCACTACAGCAATGAGTTTCGTAGTACACTCCTACGACGTCCGCATCCGCGGGAAGACGCAAATAAATCACAAGAAATATAGTTATTTAAAACTACAATTGGAAGTAATAGTTGCTAGGATTACCCACACATGGGGAATTAAAAACGAGGTATCCACAAGGGATTAATATAATGTAAAGTATCTCTAACAATCGCGAGTCTACTTTATGATTAGTTCAGAAATTTTCCTATTGTGGAATATAATTTTATAATAGATATAATCTTCGGCTTGATAAAGTTTTACAATTTGATTACCAGTTAACTAACAATTTATTAAAATAATATATTAAATCTATAATTTTTAAAGCACTGTTCCCGACTCGCTGCAGAAACATGGTATGATATAAATGATATTATAATAATAATTACTGATCTCTGACCCTGTCTAAATCATAACTAAATATTTTTGTCCAAATATAAATTTAAGATAATGCTACGTAATAATCTACATAAAGTAGACACATTGTAGGCAAATCAATCATACAACTTAAATAAATAGCTTAATATAATACAATATAATTGCCAGTAATATAAAAAAACCGGCCAAGTGCGAGTCAGACTCGCCCATGGAGGGTTCCGTAGCAGCAGTAACATAATATAAAAGTTCTTGTAGTTCGTTGTAACTTTGATCGATGTTTTAATAATAGTGTATTTTTTTAGATTTATGACGTATTAAAAAAAAACTACTTACTAGATCTCGTTCAAACCAATTTTCGTTGGTAGTTTACATAGTAATGTACATCATATATTTTTTTTAGTTTTATCATTCTCTTATTTTAGAAGTTAGAGGGGGGGGGGGGGGACACATTTTACCACTTTGGAAGTTTGAAGAAAAAAATTTTTTTGGGTTTCAGTTCTAAGTATGGGGACCCCCAAAATTTATTGCTTTTTTTTCTATTTTTATGTGAAAATCTTAAAGCGGTTCACAGAATACATCTACTTACTAAGTTTCAACAGTATAGCTCTTATAGTTTCGGAAAAAAGTGGCTGTAACATACGGACGGACAGACAGACAGACAGACATGACGAATCTATAAGGGTTCCGTTTTTTGTCATTTGGCTACGGAACCCTAAAAAGGCACTCTGCTGGTTTGTCCTTTACAAAACTTATGTTGAAGAAATTTAGGATATCGAAAGAAACCTTTGATATCCTAAATTAACAAAACATGAATCTAGGTGAAGTGGTAACAAGAAAAGCCAATGCCTAAAAATACAGGCATATTTGAATCTGATTTCATACCTTCAGCAAGAAAATAATTTCAATTTTTATCTATATTGTCTTGCGATAACACACTGTCTCGAATGGAACGATGACTTAGTTATTCTAACAGAAGATAAAGGAATCGCTTGTAACAATAAGGACGTTGACTATTGCGTTACTATATGCCTACGTACATCGTGAATAGTTTTCGATGGAGCGGTCTGTATTTCTGTTAAAGAAGATACGGTTTTGGTAGAATTTAATGAAGGTCTAGACGTTTGAATATATTTGTATAAACTGATGAACTGGCAAATTTTAAAGACCTATAAGGTAATTAAAACATCTGTAAAGTATGAAAAAGTATTATGCTTGGCCCATTGAAATTACCATAATGATAGGTATGTCGAGGGTCTTAGAATTGATCACTTCATGATAAGGCCAACTAAAACTAGACTACTAAACGATCTGATCGTTTAAACTTTAACATTTGATGATATGTCCATCCTAATTTGACCATGTTATATATGTAGGATTTCAAGGATAATAAAAGGCCTTAAGAAAGTAGGCTATCAGGGTCTGATGATAAAGTAGGAAGCAAAGGAGACACAGAATAACTTAGTGTTGAGTGTTTTTTTTAAGACATTTTGTTGAAATAAATACTACACTAATATACGAGTAGCCATTTTATTATCTCCTAACCCAGTAATAGGTACCTACCATTTGTAACTGTGGAGGTCACTTAAATAGGTCAGTATGTCTCCGCATTTTAGTAAAACAGTGTTTTAACACACGAAGATTGATTTTATAAGTGTTACTTTTAAACTAAGTACCAAACTGAAGTAGTATCTAGTACTGTACTGTAGTAATGAACAGACGAGTTCTTGACGCATATCACATACTAGTGAGGTGATTGAAGAATTATATAAAAATTGAAGGATAAAATATGATCAACGACGACAAGTGAATTGCTGAAATTAAACCGAATTTCAACACGTGTCGAAGGTCAACAACACCAGTAAAAGTTATGTTTAACTTGCAAATGTTAAATTAATAAGTTGAAAGATATTACGTTGTTTTACCAAAAGTAAAGATGTTTTTGGATTTCAGTAGAGTTCAACTCAGCATATGTCAGGTAAATAGACTCGACACTGATATTGATCGTATAATGTGTGAATGAAATAAATAATTCGTCTCTAAATAGAGTTTTATAAGTCTAGTAATCCTTAGAGGAAGCCAACTTGTATGGAAGCATGGTTATTTACGTTTAGCAACACGGACACGGAAACACGGTGTATGTTGCGGAAGGTAGCACACCTACTACTTGTATGAGGCATATGTGGCTGGTAGGTAATTTATCGTTTGTATAAATCTGAACTGGGGTGCTATTCTCTAAGAAAACAGCCTTGAGCTCAGCGCTGGCACAGCGACGAGTCGTGAGCGCAGTACATTGAATTAACAATCCAATGTAAAGGGGCATTGGGTTGTTGATGCAATGCACTAACAACCCAATGCCCCTTTAGGCTCAAGGCTGCCCCTCAAGGCTGTTTTCTTAGAGAAAGGCACCTCTGAAAATAAAGAGCTAAAGTTGATAGTTTTTTGTTTGTCACAGGTAATCTTCGGAAATACTGTTAAGCTAGAACTACATTAGACTCGTACACGTGTGACACGCCTTATATGAACGTAGAACGACGTCGCGAGGCGTGGATCTAGTGTAGGTACCTAGCTTGTGTAGCTCTAGCTTTATTTTTAGAAATTTTTATTTTGGTTTGGGAAATCTTCTATAAAGGGCATTGCATGAAAGTTTCCCCACTCACCTACACATTTAAAACAGTTGACATTTGGGGACAGTTTTACGCAACGCCCTTTGTGAAATGTTTTTGCAGAATCGTACAGAGCTCTCAAAGCCACATTCAAAAATATATGACAGTACTAAAGTATGAGTATATTTAAGGTTCAAAACACTTGGGTTAGGTTAGGTTAGGTCAAAATATAATGCTTTATAAAACCTAAACCCCATACTTTAGAGATGTGCCGCAATAATAATAATACTCTATTTAACTAGACGCTTCGAATGATATCTGTCTCATGCCTGTTGGTGGGTGAGGACGGTGCCCATACAAAATCCGGCATCCTCCTTTCTCCCGCTCTAGCTGAAGTAACAGAGAGAGTCAGACTCGTAGTGACTAAAACCCAACTGTGATTATTCAGTTGCCCTTTGCATGCCAGGGCCGCGGTGACTATTTCGAACATTATCGCATTCCGCAACATTGGTTATTTTTATTCTGGTAAAATTCGCGATTTCTGTGGGATGAGCTAGGGACGCTCGGCATACATAGTATTGGACGGGTCTATTTGGCGACGCATGAGGTAAGCCTATCTGTTGACATATTGGTGATGAATGTGTAACTAATTACTAATATATCAATAATTCTACACTTAGCCTTTTAATGTTCGGACTGCTGGGACTCTGTGCGCCGAGTGCGAGTGGTTTTTACGTTAACGCGTTCGAAACGTTTAGCGCGTTTGGTCTCTGATTGGTTAAGATCTCGGAGCGGGCTAATCGGAGCGCCGAACGTCATAAACCAAACTCACAATAAGCACTCAGGCCTCCTCTCTAGGAGAGGGAGACAGATAGAATGACTGACTAGTCATTCTATCCGTTCTCAAATAATTTGCATTTTCATACGTACCAATTTTCATCACAATTTTAAATTATCACATTGTAATTCAGTTCAGTTAGCATTAGAAGAATTAAAAACCGGTCAAGAGCGTGTCGGGCCACGCTCAGTGTAGGGTTCCGTAGTTTTCCATCCGTCACAATAAGTGTACCCACTTATGAGTTTAAAAAAATGCTTGCCTATACGACTATACAACAAACTTAGTCCAGAAATTATTTTGTAGAACCTTTTTGTCTTTTTGTACAAAAACTGTTCTTTCCATCAAGTTCAAAATAATTTTCCTAGAAAGTCCTTATAAAGTTCTACTTTTCAGATTTTTTTCATATTTTCTAAACTTATGGTTCAAAAGTTAGAGGGGGGGGGGACGGACGCATTGTTTTTTACTTTTGGAGCGATTATTTCAGAAATTATTGACATTATCAAAAAATGATTTTGGTAAACCCCTATTCATTTTTAAATACCTATCCAACGATATATCACACGTTAGGGTTGAAATTAAAAAAAAAAATCACTTCCCACTTTACATATAGGGGGGCTACCCTAATAAAACATTTTTTTCCAATTTTTATTTTACCACTTTGTCGGCGTGATTGATATACATATTGGTACCAAATTTCAGCTTTTTAGTGCTAACGGTCACAGAGATTAAGCGAGGACGGACGGACAGACAGACAGACAGACGGACAGACAGACTTGGCGAAACTATAAGGGTTCCTAGTTGACCACGGAACCCTAATTATAGTAATACTTTAATACTACTTTTGCCCTCAGCATCATCCTCGTACATGAAATAAAATATAGCCTATATCACTCAGGAATAAAGAAGCTTTCTATAGCAATCGAACCAGTACTTTCAGAGATTACCTCTTAGAAACAAAAAAATAAAATAAAACTATACCTCTTTATAATATTAGTGTAGAAGTGTAGACGAAAATTGGAATTCGTATATTGTTTTTAGTATCAGTCACACGTACACATACGTAACGACTAATACTGAACACAAACAATGACAGAAGGCAAGCAATGCTCGCTGTCCGACCTTCCGGTATTCGTCCGGACCGAGCCCTAATCGTCGACGGTGCGCACTGTTCCCGCGCGCCTCAAGGAGTGGTCAGTTGGTAAGGGCCCAACAGGGTCGAAGCCCACTGGGGCCAAGGGTCTATTTCTGAAAGAGAGGCTCAGCCCCGGTATGTCAGTAAAAGTCTGACACTATCTTCTGTTACAAGGACGGGGGAGGTGATCTGTATGATTTTTACCCACCGAAAAAAAAAAACACAAACAATGAATTTCTGCAGCTTTTTCTTGTTTCCACAATAAGTAAATGATGCAAATTAAAAAAAAATAACATCGATCGCAAAATTAATGAAAAAATTGGAAAATCAATTCATTTTCAAACTTATTTTTCTTTAGTGTGTACTGTTTGGTTTGAAAGTTTGAAGTCAATTTGTATTTTGTGACTTTTGTGTGCTGTCCCTTTTTGATTTGTATTTGGTTCGAACTCATCATTTCAGCCAATAGACGTCCACTGTTGGACTTAGGCCTCCCCCAAGTGTCGCTAAAATGCACGATCCTGTGCGTCCCGCATCCATCGGATTCCCGCAACCTTCACCAGGTCATCGGTCCACCTTGTAGGAGGCCTTCCAACGCTACGTTTCCTGGTACGCTGTCGCTACTCCAGAACCTTTCGGCCCCAACGGCCATCTGTTCTGCGAGCAAAGTGACCTGCCCATTGCCACATAAGTTTGGCAATTCTTCGTGATATGTCGGCAACCTTGGTTCGAACTTATATTTTTGAAATATTTGAGAAATTAAATTAAAACTGATCTCTCTGAACTTCTTACTGGGTTATGCAATTCGCTTTGTCGACTGTCCTTCGTAGCTATATTACAGTTATTGAGTACAAGCTAATATTTTATATCTTACTAGCTGCTGCCCGCGACGTCGTCTGCGTGAAGCCTCTACAGCATTAAAAATACCCAAGGTGCCAGTGTCGCTATAGCATTATAAATAAACCACTTTTAAAATAGCATTATAATATAAGTTTTTTTCGCAAACGAAGCTAGTGAAGAGAGTTATATGGGAATCCTGCTGAGTTCAGTCATAAGATGTGACTGAAGGAAATAGAGAAAATAATGCAGGAATACATTCCAGGACACATAAAAATACGTATAAAGGTATCATACCTTACAAGACTTCCCTATAAACTACGTTGATACGGATACTGCCAGGAGCCAAAATGTAAAGAGTCAGGACTGGTGGCGCGGGAGCAAGTGACGTACAGTTGCCCGTGTGAGAAGCAACTCGTCCTGAGGTTGACACCCGCTGCACTCAGTGTCTGCCCCTGCGACTTATTGATGGTCATCGCGAAGCAAACACACACGGGGAACTGTACGCGCTTGAACTGGAACGGGAAGTTATGGGGTATGAGGGGAATGCGTGGTATAAATACTGCCTCGCTGACGCCACAACCCGTAAGAATTTCCGCCTCAATGGTATGTCTGTGTGGAGCGAGATGACTTTGAGGCGGGTCCCGTCACAACTTTGAAGCATAATCGGGACACCGACCTTCAGCTTGATGGTATGCGCCGGAAGTCCACTTGCTGACAGGGAGTTCAGAAATTCTACGGAATAACGTGTGGCATCATCTTGCTCGACAACAGTGTTTATCGACGTGTAGACCACTTCATTCTTCTCAATTTCCGAGAGAATGCATTCGTTAATTGCTGCAGCCTGATTTTTTGGGCGTCAAAATGGCCCGCTCACACACCCAAGAATTCTGCTGGTGCGGTTTACGACTGATGTCCCCGTACACACAGTGAATGAGTTTTTCTAAGCTGGATACCACTCTACCGAGAGACTCTGGCAGTACCACCTGTCCACCTCTCTCTTCTGGTAGAGTGCCTTCGTCAAGACTTAGAAGGACATCGGAGAATTCTTGAGCACATGCATTGCCGCCGAGCCGAGCTCTCATATTAATGGTCAAGCGCAGTGTTCGAACTCGTGACCACAACGAAGATCGTTTCGACGAAGCATTCATCTCGTCAGCCCTCGATCCTCGCGTCACCTCGGGAAGTGTTTGCCGGAAATCGCCACTGAACAGAACTGTGACACCATCCATCAAATGTTAGTTCCTGCGGATGTCCTGCAGGGTTCTGTCCACGACCTCAATTGCCTTCCTATTGGCCATCGTACAATCATCATCAGAGAGCAATCCTTGAGCACGTGTCCCTTATTGCTGTTACGTGACACACCACAAACAGGCGTCTTGGCGCTCTCTAAATCGATGGGAATTTTTAACATGGCATGTGCTATCTTGCCTTCCGGAAGCAGTGTGGCAGCGATTCCCGACGACGCTAAAGCAATAGCAATTTTGCCTTGCCTCCTGACCTCTGCAAGTATGCCAGTGGTAACAAATGTTTTTCCTGTTCCACCAGGAGCATCCAAGAAAAACATTTTACCCTGGTTTTGCCCAACGCTTTCAAGGACGGTGTCATAAATTTGTTTTTGCTCTCAAGAGAACAAAGCGACATGGTAATTTAGTATGGTGGTTATTTCACCCGGATCATAATTTGTCTCAGCGTTATACTCCCGATTTCCACGGTCTTGATGTGGTGATGATTGGAGAGCTGGTAACCCATATTCGATCAGTGGATTGCCGCCGATAGTAATGACCACATCTTGAAGTGAACTGAGACAGGTGTTCAGCACGCATTCATCAGTTTCTTCGACTTCGTCTCTAGTAGCACGCCTCAAAGCTCGTAGAAAAAAAAAAAAAAAAGAAAGGTTGTCTGTAAGAGATCGCCCTGTGCGATAAGACCGCCCATTGTGCACTTATTCTTTTAAATGTTTGTCCTGTATTTTGTTTATTTGGTATACAATAAAGATTATAATAAATAATAAATAAATAAAATCTTCAGACAGAAGATGGCGTTACTTTTCTCACAAAGCTACCGGGTTCGCGACTCCACAAAACACAAAGATGACGGCAAGTAGATGACGCATGTGGCTGGGACTTCACTGACGCTTGCCTCCACGAGGGTGTCATCCCAATTAGGCAAAAGGCTGCGTGGTAAGTGGGATACTCCACGCCATCAAATGTCCTTAGAAAAGCGAAAGACGTTGAGCCTGGGACAGTGTGATGTAACAACCGCAGAAAATAGCATTCGCCACTATTCCGGTGCACGGTATAAACCCTACCCAATGCGGTGTCCTTGAAAATTCCCGGAAAACCTTCCACAGCACCTCCTCGTCGATGTCGGTTGAATACACCCCTTTGCTTGTCGTACGTGTAATATGAAGGCACCTCGTCATACGTAAGGGATTTCGCAAACTGGTCAACTTCACAGAGTCTGAGAAATGCCACCATGTAACACCTAACACCGCATTTTTTTGTCTTCCTCAACTCTGCTCAAGATTTTGAGGGTTTTGTTGGAACTTGAATTTGTCAAAACGAACTATAATATGAAGAAAATGCACATTACCATCTATGAATTTCAAGAATAACTAACTACTAACCTCGCCAACATGATCAAATTTAAATGATTAATTTCCAAAAACTGTTAGCATATAACTTGATTTGATTTTGATGAAATCTCATAGATGGCGCTGCTTTAAAATTGTGTTTATACTACTAACATTCATTAAACTATGTTTCTCTGCCCAAGTTACTTTAATGGCGTTGTTTTTATAGTGTAAAGCTAGATAATAGCATGACTTACTCAAAAACAACATTTAAATATGCGTCCTTAGATTACACGCTGTCACAGAATGCTTAAGAAAAATAAAGATTCACAGCTCCTCCCCCGTAGGTGATAGCGTGATAATATGTAGCCTATATGTTGACCCGACCTCTTAGTAATATTCATGCAAAATTTGAAGTAAATCCATGCAGTACTTTTTGAGTTTATCCCGGACATACATACAGACAAACAGACAAACAGACAAAAATTCTAAAAACTATATTTTTGGCTTCGGTATCGATTGTAGATCACGCCCCAGGTATTCTTTTAAAAAAATATTCAATGTACAGTTTTGACTTTCCTACGATTTTATTATATGTATAGATTTCTTAGCTAATAAATACTGGTATTGTATCATAAATTACACCAATAAAAGTATTATATAAATTGGTTAATTAAGGACATTAGTCCCTACAAGATTATCATATAAGTTAGCATTTATTTCAAATTTATTCAAATGTGCAGATGAATATTGTTAATAGGAATATATGTATATTTAAGCTGTAAACTTTGCTTTCAGGTGATATCAGCAATATTCTACTGTGGTCATGATCAGAAAGCGTGGCTAAGTAGATTAGCAGCCTGTTGACTACACGAGCCAGATTCTTAAACTACGCTAAATTTATTAGAACCAGATGTGTAGAGTAGTTTGTACTCTAACAGATAGGGTTGACTCCTTATTTTATTTTGATATAGTGTGTTTCATAAATAAATAATAGCAAAATATCATTATTTATGAAAAAAAAAAAATATGATTTCTATTTTTCTTATTTATTTATATATACTTTATTGCACATCAAGATTATAAATTTACAAAAAGAAAACCATATAATAAAAAACACACAATTAGCGGCCTTATCGCTCTAGGCTCTTATATTTTCTAAATGTACCTATCTACGGTTTATTTTTGGTTAGTTATGTTACTTTTCTACTGTTTTTGCTTCTCTTTCATGCGTAAACAATAATCAGCATCATATTAAATGTTTTTATTTTATGAAACAAAATTAATAAACACGTTGAAGTTTAGAAAATCTCAAACTGAATCAAACCTGTCGTACAGCACTTTGTTTGTTGCACACTTTTTTGTAGAGCACTTGGTTTTGCGAGATCCCGAGAATGATAAATCCTAAAGCGACTGAAGCGAGCTCCAAAATTGTGGCAGTAAACTGTGTTTTACCATCGTAATTTGGCCTAATGGCCTGGGATGATAGAATATTCTATAAATTGAACTAGTGATGAAAATATAGTATTTTGCGTACCTACTTTACATAAAAAATAGTACATTAAAAATACTTTACAGTAGGACGATACTAACTATATATTACCTAACATACTACGGATGACAACCCTACTTACAGATGTTATTAATAAATAAGCATAGTTTTTGTCATTCCGTGTAGCGCGTAGCAGACTCTCACGCCGATTACATTAGGTGACGTTACTATTAGTAAGTTAAGGTCCTCGCGCCCAACCAGTGCCATAAAACAGTGACTTTCTGAAGCCTAATCCTTGATAATGGCTTGGTTAACAGGTTTGAAAAAAATATAATATGTTTATTATAGATTAATTCAACATTATTAACATGTGATTTAATCGTGTGATAAATACCTTTGTCTAAAAAAACAATTAACAACATGATATTCTTTGGCATCAGTCATAATAGGCTTTGAAATTTAGAAAAATTTTAGAACCACAAAAAAATTGCTGGAGAAGTTTACATTTAAGTTTTTTTTTTTGAATTTTATATTCATAGAATTTATAAATAAATCAATATTTAGCAAAGAAAATGGATTTAAGGGTCAACATACTCGTACGAGTTTGTGTGTATTTAACTTCGGCCAGATAGTTACTGATAAAACTTTTACTAGCAGTTATTTGCAAAGTTTTTTTTTTATTATGGTTATTTTTATAACATTTTAATCGTAAACAAAGACAATCAAAGAGATCGCGAAATGCTATAAGGCCGCCAATTTTATGTTCTAAATATAAGGCTCAAATGTGTAATTTATTATATTGGTGTACAATAAAGGATACATAAATAAATAAATAAATCAAATGTCTTTAATATCTGTCGTGTCATCGTGTGACACGAAGTCTAGTCTTTTTTAAAAAGGTTTTTGAAAAAGTGTTTTATACGGGTTTTCTCCCAGTGATTTTTGCTTAGCAAGCAAAAACCATTTTTCCCCTGAGGGAAAAGGAGGTTGGTTGGTTAGCTGGTTGGTTGGTGGGTTTTTTCATTAGATGTACCGTGGCTCTGGAATGCAGAGGGCAATTTTTATAGTAAAAGTCTGACATGCTACTCACTCCACCCAGAGTGGGAGGAAATATTTGATAATTTCAGGCGGTCGCCTCCTTCTGCGAAGCAGTAATGCTAACAAAGGAGGGGGCCGACCGCATCAGGCAAAGGCGCTCTCGTCGCCGCCGGGATTCCGATCCCGATTTCCGGCCACCGTAGGCGCTGGCTTGCAGACGGTGAGCTATGGGTAGCTCGCTGTCGGACCGTCCGGTAACTGTCTGGACCGAGCCCAAGTCAGCGACGGCGCGCACTATTCCCGCGCGCATCAAGGAGTTGTCAGCAACGGACGAAGCCTACTGTGGTTAGTTTCGAAAGATAGCTCGAGCCCCGGTATGAAGGCTTGAAGGAACGGGGTGGGTTTTTAGTCAGTAAGAGTCTGACACTATTTCCCGCTCCGTCCAAGAGCGGGGGTTTTATTAGATGATTTTCCCACCATAAAAAAATAGGATTTGATAGCTACTTTCCCGCAAAATAGAGCTAGGCACGCTCTATAAACTTATCGTTATCGTGCTGAATACCATAATATACTTATGTCATGACAATAGATTATTCAAGTGCAAACAGTGCAATGAGTGCATCCTTTATTGAATATTATAACAATACCTTTGGCATAGTTATAGGTAAAGATTGTTTATTGAGTTCATAATGATCATTAATTTATCGTAAGAGTGGTGACGGGTGTTCATGTTAAATGTTGGTTACATTTGTTACGCGTTCCTCCATCGTCGAACGCATCATCGCTTTCAATAGTGAGATAGTGGTCGAGCGCGAACCTATCAACACTAAAAAAAAGTTGGAAAATAACAGACTGGACAAAAACTAGTTTCTTCTAAGTGGCATCTCGTACTTTAATCTATAGGTTATTTCCTTAATGGGACTAGCCTGTGGCATATTATTATGGGGCAATAAATTAAAACCACTATACTGTGTTCAAAATTACATTAGAAATTAATGAAAACCTTTTATTACTCTCCATTGAACCGATTTTGACTTTTATTACGTTGGTCTGGTAGCATGACAAATGACGGTTGTAGATAGTCGGTATTGTAACTACTTATTTATTCTTAATGCCACCCTTATGGCTACGAAATAGAAGTTAAAATCGGTTGAACGGACAGTAATAAAAGGTTTTCATACATTTCTAAAGTTATTTGGAACAGAGTATAGCAAAAAGTAAGCGACTACACGCTAAGGGCACACACCCTCTGTGGTATATGGACCTCGGTTTAGGGCGTCGCTGGAGGAGGACAGCAAATTAGCACTACCCAGGGGACACGTTTAGGGTGGTCAAAACTAAGTAGATCTTACTGACGCGAGCAGTTCATCTCCCAAAAAAAACTATCGCATGTATCGAATTCATCAGTGTAGTCGGTTATATTTCTTAAGGTTAACTATCTCAATTCTTATTATTCCGGGTCCAAATGGTATCGGGAACCGTAACACTGTGTTCCTCTGTTTTGAGTACGATAAAAATATTGCATCGTCTCATTTATTTTAAAAAACAAAGCTTTCGGGAATTTCCCTACTTCAGGTCTTTAGAAAAGTTTGTGAGGATATTCCATTATTTTTCTTGTTAGCTGGCGGACTGGCTAGGTAAATAAATGTACTTTTTAAAGATTTTGCATGTTTATTTTAGAATAGGTTTTGAAATTGATATATGAAATAATTGTTTTTCGTTTGAGAAGTGTACTGATTTTTGGTTGCAAACATAATTACTTTAAAGAAAATATAAATCGTTACTACTATAATACTTGGTTTCTTCGAGATTGATTGATTCTTGAGAATCAAAGCCATGATATCCGTATGGCCGCCAACATAGATATAAGAAAGGAGCCGCAATAGAAAACGGCGCGGCGTCTTAGTCTTGGCGAGAGAGTCAGATTTACATATAGTTTTAAAATTGTTACCTTTCGTTTGGTTTGTACCAATGTCGATATTCTAATCAAATCAAAAACATTTATTTCAAAAAGACCATTAGCAGGCACTTTTGAATAGTCAAATGTCGCTCAGTCCAAGAAAAGTGAAGCTAAATGGCACGTTTCAAAGTGTAGATCTCTATGGAGATGAACGTGCAAGAAACTCCATGGAAACTCTAAAAAGAGTTTCCATATTACGAGTTACATAACTGAAACAACTCAACTAACATAACTGAATTAAGCCACTGGCAGCTAAGAGATGACCGGTCTCAACCGATGGCACCCGTTCAGGGGCATGACACGTGCATCAGCCCCACTTAGCTCAACCATTTTGAAGGGAACCGAATGACCCAATAACACGTGTCACCATCAGCGAGACATTTGAGTGAGCATGAAAAACTCAACTGCCATGCTGGTAATGTCAAACAAGTTGTAACCTAATAGAAAATGCTCCATTGTACTTCACATTCACAAAATTGGTTAAAAAGAAAGTGCTTCTACATTATATTATGCTATTATTACAAATATAACAGGCAATAAACAAATAAAATTAAAATAAAAAAAAAAACATTCCGAAATCAACAATACAAAAAAGTGCAGCAGCATCTCTTCCAATATAAATAATAATAATTAAAAAAAAACGACTAATTAGTAGCTACAAATGACTGGCTGTGGAGCAAGACTTAGCAGATAGCAACATTTAGCCAAGCATTTTTATCAAGGAGATAATCTTTCAACTTATAATATGTATATAATAAATTGGAAGATTATTGCTTTAACAATTAGTAAATATTCTATTTTCGTATATTTATTGATTTAGTTAAATTTTTTTTTTTTTTTGATTTATATTCCCTCAATATCAGCAAATCGTTCTGCAAATTTCAATGCTGGTAGGAAAAAACCAATAATAAATTTTAAAAAGTTCGTAACTGTATGTGCCGTTGAAGAGGAACAGGAAGAGTCCAACAAGCAACGGATATATCTCATAAAGAAAAATTTGACTCGAGGTATCACGTGATTACTTTTGGGCGCAACACTCGCCACGGCCGTTTTCGCAGTATGAAACCATTAGAGTATCAATGATATTGGTATTTATCACTCTAAACTATAAAGGCGAAACTTTTTTTGTGTGTGTGTGTGCTGTTTTTACTCCTTTACGAGAAAAATTTGACTCGAGGTATCACGTGATTACTTTTGGGCGCAACACCGCCACGGCCGTTTTCGCAGTATGAAACCATTAGAGTATCAATGATATTGGTATTTATCACACTAAATTATAACGGCGAAACTTTGTTTGTCTGTGTGTATGTGTTGTTTTTACTCTTTTACGCTCAAATAAAAGATTCGGATGTTTGGCACACGGATAGAGCATGTCCTGCATAGCATACGGGGTTTTTTGACTTGTATGTTGTTTTGGTATAATTTTATAGTTTCACACGGGCGAAAACTTATTTTAAAAATAATAAATTAATAAAGAACCATTTTATTTACACATGGAGAATCTTTGATTTTTTTAAAATTATATTACAAGCTGCCTCGTTACCTGCCTCGGCTACGTCCGTGGACAAAATTATCTCAAGAGGAACTTCCTGGGCGTGACTGATGAGGAGACTCCTGGGATAAAAAGTATTCTATGCGCTATTCCAAGATGTAGTCTAACTGTGTACCAAGTTTAATCTAAATCTGTTAAGCCGTTGGAGCATGGAGATGTAACAAACATATACTCTCTCACACACACATAGGTACTGACAAATTTTCATCCTTAAAATATTAGTGTGATTTAAAAGGTACTATTCTACCCTATTCTACATCGACATGCATTCATAACAGGTTTATTAAAATTATTGAACCCACAGGTAAAGCTATGGCAAACGGTTAGTCAGTTATTTTTATGTCTTCTCAATTTTAGAAGAAGTCTTTTGTTCTATAGCGGCACAGTTACTTGTGCAGCGGTTTTGTTTACCAAGAATAATTTCAATAGACCGTTAGAATAAAACAAATGAAACCTGTTTTCCACTTTCAACTCATTATCATGTCTAATAATATGAATCATCACTTGAGATTTATGTAAAATAACAATAAACTTACGCCAACTTCAGTTAGCTTATCGTCCATTCTTGAATTCTGTTATGTTCTAAATTATGTTCTAATAGTTTATCAACATGTATGTGAAAATTGATTACCTACTTATAAATATATAGTCGATCGGCCATTTTGAACCGAACTCAGCGTTATTTGTCCATGGCCTTTATCACAGACCTTGCAGAAATCTATATGATCTGATTATCGCTACCTACTTGTGACGGCGTGGGTCAATTTTCGTGTTTTTTAATTACTAGCCTCTGTCAGCTGCTTCGCCCGCGTGTTTGGTTTCTCCATACAAACTTTGGAACCCCGTTTTACCCCCTTAGGGATGGAGTTGCGTACAATCCGTTCTTAGCGGATCTCTACACCCTATAAGAATTCTACCAGCAAATTTTAAGCTTGTAGGTGATGTAATTTCTGATTTTTCGTGATTGGATTGAATCAGGGAATGGTATGTCGCTTTTATACATATATATTTATGTAGATTTATAGATACCGGCACGAATCTTGAGCGCTCGGCGAAAGAGTGAGGACCAATTTGCGCACCGTACACATAGTCGAGCCAATCACTGTAACTACAAAGATGCAGCTCCCGCGTCTCACTTCATACCACTAAAGAGACCTAATGCACTACCTAATCACTTCTCATTCAAGTCTGCGCGATTTCAAGTTTAAGTCAGCGCCCAAGATCCGTGCCGGTGTAAATATATGGGTAGAACACATTGCTCGCAGAATAAATAGTCGATGAGGAAGAAAGGTTTTGTAGTGGCGACCACGTACCGGTAGACGCAGCGTTAGACTCTCATCAGGTCTTCGGTCCAACTTGTCCCACAAGTGGGCCTTCCACAAGGTGGTCTGATGACCTGGTGACGATCGCGGGAATCCGATGGAAACGAGATGCACAGGTCCAGTCGTTATGGCGACACTTGGGGAAGGAAAAAAAACACAGTGGACGTTTATTGGTTGAAATGATGATGATGATGAATTACCTATAATTTTATTACTCACAGAATTCCACCAGTGGCTTCACCCAACATATTCCTGTGTTGAAAAGTAGATATTCTATGTCTTACTCCAGGCCATACCCACCCTAGGTTGACTGGTAGAGAATGCCTAAGGCATTAAGTCCGACTATGTACTTTGTCAGAGATTAAATAAATACCCGTGGGTCAAATCGCATCACAATTTATTGAGCCGTTTGAGCGTGATGGAGTAACAAACACACATACACAACAATTTTTATTACCTAGTTACTCATATAAATATAGTATTTATGAGTCACTCATACACCCAGATATTTATGCGTAACTGAAAATTAAGTCGCCCTTAATTATTGAGACTCATACCGTCTCTGATTCAATAAAACTATAGAACTATATATGTATTTATTTATTTTTGTTTACAAACATTTACAAATGAAAAGAACAAATACACACGACAAAGAAGAGCACAAAGGTACTACTTATTTCAAATGAAATTACTTCCAGTAGACCTGCGACGGGGAGTTGAATGAGAGATGTAGACGCAGTGTATACAAAAGTTAGAAAATTAAAAAATATACTTTATTATCTAAATCAAATACATTTATAAAATGAAAATCAACAACAAAAAAAAAAGAGTAAACAAAACACATAAATAGGTACAGTAAATAAATTGAGTTATAATAGTACATTATTTTATGAAATGTTTTATTTATTAAACATGTAAAAAACACAACATGATATAACATGTTAAAATAGTTTATTTAAACATAAATTAGCATAAAATATGCAAGCAAGGCACTAATTTGTACTATTGAACGCAATACCTAATGTAATTTTTTCGAATTCGATGTTTGATTTGAGAACAGAGGTTTAACAAAAAAGGTTATCACTACATTATCACACTTGTGCATAATGGTAATCAAAAAGTCACAGTTTGGTTAAAAGCTACATTATATACCTAAGTGTAGTGCAATTATAGTCACCTTTTGAGTAAGTGTGTCGAAAAAATACATATCAGTAAAATATAACTTTACAAGATGGTAGAGAGGTAATGTTCTTTGAAATGTATTTCTATACATGAATTGCAAAAGCACGTTTACGCGTTATTTTGAATGGCAAAATGTGGCAGATATATCATCAACGTCGTGTTGTTGGTTGAAGGACCTTCCGGGAACGATAGTTCAAGGTTAAGTGATAAATTATGACAAAGAACCATTTCTTACATATTTTTAAAATTACCCATTTGTAGTGATGAGTAGAGACGGCGGACCGGCTGCACATAGGCATTATGCAGGCTGGCAATTTCGGTTTTTTTGTTTTTGATCTTCCGCCTGCATCATACTACAAGGGTGGAAGACATCGTGGAGTACGTGCGCCAAAAGACGAAGTAGTTACGCACTGAGGGTACAGTTATTGAAGTCGCACCGTAACATCAATTTCGAGGCGCTCGTGGTGCGAGTCCCAATCATTTTTCTGCCCCTCATGTTGAAGGAAAACTTTGGCCGCAGGGCGTGGTGGTCCGTCGCTTCCGCGGACAGGTGCCACAGAACAGCATGAAGTGAACATAACAATGTTAGTAACACTTCACGTTGCACCAAGTCTAATTTACTAACGACAAGTTGTATTTTATTTTATATAAATAAATATGTTATTTTAGTCTGTAAGGTATCTCTATTTATGGACGAAGATGCCTGATAATAAATGATTTATTGTTAGATTTACCCTTGCCCGCAAGCCCGCGCATGGTTAACGGGTTAGGAGACAATTTTGGGGGATTCCTGTGAAACACGATATCACACCATGCGTTACTGATAATGACACAAACTTTGTTCTGTTGTCATATCATTAGAATTAGCTCAATGATAGTGAGAACTGTCAGCCAATGAGAGGGATGTATAGGTTATTATTTAGTATGATCAATATTTGGAATTGGCAAGATATTCTGACAAGTTACAATTTTCTACGTTGAGCCCTGACCAGATTTAGATTTTTTTTTTTATTTATGGTGGGAAAAAATCATCCAATGACAACTCCCGCTCTTGGGCGGAGCGGGAGATAGTGTCAGACTCTTACTGACTAAAAGACCCACCCCGTTCCTTCTAGCCTTCATACCCGGGGCTCGAGCGCCCTTTCGGATAACCCTGGCCCTTGTTAGGTACACCTGATTTGCATGTACACTTGAATAAAACTAGAACTTATTAAACCGATGCACACGTGTAACAGGCCTGTTTTGAACGTAGAACGCGTTTCGTGGATCAACTGTATCTCTACAAGTCTAGTTGCCATATAAAATGTATGGACATGGAGACCGACGGGGTCAGATCGGCGTGTGTGTCACTAGTGTGAGCAGTAGTTCTAGATGAACGTTGCCTCATACTAGGATTTACTCCTGTTTCGCGCATACGTTCATGTAAACAAGACACGCAGATGAGGAAAAACTATTTGTAGGTCATACAAGATTTGTTCCGTGCGGAAATAGAACCCGCGATAGCACAACAAGCAATCGTTCAACCGCTGCCCCAACCGTGCCATCTTGTCATTCAACCTCATTGTATTTTTTTTAAACTTTGCCCTACAAAAGACATCTAGATCCGGAAGCTGTCTGCAGGCTATAAAAATATGTATTTGTTCCGTGCGGAAATCGAAACCGAGACAGTGCAGCATCCAGTCATTCTACCGTGTCATTTTGCCATTCATCATTATTGCAAATTGTAGAGTCCGAGGGTTAGGGCCGAAACCTGGGTAGTCCGCAAGGGAACACCAGGGTTGTGGAACGCAAGGCCTACAACGAACAGGTGTGGTTTGAGTCAGTAAAAGTCTGCCACGTCCTCTCGTCGTTGGATAATTTAACCCTGTAAAATTTCTAATATGTTTAGAGACGTTAGCAGTCTAAAGTCTGTCTCAATGTGTGAGAAGCACCCTTTAATTCTTTACATTTTGACGAGTTTAAGGGATTGATTGCATTGTCTTTTGATTTGAAAGACAATTAAAAAGAATCAGTAGTAATTTTTATTCGTTGTTGTCTACAATTCATTTTTCATTGATCTTTCTTAGAGCCATGAACTCTACACCAACACTAACAACACTTTCCTTTTTATCTACATCAACACTTTTCCTGTCGCATGTTTCTCTGGACATGTACGTAGTGGGCCTGTGTTAGTTGTAATTAATGAAGTTTCAGCTGTAAAACTATCTTCAGTTATAAGATTGAAAGACAATGTGAAGTCAGTGACCTGCGTCAAGGTCGGCCATTTTATTTTTACTACATCGCGTAGTAGTTGCTAACTGTTGTGGTATATAGATCTGATCACCCCCAAGAATAACTATTGAATATTTGTGTGTCTTATCTCTTAGATTATTGGAATATACAAGTAAAGGCTTAGTTGACCCAAAATATTGTTTTTTTTTTTTTAATATTTATTGGCTAGGGCTTGACCAGTATCTCACCTTATGGTGAACGATGATATGGTCGATGATAGAACAGGCTTGTTTGTACCTAGCTATAAGTAAATTGAGGGATAAAGGTGTCTGTCTCTATATTTGGAAAACAAGATGGAACGACTGTCATAAAAATGCCATGGATTTGATGGGATTAAATTCTATCTGGTGTTGCCTCAACCTAGAGACGTAGCTACCGCCGTACAATATGGGTCCCCCGGGCTACAGAGGCCTGAACGTCTGCGAAAATTAATACAATTGCCGCCACGGATCTTGAGCGCTGGTTTCAAGTTACACAGAAATCAAATATTCGGTCTCTTTAGTGGTTCGAAGTGAGACGCGGGGGCGGGGAGTGTCAGTGATTGGCTCGCCGCGCCATCACGTTATAGATGTCACTCATGATTTGCTCCTTGCGCTGCTGCATGTATGTAACAACGACGACGATTGGCTTGCCAATGTAACTGGAATGCGCAAAGCGATCCCCACTCTGACGCCGAGCGCTTAAGATCCGTTTTGGCAATTGTAAAATGTTATCCATTGACCATTTCTTTCTCGTCTCTGTGCTAATTTTGTACAAAAAACCTTCAATATTTTTTGATACAGGGCTTATTTTGGACTAGTTACAGCATTGCCTCAATCAGAGATAGTTCAGGTATTAAATAAGACACTTATCTACTAGACTACTAGAAGTGATACGACGTGGCTTACGATTCCGGGACTGGCTTACCGAGTGGCTTACGTTCTAGCTATTACGGGAGAGTACTGTGTACCTGTCTCTCAAAAGTGAAGTCGGTTATGGGCAAATTGCGCTGTTTCTGACCTATATGTTGAAGACTGTAGAGATCAGTCGACTTGCGAATCTACCTACCTACTTGAATTTAATTTACTTAAACAAAGCAATACTTAAACTGTGCCGTTTTGTAGCACGCAGTAGCGTATCTTTGATTGTTTTCCGCCCTTATTTACAAACTGTCTGTGAAGGCCACAAGAATACGTACTACTTGTGGGTTTTTATGTCTTATTTTAATTTTAATATTTTATGTGACATACAGCACATAATGGAGAGTCTGAGCTAAATATTTACTTTTGAGGTCGTTTAAGTATTTAATAATTTTCCTTATTATTCTTTATTTTTGTTGTACGTTTATTTAACTGTGTTAAAAAATATAAGTAGGTATCTTAAGTATTTAGGAAGTAGGTTACGTTTATACGCAAATCTCAGAAACTGTTATCTGGTCAGCTTATGTTTTGCTCGTGTTAAAACTAAAGGGGAACTACATAATAAAACATCATAACAGAATCTAAAGACATTACACGCATCATTAAACTATCGTTAATGGATTAAAGATAATCGTATTATTCAATAATATCTGCTTTAGTGAGTTGGTATCATAATCTTGCTTAATGAGTGCTGCTATTTGTAACTCATGTAAACAAACTTCGTAATAGTGTGAAGGTTCGCTTACCTCCCGCTAAGATGCCATGTCGCACAACGTAGCTGATGTCTTCAAACGAAATGTTGAGCGAGTCCTCTACGAGGGACGTGGAGTTAGTCTCCTGGGACTCTGAGTGTTCGCTGGCCATGTTGAAAACTTTCACTCACTCACAAGAAATAACTATAACACAACAGAACGCACTTTATCCATCGCGCGCTAATTTGAACAAAGAAACGCGTCCGATGTAAACAAAGAGAGTGGCGCGACAGCGGCGCGTGAGGCGGCCTGACGCGGGCGCTCGGGGAAGCGGACTGCGCTGCGCAGGCGGTGGCCGCTGCTGCTCCGCCGCCGATTATCGGTCGTTCTCCCCCACTCCCCACATGGCCGTCAGCTGTCGCTCCAGCAGTCGGCAACTCGCGGTAGCTGTTATCGCTGCAAGACAGATAGGCTGTTGTAGAACTAGAGCCCCAACACTAACGCAACAACGGTCAATGCCGCAGCAACACACAACCATTGTGCCCTAAACAATTGTTGTTGGGTCGGCTCACGATAAACTACCACTCATTATTGTTTACAAATCTATTGTCTATCAGCATACAGAGGCAAACGCGTTGATCGAAAGTAATTAATGAAGCATAAGCTGATCCAAATATAAGTGGGTATGTAAGTGGGTAGGTGCGTTCACAAAAATGAAAACTCACGTACAGAAGACATACAGACCCGGAAAAACCTGTGTAGGCCATACTAATATATGCTCCACGCGGGTGTCGAACACGCGACACTACGCAGCGCAGTAGCGCCAGCAGCCAACCGTTCAACAACTGCGCCAACCGTTCTTTCGAAACTGTGAAGACCGGTACTAATTTATACGTTCACTAATTACTTGGTTCATTACTTTACTACGCAGAATTTTATACCATAATTGGTATAAAATTCAGCATAGTACAGTTACCGAGTAATGCAATTTAAGAATTGACAATGTAATGATGTAAATACAAGTACAATAATCCTTACTAATATTATAAAAGTGAAAGTGAGTTTGTTTGTTTGTTACGTCTTCACGGCAAAACCGATTTTGATGAATTTTGGTACAGAGATAGTTGGGACCCTGGAGACGGACATAGGCATAATTTTTTTTTATAAAAAAAGAGAGAAAAGGGGGAGAAAGAGGGAAGGTCTTTAAGCCACGGGCAAAAGCTAGTAGTAGATAACTAACTGGTGTACTTCTACAAGGAGTATGGAAAAGCGACGTCATGGCTTTCCATTTTCATCTATACTGCCATCATTTATGTGTTCTAATCACGCTACCTACAGATAACTTGGAATGCCATGCCAGGGTTAAAAACTAGGTAAATCAATATTTCGACGATATCGACATAATATCGTATTTATGATATTTTTTAACACTGCATTGATAGATCTTTATGGATGGGGGATATTCCTCAAACAAGTAAATATTCTAGTTAGCAAGTTGATAATTATAACGACGTCAAGCGTAGGAATTCATTATCTTCGCCATATGGATTTTTTTCGGTATTATTTATTATCATATATTATTTAAACTGTTTTTTTTTACTGTTATACCATTGTTTAAAAAAATACTTTCTATCGTCGTTTTCTATAGGTGCATGTATATAATGTATAAAGATATCCACGGGAGAACCAAGGCCGAAGAATCGCCAAACTTAAGTGGTAGTAGGCAAGGCACATTGCTCACAGAACAGATGTCGATTCGGACGAAAGTTTCTGGAGTGACCAAGTACCGGAAGACGCAGCATTGGGAGACCTCCCTCAAGGAGGACCGATGACTTTAGCCAAGTTGCTAATCTGCAATCGTTCACGCTAGTAGAAAACTTCAAATGTACGGGAATGAAGTTATCTCAACGCTCAGTCATGTGTTCAGAACAAAAAAATTGGGGGCGTGGTTTTTTTTTTCGATGGGTAAAATCATCTTATGACAACCCCCGCTCTTGGGCGGAGCGGGAGATAGTGTCAGACTCTTACTGACTAAAAAACCCATCCCGTTCCTTCAAGCCTCAACATGAGGCGAGAAATGCAAACTCGACGCGAGGGGAAATGGTTGTAACTTAGCTAGGTCGAGACAGCAGGGGCCCAGCCGGGTCGAAGCCTACTGGGGCCAGGGTTATCCGAAAGGGCGCTCGAGCCCCGGTATGAAGGCTTGAAGGAACGGGATGGGTTTTTTAGTCAGTAAGAGTCTGACACTATCTCCCGCTCCGCCCAAGAGCGGGGGTTGTCATAAGATGATTTTTGCCATCGAAAAAAAAAAAAAAAAAAAAAAAAAAAAAAAAAAAAAAAAAAAAAAAAAAAAAAAAGCTAGGTCGAGACGAAGGGTCGGATGTTATGGAGCTTACATTGTTTTAGAGCTCTTGAAACGCGTAAAAATATTTTTTTATGCGTCAATACAATCTAAAATGCGTGTAATCCATTATTGAAAGGTACACACAATGGTACGTAATAAATTAAACTAATAATATTATGTGTATTTCACCACGATCATGCTACCCAACGGATTTTTTTGTCATGCTCACTCAAATGTCTCGCTGTTGGTGGCACGTGTTATTGGGTCGTTCGGTTCCCTTCAAAATGGTTGAGCTGAGTGGGGCTGATGCACGCGTCATGCTCGTGAACGGGTGCCGTCAGATGGGACTGGTCATCTCTTAGCTGCCAGTGGCTTAATTCAGTTTCTATCTTTTAATTATTTTACATTTTTATTTCACTATCGACATTGTGCTCACATGATAGAAGCAACAAGTAATATGTAACCAAGCATTATATGTAACACATATATGATTTAAAAGAGTGTCCATGGAGTTTCTTGCACGTTCTTCTCCATAGAGACCTACTCTTTGGAACGTGCAATTTAGCTTCACTTTTCTTGGACTGACCGACATTTGACTATTCAAAAGTGCCTGTAAATGGTCTATTTGAAATAAATGCTTTGAATTTGAATTTGATTATTCATTATGAAGGTGAATAAACCACAACTAAAATATAAAGAATTGAAATCAATGAATTACTTATTATTTATATGTAAATAGTATTTATACAATAACCACTAATAGTTCAGGGTCTCCAAGTCTGCTATTAAAAAAGTGTCAGAATATCATTGATTACAAAATTGTAGATTTTGACAAGTTTGGTAATCTACTAATATAATGGCGTCATTATGATTTTCCAATGGTCAGCCATTGACAGCGCCATTGGAGGAAGTGGCTTATAATGGCAATCTCGTACACATTGAAAAATGAATGTCTCACGTATGCGGCAATCTGTCAAAATTTTGACAGTTCCTTTGATCAATGACCTACCATTAGAACGTCATTGTGCAGTTATTGCTTTTAATAAGCTCGATGTTATCATTCTACTGCAACTCTATTACGAGACCATTGGTCGATCAATGATCGATCATTATGAATTAGCAGATTACGAACTTTCAGCACAATAAGTAAGTTTTTTTTTTTAAATTAATTATATATTATTATTACTTTTCTACATTGTGCTCACGTATTAGAAGCAACAAAGTATATGTAACCAAGATCTATGTAACTTATAATATGATTTAAAAAGAGTGCCATGGAGTTTCTTGCATGTTCTTCTCCATAGAGATCTACGCTTTGGAACGTGCAATTTAGCTTCACTTTTTTTGGACTGACCGACATTTGATTATTCAAAAGTGCCTGCAAATGGCCTAATTCGAAAAAAAAATTGATTTGATTTGATAAGTAGTTATATATTTATGATTTCTATTAAAGAACAAACTTCCAATACAAATTATTTTTAAATGACGTCACAGATCGTCAATAAATATGCAAGGGAATGGCGTCGTAACGATTGTTTAGAGCAGTGTAATGTATCTACGTAAAACACTTTCTCACAAACCAACTGCGCAGATGATTGCCGCCGTAACTAAAAATGGCGCAACTGAGCAAACCTCCAAAAGACAAAAATAAATAAACAGATTTTAACATTTGTTTATTTTTCTTTTGCTATTTTTAACAATTGTTTATTGAAACTAGGCTTTTCACTAGTGTTACTGTAGAAAAAAACATTTCAAGTTACAAGATGATTTCCTGATTTGAATACTTATACAAAACTATTATTTTTAATGTGTTTACTTGGCTCTATCGACCCTTTATGGAAGAACATCGTTAACGACAGTGCCTTTTTGGCAGAAATAAGTTTTTAGCTTTTATGATAAATATTCTAAATTCATTCTAGCAACAATATAACGTATAATTTCATAAAACTACTGATCTAGTAAATAGATGACAAAAAAATACTTATTAATTACACTCCATTTATTTAGATAGTTAACTAAATGTAAACAATATTAACATGTTTTTAGCTAAAAAAAATGGCTAAAATTTTGTCTAAAAATGTTTACAGGTCTTTACTTAAAACAGATGTTATGTAATTATCTAAATTTAAATGATCTTTGTATGTCTTTAATACGACTTATTTTAAATAAAAAGACATATTAAGTTTTTTAGTTAGTTTACGTTTGGTTGACTACCTAAATAGAAGAGTATAGAATACCCATTCCGGCAAAAAACGCAAATAGTCACAAGTTTCTTCCTGAAAAAGCTTGATACATTTTAATAATAATGTTTTTAAATGCATTTTGCTTAAAAAGGCAGATGCATCTCTTATTCTTTGTTCGCCAGGACAGTGTGCGCAGTTGTTAGCGGCTTATCTTCGTGCACGAGCACAATATTTGTGACTAACATATTACAATGTTTGAATGTGTCATTTTATTTGTGTCGGTATATTAGATTGACCGCTGCACACTGTAATAAAAAATGGGTAATTCTACTAACCTACTATTTTTTGTGGCTACTATTGAAATGACTCGAAAACCCACAGACCCTAGATATTATTTATAGTCATAATTAGCACGTCATTTAAAACTAATGTAAAAAGTTTTAAATGGTTATTACAATCAAACACGTAGACAATACTTGTGCGGATTCTAATTTTCCCTATCATGTTCATGGCGACGTGTACTATTATTATAACCTGAATGCCTATCTTCTCAACAAACTAGACCATCTTCTAATTTACTACATTTGGCTGGTTTTCTGGGGTCCCTGTGCAAATATGACCATGGTGTCTGGGCATTGGTCGCTTCTAAATAGGCTGGCCATACAACAGCGCAGAGAGAAAAGCCCTTTTCCTTCTACTCGTCAAAGTCTCGGAAGAGTCGGAGAGACTACAAAAGAGAACAGCCTCCCTAGCCAAGTTACAACCGTATCGTAAAGAAATCCGTTCTCCAATCGGTAACGCTTCGGTATCAGCAGTTGTAGAAAACGATAAGTTATAAGCCATGTTGACGCGCCTGAGTCGGCCGCTCGTTTTACAATGTAGCGTTTGTTTATCAAAGGATGTAGCGTTAAACGTTGTACAAATTCATTCTATCATTTTGAACGATATGAATTTGGCTACGAATTTTCTATTCGTTTGTTCCGACTACGTGACTTAACGTTGAATTGATGTCATTCCCATACATTTGATTACTTTTCGACTAGCGTTAACGATGGCAGATCATCAACTTGGCTAGGGTTGCAGGTGTAGGTGTGGGAACAGGTAGTCTTTCCCAATTCTTCTAGTTATCAAGCCCCTCACTTTTAATAAATTTAAGTCAGTCACAGCAAAATCCTATGGTCATCACATAACCATCTTCTTCAATGTCCCACTCATTGGACTTCATTCATTGTTCTTTTTTCATTCAGTCTATTCTTGTCTTTCTCTTTGAAATGTACTCCCCAAGGAAATCAACCGATTAACCTTTAGAGTTAAAGTTTGCGAGCACATTCGTATGAAGCTGGTAGTAGTATCGTCACAGAGCTTATTTATATTTTTATTATCTGTTTCTACTAATTGCTTAATATATTCATGTATTTAATTTTCTCATCTAAGTGTGTATTATACGCCATTTTTCTTAATTCGTTCAAAAAAATGAGGCTGTATCTTAACTGTTACTGATCATAATTGTGTAATCAAAAGCAAAAAAAAAAAAACAAAATCCCAAAATTGTCTACAAAAATATGTCGTAATTGATAAATTTATAATTAAATCAATCATTCATAACAATCACTACTAGAAAATACTATGCACAGTGTTTTTCAATTTTGTTCGCCATTCATTCATTCATTCATAATTTTTATAAGTATAATTTTGCACCTACCTGATTTTTACCGTATCACCCAAAGGGTGATGATATTAGAAATGAAGAAATGAATATTATAGGTACATTTAGTTTAATTAATATCTAATTGAATAACATAATTCTACTAATGTAGTAAACATTGAAGCATAAATATTTAGTTCTTGATTATTTATCACTACACTGACGTATGGTGATAAATAGTTTCAATTCAATTAATACCAAAAGAGTATAGTATGTATTTTATAACCTTTCAGTTAATTATGGATGAAATGAATGTGATTGGTTTAAACAACTATAATCTGTATTCTTTTGATATAAAAAAAAAGCTGGGTAAGTGCGAGATGGACTCGCACACTGAGGGTTCCGTGTAAACTACAATTCTCGAATGGAGTCTTGAAGATTTTTCCGAATTGCAAAAAAGTTTTTTTTTTGTGATAAATTTGCTGTATTCAGATTTTATCCTATACCTGTGCTATAAGACCTTGCTTTGTGCCAAGTTTCAGGATTCTGGGTCAATGGGAAGTACCGTAGGAATTTCGATCTTTGAGATTATCAAAATATACGTTGCTTATGTCATAAACGACCGTATCTTTTTGTTCGTTAACTTAGAAGTTTTTTTTACAACTTGAGTAGACCTGATGGTTTTAATTTCAATTCGATAGGTACCTCCACGCGTTCTCGAGATAAAGGCTCTTGACAGACAGACGGACGGACAACAAAGTTATCCTATAAGGGTTCCGTTTTTTCCTTTTGAGGTACGGAACCCAAAACAACACAAAATATAAAAAATCAGGTTTATAAATCTTTAGATAAATGTATGTAATTCTAAACTTATACTCACAGTTTAAAAAACGAATAACATCCGAAGTGTTCCGAAGCGTAATCGTTAACAAGATACACTTTTTGAAACGATCTACATACTATTTAGGTAGTTACCGAAGCGACCCTACAATGTTGCTATCTATTGAAAACGGAAGACTGCACGTTTATCATTTCGTGTTACCTAAACATTTCGACGACCTACGTAATATATGTATATTATTTTTTATCGCAAAAATAGAGACACCGATTTTATGAACTGGATCATGACTTTTTAGGTAAGATAAAGACATTGTAAAATAAAGACCGTTTAATGGTTTTTTAAGTATGTGTTTAATCAATTTACATTAATTCATGTATTTATATTTCATTTTGATATTTGCGTACTTGTAACTTATGTGAAATATGTTTTGGTCCATAACTGTCACTATAACAACTCATGTATCATATTTATAGTAAATATATTATGATTGATTGATTAATCGATATGACAGTTAATACATTTACTATATACGATTTAAAATGAAAGTGAGGTTTTTATATAAAATCTACTGTTTGATTTCATGTTATCACCATTTTAAATTCCGCAGTACATATCGATCAAAGACAAGTATCATGCAAAATTATATTTTATAAAAGAAAATAAAAAGCTTTAAAAGAAAATATACTAAATGAAAAATTCTAATTGTGAAATACTCTAAAGGAAAATGCTAGATCACCACAGGCTGCTGCGTAATGGAAACTACGCTGAACGTGTCGGTGCCGGTGCGCCCGTCTACTTGGCCGCCGTGATGGAGTACCTGGCTGCTGAGGTTCTCGAGTTGGCCGGTAACGCCGCGAGTTTTCTGATATTTAAAAACAATAAAAACCTTCTGAAGAAAATACAGACACCAAGCTTGTATTGTTTCATGTAGCCTTCATGGAGCTACGCAAAAATGACTCATACATCTATCAGGTCAGGTGTGAACCTGGTATCATTGCGGTATAACTTCAATGATAACAAGCTCTAAATGTATTTTAGCGTACCGATACCGTGTTATGAAACTGGTATCACTTTTACTATAATGATTCACGCTTTCGAGTACTCCAGTATTTTGTTGGGTGACTCATGAAAGGTTTTCTGCGCTATCAGACTGTACAGCATCAATTTAGAAAGAAGAAGAAAGAAAGAAAGAAAGAAGAAAGAAAGAAAAAGAGTTTATTCGCGTCAAACATGACATTTAGTGTTAAATCAATAATTGTAGGAGTCGTTGATTAGAAAAGAGTTTGAGTACAAACATAATGATTCGGCTAGGTTGGGCAATGGCTGAACGAAACTGATGGGGAGGTTTGATTGTGCACGGAACAAATATTTATATGTCAGAGGTTTTTTTCGGGTTTAGATGCCAACTTCTCATGCTGGGCCCTGGCTTGGAGCCGCAGGAGATTGGATGCGGTTGCTTCTTTCTGTGAAGCAGTGATGCAAGCGAAGGAAACGAATAGGTGAGAGTACTAACATCCTGATGACGTAGACGCCGCGACAGGAGACACGTCCTAGGCATCGCCGTCGAGGATCACCCATTCCCAATACGACCGCCGCCGTAGGCGCAGGCTTGCAGACGACGAGTAATGTGTAGCTCACCGTATGGTCATCCGTTTACCGATTGGACCGAAGTCTAGCCGTGGGGATTTTTGAGAAGGAAACCCATGGTCCTAGAATGCAAAGAGTAATTGAAGGACACCTCCTCGAGTCGTATTCTTTGTTACTAAGGGTCGTGAAGTCCCCGCTGGATAAATATATATAATAAGGACAACCAATAAAGCCATGCACCATACATGCTAAATATTCAATATTCTTCCATTTTGTAGTGTAGCCTTAATTAAAGGCCATCACTGCATGGGTTAACTTTTTACTAATGCTGTCTCGCCATCTGTGACGATTGTTGGCGTTATGAAGTGCGACATGCAATTGAATGTTCAAACAATTGAAGGAAACATGTGTACCTACCTTAGTCAGTAAGTAGCCTTAAAAAATCGTAGTGCTATAAGAGTCAAAGTTTTCGAGGAAGTGTAGTTGAAAAACCCTTTTTATTTGTTGCATTACTACTAAAACTGAACAGTGAAAAATTTTTATATTAAGGTAATAAAAAGAATTATATTATTACATCTCGTAAAAAAAACTTTATCATGCACGTAACCTACTCATATGTTACTCTCAATATGACAGCCGACATTGTATGCTGTTCAGCCGCTTGGTACGAAATTAACAATAATACAAATACATAGATCACAGACCACAGTCTGCGACGCCATCCACATCGCCGAAGATAGGACAACATCGTCATCGTCATCGACAACGTCCATCTAAAGGTTGTCTGGTAGAAATTGCCCTGTGCAAAAAGACCGCCTATTGTACACTTATTTTTGTTAATTATTATTCTTAGTAAGTTAAGGTGTGCAATAAAGATATATAATAATAATAATAACATGGCGAAATATAGTCCACAAGAAAGTTATTCGTCGAAGTCACGACCCTCAGCATTATCGATAAACAACGCAAGGAGGAGAATAACAGAAATGAGCACATTCTGTTCTATATCTACTCATCCGACGAGTACCAACCTGCCTCATTTGGCTTGTCTAGTTAGCACATCAGTATCATAATCCAATGAAAATGATATCGTCAAATAAATATTGAGTTGAGCCTGTACCTATAGGTACTCCGTCGGCACATCCGTGTCTTTTAACTGGCCCATTAGGACATCTCAAGAGATAACTGCCCCCCCAGCCAAGTTAGAACCGTTTCGCTTGCGACGAACGCCTCGAGTTGGCCGCGTCGCCGAATCTTTTGTTTTGACCACGTGACTGAGCGTTGAGATGACGTCATTCCTGTACATTTGAAGCTTTTTACTAGCGTTAACTATTGCAGATTAGTATCTTGGCTAAGGGTACTGTTAAAGTTGAGGAATGCTCGATCCTTACCAGACGGCCGGAGGGTGAGCTATCCATTGCTTGTCAAGCCCAAGTCTACTGTGCCCAGGGCGTCTCCTGTCACGGCGTCTGAAGTGTGAGGATGTTCATTCTGTGCTGCGGTTATCTCTGCCTTTAGCATTACTGCTTCACAGAAGGGGGCGACCGCATTCTATTACCTCTCGCTCTGGATCATGGCTTGATCCAGGGTCCGCAGCGAGAGATCACCGTCGCCGATCAATCCTACGAGGTGATAGTGGTGCTCCGGCAAAGCGTAGCAACGCCTCCACCGTTTGCTCCTCTGGGTCCTCTAGACGGTCCGTACAATGGTGATACCCTAGCGTTTCTGGCATTGGATAGCTCGCCTTGCAACCGTTAGGTAACCATCTGGACCAATATCAAGTCGTCGACGGCGCGCAGTGCTGCATGCGCTCCTAGATGAAGCGGGCCATGGCGGCGAGATTTCTTCGAGGCTGTACTTATGAGACATACTAGATAGGGATGTATCAAAATGGTTGTTTGTTTTTAAATACTTGGGGCAGCCAGAGCCGAGTACAGGAAATAACTTAGGTGTAAATATTTTTTTCTTAAATTCAGAGCGCCTGGTGTGTTTTCGTTAGCAATTGTTTGAATAGAAATATGATAGAGATATCGTGGCCAGATCTTAGAAATTGATCACTTCATGGTGGCCAAATAAAACTGACCAAATCGTTTTAAACGTTAATGTTTAACGATATTTCAATCCTCGTTTGGCCTACATTTTTAGACCAATTTTATTATAGTAGAAATCCTACATCAATGTCTCACTAATATGGCTAAACGAGGATTGACAATTGACATATCTTCAAATGTTAACGTTTAAGAGATTTGGCTAGTTTTAGTTGGCCATATCATAAAGTGTCGAAATGTCAAGAGAGAGAGTTACAGAGAAGGTATACTGTAGAGAAGTATCAGAAGATTTTTAGCCGTCGTCGAATACTTATTTATGTTAATAAAGATGATTTGTGCACAGGTTAAATTATTAACGATACTAATTGATAATATTTTTTTTTCTTTTCTGGTTCAGGAAAATATTTTAGTAAGTAGGTAATCTACGTTTAAATCAAATTTTAAAACCATATTGATGTAAATCAACAAAGTATTACTCATTTATCCTCGGCATTTGTTAGGTGCATTGGATAATAATGACAACAAATATGACGAATCTCCCACCATGACTCACTTGTCACAAAATACAGGGATTGATAAGGTTTAACTAATTCTGAATCCGATAACTGATAATTAAATCTACTTTTATCTGGTTCAACATTGTCTTTATTGGAAAATTAGTCACTTTGATCCTAAGCATTGTACTTACCTCGTAGTATTTTTACACTTACTGAGTGCGATTGAAGTAAAGATTAGGAAGCATGTGGTAGTAAGATATACATTGACAACTTTGAAGACTAATAACCAAAAACAATGATAAAGTTAGGCCAGTTTCAGGAAAATGACTCAACTGTCTTCAACCTTGCAACAAAATAAAAAGAAATGAATTGATATTTATTTTGGAGCCAGATGAAAATGCATACATTTTGTAATGTATTTTTGATGTTTGATGTTCAACAATCAGTAGACTCAGCTTCTTCCAAACTGCGCTAAGATGGACCAGTAGGACTCCAATCCAGTTTACCGTACCTAGTTTTTAAAAAGCAGTCTTTAAATGATGGCTAGGTTACACCGGACATAACTTGCTTTTTTGAAGCAGTAACGCTAGCGAAAGAGGTAGCAGCAAATGTGAGGTAACGGGCATCCCCACGCCTCATCCGCCAGGACCCTGACCCTGGCATCTAGTCTTGAAATGTGGAGTCCGCCGTCCGGTAACTGTTCGGATCGAGATGGCATTTAGCCACATGGTCTCAAAGAGATGTCAGCGAAACCGTCACGGCTTAGCCTGGTCGAAGCCTACTGGCGCCATGGCCTACATGTGGAAAGCAAAGGACCACTGAAGGAACAATGGTTTAACTAAATTTTAGTTAGTAAAGTATATAATATACTAATATAATTAAGTTCGGGAGATTCCTGCACCGGATTCGTACGAAAGAAACACCCAGGTGTCATCATTGTGTGGACCGCGCAGACGACACGGTGGAGCTTACGGTGGAGGTGTGCCTCGCTTGGGTGGAGCAGCACCTTGTCCTCGTGGAAGCGATCGGCGGCAACGACTTCTCGCGGCGGGTCTTGGTACAGGCCAGAGCGAGGAGGAATGACAGGCGGTCGCCTCCTTCTGTGAAACAGAAGATAGCGGCAGCACGCGTGAGGGTACGGGCTTCCTCACGTGCCAGCCACCGGGACTCCGATTTTGATTTCCAGCCACTGTAGAAATGGGCTTGCGGACGACGAGCAATGGATAGTTTTCCGTCCGGCCGTTCGTTAGTCGTCTCCGATAACCGAGCTTGAGCCGTCGACGGCGCGAGGTGTTCCTCGTGCGCTTCAAGATGCCAGCAAAACCGTAAGGGCCTACTAGGGCTGAAGCCTATTGGGGCCATGAGTACGTTGTAGTTCGCTTCTGAAATGAAAACCCGGGATCCTGGTACGATAAGCAAAGAATGAACTTTTTTTTTTATTAGCCTGTTCTGTCCCACTCCTTCCATCTTTCGCGTGCACGGGCTTCCTCTTGTCAGTTCTGGTGTAACTTGGCTAGTTCGTCGCGCCATCTCCTTTGCGGTCTATCGCGACCGACCGTGCTACCCTGTTTCTGGGCACCAAATTGTGTTAATTTGAAGAAGGAATATAGGAGTAGGATTTAGTCAGTAGAAGTCTGACACGCTCTCCCGCTTATATTGATGAATAGTGATTTGGAAAGCCACGTGTCCACGGGATTAAAAAAAAATACGGGGTATAGTTACTGGCACGGATCATGAACGCTCGACGTCAGAGTGGGGATCGCTTTGCGCATTCCATACATTGGCGAGCCAATCGTCGTCGTTGTTAGATACATGCAGCAACACAGGGAAGGAATCACGAGTGACGTCTATGACACGATGGCGCGGTGAGCTAATCACTAACATTCCCCGATCCCGCGTCTCTCACATCGCACCACTAAAGAAACGTATATTTGACTTCTGCGCAACTTGAAGCCAGTGCTCAAGATCCGTGCCAATAACTATATATGTGTCTGTGTAGCTACATGTATGTTACTCCGTCAGGGTCATGATAGGACTTGACTCTAGAAGTACCTATACATGCTACTGGGATAAAAAGAATTACAGATAATCTCCCTTCTCTTGATTCCTTGGAATAATTTTCTACTTTTACGCGGGCAAAGCCGCTGTCAGAAGCTAGCAAATAAAACAAAACAAATGGATTATCACTGGATCTCTTTAATTCTGTATTATTTTTTACATATTGGAGTCATTATCATTCGGCATTCATATCAGTCATCAAATCTCTAATCATTCTGAGATTCATATTTTAAGTAAATGATAACTTTGTATCTGTGTATTACAGGCACAGGTGTCTAAGAAACCTCTAGAAAATTGTAAGTACACAATAAGTGGTCACGTTGTCAATGTATAAAATAAAAATTTTAAGTTGGTTAACTTTTAAAGTAGGCGACAGATAACCGTCAATGACCGTTAGTCATTGATCCACCTACATTTGTTGACATTCTTAATTTAAAAAACAGAAATGAAGATATAAAGCTGTCTTGAATCGACATGTATCGTGATTCTTTACCCGAAAAACCAACAGTGAACTGCTTTTCATTACCTACTATAGTCTGTTTAAAAAGTCAAACGACTTGAGTAATCTAATAAAATAATCAAATTCTTGAAATCCTGGTTGAACAATAAAGATTGCAATGAGATGATCATTGTTTACTAATAGAACCTTATAAAAAGTAATGTATGTAATATATATATTACAGATTTTAAATTCGTTTAAAAAAAAAATCCTACCCTACCCTACCTTACCCTATTAGGGTAGTGTCCAGGGTCAAAATAAATTTTTGAGGTTTTAAGAAATTTTTAACATTTTATTTAGTCTGTCTTTTAGATTAAAAAAAAAATATTGCACACGTATTTTTTCTTTTTTCGGTTAAACGAAAAATAACAAAGATATAGCCCATTAAACTTACGTGTGACATCACCCCGTGCGAAAAAATGCAGCACGGCGAGACGTCACACGTAACTATAATGGGCTATATCTTTGTCATTTTTGGTTTAATTTACAAATAAAAAAATACGTGTCCCTTATTTTTGAATAATCTAAAAGACGGACTAATTACATTTTTTACGGCCACTAGCCTATTTCCAAGTCGTTTGACTTTTTAGACAGACTATAGTAATGAAAAGCAGTTCACTGTTTGTTTTTCGGGTACCTGTGCAGAGATATTAGGAAAAGGTCAATGTGCTTTATTCTACGGTTATCTGGCGCCTTCTATAGTCAGGATTTTGTCTTTAGGACTTGCCTTTGACACTATTCCCATTCATTGCATGCAATTACTGAAAGCGGAAAAGAACAGAGGCCACCACAAGAGAAACGCCGAGGCAATGAAGCTGAATACCACTATTACGATTGGAAATAAAACCATAGCATTGCTAGCACATCCAGCATACTCTCTACTGTATGGTTTTACTCCTAATCCTAAAGTAAAAACCAATCCCAAGTTTCTTTTCACTTTTTCATGGTTCAAGAAAATAAGTACAATGATTTATCTATGAAATATTCTCTTAGAATGGTCCATCTATCTTCATCTTCAAATAAACCTAGTCAATTAATACTATATTATATTATAAATTAAGCTAACTAAACAATTCCTTTAAAATATTTTATTATCTTATACAGAAAAATAATTTAGCTATTACTTAATTCGCACTATAACTTTGCAGAACAGAATTGATTTAATAATACTTTCTTAATAACTATAATATATATATTTGATTTAGGGCAAGATAAGAGTGGCTCGATAATAATTCTGGTGACAATAATGAAAAAGAAATTGTTAATGAAGTGATAAAAATTGACGTAAAAAAATAGGAACAGAAATATACAGGACCTATGATATAAAAATATCTTTTTGAATTTAGCTTAAGATGTAAAACGAATGCTCAAAATCACAGAAAAAAAACTACCCAAATATTTTTGAGGTCCTGTATTACAAAATTTCGAATATCAGTCATGGAATCAGATCTGCTCAACTAATATACATAAATATTTAAAGTTTACATTAATATTAGATTATACTAAAGTTATATCTTTGTTTTCAGCTGAATTGGTAACATGGAGCATGTAATTTACAAAATATAAAACCTTATTTACTTTATCTTATTTGAAAAATTAACATTTGAAGTTTGACAACAATTCCCTGTAAGGTGAAATTCCACTAAGGTTGAAATAGACTGACCATTTCAAAATTTAAATGACAAATAGACATTTTTGTTTTACTGTTTTTTTTTTCAATCTTAGCATGATAAAGTAATTAGTAGGTCGATTATATTTGAGTAAATAAATTGAAGATCTAAACGAATACGAACATAATTTTAATGATATATAAATAAAATTACGAACGCTTGTCAGTAAAATGATTAGAAAATACAATGGTAAAATAGCACCTCAAACGCTTATTACAGTAGTCTAAGACAAGACGTAAATACATAAAATATCACATTATTTCTCTAGCGCCTAACACTTCCCTCACTGTTTAAATTAGACTAAGTACTTTGCTATCACTAAATAAATAGGAAACTAAAAGACCGCGTAGACGGAGAACCTTCAAACGTTAAAAATCCTGTTGTAAACATTTTCAACCCTCAAATGCATCAACCACTCTCTGCCAACGCGGTCTCTAATCTAATACTAAGTACTGTACGAAAGATCCCAATCCAATATTCAATGCAATGGTTAAACTAAAGCATATTTATTCATCTCTTGTTAAGCCTGTACCACAAGGCTGCAGCCGTGAGGGCATGCATGAGGACTGTGGTTGAAATGACCAGCGCCATGTTTTCGCCAATATCAACGTTCTCCATGTCCATTTCTTTGAGGAATGTCTTTGGTGTGATGTAGTGGCAATATTCTGGAAGAAGAATTTTTATGGTTAGCTCAATTAGGTAGATAGATGAGAAAAAAAAAAAAAAAACGATTGTATAAGCCTTATCCAAATCTTGCACTTGATTTTTACTTGTCGCAAAATTGCTACCAAAAATATTCAATACCTCCCAATATTTTAATGCTTTTAATGAGATTAATACTAGCCATGCCTTTTGCAAGCTATCATTGCATTCAGTGCTGTAACTAGCCATTTATATGCCCGGTGCGAGCTTCTATAACTGTACTTCTAAAAATAAGTACAATACAAACAAATGCGCCCCTTCAGGAACTGCACTTTGAGTCCGGGCACCGTTAGCGCTGTCCTAGTTACGACACTGATTGGAATTTGGGCTGTTCCCGAATAATACGGGACCAATTACCAAAATGGTGTATAAAAGATTGAGGTTAATAATATCCAGTATAAGACAATTTAAATAGTCCTTACCTTTGGAGCAATGCATCCTGGTCCTGTTAAAGCCATAGACAGAATGCACAGCGACATGGAAACCAGCTCTGAAGTAGGAGATGTGATGCAGCCAGCGGAACTGGTAAGGAGTGTCCACCAGAGCCAGGCAAAAACCGAAGACCGAGAACAGACACGCGAGGACTGGGCCGATGAACACTGCAATCTGGAAATGGAAATTGAGGTTGGTTATTTTTTTAAGATGTAGTTACATATACGCCACTTAGGAATTATAATTCAAAATTTTGTATCGCGGTATTAGATTTCTCTGCGTGATTAGAACATAATTTTATACAACAATCTTGGTGTGCAATAAAGCATATAATATAAGCAGTATCTTCCTATATATACTAACGGTTAATAGTAATGAGGATTTTTAGATTTTTTTCCAAACCTCGAGGTAATCCTTAAGGTTTGGGAAAAATACGTTTGTCAAATGACAGGATCATGTCAACAGCGATTATAATTTGGGTGTCTTAAAGGCTACAGTGAATAAGCTCTTAATAAACTAGTGCGCCTCACTAACAACGATTGCATGATTGCTTACCATCAGGTGAGATCGCAGTCAAACTCAAGCACTAGTTTATGTCATATAAAAAAAACTGCCATTTTTCGAGTATCGCATTTTTGCTGTCTTCAGATTTTATTTTACTTCGCAGTAGAGTTTGCATCTGCAGTAGTAAAGTGTATACTTAATCGAAGGAATATATCAAGATATTTACCCTAGTTGGTGTAGTAGACCCGATGAAGTAACCCCACGCCTGCGCACACAGCGACGTGGCTACGATGGTGGCAAGGAACAGGGTTGCTCTCGTCGGCTCCAGAGGATTATCGGTCAACCAGTACGACAGCACCACGTAGGATACGCATGATATCATCTGAAATTAAATGAATTTATTTATTTAATCTTCATGCTACATACATACATAGGCGGATTTAATGCCTTGGGCATTCTTTACCAGTCAATGAATTGGAGTTAAGTACTAAGAAGCTTCTACTTTGATTACTTAGGGTAAGTAGTGCTGGTCGAGCGGTAGCAGTGCCAACTTACGAGTTATAGGTTGCGGGCGCAAACCTAGCTACAAATACCGGTATGAATCTTGAGCGCTCGTCGAAAGAGTCAGGATCAATTAGCGCATCGTACACATCGTCGAGCCAATCATTGTAACTACAAAGATGTACTCCCAGCTCCCGCGTCTCACTTCATACCACTAAAGAGACCCAATACTTCACTTCTCTTTCAACTCTGCGCGATTTCTAGTTCAAGTCACCGCTCAAGATCCGCGCCGGTATTTGTACGTACATTACAGCTAGAATTACATTATATCTTATAGAACGACGTCGCGTGGCGTGTATTAATTGTAGCTCTACAAGTTAAGTTTCCAAATAAAATGTATGGAGACCGAGGCGTAAGTGGCACGCGTGTTAGCAGTGTAGTTCTATATTACTTTGTCGCGATCTTTGGTACCGCATGGTGGATTACCGTCCATTCTCTTTACTAGAGAGGAGGGCTGAGTCCCAACAGTGGGAACATTTTGGTGGCTGTACGCTATGCTTTGCGTATTTTAGGAGGGATGATCACCTCGATGTTGTTTCTCTATGTAAATAAGGCCAAGGTCAAAGTGCAATGTTCAATAATTATTCATGCTTTAGTTTTTCATACAATGGATTAAGAATGAAATTAGTTCATTGTGTACGTACGTCCAATAATTATGTCACGTTTTTGCTAGCGTAGTGAACACATTTTCAATGTTAATTAGATTATTCAATTGAGCTACAATTGGTCACACACTTGGTTTGCACGTAGGTGCTAGTTTAGTTACAGTAGATATGAACCTAACATCACAGTAACATTAAACCTTGAGATAAAGAAAAGCGTATCAATTGCCATGTGTTTTACATATGGTTTTCGTACATTTTGCACGAATTTTTACTTGTTTTGGTGGGAAATAACGATTTTTTTCTCCGCAGTTGAAGGGAGATAGTTTCAAGCTTTACCACCTACAACTCACTCGTGTTCCTTCAGTTGCCCTTAGCGTCTGAGGGCCACAGTGACTCTTTTGAATAATCCTGTACCCCACTTATTATACTGTCTGTTATAATTATAATAATCTTTAAACCGTTTATTTTTAATTAAATCAACATCACCCTAAAAAAGTTACTACAAAAATGGCATTAAAAATATAAAAAATAAACTTAACGCATAGAAGTTGTACGTATTTATTTTCTGGTCATACACACAGAAAAAACAATTGAAGACATTGACATTTATATAATAATAATTATTATTCTAATTTATTCCTGCTTTGTTAGAATTTTAAGTAAGAAATAATTTTATATTGACTAAACTGAGTAATTTATGCTCTTTTAAATGGCACTTGAAAAAATGTTTCCAAGTGCGAAAACTCACCTGGAATGGTAACTCCACTGCTAATATTGATACTATGTAAGGTCCTAAATTATACCATCGATTGAAATATTCGCCTCGAAGTATTTCCATTTCTAAGGGAACTGAAAAAAAAAGAAAAAAAAATTATAAAACCAAATAATGATATATTGTTGTAGAAATAGTCTTTGCATTGTTTTTTTTCAAATTTTTTTAACGTTTTTATTTCATTTGACAATTTTATTTTACAAGACTTTTATTTTGAATGATTTTTTATTCTGTATGGCTATTTAGTTAATGACAATAGTATCTAATTAATTTCGTTTTTGTGTACTAGCTTATAGGCTTTTTGGTTCCAGTACTGATAGCTTTCTATAAATAAAAAACATAACCCTTCCTGCAGTCGAATAATAAATAAATGGCGATTACGAATGTGTTAAGTGCTGATCGAATACATAAAATTACAATGAGAATAATTGTGGGTTCTTTGCAGTTTTTTACAATTTTCTATTGAAATGTATGTTCTACATTCATAATAGTCTCTATCTATCTTTAGATTTTAGCTGGCGCAATCAATCCCCAATGTTATTGTAAAAACAGTTGCATCAATTGGGTACTCATTTCGTATTAAAATACATTAAAAAAGGGATATACCACCAGTTGATAAAGCTGTCCGTACGTATAAATTATGCCATATTATAATTTATTCATTCCAATGTATAAATTAAGTTATTTACATAAAATACCTAAAGCAAAATGGGTTTTACTAGAATTGTATTATATTTGTAGTGTAATATTGCATAAATATAAATAATAAAATTATATACTATAATTGCCAGATAAAAATAATAATTGCGTTAAAAATTTCGAAAAAACCTTGTAAATAAACTCATTCCGATTTCCTCACGTGAAACGCGAGAAGGGTAACGGATTCAACACGTGGTTCTAATCAAATGCGTACTGACGACATAATTAATCGTTTGCTTAAATCAAACGGACATGTGCTTAAAAAACGCTGCTCATGTTGAAAATACAAAATTCAGCTTAATTTTAGGATTATTTGAAGATAATGCAGAACAAAATGACGGCGGGACGACTTAGACGGCAAGACGTGGTTCAGAGCCGAGAACAATGGCAGGAATGGGCCTTTGCCTAGTAGTGGGAAAGCATAGGCATACCATATATATTATATGGTAATGTAATAATGCGGGATGACTGACTGAATTCAATCAAGCCGCATGCATAACGTAACAGCTATGACAAGATGGTAAGATATTAGAAGATAAGGGGGCCGACCATAAGACCTTAAAGCAATATTGTTTTAATATTACTTAGGCTTTTCTTACCATGACGCCTTCAAAACAACCTTATTACAATATTAAAACAAGATTGGTTTCTTAGCGATTTTGTGACGTCACTCTTAAAAAGTTCATTCTTTTCGTACCTACTCTGACGACATTTTTGACCACTAGCAGTATTGTTTTTACGTCAAATTAGCAGGAGTAAAAAAGTTGCTCGGACGCAGCGGATTTATTATTGTTTTCCAAATAAGTACCATTTAAAGGGTTTTTTGGGACATATAAAGTATTTAAAACTTTTTCGATGCCTAAAAGAGCCCAGTTAATTGTTTAATCTAGTGATTTTTGTCCTTACGTGGGTTATTAATTTAATATTTTATTCTAAATAGCGCACATATAATATGATTTTTTGTTTTTGGAATCAGATAACTCTGACTTCAACATTGCACGAACAACAACACAAACAACAAGTTATTTCATTGTTTAACTTTACCTTGATTCCATGACATCCTTAGACAATAAGTTTCAAGGATAACATACGCATTTCGTGGGTTCAATTATCAGCTTCGAGCACCAACCATTTGAAGACAGATTACCTACTTTAAATATATTTATGCACTTGAAAACTATTTTAATATTTCAAAATCGGTTCGCACTCAACAAATCAACAATGATAAGAATCTTGTTAATGTAAACATACGTTCCGAATTCTGAATACGATTCACACTAACTTGCAACTAAAATTAAATGTTAACGTAGTCGCTTGCAGCTTTTGGTTTTTCTACTTTATTAATGTAAATTCTTTAAGTCATTACGTCCTTTTTATGAAAGTTACTTAGATCGTTTTAAAAATATATTTAAAAGGACATTTTTGGAATTCAATGTGTTCTATTGGTTCACAATGAACTAGCGATTCAAACAAACATGTGAAAGAGACAACGCTATACAGATCTATATAGCGCGTATCTTTTCTTTTTAGCAGGGAATAGACAAAATCTTTAAAATCGTTCATTCTTTCCCAGCCCTTAGCAGGAATACAATCATACTGAGCGATTAAGTTCATGGTACGAAATGAAGTAATATTACTTTAAGATGGAAACAAAACGTTCCTGCAATAAGATTGTTTTATAAATGTTTATGGTTCGACCCAAGGACGTTCACCATAGCACATTTTGATTCAAGTGGGCAAACTTTAATATTGTAGCCAAGGCGGAATAGACGCCCAAGCCCAGCACAAGAACGTAATGGAACCGAGATTGCAATGACAAATGCTCACGTGTTTTAAATGACATTTTCAACACACTTAGAGATAACATTTTGTTATAATAATTTCCTAAAATTTTTTGGTAATGCTCTAATAGACTACAAATACCTAAATTGTGGATTTTTGATGCAAACAATTTGATGATATTATTATTTTATTTATACATGATGTTATTTTATTAGCTCACAAAACTAGAGCTTCAAATGGGTTGCAACTCTTTACCGAGATACATAAAAATCACCTCTGACCATAGAAATAGGATCTCATATGTACAATCAGTCAAAAATCTAGGATGTACCTACATGTAAAATATTCGGTAATAAATAATAGAAGAAGCATTACAAGCCAGTTTTTAAGTGTTATTTTTTTAGTTTTTAGTGTTGTAGAAAAAATTAGGGAAATTTAAAACATGAAAATGTATTGTGTTGTTGCCTTATGTGATACAATTTTTTTATTTTTAGGTAGTTGTAGTTTAGTACTGACAGCGTTAGAGCACATGCGAACACTACGCCCAATTATCTTGATAAAAATCTATACTTCTATAATTATTCAATCAAAGATCCCTAGTATGTGAGTGTATGGTTACATTTGTTTTTTAATGAAATCTTTTTACTATTTAATTTATTTTATAAAAATTACGAAATTTTATACTCACATGAAAGCGTAACGGACATCTTTCCAGTGTAGACTACAAGCAGCATGGACCCATATAAGTAGACGTAGTTTCCGAGCACAGACCCTGCTTCACTGCCCACCCCAAGATACAGGTAACCGAAGATCAAAGCGATGACCACGTGTGCAGCAACTCGATACATGAATAATGACTGAAAAGAAAAGGAATATCTGACTTTAGTTATACCTCTTCTGAAGGGTCAAAACCTGTTGAAACAACTGATGCTATCATGCTCATTTGTATAGAAAAGTTCGAAATTGTAATTAATATTTTTTTAGCAATGGCATGGCAGTTAAGACTTGCTAAGAGATGACCAATCTCAACTGGCGACAACCGACATCCGGGACCAACAGCTTTACGAGCTTTCCGAGGTACGGGGTGTCAGTAGGCAATGTTCACTTCGTTGTTACGATTCTTTTTCTGGCTAGACCTTATCCCATTTATTTGGGGTCGGCCCTCCTTGTATTTGTCTTCCATTGTGCACGATTTTGTGCCATGTCGATGTCGAAATGAGCTTCGTTTAGATCTCTTCGGACCGTTGTCAACCAATTGGAGGGTGGTCTTAGGCATTTCAAGGGCAAGCTTCACCATACGATCATCTGGGCGTCTTTGTACGTGACCATACTACCGTAAGCGCTTCTCTTTGACTTTGTCGGATATCGGAGCAACTTGATTGTTGATAAATTATTAAGATTTTACTCACATAGTTTCTTGTCGTCATTAAGTAGTTCCTATAGAGAAGTATCCAAGTTTGTCGAAGTAGTCCAGACTGTCTGTAAATATTCTTCGAATACTTAGACTGATTAAATTTAGGGCTCTGCAGTTGTTTGGATTTCAGGTCTGAGCTTATATCTGTAATAAAGAAAAATGCGTTAATAATGTAACCTGTTAGTCTGAAATGAACCCTACAATGTTACTTTTAAGGTTTACGTTACAATAAGGCTGTCTTAATTAGTGATTATTATATTTAAAGAGAGATAATATCTTTATTTTTGTTTGACGTTTCAATTTCGCCAAATTTTAGATCATTTCTGTCCTAAATTCAATCAATAAGTTAATAAGGAAATAACTTATTTGGAAATAAATAAATTGTATTAAAAAAAGGGACATCATTAAAACAATTTTATTTTAAATCATCATCGGAATCGGAAAATAAAGAGTAAAGAGTAAACTTACAACTAAATCACTGAAAATAAAATAGTGTCTTTGTTTGTGATTTAAGCTTTTTTGGGCTGAATAATTTATTTAATTAAGGGTGAGTTTTAATTATTATCATTATTAGGCTACCTACCTACCTATATTTATTGTGTAGTTTTTATTAGATGGACATTTTTTCATATAGTTTCAATAATTCCCTTCAAATCAAATCAAATCAAATCAAAATCATTTATTTCAAATAGACCATTTGCAGGCACTTTTGAATAGTCAAATGTCGGTCAGTCCAAGAAAAGTGAAGCTAAATTGCACGTTCCAATACGTAGGTCTCTATGGAGAAGAACGTGCAAGAAACGCCATGGACACTCTTTTTTAAAATATATTATAAGTTACATAGATCTTAATTACATATTTCTTGTCGCTTCTAATATGTGAGCACAATGTAGGTAGATACGTAATAATAATAAGTTATTATTCTTTTTATTAAATGTCATTAAAAATAGAAACCGAATTAAGCCACTGGCAGCCAAGAGATGACCAGTCTCAACCGATGGCACCCGTTCACGGGCATGACACGTGCATCAGCCCCATTCAGCTCAACTATCTTAAAGGGAACCGAATGACCCAATAACACGTGCCACCACCAGCACCTTAATAGGCTCGAAAAGATTCGTTGCATATCTTTTCACAATTCTATTTAATATTATAATATCATACAATACAAAAGTTAAAAAAAAAACAGCTGCAATTTCGTTTTATCTTCCTCTTTCAGCGTATTCATGTGCAAGAAACGTTCCTAACTTAAAAAAAATAGATCTAATGCTTTTATAGTACAAAGAAAAAGGCTCAATTTGGAACAACAAAATGTACAAACCTAAAGCGCTAGGTAGTGCAGGTAAAGTAGGAATGTGGTTTCCAACGGGTTCTGGCTTGAACTGGGTCATCGTTTGCGCGGTTTTCACCAAGTCCACGCCATACTCTCCTGACGCAACCTCCATTACTGGAAAAGAAAGGGCAAGTCTAAAGTAAGTAATTAGTGATTTAGTAGTCGATACATTTTATATGGTAGTCCGGTGGCCTTTTCATTCTGATTTTAGATAATATCAAAAGCTGGGGAAACTGCAGTGAATGTTTTTCAACTGAAACGACCACTATGATAAAAAGAATAAACTTGACCACTATCCCACCTGATGGTAAGCAAAGATGTGGTCGACAATGGAGCATGCTTGTTTAGAAAAAACCTATTTACTTTTGACGTTATGACGTCTAGTTTGTAGCTGTTAGGAAACACAAGAATTGTATTGAAAAAAGGTTGATTGAGATCTATCACTATCAAGAAACGAAATACGAAACAGTTGGGTGTTATTGCAAAACAGCCCCACAGTCGCCTGGATGGCCCGGTGACTATGTATTTTTGCTGTCATAACAAGCTTATAAATTTGTGATTTTTCATGATACAGTTATGAAATTTTGTATATAGATTCTATAAAAAAATGCTAGACACATGTTTTTGGTTTCAAATATACTAAAACTAATTTTGTATAGTGTATAGCAGGTTATTATCACAAAATAGATAGGTACAGAAGACAATCTCATGTATGTACTTCACTTTTTATACCTACGCTCGCTAGACACACACTAATGAGCGTTTGAGCCGGAATTGTTCGACGAGTGATCCGAGACGCGACCGAGACATCGTCTGGGAGCGGTGTCTTTGTGTGCGTTGCTCGAGCGCGCTTCGTATGTGGATTGACTTCTGTACCTATCTATTTTGTGTTATTATGCTGTCAACACAAGTAATGATATATAGCTACACAAGCACGATAGACGCAGCTCATTTGCATAATAATATATTCTCAGTAGTCCGTGTCTTAATCATCCATGTGAATGATCAATGTTACTGTATTACAATAATGTAAATAGAGGTGTTGTCGCCATGTGGGTAATACTGAGTTGATTAGTAATAATCAAATCATCATATTGATAATTTTAGCAGTTGTCTTGGTGACTGATTCGAGTGATGATCCTTCATTTTTAGCTTTTTACCAAAAGGGTCAAAACGGGACCCTCACGTTAAGATTTCTCTGTCCGCCGGTCTGTCACTAGGCTGTATCTCATGAACTATGACAGCTAGACTGTTGAAATTTTCAGAAATGATTTCAGAGATATTTCTATACAACGAACGTGATTTTTTCGACTCGTATTTGGCTAGCTTTTTTTCGAGGCTAGGAAACCATTAAAAAACTTTTTTTGAAAGGGCGCTCGAGCCCCGGTATGAAGGCTTGAAGGAACGAGATAATATACCCATTAGTCAGTAAGAGTCTGACACTATCCCGCTCCGCCCAATAGCGGGGGTTGTCATAAGATGATTTATCCCACCGAAAAAAAAAAAAAACGTTTTCAAACTTTTGTCCTTACCGCTCGTCGCCCTACGCTTAGCTCCGCTCACAGTGGTAAGGTCATGAATAGACCTTAAACATATGTACATAACTCGCAAAATGAGGGTTACTAAAGCAACCTAACCCTCTACCTATACAGGACGAATGTTGTATTGTTATGTTACGTCACCTCAGAGAAAGAACGTGACCCTACATGTATTAGACAATTTCTTACTTTATTTCTGCTTTATTCTTATAGCAGTCGTTAAATAGTTATGCATTTAAAACACTAAGATTATATACCACAGTCTCAGTTTTATTACACTGCTAGATGTTATTTATTTTGAATAGGTAACTAACTTTATAAATAATGATTGAATATATTTCATACCTACACTTAAACTATACAACATTATTTTTAGTTGTATTTATATTTTGTTTTTATTTGTAGTGTCAGAACTAGTATAAACCAAACAATTTAAATTGTCGTAGTTGTCTAAATAGCTCACTAGTTGGAGCTACTGTCTATGCAGCGATATTGTCATTCTGTTCGGTCGTATTATATTCAACCTTCTCTTGTGTCAACTGTTATAATGTGCTAGCTGGATTCTAAATAAATCTCAGTATACCAATTTATTTTTTTGTTATTTTCGCCCAATCCTATCATATAGTTTGTTCAGAATCAGTAACTGAATGGATTCCAATAGTTTTTACATCATGTTATATTTTTTTCCCAAAAATATTTAAAAAGGTCACAAGTTAGACCCCCGATACTAAGTACAACACAGGTCACGGCAGGTCATAGCGGGTTTTAGAAGCCAGCAAACAGCTGGGTGCAAGTGTAAAACAACCCCTCGGTCGTTCAGTGGATGGCACGGTGACTATGTATTTTTGCTGACATAACAAGCTATAACTTTGTGATTATTATGATACAGTTATGAAATTTTATTTATTTATTATATTATCTTGTACACCACATAAATAAAAATACGGGATAAACATTTAAAAGAATAAGTGCACAATGGGCGGTCTTATCGCACAGGGCGATCTCTTACGAACAACCTTTGGATGAACTGAGAGAAAGGAGATAGATTTAGGGTTTAGGGGATAAATTTTGTACTTTACATAAAAATACTAGACACGTGCTAAAACTAATGTTGTATATTTTTTTAAAGGGATTCATTTAATACCTTCTCCCGTTCTAGGGTTTTATTTGGGTGTGTGAGCGTTCGTGACTTTTATTTTACTGACTAAACCTCATCTATGGGCTTTTCAGTTGCCCTTGGTGTTCCTGGGTCACCCTAAGTCTTTCTAAAAATCCTGTGTCCCTAGCGAGCATCGGCCCTACGGGTGAAAACAAGTGGCAATGTTGTATGGGGAAACGTGCTTGCTTGGCCCGATCAAATTCGAACTTTTTATATAATATCGTAGAGCTCGAAACTCAACAGTGTAAACTATTCCAAATTCAAATATCCGCCCTCTCCGTTCTAGGACCGCAGATTCCCTTTTCGGAAATACCCTGCTAACCTAGCGGGCATCGGCCCCGCGGCTCCTAGCAGACTCGAGGGCTTCCACGGTTTTGCTGATACCTTTGAGGCGCGCATGGAACACTACGCGCCATCGACAACTCGGACTCGATCTGAGTCTAGTACTATCACATGAAGTGGTGTTTTAAAGAAAATCAAATGCAAAGTTCAATTTAATGTACCTACAGTGATAACATCAATGCCATCATGATAATTGAAGAAGCTAGTTACTAATACGATATCGTTAATACAATATTGTAAAGGCCAGAATACCTTCCTTATGCAAAGCGAATAATAATAGACAAACCAGGAACATTTAGATAGTAGTTCAAAGTTAGAGCCTGGCCACACGATTCGTTGCTGCGCCGCACCGCAAATATTTCGACGAATCAGTGGGTACATGAGTGACGCTACCCCCCGTTCGTACGGCGCAGCGGCCCGCCGATTCATCGAAATATTTGAGGTGCGGCGCCGCAACGAATCGTGTGGCCCGGCCCTTATATCGTGGAGAAAATAAGGAAGTGCAGGACGAAAGCGGTTTAAAACCAGAAAGGCACTTGCTACTTTCTATCAATGATTACATAAACTTTTAGAAAAATACAAAATTATAGACTGAATAAATAAAGTCGAATTCGAAATTCAACTCTTTGTAACCAAAAATTTGTTTATTAAACGTTTTTGGCACTTGCTAATTTTTTTGCTATTCTGCGGTTTTTTAGTAGTTATTTTGAGTAATTTAAAATATTAAAATATAGATTTTAATTTTTAAAATTACGTGAAATTTTTGGTAATTAAAAACCTGAACTTGTCCGATCAAAAATCTCTTTTTTAAACCAAACATTTTTAGATAATAACGTTTGTATTAAAACAAAAAAATTAAATTAATTTTTTGATTCAATGTTTCATTTAAGCGACTTGTACCTTTGTTATTTATTCACAGAAGTCGTAACTATCCATCATATTTATACTAATATTATATACATACACTAACATAATAAAGAGGTAGAGTTTGTTTTTTTGTTTGTAGGAGGTAATCTCTGAAAGTTCTGGGCCGATTGCTAAAATTTTTTCACCGATCGAAAACTGTTTTATTCCTGAGTGAAATAGGCTATATTTTATGTATTGATAAAGTAACTCTGTTTGTCAGTTACCTCTTCAAGTTTTAATGGAAACTCGGCTTATGGTGAGATCATATCTTGGAATAATAAGATATGGGATCCTTTTTATCCCAAGAGTATGTTCTTAATTTCCGTCTTCCAAGCGAGCGAAGCCCATTGCAGAAACTAGTATTAAATTGTATTAGAGAGTATTGAGATAACATATAATTTTAAGTTTTATTCGTATATCGAAAAATTAAAAAAATCTTTTGTAATTAAAATTTCATTCAAGTAATCAAATAATTCATATTAATTGGTCGTAAATTATTTTCAATTGTTGTTTCAATAGTGTCAAATAGTTCGACATTATGGTCAGATGGACGATTAGTCGTACATATCGAGTGGTAGACGTCTACGTGTATTTATATATGGTTGGAGCCTTATGGGTATTTAAATATTCGATTCGTGTGCAGAGATGGTTAGATAGCTGTACTAGGAACCCAGTGTGTTACTCATATCGATGTATTTAACGCAGTTAGAGGGCTTGGAATAATATGATAAGTTTTTAAGCTATTGCATAGCTTCTATCGCGGGCCTTGAGCGTAGAGACCGAATCCAGAAATTCCATAACGAAAATAACCTAACACCGGACTCATTTGTTTTCTTATCGGTCACCACGCTCAAAAAGTGTAACTTCAATTAATATCAAAGAAAAAAAATACTGCAAAAATAAAATAAATAAATAATTATAATTGCATAAGTTAATAAAAAATGCTATGCAATAGCTTTACCGGCAGTCCCCGAGTGCCACACGTCTTTTTTTTTATAAGTTGGGAAATCATTCTTAGTCTTTTTTGTACACACAATTTATACATACATTTAAAAAAGTACAGACGATGGACACTGGATTTCCTAACAGCCAAACCACACAATAGATAATGAAATTTTGCATTTGAAGAACTCGTTAATCGATTATCACGTTTTGAACGCATTTCAACTAACTTTTTTTACGATGATGTTCCGTTTTACATAGGTACTGCTATTACATTATTTTTCAATACACTTGCTCAGAAAGTGACTCTTATTGCACTGCACTTAGGTACATAATGGTCTTTGTTACCAAACTGTGACATTTTGATTACCATTACGCACTAGTGCTATAATGTAGTTAAAACCTTATTGTTCAACCTTTCCCCGCCATAATTATATTACATTTATCATAACAGAATGGGCGCAGGTCGTGCCCCACGAGTCGCCGGTCAACCCCTGTTTATTCATTTCAGTAAGTGTATTGAAAGGTAAAAAAAAAATACGTGTAAAAATATACTCGGGGACTGCCACGGTAAAGCTATTGCATAGCATTTTTATCAACTTATTCAATTATAATTATTTATTTATTTTATTTATGCAGTATTTTTTTCTTTTGTTTTTTTTTCTTTGATATTAATTGAAGTTACACTTTCACACATTGAATTGAATTTTGATTGATTGTTCACTCATTTGTTTTCTTATCGGTCACTACGCTCAAAAAACAAATGACTGGGGGGTGTTAGGTTATTTTCGTTACGGAATTTCTGGATTCGATCTCCACGCTCAAGGCCCGCGATAGAAGCTATGCAATAGCTTAATAATATCCGCGCGCATATGAAAACAGATTTTTACTGCCACAAAAGTTTACTAGTTTTACAGTTATTTTCTTCACAAGTGTATTGAAAAACGTCGTATGATACACGTGAGTAATTAATGATTACCGTTCTCGGCTCTCTTAAGACCCTCGCCAAGGCTCGGGTCTAAATATCGCCTTGTCGGTAATCACTATCATTACACTCTTATATCATAACTAGCTGTGCCCCGCGGTTTCACCCGCGTTTTTCTCGTTCCGTGGAAATACCGAGATAAAATATTGCCTATAATTGCCGCCCATAACTCATTAATAGGTACCAACTCTTAACATCTTACACACGTGATAACTTTTAAACGAAATATCCGATTGAGATGAAACAAAAAGTATTTTAATTCTACATAAATACTCTTGATAACATAATGCTTAATTTCGATAAGATTAATATTACGATACATATTTAACGTAGTTTTTTTTTCTTGAGACGATTTAATAATTATTTTAAACACAAAATCGGTTATTGTGATTAAACCATGATAGCTAGATATATGTTCTCGCGGACTTTTTTGTAGGTCTTAATGGGATCTACAAACCCGTACTACATCATTTTGATCTATTGTCAACAGATTTTGCAGCGCACGCAAAAATAGGTTTTCGATTTTACACCTTGTGTTACAAAATAGCAATTTTATTACGGATCCCTAATTTAGAAACATAAAAAACATAGCCTATAGCCTTCCTCGATAAATGGACTACCCATCACTGAAAGAATCATTCAAATCGGACCAGTAGTTCCAGAGATTAGCGCGTTCAAACAAACAAACAAACAAACAAACAAACAAACTCTTCAGCTTTATAATATTAGTATAGATGTACTATTATCTTTTAGTATTTTTATTCTTAATGACTTCTCCCACTCTTGGGTGGAGTGAAAGGACGTGTCAGACTTTTACTGACTAAGACCACACCTCCTTCTGTTGCCTTTTTTGTTATCATTATTCTTTACATATATCAGCATTAAAATGCAGTTAACCTTGGCTTTGATCAACATAGGCGACATTTATCAAACATTTGGTATAAAAAATAATTCTGGTGATTAAAGATCCAGTTTTTAATTTATGTGTGAGATCGTGAAACTATAAAACCAATTAAGTATATACCGATTCATTATTGTTTTAAAGTCCAATTTTTCTAATTTAGATTAACAGAATTTTCTTGTGTAGTCTACCTAAAAAAAAAAAAATATTTACATGTATAATAAACGTATACTTACAAAAGTCAGCTGGGTTATGATAAGGTGGGCACCTCAGCCCCGCGCTGGACAAAGCCGGCACCAGACTGATCCTAGGTCCATTGTAAAGGGTCCTTCCTTCCTGCAAGCAATAGACCGTGTCGATCTTCTCGAAGATGAGGGCTGAAGGCTGGTGGATGGTGGCTACGAGGGTCCTGCCTCCTCTGGCTAGGCTGTTCAGCAAGGCTATCAGGGATGTTGATGCTGATGAATCTAAACCGCTGTAGAGAAAAAGAGAATTTTAAGTTGATTGAATTGTATATTAATTTATTACGTTTCATCATTTTCCTCTGTTACACAGACATAGGCCTCCCCCAAGTATCGTCACAAGGAATGGTCTTGTGTGTCTTGTATCCATGGGAACTAGTGCGGGTAGCGGGGACATTTAAACAAACGCAGGAAAATATAGGTTTTTTTTTCTTGTTTTACGTCAAAGTTCGATCGATTACCACGTTTTGAATGCATCACAACTATCCTTTTTTTAAATGGAATTTACATACCGCTATTACATTTTACTTTTAGTATTTTTTATTAGTATTTGTGTAATATAGAATAAATAAAAATGACATAATAATGGATTAAATTAATCATTTATGCAATTGAGTTTGCACGACTGTTACAGATTTTTTGACATTTGCTGATATTTGATCATTAGACAAATAATGTCTAATGTCACTACTTTCTCTCATCATTGTTATGATATTATGACATTACTAATCTACAGTAATATAATAAAGATGTAAAGTTTGTTTTTTTGTTTGTTGAAGGTAATCTCTGAAAGTACCGGTCCGATTGCTAAAATTTTTCAGTTGAGTGATATAGACTATATTTTATGTATGCAGACAAAGTCGCGGGCAAAAGCTAGTGTTAAATAAGATGAAAAGTCTATTTTTTTTAGAAAATAAACTGATTGGCAGAGCTAGTATAGAACAAACATTATGGAAATTGTTGAATCGGTCGACGAACCTATTTCGTAACGGCAAATACTATCTTAAAAAACAACATTATTATTTTTGGAAATTTTAGCCTGCAAATCATAAAAATGACTATATGACATTATTTTCTAAACTAACTGGTAATTTTTTTGGCATAGCATATGCATAAATTTTCGTTACCAGATTTCTAAATGTCTGAACAAGAGGCCATTGATCTTTAAATTATACAGCATAGAAAATTTTGAATTTTGCATCTGTCAAGCCGCCTTCCGTTTTCAAATTAGTCATAATATGGTTTTATTTTTTTATACATCAGGCTGCTTCGATATTTCTAACTGATCTGATCGTGATATGATCACTTGCCTAATGAAAATAAACCATTACCAACCACAACCAACCAACCATTTCTACCATTTTAACCATTTCTACCTAACCGAGTTGTAACGGCATGGAACATACTCCCGCAAAGTGTTGTGAAAGCTTTCCACTCCCAAGCAATTCAAGCTTTAAAAATCGGTTGAACAGACTAACATCTCCTAACTATATGAATCACACGCTTCAGCTAATAGCTGCTACTGTGCTTTACTAAGTAATAATAAAAAAGACGTGTGGCACTCGGGGACTGCCGCGGTAAAGCTATTGCATTACGTTTTTATCAACTTATGCAATTATAATTATTAGTTTATGCAGCATTTTTTTCCTTTGTTTTTTTTTTCTTTGATATTAATTCAATTGAATTTTGATTGATTGTTCACTCATTTGTTTTCTTATCGGTCACTACGCTCAAAAAACAAATGAGTGGGGGGAGTTAGGTTATTTTCGTTACGGAATTTCTGGATTCAGTCTCCACGCTCAAGGCCCGCGATAGAAGCTATGTAATAGCTTAAAAAATATAAGACAATCATTTCAACCACATTTCAAAGATATCTTTGCTAAGACGAAAAATACTACATCACTAGTTCAACTCGTAACTCGTAAGATTCTGCTGATACTTTACCTAACTTGTTCAGATCGACTCCAGTCTTAACCGGTTGCAACTGAATACCATAATTTTATAAAGAGCGGCTGCCTATCTGCCTTCGAAAACCCAGTAATTGGGTAACACGATATCCCTTTGAACGGTTGGTGTCCAATCTCCTGGCTTTTGAGTATCAGTACCCCTAGCCATGTTGCAAATCTGCAATCGTTAACGCTTGTAAAAAGCTTCAAATGTACGGGAATGACGTCAACTCAACGCTTAGTCATGTGGTCAGAACAAAAGATTCGGCGATGTGGCCAACTCGAAGCGTTCGACGCAAGCGAAACGGTTGTAACTTGGCTGGGGCAGTAGCGACTGTCAAAAATCTCTAGGTAACAGCTAGAACCAATGGCTTAACGTACTTTTCGAGGGACGAAGGAATTTCGATTTACATGGTCACCCATCAGTAGACCAGCTGTTAAGGTAGAACTACATTTACGTGTGCCATGTACGCCGACCTGGGCGCGTCGGTTTCCATACATATCAATCAATCCTATCGATATAGTACAGGAGTTGTTATAGTGACAGTTATAGACCGAGACGTATTTCACTTAAGTTATAGGTATCCAAATATAAAAAAAAAAACATGAATTAATGAACATTGATTAACATATAAGTAATTAAAGAAGTTATCAATTTTATTATAATGTCAAAATATATTGTTGAGTTCATTACGACTGACATTGAGACAGGCCTCTTGGTCTAGTGGTTTGTGACCCTGACTGCTATGCCGGAGGTCGTGGGTTCGATTCCTACCCAGGACAAATGTTTGTGTGATGAGCACGATCATTTGTTCTGTGTCTGGGTGTAATTTATCTATAATATGTATATATTTAGAAATATACAAGTATGTTTATCAGTTGTCTAGTACCCATAACACAAGCTCTGCTTAGCTTGGGACTAGACGGCGTTGTGTGATAGTTGTGGAATATTATTATTATTACATTAGATGCACGCCACGCGACTCTACGTACCAATCAGGCGTGGCCCATGCACACGTGTGAGTACTTACACTTTTAGCCAAACGCTCTCATACAAACTACGATAATTGATAATTAAGTAATTACGTTACTAATGATCACTTATCTCCTTGTTTACAAGAAGCTATAAAGGATGGCCAATGTCAAACCCATCGTACATGCCATTAAGGTTTTCCTCATACCAAGTAAACACCATTAAAGTCAGTTCTGCGTGTTCCAGTCCGTGGCCGATTTTTTGTGACAATAGACCATTGTTTGGCAAAACAAACCGCATATCTAATCAAGGAATCTCATCGTCATGACGTCAGTTACCATGGTGTCACAGGCACACCTTATACATAGTTAGATCCAGTCTTGAATGTGGTTGTATTGACGCGTGTTAATATAAGTATCTTGCGACAAGTAACAATATAATCTGTATATCCATATGTAATTATATAACCAAATTTTTAAAATATACGAAACCTGAAAGATCTGTCTAGTAAATATATGTAAAGAACCTATGTAGGTACAAAATTTCAAATCTGTTTCAAGAAAAATCACAAAGTTATAAGCTTGTTATTTCAGCCAAAATACATAGTCAGCGGGCCATCCAGGTGACTGAGAGGTGGTTTTGCACAAGCACCCAGCTGTTTGCTGGCGCCTAATGCCTGCTATGACCTGTGTTCTACTTAGTGTTGGTAAACCACAAGTTTCGTAACCTATATTGGCTAATAGGAAGAAACTCTGTACTCTCTGTGGACAATAAACTACTTATTTACAACTCAGTTCTAAAGCCAATATGGACATACGGGATCCAGCTGTGGGGCGTAGCTAGTAAATCCAACATACTCTGCCTGCAAGGAGTTCAAAATAGCATCTTAAGAGCAATAGTTAATGCGCCTTGGTTTGTTAGGAACGACGAAATACACGAGTATCTAAACATGCCAACAGTGAAATTGAGCGATACAAGACCCAGCATAAGGAACGCCTGACCTTGCATCCAAACCCACTAGTCGCTGAACTGTTCAACCCGACTGCGGTGGTGAAGAGGCTGAAGAGAAACCACCTTCTATAAGTGGGAGGAGCAGCACTGGCCGCTCCACCACAACGCCATTTTGCTTTGTAACTAATTCGGTTATGGTCTGACGACCGATTGCAAATGGAAATTATAGAGAAAAAAAAAAAAACCTTAGTGTTGGTGGTGTCCAACTTGTGACCTTATTTATGAGTTGTGTTACTTTTTTGCGGTGAGTGCAATGAAGTTTTTTCTATTCTATTCTATATCAACCCTTTTTCAAGTCAACCATTGCGACCAGTATTATTTTTTTGGGTAGGTATCCCTCAGGTAAGACCATCTGACTTTTGGGTTGACAAATTATAGTGTCCGTAACCATGAAATTGGAGCTTCAACAATAGGATTCAGACAACTGTTTCAGCTTTGATCAAAACGTAGATAGTTATGGAACAAGAATCATGATAATGGATTTAGTTAGCTTTGTGTATCTATTCAAATTGTACCTACATACCGGTATGAAAAGATACTGAATCAAAACATAAGATATTATTCCGTGGGAATTCTGAAACTAACCTATTACCGTATTATTATAAACTTAAATTAATGATATGTAATTTTATTTGAAATATCTCTTCTTCTTCTTCCTTTTTTCTTCTTTCATTCTGTTCTGTCATCCGTCACATTATCACCAGCTCCCTTTTCTTTCATAACACTCCTCACATAATCCATCCATTCATAAGGAAGAGGGAGGCCAAAGAAAAGATGGATTCTTTTTTTTGGCCTCCCTCTTCCTCTCCATCCATCTACATGTAAATTCATAACTTTTTTAGCAACATGAGTTTCATCCCTCCTTTTCACATGACCATATCAAGACGAACGATTCCTTTTCAACTTTTCAGTCACTGGCTTTTACATATTTAAAACTAGCTTTTGCCCGCGGCTTCACCCGCTTACATAAAATATAGCTTATATGTCACTCAGGAATAAAGCAGCTTTCTGTTGGCGAAAAAATTTTAGCTATCGGACCGGTACTTTCAGAGATTGCCTCCTACAAAAAAAAAACAAACTTTACCTCTTTATTATATTAGTGTAGATTAATATTATTTATTTGTTGTACACACCTATCAGTGTAGTCTTTTTTTTTTAACTAAAGGTCAACTGATAGAGAATGCTTTGTGGCATTTGGACCGCTTGTGTTCTATACTGTGCTTGAAGTTTAAATAAATAAATAACCATAGGTGATTACAAGAAGGTATAGATGTACTTACGTGGTAGGCTCATCAAGGAACATAAGGGACGGATCAGCTAGTAGTTCTAAGGCTACAGCAAGACGTCTTCTTTGACCTCCCGAGAGGTCACGGCACAGGGTAATCGATGTGTTGCTCAGACCTAGTAGGGCGAGGATCTCGTGCACCTGAAAATAAGACGCAGTTTTAGATCATAAGTATGTCACCCTATTAACTAATAATTTAAAAATCCGGACCAAGAGCGTGTCGGGCCACGCTCAGTGTAGGGTTCCGTAGTTTCCCGTCCGTCAAAATAAGTGTACCCACTAATGAGTTTAAAAAAATTCTTGCATATACGATTAGTCCAGAAATTATTTTATACAACCTTTTTGTCTTTTTTGTACAAAAACTCTTCTTTTCATCAAGTTCAAAATAATTTTCCTAGAAAGTCCTTATAAAGTTCTACGTTTCAGAATTTTTTCATATTTTCTAAACTTATGGTTCAAAAGTAAGAGGGGGGGGGACACACACACATTGTTTTTTGTTTTTCTTGCGATTATTTCCGAAATTATTGACATTATCAAAAAATGATTTTAGTTAACCCCTATTCATTTTTAAATACCTATCAAACAATATATCACACGTTAGCGTTGAAATTAAAAAAAGAATCACTTCCTACTTTACATATAGGGTACCCTAATAAAACATTTTTTTCCAATTTTTATTTTACCACTTTGTCGGCGTGATTGATATACATATTGGTACCAAATTTCAGCTTTCTAGTGGCAGACAGACAGACAGACGGACAGACAGACATGGCGAAACTATAAGGGTTCCTAGTTGACTACGGAACCCTAAAAAAAGAACAAGAAGAAGAAGCCTTAATGTTGCCACTGCTGGGACATAGGTTTCCTTTCTATCAGAGAGATAGGACTGTAGTGAAAAGCATGAACTAGAGACTGAAAATTTGAAGACACCGGCCGGCATTTTAGATCACCTATTTTTAATAGTTTTAGAGTTCTTTTGTGGAAGGTTTTTTACCAGAACGATTCTATGAGACTACGAGAAAAAATGTGTGCAATTGGCACATAACAGTAGCCACTTTCGATGTTGTGAATAATAAAACTGATTGCCAAACTATTGCATAAAACATTCAAATTAACAATGAAAAACGACTGTCGTTTGATTAAGGAAGTACTTTCATGTTTCTAATTAGCAACCAACCGTTGCTTACAAAATTTTTGCAGTCTAAATCTTTTTGTTTTTGGATATATTAAAAATTGAATGTGTAGATAAGTAAAATGACGAAGAATATTTTTACAAAAGACAGGCTTGGAGCAAATTACTCTGAAAAAAAGTCTAGAAAATAGGTATGATTATACGATCTAGCTTGATGACTACCGTCATCACACACGGGCCTAAAAACAACGCTAGAAGTGGCTACAAAAAAAAGCTAGAAGCGGCCGTAAAAACAGCTAAAGCGTGCGCAACACCTTGTGTCCGGAGAAGCTTGAAGCCGCTTCAAGCGTTTTTTTTGTGGCGGCGCCGCTGCGCACGAGCCACAAAAAAAGGCCGCCTCAAAAAGAAGCAGCGGCGTTTTTTTGTGTCCCGTGTGCGGGGACAGTTAATCACACAACGCACCTTCTCTTTCCTCTCATGAGGAGTGAAGTCAGCCAGTTTGAGGGCCGCGGCAAGGGACATAGCCTCATACACAGTGAGATGCGCGCGCAGTTCATCGTGTTGGCGGATGTAGCGCGCACCACCACGGCCTGACGACTTTGATGCGCACCCGCAGATCCCATTGATTGCTATCTCGCCTTTTGCACCACGAGTTCTGATAAAAAAGAACAATGCTTTAGTAAATTAAACAAACGAATATTAAAAGCGGAGAGATAGTTATATGCCAACTTAAAAGGTAAATGAACTATAACTTCGTGACGCACGCACGACGCATGATTGTCTCATCTAGTTTTATAAAACTGACAAAAGAATATGACGCGTCAAAGTATTATTTTTAGCCTATTACAAAAGAAATGTCATTTACATATTATTAAAATATTTAAATTCTTCACGTAGAACAAAAAAAAAAATTAAGAAGAGTTATTTATACAGGTACATCTATTGTAAATATGTAGACCCATCTAGACGCTTTAAAAGACAAATTATTATAATTATCTATGGTGCTACGAATACACCGTTGAGAGCGACTTGTTTTTACGTTAACGCGATCGAAACGTTCACAGCGTTTAGCTTTCTGATTGGTTAAGAGCTTGGAGCTGGTCAATCAGGACAGAGAACGTCATACACGTGTCGGTCGCGTTTACGTAAAACAAACTCGCATTAGGCACTCAATGAGCGCTAACGGTAAATCAACGCCTGACGCAAAAAATGTATTCTTTAAGGCAATGCAGGCACACGGCAGGAGTTTCCTTGCGTGATCGAATCAGAAATGAAGATATCTTCATCATCATCCGCAGGAGAACCAAGGTTGCCGACATAGCACGAAGAATCGCCAAACACAAGTGGCAATGGGCAGGACACATTGCCCGCAATGGACGTTGGGGCCGAAAGGTTCTGGAGTGGCGACCTCGTACCGGAAAACGCAGCGTTGGAAGGCCTCCTACAAGGTGGACTGACGACCTGGTGAAGGTAGTGGGAATCCGATAAATGCAAGACGCACATGGTCGTTCGTTGTGGCGACGCTTGGGGGAGGCCTATGTCCAACAGTGGACGTCTATCGGCTGAAATGATGATGATGATAAATGCAGGCACTGACTGAAATCAGTGCAACAGACATTGAAATTTTGAAGGAACGAATTTTGCGCAACCTTGGTTTTAACTAGCAACTTAGTATTGAAGTATACCTATAATATGGTTGAAAGAAACGACGAAGACAAATAAACAAAACTATGGTACGTAGGTAGAATAAGTTTTTTTAAAATCACAGAGCGCATTGTAATAAATAAAGAAGTGGGACCAAAAGGCATGGTATAAAATAACAGAAAAGCGTATTACCATAAAGAGAAGACAAATGGGTAGGTATGAGATAATAATCTTTTTGCCATATTACTAGGTATAAGACAAGACATTTATCAGACCATAATTTACTGCACAGTGTTAATTTTATTATTTATTGTTTTGTTATCTTTTAATAGAAAGGGTAAGTGGACAAAGGTGTTAACTACTGTTAGCACATTTCCAATCTGAAATTATATACTTGATTGACAGGTAAATCTGTAACTATGTAACGAATTAGAATTGGGGTGTTTTAAATCGATGGATCGATTTACCATCAGTTAAAATCTATGTTCATGCAAAAAAGTCGGATTTTTTGATTTTGTCAGATAACACCTTTGTCCACTTAACCCTTCAATTACATACTGTTGAAAATTAGGTACTTACGTATATTATGCGTTTGGGATAAAATATTTTATAATTTTCGTGTTTTTTTTTTGATAAACAGAAATGGTCTCCACATAGGTTTTATAACCTCGACTTAGTCGAGGGACTTCACGGTGTTGCATAATTTTATCCACAAATTTTATTTGATCGGTATTACTAAAAAAAAAAAAATTTTGTTTCGTATCATGTGTTTTTCATATTGTTTTTAATTTTATTGTTAAATGTTATCCATTACTTACTTAGTAAAGACTTATTAACTTTATTTTTTTACCTTTTGTATAAATACACAGAACATGTTTTTCAAAACATAAGAGTAGGTTTCTAGTAATTAAGCAATGCAGTAGTGTGATTTTTATTTCATAACGTTAAGTATATCCTTATTTAAAATTTCAATGGCTAAGCTGTATTATAAGTTTAACAGAAAACAATTCATTTGTGTCAAGTTTTTACTATATGTTATGAACATGATCATTTTGTTCTGTCTGGGTGTAATTTATCTAAAATATGTAGGTGTGTTTATCAGTTGTTTAGTACTTAGTCAAAGCACAAGCTCTGCTTAGTTTGGGACTAGATGGCGTTCTGCGATAGTTGTGGAATATTATATTTTTATTATTTTTTATGGCAATTTTTTTAGGGAGGGAATATATAATTACAAAATAACTATTTTTTTTTTTTAAATTGTCTCTGGAATGTGGACAAAGTCTGTCAATAAAGAATTACTTTTTATTTTATAATTGTAACTTTATGACAAGTGACTAGATAAAGATTTCTTTAACATTGTGTTGATTTAATTAACTAACACTGTAAGGTTTAAGATATCAACTGATCTTTGGCCAGGCGATATAATTCGGTTTTTGTACTTAATTATCCAACTGTTCACGTGTTTTATGAGGATATTTTAAATATATTTGAGTATTGTCAGTATTGTGAATTATAGTAAACACAATCACACAATGACGCATACTGATTTCCTTATAAGCGGGCCTGACTACTAATGGAAAATTACTTCACGTCAAAATTGCCAAATAGAGCACTGTTTTTTATTGTCTAAACCTGACCGAATGGCCTGGCCGAACAGATCAATAGGTCTAGTGATTAGTAACCCTGAGTACTGTACCGGAGGTCGTGGGTTCGATTCGCACAACAAATGATGAGCACGATCGTTTGTTCTATGACTGGGTGTAATTTATCTATAATACGTGTCTATGTGTTTAGAAATATATAAAGTATGTTAATCAGATATTTATTAAGGAAAATTATGAAAATGAGTAATTTTTAACATAAATTTTTCTAATGTTATCTAATCGTCTCAGAATCATTAGGTTTGAACATCTTCATTTAAAATGCATGTGTATTGTCATACCAAATGTTTTTATTGATATAATGTGTGGCGTGGGATAAAATATTGTTTCGTTCGATATTTTATTACATATCTAGCATACAATAAAAATCATAGAACCGTGAGAGTTGGTTCAACATTTAACACGTCACCAACATGGGTCACCAAAGCTAAAAATAAGACGTAATAATTTTATACGTACGTAGGTAAATGAAAATCGTGCGACTTGCTGTAGTCACATAATAAATGTATAACCAGGTTTATTATAAAATTACTCATAAGTGTTTCGACGAAGTACTCTAGATGACTCATGCACATATATTTTCAAAACCAATTGTTAAAGTTAGTCGTGGTAACAAAATTCTTGCTATGATCTCAACGTGCGTAAAGCGAGTTTGTATTACGTTAACGCGATCGATACGTTTATAACGTTCTCTGCCTTGATTAGCCCGTTCCAAGCTCTTAACCAATCAGAGAGCTAAACGCGGTAAACTTTTCCATCGCGTTAACAGCGACACGTAGGTACTCCGCGCACAGTTCTCATAAGCAAATGCTTCTACTAGAGTTGTTCGCAGATAACTATCTGTGAACAACTCTAACCCTGAGCTTAGGAAATGGGTAAAAAAGTAGCATTTGCTCAAATTTTTTATATTAATTAATATAATTTGCGTTTTTATTTTATTAATGACCATACATATGCAAACTAAAACAGAAAAAAGAAGGAAAAACAGATTTAAATGTGAGTCTTATTTGTAAAGAACTTTTTCCCATCATACCCGTGAGATTATTGTGGAAAAAAGCGAGATTAAGACAATACGAGTAGTAGAAAAAATAACAGGTGAGACAATAGATTTAAAAAATATATATAACAAAGTGTAAGTAAATATTTACTGTTACTTATACTGTTATACTGTGGTAAGGTAAATAAAATGTTGACAGATATATTCTTTATTGTACATCATAAATACAATTTCAGTAGAAGCTTAAAATTAATAAGGTGTCACAATGGCGGTGTTATCGCTAAAAGCGATTATTTACAGACAACCTTTGTAACCTTGTTTTTTTTTATTGGTCAAACGAATGTCAATAAAGTGCATACTAAATAAAACTATTGTTCTAGTATTCTAATTCCTTGAGTTAATAAATATACACTCTTGCCTATCCAATTTACTTTTGACAATGGCAGAATAGTCGACATCGGCTCTATTTGCCATTAATAAAAAAATAGAATAGAATAATATTGTAACTTATATAATAATACGTGCAATACAGGCAAGATAATGTACTTCAACTATTCTTTTAAAAATGGCTAGAGTTATTTTTCAAATGATATATAAGTATCATTCCTTCTAGAAGGAATAATGAATTGGCGGGGCTAATAATAATAATAATAATACGTTTATTTAAGATAACCAGGATCCAATATGTTAGTAGTATAAAAAACTTAAAACTAGTGTTAGTATTAATTTATTTATTTATTAATTGCTTAACTCATTGAATGCCGTAATTAAAGACACCATAGAAAGACAATTGCTTATGTCAAACTGTATAACTTAAGACATTCGAAAGGTTAAGCCACTCGCCCCCTGCCTGACCCATGAACCGAGGTATCAATACTCATGTGAGCATTAATACAATGATTCATGTACAGACAGTCCACTCTACTGGCTATCATACTTAAAACGATGTTACGACTAGCCCGCACTCTGCTCAGCATTGACGCGCATCGCTTGCGCAGAACAGCGTAGAAGCAATCGATGCGCGCCTCTGCAAACATACGAGACGCACTACAGTGACGGGGCAGCCGCAACATCGTCCTAAGCGCATTATTATATTGTACCCGTAGGGCACTGTACGCTCTTTGGGTATAGACTGCCCACAGACTACCGGTGTAAAAAGAGGCACAGAAGGCTCTAAAAAGTGTGATTTTTACCTCACTGGTACACCGCGCAAACCTGCGAGCAATCATGTTCGCCCTAACGGACAGTGCCCTACGTTCACGTTCAATGTCCATGTCGTCTTTAAGGTCCTCGGTAATTAGATGACCAAGGTACCTGAACTGCTGTACCCTAGCCAACTCCTCTCCATTCAGAGTTAATGGGGGCACACTAGAGGGACCCTTAGAACCAGCCCTAAAAACGACATATTCACTTTTCCTTACATTATACATTAGGCCGTGACTACCTGCATACGTTTCACAAATTTGCAAAAGTTTTCTTATGCCACAAACCGAGGCACTCAGCAACACCATGTCGTCCGCATAGCTAAGATTATTAACACATACACCATCTATATGACAGCCGACATGCGTGCTGCTGAGCTCCTCGATCAGGGCATTTATGTACAAATTAAATAGGCGGGGACAGCTCAAACCACCCTGTCTCACGCCACATTCCAATTTATATGGATCAGAAAGGGTGCCCGCCCACCGCACACTATTACTTTGATTGCTGTACCAGTACTTAAAGATATTTACAAGTTCAGGTGGTAACCCTACCTAATAATAATAATAATGTCTGGCCTGCGAAATTAAGAAGAAGTTACTGTGGCCCTGGAAAACACAGGTGGGTTAGTCAGTAAAAGTTTGGCACTCCCTGTCTCTTCACCAAGAACGGGAAATATTATTTGATTAATTCCCTTAAAAAAAAGGGACCTAAGCCTAGTTGTGGGTTAAACAGAACTCAGATTTATCTTAAACTAGCTTTTGCCCTCGGCTTCGCCCGCGTAAATAAAATATAGCCTATGTTACTTGGGAATAAAGCAGTTTTCAATTGGACCAGAACTTTCAGAGATTACCTCCTAAAACTTTAACTAAAAAAAAAACAAACTTTACCTCTATTATGTATATTTAATTAATTACATTAGTGTAGAAGTGTAGATGATTTACTAAAAGTCTAGGCAAAACCTTTTGCTATATTTCTTAACATTATACAAATGATTCTTCATCGTAACCAAGGATTTTTTTAAACATTTCGTGACTTTCAATCACTTATCCAGACACAACAGTTATGATATGACCATAACAGACAAGTTAATAACATAATGACGATGATGGAAGCCCGTTCTTACTTGTAAATACAATAGCTGTTATAGGAATTCCTACGTCAAGTGATACCCATACTTTTGATAACATAGACCGTGCTAATATGACAAAAATGTTTGACCACAACAAAATTCATAGAATCTATATTGTTCCCATTTCGACCGATTTGCTAAAGGCGTATAGCCCCTTGAACATCCAATCGGAGTTAAATGCACATGTGTGCATTTAACTACTCATATTCGTACTACCACCTTTTTTTTATGGTGGGAAAAAACGTCCAATGACAACCCCCGCTCTTGGGCGGAGCGGACGACCGGACAGCGAGCTACCCATTGCTCACTGTCCGCAAGCCGGCCGTACTGCATCCTGCGCTAGCTTAAATTCCCGCTGGCCTTTAAAACCATATTCTTTGCGAAATATTGATTGGTTTACAGTTATGTACATTCTGAAGAACACTATACATAATAAAGATCAAAGTCGTTTGAAAGTCAGGAAAACAAGCGAAAAATATCAAATTGTTTTTTTTTTCTTTTTAAAAAATCATATGTTGATAATGTTACCTAAAAATCTAAAATACATATAATTATTATTTTTTTCATATCTATTAAGGCTTATAGTCCCTTGAACCATCTGGCCAAAATTATGTGGACGCAACTCTCGCACCCGCCTACGCGGCAGTACGCAAAACTGTGCATTTATTTGCGGCCAGCAGCGCCCGGAAAGCACGCGGCTGACCTTTAAATCCATTTTCCACCAATTTTTTAAGTGTAAAAATGTTTCTAAAGATCCAAGCCGTTTCGAAGGAATATGGAAAAGTTGCGAAATTGCTAAATATTTTTTTAGACAAAAGTATTAATAGCACGAAAAAATCAAATGTTGATAATGTTATTCATGAATCTATAATAAACATAGTTTTTTTTCAAACCTATTAACCTGGCCGTTACCGAGGAGTAGGCTTCAGAAAGTCACTGTTTTATGGCACTTTTCGGGCGCTTAGGCCTTAGCGCAGCTGTTACCGAGGAGTAGGTTTCAGAAAGTCACTGTTTTATAGCATTAAATGGGAGCAAAGGCCTTAATGTTTATTATTTTGAACGACTGTTAAAAGAGCATTATTTATTTTAAAATTTTCATAGCTAAATTATGTACGTGTAAATTTAATATTGTATCCAATTTTTATATGTCATGTTTATGAATTTATCAACAGAACCTTGGCATGGGCTTTACCTAGAGACTAGTAATCAAGTGTGTCACGGTCATGATGACAATAGGTACCGATGAGTCAAATGCTTCTTATCCCTGAAATTATTTATTAATGATTCATTAAATTATTATCATCAGCTTGTCCCATGTTTCCTGGGGACGGCGCAACACGTTTTTATCTTCCATTTTGACCTGTCATCTGTCACGCTATCACTAACCTTCCCTTTCATATTCGTCACACAATCCATTCATCTTTTCTTTGGCCGTTAATGATTTATTATAACTCTAATATCATCATCATCATCATTTCAGCCGATACACGTCCACTGTTGGACATAGGCCTCCCCCAAGCGTCGCCACATCGAACGTTCCTGTGCGTCCCGTATCCATCGGTTTCCTGCTACCTTCACCAGGTCATCGGTCCACCTTGTAGGAGGCCTTCTAACACTGCGTCTTCCGGTACGCGTCGCCACTCCAAAACCTTTCGGCCCCAACGGCCATCTGTTCTGCGAGCAATGTGCCCTGCCCATTGCCACTTAAGTTTGGCAATTCTTTGTGCTAACTCTAATATAAAAGAGCGTCATTTGATATTCCGGAATAGTGAGTCAATAACTCCATTAAAATTTATAGAATTGCACTTTAACCTAAACCACTTTTTATTTGGTTCACAATTTACCTTATCTATTTTATACGTCATGTCGGTTTTACTTTTTGAATTTGCATTTGTAAATTCTAGCGACAGATTAGTATTCTAGTCCAATTTGGTACAGTACAATGTCTGTAATAATTCGGACTTAACCGGAAAAACGAGCGAGTATCCACCCTTACGTTGTTGAAACATCTACGGTCCGGACTAAGCGCCTTGTTGTTTGTACCGCGTACGTCGAAGGACTGGAACAATTTGCCAGCTGCGGTCTTCCCGTCCGATTATAATTTGGGTGTCTTCAAGGCTAGAGTGAATAGGCTCTTAATAAACTAGTGCGCCACAACATCAACGATTGCATCACTGCTTACCATCAGGCGGGATCGCAGTCATTCAAATTTCAAAATTCAAATTTCGCGAAACGTTATGTGTGAAATTTTAAATAAGTAAATACTAATCCTTACTAATATTATAAAACCGAAAGTGAGTTTGTTTGTTTGTTTCGTCTTCACGCCTAAATGGCAACACCGATTTTGATGATTTTTGGTACAAAGATAGTTGGGACCCTGGAGACGGACATTTTTTATAAAAAAGTGAGAAAAGGGGGAGAAAGAGGGAAGGTCTTTTATGTACGCGGGCAAAGCCGCAGGCAAAAGCTAGTAAATACTATAAATAACTTGTGTCAAAATGTAGTAGACTATTTTGACATCAATTTTAGATTATAAAACGAGATTACATTTTTTTTTTGACTATGATTTTTGAACGGGCCCTCTGATATCCAAGGTCGATTCGAGTTGAAAGTTGATTTTATTTTTCTGATCTTGCGCAAATTCAAAATATTGATCAATTCTTACAACATGCAAATACTCAAGATAAAATGTCAATAAGGTAATACGTCTAGTTGACACTTCGCGTGACCCAAGGGCTGGCTTTTACCTCGGACAGAGGATAAGCATTGCCATACAGCGTGGCAATGCCGCCAGCCTTTTGGGCACATTACCAGTCGACAGCGATGTGGAAGAGTTTTTTGACGCCATATTTTAGTTTGATTTTAGTTAGTTGTAATTAGCGTAGGGTTTTGTTATTATTATTTTTTTTAATTTACTGTAATTCTAGTTTTTAGTTGTGTATGTAATAAGTTAAATTGATTTAAAGATAAAATGTTAATACTTACGAGTAACCAGCCAGTATATTGAGGAGAGTAGTCTTGCCAGCCCCAGATGGACCCATGATGGCGGTCAGTTGTCCTGGCTTGAAACATCCTGACACGTTGTTTAGGATTTGTTTATTTTCTGCAAGAAAGAAAGAAAATTGGGGTGAGTAACATGGAATTAGTCTTTACAAATGTGAGAACCAGGTTCTGAATTGAAAATGATCGGAATATTAATGTGATAATCCTATTTATTTATTTATCTATTTAAAAGTTTATGCACTTCTGAAACACTACAAATGTGGACTTAATGCCTTAAGCATTTTCTATCAGTCGACTTTAAATATAATAAGGTGGTGCCGACATAATTGGCAGGTGCTACTAAATTATGTGTTGTGGTGTAATTTATGATACGTTGAGAATTTCTATTAAAAAAATTATTGTAAGTCACTTTTATGATGTAATAGCCACGTTCTGAAAAATATAATAAGCAACATTAATTTCTTTGCTAAACCTATTTCTGAACTTTTGTTAATTTACTTTTTAATCTCTTGTGGTGATAGTAAGTTCATTGTACCTCTTTATCTCAGGCAGAAAGACGAAAAGAAAATTAGACAAACATCTGTTCTAGTTAGTATGTATGTCTAACTCGTTACGGTCCAAGTGCCTTTGTCCGTTATGGTTTTTCTAATAGCATAATATATAGAAAAGGAAAGCGAAGTACAAAATATTGTAGTTTTACATTTTTTTATAAAAAAGTATGTATAATTATAGCGCTTTTTCGGTCGGAACATGGTAATCAATAGTTTGATGATAAATCGTCCAGCGTCCTACTAGCAGGACTTTCAGTCCTTCCGGTAGGACGCACCTTTTTTAATGAATATTACGTGAACGGTCCAGCTGGCAGGATTTGTAAAAAAACAAATAGATAGTCAGTCTCTTTCTGATTGTAGGAGTGTTTGTTTCATCGTTCTAGCATCAGTGTGAGCGAAATGGCTACGATATTTAGACGTGGAGATCGCGTAAGTTCGCTAGCATCGCACTACGATGCGCCGGGAACGAATAACGCCTGGAGTCGTCAACAATTTGGTGATGAATTTGCAACATCTTAATGTTATGGCCGACATTTTATTATCAAAACCGTTTTGTACACCACAAAAAACAACAGAAAGCCAGCTGATATATATAGAAAGAAACACAATAACTTTTTCCCGCGTCCACGTAGACGAAACCGCGGTAAAGTATTGAATGGTATAATACTTTTAAAAAAAAAAAATGAATTCTACAATCGTAATTACAACATTGAGCACCTACTAAAAGTATATATAAACATATCAATATATTATAAAAATAAATATATGTTACCTACCTTACCTTACTGTTCTTTATAAACACAACAACATAACTTTTCGTTTATTTCAAATAAATAAATAATTAAATGAGGGTAGTTCAAAATGTTTGTTTCCCCTGATTTAGTGATTCGTCTGAGTCGTCCTGCCAGCAGTCGGCGTACTGCCAGAAGGACGAGCGTCAAATTTCATATAAAATCAAGTCCTGCTAGCAGGACTTTAAAAGTCCTTCCAGAAGAGCTTCTAGAAGGACATTTTTTTGGACGATTTATCATTGAGGTTTTTGTAGAAATTGTTTTTTTCTTTAGTATTGAAGAGTATTTATGATAATAATAATTTAATAGGAACTATTCTTATATATCAGTAGTTATGTGAATAACAAATTGTATTTTTTTTAGAAAGGCATGGCCAGAAATTTATATTTTTCCATACTTGTTTGCAAAATAAATATGTACTCGTATCATTTAGTATAAAGAAGCAAAATACCAATATTTTAAGTACTTGTATAATCTATTGAAGACTACGCATGGTCAATGAATATGAATAAATACATAAATGCTACAATATTCATAATACATCAGAAACTATTTATCGAATTAACACTACTGTACCTCGAATTAAAAGCAAATAAAAGTACCTAATGTTACTAATTGATACAAAAAATTCAAACAGAACTTTATTGAAAAAAATATTGAAATACATTCGACAAACATTCGTTATCGTTTATATTTTAAAATTGTAATGGGTTTTGGTTGATTCTTAAAGACAAAATTATCACACATTTCTGCGGGTGAGTAAATCGCTGTAAGTTGACGTTTTGCTGGTCAATGACATTTATCAAATTGACATGATAATGTCACTGTGTTGTGGAGTTGTTATTTATTTATTTTTATTTTGTAACACACAATAGTTTTTACTAAACCCAAATTAATTGAAGTGGTCACACAATTACCGCTATCGGAGACGCCATTCACAAATTGATCATAGACATATTAGTGTCCAACTCTGAATAGTTGTTAGAAACGCCTCAAAAAACCGGTACAATTTATACAGATAACAACACACTAAGTGTCCCCATTTGGAATTCAACCTATGAGCAAAAAAATATACCTAGTCGCAGAGCGACACATACTAACGACTCGACACATTAGCACAAAATAAATGGTAGCATAGAGCTTCAATAGATTCTTGTGGGTTCTCGCGACTGCAGTTAGCCCCCCCTCTCGGTCCTGATAGCTTACTGTTTTGTTTTAGAACGATTTAATTATTTAGAAAAATCATAAAGTCTTTTGCAATATGGAAGTTGTGCCTTACAGCCTTAGGTACTTCCAAACTATAGTAATCAACCCTATAAAAATGAGGTGATACGTCGTCCTGTGGAGACCTGCTATTAGTGTTTTTATATAACGAATTGGCCAGACCACAGGGAGACTCGAGTTCGTGAATTTGGCCGTGGAACATATTTTCGATATATTGTTATAAAATTCTGAAAATTACATTTTTTTTTCATTCTTGCAGTCAATAAATATACGAGAGTGGTATTATAGAAATTCTTGAATACATACATATACACATACATTGCGGTTTGTTTACCTTTATTTCTATTATATCAAACGGAAGTTATTAGAAATTAATTAACTGCAACATAATGGCAAAAAGTCACCACAAAGTAAACAATCAACCGGAATATTTTAGACCTTATTTCAGGGTTGATACTTGACGTAAATGATCTTTTTCCGTATTTCCTTGGGTTAAATGGACTATTGTCATTAATCAGTTTAGTCCGGAAGCATGTATTAGCAATATATGTCAAAGACTAAAAGAGATATAAGATGGACTGAACAATATACCCAGTTGGACTGACAAGATCTTCTTTGTGTTGTTCCTTATTGTGAATGAATAATTTTATTGTATTCTGTTGTGAGTAGATATTAATAGCAAAATTAAAAAAAAAAAGACTGGTTGCACTCCGGGAGTGCCGGCAGAAGTGAAAACTTGATTATTAACGTTGAAATATATATATATATAAATAAATATAAATATATATACGTATATAGATATATTATATATATATATATATATCTATATATTTGAAACAGTAGGCCCAGGCATACATTTTCGCCATCCGTCTTACGCTTTTTCGATCAGGTCACGTGTCCTGACGCGAGTTTAAGATTTTATACCCATTACAGAAAAAGTGCTCAACGCCGCTAAAGAAGTTTTCACTTCAATAATAAAACCTCGACGCATAAAATCTATAAAAAATAAAAGAACTGGTTAAAACGAGTCTAATGAGCCCTAACTCGATACGTTTACTAGTAGGCATTAAAGGGTTCCATTAGCCACCTTCCAATTCTAGCATCAAGCTCTCGTCATCATGAAAAATATTTAGAACTGGTTAAGACGAATCTAATGAGCCTAAACTCGATGTGTTTACTAGAAGGCATTCCAGGGATCCATCAGCCACTTCCCAGTTCTACATTAAGTGTTCGTCATTACGTTCTCATCGTCATGAGAAACGAACAGAATATTTTTTAAGATAAATTTAAATAAGTCGAGACGTCTCTTACCTCCGACCTCTATCATTAGACCAGCTTGATAGCGTGATTATGTCGGTAGGTTCATGAGTATTTCTAACATTAGATCACATATATATGTGTTTATTAGTAAAGTATACATCCAACCCCTCAAACCCCAGGCGAACGGGTTCGCGCGTGATTTCGAACAAATTTTTCATAAAGTAGCCTGTAAATTTCGAAAATAAGCAATCTTTCCATTTTTCCCGTATTTATACCTATTTAAATGCTTAGGGTCTCAGGGGTTGTTTAAGATCCCTGCCACAGCAAAGAAATGAGCTGATCACCTTGAACACCTGAAAAGATTTTCATAAATTGTATCTAAGAACCATCTCGATAATGTTAGCTTTCAAATAAAAAAAAAACCGCATCAAAATCGGTCCATTCGCTGAGGAGGTACGATGCCACGGACAAACACACAGACAAATTCTCGATCTGATCAAAAGTATGAATAAATATTATAAATATTAAACATTTCTACTTAGCACAAAACCAGTATATATCTACTTATAAAATAAATATTCAAAAGTGGTTTAATAACCTTTTTTTTTCTTGATACACAAATCATTATTCGACTCAAAATTTGCTATTTTCAAAAGTTAGTCTTTTTGGACTGGTCAATGTCACTTGAATAACGTATTTTGTGTTATCTCTAAAGTATAATACTAAATTAAGTGTTGGCAAAACAAGTGGTAATTGGTCATCCATTTATAAATGACTGGAATCAAAACCGACGTAAATAGCTGTGGTAAGTTGAATCGACAATCAAATTAAAATCCAATTGGAATAATGAATGTGGCATTTTAACTTCTTCTTCATCGAACCACAATTGACGTAACAGAGTGGAAAAGTTAACTTTGTTTTTGATTGTTTTCACAATTGATATTGTTTTCTAATTAAAACCCATCTCAATGATTATTCATCAACTTTATTATACGTAGTCCACAACAGAAAATATATTACTCTTTTGAAGCATCATGAAAATAATAATGTAGGTATGTTGTAATAGATATCTATTTTATCATTTTCAGTAATAAGTACCTGTATACTTATTTACTAAGTTATTGTTTACGTTTGTGGAGTATTGCAGTCACATATGCTATGTGGCTGCAGAAGATATCTATAATTTTTAATTCTCACAAAAAAGGGGCTCAAACAACGTATCGCTTTACGCACACTTCACCTTAATTTTCACGGTAACATTTTTACAGAACAAATCGTGTGTCGAAAGGCCGAACATTAAACTTGCAAATTACTGTACAAGCACCCAGTGGTGTAACATTGTAGCCACATGAGCTATACTTTGTCTAATAAGCAAGTCAGTATATATCGTTAACGCGATAATTAGAGGCAAAAGCTAGGAAATGATTTATGGAATGACTACCCATTGATTTGGTGGTTTCCAGTTAAACTACTAATGAGATTCTACTATTCAGTATCCACCACCACTACGACTCCCTACTACCTTTTTGTACGAAGATTTTCCACTAAATATTTGACTACATTGAAATTGTTACGTTAAATATAATAATATAAAAGTTGGTTCATAAAAAAATTATTTATAGGTACTTTAAAAAAATATCATGAATCTATATATATACACATATAATTATATAAAAGGAAAAATTGACTGTCTTATCAACGCACAGCTGAAATTACTGGGAAAAGAAGTGTGACAATTTGCAGAAGGTTTTCTTTTATTACGTAGACGAGCACTAAGAGAGGGTTTTCCAAAATCGGCCCCTTATGACACGAGATGACGAGGTCCAATTTTTTTATGGAGAAACCTACAAGTGGGCGATGCCGCTGGCAAAATTTATGAGTTATATTATAAATCTTTAAACAGGTAAGTACTACATATTACGATGCATCGGCCATTCAGGTCTTCCAACACATAACGTACTTGACAAAATAACGCAGTTTTGTGTTAAGTCCCTAAGGAAAAATGTCGACATGTTGCATATTATTTGCGTTATTTCCACTGTTACAATTGTAGATATGATGTATATAAAAACGCCAATATTCTGTAATGCGGATTAACATAAAATCGAATGAAATTATACGGTTTCCCTTCCTCTGTAACTGTCGGCAACTTATTTTAAGTATCATGTTCCTCTATTTACAACCGTTCATTATTAGAGGATACAGGGCGGTATTGTGTTACAAATGTCGGTAGCCTTGCGAATATCGGTCTAGATAGCTTAGTTAACCGAATTATGTACTGTTCCAAGTTCTGTTACAGTCCTTTATTACTGTACTGGCTACAGTAATAAAGGGCTAAAGGCTACAGTAAAAAGGGTTTTAGTATTTTATTACTGTACTGGCTACAGTAATAAAGGGCTAGAGGGTACAGTAATAAAGGGCTAAAACAGAACCTGGATTAATTTAGTTTTCACATGTTGATGGACTGAGTTGTGGTGGAAGGTCAAAGATAATGATTTTTTTATGTGCTTGGTCAGACTATGACCTGGAATAGCACATAGGATAATTTTTATCCCGGAGGTATTTTTCCTTAGATCAATTTACCATTTTCACATGGGCGAAGTCACTTGCAGTAGCTAGTATGTGTAGGTTTGTGAGGATAGATATATTATATTGATATTTGTTACTCTTTCACGCAAAATAAAAAATACTGAACGGATTTTGATGAAACTTTCCAGTAATATAGCATCAGAATCACACATTGGCTATATTTTATCATGGAGGAAGTACACACGGATGAAACTGCTGATAAAAAGTATAATATATGTTATTGCTTTGTCAATTATTCTAATTGTTTTGTTTACTTGTAACAGATAGGTGTACAATACAATGCCTTCAATATTCTATCAAACAAACAGATCATTCATACCATCCACTCATTGAATACATTCTTCTACTTATAACAAACATGAAATATCTGCTTTTTATTAACATTCTATTTTCCGAGTAGAATAAAAAGTATGATGACCTTATTAGCGATATATGTGAGAATAAATTATTAGAGATAAACGTAATTGTAACTACTTTTACAAATATAACATTGAATTATAACTTCGAACTATTCAAAATGTTTGACACCGCGAAAAGGGCGCGTAATTCTCTGTTCGACTGTCAAAGATGTTAGTGCGGGGGCGACGATGCGCGACAACATTACGGATGCGCTCATTCATCGATTTTTAGGGTTCCGTAGCCAAATGGCAAAAAACGGAACCCTTATAGATTCGTCATGTCTGTCTGTCTGTCTGTCTGTCTGTCTGTCTGTCTGTCTGTCTGTCTGTCTGTCTGTCTGTCTGTCTGTCTGTCTGTCTGTCTGTCCGTCCGTCCGTATGTCACAGCCACTTTTTTCCGAAACTATAAGAGCTATACTGTTGAAACTTTGTAAGTAGATGTGTTCTGTGAACCGCATTAAGATTTTTACACAAAAATAGAAAAAAAGCAATAAATTTTGGGGGTCCCCATACATAGAACTGAAACTCAAAAATTTTTTTTTCATCAAACCCATGCGTGTGGGGTATCTATGGATAGGTCTTCAAAAATGATGCTGAGGTTTCTAATATCATTTTTTTCTAAACTGAATAGTTTGCGCGAGAGACACTTCCAAAGTGGTAAAATGTGTGTCCCCCCCCCTCTAACTTCTAAGATAAGAGAATGATAAAACTAAAAACAATATATGATGTACATTACTATAAAAACTACCAACGAAAATTGGTTTGAACGAAATCCAGTAAGTAGTTTTTTTTTAATGCGTCATAAACCGAAAAAAATACACTATTATTAAAACATCGATCAAAGTTACAATACATTACAAGAACTTTTATATTATGTTACTTGCTGCTACGGAACCCTTCATGGGCGAGTCCGACTCGCACTTGGCCGGTTTTTTTTAGTTTAACAGAATGGATGAATTGGTGCAATACCAAAAAAACATCCTAGTCAGAGACTATCTGGATTATTACTAGAAGAGAGAGAGATAACACTGCTCACAAAAAAAATACACTTTTATACAATAGAGATCACGAGTAATAGCAGAGCATGTGTGGAGACGGAGAAATTGATCGCGTACGTGCACCTTAAGTGCGCGAACGTCACTGAAATTCGTGAGCAAAATGAGCGACCTAATCTGCTTCTGGAGAGTGTGAGGGTTCAGGAGTGTGCGTAACATTATGTAAAGTAACGTTGAAAAAAGCGAGGATCCTCCAACCTGACCGGTGTCTCTACTTCGGGTAACTGCCCGATAGTAGTGTTCGGGCTGTTGCATATGTTCTAGGCGCGTGGAGAACTTTGTTTGAAATGCAGGCTTTCGAATTTTAGTTACATGCTTAGGTATAGAGTTATTGAGATAAAGTAACGCCTACTGTCCATGGACACTTAGCTTCAGAGACAGAACACAGTTTTGTATGTGAGCTTCACGCAGGCGTACAGCAAGCGTATAATATAATGACGAACACGCGTCTATAAAACTACACGTCCGTTGACTGAAGGCCTAAGTATTATCGACTGTACGTTAAATGTACGACCCAAATATAGACGAACTTCATGCTCTGATGAATGAATATCGTACGAGCAATATTTCAAACTTATTAAGGTTAATTGTTACAGTAGTTGTTCTAGAAACTTAAAGAAAGTAATCACTTTGTTTTGAAGGTGAATGGTCAAGTTTATGATGACGGGCACGTTATGGCCGATGCGTGTCAGGATTGCAGGGTGAAAGAGTCACCGTAGCTCTAGAATTCAAACTGCAACTGAAGTAACACGGATGGGTTTGAATCTGTAAAAGTCTGACATTCCTTTGCCCTCCACTCTGAGCGGGATAAGTTATTTTAACCTTTCCCAGTGACAGTAAAAGTAGAAAATTATCCCAAGGGTATTTATCCCCAGATTAAAACTAATCTATGTACTAAGTTTTATCGAAATCAGTTTAGCCATTCGAGCAGGAAAAAGTTACAAACATACATACACACATTAGTGTGATATAATATTTAAATGATTACAAGTTATGTTCTAATGAAGATTCTGCTAAATTAATTTATTACTGGTGGCTGTAAATATAAATTTATTGTTAAAGTTATTGCTTTTTTGCATCTGCTTATTAAACTGTATTTGTCAAGTCTTTTTTAATATTATTGTTGGCAACAAATACACTATTAAACAATAATAAAATATTGTAAATTATATCACTGCATGCATCGCCGTTTTAAACAAGTCCATCCAGTCTAACTACTAATATCTACTTGTTTTTAGGGTTTCGTACCTTTTTATGGAAGTCGGTAAACCGGAACACTCATAGGATGACTTTGCTTTGTCCTTCTGTTCGTATGTCAACACCTTTTTTCTCAAGAACAAGTAGAGTTATCAAGCTGAAATGGGTATCAAATGCATACCCTTGGAGCAGTGAAAATGCAAAATTTTTAAGTCAACGTAATCTAAACATTATGCATTAGCATTAGGGCCGTTTATGGCACACATTTTGATACTCTCAAGAGAATCATAAATAATCTACAGTTTTTGTTGAGCTAGAATCATGAAATTTGGGAAAAAATAATGCAATGTAGCGCAAGTAAAGGAATAAATTCAAAAATCATAAGTGTGTAGTACATCCAAAATAATTACTTTTTGCCTTTATAAACTTAATTATTGAACTTTTTAAATACATTAGATTGCGCGGAACCTCCGGTGGACGAGTCCGACTCTCATTCGACCGTTTTTTTTTATATCAGCTGTTGACCTGGCCACGTTTTTTAACATTCGCTTGTTTGCATAAATCGTTTTTATAATTGATATTTTCCTTGCTTTTAAAAAGAGCTGGTGATAGTGATAAAAAATCTGTTTATACAATATATATATGTATATATCAGTATCAGATAACTTGCATGAAATTATAATTATAATTTATGTAGGTATATAACTTATATTAAACATATATTATAATATCTTTATTTAATTTAATACATTTATCTTGTACCTACTCTTGTTTTCTTATTAATCTTTTCTTTTTTTTTATGCTCCTGCCATGCTCTTCACCACCCTTGGTTGATTGGTTGAGAATGCTTAAGGCATTAAACATATATCATGTCTTTATTTTATTTAATACATTTATCTTGTACTCTTGTTTTCTTAATAATATTTTCTTTTTTTTTATGCACCTGCCAGGTTTTCTCTTCACCACCCGTGTTTGACTGGTAGAGAATACCTAAGGCATTATGTCCGCCTTTTTACCTTTGTGTAGCATGAAGTTTTAATAAATAAATTGTAAAAAATCTTGGTTGTCGATAATATACAGTTAAACAAATACGAGAGGAATTGATAAATTATTTATAGTGCGCAAAAATCTATTGGCAGGCGATGTCTACGTGCGCTCGTGCATATGAGGATCTCATCACAATGTGAATGAGGAAGTGATTTGTAAATATAGCCGTCGCTTTAAACATATATGTGTAAATCCAGGTACTTTAAATGATAACTGAGACACCCAGACTGACGTGTTAATTCATAAGTCGTAAAATAGTTGTCATTGGAAAAAAAATCAGGTATTATATCAGGAATTTGACTCTGCTGACACGTGGTTGAGCGTTTGTCTGCTGCATTGCGTGACACGGGTTCGATTTCCCAACAGAATTAATTTTTGTATGACCTATAGATATTTGTCCTGTGTATTTGACTTTTACATGTTTGTGAATGCGTCCAGAACACATAAATAATTACTAGGGTAATATATTTTAAAAAGAAAAAAGAAAAGTCAATTGTTTTGTGTAAGTCCCTAACCTAAAGCTTAAAATCGAAGAACGATTGGCTTTTTTTCTGTTTTGGGCATCTCAGAGAAATTCGTTTATTTGTGACAATTGGCTAAATACAACGGTCTGAAAATAAATGGGAAATGTGTCCTTTGGCCCCGTAGCTACGATCTGCAGAATAATATGCGAGGCTGGTTTGAACTATGAAGTGCAGGTTTGCAAGATGCAAAACAAAGATACATGGCATACTAACCATATTGGCATTACAGTATAGTTAAAATAATGTAGGCGAATCTGAAGTTGGCGTCGAGTCGTGGGGCTTTTTGAACCGGTCCAAATTGCCTCACTACCCAGCGATCTAAACTATTGCGCGTACTCGAAAAAATACGAAACAAAAAAATAATGATGTAGTTTTTGATAATGATGACAATGTGAATTTTGTTAAGATTGCTACTTTTCGAAAGTTGGGGAATAGCGAAATCTGTGACATAGAAATAAAATAGCTTACGTACAATTGTTGTCTGAAATATAATTGTTATAGTAATTACACAGTCAATTATTTTGGTTTTGCAAACTAGATGTATATCATATGTTAAATTTAGATGGAAAATGCGGATTCAGTCAAACTTAAAAAAATGTTTTCCTTTCTTTTCTTTACTTGAAACTTGGTCAGTAAGTAGAGAACATCATAGTTTAATTGCTACGTTGTCCTCATGGTAGCAAGCGCGACTGCTGAAGTTGGGATTCTGAATTTTGTTCCCATGTCGGGTAACAAGTATAAATACTATTGAGTCTTTTCATTTGGAATCATTTTGTGGCAGCCTAGAGGTTGGACGGTGGTGGTATGACATTTTTCGTAAAGCACTTCATTCAATAAACCCCAAATGAACGCGTTCGTTTTGTCATTGTCTTACTATTGTGTCTGTAATTACAGTATTCGAAAGGCTAAAGCCATCGTTGATCCTGCACAGGATCTCTTCTCAGGCGTATCGGACGAGATTCTGTGTGTAAAGGAACAGAGAACAGGTAATGGTTTGCTAGCTCAAACATCAATAATTATATACTGATGTTTGAGCGATACGACGATGAGCGATGTATTAGCATCGTCATGTCTGCGGTGGACAATGCCACGCAAATATTTCGTAATACAGATTACGAAAATCATTTTAGCATATCATTAATATATGTAAAGGTTATTTGTAAACTCAACACTGGCAACTTAAAAAAATATTTTTTTTCAATTTTTGTTATATGACTTTAAAAAAATTATCATATTTTAGTTAATCAGATTTTCATACAATAATAAAAATATGTAAGTAAAAGACAAAATAAAATTATCTACACTAATATAATAAGAGTTAAAGTTTGTTTTTTTTTTGTTTGTAGCAAGTAATCCATCAGGTGAGATAGTGGTCAAACGTGAGCCTATCTTAAATAAAAAAGAAATTCTCTGGAAGTTTTGGTCCGAGTGCTAAAATATTTTTCACCAATAGAAAGCTGCTTTATTCCTGAGTGACATAGGCTATATTTAATGTACACGGGCGAAGCCGTGGGCAAAAGCTAGTAAGAGATAATTAGAGAATGCATCTGTATTTGCGCATACGCTTGTGCACTATATAAGTCTTACGTACTTGGCTAATCTTTGTTGAAACCGGCCACTGTGAACGTAATTCGGTGGATTACAATAGCAACACATTTATGAAAATAATCTTGTTTTATTAATGTTTGTTGGTATTTATGTGTAGCCATTTGTCAAGAAAATGTAAGTAGCCATTTATTTTAAGCTTGCCCAGAGTATTTTTAGGTAAAAAAATAGTGCTATAATTTATCGACTGACTTCGACTGACCGTACGTAAAAAAAAGTTGTGAACACGACGTTATGATTAATTATTTTGCGTCTGAAAGGTCATTGAACGATTTGGCTCATTTGGTTAATAAAATAAGGATTCCAATGCAATAGGTTGTTTTTTTTAAAGTTATAAACTAAAACGGGTTTGAGGCATCTTGAGATTCATGAGTAATAGAATATTTTTAATTTATTTGACATACATTTTGTGTCTCGAAGGTCTAAAAGTGTGAAATGTGTTGAGAACCATTTCACACTTTGCCGAGGTATTTCGATCTGGCAACCCGAGCTGGGACCTTGCCGGACAGCGAGCTACCGATTGCTCGCACTTACGGTAGCCAGGAATCACCCTTAGACTTTCGATTTCCAGTGCTTCTCTGAAAAACCGGGGCGTAATGCTTGTCTCCGCTTTACGGCCGCCTCTTTTCCTCCCATTGTTGTTTCACAAAGGAGGTAACAGCCTCCCCTTTCCTTTTGCTCTGTACTATGGCCTGAACCAGGGCCTGATGCGTTCTAGGGTTGCGGTAACTTTATCGAATAACCTCCCAGCCCTGGCGGGCATCGCTTTGCCCCGCCCTCGACGATAAAGTTCTTTGGCACGCGTGGAACACAACGGAGGATCGTCCAATTGGGGCAGACCTCTGATCGTCAGCTTCATCGTGTTCTCAAGAAGTAGTGACGATAGTTTGGTAACTATCGTAGCTTCCAATGTAATTTTATTTATGGTGTACAATAAAGACTATATTTATCTACTACGTATGTTCACGAAAAAGATAGGTGACCGGTGATATCTAAGCGTATCTTATGAAATCTTCTGAATAGATTAGACATGACCTACAATAAGGTAAATGCACATAGGTATGTGACATGTATAAGTATGTGCACACTTACTCAAACTTCGGTAATTAGTGGTAATTCTAAGGAAGGTAAAGATGTTGTAACAAAACCTTCAGTTGTTGTGCCCTTTCGATACCTCGCAAACAGGCAAACCTGTCAGGTACACTCTAACGTGTATGACTAACTTTATGAATCTCTATGAAAATAATAATTTTAATCCCCGCCCTGCGCTCCCACTGAACATCAGGATGGCTTCCAGTCATTTATTTATTTTTGTTAGTTTACCATTAAATTGCACCTACCATGTTATGTTTCTGCACCACCCTAAGGTCAACTGGTAGAAAACGCCTAAGGCATTAAATTTTCGAAAGTTAAATAAATAATTAAAATTGTATTACTGCTGAAATTTTTAAATACCAATCTGCTTAGGTTTCTCTTGGCTCTCAGTCTCACCAGAAGCCAGTAAATTTTATGGAGCGACTGCCTAAATGATCTCCATAACCTGGATATTTTATTACTGATAATGTTTCTGCTGATTTTGACAGTAACTTGAACAAATCATCATTATCATCATCATCATCATTTCAGCCGAAAGACATCCAATGCTGGACATATTATAGGCCTCCCCCAAATGTCATCTGCGTCTCGCACAAAATAATAATATTGTACAAATATTCCTCGATAAATAAAATAAATCAAGGTTACGATCAGCTTACATACTTACTTATCAAACTTATTATTGTGTCATCAGTTCATTGACGACCTTAGTGTTGAACTCGATATCGATATCGTAGTTATAAATCATCCGATTCGTTAATCGATTTTATCAATCGAAAGTTACGAATTGCGTTAGCGCAGTCATAACGGTATGTCGTGTAGATCAATGTTCGGCCGTACGGAGTGGCTTTGATTATGTAAGGTTTGACTAATGACAAAACGAGTTGCTAAGAAAGTTCTTGCGAGAATTTATGTTGTATGAGTTAGCACATCATAGACGCTTAGCGTAACTTTGTTTAGACGGGCCACTCACGAACGCAACTATTAAGTGGCCTAGCTCGCTGTCCGACCCATTCGGTAATCGTCCAGAACGAGCTCAAGACGTCGACGGCGCCTAGCGTAGGGGCCCAGTACAGTCGAAGCCTATTGGAGCCATGCATCTGTTTCTGAAAGGAAGATTTGGCCCCTGTCCGAAAGGCAACAAAGGAACGGGAGTGGGTTTTAGTCAGTAAAAGTCTGATACTATTACTCCACCTAAGAGTGGGGGATGTCATTGGATCATTTTCCCACCAAAAAAAAAAACTAATAAGTGGCCAGTGGTAAGCGTCAACCACCATTAGCGGCAGTATACGAAGATACTCTCGCTATGTTATAAACTGTGATAAAAAGTGGCCCGTGTGGAACCTTGGACGAAACCGGAAAGAGATGTGAGATTATGTCTTGCAAAGAATTTATGTAAATATTGCACACTATATGTTATGTGTGTAATACTTACCAGAATATTCGGATGGCCTACAAATGGATGCTAGATACAGAGGTTATGATATTGGATAGAGTACTGTTCCGCGACTGGGTCAACGAATTAATGAAAAAATTTACATTATTTAGAAAGATGAAAGGTTTGTGTTTTCTTCACTCTCGAGCGCGTTATAAATATTGAAAAATACATTTGTATACGAGTAGGTCTTCCTTGTTCTATGAAAGTGTTTAAGTTTCATATACCTACGTACCTATTTGAGACTTAAACAGTTTCATGGTATCTGAAAATAAGTTTATTTTCAGACGGCTTTGATATTGTTGAAGTTTTAGACTACTGGTGACCGTCACAGCTTGGCCACTGCAGGCGCGGACTTCCGAACGGCAAGCAATGAGTAATTCGCCGTCCGATAAAAACCAGGTCCGGGTCAAACGCACATTGACGTTTGCCAGGGCTGCAGAATTGTTCGAATGAGTCATTGCTGCCTTGGAACGCAAAGAGCAACTGACTGACTAATTCTCTCGCTCCCTGCTGGACAGGAGATGTTTTTTGATAATATCCTACCCTCAAAAAGAAAACTTTCACTAGTTTATTTGTATTTAGTGCACCGAAAGCGAAAAAGAAAAAATATTTAGTAATATTCTAGACCGATTGGAATTAGTTTTTAATAGGCGAAAATATTAGGCAAGAGTTTTGTTGATTCATATTGACATTCCATTATTGGTCGTTAGTTGTTATTGCCTAACTAATGATGATGAAGAGATGCATTAGGGGGCATGGCAGAGTCCCGAACAAGGCAAGCAAAAAAGTGGCACGGTCCTACCATTCTTTTCTCGAAACAGCCCTCCTAGCCAAGTTACAATCGAATTCCATTCTCTAATCGGTAACGATTCGGTGACAGCAATTGTAGAAAACGATAAGTTGGTAGCCATGTTGACGCGCCTGAGTCGGCTACTCGTTCTACAATGTAGCGTTTGTATAACAAAGGATGTAGGGTTAAATATTGTAGAAACGATTTTGAACGATGTGAACTTGGCTACGAATTGTCTATTCGTTTGTTCCGACCACGCGACTTTACGTTGAGATGACCTCATTCCTATACGTTTCATTACTTTTCGACAGCGTTAACAACTTGGCTAAGCGTGCTGTTCAGGCCATTTTCGATCCCCTATAACTTCGTGGTGTATAAAACTAGAAGCCTGAATTACTGGGGGAAGGGACTACGAGAACTACGGGACTTTGATGATTAACTTGGCAATCACATGTCTATCTCAAGTAATACGTATTATATTAATATAGATAAAGCCAATAAACATGAACTGTTATCATGTTTATGTTTAACTAGTAACTAAATATTGTGGTTCTAATGCAATGATAAGAACGGGTAGTTAATTTTTAGCCCAATCAAGGTCGAGCTAATAAAAAGATTGTTAGTTTTATATTTAGGTCATTTACCATAAACAGATTAAATATTTTTTTGGTTTTGTGGATAGGAAATCATTAAATAACTTTTCCCGCTCTGAGTACATTGAGAGAGAGTGTCAGACTTTTACTGACTAAACCTACACGTTTTTCTTCAGTTGCTATTTCCGTTCCAAGACACAAGATCTGCTTAGCTTGGGACTAGACGGTGTTATGTAATAGATGTGGAATATTATATATATATTAAATTATTTCGTAATTTGAACGGTTAAGATCATTATTACAGTATATAGTGACAGTAGGTATTTATTTGAGAATAAGTTTTGCATTTCTTTACGTGGCTAGCTTGTGTCGTGAAGCTTAAATATAACTAGCTAATAGTCCAAAATCCCAGGGCCGCCAGATGTCACGTATTTTCTGACGAAGGAAATATAGACGATTGTGTACTATTAGTATGTACTAAGAATGCATGGCTATCTGCTAGCTTGCTTCGACGGCCAATTTTCAGGTATCACGATGATACCTCATATATTATATGATATATGATATTCATGATGTTTTCAACCGGATCAAAATGCTTTAAGATAGAAAAGAGACTGTTTCTACCTTGATGTGAATATAAACACCTATTTACATAGTATTTCCTTTAACATTATGTAAACCCGCGGAAGACAACTCTGCCAATAGATCACGCACGTGAGTAATATACCTGATTCGTGGTGTTGTTAATGAAATCATGCGCAGGATTTAGCGCGCTCTTATCAATATCATTTTGATAAATTAAAAGTATTTCTTAATAAGGTTATTGACTGCACACAGTAAAGTAAACGTAAGTATTAATAACATTACATAATGTAACGTAATGTGTACACAAAGGAGTGTAACAGTTACATGAGGGTAAGGAGGAGTATAGTGAGTAAGTGCCTCCAGGGAGTAGCCCTGGCAAGGCACGTATGAGGAGTAAGTGTAGGTGTAAGTGTAAGTGCCTCCAGGGAGTAGCCCTGGCAAGGCACGTATGAGGAGTAAGTGTAGGTGTAAGTGTAAGTGCCTCCAGGGAGTAGCCCTGGTAAGGCACGTGTGGTGAGTAGTGAGAGGTTGAGTGAGGGAGGAAAGTATGGAGGGTGAAATAATATATATAGATATGAATCCTTGTGAGGTTATAATGGTAAGTAAAAGTATACAAAAACAATAGAAATATAAAAAGATATAAAGATATAAAAACAGTTCAGTCAGGCTCGGCGTCAGAGGTGGAGTGCAGCAGCAGGAGTAGGCGTAGCCCTCAGCCGTACGAGGGACGGCGAAGGCTACGCAGCCGCAGGCAGCAACAGATAGTGGTAGTCACAGCCCTCCAGCGTAAGGGCCGGCAGCAGTAGAGGAGGCCCTCAGAGGCCAGGTCCATATGTAGAACAGCCCTCTGCCGTGAGGGCCGGCAGAGGCAGAGAGGAGGCCCTCAGTTCCTTCTCTGAGGAGGTCTTCATGGTCCACTGTTTCTTCGGCAGCAAGGAGCAGGAGGAGGTTCCTCAACTGGCGGTAGATCCACCAGCAACAAATATACACGAGACGAGTAGGATTCCAATCAACCCGCAAAGAAACTGACACCAGGAACTGTACATGTAGCTGCACCAAGAGTCTGACCGAAAACTCTCCAAGAAAACTCACAAACATGTTTTTTATAGTCAATTTTGACGGCTATGCTGGCTGTCAATTCATAATTTAAATTTGAAAACAGGTTTCAGCCAGCATTGCTGTTTCACAAGAAATATATAAATTACAATTAAATTTTAAAGAATAGTTTCAGATAAGAGAACATATAATTTGATAGCAAATTATATGTTTACAAAATAAATAATATTATGAGTAAAAGAATAAAACCTATGACTATAAAAATACTCTTTGTTGATACCTAATCAAAACCATAGAAGAAAATAGTAGTGACATGACAGATGACAGTGATCAATGAAAATAAACAAACTAAATATATAAGAAATATTATAAAGAGATGTGATTATTGTGAAGTAAAGTAAACGTAAGTATTAATAACATTACATTATCTAAAACCCCTAACTCTGTTTGTATGAAGTATGGCTGAGAGGTATGGCAGAGATTTATGTTTGGGAGGTAATTACTAAAAAACCTCAAAAATTTTTGTAACAGCCAAAATTTTTTTTTCTGGGAAGGGGGAAAATGTAATGTTATTATTTTATACTCACATTATTAATTATTTCTTAATCTTTTCTTATCGTTGTTCACATCCTTTTTATTGTAATTATGTCTTCTGATAGATTATATCATTTAATTCTTGTAAATTTTTGTATTTCATGTCTTGTTTACTTTCTGTATGAGATGACGTTGTCAATATTTAAGTTCTTTTCAACTGAATGTTAGCTATGGTAAACAAAGAGTATGGTAGCTAGCTAGAGAATATTGTATTCATAAGTAAACATGATGAATTAATATAAATTAATCATATGTTTTTAGTTAAGTATTAATTGTTATTATTCTTACATTCATGTTCATAAATATAATTTTTATAATATTTCTTTTGTGAGACAATAATACTGGCTGGTTCTTACATCAAGCTTCACTTTTAAAATGGGAAAAAGAAGGGACACGGAGCCAGATTGTCAGAACTATGATGTGGAGGGGAGCGAACAAAGAAAAGCAGCGTGTTGATTGGTAGATTAGAGTACAGTGTTTCTTATATAATGTACTTTGTGGGTTGATTGGAATCCTACTCGTCTCGTGTATATTTGTTGCTGGTGGGTCTACCGCCAGTTGAGGAACCTCCTCCTGCTCCTTGCTGCCGAAGAAACAGAACGTTGTATGTGCTCCGGGCCTCTGGGGACCGCACTCCTCTACAAGACAAGAACATACACCACCAAACTACACCGTTTTTGACCCTGCGGACCACCCTCAAGGTCCACGTGAGTTGGTCTGCCGTCTGCTGCTACCTACCTACGTACTGCCAGTCTTCAAAACCTGCCTGCGAGCTGCCAGTCTTCAACTACCTGCCTGCGTGCTGCTAGTGTTCCTACCCACGTGTCACTAAATTAAATTACCTCTCAAGGACAAATCTTATTTATTTACTTTTCTCCCACTAACACTCAATCCATAGCGTACCTTAACGTTACAACACATGTTGCAAAGGACTGATATTTTTTATATGTTAAGAAGTATTCACACTATAGTAGCTTCAACTTATACATAGAATAAATCAAAATTCCTAGTTGAAGAATGATTCCGGCTTGAGCTGCGGGAATGTTTGAAAGAGTTACCCTGGTCCTAGAACATAGGCAACTGAAGGAACCCAGGTAGATCTTAGTAAAAGTCTGGCTCACTTTTATCCACCCAGAGCGGGAGAAGTTATTTGATGATTTCACACCTCTAAAAAAAATTATTGGCAATATTTCGACTGTCTGGGAATTTGTTCTCGAGCCATTTGTTCTACCACAGACAAATTTTATAGCTAGAAACTATATTAGACCGACACGCACACGTGTAATACGCTTGATTTGTACGCAGAAAGACGTCGCGTGGCGTCGCGTGATGTGGATCAAGTGTAGCCCTTCAAGTCTAGTTTCCATATAAAACGCCCAGATTAGAATATGTGACACACGTGTGTAGTTCTACTTTAAGGCTTTCTCAGGGTGGTCAGCTAGGAAACATCGACCTCATCTAGTTTGAATTGACGAAATAAATTAAAGTATTTTAAAGAATATTCTAAAAACCTATTTGCAAAATAGATACTTATCATTTATCAGCCCCAGTATGAAGGCTTGAAGGAAAAAAAAAAATTGTCCCTAAAAAGATGGGTGGGATAATTTTATTTCGGAAATCGGAAAAACGGGTGGTATGATAAGAGTTTAATGTCTGTATATATGTATGGTTCTTTCTTCAAAAGATCATCTCGGCCAAATCTGCATGGTTCTCCTATGATTTAACAATAACATATTTGCTGTACGGATATTAAAAGAGACTTTGACCCCTGACCTACCCCTGTAGTCAGCTAGGAAACACCGGCTTCCTCTAGTTTAAAAGGAAGAAAAAAATGACATAAAAAAAGTGTTTTTTTTTTTTTAAACCTATTTGCAAAATAAATATCATTTAAATCTATCTATTTACGTTGTTGAAATGGGCTGATATATTGATAATTACATTGTGAGTTGTTCTTTAAAAATATTTAAACATAAGATTACCGAGGATTCTCGTATCGATAAGATTAATTATTATCTATTGATAGGCTTATCTAGGGATTTAACGCCGTTTTACGCATCAATAATGAAAGGAATATCCCTACATTTAAGTGACATATCTCTGCGTTCATTTAATTAATGAGGTATGACAAAATAATGTTTCTTAGTGTTCGATACGTCATTAAAATTTAAAGTTCCACAAATACAAAATTTCATTCTAATTTACGTTTGGTTTGCTGTAAGAAAACCCAGTTGTGGTTTAAGCTCGCCTATGTACATCAATTGTCCTATTTTTATTGTATGTTAAAAGTATGTGTACAAGAAAGCAACTCTCAAGTTTAAATATCTATCGTACGGAACCCTGTCTACGCGAGTCCGACTCGCGCTTGATTTTTGTAATATCTGAATTAAAATGATTTTTTGGGCTTTATTATCATCACTCATTCTGGCATTATGAATTTTAATTTTATTTAATACAAATAGGTATTTTATGTTACTAACCACAAGAATGACTGCCATGTTAGGTACAGGAAAATACTGACTTATTAAAACTTTAAACTTTAGACTCCAGAGTCAGTTTTAGAAAATCAGTTTTTTAACAGTTAGTTTAGTTTTTTTTTCTGGTTACCAGTAACCAGAATAACACCTTGGCTGTATAACCTAGCAGCTAACAGAATATTCGAGCAGTTAGAGTTTGTATAAAGAAGCACACTTCAGTCTCTAGGCAATCATTGTCTATTCCAGGTTTCTTGAAAGAGACCGCGGAATGCGACAAGGTGACTCTTTTACATATTACTAGCAGTACCCGCGACTTCGTACGCGTGGAGTACAGGATTTTGAATTTATTTTTTATACAATAAAAGTAGCCTATGTTACTCCTTATTACATCAGCTACCTGACAAAAAAAAACTCGTCAAAATCGGACCAGCCATTTCAGAGATTAGCCCGGACAAACAGACAGACAAAACTTGTAAAAAATGTTATTTTGGTGTATGTACCGTATAATTCATATGCATGTTGTTACAAAAAGGCACTCCAATTTTATTTATATGTGTATAGACTAGATTAGGCATTTCCTGTGTAAAACTAAGCTATTTTAGTAGTAGCTACTACTACACTACCCCGGACAAGCCGCTAGATAGTCAAAATACAAATGTCAAAACGGGCAGTTTTTATTTTTTGACAACTTTATGTATATAAAGTTGTCAAAAAATAAAAACTGCCCAAAAAAAAGAATAAGCTAGTTTTTATATTTTATTATTTTTTAAGTATGTGTCACATAGTTAAAAAATAATAAAATATTTAATTGCAAATGCTATAGAATTGCAAATGTACGTCGTTATTGTCACGTACATCAAACCAATAATAAAACAATAGTTTTCCTCAATGATAAATATGTAATGTAGTAGGTACCTATACTCTACAAATAAATATCAAAAAATAACTTTTCACAGGAATGAAAAGTATTCTATGTATCCTTATACAGTTCACAATTTATAAATAATTATGCGCCAAACAACTAACTTTCATCGAAGTCTGCTTAGCGGCAAACAGACAGTAACTTTCACATTTATAATTTCAGTTTCAGTAATAATTATTTCAGGCCTCCCCCAGGTGTCGCCATAACGACCGGTCCAGTGCGTCTTGCATCTATCGGATTTCCGCGATCCTCACCAGCTCATTGGTCCACTATTATTTTAATTTTATTTTTTATGGTGGGAAAAAAATCATCCAATGATAATCCCCACTCTTGAGCGGAGCGGAGCGGGAGATAGTGTCAGACTCTTACTGACTAAAAGACCCACCCCGTTCCTTCTAGCCTTCATACCGGAGCTCGAGCTGCCTTTCGGATAACCCTGGCCCCTGTGAAAGGCCTTCCAAAGCTGTGTCTCGTAAGAAGTATGTATTAACAATAATATCTAATAATATTATTGTTAAACTGTAGATATGTTTATACTAAAATATTAATAAATACATATATATACAGATAAATTACTCCCAGACACAGAACTAATGATCTAATGATCATGCTCATTACACATACATTGGTCCAGGGTGGAAATCGATCCCACGACCTCCGGCATAGCAGTCAGCGCCACTAACCACCAGACCAACAGTCTAATTTCAGTTTAGACAAAGAAATCTAGATGAACCAAAAAACGTCTGACCGCGGCCAAAACCTTTGGATTATTATACCTAGTTACGACGGCGGCGTGGGTCATTAACACGTGACGACTGACGAACTCGAGTGTACATTCTGACCCCACTGCTGGGGTCAGAATGTTAATTTTCTATTTTAATCTATATTGCGTGATTACTTTTGTTTTATTAACCTTACACATCATTAAGAGTAAGTTATGTCTGCAATAAATTAATGTGCCATCAAAAACATAACTTGTAGAAAAACCAACGCATGCAACTCGGTTCTTCTACCGCAGAGTTGTGAGATCCATGTAAAACTAAGTCGATTAATTAATTCAGTCCTTACTTAAGGTACAAGGAGTAATTACCTGAGTATTTTTTTAGTTTAACACTTTCGATCTCCTCTTCATCATCTTCCTGCCCTAGTCCCGTTTTATTTGGGGTCGGCGCAAAACGTTTTTTTCTTCCATTCTGTCCTGTCACTCGTCACGCTATCTATCACTAACTAGCTCCCCTTTCTTTCATATCACTTCTCACACAATCCATCTTTTCTTTGGCCTCCCTCTCCTTCTTCATCCATCCACATCCATCCACATGTAAATTCGTCACTCTTTTAGCAACATACTTTTCATCTCTCCTCTTTCCATGACCATACCAAGACAAAAGATTTCCTTTCAACCTTTCAGTCGCTGGCACCACTTTCAAACTTCCCATAATATACTCATTTCTCACTTTATCCATTCTCATCACACCACACATACATCTTAACAATAACACTTAGTTTAGTTTAACACTTTCGTTCTCAAATCGTAAAAAATTGTAACGCCAAAAAAAAAAAAAATATGTTCAGCTAACGTGGATTTGGACTCGCTAGTTTGGTATCGGATGTTAACACAAGTCATCAATTACAATAAATACGTAAACATTTGTCTTGGGTGGGAATCGAACCCACAGCCTCCAGCATAACTGTCAGGGCCACTAACCACTAGACCAACTGGCCAGGCACAAACAGTTCTGTTCGTATCGAAAAAGGTTTAAGCAGCACGGGCTCATCAACATTGAATGATGATATCATAAGCATAATCAGCCTTTAAATGTTCCCACTGTTGGGACTCAGGCCTCCTCTCTAGGAGAGGGAATGGGCCGTAATCCACCACGCGGGCCCAGTGCGAGTTGGTGAATGTCACATGTGTTCGAATTTGTGGTTCTAGGACATTCACCAACCCGTATCTACTGGGCCCGCGTGGTGGATTACAGCCCATTCCCTGTCCTAGAGAGGAGACCTGAGTGCCAGCACTGGAAACTTTAAAAAGGCTGAAGATGAGTTTCTACTACACCAAAATTGTAAGCCAATGTTACCGCATGCGATATTACTAACTGTCGTCGATCGATAATGAATCAATCGATTGGTATGTAAGTACCTATCACCCGATCATATTGTCTTTGAAAACATGACACTCGTGCAAAATGAAAACTTACTCAGAAAAGTAAAACGACTGTAAACTTGTTCAGAAAATTTGGCCCTTGACAGATTTTGAATAACAATATAATATTTTGATTTTGACAAAAGCATTTATTTATGTTAATAATTCATCGTAGCTATATATGAGAAGTTTGTCCGCTGACTCACACGATTACTTTTTTAAACCGTCTCTTACTTCTTGAATAGTCAAACATTAGTTAAATCTATGTTGACTTTGTAATCTATAAGCTTGACCATAATTTATATCTATTAGGGGAATTCCGTATTTACCGAGTTATTAAGTTTTTTTTTTAACATTATTATGAAGACTGATATCTAAAAAAAGGCTGAAGTACGCTTCCTTGGAGCAGATTTACCATTTTGTGCCGGTTGCTGTGGAGACTCTGGGCAGTTGGAGTACGGAGGCAAAGTGTTTTGTGAGGGATTTGGGCCGTAGGCTCGGGGAGGCAACTGGTGACTCCCGGTCCGGGTCTTTCTTGGTGCAAAGGTTGGCTATCGCAATTCAGCGGGGAAATACGGCGAGTGTCATGGGCACTTTTGCACTGGGAATGATCAGGGGCGGGTTATTTAATGATGTTTGACGGTTTATTTATTTATGACATTTTGTATTTAATTTTAATTGTATCTATGACATTGTAAATTGTTTATATTTAATTGCTTGTGAAATTCTAAATAATTATTTTGAAAATTATCTATTAAAAAAAATATTGTATACCTTATATGACCATGAATTCTGTTAAAAACCAAAAAGCTTAAGACTGATAATACAGAGGAATATTTAGTCAATTTTACTAATGTGTATTTTTTATCTGTATTACCTAGTAATTTGTGACATTTTCAATAATAAATGTTAGAATTAGCATAGGTTGTTAGATAAGTCATCATCATTATTTCAACTGAAAAATGTCCTCTGATGAACACCGGCCTCCTCCAAGTGTTGCCATAAAGAACGGTTCTGTGCGTCTCATATCTATCACGCAGTTATATGAAACACACAGTATGCTGTGTGTAGTGTGAGCCAGTTTTGATACTTTGATCTATATGGAAAATTGTAGTTTCTTGTTGCATGACGCACGATGGCTATTTCAGGTAACTGATGAATTCCTAAAACTCAATATTGTATAGGTAACAATGAAAAAAGTATGCGCGCTATGCGGTCGGAATAGCTCGAAGGTCATGTAAACTATGAGTTTGGCTGCAATGGCTCATGAAATCCCATTTACAAAATGTCAACCAACATTCTTTGAGATTCATTTCTACAATGATGGACTCAACATGTGAGACTATGACTGTGTTACGGTATTTCTTCAACACCTACATACTTTCAAAATAAACCTTCTGAAAATTTTAAGAGAAAAACTCAAACGTAAATCATTGCGTTTCACTACGCTACTAACTAACAACACTAGTTTGGACTCTACGGGAGTTAAGGGGTGACCAGACGGTTGCAAACCAACGTCCCAGCTGAGGTGACCTTGCTAGTGTTTAATCCGTGTAGACAGCAGTTGTAAACTAATACCTTCAACGCCCTTGGTTGGGAGGCGTGTTTTCCCAACCACCGAACGTGATGGGTTTCCAGTAATCCATGTACCCCTAACAGAAACCGACCACATAAACCAAGGAGACATTGGTTGAAGCGCTAGAATACAACTGTCTGGTCACCCCTTTATAAAAGTGCAGAGCTCGGCGGATTTCTATTTATACTACTGAGTTGCAAGTAGGTTAACGTAAAACATTTCTAATAGTGGAAGTCTACATGTTTATTAAATTTATAAATCACGGCTCTAGCTGAACGGGCTTGGTTAAAATTAGAAGGCAGGTAAATCAAGGTCTAGGTCGCCATCGAATAAAACGGTCTACGCGTGGCTTAAAGAAATGTCAGTATAATGGACGGGACCTAATAGCACCGATGCCTGTTAGGGCTACGAGATTATTCAAAACAATGACTGTTGCCCTAGAATGCAAAGAGATACTGAAAGAACCTATGTTCTTAAATACTAATAGTTTTAATGACTAGAACCTGTGTTCTAGTCATTAAAAGAACATAGGTTCTGGTCATTAAAAGAACATAGGTTCTAGTCTTTAAAAGGACATAGGTTCTAGTCATTAAAAGAACATAGGTTCTAGTCATTAAAAGAACATAAGTTCTAGTCATTAAAAGAACATAAGTTCTAGTCATTAAAAAAACATAGGTTCTACTCATTAAAAGAACTTAAGTTCTTGGCATTAAAAGAACATAGGTTCTAGTCATTAAAAGGACATAGGTTCTAGTCATTAAAAGTCTGACACTCTCTCTCGCGGTACTCAGAGCGGGATAAATAACATTTATTTTGAAAATAACTTAAAAAAAAAACTCTTTTACACGTCAATTTTTTTGGTCAGTTTAAACTAGATGAAGCCGGTGTTTCCTAGCTAACTACCCTGAGAAGCAACACCAAAACAAACTTAGGGGTCAAAGTCACTTTTAAATTATGGAGCATGAGAATCAAGGAGATTGGTAGGTATCTGAGATGGTGTTTTATGATGATGAGCTGAGATGATTCTCAACTCAAATAAAAGGTAGATTAAGGATCTAGGTTACGACTTACTAATAACAACAGACTTAAACCGATACATGGTAGGTTCCGGAGAATAGTTATTGATTTTCACGAAGGAGTAGCCCTTGGTAATAGCTTATAATAACCAATATCTACTATGTTGTTAATTAAAATGAAACCTTTAACTAAAGTAGGTATCGCCGTCTGATTGGAATAAATTGGTACATAAATTGGATTATTTCCTGCTGATAATTAAGTGCTATATTTGAGCCAATTTACGTTGCCTACAATTGCAATTTTCACAAGTATACAAATATTTATATTGTCTGTTTCATTGCAGTAAATATTTAAATACCGACCATTTTTAGGGTTCCGTACCTACCTCAAAAGAAAAAACGGAACCCTTATAGTATGACTGTTGAATGTCCGTCTGTCAAGTCTGTCTCAGGAAGGGAAAAAAACGTACATTGCGGCATTCTCGAGGAAATTAAAATTCATAGGGTCTTATAGCACAAGTACAGGAATAAATCTGAAAACTGTAAAGTTGTTTTATCACAATTATAATTTTTTTGCGATGCAGAGAAATCTTCAGAGACTCCATTCGTGAATTGAACTATATACATAGGTAAGTTTGTACGGAACCGTCAGAGCGCGAGTCCGACTGCCCAATGACCCAGTTTTTAAAGTTAAAAAATAGTTACATTAAACAAGAGTAGAATTGTTCTAAAAAGATCTTAAAATATAATACGTATGAAAATTTATTGTTCATATCGGGGTTTTAGTGCCAATCGTGTTAGACGGACTTACGTAAGGAAAAAAAGTGGAACAGCTCTTGTATAACTAAACACATATTATAATTTGCCGCGTCTCGGCGTATTAGTCGAAAATAATCTCGTGTGAACTCTCGGAATATAAATTCCATGTCTTTCTCCAATCTATTTATACTTTAAAAATTTATCAATATTGGTTCAATGGTTTAGTTGTGAAAGCTTAACAGAATAGCTTTTAAAGAAGACATTCAATAAATGTATGGAGCTTGGGCTAAACACAATTTAACAATTTGAACAGCAATCTCGCTATACAGGCTGAAAAAACGTGATTGTTTTGATTTTTTTAAACTTTTTAAATATTATTTTATAGACCTACTTTTTTTTTTCAGTAGGTGGAAAAAATTTAAGCATCTAACATTAGAAAAAATGTAATCATTATAAACATTGATTACCTACAAGCTTATATGTTTTTTTTTAGGTTGACGTGAATGTATAAACTTTGTATCTGTGGGTGTGTATCTGTGTATTCTATGCACTACGTTCCGAGTCACGATAAGTCGATGTTGGCTCGCAAACAGGCTGCGTTTGTAAACGCGCTAACAGCGACATTTTCGTATTTCGGAACGCGGAAATGGTAAACTTTAAAGTCAAACATCAAGTTGACAAATCAGCAATCTGACGTTTATGGATTTGACCTTTTAATATTACATTATCATGATAATAAATATGTTTTGTTATTTCTGCCTAAAGCTACGTTCAATTGCAGCGTTATTATGATGAATACTTAAAGTATTAAATAGATAAGGTAATTTTTGCTTCATTTTAAATAAATGAATTGCATAAAAACGAATAAATAAAAAAAAAATGTGCATTTTATTTTTACTGATTATTTATTTTTTAGGTTTTTATAAAAACGAAGGCCTGAAAAATTTATATTTCTTTATGATCCAATAGCGTAATAAATAAGCTTTTTTATAACAGCCCATTTTTGACTCCTTTTTTAGATATAGATAATATTAGCATGGATGAATTTAGACGTTTGTGGAGAAAATATATTTAAATACTGTAACTACTGAGTGAGTACCAGATCAACACTGGGCAAGCAGATTAAGGTTATAGAGTCGCCCAACGTATCAGTACCTACCTACCTAATAATTTATCATAATCATAAATTAACATTAAAATAAATAGCTACTAGGTTACACGGTGTCTTTGACATCGATGCACAAACGGAATTGGAAATTAAAATTGGAATTTTTCATCAGCTTTTTCCTAACAAAAAAAAAAAAAAAATTGGAAAAAGCCGACAAAAAATTCCACTACTAGGAGGTCCAGAACTGGATCGATGGTAATCGTTTGTGCGTCGATGTCAAAGACATCCTGTATATGGCACATGACACATTATTATTTATAAAACAGTGCCCTTAAGAACTGCGAAATAGGAAGCAAAAATCACATCTCAATATTTAGTATGTGTTTATCTACTTAATCGTTAAAAAAACTAAATAAACAAAGTACAAAAACCGCGCTTAACAATTTATTTATTCATTTGCAAGCGAACAGAATTGACCAATTAACATACATGACATATTCACGAATATGCCAAAATATCCGATACGTTAACTACACAGAAATGAAAAATTTATACCTTATGTAATAAGTATCTAACAAAAAAAAAACTACTTTTTGCATACTTACATAGCTAACAGCTTAACAATAATAATTTAAAATCTTAATGTATAACAGTTTCACTTTACACAATATAGTGTAATAGGGTTGTTAGCTTACGATTCACCCAGTTCTGTACTAGCATAAACTTTTATATTATAAATTTTATAAAAAAAATAGGAAAGGCCTGATAAAAAAATAACGGTCATTGACCTTCCTGCATTTGTTGACATTCTTTTAATTCAATACCCCAAGCGAACGCCGACGTTCGCGCTGTCATCGTCTTTTTTTAGGGTTCCGTAGCCAAATGGCAAAAAGCGGAACCCTTATAGATTCGTCATGTCTGTCTGTCTGTCTGTCTGTCTGTCTGTCTGTCTGTCCGTCTGTCTGTCTGTCTGTCTGTCTGTCTGTCTGTCTGTCTGTCCGTCCGTCCGTATGTCACAGCCACTTTTTTCCGAAACTATAAGAGCTATACTGTTGAAACTTTGTAAGTAGATGTATTCTGTGAACCGCATTAAGATTTTTACACAAACATAGAAAAAAAGCAATAAATTTTGGGGGTCCCCATACATAGAACTGAAACTCAATTTTTTTTTTTTCATCATACCCATGCGTGTGGGGTATCTATGGATAGGTCTTCAAAAATGATACTGAGGTTTCTAATATCATTTTTTTCTAAACTCGATAGTTTGCGCGAGAGACACTTCCAAAGTGGTAAAATGTGTGTCCCCCCCCCTCTAACTTCTAAGATAAGAGAATGATAAAACTAAAAAAAATATATGATATACATTACTATAAAAACTACCAACGAAAATTGGTTTGAACGAAATCCAGTAAGTAGTTTTTTTTTAATGCGTCATAAACCGAAAAAAATACACTATTATTAAAACATCGATCAAAGTTACAAGACATAACAAGAACTTTTATATTATGTTACTTGCTGCTACGGAACCCTTCATGGGCGAGTCCGACTCGCACTTGGCCGGTTTTTTATTGTCTCTGACGGTATTCAAAAGGTTTCAAAAACGGAAATAAAGACATAAAGCTGTCTTCAATCGACATGTATCGTGATCCTTTGCATGATCTAGAAATGAAAAGCAGTTCATTGTTTGTTTTTCGGATACCTACGCAGAGATATTAGGAAAAGGTCAATGTACTTTATTACACGGCTATCTGGCAACTTCTATAGTTCTAAGAAATAAGGGTTTTTTGGAAAATTCATTGGCTATTTTAAAATTACTGTAGTTTTATATTTGAAATGTACTCATAACTGACCAATAAATGTGAAATAATTGAAATAGGTGCGGTCTCGGTGAAATAGAGCTGAAAGCGATTCTGCCAAATACTGCAAAAAACATTAGAATGTTCAACATCCTCATTGATGACAAAGTGACTGTCGTCTGTATTAAAAACTAAACACTTTCTAATCTTGGCACTGGCTACATGCAGACACCGTGCGGAGCCAAAAGAAAAGAAAAGTGACCGTGGCTAAAAGTATCGACTCATTGAGTCCACTACACCACACACATGCACACACACCATAGGAGGTGCCTTTAGCACGTAATCACTTACTTTTAAGAGCCGGCTGTACTCACGGAGTATTTTTTATGAACTTCGTTCGTGTCTATGTTGACTTCGCGGCCCAGTAACAGCGATTTAATTTTTATAAAAAAAAAAACAAAGTAACTATTCAAGAGTTTTGTTTTTGCTAGACCCTTTGAAACAAGCTTTATTATTTTATGTAACTTTCTATAACGCCGTTACGTTATCTTTAGATATGCACGTTTGAAATCATAAGTTAGCGTCAAATACGTTTTTTTTTATTGAGCTATCAAATTTATATCATGTTTTGATTTTTACCCAGCGGTTGGTGTTCTCTTTTATATTTGTGGATTTTCAGGGGTTCAAAATGAGTGCAACCTGGCCTTAAGTTTAGTTTTTAGTAAGCTCTGATTAGACGCTTTAATTTTATTGAAGTTCCTACAGGCTAGTCCGGTTAAGTAGTTGATAACGACTCATTCATAAGTTGACCTGCGAAAATTCACTGTCCACTCCTATAAGAAATTCCTTGACATCATTGTCATTGTAGTATATATGGTGCTATTGCCAAAAATAACTCACAAGTAGTAGTTAACAATGTTTTAGGAGGGCTGGGTGGAATACCGGTTTGAATTGACGTAACGTGACCAAGAGATAAGTGTCAGGTAAGTTCAGTTAGAAATGATTACCAAATACTAGTGACGCATAATAAAGAAAATTTTCTTTTTGTTATGTTAATTGTAACAACAGTGTTTATACCTGTGAAGGTTTTTTTTTATCAGAGAGGTAAAGAAGGGCTATTCGAAAAAGTTACCGAGGATATTTAGTCAGTAAAAATCTGAAGCTTCTTCTCGCTCTACCCTAGAGCGAAGACGAAATTTGATCGACCCCTCAAAAGACCCAAAAAGAAAAGGGAGTTAAAGAAACTTTGGGGTGGTAGGTAACGTTTGGTAATTGAATCAGGAAAGAAACCTTAAAACATGAAAACCTCTCACCATCATATGATACGTTTGTATGATAATTATAATAGTGCTGTCTAACCAATAAGATTTTCCGAAGGTTAAATAGAACGAGCAAATGAAACACGCATTAAAAAAATTTCGTAAGCAGTACGCAATTATTTTTCCATAAAATTAAATCTTCATAAATGGATTCAATCAAACATTTATAAGGAACGGACATCGCACTTCGATGCTGCTTTACGAAATTCAATTGTATTTAGCACGGCGTTAATTAACTTATTTGTACAATGATTTCACTGGTAGTGTCAAGGCGACTCTAATGAAGTGAACTCCAATCGTTTCAAACCGATAACAAAATGATGTCACTACTGGCCGGAATGTGTAAAAAAATGTTCCATTATTTCAGGTAGAGAATAAACAAAGACTTACCGAACCGTAGCTTGTTTGCCATAAAGATATTGACGTCACACGTTATGTTCCTGAACTCCAGCTCCACAGTAGGTCTTGGTAATAAAGGCACAACATTATTATTGCCCCCTAAAATAGTCAACTCTTCTGCACCAGGCGTCATCTTTGAGTCACTAACAGTAACGCGGGATCACTTTCACCGATACACGGATTGTTCTCTCTTTCTAAAATGTTTCTGTCTCACTCGCACTGCGGTATGGGAAGTGTAGGGGGACTCCTATGACGTCATTTCAAGTTCGAGGTCAGAACGGGAATTGGCGTGTATCTGTGGAAGAGAGACAATAACATTAGAATATCAGTCGGTTTTCTATCGAGGCGTGCACTTTGTAATTACACAATTAATTCCGCTAAGTCCATTCCATCAACGGACTACTAGACATCGACTTTGTGCCACCAGTACATGGTGTACATCAAACCAATGCGTACAAAGCGTTTTGGCCAATACATACATTGTGCGCACCAGCGTACAACCACAGAATAAGTAATTGTTGGTACAATTGCTGAAACGGATCTTGAGCGTCAGAGTCGGGATCGCTTTGCGCATTCCATACATAGGCGAGCTAATTGTCTTCGTTGTTAGATACATGCAGCAACGCAGGGAACGAATCAGGAGTGACGTTTATGACGCGATGGCGCGGCGAGCCAATAACTGACACTCCCCGCCCCCGCGTCTCACTTCGCACCACTAAAGAGACCGAATATTTGACTTCTGCGCAACTTGCAGCCAGCGCTCAAGATCCGCGACGGCAATTGTACAGCCTAAGAAGTGAAATTCCCTATCGGAGTCTGTGACCCCTGATAGCTATAATTGTTACCTAATAAATAAAAAGGCCCGTTTTAACATTTGATGTTTTTATTATTTACGTTATGTAACCGGCTATAATATTTACATTATATAACTATTATATAATTACGTCAAAACAATTTATGTAATTAATTATTATTTTATTGTTTCCTAGACCTTTTAATTTTAACGTGTTTACAACCTAGGGGTCCTTAAGTGAAGAGTGGATAAGTCACTACTAGGCAAACGTGCTCCATCGTTGGCCACATCGTTGCTAACCATCAGGTGAGATAGTGGTCAAAGGTGAGCCTATCCATAAAAAAAGAATACAGTTAGGTTGAGGTTCACCATTTAACTATAACTATAACCAAACCATAACCAGCCGTGAAACGACCGCCTATTGGTCAATTCGACGATTTGACAACTGTTAACGGCTTTATTATCGTTATAGTTATATGGTGCAACTCACCCTTAGAGTTTTTCTATCTCACTAAGTCGGATTGGTTATGCATGTGTGTAGGTTCACATACAATTATTTTTCTGTGTGTGTAAGTGCGGAGGTCTCGGTGTTGTAGAAAGTAGTTTACGCACACAGTAACATTCATTTCCGTTACATCCTGTATACAATGAACTGCCTAAATAATGCAGACTTATTGTATGTCTTGATTGTTTGTGATTGACACCTATCACAATGACAAGTGTCAAACCGTTTAACTAAACTCGTAACTGTTCACTCAAGGTTAAAAATTTTGTGATTTTTTTGTATCATTCTATTGTTATTTTTTGGCAGGTAACTTGACCATTCCAAAGTAGACAGAACAATAGTTATTGTTTAAAATTCAAATAACCCAAGTTTTTGATGTGGTAATTTTTTTAAATTTTACTTAATCATTGTTTTCTGAAATGACATTTTAACAGTAATTGAAACTTGTCAAAAAAACTGAATGACTAATTAATGGGTTAAACCAAATAACGGTAACGACATCAAAAAAAGACTTAACTAATATAGTAGAAGAACTAATTTAAATCAATTTAACAATTGTAGACATATTTCTATCATTAATAAAAGCTACTAGGTTAATTGTTTAAAGCTATGTTTTAAATTTGGTAATACAGAGAAAATATTTAATACATCAAGAAATTTTCAGGGTATGATAAATCACTAAGTAGAACAAAGAAATTTTGAAGGTTTGTTTTTGGTAAATGTATTATGTTTTGTAAAAAGTCATAGAACAAAAGTTGTTGTTTATGATGTTAGTAATACAATCCTGCAAGGTTATTAGAGTTTTACAAATAACCCTGTATATCTTTATTCACGCGGGCGAAACCGCAGGCAGAAGCTAGTTTAAAATAAAACGTTTATATAAATTGACAACAAATGTATTGTACATATATTTGACAGTTTAGGGTTGTGTGCTGTAGTAAAACTGGTTTAATACTCATTTAGATAGATAGATAGATAGATAAATTCTTTATTGTACACCAAAAATAAAGCAGTTACATAAGAAACTTAAAATTAATAGGGTGCTACAATGGGTGGTCTTATCATTTATTTAGTCGTTTAAACGCTAATGGTTAATTTTATTTTAATTTACGTACTTTAAATACCTAATTAATTATAATATACTTAAAGACAGTGAAACTAATAAACAACTGGACCGATATACGAACTGAAAATCATGTTACCTCGTGTACAAATGCATATAAAAATTTATTCGTTGGGCATCAAAAAATCATCTACGTCGCTGTTAACGTGAAAAGTGCCCAGAGTAAGAGTTTGTTTTCGATATTGTACGAGTAATAATTTATATCGCTCCAAAAGTACAACAAACCCAATTAATATACATATAAACATACTATTCCCTGGTTGGTTGTATAGTAGCACACAGTAAATGATCTATGTACTATCACCCAAACTAAGTCAAGCTTGTATTTCGGAAGGTCTTACATTTACACAACTTTGTAGGTAAAGCGTAGCAGGACTTCAAATTTTTAACAATATAATATAAAATAAAATTTAATTTAGAACAATGGACCAAGTAGATAATTAGTAATAGTATGTTTAATTCCAAAAAGACCGAGGTATCAAGAAGTGGAGTGGGCAACACCGTAGTCCATAGTTAGTTTTATAATCCCGCTAATTAATTAGCAACTATTTTCCTATTAATGACGTTATATGGCCTTCTATAACAATCGTTAGCCTTTATATAACAATGGAATAATTTGAATCCATAGCTTATCAAGTATTTTGTTTATTTCTTCTTTATACTTTAGCCTTGATTCTTGTTCTAGGTTATTTAATTTTGACAACAAGTGATAACAAAAATTACACATTATGTCCTATCCATCATACGTAGAAATATAATGTGTCATTTCTGGGAATGATTCTAATTCGGGGAATTGATAATGGTATTATGAATAAAAATATCGGACTGTTTGCTGTGTAAACTGGATTAAATAGTTTGATTTATTCAGTTATAGTTGATATAGACATCAATTTGGGCTTATTTATTATACGGATTAAATACTTTTAACTCTTTGAATGCCGTAATTAGAGACACAATAGAAAGACAATTGCTTATGTCGAACTGTGTAACATAAGACATTCAAAAGGTTAACCCATGTGAACGTAGTATTTTTTTAAAGCTTCTGGGGTATTTTCTAATAAGCCATCCTATTTTGACACAAAACCTAAAACTGCTGCTGCATGTAACTAATTACAATTAAGATTTGCTAAACCGTACGCAGAGGGTCAATGAGTATACAAAGAAAAGTACTGAAACATAAAAAAAGAAACCAAATAAAACTTTCAAAACAAACAGACAACAAAGAATTAAACTAAGGTCAAGGAACTAATGACGAGACATGACAATATCTACATTACTAAAGTAAGCAAAGATAATGATTACACATGAGCTCAGAAATTACTTTAGTATGTAACAGATAAAAAACGTAGGCATCAACAATATATTATCATTTACAGAACATGTGTAAACCGAGACGGGAACGTTTGCAGAATTCAGAAATGATCTCATTTTAACACGCAGTACAGTTAATGACGAACTGTACAAATATTCCACTGCTATTGAAAATTGGAAATTATGTTTGTTACTCAATTACTCAGAATTTACTGAACAGATTTATTAAACAAAGGATATTGGAAACCATTTATTTGCTATTGCAGGAAAACTGTTAAATATTATATCCTTTATATAACTTATTTACGTATAATTTTTATTTTTAAATATTGACATTATTAATTACTACAATATTTTTTTTTTATTAATAAATAATTATCTTATAAAAATGTATTTAGGTCGAGTTAGATTATAAGATACTTAAATGATACGTTCTCATCTCCTTCTTTTGCTGTATCAGGGTCCAGATTGTATCTTTTGTTTTGAAAAATGTTTACCACCTAAACTTACATTGTGGAATTTATTAAAGAATTCAGTATTGTACATATTAAATTATTTTTATGGGAAATGTGAAGAATCTCGGGCAAAATGGAATTGCTCTGTATTTGTATATAACACTGTCTCTATCTTGGGCACGAGTTTGATGTTATCTATAAGGTAGTTAGTTCTTTGACTGCATTGCATCAATCAACATCTTAATAAAAATTAATTGCTTTAAACGATTCATCAAGAAACAAGTACCTAACTTCATTGAAAGATGCGACAGCCCTGTTATTTGTACTGAAATAAATCAAGCTCTTATTTTTAATGATGGAGTAGGAAGTTATCGCTGAATGAATGTCAAGTCTGTAACGGTATATGCTTAGGAATTGCCTTCCATTATTTGAACAAATAAACTGTTATGTTGGCCTTTCTGAGACGATATTTGAACTAGACGGAAATAATAATAGTATTCTAACTAATATCATTTATTTATCTATATCTGTATAAATAAAGGGGATTTATATAAATGAACCAACTGATTGATAAACTATCAACGAATAGCCGAAAATACTGGGCCTAGGAACATGAAATTTTCCTCAAGATTTCCTTTTATGCCGTAAGCGAGCATTAAGAGGGGTTTTCAGAAAATTCAACTTTAAAAGGGGTGAAATTCATTAGTACCTATGCAAAATTATATATTAAAGTTTGTAGGGAGAACTTTATTTCTTGGGTGAACATATTGGAAACTTGGCACAAATTTTAATTTAAGTAAATAATAAAGAATGTTATTTTTAGTTTTTCAAAAGTACCCCCAATATACGGTTTAAGTTTTTGTGAAAACATTCCCGCGAACAGAGTCGCTAGCAAAGTGTACAGTCATTATAAAACCACGAATCCCTGATAACTGTCGAAGTTATCATTTTATGATAAAACTGACTACGATTAAACTCAATGGCTATCAATATTTATTTATTTATTAAATTATGAATTTACACGTATTCCTGACCTGATATACGTATGAAGAAAGATAATTACCCATGTATTCAATGCCTGCTTAACAAACCTATATGCATGCACTGTAAAGATATAGATTCAGAAATGTACTTGTATAAGCAGACGAATAGGTAGGTACATACAGTTAGACCAAAACTGAAACGTTTCCACGATACGATAAATGTTTATTGGCAATTGAAATGCTTGTAATCAATGAGCCGCACATTCAATCAACACTATTCCACGGTTTGATTACAACAGTCTACATCATTTCCGACCTTATTTACTAGGAAATAATAAGGTTTTTTGATTGGATATTTAATACATTACATGATTTAACGATGATATTTGAAACTACATGCGGTACTTAAAAGTTGATGTGTGCATTTTACTCGTATTATAATATTGTTCACAATTTTGTGAATTTCAGACTGTATAATTGTTTAAAAACTCTCAAATAATCGAAATTAATACATGAACTGTTTTGTTACAACGTATATAAACGTTATTTAATTAAAATTAGTTTTAAGCTTCTAAATCATTTTTTTTATTAAATTGTAATTATTATTAGTTAATTTCAAATTTTTTTTTAATATTATTGTTCAATATTTTGCGTAGTTTAACACATCACTTAATTAACATGATTATACATGCCAGCAATTTAGCAACAGTGTAATAATATAATTAACAAGTCATATTTATAAATAAGCTAGGCATACAAATTGGTCGATTCTATTGTTGGATAAAGGCAACATAAAAGATTATATCAATACTCCATACGGGTTGACAATATATAAAATAAATAATAATTTATCGTTTATCATTCTCGGTATGCAATGTTCAATTGACGACACTTTTATTCATTGTCATCGGTATTAATAAAGTGTTAATGAGAGTGGTTGATTATATAAAACTTTAGATTTATATTTTTATTTCATATTTGGGAACTTACATAAAAATGCATAATAAGGTTGAAAACTCAATATTATATTTACGAAGTAACTATTTATCAATCTGTGATTATATGAAGAAAAGTCCGATATTCAGAAGTTGTTTGTTGTTTTTGGTGTAGATAATTGAAGACATAAAACGTGATTTTGTTTATGTCCGATAATAAACATTGTTTTCGTGTGTGTTAAGGAATTGCTAAACCAGTAGCCAATCAATAAAATTCGACCAAATCTATACATTATCATGACTTGATTAGTGATAGCTTCAGTTTTTATGAGTGTTGTATTAGGTATGTCTAGATTAGGTTTATTTTCGCGTAGAACTAACTATTTGACAAATATGCTAATACTGATAATGCCAAATAATAGCGTCATTGGTAGGTGATTAGATTAACAAGTATCTATTGTAGCGGATTTCATCGCACGAAAGCCATTCATTTTTATCAAAGTTTCTATCTGATTTATTAAATTAATAAACAAAAACATAAATATACCAAGAGCAGTAAAACAAAAGTATTATTAAAAAAGAGTAAGGAAATGATTTCTAAAGTTTTATTAAGTAAACTATTCTCTCAAATGAGACATCTTAAATGTGAACTGGTGGCAATGCGATATAACGCAAATTCATACATATTAAATTGTTTTTTAGTATTTGCAGCATCACTGCAATCCAGAGTGGATTTTGCAATAATGCGGCTGATGAAAATGCGGTCAAATATAAATTTTCCAAATCTACCATAGAATTCTTCCCCAAAAGGACAGTTACAGAAAAGTTACAGCCTATCATGACTACGATCACAAAATAGATAGATACAGAAGTCAATCTACATACAAAGCGCGCTCGAGCAACGCACACATAGACACCGCTCACAGAAACGATGTCTCGGTTGCGTGTCGGATCACTCGTCGAACAGTTCCGGCTCAAACGTTCATTAGTGTGCGTCCGCCGAGCGTAGGTATAAAAAGTGAAGTACATACATGAGATTGTCTTCTGTTCCTATCTATTTGTGCTACGATGTTAGTGCCGAGCGGCGTGGTGAGCGGGGCGCGGTGCTATGAGCGGCGTCTCGGGGCGTGTTTCAAACATTTCTGTACTTTTGTTCTGGGGGCTTACCATGACCTCTTATGAAAACGTTTAATTCCCAGTGATTCAAATTCAGAAGCAGACCTGCCTTTAAAAGGCAGGTCTGAATGGCTAAAAATCGTACAATGACAGTTCTAAAGTTGAACGACTTTTGTACAGAGATGGACAGTTACGCTTGAAGATCGCTTAATTTGACGTTACAGACGCTCAAAAGACGACCATCTGCTGAGAAATTCGCGTCAAATAGCACGTCAAAAAACGCCGGGCAGTTCAATTTCAGCCCTATTGCTAAAAGAGGTAATGGTAAGCCCCCTGACCACTCGCCGCCCCACACTTAGCGTCCGGCTCAAGCGGCAAGGTTGTAAACAGGCCGTAAGATCCTATGCCAGGTCCTGCCAGGGCTGCAGATTGTTTGATAGAGTCACCGTAGCCCTCGAAAAGGGCAACCGAAAAAAGACTGTGAATTTAGTCAGTAATCGTCTGACACTGCCTCTTGGTCCACGCAGAACGGGAGAAGTCATTTTGATTTAACTGGCCTGTTGGTCTAGTGGTTAGTGGCCGTGACTGCAATACCGGAGGTTGTGGGTTCGATTCCCACCCAGGACACTTTAATGTTTGTGTGATGAGCACGATTGTTTGTTCTGTGTCTAAGTGTAATTTATCTATAATAATAACAGTTGTCTAGTACTCATAACACAAGCTCTGCTTAGCTTGGAGCTAGAGAGCGTTATGTGATACGAGTAGTTGTGGAATTTTATTATTATATTTTTTATTTATTTATTTATCTCAAACAGGGTCTTGGAATAAAGTCCTGGACCTTAGGAAGGCGTACGAGGAGCCAAAACCAACTCGCAGAAGCCATTTTAGACGCTTTTAATGGAGCGTGGTACCAACTGGTGAATATCCCTGAGCGCACTATGCTAGTGCATCCAAAGACAATCCCCGGTTGGAGGGATTAATATCTTTGATAATTTCCTACGTAAAATAAAAAAGTTCCCGGGCCCAATGTTTCCTTCTATGTGGTCATATCAAAACCATTATCGCAAGCCACTCGAACGATTAAAATGCGGCTATGCGGCCTTACTGAAGGTCGGGGACGTTGAGGTCACTACTCCAGTTCACGCTGGTCATACTGATCGATACACGTATGCCCTAGTAAGGATCGGACTTATTTTGATAAATAAGGTAGTTTTTCTAAATTGAATCAGAAGTTAGAAACGTTTATTTCAAATAAACCAATTACAGGCACTTTTGAATTGTCAAAATGTCGGTCAGTCAAATAAGTGAAATTAAATTGCACATTCCAAAGCGTAAATCTCTACGGAGAATAACGTGCAAGACACTCCATGGATACTCTTATAAATTATATTATGAGGTACATAAATTACATTTTTCTTGTTGCTTCTATTATGTGAGCACAATGAAGATAAGTAATAACATTAAAAAATAGAAATAGAATTAAGTCACTGGCAGCTAAGTGATGAACAGTTTCAACTGACGGCGCCCGTTCACGAGCGTGACGCGTGCATCAGCCCCATTTTGCTCAAACATTTTAAAGGAAACTGAATGACCCAATAACGCTCGTCACCATCAGTGAGACATTTGAGTGAACATGACAAACTCTCAACTGCCATGTTCGAATACATAACGAATTACAACGGGACATAGCCCTATGGTATTTAGCGAGTCAGTTAGCTCACTGCTCCTGCCGGACGTCCGAAGCCTAACCTGCCCTCAAGCCAAGTGTCCTATCGTGGCCCAGTCAAGTCCCCGTATCCCTTGCTTTACGACTCAGCCTTGCCTAAAGTGATTTGCTGGAAGTTTGTACTCTAATTATAAGGGTTAAATATATATCGGGAAATTTGGGTTAATTTTTTGGATTGTGTGTGTCTTCTACAGTAATATTACATATTTCCTTGAGTAGCCTATCAGGATCAAGAATAGGGTCCTAACCTTAGCTAGTAGTGGGCAGGGCTCCTAAGTGAAAAATCTCCCGACAATACGATTGGGAGTACTGCTTTCTGGATTAAGCCCCTGAACCAACTGCCGAGTCTCTTGACTATTGGGTAAGCCAGTGGCCGTTACGACTATCGGCACAATAACAGCTGTATCCTACATGTTGACTACATATTATTTTTTTTCCTAGCTTAGCCTGTGTCTCACAGAGGAACAATGGCTTATTTTTTTCTTTTTTCTAAACCCTCAGTCTTGAGCAATCTCCAGTCAAGTTAGAGTGGCAAACGTGGAGAGTTCGTTCGACCTCGACAGAGAAAATAATACCATAGAGAGGTTAAATTGTTCGTTTGTTTAGTTAGTCTCTGAAAGTACTGATCCGATTACAAAAGAAAGATCAAGGGGAGTAATTTTACAACAAAATCTTGAATTTTGTTTAAATAGTAACAGTATTTGAGAAACTAAAGCAGTTTGAAAATATAGCATGAGTGAAAATGACCTTCATGATTGTGCCCTTGAATTTCGAAACGAAATTAATATTAAAACATTCATAATGAATTCATAAACAATATAAATTGGAAATTGAATTGTTAATGTTACTGTACACACCCATATGTTAACCTCGAGGCTTTTACATTAAAACGAAAACAAAACCTTATGGATGTTGATAAGTACCTATTCAATTAGCTATAAAACATCTATTCAGTAACACCATAAAATTGTAAAACAAATGAATATTATGCAATTGTAATTGCTTCCTACGAATAAATTGTTTATTTTTTAAAACAATTGAGATTTCTAAGTGTGTGACCAACACTTATGTTTCCTTCAATAAAAAAAAAAAACTGAAGTACTTTTGCGAAAAAACTTGCATACTCAGGTGAAGTGTAACTAAAGTAAACTGTCAATCACTAATTTAATTTAAGATTACTTCACCTGAATTAATATAGGTGTGGTTTTAGTCAGTAAAAGTTTGACACGCCCTCTCGCCTCCGACCTAGAGCGGGAGAAGTCATTAGACGATTATTCACCAGAGTAAACTGTTTCAAATACACTAACTATTCGAAAATATGTTAAATTAAAATGATACAGATAGGGTTTTAGTACCCAATTTGGGAGCTGACTGGTAATCTTGGTGTAGGATTCAGGTAATTTGTAAAAATTTTGGAGTTTAACTGTCTCTTTATAACTCTACTGTATTTCAAACGAAAGACTGTGGGACATAGGCCTCCTCCATGTGTCACCATTACAACCAGTCCTGTACGTCTCGCATCCATCGGTTTCTCACGATCCTCACTATGTTATTGTAACTAGTTATTGTCTAATTATCGTGAGAAAATTAACCGAACAAAGTTATTATTCTTAATATAAAATACCGTAAAAACAGTAAAATGTTATGATTACATTATTGTTATATAACATGTCCATTAGACGTAGTTTGAGGCTCTGGCATTCGTTTTCACATTAAGAATAAAAACGGCAATGTATTAATTTACGAAACTGTGAATCTATTATTTATCATGTTAGCATATTTTTGGTTAAACTATTGCACAATATGATTTGGTGAGGTGATTGAAAAAGGAATGAATTTTGTAGAACATCTTTTCCATTGCCTTTTGGTAGCCTTTCACCACAGGAAAACGCCTTTCCCCACTCCTTAAAAGTTTAAAATATTTAATACTTTCTTCATGTTTTATTTGCGATAATTTGTCGACTTTATCTATACTAATATAATAAAGAGGTAAAGTTTTTTTTTCTTTGTTTGTAGTAGGTCATCTCTGAAAGTACTGGTCAGATTGCTAATTTTTTTTACCGATAGATAGTTGCTTTATAGCATAGGCTTATTTTGATTTTATGTCCACGAGCGAAATCCCAAGCAAAAGCTAGTTATCAATATTTTGTATGGAAACAAAAATTTGAAAACGTGACTTAATTAAAGTCATGCGTGAAAGAAAAAGAATTGCATTTGAAAATTGTTTGCTATTTCGTTCCACAAGTGTTCATAAAGATTATTGACACGGTCATTCTTGGAATTCACGTTGACATTACGTAGGGATAGTGAAACTACGATGACGCCACGCTGTCCTCTCAGTCAATATTTGGCTTAATTTCAAGATGCCTACTTGAAGGGTTTCGTCACAATGTTATTAATATCTCACTGTCTTCCCGTCTCTATCTAGCCTTGCTCTGTGTTATATTGCATCGTCGAAACACGTTTTCTTCTTTCATTCTCCCCCGTCTCTCTGGCAAACTAACATTTAGGTACCTTTTTTATATCAATCTTCACACAATTCACGCATCATTCATCTGACTTCCAACTTTTTTCAATCCATTCCTATTCTTAACTATTTCAACTTTAATGTTTCATATTTTCTATCAGTGAGTAACTGAGTAGTCTCGTCTCCTATGTTGATTAGCTTGTTTTAAAAGTTTGTTACTGTTTTGCTGTACAATAAAGTTTATTCTAAGTATTCCCTACTTAACAATTATTTGAACAAAAGTCGCAAATAGAAAACTGTATGCGATATATCAATCTTCACACAATTCACGCATCATTCATCTGGCTTCCCACTTTTTTCAATCCATTCTTATTCTTAACTATTTCATCTTCAATGTTTCATATTTTCTATCAGTGAGTAACTGAGTAGTCTCGCCTCCTATGTTGATTAGCTTGTTTTAAAAGTTTTGCTACTGTTTTGCTGTACAATAAAATTTATTCTAAGTATTCTATTCTACTTAACAATTATTTGAACAAAAGTCGCAAATAGAAAACTGTGTGCGATATATCACATGCAAATTACAAAGAAAAGTGTTATTTATCCGGTTGCCATTCTGTAAACTGACGTAGTTGTAACTCCATCATCTTCGTAAATATTGGGCTCGTAAACAAGGCACCTAATTAATCATATGGTGTCATGCTATTATTAATATTTTTTACAGTACCTCCACTACTACAGTAATCACTTCGTAGAATGCAATTAATTAAATTCGTCTAGGAATTTACTTTCATTCGCTAGTTCTGTAATACTGTCACTTATATTCACTTTATTAAATCATTAATGTGTTCATATATAGATAAAAAAGTATCTGAAGCACAAATGTGATGTTTTTTTTTTTAAATTAAAATGTGTTCTAATATACTTGAGACAAGAAAAATTTAATATTGTTTGTAGACGATCTCATTTTTGTAAAGAGACAAAGTAAATTTAACTTAAAAAACCATTCACTACTTTATAACGAGTTATACATACACACTAAATACATCCTACATGCATTTATTCGTTTTATTTGTTTACCTACTACAGCTTGGTTACCACTTCGAGATTAAGTATACAGTCATATTTACTGAAAACACAAAATTATTTTGCAATGTGTCATGCTCATGAGATACTGTTCAAATATAATTTAGCGTTTAGTTAGTACAAGTTCCATCCCTAATTCTCTCTCATTTATGCTGATTAGAATTTTCAGCCGATTCCGATTGTTTTATGGCTAGGTCAATATTTGTTTGAATATCTACATATGGTCCAGATAATATAATAAAAATACGTACGTTTTAAATTCTGACCAAGTAACTCAGACAAGATAAAGTTCACTTACGTTATCAAAAACACCGGTAGTGGTACAACTGGGTGTCAAACTAGTATGGTAGTAGATATTGTTTTAGTTTAAAAACTTAAAAAAAAAACAAACAAACGATAAGCGTCACTGTTTTGTTTCGTGGTATCTATTGGACTATGCATAACATTACATTATGTAATACTCCTAGATGGGTTAATTGTTTTCTATAACATAATTATAATATTTAATATGTATTAAAACGTATTGACAATAATGAAAACAGCAAACAGTTCATTAAATGGTTTATCCCATTTTAACACCAAAAATCTAATACCACTATTATTTCTTTGAACCCTGAAATAAAAATTTATTTCCTATTCTGAACGGAGACCACTCTTTAAATAATTACTATTTAATTTTGAAATTGTCGACTGTTATCTGCCATAATATACATGCCTTATCAATCTAATCTTTTCTCATGAATTACATTGTAAATTGGGGAAAACCGCATGAAAATCGTTCAGTAATTTTTGAGTTTATCGCAAACAGACAGACAAACATGGCGAAGGACATGTCTTATAAAATTTGTGTCTAAAGGATAAGATTAGTTCTTAAAAACCGCTTAATCATCGGTTTATGTTTTCGTTGACATTATTCTTTTTTAATTTCTTCGCACATGGAAAATAAAAAATAGGTACAAAAAGACATCTACAATCTACATATTTTGCCATCTAAATTAGTAAAATTTTGATGATGACAGATTGCGACATTCTTTGGATGCTTAGCCTTATGTAAGCAAATATTGTCAACATTTACCCTAGTTATGTAGAAGTACCTACTACGCAATGTCGTCATTACCAGTCATTGCTGACGATGCAATGGTTTTAACCTACATGACAAAATGGTTTAAAATAACACTAACTCAGAAATTAAATAGCATTTAAAATTATAATTTATGTATTTTTTGTTCAGTTTCATGAATTAATTAAACTCTACTACAAAAACCTATTCAAAATATATATTTATTAAATACTTGACAGTATTCCTACCTTTTTGCCATTGTATAATAGTGACAAGTTTCAACATAGTAACAAAACAATATGTTTTTAAACTGTCGAGGAAGTGGCAAGTTTAAGTGAAAGTCAATTATTTTTCGGTAAAAACGGTACACCAAAATGTAAGCATTTTTTTTTTGTAAATTGCAAAAGTCAACCATGGAGAAAGTTTTAAGTGACACTTACTGACGATTACCGTGCGATGTTCTACTATTTAATATTTTTGTATACTTAATAAAAATACGGGCGTTAAATGACGACACTTCCATGTTTATATTGAATCTTTTATTAATCGTTGTTTGACGGTAGAATTCAATAGTGTTGTCGCTTCGTATGTAGGTTACGTCTGATTAACCTATGCATAAAATGAAAGTAGGTAGTTCACTGCATTAATACTGTTAAGATTACAAGACAAGCCTTTCTAATAAAATTAAAACAATGACTCACCGAAATTACGAACCAATTATAATAATAAAATATATATATAAAAAAAAAAACTATTTTAATGTAGGTAATATAATATAATAAAGCTATTTAAATTCTTACATTAAAACTCCACACACAATAGTTTTTAAGTCATCCTATAGATAAAAATCTTTTGGTAACCGAATTCCGCGATATTATTTACGTCGCGATATAATTTGGGACGCACAGCGACACGACCGCGTTGCCCACGGTTCAGACCACGACTGATGTTTATTATGCGCGGCGATACATTGAATACGTACAATCGTACATTCAAGCCGATGTTCACTTTCATTGATTGTATTTTACTGGTGATTTCTCTCGCAGGGTTCACTGATTGCATGTTGTTTGAGAATCAGCGATTTGATCATTATAATTTATTACGGTACTAGTTGCTGTCAGTGGCTTTGCCTGTGTGATAGTTGAAAATTTTTCAAATGGAACATACTCTCGAGACATGGTCTACCCATGTACCAAGTTTCATCGAAATCCGTTCAGCCGTTCGAGCGTGAAGAATTTACAAACTTATATCTAATATTAATTGTGATTCATTATGCGTTTTTATTCCCATAACTTACTTTAAACCAACTGAACTGATGAACTGAAGTATTATTTGTATATGTATAAAATCTTTTTCATTTAACAGCCAGACAGCACGTTTTAACTGACATTTTAGGCCAGCAAAAATTACAACATATGAAACCAATCATTTTTGACGACTTAATGTATATAAAGTTATGGACCGCTAATAAAAAGTGTCATGGTTTTTTAAGCACTTAAGACGAATTCCTGAAAATTTATTATGTTGTAGATGATTGATATAAAAAAAATACGTAACACGTTATGTACACTTTTTATATTATTATGGGTATATGTGAAACCTGAATATAGTTTGTTCAGAATCAGTAGAGTCTGTATAATAAGTTAAATGACTTGGGTAATTATTAGGATTTAACTAAATCTGATGTAGTCAACACGGGTTCAATAATCAAGGTTGATTAAGAGATAGAGATCATTGTTTACTAACAGAATAACCTTTTGAAAAGTATCGAATATAAGTATTTTTTAAATGATTAAATATTATGCAAAATTCCCAAGTCGGTTGACTTATTGACAGACTATAACTTAAACGATGCCAATAATTTTTATACCATGTTATATTTTTTCTCAAAAAATATTTAAATTGGTCACAAGTTGGACACCACCAACATAAGTACAACACAGGTAACGGCAGGTCATAGCGGGCATGAGGTGCTAGCACAAAGCTGGTAGCGAGAGCAAAACAACCCCTTAGTCGCCCGGATGGCCTTTTTTTTTTTTTTTTTTTCCCGAATGGCCTCGTGACCATGTATTTGTGCGGACAATCAGGTATCATAACAAGCTTATAACTTTGTGATTTTTCATGATACTTATTATTTATTTATATATTATATACTTTATTGTATTTTGTTCTAGCAGTACTAAGCTAAATTCTTTCTCTTTGTTCCATGGTCGTAATTCGTGTCCATTCTTTAGGTGTTAGCAACATGATGTTGCACTGAATAATGTGACCAATCCAAGTAATAAATTTAAACAAAACCGGAAAAAAGTATTTTCAAAATTTGTTATATTTCAAAATTTAAAAAATGAGATTTTTGAACTGATGTTTGTACAAATTAAACCTATTTCGATATTCATGATAAGCGTTACTAATCTGCATATAATAACATATTATTTATATGAGCGATCTATCTGCCATCGTGCATCACGGTAATTACTGCTTGATCACTTAAAAAAAATTCGCTTGAATTCTGCGTCGCGGCGCCAAACCAAACCCTTTGAAGATTTCGTTTCGAGTGCAAGCAAAAATGAACTTAGCGGTGGTCAGGCGGAAGTGTCTTTGATAGTACACATCTTTTTGACTTGTCGCAATTGTTCTGTGATTTTGTGATCCAGTATTTCTATATTACATTTTCAATTACTCATTATCTAACAACATAAACTTATTTTAAGCCTTTGACAACCTCTTCACATACTGGCAAGTAATATGGGTGCATAACAATGCTCCTGCTTGGTCGAGTACAAAATATCATCTTTAGATAAGAATTTAACAGTTTTTCTTTGCATCGCTCCTATCGCTTATAACATAGAACTATGTAAATGCTTTTGGAATAAAAAAAAGCTATAAAACACAGCATTAGTAGATATTAGTTTCATCAGTGAAAAAACTGGATTGCAAAAAACGACTAATGTGAATGTAATTAGTTCGCCTAATCTGTGATTAAATTAAAATAGGCATGTGTTTTAATTTAAATTTCAATCACAGTTTAGGCGAGCTTATTAGGTATTTACCAATCGTATCAAAGAGTGATTTTTTTTAAATGTAGTCACGTTTTTAAATGCAAATCAACTGGTTTATTTTTTTATGTGCAATGAGAAACAGATTGAGAGAGAACATTGTTTTAGAAGTTTGGATTATAAAAAAGTATCTTACTTTGAGAAATGAGGAGAATACGTGCCTACATCGTCAGTAAGATGTCTGGGAGAGACGACGAGGTCTCATTCTCAGATTTTTTACTAATGCTTATGAGGCACATACAGTGATGTATAACCCTTGAACTGCTACAAAGAATTTGTATACGAAGGCTATAATTCTTTCCTCATTATTATTATTATTGCATATTAAGTTATGGCTCGTGTTGTTTGACTTTTTGATTTAAATGTAACGACTTTTAACATATTAAAATTTAAATTATTGAGGATCTTAAAATAAAATAAAAATTGAAAATGTAGAAATGGTATCGAAAAGATAAAATAGTAATACTTGCTATTTGTTTTGTTTTTTTTTTTTATGAAAATTTATGTTGATTATAATCAACACAAATATGCTTTTAATTTGTATACTTGTCATCCTTATAGCTAGAAACGTGTAAAAATTATTAGTCAAAAAAATCTTTTTTTCAGAGATGGAGTAGACTAAAAAAAATACACGAATTCAAGCTTTTATAGTTACTGTAGATTAAAATCCTGAAAATTAATAATTACATTCAAATCGCGTCAGTCTCTGGCAAACAAAACCAAAAACGCATACCTAGTTGTAGTGTAGTTACTATCGACTAACGAGAATACGGTTGCTCAAGACGCTGCATTAAAAAAGAATAAATATATAGGCACAAAATTAAGTCACTCGGGTGTAAAATACTGCAGTAGTCTTTAACGGTTAATTGTATTGACATAATAACCCTATTGATGACACGGTTAGCGCACTAGATGAGTAATTATCTGCAGCACTGGATTTCGTGGGTTCTTGTTGGGGTTAAAAGGTCACCAAAGGGAAACTTCGTTTTAAGGATTTCTAAAATAACTGTTTATTATCCTTTTCTTTATATTGGAAGGTGTGTTTCAGTAACATCACGTGAGACGTGTGCTCCTAAGCAAGGCTAGTGGAATACAGTAACTGTAACCATACTAGGGATTTCAGTCAATTGGTCATCGAGACTCTATCCATTAAATATAATATTATTGCTTAGAAAGAGAAAGACCATAGTGTTAAAGCAGGATGTATTTATTTTTGTTATATTCCAACAGTCCTAACTCCTAACCCCGCACTAAAAATATATTTGTATGACTTAAATATAGTTTTTTCGGGTCATAGTGCCGTGTATATGTGAGCTTACATATTTGTGAATGCACCGACGATAACTTTTAACCGTCGAATATTTTTCTTAAGTGTAGGTACTAGAATTCTTTTTACCATTTTTTAACATCTTTCTTCTACTTCTTTCCCGTGACCTATTATGTAAAAACAGAGCATTATTTAGGGAAATCTTAAGAAACGAGATTAGGATTAGTAATCCTAGATATTACAAAAATGTAAAAAAATAATACAGTTTTTTTACCTTCTATTACTTATATATGTACGTAGTAAGCTACTACACGTGGACACTATATCATACACTTCTACACTAACATAATAAAGAGGTAGTATGTTTGTTTTTATGATTTTTTGCTTGTAGGAGGTAATCTCTGAAAGCAGTGGTTCGATTGTTAAATTTTTTCACCGATAGAAGCTGCTTTATTCCTGAGTGACATAGGCTATATTTAAGGCCTCTGCCTCGAATCTTGCGGGCAGCGGGGTGGCGGCGTCGGCGGCGCGGTAGCGGCCGGATCTAATGTGGGTACTAGACAACTGATAAACATACTTATATATTTCGAAATACATAGATATATATATATAAATTACACCTAGACACAGAACAGATGATTATGCTCATCACACAAACATTTGTCCTGGGTGGGAATCGGACCCACGACCTCCGGTATAGCAGTCAGGGTCACTAACCACTAGACCAACAGGCCTGTCATTATCCTTTTCTTTATATTGGAAGGTGTGTTTCAGTAACATCACGTGAGACGTGTGCTCCTAAGCAAGGCTAGTGGAATACAGTAACTGTAACCATACTAGGGATTTCAGTCAAGTAGTCATGGAGACTCTATCCATTAAATATAATATTATTGCTTAGAAAGAGAAAGACCATAGTGTTGAAGCAGGATGGATTTATTTTTGTTATATTCCAACAGTCCTAACTCCTAACCCCGCACTGAAAATATGTTTGTATGACCTAAATATAGTTTTTTCGGGTCATAGTGCCTTGTATATGTTAGCTTACATATTTGTGAATGCACCGACGATAACTTTTAACCGTCGAATATTTTTCTTAAGTGTTGGTACTAGAATTCTTTTTACCATTTTTTAACATCTTTCTTCTACTTCTTTCCCGTGACCTATTATGTAAAAACAGAGCATTATTCAGGGAAATCTTAAGATACGAGATTATGATTAGTAATCCCAGATATTACAAAAATTAAAAAAAAAATACAGTTTTACCTTCTATTACCTATATATGTACTTAGTAAGCTACTACACATGTACACTATATCAAATACACTTCTACACTAACACAATAAAGAGGTAGTTGGTCTGTTTTTATGTTTTTTTGCTTGTAGGAGGTAATCTCTAAAAGTACTGGTTTGATTGTAAATTCACCGATAGAAAGCTGCTTTATTCCTGAGTGACATAGGCTATATTTTATTTACGCGGGCAAAGCCGCGGGCAAAAGCTAGTAATATGTTAACCCTAATGTGCGTAAATCATGTAGAGTTCAGAATAACTTGTTATCTACAGAAATATTTAAGTTCTTATATTAACTAGATAATCTGCAAACTTTTTAGGTAATCTGCAGAATCGTTAGTCTGCACCTGTATTCCGTAACCTGTTTTATAACTTAACCTTATGCTTGGGTTAAGTTATAATAAATAAGTTATATCTAGTTGCCAAGCATAGGTAAAGCTATATAAAACAGGTTCTTTGCTTGAATAATACGTTCGAACTCCTTGTTGTTTAATTTAAATTTCTAATGATAATCTAAAGTTTGATGATATTTTACGCATGAATAATTAACATATTTTAGGACACCCTGTCTCGGACAGGTTACGTTATAAGTCGCCACCGCCTTCGTGGTTATTTTACCATAATCACCCAGAAGTAGCTCCGTCGAGCTATCTTGGCAGGCAGGGTAGGGTTAAATAAGACTAAAGTGTTTCGCTCACTGTCCCTCAATTTAACGATGTAACATCCGTTAATATGCAGATTAATTAGGTAAACTCGAGATATCTGCTGTTTTAAGTCAAATTTCACACTTTAACGGACTGTACCTGATAATTTGCAGATTGCCTAGTTAATGCGCATATTAATGTATTCCATATTGTAAAGGTAACATTTAAATAAACAAGAATACCAAACGAAAAAATAATGTGCAGCAACTATTCAATAAACTATTTAACGTTATAGTTGTTCTACGCCAAACAGTTTCAGAGAAAATAGAGATCCATTTCGTACACCGCTGTGACAGACGACACCTTTCAAATCTTTTAGTGATTAACTATTGTTTGTTCGGAACAGTTGTAATTTGGAAGATTGGTCTAACGGCAATATACCAGTACTTAGAAACATACAGTCCATTTAATTCCACCCAACCTAAATATTGGTTCTACGCCAAACAGTTCCAGAGAAAATAGAGATCCATTTCGTACATACCTAAGCGATAAAAATGTTATAAATTAATAACTGATAATTAAAAATTATGTCAATAAGAGTTTGTTTTGGTAATAAAAATATTATGTTTATTTAAAATCATATGATCATTTATATATACTTGCCTTAATTTACCTATAAAAATGATATGCTAGGTAAATATCACTGCACTATCTAGAAATTAAATTATGTAAACATATTGCACTATCTTTTACAAAAAAGGTCAATTTATCACACGCACGGGACATAGGGTACAAAAGATAAAACTAGTCAATACCTATTGGCCTATTTCTTTGAATATTGCAAATTATAATGGTGATGGTTTTACAATATGAGCAGCTGTGGCGAACAAAACCACAAACTTCTTATAACATATTGTTGTATTCTAGTGTCATTTGCTAGCAACGTACATAAAACCGAGATATTAAACTAATAGCTAAATATAAATAAATTATACGTGACATTATTGACACATGCAATTTGTTTATATTTTTAATGAATATATCTGAAGTCAGATCCAGTATTGTGTCTAATTCAAGTTTTTTTAAAGTCAGGACGATAATGATTTCTTTATTACAGAATTGACTTACTGTAATCTTTGATATTTTTTATTACTTGTTTACAATCTCATCGAGCCATGCTCTTTCGTTTATAAACTTATAATCAGCCTAATAATATTACTTCTGCTTGAACTCAGACCCTGGGTTACAATGACGTTCGGTTTAGGCACAGTCACTGCAACAGTATTGTATGTCTGTACTTTTTTTTAATTTGTATTATTTTATGTTGTGGTATATTGTATTGCTTGCGCCGAATTAATGCTATTCTATTCTATTATATTATATTCTATTCTATTATATTCTATTCTATTCTATTCTATTCTATTCTATTCTATTCTATTCTGTTCTATTCTATTCTATAAAATTGTTTCAATCTTATTTCAGTGTGGGTAAGAGATGGCGCTCGGTCTCTTACCCACACTGGAATAAGAATAAAACAATCCACTCTACTTTGAACGTCATGGTAACCCACCTACTCTCTAGGAGAGGTCCTGGGCCGTAATTGACCACGTGGAAGACGAACGGACAAACCAACCTCTAAGAAGTGCTGCTTGGTTCGTCTACTATCATTAAAATTGCAATTGAATTTTTATTTACATTTTAAATTATTTATAATATTTACAATTTTTACACATAAAAAAAATATCATCATAGTAAATATATGTAATACATAAAATATTCTCAAGTTCATGAGAATATAAGCGGCTCAAATACTGCACAGAATGAATAAACAGTCGTTTATTAATTCCCGTATCATTCAGTCGACTGTAAGAAATTAAAATTGACAGCTAAATGCTTGCAATGTGCGCAAAACATTCATGATACTGTATAAACTAAACTTTAATTATTTCCTTGAGAAAACTAATTACCATGTAAATGACTCTTGTTGTAACTAAAATGGCGTTTATTGGTTTAGGTATACTTATTTCTGGTCGTATGCATAATAACATGAAACGAGGTTTGACTTTTTCATCGATTTGCGGGTTTTTCAATACTTAGGATTATCTACGCCATTTGAGATCTGTAAAAAAAGTGTCCAAGCGGAGACAAAAAAAAAAAACTAGTTATCCAAACTATGACGTCTATAATTTATTTTCTTGGTGTACAATAAAGGATACATAAATAATATATAAATAAATAGTTTACACGTACATTATCTTTTTTTTCTGATCAGTGTCAAAATGTTAGCTTCAATTTTCTTGTGGTTACATCACTTTGGATTTGAAGAAACATAAACTAGGTAGATATACTATAATGATGTGCTATGAATAAATATTTAGAGTAATTTTTCCCATTATCATTTAAAAACCATAAAAACATCGAAGACATTCATTAACCAGTACTGGGTCCGCGTGGTGGATTACGGCCCATTCCCTCTCCTAGAGAAAAGGCCTGAGTCCCAGCAGTGGGAACATTAAAACGCTTATGCAACCCACACAGCATTAACTTTGTATTCCCCGTGATCTTCTGTATTTATAGGGTTACCGTACCTTTAAACGAACAAACGGAACCCATAAAGGAGAACTTTTTAGTTTTTTTTTTTCCGATGGGAAAAATCATCTTATGACAACCCCCGCTCTTGGGTGGAGCGGGAGATAGTGTCAGACTCTTACTGACTAAAAAACCCATCCCGTTCCTTCTAGCCTTCATACCGGAGCTCGAGCGCCCTTTCGGATAACCCTGGCACCAGTAGGCTTCGACCCGGCTGGGCCCCTGCTGTTGCTGACAACTCCTTAACCATTCGATCGTGATAATTACAGACACAATTGAAAGACAATAGGTGCGCGAACGCCGGCGTTCGCTTGGGGTTTAATGAATTAAGGCGCGCGGGAACAGTGCGCGCCGTCGACGACTTGGGCTTGGTCCGGACGGTTACCGGACGGCCGGACAGCGAGCTACCCATTGTTCGTCGGTCTGTTAAGACCTTTTACTTCAGGGTGCGAGCATTACTCGCACTTGCCTGGTTTTTTTTTTGCTCATAACGTTAGAGAAGAGTATTCAAATGTGAATAATATAATCTGTGGCTCTTCTACTTTTAGTGACGAAATATGGCACAAAGGCCAAAAGGCCATGCCATAAAATTGGGAAAAAAAAAATAGTGACGGAATAAAAACTCTTTGATTCAGAAAGCAGTACTTCTGGATACGGCTTGTTTTGTTAGGAAGTTTTTTTTCGATTAGGCATACGATTAGGCATAGAGTTTATCAACCGCTCTATGAAATTTTGAGGGATCATCTCCCATTCCTCTTCTATGGCAGTTTTCAACTCCTGCATCGTCTGGGCAACTGGCTGACGAGCCCTCACACGTCTTTTTAGGTCATCCCACATGTGCTCAATGGGTTTCATGTCTGGGCTTCTGGCTGGCCAGTCCATAACTGTGATGTTCAAATCCCGAAGATATTCCCTGACGATGCCGGCCGCATGGGCTCTTGCATTATCATGCATAAAAAGGAAATTTGGGCCCACATAGTTCGCGTATGGTATCACTTGAGGTTCTAAGCACTCACGAATGTACCTTTCAGCATTTAATGTTGGCAGCCGTGGTCCTGTAACAACCTCAAGTTGAGTTTTGCCGGTCGCGGATATACCGCCCCAGACAGTCCATGAGCCACCGCCATAAGCAACCCTCTCTTCAAAGCAGCATTGTGCGATACGCTCTCCCTTACGTTGGTAGACCTTCTTCCTTCCATCATTGCCATGTAACACAATTTTAGACTCATCAGAAAAGAGTACACGGCTCCAATCTTGCTGTGTCCAATTTAAATGACTGCGTGCGAAATGAAGGCGCGCTGTTCGGTGGGCTCGCGTTAGTTTGGGCCCATTAGCTGGCTTGTGTGGTACCATATCGCGTTCTTTTAACCTTCTACGAACAGTTCAAGCGCTCACAGATACTCCGTGGAAGTCGCGAAGTTGGTTTTGTATCTCAATGGAGGTAAGGTGACGATTTCTCAAGCTGGTCGTCACGATGAATCGGTCCTGCCTTTCAGTTGTGACCCGAGATCGTGGCCTTCCTTGGCAACAAACAAAGCCGCCAGTCTCTAGGTACCTCCGATAAACATTTCGGACCGCAGAACGACTTAAATTAAGTTGAGCACTCACGTTTCTTTGGCTGTGTCCGGCCTGAATAAGTGCCACAGCTTGGGCGGCGACTTCAGGTGAAGTATCCATAGATTACAACAAGACAACACAATTTTGTCTTTGATAAGAGAGTATGAAATATCGATAGATTTATCGATAATTTGACTAAAAAAATAAATATAGCCTGAAAAAGTTTGATTTTGCATCCAGGAGAATGGTTGATCAATATTTTAGAAAATTCAGTTTATTTTTTTTTTTTATAAAAAAATTGAAACATGTTATTTTTTGTAGGTATAATATTTATCAGCTTTTTATATCATATCAAATTACAAAATAGTAGAAAAGGTTTAAAAGTCAACTCTGTTACATTTTCTTTTATGTTTATAAGAATTTGGTCTCACTAAACTCCAAATGTAATCCCAAATCATATTTTCGTTGTATTGGCTCTGATAACAGTTTTCGAAGTCATAAGCCAAGTCCATGATGTCTAGATGAAAACGTTCTCCTTGTTCTTTTGAATACGCCCTCATGTTGTTTTTAAAGGTATTTAAATTACGACGTAGCATATGTACCCTTAAAGACATTCTGCAGCCCATAGTTTTAAAATCTTCTAACATGTTTTCAACTAGCTCTCGGTAATAGTCAGTGAGAGTACAAATTCTTCGTCTTCAATATTTTTATTTGAACTCTGAGATAAGCTTGAATGAGACAATTTTGTAGGAGGTTCAGGTGCTGGAAGTTGTGGGTTAGGAGAGATCGGAGCCGAAGACTAAGCAAAATCAGGATATTCAATGGGTTTTGCATTTTTCAACAGGATTAACGACGCAAAAATAACAGTCACCGACGTGGTCTTTTGGCTATCGCCAAATTCTTCGTACTGCGAATTTCATACTCAGTTTTTCGTCTCGATACCAACCTAAATAAATAAAGATAACAATAAAAAATTGTTTATAAAAGAAATGTTTTTTTTTTACTAAACATTTCTGGTAAAGAAATGTTTAGTAAAAACAAAAACATTTCTTGCCTTCTAAACATCATTTGCAATTACTGCAAGCAACATGTGGAGCCCACGGTATATCTAAATTACGAACAGGGCATTTAAAATAAGCTTCGTAGGCTTCACAAAGTTTTCACACGTATTTAAATTAAATTTTCTCTCTCTTACTTTAAATAAATGTACCACATATATAACTCAATGCATCAGCTTCATATTAACACTTTCTAGATGTCATTTTAACCTCTTTGAGTCTTCTAAAAAACAGTTTATTCTTGTTTATCACTTAGTAACATCAGTAGATGCTGTGTGATGCTGTGTGACAGTTACGCCATCTTAATTTTTTCGCGGTATTTCTAAAAACGTCATGATGGCTATTAAATACTTTTTTTTTCAATAAACTAACTCAAGAAAAAATATTTATTGTCATAATCACCACAAAAGCAAACTTTTTAAGGAATATTGTTGTTTTTTCTTTATAATAGAGCATAGTGAATAGAAAAATCATACAATAAACTTTAGGACAAAGACAATTTTTTTTTCTGTAGAGTTGTGTTATTGATAGAACCTCACCTTAATGTTAAGAATAAGTAATGTTTGTTGCAAAACCAAAGATATCAATCACTTTTTCAAGAATTAAATCCAAGTAAACCAATAAAACCAAGTTTTCTTAGTATTCGATTGTTTGATATCAACAAACAGGCTCCAAATTGTGTTTTGTTTCTTTAAATTCTGTGTTCGAAATTCAAAAAAAGACTATTGAATGAAATTGTGAATGTGCCAGGTTCAAAACTGCCTAAAAACTTTTTGCTCGACCTAATATAAAATTTTAGCTAGAACCAAACGAAACTGAAAATACAAGGTGGGCCAATAGATGTGTCCAGAAGTGTATATGGAATAACGGAAAGTTTTATTTTCGATATTTATAGAGTACTTCATGAAGAACTTCTTATTTACGTTCTTGGTTAAACACCCTATAAATAAAACTATCAAGATTTTATATATCTATGCGGTTGTATTCGCTTGGTGTTTAACCGAATTGGTATGAAAACATGTGCGAACGCTGGTGTTCGCTTGGGTTTTATGTGATAATTGGCTAATTTTATTAGATAATGAGTAAATCTATGAACGGTACAGAAGGCCATTGTATGTTTAAGTAATAGATAGAGGGCATATTATAATATTTAAAGAGTATAACAAGTACGTAACCTCCTAAAAGTGTATTGTTCAGAATCGCCTATAGAATTGATTTCAGTTATTAGTAGGTTTTTTTTTTATCTTAAAACAATAAAAAATTTGGGATGAAAAAATTGCCTGCCTATTTTGATAAACTCTTGATAAATCTTGATCATGTTGCTTGAATGTTTGATTGAATGTTGCGTAGATACCAATACTGATGCACTACCAGTTTAGTGCGTTCATTCGCGTATTATAATTAATTTCTTAAAAATATACTACCTACGTTCATTTAAGTAAAATTTTACTTTTTAAATTATGATTACGCATTGTACATGTTGTATTTGTAATTATAAATATTTCTTCTTAAATGTATTCCACAATTCTACTAGCTTTTGCCCGCAGCTGCGCCTGCGGCGGCTTATGTCACTCAAGAATGAAGAAGCTTTCTATTGGTGAAAAAATTTTTGCAATCGAATCAGTCCTTCCAGAGATAAAAAAAACAACAGAATAAAAATTAAATTTTACCTTTTTATTAAAATATATGGCAATAATATCAAACAACTTTTTACATAGATAAATAATCAAATTTGTAATCATCGTTATTTTTAAGTGACGAGACTGCATAAAATGTAGGTCATAAGTGACTATTTTTACACACCGTGACTCAATATCAATAATAGAAACCGGTTATGATTGATGGCAAAAAAGAACTCGGCGAAATATTGAGTAACAATGTAATTAAATGTTACGAGCTTGTAGCTCGTAACTGATAAATAAATAATTTGTATCTTTACTATGTTCGCTGACGGATGGATAGTGTGAGAAGTGATATGGAAGAAAAGGGAGTTAGTGATAGCGTAATGTAACGTAACGTAACACATTTATTGTGCGTACAGCCAAGGAGTGGAATTCCCTGCCGGAATCTGTGTTTCCTGATAGCTACAACTTAGGAGTCTTAAAGTCGAGAGTGAATAGGTTTCTTCTAGGCAAGCGTGCTTCATCGTCGACCACATCATCGCTTACCATCAAGTGAGATAGTGGTCAAACGCAAGCCTATCATTAATAAAAAAAAAAAAAAAAACTAGTGGCAGGACAGAATGGAAAAAATGTGTTGCGCCGATCCCAAATAAAACGGGACAAGAGCAGGAAGATGACTATGTTGACCGAGATTTGTTAAAATAAAAGGTATAACAAAAATAAAAATAAAACTTTTTCTGCAAAAAAAATACAACCGATTTCAATAAACACTAAAAAGTGAAAAATAACTTTAATTTTTGAAGTCGGTGTTTCTGGTTTGATTTTTTCATTATAATTTAACACCAGTTATGTTCTTAAGTTTTTATTCATTAAACCCCAAGCGATCGCCGCGGCGTTCGCGCATCTATTGTGTCTCAAATTGACGGTATCTGAAAGGTTTACACTTTTAGTTAAAGAACGCTTCAGCTGAAAATAAATTATAAGCAAATTTTGTAGTAGGTTAGCCTATAAAAATCTAAGATTTCTCTCAATTTCTTCAGCATCCCATCATTAGATCTTGACTTGTTAGTAATGGGGTCTTCTGGGAAGTATACCGTTTCAAACAAAAAGAAAGAATTTTCAAAATCAATCCATCCGTCTTCGAATAATCAGAAAACATGAATTTAAATTTAAAATAATAATCCGATGAATTAAGAACCTCTTTGAAATGTTTCCTCTTTGTTTTGTTTCTTGTGCGTCAAATAAACATATTTTTTTCTTTAGAAGTCATTTAAAAAACTTTTATCTACACTATCATATAAAGGTAATTTTTGCAAGTACTGGTGCGATTTCTAAAATGTTTTCACCGACAGAAACCTGCATTATTCCTGAGTGACATAAGCTATATTTTAAGTGCGCAGGCGAAGCCGGGCCTAAGTTAGTATATGATATTCATGGTGACTCTCTTACTTAGCGTTACTAGGTCCACGACTTTAGGCTTTGCAAATTTGTGACGCGATTTGCATTAAGCCAAACGCGTACACAGTTTCTAACCATGACACGACCTTTAAGTGGCAATGGCCATTCGACTATCTCTTCAATATTTTATAACTATATCAACTTGGAGTGAGCATTAAATACCGTCGCCAAATTGAGTATTCAATAAAACGAGAATGTTCGGCCAATATTAAGGCCTTGGGTGAAATAAATTATAAAATATTTTATAATTTATCTAATGACATTAAAAATATTTGCATAGGTATAGCTCAGGTCAAGGATCCTAAAAGCAAGCCTAAAAATATTGTTATTTTTAGCAAACCTACATAATACTACACTTACTGAGACTGCGCGGTGACCAGACAAAGAGACACCTCCACCTTATGCTCCGCTGTGTCCTCCGGGTGGGCGGCCGCACAGTGGTGATAACCACTATGCAACACATAGTCTTAGGTTGGAGCGCATTCGGAAAAGATTTTTGAACCATCTGGCCTACTCGACGAAAATAGCCAAAAAGGTTCCAAGCTATGCAAAACGGTTGCAGAAATTCAAAATGATTTCTCTCGAAGAACGCAGAGACAAAATCGATCTCAGTTTTTTGTTTAAAGTTCTACACAGTAAAATAGATTGTCCTCAGTTGCTATATAAATTAAATTTTAACCTACCTCACAATTATCCGCGCCATCCAATCAAATTACTACGTCCCCCATTCCGAAAAACTATTTCAGAGTCTAACTCCCCAATCCCAAGACTTTGTAAGCTTCTTAATAACTGCGACGCAAGTTTGGATATTTTTTGCTCATCTATCCAGAAATTAAAGCGCCAAGTCCACCTAAAATGATTAACCACTAACCTATCTTTGTAATAAGGTAATTCAAAGTGTTGTATCTGCATTTTAATTTGTAAAATCTTTTTATTATTGTTTTCTGCATGCTGTGTCTATCGTGATATATTGTACACTTGTTTTGTATAAGAGCAAGTAAATATTGAATGCAATGTGTAATAAATAAATAAATAACCGGGCGGTCCGCACAGTGGTGATAACCGGGCGTTTCTTCCGCTTACATTCCAGAGCAGGCCTGGAACGCATTCCAGCCGTGCAAAAATAAGGTCTTTTTTTTATTATTGATAGGCTCGCGTTTGGCAAGCAACTCACGTGATAGTAAGCGATGATGTGGTCGACGATGGGGCACGCTTGCCTAGAGGTAACCTATTCACTCTTGACTTAAAGACCCCTAAGTTGTAGCTATCAGTTGGAAACGCAGAGAATTCCACTCCTTGGCTGTATCACAATAAATGTTTTCCCAAAACGCTTTCTGCATATGAGTGATATGTCTACCATGTACCAGTAGCGAAGCGCCCTATGTCTATGTATGTGATTATGCTATGTTATGTACCTACAAACGTGCAAGTTAGGATTCAATTCTATCCTGTAAAGCTGCTTCCTCACCAAAAGCATTAACCTGTAATATAACGTTAGAGTAGTGATGCGCAGCCCTTAGGGTTGCCACTCACGGGCCACTAGCCACAATCACAAAACGCCGCCACCGGTATATTTCCTGTAAGTTTCATACATTTTATATGGACTCGCCGCACACGGTTGACGCTAGAATCCGCCACACGCTACAAAACGCCGCTGCTCGCTTCTTGTGGCCCGCACTGGCCACTAAACGCCGATACAAAAAGCTGTCACAAACCATTCCCGCATTTAAACCTTCTTCGACAGAGTTCATAATACTACTGCGCACATTGGTTAAAAATGTAGTGAAGTGACTTGTGGCGACTTCTAGCTCCTTGTGACGGCTTTTGTGACTGTGGCATGTGGCCTATGTGTGGTTTTAAAAAAAAGTGTGACATCAATATCATTGTTCTATTGTTTTAGTAAATAACAAAGACTGATTAATATTGGCCCGGTTAGTATAATGACCGCTTTGTTTGACATTGTGAAAAAGACTAATTCACCTACGGACAAATTCCTAAATTGACTTTTTTTACACTACGGATTTGCGTTGTGGTCTGTCTGTGTGTTGTGTAAGTCAATTATTTAAAAACAATGTTTTCCTTATGCTAAACTAATAAATAACATACTTGTATGTATAAGCTGTGGAAGCCAAGTAATAATAATATAATAATAATAATATTCCACAACTATCACACAGCGCCGTCTAGTCCCAAGCTAAGCAGAGCTTGTGTTATGGGTACTAGACAACTGATAAACATACTTATATATTTCTAAATACATACATGTTATAGATAAATTACACCCAGGCACAGAACAAATAATCGTGCTGATCACACAAACATTTGTCCTGGGTGGGAATCGAACCCACGACCTCCGGCGTAGCAGTCAGGGTCACTAACCACTACGCCAACAGGCCTGTCAAGTGTCAAGTGGTGACGGTTCCATCTTACGAGTTGTGCGTTGTGGATTTAACCCGTTGTATGGCCGGAACGCGCATCACACACACAATAACTTTTTAATTGTAACTCTAAGTACGGCATACGAAAGGTTAAACTCGAGTAGGTAGTTTATTCATTAGTTTACTCCAAAACCAAAAAGTTGATGTGGCTCAAAAGACTGGCAAACTGAAGTGGGACTGGGTAGGATACGTCTGTAACGTCTGCCGCATGCCCGATAAACTGTGGGCCAGAGTAGCAAAAAGTTGGTGCTCTGAAACAGAGCGTCGGGGTCGCGGTAGACCGCGAAGGAGATGGCGCGACGAACTAGATAGCTTCCACCAGAACTGGCAAGAAGAAGCCCGGGCGCGCGAAAGATGGAAGGAGGAACGAGGACTATGAAGGAAAACATCGCGAGGAGACGTTCTAGCTAGATCCAAAAATTTGAAGACATGTGACATCCATCAACCTGCACTGGGCCCGCGTGGTGAATAACGTTAATATATAATAATAAAAGCTCTCCTAGAGAGGAGGCATGAGTCCCAGCGATGGAAATATTATAAGGTTTATTATGCTAATAATATATTTATAATAATGTGCGATGTGCGTCAGTAATGGTATTGAACTACCCCTTCAAAAAGTATGAACATGATAACATTATCAAGTGCTGTAACATTATCAATATCAGCTGTTGTTTCCGTATGTCCCGGGATGTTAAGGTTATTCGTTAAAAATAATTTGATAAAAATTTGTTATCAATGAAAAATTTCATTGCAATTATTTTCGTAGGAGACCGTCAAATGATACATTAATTGGTGTTTTTGTCATCATTGTTATTTCTGGCGACAGATGTCCGATTCTTGAAAAAAAAAGTCGCAAAGTCGACAGTGTGCTTCGCATTTGGCGGACTTCGCCTCACGTCTTCATCGGTACATATACAGAGAGGCCCTTTATTGCTGCATCTTCTGATACTTGATTGCCACTCCAGAAACCTTAAAAACCACCATTGAAAAAGGTGGATCCTCAGACCTGATGGATGTTATATCTGATTTGGGAAACTGCCCTTTAGATGACTTCTGGCTGTTATATTACGTTCAAATCGTCCGAAGAACTCTTATAGCGCTCGCTATTAAGAATTTAGTGTTTTTTTTTGGGTCAAAATACAAATTTTGAATATGTGAGGAAGTTTGATTACTGTCTTCCTATTGGTTAATACGCATGTGCTAAAGTTATACCCCAGGGTCAAAGTTACCCCAATTTAGTCGGTATTCTTTTCCAGGAAATGGTCTAACTATGTGTCAAATAATATAAGAATATTAGATAGATAGATATATTCTTTATTGTACACCAAAAATAAAAATGACATCAGGAACTTAAAATTAATAGGGTGTCACAATGGGCGGTCTTATCACTAAAAGCGATTTTTTTCAGACGACCTTTGGATGGATTTGACAGTGACGGAGAAAAAAGATACGCAGGTAGTTTGTGGTGTACTATTCACATATATACAATACATAAACCAGTTTTGCGTCCGTTGCGTCACAAGGTTCAGTTGAAAACCAGCGTCAGGCACTAGTTGTCTGGCAATCATGCTGAACTGGACCTATTTTGGTGCAGCCATGAGGCACACAACTGTATTTTTTTTTTCTTTATTTTTTTTTATTGCTCTTTTTGATTCTTTTACTTTTGATACGTGTTTTTTTTTGTTTATTATTGTGTTTGGTCCTTGTGCTGTACCAAATAAATTATTTTTCTTTCTTTCTTTCATAAACTATTAAAATTATTACATATAATATGAACCCTGTATATATATATATATATTTGTATACATAATTATGAAAACAGAGAAATACTGTACTTAATGACTATGTTCAGGAGGAAAAATCCTTAACTTTATTTTTAAAAATTGAGATATATGAATATTATTATTTATATTAAGCCATTTGTAATGTTCTCTCCCCTCTATCAAAACGGACATGCTAATCCTAATGAGGTCACGGCATTTCCTTGAAACATACCTAATTATCTTTATTTGCCTATCCGGTATAATTAACAGTTTTATTAAATAAAATTATCTAACAATAACCCTATAAATAATTGCAAAATGCCGTTAAATAATAAACTTTGCCTTAATATTGTTATTGTACGTAGCAGTATAAATCGTTTCATTAGTAATTTGTTTTGAGTCATATAGTTTATCGACTTGTTTTTTTATTTATTGTATTACTTATATATATATAATTTTACTGTATGAGTGTTTGTCATCTATCTCCTAAACGGCTTGACCGAAACTTTGTTGTAAGTATGTTTGAAATGGGTCCCTGGATGGGTTGAAAATTATATTGAGCCCACTAAATCGCGCTGCAATCGAGCTCAAAATATGTTTTTCTGATGAAAAGTCAGCTTTCAGACAGGACAACGACTGTCGGGACCGATAGTTTTATCTTAACATGAGTACATTTGTTTATTGTAACTTTATAAAAATGTGTACATTTTTAAGTTTTCCTATCTATTTATGTGTGCATATGAGAGTTAGATGTAGACACAGTGTGCTGTGTCTACATCAGTGAATAGCCAGGGTCCCACCCTGGCTATTCAACGTGGCATTGCTGTGCATTTTCCATTGATTACGACTTGGATGAATTTTTTGATGCTTCTTATTGTACACAAAAACTTAATATATTATTTATTTAACAAAATTTTTTTGCACACAAAAGTACAGAAGTACCTTAAGGCATTTTTTATCAGTTAACTTTTGGTGATGCAGAGACAAATTCTTCTGCCACGGGGGTCAATACTTCTTTAATAATATTAACAGGATTCTACCTATTTGTGACTTTATAAAGATTAAACGTTGAATGAAACTGGCTGGTTGGATCAAGCACTTAAAATACCTTGAGACTGAAAAAAAATTAGATATCCCAGTGTAGTTCTGGTTATAAATAGAGTAAAATTGTTCTCCAATTATACACTACAAATTCCACATTCTCATTTATTGCACCATAACACACTCAATCATAACACTCAAATATTCCCACAACCATACTAACACTGTTTAGAATTTATAACATAAATATTGTTAATGATTGCATCAATTGATTGTTAGAGCATTAAATAAATATAATAAAATTAATAAAAGCGAAGGCTGGAGTTCTGGTGTCCCGAAATACAGGCCCCAAGCTTAGTTTAGGCACTGGGTTCCCACAATATGCTTACTGTATTTACTTTTACCCACGAAACTGTAATTATTATGTATTATGATGAGACAATAAATCATTATTATTACCTATTTCCTTTATTTGTCTTCTTTGAATATTTTTTTTACATTTTTAAATCTTACTTAGATAAAAAAATATAAATATTATTCATAAGTATATCTTAGAACCCCGAGGTCCTGAACCTTTGGAAGGCATACGAGAAGCTAAAACCAACTCGCAAAGGCCCTTTAGACATCTTTAATGGAGCGTGGTAACAACTCATGATTATCCCTGAATGCGTTCTGCCAGTGCATCTAAGGACAACCCCCGATAGGTGAAAATCTATTACGACATATACAAAAATTCTTATATTATTGTATTGTATTGTATATCGGGCTGTTATCCACAACTCCGTGATTAAAGAGCGTATTTTGCGTATGGGAATTCTTGTATTAAACTGTAACCCTTGATCTGACCCTATCATGATTGTATCGTTTCACTATCTGTACCGACATACCAATAAAACTGGCATGTTCTATTTATTATTCTTATAAATTGTGGTACAGTAAAATGGGGTGAATAGAGACTTAGGGGTGAATAGAGACAAAACTTTGGTTTGGTCTTTTCACTTTGATACCACAATATCGGCCTCTAACAAAGCATCGATATTTTAGAATAACAATTCATTAATAAATGGATATAGTTAAATGCTGAAAAAAATATTCAAATGTTGAGAAAATACCCTTTAAAGTTTTGTCTCTATTCACCCCTAAGTCTCAATTCACCCCATTTTACGGTAGGTATCACAGAACACAGGAATCATACAGTATTAGGTACTGTGTATTTATACATACACTTTCTTCTCCTCGAGTCATATTCCTCATTACTGAAGGTCCTGAAATTCCCGCTGGATTAGCTTGTTATTGATAGTATCTCGACATCTGTGACGGTTGTTAGCGTCACATACACAGTAATTTGACAATTCATATTCTTTGTATGTGCGTTTGTGCATTTTATTATTTCCTGTTAGTATATATATATATTTATTTTATTATATTAGTTTAGTTGTTCATAAGTAACGTATTTCATAAGTAGGTAAATAGAGTTATTTAACAGTCATTTGTTGACAGTTAGTAGCAAATAAAACATATTGGCAATACTTGTATTAAACTATAACCCTTGATCTGACCCTATTAGGATTGTATTGTTTCACAATCTATTCCGATACGCTATAAAAACTCTGGAATGTTCTATTTACAGAACCAAATAGGTAACGGTCAAGTTCATGTTCATACGAACTGTAATCATTTATTGTGTCTATTATTTTAGGTTAAAATTTAAAATTAAATGATTTATTTCACTTACGCCTGTATCAATTTATTAACTTATCCTGCTTACAGACCTTAACCTATTGCGGAAGTGCAACTATCAACTAAATTTATTTTAAATAAGATCTTTACTTTATTCATCATCATCTCCCTGCCCTTGGACCAAGCCCAAGTCGTCGACGGCGCGCACTGTTCCCGCGCGCCTCAAGGAGTTGTCAGTACAGCAGGGATCCAGCTGGGTCGAAGCCTACTGGGCCCAGGGTTAGTTTCGAAAGACAGCTCGAGCCCCAGTATGAAGACTAGAAGGAACGGGGTGGGTCTATGAGTCAGTAAGAGTCTGACACTGTCTTCCCCTACGCCCAAGAGCGGGGGTTGTCATTTTAACCCACCATAAAAAAAAATCTTCTTGCCCTTGTTCCTTGTTATTTAACATCACATCGGCGCAACTTGTCTTTTTCTTCCATTCTGCTCTGTCACTCATCATGCTATCTCTTCTTTTTCTTTCATATCACTCTCCACACAATCCATCCATCTTTTCTTTGGCCTTCCTCTCAATCTCCACCTATCCATATGTATACTCATAACTCTTTTAGTAACATGCGTTTCATCCCTCCTCTTTGCATGATCATACAAATGATTCCCTTCGACTTTTCAGTCACAAGCGCCATTTTTTTCTTCCTCTAATATACTCATTTCTCACTTTATATATACTCATTCTCGTCTCACCACACATCTACTTCAACATTGTCATCTCCGCTATATGCAATCTTTTTTCGTCTGTCTTTTTCAAGTTCAACATTCTGATTCATACGGTATCACAGGTCTGAATATATTATATAGATTCAACTTCCCTTAAACTTAGGGGGTCCGTGGGTTACAAGTTGTTTTAGTGATGATAATTTAATTTAAAAAAAATATATTTGTAGTTACCGAGTCCTGGACCTTTGGAAGGCGTATGGGTAGCCGAAGTCAACTCGTAGTGGCTGCTAGATACTTTTCTTTTTCTTTTTTTTAAACGTGGAATTAGGTATTGTTGTATGTTTCTTTATATGTTATAGTGCACTCGTTGTTGAAGAGCCAAATAAATAAATAAACTTGTACTTAAGTAACAATTTGCTGAGGGCAGTTAGGATGTAGTCATGTAGTGGAGCCTATTTTGGATGAAAGTGACGCGTGAGCGAGCCTGCTCTATGTGCTCAGCGAAAATCGATTACTGATCAAGGAACACTTCAAGGTACTTACTTGGCTTGCTTCTCCTAAGGGTTGGCTTATTGTACTTATAGAGAACAGCTTCATTCTTATCAGGGTTAGCCTCGATTCTCCACTTCCGGAACAACCATTTGCTCAAAATGTTTGCGGAAGTTTGGAAATTGCGAGCGATAACTCTGGGGTCTTGACCAGTGTAGTAAATGACCGTGACGTCGGCGAACAGAACCAACTACTCTTAATTAGAAGTATCTTATGTACTTATGTACTTTTTCTCAGTGTCAAAGATAATTGAAACCGTCTCCGATATCCCGTCAGACAAAGGGCAAGTTTTATCGTCATTTCTGTTGGTATTATTCCACCGGACCTTCGAATGATATGATCATCAAGTTATATAAATCAATAAGTAAATAAAATAATTTATTAATAAAATGGTAGACAGGTTACTACTTTTAATGCTTTTTTATCTGGAAAATAATTATCATATAACTTTTTCCACTCTTGGTGGAGCGAGAAAGAGGTGAAGGTGTCAGATTTATACTGGTTAAAACCTACAATGTTCCTTTAATGGCCCTAGGCAAGAGCCACAGTTACTCTTTTAAATGATCTGCTACCCTGGAACTACTTTTAATACAATTAAGAAAGGAAATGGTTTTATTTGGTATAACATAATTCACACCAGTTAGGTATATTTATTATTATTATTATTTATTATACTCTTTATTGTACACCACATAAACAAAAATACAGGACAAACATTTTAAAGAATAAGTGCACAATGGGCGGTCTTATCGCACAAGGCGATCTCTTGCAGACAACCTTTGGATGCACTGAAAGAAAGGAGATAGATTTAGTTTTTTTTTTTTTATATAAACAAAAAAGGTAGAATGTCTCACGGCTGAGCCATAATAGGTTCAGTTCAACATAAATGCCCGACAACTATTGTCTGATGCAGGTTTATTCTATCTGGTGGATGGTAAGCAGTGATGCAATCGTTGATGGTGAGGCGCACTAGTTTATTAAGAGCCTATTCACGCTAGCCTTGAAGACATCAAAATTATAATCGGATGGGAAGACCTCAGCAGGCAAGTTGTTCCAGTCCTTCAATGTACGCGTTATAAACGACGAGGCGAAAGGCTAAACGGACACTCAGCATACGTTTTTCTGCTGGACCTGAGGATGCGACGTAACCGGACATAAAAAATCAGTTTTGTAGTATTACAGTACCTACCGTATAACGGCGATGCGTAATTAAATCTATATATATAAAAGAAAGTCGTGTTAGTTACACCACTTATAACTCAAGAACGGCAGAACAGATTTGGGTGAAAATTGGTAGGGAGGTAGCTTAGAGCCAGGAGACGGACATAAGATACTTTTAGTAGGGTAGAGTAGAGTAGGGTAGAATAGGGTAGGGTAGAGTAGGGTAGAGTAGGGTAGAGTAGGGTAGAGTAGGGTAGAGTAGGGTAGGGTAGAGTAGGGTAGAGTAGGGTAGAGTAGGGTAGAGTAGGGTAGAGTAGGGTAGAGTAGGGTAGAGTAGGGTAGAGTAGGGTAGAGTAGGGTAGAGTAGGGTAGTGTAGAGTAGGGTAGAGTAGAGTAGAGTAGGGTAGAGTAGGGTAGAGTAGGGTAGAGTAGGGTAGAGTAGGGTAGAGTAGAGTAGAGTAGGGTAGGGTAGAGTAGGGTAGAGTAGAGTAAGGTAAAGTAGGGTAGAGTAGGGTATAGTAAGCTGAAGTAGGGAAGAGCGGGAGCGAAGCCGCGCGGGCAAAGGCTAGTAATTTAATATATTAAAATAACGTTTTAATAACTAGTGAAATCGAGAACAGAAATCAAGCTGAAATAAACAGGGAAAGTTCGCGTAGCAGAATTTGAAAATAGCCTTTTTCATAATTTTTTGTTTAAAATTATGATGCAACAAATAGGTACACAAAAATAAAATAAAAGTCATATATTATCAGACTGATAGTTAGTACTTATATCATCATCATCATCAGCCTTTTTAATGTTCCCACTGCTGGGACTCAGGCCTCCTGTCTGGGAGAGGGAACGGGCCGTAATCCGCCGCGCAGTGCAGGTTGGTTAGTAGGAACACATTAAAAAAAAACTGGGCAAGTGCGAGTCGGACTCGCGCACTGAGAGTTCCGTGCAAACTACAATTTCCGAATGGAGTCTCGAAGATTTTTCCGAATTGAAATTTTTTTTTTTGTGACGTTGGTAACAACAAAACTGTTTTCAGAGTTATCCCTAAAGGTTTTTTATGACCTTCCTTTGTGCCGAATTTCAGGATTCTGGGTCAACGGGAAGTACGCTATGAATTTCGATCTTTGAGAGTATCAAAATATACGTTTTTTGCGACATAAATGGCCGTATCTTTTTTATTTGTTAAAAACAGAATAAAAATCTTAGCAATAAAAACTAATCTGAAGACGCAGCGTTGGAAGGCCTCCCACAAGGTGAACCGATGACCTGGTGGGAGTCACGGGTGAACAGTGGACGTCTTTCGGCTGAATTGATGATGATGAAAACAAATCTTATATTAAAATTCACAATTTGACTGGCCTATTTGTCTAGTGGTTTGTGGCCCTGACTGCTATGCCGCAGGTCGTAGGTTCGATTCCCACCCAGGACCAATGTTTATGTCATGAGCATGATCATTTGTCCTGTGTCAGGATGTAATTTATCTATAATATGTATGTTTTTAGAAATATATAAGTATGTTTATCAGTTGTCGAGTGCCCATAACACAAGCTCTGCTTAGTTTGTGACTGGACGGCGTTGTGATAGTTGTGGAATATTATGTTATATTAATATTACAATAAATAAGTTGAAAATAAACACAATAGCTAAAATACTACATTGATAAATGATTTTATTAGTCTCTTCCAATATTCATAAAGGTGATATAAGCGTGTTGAGGGTAAAGTGCGAAATAAATAATTCAGAAGCTCGAGCTCAATTTCAAAGAGGAGAGCAATTCGGTGAATTTCTGTCAGAATTGAATTTTTTGAAGGCATTCATTAACATGTAGGTAATAATGGCAACAAATAAATGATTTATTTTTTTATTGGAGAATCGTAAAATATTATAAATTATTGTTTTTAAAAGTTTAATCTAATACATAAGAACGAAATTAAATTATTTGTCGAAAAAAAAAAATGATTAACTTGATTGGACAATTTGTATGGCGAGGCCGATATGTTTTTTCGTTTCCTGAAAAAAAAAAAATTTGGAAGGTTGTTCAGTTTCATCTACTGAGCAACCCCTTAAAGTTTGTGGAGGGCTGTCCCTTACACCTTGTATATCTCGTTTGATTTGAACCCTATGACAGTTTTAGTTCTAAAGAAAGTTATAGAGTATAAAATTCGCTGTAAATTTCGTCTAAAGCATTTTTGATGTCAAATACCATATGTAATGTAGTAACTGTTATTATTACTTGTATTCCAATGTCCAGGTTGAATTATCACGTATAGAGTGGAGTACTCCCCATTCTTCACGCTCTTTCTAAAGAACGTCTCTATGAAAAGTACTTGTTGTTCTTGTTCTTGCTGTTGTTGTGTGTTCATGCCCATGGAGAGCGAAACTGAAAGAATGGGTCGGTTATTTTCGTGATTTACTCGAATATTTCACAAAAATTGAACCAGAACATACGTGTTTTTTTTTTTTAAAACACTGATTTTTTTTTGACAAAACATAATAATTTTCATTCTAATATCGATTAAATGTGCAAGGCTTTTGTACTGCAATGGATGTACTTTTTTATATTAAGCTATTGCATAGCTTCTATCGCAGGCCTTGAGCGTGGAGACCGAATCCAGAAATTCCGTAACGAAAATAACCTAACACCCCGCACTCATTTGTTTTTTGAGCGTGGTGACCGATAAGAAAACAAATGAGTGAACAATCAATCAAAATTCAATTCAATGTGTGAAAGTGTAACTTCAATTACTATCAAAGAAAAAAAAACAAAGGAAAAAGAAATAAAAAAATAAATAATTATAATTGCATAAGTTGATAAAAATGCTATGCAATAGCTTTACCGCGGCAGTCCCCGAGTGCCACACGTCTTTTTTTTAATATATGAGTACATTATGGAGCGCCAAAGTTCACGTTGAACAGCAGATTTTCACAGGTCTTTACTGGATTGGTATTACACAATTTTATGTTTTGATTTCCATAGAAGCCTGGATAATATCCACAAGATATCTGTATATTCAAAATATGTGTAAAAACATCATAATCACGTAAGAGCGGTTGTATGAAAATAGACCTCGAGTTGGTACCTCTTAATATTTTACGTCCTTGCCCCCGTTTAGAAAGTAAAATAAAAAAATACAACGTCACAATTTATTGCTTCGAAGAGCTTTGAACTCACTTAGAATACGATGACCACGTCACTGAACTGACCTTCGGACGCATTGGTAATACTGATTCAAAACTTGCAAAACATAATGTTGAACTATAAATCAATAAAGATTTTATAATCATTTGTTTGTTGTTTTGCTCGTGACTGGATATTAAAACATTAAAATTGTTTCTAATGTCAAAGACCTATTGACCAACTTGCATTCAAATTGCATTTTGGAATTACGTGACTTGATTCTGGCATCACCTTTCTACCATCAGTTTTTTTTTATAGGTGGGTGGGCAAATCATCTAATGACATCTCCGCGTCCTTGGGCGGAGCGGAAAATAGTGTCAGACTTTTACTGACTAAAAACTCAACTCCTGCCTTGTTGCCTTTCATACCGGGGCGTATCTTCCTTTCAAACAGACCCTTAGCCCCAGTAGGCTTCGATTCTGTTGGGCCCCTGCGGTTTGCTGACAACTCCTTGAGGCGCGCGTGGAACATATTCGTGCTGTCGACTTCTTAGGCTGACGGTCGGACAGCGAGCTACCCATTGCTCGCCGTCCACAAGCCTGCGCCTATGGTGGCCGGAAATCGGGATCGGAACCCCGGCTGAGGCGCAAGGGCCGTTGTCTCACGCGTGCGGCCTCCTCCTTTGCTAGCATAACTGCATCGCAGAAGAAGGCGACCGCCTGCTACCCTTCCTCACTCCGGACCATGGCACCATCGGATAACTCGACGTACTGTAAGTTTCCACCCTTACATTGTCAACACCTCTATGGTTCAGACTAGGCGTTTCGCTTCGTCGTTTACACTGCGTGCATCGAAAGTCTGGAACCATTTGTCTGCAGTGGTCTTTCCTTCCGATTATAATTTAGATATTTTGAAGGCTAGAGTGAATGGGCTCATCATCAATAATTGTATCACTGCTTACCATCAGGTGGGATCGCAGTCATGCAGTTGTTTATTTTCATTAAATAAAAACTATCAGAAACACCTATGATTTCCTTGAATAGGATATAGAGTCTCGGTGAGACGGTATAGTTATCTTTTTCGGCGGGGCCGGTCGTTGTTACCACACATCAGGAGTCCTATGTCCAATAGTGGACATCTTTCAGCTGAAATGATGATGATGAGCCAACTTCTCTAAGCATCGACATTTGATTTTCTGTTCGAAATTGATAGGAAATAAATATTTCATTCATGAGACGTAGGTAGGTATTTCCTAAATGACGTCACAAATTGCGGGGAAGCTAAGTCATTATTATTCTTCCAACGTTATTTCTTTGGCATGTTTTGTTGGTAAGTACTGTCAACGAAAGAGTATGGTCTGTAGGCAAGCAACAACATTACGCAGGCAATTTTCACTGTTTAAAATAAAAATACCGGATAGACTAACTAGTAGAAACACTGATGTGTGTTTGTAGAGCAGCAAACTAGTCAGCGAAAGTGACTTTAACGGAATAGTGTATTTTTTTTTTGTTTACACTAAACCGCAAATTATATTCATCGGTCATCTTATACTTTAAATTTCTACGCACTTTGTATGTTGTGTATAGGTAGCAATATTGTGAATTATCTACAGTAACATTATAAAGAAGAAAAGGAGAAGACAGAGAGGAGCAATAGTTTTAAATATTTTACTGTTATTAAATCTTTAATTCTATAGAATTACTATAAAGAGGAAAGATTTATGTTTTGTGTATAGAATAAAAAAAAACTGCAAGACCGACTTTAATAGTAATTTCATCAGAAGAATCCTACCTCATTACAGTTAAAGTGTTCATTAAAGTGACATAGGCCAATATTTTCTATTATCACACGGGCGAAGTCGTTGGAAGAAGCTATATACTATAATAGTTTCTGCTCATAAAATAGTAATACATTTTTGTTGCTGGGTGTACAAAAATGTAAAAATTATTAATATTTTGCGATCATTATTATTATTTTCTACCTATATTGAAAATTATTTTACACTTTTTAGTTTTATATGCTATGAAAGCGTGTTTGTTTAGTTTTTTAAAACTATATTTTTATTTTTCACTAAAAAAAAACGGATTATTGTACTGTTACCAGTCTTTGATGAGTGTGTAAAGTTTGAAGAAAATCTGATCGCCCAAAGTAGGTCAAAATCGAGCTCAAAGGCGTTGGTTACAAACATACAGGTGAAGCTAATATAAGCAATAGGACGAGTCGAGAACAAAATAATCAAAATAACATTTTGGGACGAAAGAAGCATGTAGTTTAGGACAGACCAGGATTTTTTATGTGGGACAAAACTCAGTGGGCCGAACGAAGAACAAATCAGGAAAAGTTGGTTTTTAAGTTTTTTTTGTTTTTAGGAGGTAATCTCTGAAATTACTGGTCCGATTGCAAAATTTTGTTCGCCGATAGAAAGTTCTTTTTACCAATATATATGTGGGCGAAGCCGCGGGCAAAAGCTATAATTCATAATTTGAAACATTTGTGTCATTCATTACAACAGAATACGGCGACTATTTTTGGTGTCCGAATATTAACCTATTTTTTCAACTGTACCTGCGTCATGCTTAATATTGAATTGTTATTCAAGGAATGTTTAAAACTTTAGATAAATATTGTGATGAAAATACGTGAATCATGACGACACCATGAATCTTCTATACATATAATAAATCTGTAGAAGTTTTTGTGCGCGCAACACGTAAAATGGACGAAATCGATGTAGATATCCTTACTAATATTATAAAAGCGAAAGTGAGTTTGTTTGTTTGTTACGTTTTCACGCCTAAATGATAGAACCGATTTTGATGAATTTTGGTACAGAGATAGTTGGGACCCTGGAAAAGGTATTTTATGTACGCGGGCGAAGCCGTGAGCAAAAGCTAGTATTTTATAAAAAAAAAAATATTCCACCACTTTCACATATCGCCGTCTAGTTTTAAGGTAAGCAGAGCTTGTGTTATGAATACTAGACAGCTGATAAATATACTTTATGATATTACACCTAGGCCCAGAATAAATGATCATGCTCATCACATAAACATTTGTCCTGGGTGGGAATCCACGTGGGAATCCACGACCTCCAGCATAGCAGTCAGGTTCACTAACGTCTAGACCAACAGGCCAGTCCAGACAATAAAATTGTGTATAACTTGATATATGTATTACTTTGCCTTTCTTTCATCGGAATCGGTTAACTATATCGAAAGATATACTACATTAATTGACTATTAGGTGGTACGCAGTTCACTGGGTCAGCTTGCTTTAATTATATAATTATGGATGTTAGGGAGATGATAATACTCTGTTTTTATAAGATTATATAATTATCGAGTTCATGACGGCGTATGATGTCATGTTATGAACGATCGATATCTAATGATTAAATCCTTACATATGTAAAGCAAAGTCCGCCCCGCGTCAGTTCGTCTGTATGCACGCGTTGAACTCAAAAATTACTAAATGGATTTTTAATGCTATTTTCACTAATATATAAAGTAATTCAAGAGGAAGGTTTAAGTGTACGGTTATTTCATAGACTTTCACTTGTACGAAGTTGGGGCGGGTCACTAGTACCTATAGAATAATTTTAGTTATATAGTCTGTCTAATTAGTCAACACATACATATATATTTAATATAATATTTATACCACATATAAATATTTATATAAAGTAAGAACAGAAGACACACAAACGCTACTACTACATCACATTCACAAATCTTAAAAAAAGTGCTTCTACAATATAAAAAAAAAAAATATATATATAAATAAATATAAAAGGTAATTATAAGCTCTATTGAAATAAATACAAAAAAAAACCGTACCGAAAGCAACAATACAAAAGGGCAGTAGCATCTCTTCCAACAAACATTAAAAAAAAATACGACTAATTAATAGCTACAAATGACTGTGGCTTTGGAGGAGGACCGGCATTTAACCAAGCATTTTTATAAAGGAGATAATCGTCCAAATTATAATGTGCTTGTCTACATAGTGTATGTACATACGTTTAATGCAAGTTTAAATTTTGACTCATTTAATTGTAGAATTTCCAGTGGAATTTTATTATAAAATTTTCAGGAATATAAAAATTAAAAATACATTTTATTCTAAACATTACTTGGACTATTGTGGGCAGAATGAAATCGTAATAAAATGAAATATTTCGACGGGTGTAAATAAAAAAACATTTTATGCAATGTTCTAGAAAAACTATCATTAGGCATTGATCACACACATCTGTTTTTTTTTTTCAAAGATCTACATAGAACGCATTGCGCAAAATTGTAAAAAAAAAACTCATCTCACTTTACATCCATCGATTTGTGGTATAACGATACTACACAAATTGTTGAAACTGGCGCAGTTTTTTTTTCTCGAACATGATACAGCGATATTGTTAAATATATTTCCTAATACAGCTTAGAATTGCATAATTATCATTAGTGAAGTGAAATGCTGATGTTATTCAGCGCACTGGTAAAGTGTGTCACATTTGTGATGACACTCAGTCGTTAACCTGCGCGAACGCATAGATTGTTCTAGTCCATTATAATTATGTATACACACATCTGTGGTTTCTAACATACCTAAATAGGTAGAGTCAACCGCAACAGTGTAAATAGTCTTACATCATGGCTAGCTTAGGGGTTTGACGAATTTTTAGGACCCTTTTGATTTTATTTATAAACTAGCGGCCCGTCTGGGCTTTGCAAGGGCAATAAATATAGCCTATTTTACTCAGGGTAAATGTAGCTTTCCAATGGTGAAAGAATTTTTGGAATCGGCATAGTAGTTATTGAGTTTATTACAAACATTACAAACATACACACCAAAATACTCATTTTCCCTCTTAGATTGATTTTATTTATAAACAATAATAACAATATTCCATAACTGGCGATGGATGGTGATTGGGCTATGAGTACTAGACAACTTATAAACATACTTATATTTATTATTATATACTTTATTGTACATACAAAACATAACAAAGAAAAACTTATATCTAAAACACTAAAACTAAACACACTAAACTTATATCTTATATATGTGTGTTATCTTTTTAACCCAAAGGTCGACATTGACTGGTAGAGAAATGCCCTGTTGCATTAAGCCCGCCTATGTACCACTACATTATGTGAAGTTTAAATAAATAAATATTTCTAAATACATACATAATAGACTGAAGAAACTACACCCAGACCTAGAACAAATGATCGTGTTTATCACACAAACTGTCTAGGGTGGAATCGAACCCACGACCTCTGATATAGCAGCCAGTGCCACTAACCACTAGACCAACAGACCAGTCAAAATAGACAAGCACTAATTACGCAAAAATATAATAATTAATTTCAAATAAAATAAAAATAGATTTAATGAGTTTATAATTTTTTCGCACTTAAACACTCCAAGCTGTCATGTAACCTTGATTAAGTTAGAATGTAATAAATAAAGATACTTCTGTCTGTCAGTCTAATACATAGATCAAAGATTGTCAAGAAACATGACAGTTTGACAACTTGCCTCGGGGTTTTTCGGTTTTTCTCACACCTTGACGTAATGCGCTCCGAGTGACGTTTACACTTTTACAGCCACGTGACTGTAAAATAAAATAAAATTAGTTACTAGCAGTCAGTCACTTCAGCCGATAGACGTTCACTGTCGGACATAGGCCTCCCCCAAGCGTCGCTACAACGACTGATCCTGTGCGCCTCGTATCCATCGCATTCCCGCGACTCGTTGTCGGTCCGCCTTGTGAGAGGCCTTCCAACGTTGCATTTGCAGGTGCGCGGTCACCACTATGGAACCTTTCGGCCCCATCAACCATCCGTTTTACGAGCAATGTGCCATGCCCTCTGCCACTTTAGTTGGACGATTCTTCGGGCTAATGTCGGCGACCTTGATTCTCCTGCGATGCTAATTAATTACTGAGCAGTGGTGGCCCAACCAGCCAAGAATGGGTGGTAACATACAGGTGGAAGTATTGTAATCCCGAAATCATAATAATAATGTGACCTCTCGCGCCGGGCCCTAGTTCAGGTTATGGTCCGAATTGAGGCGGAATAGGCGGCGGTCGCTTCCTACTGCAAAGTAGTAATGCTAGCGAAGGAGACGGTACTAGCACGCATGAGGGAACGGACATCTTCATAGCCCAGTCTCCGAGACTCTGACGCTGACTACCAGCCACCGTAGGTGGCGGTTTGCAGACGACGAGCAATGGGTAAGTCGCCATCCAGTCGTTTGGTAACCGTCCGGACCAAGCTGGAGTCGTCAACGGTGCATAGTGTTCAATATGCGCCTCCAAGAGATGTCAGCAAAAATGTAGGGCCCAACAGAGCCGATGCTTACTAGGGCCATGGAATGACTTCTAAAAAGAAAGCTTATAGTCTTAGGACAAAGAAAGAAAGTAGGTGTGAATTTAATTAGTAAAAGTCTGCCACGACCTTTCGTTCCATCCTAGAGCTAGAGAAGTAATTAGATGATTACCGACCTTAAGAAAAAAAAAACTAGTTAACAACTCTAATTAGGTACGTGGTAAGACTAAGCCATCAATTGGAAATATACCATAAGTTATCAGTATATATCAACCCATTTCTAAGAAGCCAACATCGTAATCCTGGCTATTTCCTAACAATATTGATGCATTCTTATAATCTTACCGGATGCAGTCGAATAAGTAGGAATGAAATGTTTTATTATCTCTGGGGTTATTTTATGAAATGGTTAGATAATTTAAAAATTGGGGAATAAATATGATATAAACCGCACGTTTTATGTAATTTATTTCATCACCACTCACTCTCAAAAACGGTGAAGGAAAATATCGTGAGGAAACCGGCATGTTCTAGAACCAAAAGTTCGAAGACATTTGACATTCACCAGCCCGCACTGGGCCTGCGTGATGAATTACGCCCCATTCTCTCTCCTAGAGAGGAGGCCTGAGTCCCAACAGTGGGAACATTAAAAAGGCTGTTGATGATGATGATGATGAAACTGCACGTTTTTATTCCTCAGTGTATTGAAAAATCGGCCCTAAAAATAAAATATAAGCAAGGTCGAAGCCTACTGAGCATGGTTTGCGTCTGAAAGGAAAACCCAGGGCCCTGGAACGCAGGACAAAGAAACATAGCAGAGGCGTAGCGTGGACTAATTTAGGCGTGTGTGAAGAAACATCAGGGAGGCTTTTTTCTTTCATAAATTTGAAAACGAGACGGCGACTGTCGCAACTCAGTGTTCCACCACATCGTCGCTTACCATCAAGTGAAATAGTGGTCAAACACGAGCTTACTAATATTAAAAAAAACCCTCTTTCTTAAAGAGCCCTCGCTTGTGCAAGGCCCCTTTGGGTGCGAGGCCATAGGCGTGGGTTTTAGTCAGTTAAAGCACAAAATAGATAGGTACAGAAGACAATCTCATGTATGTACTTCACTTTTTATACCTACGCTCGATTGACGCACACTAATGAGCGCTTGAGCCGGAAATGTTGGACGAGTGATCTGAGACGCGACCGAGACATCGTTTCCGTGAGGAGTGTCTATGTGTGCGTTGCTCGAGTGCACTTTGTATGTACATTGACTTCTCTACCTATCTATTTTGTGGTTCAAGTATGACACGCTCTCCCGCTTCGCCCAAGAGTGGAACAAATCATTGGATAATTTCCCACCTTAAAAAAATATAAATAAACATTTATAGAGCAGTACCTATTTACCAAAATTACCACAATTAGGAAACCTATCTTTAAACAGACGACGCGCCAGTATAAAATATAATTACACTCTAAATAAAATGATCGTAGCCACCTGGCTAAGTACCTACTTATGTAACTAATATATGACATAGTATTATGACCTTTTTAATTTTCCATGGTAACTACATAAGTGTGACTTCCTCACTGATGATATTGTACACAATGATGGTAATTAAAATAAATTAATTGTTCCTATTAATTAATTGGTGCGTATGCCACTTCATGAGCGCAGCACTTTCATTCAGGTCGCGCCAGAGCCATCACGAAAAAAAAAGTAAACTCACGAGTGATGTTCGATTTTTAAAAAATAAAAAAAAGTAAACGTGAAATTTGAAGTTCGGTTTTTGAATTTGAATTCCAAAATCGTTTGAAATGAAGTGGTTATTTTATGTGATCGTTTTAGTGTGGATGTTCTACAGGACAGGTAACGTATGAGCAACATCCATAATTCATTTATTCGTTGAAAAAAATTTCAAACACATATTACTGAATATTTTTTTCACTAAACGGTTTCGAGTCGACCGTTTTGTCATCATCATTAATATGAGGACCTATCTCATTTAATACATATTATTCACTTATCTCGAAAATTTAGGTATCTTTGCAATGTTGAAACCAATTTGTAACATTTAAATCAATATATTTTACAAAAAGCTTGAAGTAACATACCTAAATTTTTCATCATTAATTAATTTATAACATATTTTTTTAGTATACGCGCTAAAACCAGCAAAACTGCCAGTCGTGGAAAACACGTTGAGTGTGGATGATGTGAATTATGGCGAAGACCACTTTCTGAAAGTTGGCGGTCACATAACCATCGGCTGTAAACCTTCCAATAAGAATCAAAAGGTAGGTTAGAAAAAGCACCTACAGTTGCCATCACGGATGTTGAGCGCTCGGCGTAAGAGTGGGGATCGCTTTGCGCATTCCATAAATTGGCGAGCCAATCGTCTTGTTTGTTAGATATATACAAGAACGCAAGGAACGCATTAGGAGTGACGTCTATGACGCGATGGCGCGGCGAGCCAATCACTGACACTCCCCGCCCCCGCGTCTCACTTCGCACCACTAAAGAGACCGAATATTTGACTTCTGCGCAACCGCTCAAGATCCGTGATGGCAACTGTACTTGGAATTAGTTCCCTTCAGACGCGGAAATGTTATCGGGCTTGATTGGTTTAGAACCATGTTTCCCCACTAGTTCTGCGTATAAAAAAAAAATCTGAATTTCTTCTTACTGAAAATTATATTTCTGCGAACTGTAACAGAAATGATTATGTTTTCAATGATAATGTTCGTTACATAATAGAAAGACAATGAGAGCGAACGCATTCACTCCAATTTATATATAAATATTTTGTTTATTAACATAATACGTTTCCTTCTTATAATATTGTAATATTGGTGTACAATAAAGTGTATATAAATAAATCCTAACTAATATTATAAATGTGAAAGTGTGGATGTTTGGATGTTTGTTACTTAATCACGCAAAAACAGCTGAACGGATTTGGATGAAAGGCATGCATATAGCCTTTGACATGGAAAAGAACATAGGCTACCTTTTATCTCGATTCCATAAGTACCTAATGCCACGCGGGCAAAGCCGCGGGCAAAAGCTAGTAAATAATAAAGTTTTCTTCTGTAAATCTCGTCCCCGCTAACAATAAAGAAACCAAAGTGTTCCCCGATTGAAAAGAGGTCGGAGCGATTGCCGATTGTTTGATCCCCAAGTTTGGTAACGTGTTATTCTTTTATGTCAAAATGTTAAGATGATGAATCGGAGATTTTAGGTATTGGGGTTGTTACCAATGACGGTTCGACACCAGTTAGGAATGCGGATGAATATATTTTCATTAGGAAATCTCGTCTTATGGTAGCGGTAGGTACTGTAGGGTTTTATCCAGTAGGGGTCTTACTTAACCCTCTGGATACGGAATAAATGGGAAATTCCCCAAGAAGAAAAGACAAAATGTAAATGTGATTTTATATCAGCTAGTTCTAAGTGCTACTTAGAACTACCTGATATAAAATCACATCGGTATACCTACACTTTTTCTTTCTTCGTTAGAAATTACAGGAAAACTTTAAACTGACTCCGCACCCTAGTTGGGCGTAACAAAGACAATCTCCACAGGTGGGGGTTCTCGGACAGTTCCGATCTTCAGTGTTTGTGCGGCGTCTCTCCGCAAACCATGTCCTACTTTCCGTCTTGCATCACGTGCCTTGTTACCCCTGTAGGGACTTAATGACAGCATCAGCGGATGGCATTTCCGTGGCCAAATTCTGGTCCAGCAAGGAATTTAACTAGTTTTGCCATCGATACGCTAAGAAGGAGAAGAGAATACGGGTGATATAGATAGGAACACTATAGCCTAGTAGGGCCAATGCCTGCTTGGGGAAAAGTAAAAAAGTGATAGCCAAAAATAATAACTATAAGAGTATAGGTGAGGTTTTTAGTCAGTAAAAGTCTGATACCCGTCCAGCCTGGAGTGGGAGGTCATAGACGATTTTCCACCTTATAAAATACAGGAGATACATGAACGATAAGTCAGTAAGTATGTATATTATCTACTTTAGACAAGTTTTACATTTTGTTGTAGTTGATCTGTCTCACAAAGGTAGATTAATTGGTTTTGGTTGTGTATGTAGACTCATGTACATTTTTCCTGTGTGCGTAACTTTTCTAAAGCACTGACCTCTCTAAGCTTACGCAGACTAGATAAAAATGTACTGCAATATGTAAATGGAAAAAAAACATATTGCAAACAATGAGCTGAGCTAAGTTAGCCAAGCTAGTTCGCATAGCTTCAGTAATTTCTCATACTTGTATGCAAACCACAAACTATATAGGCTGTTAGAAAGAAGTATAAAATTTTACCTCAACTGTGCAGGTTAAGCTATTCTAACTTAGCATTGCGTGTAGGTTCTCAATCTGTACATCTATACATATAAATAAAATTGGAGTGTCTGTTTGTTATATTGAAATAACTGCTATTTACTACATGCATATGAATATATGTATATACGGTAAATACACCAAAATAACATTTTTTACAATTTTTGCCTGTCTGTTTGTCCCGGTTAATCTCTGAAATGACTGGACCGATTTTGACGGGACTTTTTTTGGCAGGTAGCTGATGTAATAAGGAGTAACATAGGCTAAGAAAAAATAGATTCAAATTCCTGTAGTTCACGCAAACGAAGTCGCGGGCACAGCTAGTCTAGGTAAATAAAAACCTTGACCAGTATGAAAATTAGCAACGTTTTCACCACATGATTGTACCAGTTTATATTCTTGATAGGGGGAAATCATCAATTAACTTCTGCTGCTCCGGATGAAGAGAGGGAGTGTCAGTCTTTTACTGACTCAAACTCATCTGTTTTCCTTCAATTGACCTTTGCGTTCCAGAGCCGTGAAGACTCTTTCGAATAATCGCTTATATCAACATGATTGTACCGTAATGTGAATAAATCTTTTTTAATACACTTATTCGAAAACCCGCTCTTTTCCACGCAATAAACAGTTTTCCGCACTAGTGCAGAAAAGTGCACGTGCTCTCCCCTGCCACAATTTTATCACATTTATCGTATCACGCTGGGCGCGCGTCGACTGCCACGAGTCGCCGGTCGAACCCGTTTATTCATTACTTCTACTCCTAAAGTTACTGCAGCCCTTGGCTTCATAACACTCGCCTACGTTATCAAATTCCGCCTCGGTTGCAATGACTAAATTTCTGCACTTGTTGCCACAGTTTTTATTTCATCTTATTGCAGGTGGAATGGCTAGATCCCAAAGGCCACGTGGTGAAGCGGATACCGAGCAGTCGTATCTTCTCTCAGAATCACTTCATATCGGCAATGAGAGGAAGGCCTCCAGCGCTGGTGCTAACTATCACCAGGGCTACAGTGGAGGACACCGGAGTCTACCAGTGCCGGTCCGAGGATTTGGCGGAGAATGTAACGTTGTGTGTTATTGGTGAGTCATATTCTTGATACTTTAACTTCTAAAAGGTAAAAGGTAAAAAACCCACAATAATGGGTAGTGGTGTTTTATAGAAACAAAGCTTAAATCTGCTGTTCTAACGCTGTGTTCACGTTTTATTTCTTAACTATATACAGTGTCAAGGTAAAACTATACTACTCATACGTGTGCCACACACGCTGATTTGGCCGCGTCGGTCTCCATACATTTTATATGGAAACTAGACTTGTGGAGCTACAGTTGATGGCCACGCGACGTCATTCTACGTAAAAATGAGTCGTGTTACATGTGTGCGTCGGTCTAATGAAGTTCTAGCTTTAGTGATGGTGATGCAGAAATATTTGTCTCCTGGATTCGGTTTCCGGGTCGGGCAAAAAGTGCTATTGGGTTTTTCTAAAAACCCTCCCCCTGGAAATTCTCTCCAGATGTGCCGTCAGTAAAGAAACAGAGAGTACACCTGTGTTTAGGCATTAGCTTGTACACTACAATAAGACCTACAACTTTGTGCTGAAGAAATGCATCCGAGAAAATTTCGAATTGCTAGGTAGTGTGCTTATTTTTAATTACTTCAAATATAAACTTAATTATATCATAACAATACCAAACAGAACCTAAGCAGCACCTTATGCAATACCTTTGTAAAAAAAATATAATAATGTTGTATCTTCGTACCGTTTGACGTTTCACACTTTTTAATAAAAATAGCTTTGTATAGGCGCAATTTAAACCATTAACTTTTCCGTAAAACCATTTAATTATGAGGCTATTTTTATTTTATCACAACATATACAATTTTTAATCAACAAATTAAAATGACATGTAAAACTGACAAACGGTACTTTCTTACATTTGCCGGGCTATAAATACCACAAAACCGCTTCATTGTTAATAAACTAGTGCGCCTCACCATCAAAGATTGCATCGCTACTTACCATCAGGTGGGATCGCAGTCAAGCACTAGTTTATCCCAATTAAAAAAAAAAAATATTTGTTGCTAACCACTTCATAGTTCAAAGTGCAATCATGTTCAAAGCTTTCATTGTACCACGACGTGGAACGAGCAAATTCGATTCAATCAGTGCTCAGTTCTGTTCGCCGATGAAACATAATATCATTATCGTAATTACCATTCATAGAATTAGCAATTTTCATGTGCATTTTGATGGTTACTATGGAGTGAATACTAATATGTTGTTGGTATTTACACGTACACTTAATAATCCACCACCACATCATACTCTATATTTATATAATGGTGAAAGTTTGTGTATGTATGTTTGTTATAAGAAATAACAAACATACATACATACACGCTCGAACTGCTGAACGGATTTAAATGAAATTTGGTACCAGGGTAGATCATATTAACACATAGGCAAAACTTTATAAGGGCACTAATTTTATTTCACGGGAGTAGACCATGTCCTGGAAATTACAAAGGATATTTTTTATCCCAAGGGTATGTTCCTTTAGTATGTTAACTGTCTACTATCAAGCGGTCGAAGCCACTGACAGTAGCTAGTATTATAAAAATAAAACGAAAAAAACACAAGTTTTTATTTATTAGTGTGTCTATGTTGGTTACTCCTTCATGCTCAAACGGCTTAACCACAAAATAGATAGGCACAGAAGACAATCTCATGTATGTACTTCACTTTTTATACCTACGCTCGGTGGACGCACACTAATGAGCGTTTGAGCTGGAACTCTTCGACGAGTGAGCCGCGACGAGACCAAGACATCGTGTCTGTGAGCGGTGTCTGTGTGCGTTGCTCGAGCGCGCTTTGTATGTAGATTGACTTCTGTACCTATCTATTTTGTGGCTTAACGGATTCGGTGGAAATTTGGTACCTACCAGGATTGTTTGTATCCTGAATTAATAGTAATGAGTAGGCAAAAATTTATAAGGGTACTAATTTTACGCTGGCGGAACCGAAATCGGCAACTACTTGTTAATATGACTAAAATGCCTTTAAAAATGCATATTTTTTGGCAGACATTGTTTGCCGACCTTTTAATTAGCTAACTGGTAACAAATTGACATAGGTATTCACGTATCTAGAAATACTTCAATATGTCAATTGCACTTATGTTATATGATAAATAATACTGATATTTTGTATACAATAGCTATAGTTTTTACTGGACATAATAATTAATCCCAACGGATGTTAGCCAATGAAGGTGTGCAAACTGTTTATAAGGATTGAACTGTTGTAAACCCGTCATGGAGTTATGGTCTTGTCTGTGTTATTATTATGTAATAAAACTTTCAATGAGTGTTGGTTTATTTCCCGATTGCGGGTTAAGCTGGCTTGTGCACATCACCTGTCCTATTTTTCATAACTGTAAAATAAACAGGGTTATTTTTAAATCACTAACAATCTTGCAGTACTGTATACTAACATAATAAACAACCTTTGTTCTATGATTTTTTACAAAACATAATACATTCACCAAAAGCAACCTTTCAAGATTTCGTTGTTCTATTTAACACATTTCAATTCTGTATTTTGCATTCCCACCGCCCGATCCCCTCTTCCTTCCGCTATTGTACTATCGCTTCCTTCGAATACACTCCGTAATATTTAGGATGTTCAATTTAAATATTTTATTTTATTATACTCTTAAATCTATAAAAGTCATAGAACAAAAGTTGTTGTTTATGATGTTAGTAACATAGTCCAGAGACGTTGATAGTGTTTCACAAATAACTCTGTATAATATACATTATATAATATACATTATAATATATATGTATCACAACAACACCGCGTTGTCTAAGCCCAAGCTAAGCAGAGCTCGTGTTATGAGTACTAGACAACTTATAAACATACTTAGGTATATATTTCTTCTAAACACATGTTATACATAAATTACCCCCAGACACAGAACAAATGATCGTGCTCATCACACGAACATTTGTCTTAGGGGGAATCGGAACCACGACCTCCGGCATAGCAGTCAGAGCCCCTAACCACTAGACCAACTGGTCTGTCAGAATATGTGTATAATAAAGAATAAAAGAAAATTATCCGACTATCTTTTATCCTTTCTTTTTTTTTTTTGACTTTTTTTATCTTTTACTTCGTCTGTGTGAATGTTTATTACGGACGTGAAGTTGAAGTCAAAGCCCGATAAGAAGTAGTCGTTGTCCTTGCTTGGGGTTCACGCTTGCAGCTTGCTGCATACCAAATTTCACTAAAATCGGTTGAGTGGTTTAACCATAAACAGATTGACAGAGTTACTTTCACATTTACAATAGAGGATATTGATTGCTCATATCCAAAATACAGGTTCTTCCTAGTTCGTATTCAGAAGCTGAAACTTGTTTTTTAAGAAATAAAGATTATTATTATTAAATGTAATTTTATTTTATTTAACTATGGGATTGCGTATGTGAATTTATATTGTTAAGAAATTTCGTTTTTTTTTTTGTTTAGAATCTAAGTTATGGATACATAAACAAACATTAGAAGCGATAGTTTAAGAGCTCTTTTGCAACTTGAAATAGAAAATCAATATATTTGAGGTTAGCTAAGTATAACCAGTTCTGTCTAGAGTGTCATAACCTCACACTCTTGAAGACTCAAGAGTGTGAGGTTAAGACACTCGTCATAATAATAACTCAACAGCAGAAATATCATCAAGAATATTTAAAATAATTTGCAAGGACTGCGAATCGATCGAAAGAGTCACTCGACACCTCAAGGAATGTGGGTGGGTTTTGATCAGTGGATGTCTGATGTTTCCTCTCGGAGCGGGAGAAGTTGTCCAAAGATTTGTCACCCAGAAATAAAGGCATTGAAAATTTAATTTTACTTTATTTATTTTAAAATTATGTTTACGAGAAATATGTACATGGTATAGATATTTCCTACGTTAAGACCTATCACTTCAAATGAAGCGAAGAACGAAATAAATTGAGTCTTTTTTTTATTCGTGTAATTTGTTTAGATACTTATATTTTGTACATTATGTCATAATTATTTTGTACTTCTATTAAATATAAATAATATGTATGCACATTTTTTTGTATATAATTCTTTATTACCGAATAATGGACTTCTGAAGAATTGATAACTTATTTTAGATAAAACCCCTGTTTCCCTTGGTTTTACTTAGTGTCAGTACAAACGATTACTAAGTTACTAATATTATTTTATTGCCTACAGAACCATCGGACTTCACAGACACTCCGGCGGAGGTGCTCGCAGACTTAGGACGTTCCATAACCTTGTCTTGTCAAGTTAAAGGAGACCCCGAACCCAGGATTGCTTGGGTCAGGAATGGAGAACTTATTAGTGGTACCTACAGTATTTTATTATATCTATTTATTATACAAAAAAGATGCGTTAGTGTTTCCCACGAACATTAAATTTAGAATATGAAAAAAAAAATTAGGTAGTTTTTTTTTTTTTTTTTTTTTATTGTGGGAAAAAATCATGCATTGACATCCCCGCTCTTGGGCGGAGCGGGAGATAGTGTCAGACTCTTACTGACTAAAAGACCCACCCCGTTCCTTCTAGCCTTCATACCGGGGCTTGAGCGCCCTTTCGGATAACCCTGGCCCCAGTAGGCTTCGACCCGGCTGGGTCCCTGCTGTTGCTGACAACTCCTTGAGGCGCGCGGGAACAGTGCGCGCCGTCGACGACTTGGGCTTGGTCCGGAAAGTTACCGGACGGCCGGACAGTGAGCTACCCATTGCTCACTGTCCGCAAGCCCGCGCCTACGGTGGCCGGAAATCGGGATCAGAATCCCGGTTGCGGCGGCGGCGGCGATAACGCCGTTGCCTGATGCGTTCGGCCTCCTCTTTTGCGAGCATTACTGCTTCGCAGAAGTCGGCGACCGCCTGCCACTCCTCCTCGCTCCGGACCATGGCCTCAACCAAGGCCCGGCGCGAGAGGTCTTCGCCGCCGATCGCCCCCACGAGGGCACGGCGATGCTCCGCCCAAGCAGGGCACACCTCGACTGTATGCTCCACCGTGTCCTCCGGGCGTTCCGCACAGTGGCGACACCCGGGCGTCACTTCAGCATGAATTCGGTGCAGGAAACTCCCGAACGAACCATGTCCGGTGAGGAAATTAGGTAGATGCCAGAGAGAGATTAGACAAAAAATAGTAAATTGTAGAATTCCTTGATAATAAATTATAAATTAGGTAGGTGTTGTAGTTAGTGTAGGTTACCTGCAGTTTTTATTTAACCGATTTTTGAAAAAGAACAAAGTGAGATACTACGCTTAATGAATGATTTATTTGTGAATAAGAAACATATGCTATGACTTAAACAATTAATGATTAGTTTGGGAATGTTCTCAACATAACCTTGGTAAAGTTTATTTACCTTTGTAGTATTAAAGAAATAATGAGCCAGAACTACCGAGTATTACAAAAAAATCTACTTCACTACAAGAAAACTGTAGTACAATGTTCACTTTCAAAGAAAAATATATCCGTGTAGTTCATGGAAAAGTAAACATAGCTACCTAATACTCCTTTTGATTGTAAGATGATAATGTTTTTTTTAAAATATACATATTATGTAGTATTAATGCATGTTTTGTCACAAACACATAATAATTACTTGACATAACACCAGTAACGAAGTAGCATATTTATTTATTTTAAATCTACTAAAGTTTCTACACGGGTCATATCCGTGTAGAAACTTTGCAATAAAATAAAAATATATTGAAAAAGACTCATGATAATATATCTTTATTTTTGCTGTAGCTCTAGGGGATATTTTTATCAAGTAAGTTATATTGAGAAAAATCTAAAACAATAAACACCAAACATTTAATTTTTATATAATTTCTTGTTTACTTACCTCCAGGAAAGTATCCTACGTGTTTGACAACAAAAAAAAAAAACGGTTTTTTAATGGTCAGAATTTTTTTATGAATAGAATTGAAAAACCAAGTGTTTGACAAATTATTTCCATTACAAAGTTAGCTTTTATAGTTATGGAAAGTCAGTCTTTAAACAAACAATTTTTTTTTTAATTTGACATCCATGCCCCGTTCAGTTTCATCATTCTCGTTTTAAAAATCAACTGATCGTAATTTGCATAACTTTGTCTTAAATAATTATTCAAAATATGTATAGGTAGGTAGGTATTTAATTATTCATCAGGTTTTCCAGAGACTTTTAGTGTTTTTGCAGTTAGGTAAATAGAATCTTCGTAAATTTATTCTGAATTAAGTACGTAAATACTAATGTGATGGCTGTGTGACTGTGAGATGTGTGTGTGTTCTAATAAGTAATATTGTTTTCGATAATTCTACATTTAAATTCCTGGAAAATGATACTTTTAAAGCCACAACCATTTTGTTTAGATGAAGACAGCTCTGGAAAATACAAAGTGATGACGAAGTTCAACAGCCAAGGGCTTGAAGGTCTCCTCACTGTTACGTCACTGGAACCAGAAGATAGGGGTATTTACTCCTGTATCAACATCCAAGAGAGTCCTCAAGCCGAGAACTGTAGTGACATATCTGTGTTTAATATCACTTTGAATGTTAATTGTGAGTATTTTGTTGGTCATTATTTAAATTTTATTTGTTTTTGAGGTAAAGCAAAATTTTAATGGCTCAAAAAATCACCACTTCCTCGGTATCGTCAGTGGCATCGTAGGTCATATTGGCTGTAGGTTTTAGAGCACAGATAGTCGGTAAGTAGGTAGTAATATTTCAGTAATTTTATGAGTCGAGGGACGCCTTTGTTACGTAGTAGGAAAATCCCTCTCCTAGAGAGGAGGCCTGAGCCCCAGCAGTGGGAACATTAAAAAGGCTGATGATGATGACGAAAATCTAATACGGGCTTGTAGTAATTATAAATATTATTATCCTTGGGTACTCGTCGGTTGATATCTTGTTCTATATCTTGTTGTGTATTATATGGTTTTTGTGTTTCAGATCCTCCTATATTTGCAGGAGGTAATAAAACTCAACTAGTTTATGGCAACACTGACGAATTGTGAGTACTGTGACCACATTAATTTGATTTAGGCCTACTATCCACATTTAATCGATTAAGGCCTACTGTCCACGACCGCGTAGCTTCATAGACGCGTATTCATAATATCAGATAGTGTAAGCCTGCGTGAAGCTTACATACCAAATTATGAAACTCTAAACTACTAAACTCATTGTGTTACACTCGTTAATTAAGGAGGCGTTAATGTTATGTGAGATTTTATGAAAAATTCAGAAAACCTGACGACGAAGCGGCAAAGTCGTGCCGTCGTGTTGTAACTGGCGTACACAAAGCGTAAATTGACGAATACTTACGCGTCAATGAAGCTACGCGTCCGTGGACACCCTACCGTAAATCAAACCGAATAACCCATCATTTATCCTCTCGTATACCGTAATTCTGTGGCCCTAGTGAAAAGGGGTCTAAGTCGGATTTTGTCGAAAATGAGTTAATTATACCAAAATGATCAGAAAAAAATGCTCTATCGTTTGGTGAAAAGAGATCTAAGCTAGCCCTAAAAATAAGGAAGTTACTTTGTGCAAAAGGATTCAACTGACACTAAAAAAACCACGCAAGTTGATTTCAAGTCCATTTATATTGTTTTAAACGGAAAAATAAAAACTTTCTTTTGTGTTTTTTAATCTAAATTAACATAAATCAACCACATTTCAATTTGGTTGGTGTTTATCGATACAACAACACTTAGTCCATAAAAATGGTTTAAGTTAGAAAGGATATTATTAGACTTATATCCGTTATCACTGAAATAAAGAAAAGAAAAAATTTCTTTTCATTAGGTAATTAGCTATTAAAAATAATTTCAAATGCGTATCCCTTTTCACGTGCATGAATTAATATTTAACTTATGGGAGAACGGGTCTAACTTATTTTATACCCTTATGGAATTCATTTTGTGATTGGTATAAGTCACTAACTTAAAAACTATTAACTTTACATAAAAAATAACCCAATAATAGTAAAGAGCATAAATTTTTTACCTATAAAAACCATCACATGTATTTCATTTGGTAGCGGTTTGAATGACACACGAGGTTAAACACGAATTTGAAGCACGCAGAGTGTTTTTTACGTCTCCTGTAAAGTTGCATTTTTGGACTTAGATCCTTTTTCACTAGGGCCACAGAATTAGAGACACAATATTAAAAAGCATTGTGTCTCGCGTAGATCTGCGTTCCGGGTATACAACGGGTTAATATCTAAAAAATACTAGTTTAAATTTTAACGAATGCTAAATTATTCAAATAGAGATGTATTTAATCTAACTGAGAGTAGGCTAGAAAAACAAAAAATCAAGACTTGATTTTTTTAAACGTATCACGTGCACATTCATGCCTAGTAATTTAATATTTAAAAACGTGGTCAAAGTTGTTAAAACCTGTTAATTAGTATTATAATCAAATCTTAAAACAAGAACTTAAATTATTTGACTTTAGGTTGAAAATTTAGGTAATTAAAATTACAAATAAACGAGTTAAGCCAAGGTAAAGTAAATAATCTACAAAAATTACGTTACATTAAACAATTTTGATTTATATGGTTTTACTGATATTTTTATGAGATTTAAATAGTCTGTAGCTATTCATAGTTTGTTTTAAAATACAAGTATGCTGGCTCGTACTTAGACCTAATAGATATGATATGAAGTGTATTGTCAATATGGTGTTGCTTGAGTGTTTGCACTACATCCTGCCGAAGAACTCACAAGTGCTATTCTGTAGCTAAACAACGAAGTTGTTGATTATGTTACCATTGAAATAATGTAACAAAACTCGCTCCTGTCAGCGGCTTGGGCCGAAAAGTTGGAAATTATATCAAAGGAAATATGCTCAGAATAATAAATATCCAGTGTCTTAATAGATAACCAGTTTGGAAAAGTAACCGAACAAACTGATATTAGATATATTAGTGTAGATTTTAACATCGGGTTTTTAAAGTTAACACTTTTGAACCGACACAAAATAAATCAATCGATCCTATCGGCTGACGACGATTGATATAATTTGTCAAATGCATTTGAGATATAAAAAATTGATTCTAAAAATGAGCCTTAAAGTAAGTAAAGTAAACCTTATATATTGGCAGGGTGTAATTCAGTTTTAATGGTAGTTATTACTTTTCAGAGTTGACATAGTATGTTCTGCAAACGGCTATCCAGCACCCACATACAGATTTTTCAAAGAAATGAGTAACGACGTCATGTTTGAGCTTGACGAAAATCAAATTAAACTGCTCGACGATGGTGCCAAGGCGGTTGTGACAGTGGTAGCTAACAGGTCGACATATTGGAGAAGATTCAAGTGCCAAGCAACCAACGAACATGGTGCCTCTGAGAAGTATTTCACATTATTGAAGGCAGATAAGCCTAAAAAGCCCGATGTGGTTAGTCACTTTTTTTTTATATTCTTCTTTACAGATAAACGATACTGTAAATTACTGGATAAAACGCTTGCTTAACTATCAAAACAAATCATAAAACTACAACAATTATTATCTTAAAGTTAAAGCGTATCCTATATATAGCGGCGATTCTATAAGGGATTTTTGGGCTGTTACCCTGGGTACCAAAGGATATTTTGGGTATTTAAACGTCTCATGACGAAGGTTCTACGCGGTAGTCGTGCGATTCATGGCACTTTGCGGGGTTACGATGTCATGGCCATCTTTCTGATTCATGAATACCGTACAGTCTATACTGAGGCGGCAAGCTTTCCTCCCCCGGATTGACGCCTACTATGCTGCTACAGTGCCAAGCTTGTTTATAATTCTCTACAAAATATAGCTATCCGTTGCGAGTCGATCCCGAACTCACGCATCGAGTAAAGCAGCGTAGGCTCGTTATTTGGTGTGGACACCGCAATATTCATAATATTTACAATACCGATCACACACAAGATCGGGGAGTAAGGAGTCACATCCTACTCTACGTAACAAAGTGTTTCTTCAAGTTGACTCGTTGCCGCTGGCCGTTCTCCACCGCTGGGGGTATTGTGAAGAGATACCACTGTTGAATATGGCGCGACGCGCCTACTGTATACAAGCAAGCAACTTCAATGTAACGCCCATGCGCGTTACATTGCTGTAAATATTCTGGCAGGCTCGCACTTTTTAATACAACTAAAACAACCGAATGACGGGACCGTTTCCATTCCCAGTGTTCTTTACCACCGGCCAATTTTGGAAAGCAAGTGATAAGATAATATAATTCTCTGGGAGATCAAGATCGTGTGGTTTTTAATGCTGACCAGTTGACCATAAAATCGCTCTGCGCATGCTATCTCTTAGTCTGGCGTCTTAACATAAACACGTTGCGGCAAAAACCTATCAACACAGAACATGTGTTAACTTTTACACGTTCTGGCTATGGGGTAGCAGATGTCGGGTATACACAAGGGTAAACACTAAAACTATTGCCTGCAACGATTGGAAGTTGATAAAATCTTGAATCCCTACATACCCGTAACCTAACAGAGACGAGACAATGAGAAGGCCTTACTATAACCTCTTTCTTAATCTTAGCCAATTGTTTTAAATTTATGATGTGCTCTAATAGTTTCTGCAGGCGATTTTGGCTAGTGCGAGTTTTAGTTGTACTAAATTAGTTTTTTTTTTTTCTACTACATTACCACTATCTCACCTGATAGTAAGCGATGATATGGACAAAAAAAAATCCTGAAAAAAAAAATGTAAACACAATATTGCATCATATACAAGATAAAAAAAAAATGCAACACACTCTACACAATTACACTAATTACTTTTTTTTCTTATCTCAATTTAGTTTAATTTTTATTCATATTATGATTTTTTACGGTCTTTCTTATTATTTTTTATATGATGTTGATATATTCGTGACTGAAGCACGTTTTAGGTATCAGTAAACCTATATATAACAGAGGATCACAACAGCTTAAACGCTGGTTACCTATCTAGAAGAACAGTACTGCACCCACTAACTAGATTATTTAACTATTTGGCTGTGTAACCTTTCAAATATTCAACATTTCTTTTGTATTTTCAGGTGTCCTTATTTAACTCCACTTCAAATTCAGTATTTTTAAATGTAAATTGGAATGATGATATTCAATTTCCAATAGATGGTAAGTTTAAGTTTAGCACATTCATATCAAGTTATAATATGAATGTGCTAAATTTTATTATTCCTTGTTAATAGAATTCTAATTTTATTATTATTATTCAATCAATTTTCAATCCTTATTAATTTATATCATATTTTTTTTTGTATTATTTTGTAAAGTTAATTTAAAATTGTACTTTTGTTAGCTTAATTGTTTAAATTATTTTTTGCATGCTGTGGTCTCCTATAAGTGAAGGAGTACACCAAAAAGATACTGGAACCACTAATATTATAAGATACAAATATTGTGTACATCCTTTGTTGGAGATCCTAAATAAATAAATAAAAATAAATAAAATATGAATGTGTTATGTATGAAAAAATATGTAAAAAATAATAATATATAAATTTTTTTTTTCTCAGCATTTGATGTTCAATATTTCACTGACAGTGGTAGAACACCAGACGTGAATAGACCAGCCACGTGGAAAAAAAGTGAGCTGTCCGAAATTCCGGTAGATGAAGTGGAAGATGTCGATTCAGAAGCCAACGGTATGCAGTAATTTTATCTTATCTTCATCATTATCATTTCCGCCGAAAGACGTCCACTGTTGGACATAGGTTCCCCCAAGCGTCGCCACATTGACCGATCCACTGTGCGTCTCTCACCAGCAGGCTTACTCTTGAATTCATTGCTAGCGTCAAATTGGTTCAAAATTGCGTGACCATTTTGAGAACTAAAGTGAAATCGTATATGTTGACAATATTGTTTTCAAGAGTGGTCAAGGGACGCAAGGCAAAGAACGAACATATGTGTGGGTTTTAGTCAGTCAAAATCTGACATGTCCTGCCACTCGGCCCTAGAGCAGGATAAGTCATTATAGAAGGCGGCAGATAACTGCGGAATAAAGTACATTGACCTTTCCCTAATATATCTGTATAGCTACCCGTAAAACAAACAATGAATTGCTTTTCATAGATCAAGTAAAGGATCACGATAAATGTCGATTCTTTCTTTCCGTTTTTGAAATTAAGAATGTCAACAAATGTAGGTGGGTCAATGACCGTTATTCCACGGTTATCTGTCCCTACCTATGATATTCCACGTAAAAAAAAAAACGTGACGCCTGCGTACTAGATACGCAGTCGCCAGAACATATAGGTCCTAAAATCAGAGAAAGCTGGTTAAGTGAGCCCTGGAGATATTGTAAGAAACCTCTACTTCTGATACCGGATTAAATGGGGTGAATAGAGACTTACGGGTGAACCGATACAAAACTTTTGTTTGGTTTTTCACTTTGACACCATAATATCGACCTCTAACAAAGCATCGATTTTTTTAGAATAACAATTCATGAATAAATTGATATAGTTAAATGCTGCATAAAATATTCAAATATCGAGAAAATACCCTTTAAAGTTTTTTCACTATTCACCCCTAAGTCTCTATTCACCCCATTTTACGGTACTATAATTATAATGAAGTCTTGATACTTTTAAATTGAAATTATGTTACTGGAACCCTTAATCATCATCATCATCATCATCATCATTGCAGCCGAAGGACGTCCACTGTTGGACATCCTCAATGTTTCCTTAATAACTTAAGTTTAATTGATTGTTTAAAAAATATAATATATTGTCAGGTTATAAGTTCTGTCAAAACCTTACTAGTTTTCATTTCTTACGTATATAATTTTTAAATATCTAAATATCAAAAATTGAATCATCAATGTACATCAAAAGTTTTTTAACCATATTAATGAAACATGTCTGTTAATTTCTTTCAGGCCTTATAATCAAATTGGAAGAATTAGAACCAGAAAAAAATTATTGGATCAGGCTTCGAGCAACAAACGATGTCGGAGAGTCACTGTGGTCAGATCCTCTAAAGGTTTCCACGGCAGAAAAAGAGGAAGAGGCCACTACCACAGAAGATCCTGAAGCTGAGTCTGAAGTATCTGAAAATGAGGCTTCTATGACCGAAACCACTTTCTATGGTATTTTCTTTTTCGGAGGCATTTTTGTCGTGTCTTTCGTTTGTATGTTCGCTATGAGAATGATAAAGTAGGGAGTGTTGTTTTCATTTTAAATAAAATATATATTTCTTGTTAACTCGATTCTAATGAAGTATTTTAAATGTAAATACTTATTTAAGAGTAATGTATTATATGTAATGACGTACAATTTTAATCTTTGTTTTGTATTTTGTTCAATCTGTCCAATAATTCACAAGAACATGTTTTGTGCAAATAAATATAATTTCTAGTTAGGTGTTTTATTTGAGATATAATTAATATACCAGTTAAATGTTTATAAACCATTTTATTAGAGGCAGAAACACCAGTGTAATTAACATAACAATTAGTGTATATGAAACTCATCAGCCGACAATATTATGTATGTACACCATAGAAATTACCAGATTCGTGTACAATATTACAAACGGTAATAAACATTTTATAAAACAATCATTTTCGTTCAACTACTTATAAATTTTTATGTAAACGCTACGATTGTTTAATGTTTCACGACTGTGAATATATGAAGCGCGGTTTGTCTTAGGCTTATACAAGCCCTTAATTTTTAGTGATACCAAGCTTCTTAAGCTAACTTTGCAAGTAATATTCAAGGGTACATAATTCTTAACGTGTTTAGACCAATAAAAATGCCAAGAACGATATCCAATTATGACATTTTTGTTCAATCTCAAAGATTGACAATTTAAATTGATTTATTTTTAGGTCATATTAAGGTAAACCTATCTATGTTTTACCTAAAGAAGCGATACAAAGGGAAATAAATATACAATAGAATAATCAGTCTTCCTGCAAGAACATGGTAGAACTGTGACTTATGCAATTAAAATTGACCGATTTTAGTGTAGGTAGTGTATAAGTAATTTGGAATGTAAAACTCTAAAAGAAATCATCAAAGAATTTCAAATAGTACCTGCATAAATATTGTCATAGTTTATAATGTTAAGGATTCGATTTCTTCAACATTTAAAATTAAACTTATTCTAACAACGACGATAACTTAAGATATACTTAAAAGTAGTTTTCTACTCGTACATAGTGCATGTATCAGTTCCAGCTACACATACCTATAGGAGTACCTTTAGAGTTAATTCATAGACAAACGTCACATTTACTGAAGGCATTGAAAGCAATACAGAATATTCTACTAATATTCTTCCAGTTATTTTTATGTTCTTTCTTATGCACAAACGACAAGCGAATTCACTGAACTTAATAAATATCTATATCTTCATTTTCAAGCTTCCAGTAAACGGGTAGGAAAACTTACTTTGTTTTGTTTAAAACAGCGGACATTACTAGTACAGTGTACTATGTTACAAGAGTAAGTTCGGATACTACTAAGTATGAATATAATTCATTTCAGCTTTCCTAAACGTTGAACTTATTTTAACTCTTAAAGTACGCCTTTAACCCTTTTACATTATAATATGCGATAACTTAAACTACGTTACTTTATGCAGATCTAAATCATTTTATAAGTATACGTATTTACAAGTGAAAATCAAAGCCGCTAGCCGCTGCTTGCTGCATTTTGGTCAAAGTTTTACATTCAAATGTGTTATCTTACTATTAAGAAATGAAAAAAGAATATATCAGTGTCGGAGATTGCATTTCCGCATAAAAAAATAAGTGGTTCTTCAGAAGTACTTTGTATGTATTTTATGTAATGTAGTGACAGCCCTAAATCTTTCTCCTTTCTTTCAGTCCATCCAAAGGTTGTCTGTAAGTGATTGCCCTGTGCAATGAGATCGCCCATTGTACACTTATTTTTAATGTATTTTTTGTTTATAAAGAATATAACAAATAAATCAATTAATACTTATATTTCTTTTACAGCAATATTTTTACGCTATATAGTTATATTTTGCCAATGAATTTAAAACGGTGAAGTAAACCCATAACCGATTGAGCTGAAATTGTATGAACATGTTCAGTTCGGATAACAATGAATCATCAGCTAAGTGACGTAATTCTAAATCCAATATGGCGAACTCTTGATGAACTAGTTATTTTTCAATGCACCCTCATGATTTAATACGAAAAAAAAAATCTGTCACAATAAATTTATTAAAGCGGATAATATTTTAAAAGCTTGTTTGTAAAAAGGCTTTTTGACATTATCTTGTTTAGGAAACGTTTAACGTTTTCTAAAAAGACATTGTCTTTAACATTTCAATTTTTTTTTTGTAAATTCATACATATTCTGAAGAAACACAAGTCGTGTCTAAGCAAATCTTAGCAATAATTATACAAGTACTCTCGTGCACATTTTTACTTGCAAATCAAAATAAGCTAGAACCCACCTAGTTGTTACCATTCATGTACATTTAGTCAGATATTAAATACACGTTATCTACTAAAAAGTATAACTTCAGGCTGTTTATATATTTGTTTAGAGAATTGAACACTTAATTATTTAAAACTTCAATAATAGACAATTATTTGGTTTAAATTAAATATTATCTATCTACATTTACTTTGGAATGTCATGGGGATAAAATGATTCTTAAATTAACATTAAAAGAAGATTTTAACGATTTGGCTAAATATTTGGCATCAATTTCAAAAGAGTTTACAATAATCAGATCGAATCTTGCGCACAACGATACGTACATCAGTTTATTTTATAAACACATATTTAATATATCTCTTAAGTGATAAATAAACATTAACACAGAGCCATCCGCACTAAACTCTAAACACAACATTGTCTATACTGTCGGCTGTTATCCGTAACTGAAACTTCAAAACCACCACAGACCTCTTTATACATATACCCAAAAAAAAAAAAATCCCCACGTCAATCAAAAGCTGATTTTATTAATAAAGGTGAACAATGATGGCGACAAAGACAAGCACCAGGGTGGCGGTGAGCCTGATCGCGTCGTCAGTTGTTTTGGCATCAGGTACCTCCATCCATTCGGAGTTGCCCGCAGCGTTGCGCGTACGGACACGTACGTGGTACACAGTACCGTTTGTTAGATGTCCTACTGTGAAGAGGGTATCTGAAAGAGGGAGACAGTTTGTAATTAAAACTACATTATGTCATGTAAGCAGCTTTGGACAGAAAGAAGAATAAGGAGGTTTTTGTTTGGAGTAAAATGGGTTAAAAATATTACAATACAATTGCTATAGGATGGTACGAATGACAGCTGTTAGATTCACTCAATGTCTATCTTTTTCTCTCATTTTACATACACATACAGAATGATTCACGAATGATGGCGGGCGTGAAGAAGACTGCGCAGTAACGTGTTTTAGGAACCAAATGGCGACGTGCGTGTGCGAGAAGAGTGTGGTATGCGCGAACATTCGCAAAGGCTAACTTCACGCCCGCCATCATTCGTGAATTGTACTGTATTTTCGTTCTGCTGTCATCCTACTCATGCTATGTAAAAAGACCTTACGACTTCAGAGCTTTCCTCCACATGCCACGTATAGTGCCATTACTGCATGAATCTATCGGTATGGATTAATTACATTAAACTTACTGTTGGCTTCTTCGACGTCAAGTCTGTATTCTGGTGCTCCATCCCAGTCCACTGGGTAGCCCGCTTTAGCAGTAGCTAGTTGTATAGTGTATCCTGGAAAAAAGTGTGCCTTTGTCGTTATCTTTAACAATTATAACTAATTAGATATCAACAACACCTAAAATATCCCGCAAATAACTAAAAGAACGATAAAAAGTTCTTACCAATAACTGTCAAATTCTTAGGGTCTGGCGAAATCTCATCACCAGTAGAAAAGATGCAGGACGCACAGGTCACGTTGAAGGTCAGCGCAGTTGTATTGGCAGCAGCAAGGGAAACCTGTTAACACAAAGTCGAATATATATCTTTGTCAAATGACCACCCTTAGGTCCATTCGTTAGTAAAGCTACATGAAATTGCAGAAAATTCAAAGTAATATTAATTATCCAAAATCTGTTGAACACTCACTTAGGTGCGTCTTCGAACTGTTAGCAAATAAAAATATTTTTTTTGCCCAAATTGTCCTAAGTCAGAATCATTAGCACAAACAAGTAGTCTGGCCTGGTATGATAAAAATCTGTTCTTACGTTAAAACATACCAACAAACCACTAAGAAAATATTAAACAAGGAAAGAGTAAAACAAACAATACTCACGGAATCTGGGGGTTCAGGCTTGGAACCAGGGTTGACGTGAAAGATGATAGACTCAACACCCTTGTTGTTGGTAACAGAGCACTTGTATTCACCGTAGTAACTTTCGTCACGAATCCTCAAGATAAGCACGGAGTTAGTTTTATCTTCAGAGGTGACAACCTATTGAAAAGTAAAGAATTTGGATTATGATATAAGGTACAAGAAGATGCGTTGGCTCTAAATAAACTGCGATAAGAAGATGATTATGATAAGATGCAACCCTTTGTTAGTAACAAAGATGTTTCAAGATTTAAATACCATATACCATTAACAATACCATGGCTGACGTCTTCGTTAGCCATATGGCATTGTAAGGCTTAAAATTCTCGTCTGACCACAAACCGCGCGATGCAAAACTTTACTCAGTTTGCAGTTACTTTATGTCTACATCATTCTTTGTTTCCAAAACTTCAGCATTTGGGGGCTGCTTATATGAGTGAATAAGTCAAATTGGTTAGTCTATTTCTCATCTAACTTATGTTGAGATACGAGTCCTTTTTAGATTTTAATCTTTAGAGACAGGAAATGTTGATATATGATGTTGTGTTACTTTAAATAATTTATAACATAAGGGTGAGTTGCATCATTTAACTATAACGATAACCAAACCATAACCAGCCGTGAAACGGCCGCCTATTGGTCAATTCGACGATTTGACAACTGTTAATAGCTTTGTTATCGTTATAGTTAAATGGTGCAACTCACCCTAAAGGTACCAAAGTGTTCTTGAAGCTAATAAATTAAGCTTACCGTATCGGAATCCGTAATTGGGGTATCAAAGCTGCCGGTCTGTCTCCTGAACCATTCGTAGGTGGGTGGTGGGTTCGCAATAGCGCTGCAAGTCACGTTCTTACTGAAAACAAAGGAAATAGAGGGGTCCATTATTTTGTTAGGTAGGTACTAAAATTCTTCTTATTATATGTCATTTCTTAAAACACAAAACTTTTCTTTTGTGGCCTGCATTCTTTTGGATTCATTCTTAACTGATTTCAAGATCTTGCCGATTGTCGTTCTAACTAGTTAAACATTGTATTTATAGATTCAGTTGGGTAATTGATGAGGAACCTAAACTTGTTCAATTATCAAACACTCAGAAAGATGTTACAGATTCGTTATAGTAATTAACAATGGGTATTGTAAATCTGTTTTTAGAAATCTGTATAATCTGACATTTCATAGTATGCATAAGCATTCCACACAATGCCAAATATTGAGCCAGTAACATTACTGGCTTCGTTGACTGGTTGTTGATAGTAAAATAGTGTGAGATAGGCCAACAGAACTTCGCTCCACTCTTCTCATCATCTCTCATTATTGTTTGCAGATTTTTGGTAACAGAGGGGAATTCCATTTCTTAATGAACCCAACATGCCCATGACGGGTTGCCTTGGATTATTAAGTCCAGGAGTTGTCAGGGTCAAGTAGGTAGCCACCGACCCAGTATATTATTTTTGTTTTCCATTTTATAATATGTTTCTGAGTATATAATGATATATTTTTAACACATTGCCTAGATAAGCTTGGCATTGTATAGAATTAATTATTAGTCATTATATACAATGTCTAAATTGTATACATTGACTATAACATATAATTATATTTCATTGCAGATATTATTCTACTTTTCCGCTTTTCATGGTGACGAAAAATTTAAAAAATACTTACATATCATTTAAAATAGCGTACACTTCTTCAGTCTTGTATTTTTGGTTTGTATAAATCATTTGAGTGTCGCTGTTGTACAAAATTGGTTTATCTGAAACAAGTATTCAGTACATGCAATATATATTCAAAATATTTTTCTCAATGGTACACGTAAAATCAACACTCGCAAAAGTAATAAATAAAGATTTTCGCTCAAAGTGAGGATTCTGTTTTTTGATACATAAAAAAACTACACGAGGCTCACAGATAATAAGCGTAAATATTCAGAATTTAATATCGAATCCTTTTTTATCGATAAAAATAAAAATGTTTTCACTGTAAAGCTTCGGAAATGAATTCGGCAGCCTTACAACACTTGTCTCCCGAAATTTCAAAATTGAAGTTCATAATTGAAGTATTGGCATGATTGGCTCATATATTTTTTAAGTAAAATTTAATTTTGCGTTTAAATCGCATTTTGGATACAGAAGAATTAGTCTGTCTAATAAGTTAACCGACTTGGGAATTTAGTATAATATTTAATTATTTAAAAAATACATTTAACATATATTCGATACTTTTTATAAGGTTCTTCTGTTAGTAAACAAAGATCAATATCTCTTAATCAACCTTGATTATTGAACCGGTGTTGACTACATCAGCCCCCCTAGCCAAGTTACAATCGAATTCTGTTCTCTAATCGGTAACGCCTCGGTGACAGCAATTGTAGAAAACGATAAGTTGGTAGCCATGTTGACGCGCCTGAGTCGGCCGCTCGTTCTACGATGTAGCGTTTGTATAACAAAGGATGTAGCGTTAAATATTGTAGAAACGATTTTGAACGATGTGAACTTGGCTACGAATTGTCTATTCGTTTGTTCTTACCACGCGACTTTACGTTGAGATGACGTCATTCCCGTACGTTTCATCACTTGTCGATAGCGTTAACGATTGCAGAATAACAACTTGCCTAAGCGTGCAGATTTCATTAAATCCTAATAATTACCAAAGTCGTTTGACTTTTTAGACAGACTCTACTAAATTTAAACCAGTCAGCCAGGCGCATTACTTTGTGTAATTTATTTCATCACCACTGCTTTAAAAACGGTGAAGGAAAACATCGTGAGAAAACCGGCATGTCCTAGAACAAAAAATTAGAAAGTATGTGGCATCCACAATCCCGCACTGGGCCCGCGTGGTGGATAATGGCCCATTCTCTCTTCTAGAGAAGAGGTCGGAGTCCCAGCAGTGGGAACATTATAAGGCCGACTATGCTATGCTAGTTAACAAAAAAACGTTGTTTATTTTTATCCTACTATCAAGAAGTGTTATTAATGTTGGTGTTGTACAAAGTGACTTTATTTCATTGGTAAAACTATATGTATACAGAGTAATAACCAATAATATATACCAATAAATTGTCGCGTTTTCTTTCTATCGTAATTCTTCCTTTAATTAATTTCGTTAATCACAGACGTTAAGATAGATAGGAAATGTGTCAATGTATATATGTCGCAGGTTGTTCATAAAATTAGGTTTTTGATGAAAACTTTTTTTTTTCTTCGATATATTGGAGATATTAGGAACTACTAGTACTTTATTTTAAGTTTATCTGGTGCCTTGTATAGCAAAGTGCGAGTTTAATTATAAAGAAAGCAGCATACTATGGAATTATTACAATTTACTTACGCTGTACAGAAAGATGGACAGTCTTCTCAGTGTAGTGAGACAGCGCCTTTTGTCTCACTTTGCACACATAAAGGCCAACGTCTGCGTGGTTCAGTTTCTTAATCTCTAGAGTGTTGTCTGGCTTGATTGAGTACTTCTTGGGCTCGTCCTTTTCTGTAATTGAAAAACAAGGAAAATTGTAGTCAACTATTTTTTTTTAAGCTATTGCATAGCTTATATCGCGGGCCTCGAGCGTGGAGACTGAATCCAGAAATTCCGTAACGAAAATAACCTAACACTCATTTGTTTTCTTATCGGTCACCACGCTCAAAAAGTGTAACTTCAATTAATGTCAAAGAAAAAAAAAAACAAAGGAAAAAAATACTGCATAAATAAAATAAATAAATAATTATAATTGCATAAGTTGATAAAAAATGCTATGCAATAGCTTTACCACGGCAGTCCCCGAGTGCCACACGTCTTTTTTTTTTAGGTTAGGCAATCATCAAATCATATCTTCTCCCGGTCTTTAAGAGAGCGTGTCAGACTGCTACTAACTTAAAACCTACCTAAGTACATACCATAGTAATGCTTTCAAACGGTTTCGTAGCATGTATGAGATACTGATATTTCGAATTGTGTCAGTCTGGTAGTTAAATTTTAATATTTTCATATTCGGTATGTAAGAGAGTTTCACCTACTTAACATACAGGCCTTTCTAAGTGTATCTAACACAAGCTATCAAAATGTCAGTTTGTGCCCAGATATAATTATATTATCTGAGAGCAGTGATGGCCGAGTAGTAATGGCCCCGACTTACGAGTTGTAGGTCGCGGGTTTGAACTCAGCCAGGAGTATTACGTTGTATAATTTATTTCATCACCACTGCTCTCAAAACTATGAAAGAAAACATCATGAGAAAACCGGCATGTCCTAGAACCAAAAATTCGAAGACATGTGACATTTACCAACCCGCACTGGGCCCGCATGGTGGATTACGGCCCATTCCCTCTCCTGGAGAGGAGGCCTGAGTCCCAGCAGTGGGAATATTAAAAAGGTTAATGGATGATTGGACAATAATTATCTAAAGATTCAATAAATTTTCCCTTTGTAAATTAAATTCACAATAAGCAAAAACTCTTAGGTGTTAATTGAAGCTTTGTGAATCAAGCTATGATTCTGTAAATTAGTTGTATCTTGGCAGAATACGGTACATTGTATCGTAGTACAGTACAGTACCAATCAAAAACTTCCTGTGACGGAGTTAAGTCCCCTAAACAAAAATGTATCCATTAATTACGGCCGGGATTTATTACCAACACTCTTATGTCAAGTGACTTACCCCTAATCTGCTGTTTATCCTTGTACCACACAACGACTGGGGCTGGGTATCCGGTGGCTTCACAGGTCAACTTGACCGACTTGCCCTCTTCTCCCTCCAAAGTAACATTCGTATCAGTCAGTTTTACTTTCTCTGGAAATCAAAAATTAACTCTTTATAATAAGTAATCATTATTATTATTATTTATTTCCGATAATTACCATAATCGTACATGTATAATTATGATAATATATGGTACATTTAGTTATTCCACGACATAGAGAAGATTAAAAGGAATTATACTGAAACTAAAATTATATTAACCTATCAGGCACCAGTGTGCCAAATACGGAACACCTTATACCACATAACAACCTTATTATGTTAAAGTAAGGTTTAAGTTAGTTGGTACCGACGTGTAGGTACTAGATTCGGTACGAGTGAAAATTTAATTGAATTACGTGAAATTAAATTTTTTATCAAAGTTTTATAAAGCTTTGAAGAACTGGGAAGTGGCTGATGGAACCCTGGAATGCCTTCTAGTAGACACATCGAGTTTGGGCTCATTAGAATCTACTTAATCAGTTCTTTTACTTTTTATTGTAGATACTAGCTTTTGCCTGCGGCTTCGCCCGCGTGGCATTAGATACTTAAGAAATCGGGATAAAAGGTAGCCTATGTTCTTTTCCATATCAAAGGCTATATGCAAGCTAAATTTCATCCAAATCCGTTCAGCCGTTTTTGCGTGATTAAGTAACAAAAATTCAAACATCCACACTTGCACAGGATTATGCGTAGGGGGGATTTTTTATTTTTTATTTTGCTATTATTTTATGTTTTACGAATAACCCTGTACATGAGCTCGAAGTGAACTTTAAATACATAGCGGTACACAACGTTTTAATCACTTCTACCTTATATTTCTAGCTCAAAGGTAGAGGCTTTTTTACATTAGAATTGAATGGCTCGTTTCAAAATGCTTGATATTTCACAAGACATACCTCCAACAATGATCTCCCTAGTTTCACTAAGATTCCCAGCCTTGCAGGTCCAGTTGCCGCCATCACTGATCTTGATCTTGTGGATGATGAGAGGCACCAGGATTCCATTGTCTTCAATCTTACGTTCGACAAACACCCGGTTATTCTTGGTAGATCGCTCCTCGATTAACTTGCCCGAGGGGGAGTACCAGTGAATCGGCTGAAAAGAGTTTTGTGAAGTATCTGTTTTAAATTTTTTAATGAAAGTTAAAGTGGTAAGGATTTTCCAAATTGGCTTTCCATTTATTACTGACTCTTGTAAGTGAATTCGCTCGTATTTATGTTGAAAATTATTTCACGGGAACATACTACAGGAATTACATTATTAAATTCTTTATTAGTACCCTTTTTAGGGAAAGGTTTTTCTTAATTGTACCTGTTTATAAAATTTTATGATTTATTATCCGCATGTCTAGTGATGTTGGTATATGTAGTGGTTATTATGCCATATATACTTTTTGATTTGGCAACAAAAAAACTCTTGTAAATAGTGCAAATAAAAAACTGCTTGCAAGCGATCAACAGCATGACGTATGTATTGTCATGCTGCTGGTCACTTCAAATTCAATCCAATAAACTTGATTTTTCAAGATACAACACTATTTTTAGATTAGCGAGAAGCTCGCAACCTATCAACTGTCATTTTAGTCTATCTAATTAAAAATTAGAGTATAATATCCTTACATTTTGACAAGATTTAATATTCACTGTTTTAAAGATAAGATTACGACTGCGACCTTAATCTAATATTAAGCGTGAAAAATGTACTTCTGGTAATATTTAACGAAAATTTGAACGTACCTCTACTAGATTTTGTCCTTTACAAAAAATGCCTTTGATTTCTCCGACGTTGTACACCGTCGACTTCGCCATGATGTGGAGGGATGGCTCTGGCAATTCCTCATCTGGCCGAACTGGAATGAAACATGCAAAATATCTTGTAAATAAGGTTAGCTTTGAATTTAATCAAAAAGGTTTATAAGAATAAATCTGAAAAAAATATTCGACAGAACACAATAGCAAGAAACAAAAAGTAAAGGAGAAGAATAGTACCTACAGAATGGTACAATACAATTACGCTAAGCGTGCCCGTACCGAAAGAGTAGACAGATAATTATGTATTTATGATATCTGGGTATTGAATTCTACATATTCTCAAGTTATATAAAGTTAGTTTCTAACATTTTTTTACTCATATAAGCCTAAGTGAAAGAGAATATTTAAAATGTAAAGAAGAAGAAGATAAAAACAGACCGTCAAACTCGAAACTCCACCGTCATTTAAAAAAAAAGATTGATTTACGCCGCCACCGAGACGCCGGCGTGCGCGCACCTATTGTCTTTCTATTGTGTCTGTAATTTCCACGATTAAAAGGTTAAAATATTAATAAGTATTAGAAGACAGCGTGGATCAGTCAAAATGTGCCAAATAAGAAAAATAATAGAAATATTTATAATTGTTTGAGATTGTATTTTATTGTTATTTTTGAATTCTAAACACCTTATTACAATTTTACCTATCCCATAAATATTACTACCATCGTGGTGGAACTTCACAAAAGCTTCTATTGAATCAGAAAAGTTGAAGCAATTCACAAAATCAATATCGTGTTCGCCTTTCCACACAAATTACCGAAGTTTCATTTTATTCAAATTTTTGCAGCGTTAACCGAAGTGCTAAACATTGATGTGACTCGGAACTATGTTCAACAGAACTTGTTGTGTCCACAAATTCCGGTTAAGGGGAAACTTTGTCGTCGCTGCAGTAAGTTTAAGAGGCACGCCCTCTGCTATTAGCGTGTTTCTATTAGCTACACACACACTTGCAATGTAATTTATTCCAACTTAATTCAATTTTAATTTACAAAACAGAATATAGTCTATTCTGTTTTGTCCTGTCCTATTCTGTCAGCAATAACAGCCCACCTTTTTCAAAATATCGTGCCTTTTTTTTCTGTGTAAGCGCCAGTTTGCGTTTTTTTGCAGGAAAGTGTTTTCTGTAGAAAATCATATCTAATATTTTATGTAGTTTTATGATCCCAAGATTGTAATGAGTGAAATCAGTTTCAGTATGTGGTATCTTCTAGGATTACCCTGTATGACTTAGAGCTTATTATGTCATAAGCTAACATACACAATCACGCAGACCTCTACCCCAACTATAATACTTTTGTCTTCTACAGGCGTGACGCTATTATTACGAGTAAATGATACGTTTGTTGAAATTACGATCTTTAATTTGGGTTATCGAAAAACGTCCAATTTAACAGTGACTACCACTGTAGTTACGGGCTTGCGGACAGCGAGCATTGGGTAGCTCGCCATACATTAAGGACGAAGCCTGAGTCGAAGGGACGTTGTGTTCCGCGCGCGCCCCATCCGCTCGACTACAACATTTTACATTACACATTTTAACTACTTTCCAATAAGTGCTAATAAAAGTTGATTATTTAAAATGAATTTGTGCAAAATGCAAAAAAAAAAAATTGTTATCTACCCAGTTTATTAATAAAAAGTATTTATAAAAATAGAATACTGACCGTGAAACGCAATATTAAAATCAGTAGAAAATCAAAGGTTAAGTAAGTTTCCCTCGTCAAGGCGCCATTTTCTATAGCGGCTGTTCGAACTTCATGGAATTTTGACGTCAAAGCCCATGTCAGTCTTCGTTTTCTTTTTAACAGATTTGGCGCTTTATAACTTTGTTATTGATGAAGACAATTAAAAAAAAATCTTACGTTTTTGGTTATTTGGCAAAATTATGTATTTTGATAAAACTCACATGCAATTAAAAAAAAAATATTTTCTTATTTAAGAGGGGGCTACTCGAAATACGTTGCTATGCATGTTTCCATATGCTCTTACGTGATTATGATGATATTATACATCTTTCTCTAGATATTTTGGATACACAGATATCTTGTAGATATTATCTAGGCTTCTAGATAGTAGATCTTCTAGGCTAGGCTTCTAGGGAAATAAAAAAAGAATAATTGTTAAACTAATCTAGTAAAGACCTTTGAAAATCTTTTACGTGAACTTTGGCCCACCATAATGTAATCATTATATAAAAAATACAAAAAAAGAATATCTATAGATGCCTTGCACATTTAATCAAGATTCTAAATCACGACAATTTTTTTGGAAAACTTTTAAGGGTTTAAAAAGACACGTGTTTCCTGGAACAAGTTTTGTGAAATATTCGAGTAACTTACAGAATTACCGAAAGCCAACAGACTTTTCAGGGGTTATCTCTCTTTTTTCGCATTGCCTCTTCATCAAACACCGCGTTGGATTGCGGTAGATGATGAAATTTTTTAAACTATGCTCGACGTTGACGTTAAGCGAGTCGAGAAGAACGCTCTTAATAAGTACAAATACACAAGCCAGTTTTCTGCTAAAACACATATAACAAACTTATGTATTATACATATTTGCTCTGAAGTCAATGTACTAACCATAAGTAATTGGTCGTGTTACTAGGGGTGTGGACGTGCGTAGGTGCGCCTGACCGGGGAGCGATGACCTAACGTGATCTACATAAAGTGTAATACCAAGAGACCTAGGCTCTGTCCTAGGCATCATATATTTGAGGTAATGAGGTAATTTTGGCATCATATTCGTGCCTAAATATACTTAAAAACACATTAAATTTGCGAAGTCTTTTTAAAGGTTAACTAACATACTAAATAACCTGAACCAGACAGCTTAGTCACGGCTATTATAGTTAATATTAATAGAATAAACTGTATTGTACACCAAAATTTCATCAAAACTTTCACAATAACTTAAATCTATGGGTACAATGGCGGTTTTGGACAGCAATATCTACCGGACAGCCTTTATATGGACTGTAAGAACTTAGAACAAATAAAATAGAGTCTGCGGTATACTAGTAAATTAATTAAATATTATATTAAAACTATATAGGTACTGAACTATACATGTAGATGTATAGAGAGGGAGAGGAAGGCCGAAAAAAAGATGGATGGATTGTGTGAGAAGTGTTATGAAAGAAAAGGGAGTTAGTGATAGTTTGACGGGTGACAGGACAGAATGGAAGAAGAAAACGTGTTGCGCCGATCCCAAGTAATATGGGATAAGGGCAGGAAGAAGAAGAAGAGGTACTAGACTGTATATATAGATTTTATTTCTATAATAAAATCTATATATATATACAAGTTTTTAATGAAAAAATTTTTTTCATAGCAAGCTATTATAGCGCAGTATATCTGTATCATTAATACTCGTCAAGACGAATCATATGAGCCCAAACTCGATGGGGTTTTGTCCCTTAACTACCGAGTTCCTGTGGCCACCATCCGGTTCTATCATCAAATCAGCTCCATGTTATAATAATTTTGTATTGTCATCTGATTTACATGCAACAGCTCAATCGGTAACCGGGAAGTGGATCAAATTTAATTTGCAAGATTTGATTACAGACAAACCTCGGGACAGGCCTTCTTCTTCTTCCTGCCCTTGTCCCATCTTATTTGGGGTCAGCGCAATACATTTTTTTCTTCCATTCTACCCTGTCACTCGTCATGCTATCACTAACTATATCTTTCTCCTCTCTTTCAGTCCATCCAAAGGTTGTCTGTAAGAGATCGCCCTGTGCGATAAGGCCGCCCATTGTACACTTATTTTGAATAATGTTTGTCCTGTATCTTTTTTTGTTCATGGGGTGTACAATAAAGAATATAATAAATAAATAAATAACTTCCTTTTCTTTTATATCGCTCTTCACGCAATCCATCCATCTTTTCTTTGGCCTCCTTCTCCCTCTCCACCCACCAATCCATAGGGAAACTAAATAAAAGCTTGTAAGAAGGAGAATTTGACTGACTGACATATCAATGTACATTCAAAACTACTGGTACTAGGAGTATGAAATATTTTCCAAAATTCACCCTCTCTAAGGGATGAAATAGGGGTCCAAATTTTGTGTGCAGAAATGTACTTTCACGTGGACAAAGCCGCTAGCAGAAGCTAGTTATATTTTAAAGCTACACGAAAACTATACATAACTAACAAACATATTATACAGCTACATCTAGCTTAACAGGCGTAATTTTACAGGCTATTCATATAAATACGTAGTGATATGGTAATATCAGCTGAACCATTATGAATACAACTGGCTATTAATTTACGGTCGTTCAGACACCTTCATTAATAACCACTACCGCCATATAACACATTAAATCACCTCAGAAAAGGGTGCCAAGTAAGGGTAACCAAGTATCGTAAATGTACATAAATTATGTACCTCACAAGCTTCGGTATCGTTCACTCATTTATTGTTAAAGAAACAAGCTTACATTTTAACAGCATCAGTTTTTCTTATCTCCAGCGAAATCCCTCTTGAATTTAAAGCGAGTGTAAGCGCGCTAAGCGCTGAGTGGACGATCATTTACTGCAATTACAACCGTAATTTACAATTAAAAGAGTAGTTTTTTGTTTGATAAATGTTGGCAGCAGATGGTCTCTACAGCTCGCCAGTGGAGGACGGATAAGCTCTTAAAGTACTTAGATGGGGCTGTTACTATGCACTAACGAATTTAATGGCTATAGATAGAAATATTATAGCAGTATTTATTGACTTTGTTCTTCTTAGTATGTCGATGACAAAACTAGGTAAATTACGTGCCTGGCTCAGAATTTGGCCACGACAATGCCGTCAAGTCCCACCCGTGGTAACAGGGAACGAGATGCGGGACACGATCTGCGGAGAGACGCCGCACAAGCACTGAAGATCGGAACTGTCCGAGAACTCCCATCTGTGGAGATTGTCTTTGCTGCCTCCAACTTGGGTGCGGATTCTGATTAGAGGTTTCCTGGTTGGCCATGGCATTTATTCCAAACTGAGGCTCTCTGACGGCTCGATACAAACATCAGGAAGTTTAAACTTCTCCCACCAGAGGTCGCATCTCTCCGAGGTGGTGTTACTTTGAGATAGGCTTATGTTGGTCCAATGGCCTGTTAGTCTAGTGGTTAGTGGCCGTGATTACTATACCGGAGGTACTGGGATCGATTCCCACCCAACACAGATGTTTTTGTGGTTCTATGTCTGGGTGTAATTTTATCTGTAATGTGTTTGTATTTAGAAATATACAAGTATTTCTATCAGTTAAATGATTATATTATGATGAAATAAATTATCTGAATTCATGAGTTTTCTAGTGCTTATACCATAAGCTTTGCTTAGTTTTGAATAACATGACGTTGTTTTATATCGGTTCACTGAAACGCCATAATCGATTAAGTAAAGCAACCAGTACGAATTAATTTCAAAGATTTTCGACAAGGAATATGAATACGTTTAATGCATAAATTAATCCCACGTCAGTTGACGTTAAGCATATATTAGCGCACCGAATATTATAAGGTACATGTCAAAATATTATATTTCCTTAATGTCACCTACCGACCTGTTTACATGTACTTTACGCGAGGGTTGTCAGGTTACAAGTACCCCCGTATTAGGGGCACACCTACCTGTAACCTTATAAGCCTGTAGTATCTACCAAATTGTTTATTGAAAATTATTTTATGGTCTTATTATTTTAACAATAGAATTTTATATGAAGCACTATATTACTAATGAATGACAGGCCTGTTGGTCTAGTGGTTAGTGACCCTGACTGCTATTCCGGAGGTCGTGGGTTCGATTCCCACCCAAGACAGGAAATGTTTGTGTGATGAGCATAATCATTTGTTCTGTGTCTGGGTGTAATTTATCTATAATATGTATGTTTTTAGAAATATATAAATATGTTTATCAGTTGTCTAGTACCCATAACACAAGCTCTGCTTAGCTTGGGACTAGACGGCGTTGTGTGATAGTTGTGGAATATTATATTATTATACTATATTTATTAAATGTAAAACTTTGATAGACCAATTTAGGTACAGCCTACCAAGATCCCTGCGATACCTGGGGTGCTATTCTCTAAGAAAACAGCGTTCAGGTAGCGTAGTACATTGGATTAACAAATCTAATTCACCTTTTCATTGGATTGTTAATTCAATGTACTGCGCTCTTGACTCGTCGCTGTGCTCGCCCAAGTGACGGCACGGTCTTTCGCATGGCAGCAGTGTGGTTTTAGTCGATAGGAGTGTGACACTGCCCAGACTATCTTTGATTTGTGAGGCAGTTTGGGCATTCATGATGGATTTCAAAAGAATAATAATAATAATACGATGCCTGTAGCCGCGCGCGTGAGGGAACGGCCTTACTCACGCCCCCGCCGCCGTAATTCCAACCCCGAATTCCAGTCTCCGTTTTCCGTAGGTGTGGGATTGCGGACGGCGGGCAATGAGTATCTCACCGTCTGGTCTACAGTAACCGTCCTTACCGAGCTCGAGTCATCGATGGCGAGTAGTGTTCCGCACGTTCCTCAAATAGATGTAAGCAAAACCGTAGGGGTCTAACAGGGTTGAAACCTACTGGGGCCATGGATTGTGTTAAGAGAACCCCGGAGCCCTAGAACGAAGGCAAAGAAGGAACATAGAAGTTTTTTTTATGGTGGGAAAATCATCAATGACAACTCCCGCTCTTGGGTGGAGTGGGAAATAGTGTCAGACTCTTACTGACTTAAAACCCACCCCGTTCCTTCAAGCTTTCATACCGGGGCTCGAGTTGTCTTTCGAAACTAACCCTGGTCGCGGTTAGCTTCGACCCATCTGGGCCCCTGCTGTTGCTGACAACTCCTTGAGGCAAGCGGGAACAGTGCGCATCATCGACGACTTGGGCTCGGTCCGGACAGCGAGCTACCCATAGCTCGCCGTCCGCAAGCCCGCGCCTACGATGGCCGGAAATCGGGATCGAAATTCCGGCGTCGGCGAGAGCGCCGTTGCCTGATGCGTTCGGCCTCCTCCTTAGAGAGCATTCTGCTTCGCAGAAGTCGGCGACCGCCTGCCACACCTCCTCGCTCTGGACCATGGCCTCAACCAAGGCCCGGCGCGAGATGTCTCCACCGCCGATCGCCCCCACGAGGGCACGGCGATGCACCGCCCAAGCAGGGCACACCTCGACTGTGTGCTTCACAGCTGGGCGTCACTTCAGCACGAATCCGGTACAGGAACCTCCCGTTCTTGCCATGTCCGGTGAGGACCTGCGTCATGCAGAAGGTAAGGACGCTGTGAGTTCTTTCCAGCCACGCCTCAAAAAGGGGACTTACCGCCATAATTATGGCGTGCACCAATATTCACAATTTTCTACTTCCCCTTAATTTTATGAGGATAATTTACGAAGAAGCTATTTTTATTTATGAGTATCATAAGAAATTCAATAAATAAGAACCTTGATCGCTTAATTAGCTTTTGACAGGGAAGCCATCAAAATAATTAATGAAATTCTTCTGCTTCCGTCAATCCAAAGAAAACCTTTTTAATTTGTCGGTTTGAAGAGAGGAAACGGGAAATTAATTCTTAGACTGTTAATGGGAAAATGTATGGTTTCCCCCATTCATGGACAATGTGAAAATTTAAGCAAATATTTATTGCTTTTAAAACAAGGTAGATTAGATATGAATAGTATTTAACGACCGAATATAAACTATTATTAAAAAGAGGAAAGATTAAATTTTCTGTTTCTTACACCAGTGGAAAGCTATTTTATTACTAAGTAACTGAGGGCTATATTTTATATTTTCGAGAGAGCGAAGTCGCTGGCAAAAGCTTGTGGGCGTATATTGAAAACGTATCAGGGTGCTTTAAGTAGCTGAAAGGTTGAAAGGAAATCGTTTGCCTTGGTATGGTCATGTAAAGAAGAGAGATAAATAGCAGGTTGCTAAAAGAGTTATGAATTTACATGGGGATGGATGGAGAGGGAGAGGTAGGCCAAAATGAAGATGGATGGATTGTGTGAGAAGTGATATGAAAGAAAAGGGAGTTAATGATAGCGTGATGAGTGACGGGACAGACTAGAAGAAAAAAACGTTGCGCCGACCCCAAATAAAACGGGACAAGGGCAGGAAGAAGAAGATCAGGGTGCTCTAAACTCGCCCACCAAAAGATATTAATTTCTCACTTCTTACTTACCTACCTATATTTAGTATCCATCAATATCGCCAGTTAAGTTTATGTTTCGTAAATACAAGGTGTAAGGGACAGCCCTCCACAAACTTTAAGGGCTTGCTCAGTAGACGAAACTGAACAACCTACCATAATTTTTTTTTCAGGAAATGAAAAAAAAAAAATCCTCCTCACCATACAAAATTATTAACTTGATTGCACAGTTTGTGTGGAGAGGCTGAATTTTTTTTTGTTTCCTGAAAATATTTTTTATGGTAGGTTGTTCAGTTTCGTCTACTGAGCAAGCTCTTAGAGTTAGTGGAGAGCTGTCCCTTACACCTTGTATAATTTAATGCCACTCGGTATACTATTAAAGTATCCCATAACATTGCTAGTTATTTGTTTATTCGCCTGATTACTAATATCTCATTAGATATTTCTTTAATCTTAAATGCACCCAACAGAATTAATAAATTCAAAGGATCGATCACCAAAGCAAATCTGTATTCTTTTTGGATTCGGGAAATGCTTTCTAGGCTCTTCTACAAATAAAATTAAAAGTTGGTAAATCGACGATTGTGAACCTCTTCGTCTCCAAAAATGGGTGCCTACTAATATCTTTGGCGGTTGATAGATTGGTGTCCAATACAGAAATAACTAGCTCTTAAGCTAATTTTAAAGCATATAATGTAAATTGCAGGGATTTCTGACGGTATGGTTGGCTCAGTGGTTGAGCGATTGGCTGCTGCGCTGCGTTTAGTAGGTTCGATTCCCGCACGAACACAATATTTTTATGGCCTTACAGATAATGGTTATGTGTCTGGGTATATTATGTATGTAACGCATCTACACAGGAACTATTCTAAATACGGAAATGCAATAAAATAAATATACATACCTAATAAAAATAAAAAAACAGTACTGTTGTACTGGAACTTAAAATGAGCAATTATGTGTAGCGTCACTTACATTAAATAAGAAAACAATGATAAAAAGTATCAATTTAGTAATTAACGAATGGCATACTTTACAGTAAAATACAATTTAGTTACAATTATAATAAATTGACTACAAGCGAATACAATTAACTCGATGATGACGATAATTGAATGTCAATAGCACTGACAGCTTTGATTTCGCATTGAATTAACTGTATCTACGTAGCTACCATATTACTGTCTCTGTTATAGGTAATTAAAATCGAACATTATCACTAGTTCGGGGTACAAATGTCGTAAACGCCAAAGTATCTATTTTACAGGAGAGTGAAAATACGTTAGTAAGTCGAGCCTAGCCAGAATATCATAAGTGACAGTTGGTGTAGGTATTACCCAGAAAGGGTAATACCTACACCACTTTTAGAAACCTTTCCTAATGAAAAAGGATTTATGACAACATGATAACTATTCAAGTATGAATAATAAGTCATTTATTTGTTTTAAGAACATATTTGAAGCCGCGGGCAATTAGGTACTTAAGAAATCGGGATAAAAGGTAGTCTATGTTCTTTTCCATGTCAAAGGCTATATGCATGCCAAATTTCATCCAAATCCGTTCAGCCGTTTTTGCGTGATTAAGTAACAAACATCCACACTTTCACATTTTATAATATTAGTTAGGATTAGGAAAGAAAAAATACTCCTTCCTGCAAGAAACTCTAACTGTCGCTTATGATGTTCTTCCATAAAATAGTATATAGTATAACATTTTAACTGAAAGAAATCCACTGTTGGGACACTTAGACGAGGCCTATGTAATTGTGTACCGAATTCCTGAGACTTTCACCAGGTTATCGGTCTTCATTGTCTTCCTGTGCGCGGTCGCTACTCCAGAATCTTTCGGCCTCATCGACCATCAGTTCTGCAAGCAATGTGCCTTGCCCACTGCCACTTAAGTTTGGCCATTTTTCGGGCTACGTTGACAACATAAAATTTCCAATACAAATGTATTGGAATGTATTTTAACGCCAAGTAGTTAAATTTTAAGAAAATCTTATTTTTGTTGTAAAAGATAGGATGACTTTACATCCGAAAATCTACACTAATACTCGTATAATAGAGAGATAAAGTTTGTTTTTTTGGTTTTTGTGTGTAGGAGGTAATCTCTGAAAGTACTGGTATGATTGCTAAAATTTTTTCACCGATAGAAAGCTGCTTTATTCTTGAGTGACATAGGCTATATTTTATGTACGCGGGCGAAGCCGCTGGCAAAAGCTAGTGTTGAATAAAACGATGCTTAGATACTCCCTTATCAACACGACGTAAATCCAATTGTAAGCCTGTGTGCATATAACCCTGTGTTTGAAGTGATATAAGCTAATTTTAATAATCTAATTATGAATAATAATTATTGGGAAGAGAATGGTATTGTCATCAGTGGAGCGACGCTAACCAATTTGAGTTTCACTGATGATATTGTACTTTTCCCAACCACAGTCGCAGAACTAGAGCTAGTGATGGAACTTAACGATACGAGCCCTGAGGGTGGACCAGATATAAACATATCGAAGACCAAAGTCATGACCAATCGTTCAAAAAAGACATGTAAGAGCAGACAAAACGGCGTAAAGACGAAAGACGGAAAGGCATGCGAAGAGGCTGATTGGTGATCCAGATTTGGTTAAGTCCAATCTTCAAAGCCCAGGCGCAGGGTAGCCAGCCTTTCGGTGTTTTACAGGTTGGATTTTGTTGAGTGTGCGTAGGGATTGCATGACTTGATTCCGCCATCTCATTTCTACCATCGGACAAACCGATGTACGGCGAGTATCTACCCTTACGTTGTTGAAACCTCTACGGTCCGGACTTACCGTTTCGCCTCGTCATTTATATCGCGGAAATAGAAGCACTGGAACAATTTGCCTGCGGCGATCTTCCCGTCTGATTATAATTTAGGAGTCTTCAAGGGTAGAGTAAATGTAATAGGCTCTTAATAAACTATTGCGCCCCAACATCAACGATTGCATTACTGCTTACCATCAGGTGGGATCGCAGTCAAGTACTAGTTTATAACAGATAAAAAAAATGTCCAACAATATGTCTACTTGGGTCAAGTAGCCTAAATGCTCCTCCAGACTAGGCAAGATAAAAAAATTACACGCCACACAGAAATGATTCATGGACTACGAGGCACATTGCATCTCTTTGAGGCGCGCGTCGAGCACTGAAGGCAACTGAAAGAGCTCGGGTGGTTTTAATTAGTCAAAGTTTGACACTTCTCTTCAATCTACCCAGAGGGTAGCGATTTCCCGTATTAGACTTTTTCGTAAACGTTTCTGTTCAAAATTATTGCCTAAACTCAAATGTACATAAGTTTTGCCACTTACTCCAAGGGCAGACGTGACCTGAATAACTATCCAGAATGCCAACTAATCGTTTTTACGAAAAAAACACAAGTAAAGGAAAAAATAGTGCCAAAAACAGACGAACGTAAGAAAATGGAAAGCTGCCCCAATAAGTGAGCGAGAAATAAATCATTTTGACACTTATTACTAAGATGAGTAACGACCAACAATAACTTTACGAGGTTTTTTTAAAAATATTACACCAAAATAATTAGAGGCAAAGTAAAGCCATTGCTTCTTAATGATCAGTATTGTTTTGATTAATGTTTACATTTGTTTGTTAAGAAATTATTAATGTGAGAAAGTTATTTTTGGTTCAAACAAATTGCAGAAGTAAAAGCAGCCATTTAGGAAAACATCATTATTTATATATTTTTTTAGGTACCATTTAGCTTTTTTTTAAATCGATATCTATAGAACAAGAAAAATAAAAACACTTAACTAATTAAATAATAAAAGTACATAATAAAGACACTAAAGACAAGAACTCATAATTACGAGTAACGGCGTCAAAGAAATCCACCGCATCGCTTTCGACTGAAACTGGCAACATTGCTACGTTGTATGGCAATGCTTAATCTCTGACCGAGTTAAAAGCCAGCCCTTGGGTTACGCGTGTTATCTGTGTATAACTATGTTATTAGTTATTACTAGACTGGCCTGGTGGTCTAGTGGTTAATAACCCTGACTGCTATGCCGGAGGTCGTGGATTCGATTCCCACCTAGGACAAATATTTGTGTGATGAGCATAATCACTTTTGTTCTGTATCTGGGTGTAATTTATCTATAATATGTATTTATTTAGAAATATATAAGTATGTTTATCAGTTGTCTAGTACGCAAAATACAAGCTCTGCTTAGCTTTGGACTACACGGCGGTGTGTGATAGTTGTAGAATATTATATTATATTATATTATATTATATTATATTATATTATATTATATTATATTATATTATATTATATTATATTATATTATATTATATTATATTATATTATATTATATTATATTATATTATATTATATACGACATTGCCTTACAAAACCTAAAAGCTTCTATCTATATAAAAGGAGAAACTGACTGACTGACATATCAAGGCACAGCCGAATCTACTGGGACTAGGAACATCATAGTTTGCACAAGGCTTCCTTTTGTGATGTAGGCAAGCTCTAAGAAAATATTTTTGGAAATTTAATTTTTAAAGGGGTGAAACGGGGGTCAAAGTTTGTACGAAGAAATCTACTTCCACGCGAGCAAAGCCGCTGGCAGAATCTAGTGTAGTGTATATATATAAGTAGCTAAGTCAGGGGTTGTTAATTAACGTTTAATAAGCATGCTATTATTTACTAGGTTTTGCCCACAGCACCGCCCGCGTTCGTAAAATGTAGCCTATGTCACTAAGAAATAAAGCAGCTTTCTGTCGGTAATTTTTTTTTCCAATCGGACCAGCACGCTTAGCCAAGTTGTTATTCTGCAATAGTTAACGCTGTCGAAAAGTGATGAAACGTATGGGAATGACGTCATCTCAACGTAAAGTCGCGTGGTCAGAACAAACGAATAGATAATTCGTAGCCAAGTTTACATCGTTCAAAATCGTTTCTACAATATTTAACGCTACATCCTTTGTTATACAAACGCTACATTATAGAACGAGCAGCCGACTCAGGCGCGTTAACATGGCTACCAACTTATCGTTTTCTACAATTGCTGTCACCGAGGCGTTACCGATTAGAGGAAGGAATTCGATTGTAACTTGGCTAGGGGGCAGTACTTCTAGATAATACCTCCTACGAACAAAAAATAGAACTTTATCTCTTTATAATATTATTAGTATAGATTTACTGATCTTAAATGTCCTAGAATTTAAAATTTCGTCTCATTACCTTACAAAAACTAAAAGCTTCAATATATTTCTTGTCACCGCTCAACGCTAAAGTAAGATAAGTAGCTAAGTCAGGGTTTGTCAACAAAAGTTTAATGTCCGTAGGAAAACATTAAAGACATGAGAAGTGGTCAAAGTTGGACGCAGGCGTGGCATAAAGTCCACAACTTCATCTTAATGCTGTGTGGCGTCCATTAGCAAGTTACATGGACCTACAGGACCATGCCGAAATGTAACGAAATGGAATCTTTGTATTACAAAAGTTCTGGATATGTGGAGACACGACCGTGTTATCGTCTCATATACAGACGTGTTTTGCTTGAAGTGTGTGAAAGGGCCTACTAAACAACTCTAACTGAATAATTCCTAGCAAAGTTTGCATCGTCATTCCCTTTCTGCAGAAAAACAACTCTCTTTTAAAACGAGTAGTTTATTTTCTTCTACATTATAAAAATGGTCGTGAAAAATAAAATTAAGCATTTAGAACTTTACAGCCATTTCTTTGACTCTGTCATGAATGTAGTCTCAATGGTGGACATTACCGTGTTATCGTCTTCTACACAGATGTGTTGTGCTTGAAGTATGTGAAAGGACCTACTAAAAAACTCTAACTAAATAATTTGTAGCAAAATTTGCATCGTCATACCTTTTCTGAAAAAAAGAATAAGCTCTCTTTTAAAACTTTTTAGGGTTCCGTAGCCAAATGGACAAAAAACGGAACCCTTATAGATTTTTCATGTCTGTCTGTCGGTCTGTCTGTTTGTCTGTCTGTCTGTCTGTCCGTCCGTATGTCACAGCCACTTTTTTCCGAAACTATAAGAGCTATACTACTGAAACTTAGTAAGTTGATGTATTCTTTGAACCGCATTAACATTTTTACACAAAAATAGAAAAAAAGCAATAAATTTTGGGGGCCCCTATACTTAGAACTGAAACTCAAAAATATTTTCTTTCATCACACCCGTACGTGTGGGATATCTATGGATAGGTCTTCAAAAATGATATTGAGGTTTCTAAGATCATTTTTTTTTAAATATAAAAGTTTACGCGAGAGACGCTTCCAAAGTGGTAAAATGTGTCCCCCCCCCTGTAACTTCTAAAATATGAGAATGATAAAACTAAAAAAAAATATATGATGTACATTACCATGCAAACTATCAACAAAAATTGGTTTGATCGAGATCTAGTAAGTAGTTTTATTTTTAATACGTCATAAATCTAAAAAAATACACTATTATTAAAACATCGATCAAAGTTACAACGGACTACAAGAACTTTTATATTATGTTACTTGCTGCTACGGAACCCTCCATGGGCGAGTTCGACTCACACTTGGCCGGTTTATTTTTCTTCTCATCATCATCATTTCAGCTGATAGACGTCCACTGTTGGACATTGACCTCCCCCAAGGTTTTTCATCTACGTTATAAAAATGATCGTGAAGAGTTAAATTAAGCATTTAGAACTTACAGCCATTTGTTTGACTCGACATGATTGTAGTCTCTGCAAATGGCGGACATTACTCACAGTTAGATGAGCAAAATGTAAGGACTTCTACAAAGACAACGGGCTTAGCTGTTAATCCTAATTAAACGCCAATCGCTTTGAATTCTAACATTATTATATCGAACAGTTTCATCATCGAGGAATTAACGCAGCTTATAAGATTTATTAGATTAAATTAAATAACCCTTTTGATAAAATACAAAATGAAAACCAGTTTTAAAATAATAAAATGTTTTCCTTACATGCTTGTATAACGCGGTATAGTATTCATCAATAACTTACTATAGAGCTCAAACACGTTGGGGTTATCTTTTTGAGATCGATAGTTCCTATGACCACTATCCGCCTCCCTCATCAAATCAACTTCTTGGTACCAAATTAATGTATTGTCATCTAAGTTACATTGGTATACCAAATTTCAACTCAAACTGTTATGGGTAACAGTTGCAAAATACATTTGCAAGATTTGCCCTAAATAAACATTGAAAGTTACATAAAAGCTTGTAATTAAAGGATCCTCTGAAATGTTTTCACACGATTTCAGTCTCTTTAATAACGTTCACATTCACGCCCTTATAAAAATAAAAGAAAACAAATTTGTTTTGTATTCCGCAGTTGTAAATTAGGCCCCATGAGGAATGTTAAGCGCCCAACAACGCACTGAAAATTCGTTTCAACTCGTTTCGCAAGAGTAGAACAAACAAATGACTGTGGTTCTTTTAACGAAATTGGGAAAATCCGCTGATATACTTTATATGTACTTTACTTTGTTATTATAGTACGTTTGTTTTGCCATTTTCGGCGAAAAGGTCTTTGCAAATATTATAAGAAAATATTCTTGAATCGAAAAATCGAATACAAGATTTGAATAACATCAGAGTTTATAATTTTAACCAATATCGATGTGGAGTATCGATAAAAATAGGTTAACATCAATTATTTTTTAGGCCACCATGGAATTTAAATTACGAATAGTATTGTTATAGAATGACACAAAAAGATTTGAGTAATATTTCACAAAAAAAAAAATCAGTAAGTACATTATAAAAATTACCATATTTAATATTAAAAATAAAATCTAAGTGAAAATTTAACTCAAGTCGTCGATAAAGACGGAAACTGTCAAGCTAAAACGGGTTTAGACAGGACACGTCTATCAGATGTCGAATGAGCGGCTTTGGCTGGAAATATCAGGTGCATGGATGCCATGAATGAAAAAATAATTCCATGTTCCTATCATACATAGGTACAAACTTACAGAAAGAAGGAGATTGGAACCTAAAATACCAAAACACGTCGAATTTCAAGAAAAAAAATAAACATAATATAAAAAAAAGAAAAAATAAACAGTTATTTTTGATGTACGTTTTGTGCTTTTGTACGTTGTAAATACCTGCCTATTTGAATATCTCTGGCTATACATCACATTTCAGATATTCACATAAATCGAGTATGTAAAGGAACTTCTCAGAACTCATTACGTACCTCTTTTTAAAAACCCGTATTGACTGTTGGGTACCTCGATTATAAAGGTACCTTTACAGTCAAGAACCTTTCATATGAAGTGTGCAATGAAGCTTCAAAAATTGATATTCGGTCGGTCTCCATCATCGAGGTTTACTGAAAAGCTTACCGACCGTATTAAGTTCCGTGTCAGGCAAATGTATGTAGGAAACCCTTTACTTATACCCGTGTAAAGGTTCCTGTACATTTTTTCAAATAAAAGTATTTTTTGGTTCATCATCGTTTCTATGTCAAAGGGAAAGATCCGAAGCAGTTACTTTAACACGTTCAATGCAGAATGAGATCTAATACGCCTCGTATTGTCTTCTTTGCGGTGCGGCTACAAAAAACATAGTTCCCTGCCGTACGGAGGCCGTAACTTCAATTGAGTTTTTTTTAATTGAATTGAATGTCTTTTGGGCGTAAGGAAAGATAGTGTCAGACTTTTACTGACTAAAAACTCACTTCTGTTCCTTCTTTGCCATTGTTTCAGGGCCCCGGAGAACCCTTTCACATCACCCATGGCCCCAGTAGGCTTCGCAGGGTTGGAGCCTACTGGGGTACTTGGGCTCCTACGGTTGCTGACAACTCCTTGAGGCGCGCGTGGAACACTACACGCCGTCGACGACTTGGGTTTGGTCCGGATGGTTATCGGACGGTCAGATGGCGAGCTATACATTGCTCGCCATCTGCGAACCCGCGCCTACAGTGACCGGAAGTCGGGATCGGAATCCCGGCGCGGCTGGGACGCGAGGGCCATTATCTCGCGCGTGCGGCTGCCACAGTGGTTTATCTACTTTTATATGGGATCACTTTGACCTCGTACAGCACTTAAAAAAAAAGCTTTTAGTTTCTTAAACGTTACGGGGTCTAGTAACTCCCTTACCGCCATAATGATACATTTTCAAACGAGGTCTTAAAAGCCCCGTACCTCAGGAAAGGAAATAATAAATGAGTAGCACTGTCAACGTGTTAAAGTTCACCCAGTTAATTATGCCAGTAACTAAGCTTATTAAAATATGACGAGACGTCTGTACATTTCAATTACACTTATTTTTACGTATCTACTGAATCATATCTTGTCATCAGCCTTTATGTAAATTATTTCGCATGAGTGGTCAGTTCGATTATTGTGTGAAAACGTAATTACTACCACAATTTTTAATAGACATGCTAAGTCCCAAGGTTCGAAATTACCTATCCAGTTGCTAATAGACTAAGTCCTATAATACTAAACTTAGCTAAAGTTCAATTTACACTAGATAGTTCCCGTAAACCGAGGCTGGAATCATCTTCATTACACGATCTGTTTATTTTGAATATCGGAGTAGGTCTGATGTAATTACGTCTCGCTCAAGGTGCGAAGTAATACCTGTCAAGATGATTTATTAACGTCGTCTTATTGGGCTTTGGCGCGGCGGCTGAGTTACAGCGAATTCGGTAACAGTAGGATAATCCCTTCAAATACGTAATACGTACAGACTTTTCAATAATTCTCAATCTTTGTGCTACGGGGCTATGAGTCTTGACTCATATCGCTGCGGGTATGCGCACAGGTGAATATGTACCAACGTATAATTAATTTTCCCAAATTCAGTGGCTTTTCTCTTATGAGCTGTGCCATGTGGGTTATGATCGAGTCAAAGTACATTATGAATAACGTGATGTACTTTAGAATACGTTACTTTTGATTGATGTTCTAGCGTTAGTCGAGCAGTTAGTGACGACGACCTCAAAATGACGCTTGTTTACAGTAAGAATCCGAGATCAGGGGTACTCGTTGTGTAAGACGAATGGTAACGTAATAAATTTCAAGTTCTTTGAAAGAAAACTTTATGTAACAATAGGCTTTTGTAATGAAACAACTTTCACGAATTAAAATATTTCATAACAAAAATTGTAACAGATGTAAGAATATAATTTATTACAGACAGTTTTCGAGTGCAAAATTGTCGGCTAATTCACTCTAAATTGGCTGCGATACTGAAGTAAATTTATATTCAAGCGCACAGACAAACAGCAGTGAATAAGGTCCTATTAGCAAATTAGTCATCATGAAATATTCCGTATGATTACAGCTCAGCTATAAGTGAACACAGCGTGCACGCTTTATATACGACCTTATTACGTAAATTCAAAAGCTTGGTAATTTGGTCCACGAGGGAAATGTGGACCACTGCTGATGATAGAATTATGAAGATGGATGTTTAATATTTAATTGTCTGCAGAAATAACATTGTCTAGCGACAGTCTACTACGCATTCCATTGGCATACTAGTTACTACGCGTTCCAAATTAGAATAGGAAAATCAATAACCCCGAACTGTCAAATGTTGGTTGAAAAGTACGGTTTGCAAAGAAAACTTGATAACGTATTTTTTTTTGCTTTGTATTACTGAGTCTTAGATAAATCTAGGTGAAATAAAAACGTTATTATTTAAAGTTAGCAAAATACATTGTTTATGTTATAATAAGCTTACAAAAAACTATGTTTTTCTCTATTTTAATTGTTAGGTACAATTCGATTTTTTCCTCCACTTGCTCTACTCAGACACTTCTGACTCAGAGATTAGCAAAATTGAAGAACTAGATTTTGATTAAACTTTTTACGTTCATGATTCGTAACTAAGTAAGTAATATTTAAAAAAAGATTTTGCTCGCTCTATAAAATTTTTCGATTTAACAGGTATGACGTCACAAAATGGAGTAAAAATCGATCCTATTCATATTTGGAACGTGTATTGTGGGATGAGCCTAGTTTAGCGAGAAACCGCAGCTTTAACGCAGCGGGTCTGATGCTAAAACTATTTCCATTTATGTTTTCCTTTTTAGGGTAAAAACGGAACCCGATAGCTAAACAGTTTCAATTTTCACAAATTATGTACGTGTGTTGCCGCTAAAACAACAAATACTAAAAACGTAATAAAATAAATATTTAAGGGGGGCTCCCATACAACAAACGTATTTATTTTTTCTACGGACGGTACCTCCGGAACCCTGCATGCGCGATTCCGAATCGCACCTGCCCCGTTTTTAAATTATATCACGTTGTAAATGCAACCGAAGCTAACCAGAAACGACTAAATGCCGACGTGGCGTCAGCAATCCGCTGCACAAATTGATCAAATAAAACTTTGTGCCTCCGACAACACTCAGGTCGGATCTCCACAAACTGCCAAGTAATTTACTCACTTACTAACTGTCAGCTTGACAGCTTGCCGCTTGGTTAATTCTCTCCGACGGACAGACAAACGGGTGCCGCAGAAAATAGTTTTATGTCACAAGAGTTCCAAACTAATTATATTTGATATTAGTATGTCATACCTTTTGTACAGTGTGGTTCTAGTGTAGTTAAACAGAACTTTAACAATGTGTCCCTTTGTTTGAGCTACATTAGTTACTAACAATGCTGATTTCCTTTGTAAATGAACGAACAACCCCTAGCTATTCATAATTTATAATTACTACCCTTCGTAGTCGTTTATTAGAAACTAATAATGAATTTATTTGATCGTTTAATGAAATTCTCGGGACTATTTTAACACGTTAGTTGCCCTGTCGGTCACTGGTGACCGTCAGTAGATTTTTCGCTCAAGCCGTGTTAGACAATTGTGACCGACACGACATGTCTTTTTTCAGTCTCATGCGTATCTTATGTCAAAATGAGCGATGCGTCAAAAACAAGAGCGTGTCGGACAATGTAACCCGCTTGACGATATTAAAAGCATAGAAAAATAATATACTAGCTGAAACTCCGTATATTAGAAGATTACTTATTTTTTGCCAATCCTCTACATAATGAACAAAAAACGGAATATGATTCTTAGTTAGTTTTAAAATTGGGTATGAATATTATAAGCACTGCTTTTTCTCATAACTATATGTTACCTAACATTGAGACTGCATAATTACTTTTTAAATATAAACCTCTTCAATAAAAAAAATATGAGATTCAAACTTACTGTCCAATATAGTACAGTTGCCCTGATAGTTTTTTTTTTCAGCCAGTATTCTTTGATTTTGGTTTCAATAAGACTAAAATTTAAATAAAATAATTACATAGACACGCCTGAAATAAATAAAACCCAGTTTCTTCTATAACTAAACTTAATAAATCTTTTCTTATTTCAAAAGTACTAACAGTAGATCCCAAGCAAATGAAGGGACACAAATATAAAAAGGAAAAATATCTATGTGTCAAGATTTACGGATTTTATCTATTGGCTTTGAAAATTCAGGCACGTGCCTTTGTCGGGGGTAAGACGACCAAGGTTTGTTCAAAACATTGGCGATGGTTTTGTCAAGGCAAAATGTTGGTGTATGTTGGTGAACGTAGGTAAATCTGTCACGCGTGGCTGTGAATGTTTATTAGAGTATGAGTTATTGTTGATGTGTAAACGTGATCCATTGTGTATACGGAAGGTCCAGGATTTCGGGAAGATGAGCTCGGCTTTCTATTTTTATGAGAGCATACAACCGTATGGAATTTGCCTTTGTATTGCGTAGCTTTGAGCGGACTTGTAGATCTTAGGATAAAAAAAGAATCAAAGCGCTGATTTTGTTTTGGTTTACATTTTGAATTGCTTTATTATTATTAGAAATTTAAAGTCTGCTACTTCAGGAATAAACAATAAAAAATAAATTATAAATAAAGAAGCCACTGTACCAAAGTCTTCACCTGCACTATTAACTTCATAGCTAAAAGCCTTGAGGACAACCAGTCAAAGCTGTAATTGCGCGATTGGATCAAGGGCCTGATATAGACGGCAGTAACTCCTCGATACGGCTCGGCGGAGGAGGTTCCTGTGTTTGGAGCCCTAATCGCCGGTAATTTAGACTAATCACCGGTTTTTTAAATGTAAGTATTAAATATGTAAAGAATAAATAAAATGAAAAAGGAATAATTGCAAAATTAAAAATTTTAAAACACTCTCAACGCATAAAACTTATAAAAAGTAAAAGAACTGATTAAGACGAATTAAATTATCCCAAACTCAAAGTATTTACTAGAAGGTATTCCAGGTTTCCATCAGTCAGTTCACAGTTCTAGGCATCAGGTCGGCGTTATCATAAAAAATGTTTAGAACTGATCAAGACAAATCTAATGAGCCCAAACTCGACTAGTTTGCTAATAGGCATTCCAAGGTTCCATCAGCCACTTCCCAGTTCTAGCATCAGGTCTTCGTCATCAGGTTCTGGTCGTCATGAGAAACGAACAGATCTATTTTTAAGATAAATCCAAATGAGTCGAAACTAGATGGATTTATTAATAGGCATTCCAAGGTTACGTCTTTTACCTCCGACCTCCATCATCAGACCAGTTTGATAGCGCCGGCATGTAGGTACATGAGTATTTCAAACGGCCACATATTCCTGTTTATTAGTAAAGTATAATATAATATTCCACAACTATCACACAACGCCGTCTAGTCCCAAGCTAAGCAGAGCTTGTGTTATGGGTACTAGACAACTGATAAACATACTTATATATTTCTAAATACATACATATTATAGATAAATTACACCAAGACACAGAACAAATGATTGTGCTCATCACACAAATATTTGTCCTGGGTGGGAATCGAACCCACGACCTCCGGCATAGCAGTCAGGGTCACTAACCACTAGACCAACAGGCAAGTTATACATCCGCAAAGTATACATCCATTAAGTGTTTAAGAACCCCGTCACAGCCAACAAATGAGCTGATGACCTTGGACACCTGAACAAATCTACATGAATTGTATCTAAGATCCATGTCGGTAACGTTCGCTTTCAAATAAAAAAAAAAAACACATCGAAATCGGTCTAGCCGCTGAGGAGCTACGATGACACGGACAGACACACACATAGACACTTCCAACTTATAACACCCGTCTTTTCCGTCGGGGGTTAAAAATACATTAAATATACATCAAAATCATCACTGATATGTTAATATAACCTCTTCAGTTTTTGACGGATCACTCTGCCTTAACAAATCCATATAACTGAGATTCAATCTCTCTAGCTTCGTCTCAGACAAATAAGGAATTATTATTGCTACATTTATTTTCTGAAAGGATTCTGTACTTTCGTTTGTTCGATATTTCTCATGATTTCTATATGCTAGTCGTCTTTATATGGATTATGTGGCGAAATAATTGATTATTGTTCCTTATGATCAGATTTCGCATATATACGTCTTTCATACGTCACACAAAACCACATTTTAGTGATTTCCATGAAATTGCGGGCGATATAGAACATAATATTAATGCTACCGAGTCAAGAATACCGAGCAATTATTATTTTCTGGGTATTCTCAGTGAAATAGGATCGCATTGTTTAAGCGTACCAGTATTACACAATGTGTACCAGTATTACCAATATTACACTATGTATTACCATATACTACTACTACTAGGTATTTGTGTAGTACTTCTACATCGGAGGGAGAATGTAGAAGTGCTACGTACATACATATCTAGTATATGTATGTACGTAGCACTTCTACATTCTTCACTTCTTTGCCAGCGACTTCCATCGAGAGAATGTTTTCCCAAAATGATTCTTGTATTTTTTTTATGTGGTGTACAAAGAATATAACAATACTAATAAATAAAAAAATCTCAATTAGAGTAGTTTCAAAAACAAATAATTTTGGATACTATTTGTGCTAACTTTCAAGAATAATATACATGAAATGAGATGTTGCATACAAACAAAATTTCTTTTTAGCAACCCCTTAAAGGTTAAATTTCCAAAAAAGGAGTGCTCGCCGACGTAATAAAAGAAAATATTGAGTAAAATTTTACGTTCCTTTTAATCCAGTAGATATGGCTGTACGTTGTTATGTCAGTCAGTCATTTTCCCCTTTTATACATATCCTCGTACATGTCATGTCGATATGCAAGTACCATCAATATCTCAGGTATATCGAGAGTGACATTCATATCAGGGATGCTTGACGCACGACAAGTTGGGTATGAACCGATAGTTCGTGCCAAGTGTCTGTAGAGTGAACTGTGTAGAGGGAAATTGAACGCCATTCGCCATCTACAACGCTAGTAGTCGTAAAGGCGAGGTAAGAGTATTTTTATGCAATTTGATACCTACTAGTATTTTTAACATGTTATTGTTTGCTCACATTTCGGACTACAAGACGCACGGTGTTGCGCCATCGGTACATAGTGTATATCCCACCCATACATACCAAGCGTTTTGGGAACACATTCATTATGCGTACAACTAAAGAGTGGACTTTCCTGCCCGAGTCTGTTTCCTGATAGCTACAACCTAGGGGTTTGAAGTCAAGAGTGTATAGGTTACTTCTAGGCAAGCTGGTTCCATTGTCGGCCACATCATCGCTTACCATTAGGTGAGATAGTGGTCAAACGCGAGCCTACCAATAATAATTAATAAAAATCTTCTCCTCCTTGTAAACTGTCATATCCGAAAATCAATTCAGCGGTTAGACCTTTGGGCTTTGATAGTAGTAACAGAAGTACCAGAAGTATTATATTCTGACTAATTTTATTAAGAGTTAGTAACGGTGGATATCGTATGACCCAGTTGTTGGGTTTTGTTTATCAAATAAGTAGTACGGCATAAAAATTTGGTGTTCATTTTCAATCTGGTTAGACTAAGAGGCGATCCCAACATTGAGGGCTATATTTCACAGGGACACAAAGGAAGTGTGACCGCTTGCGCCACCATAGTATCCCTGTAAAATAGAGCTCTAAGGTACCAAATTAGACACCATACATACACCAAAGATGCCACACGTCCAAGCTGGTAGCGCCACCAAATTGGTTGCGCAACCAAACGGTCACCAGTTGAGTAACTCTCTATAGAGCTGTATACATTTTGTTGGTAGTGGCGACTGGTCGCACCGCCATGGTGTCTTGGTGAAATATAGCCCTAAGGAAAAGGGTAGGCAAAGAGAATTATTAAGTGATGAGAGAGAGAGAGAGACTTCTAATGGATTGTTTGAAACCTTTGCACCGTGACTCTAAACCGTAAAGGGTAGATTTAAGGTTCTAGTTTGTCCTGATAGATAGAACACAAGTGGAATTTAGTCAGTAAAGGTCTGACCTATGGGTCTGACAGTCTCACTCCGCCTAGACCGGAGGAGTCATTTAATTATTTTCCAAATAACAAAAAGACGTGTATCAGATTTGAAACTTCATTACCAAGAAGCCATTTAATTTCCCGTAATAATGTGAAGCGGTAACTTCTAAACATTGTCTGATTATGCAACTTAGTCGGACTAATTATTGCTTACAATGAAATATAAATTGCTTTACTCAAATAGCCTGCATAAAAAAAAAACAAAAACAGTTTAAGATCATCTATTTGTGGCAAATACTTTGTAAATGCGGATGTGACTCCAAAAAACATTTTACTCATTAAAACCTACACTACTGCGGAATCCGCGAGACACACAAGCGACAATTAGGGAAGGTTTATGTCTAGTAGGGGATGTTTTTTGATGATGACAATGATGATACATACAAAATGCGTGGTTTATATGCAATACGCTGTAAAACGGCTTTAAAGGTATCCGGAACTTGTTGTAAAAGTCCCAAAAATCTCCATTACCAGACGGTTGTTATATCTAGTTTGGGCAACTGCCCCAAATATGGAGCATTCAAATCGTACGGAGAACTTTATTAAACGATGTAGGAATTCATAGTTTTTTTAGTTCCTATGTGGCGTTATAGATGTCGCTACACGGCTATGTGAGCGCAACTATGGAAACAAAGTAGTTAATATAAATGGACATCTCATTTTATAGTTTCGCTATTAACTTCGCGTTGAGGTGACACTTCCAATCTATTCAACCAGCTCCTGTTGTTCAGAGACAAGTACATCGCTTGTTATTACGTAATAGCAAGAAGGGGGGATCATGTGAATGCATTAATGTAAGCAGTGTCATTATACAATGACGCTAATAGGAAACGTGATCGTTCGCCTATGATGGGACATATTTACATGAGCCACTTTGAAATTAGCTTGGAAATGGGTCAGTTGCTTTAATCAGAATTTTTTAAGATTAAATGGTTTGCTATTGTAATTAAGATTGTGAACCTTTCAAAATTATTTTTTTGTTTTAATTGAGTGAAAGTAAGTAAACCTACTTGTATAGAACACTTGAACTAAAAATACTTATAAATATTGTGGTTAAAAATAATGAATGATCTTTTGTTGAAACGAATTTCGATGCGGTTATCAATACTAGCAATAAACGGAAAAAGTTTATAAATATAGATATATATATTTAAATATATTTATTAACTACTACTACAAATTCTTATATTAGGAGCCATAAGTCATCACGTGTTGCCAGTGATGACTTATGGCTCCGAAACGTGGTCGCTTACCATGGACCTCATAAGAAGACTCAAAGTCACCCAAAGGGCTATGGAAAGGGCTATACTTGGAGTTTCCTTACATGATCACATCAGAAATGAAGAAATCCGGAGGAGATCCAAGGTTACCAACATAGCTCGTAAAATCGCCATCTAAAAGATGGAGACGAAAGGTTCTTCAATGGCGACCACGTACCGGAAGACGCAGCGTTGGAAGGTCTCCAACAAGGTGGACCGATGACCTGGTCGGGGTCGCGGGGATCCGATGGATGCGTGACGCACAGGACCGGTCGTTGTAGTGACGCTTGAGGGAGGCCTATGTCCAACAGTGGACGTCTTTTGGCTGATATGACGACTAGAAATTACTCCTGTATCATGGGCGTGTTAGTTAACAAATATTAGTTCCATGCGGGAATCGAAACTGTGATCCGCCGCAGCTCAGCAGTCAATTGCTCAACTACTGTGCCAACCATGCCGTCAATTTTTAATCCACACAAAGAGCAGCTTCAATTTAATCTATTATATTTTTCCTGCATTTCATGTTAATCAATTAACAAGCTTGTACAAATGTTGTAAAAATGATTCATTACTCCCACTATTTGTAGGAGTAATTGAATCCTTTTTCAGGTTTGCAAGCGAATAGTGAAATGAAAGAACGCACTGCCTATACAAATTATTTTACATAAAAAGTTGGTCGACACTATAATAACAGTCTTCAGCTTCAAAACTTTTTATTGTGTCGTCGACTTCGTTTAAATCAAACTTTACCCTTGGTTGAAGTCGACCAACGATTAAAAACTGCTACTTTTAGAGCTTTCTTCTTAGTAGAGTATTTATATTAATTATTTAAGCTTACAAAGTGCGGGAGAGCTTCCATCAACTACTTCGCTTTACTTTTCTTCAATACTTTTATAGCTTATGGAATTATAATCATCAACTCTTTTTTTTAACCTTTTGAATACTGTTATTAAAGACACATCAGAAAAACAATGACAGCGCAAACGCCGGCTTGGGGTTTATGAACTATGGGGATGCAACTCGACATACATTTTCACTGGAAAAATTACAATAAAAAGTGGCATTTTTATATAAATATAGATTGTGTGTCCCACTGCTGGGCAAAGGCCTCCCCATTTTTCTTCTAAACTTCTCTATCTAGGGCGATCTCTCATCAGAAAAACAATGACAGCGCAAACGCCGGCTTGGGGTTTATGAACTATGGGGATGCAACTCGACATACATTTTCACTGAAAAAATTACAATGAAAAGTGGCATTTTTATATAAATATAGATTGTGTGTCCCACTGCTGGGCAAAGGCCTCCCCATTTTTCTTCTAAACTTCTCTATCTAGGGCGATCTCTCAAATACTAGTAATAAGACGTGTGGCACTCGGGGACTGCCGCGGTAAAGCTATTGCATAGCATTTTTATCAACTTATGCAATTATAATTATTTATTTATGCAGTATTTTTTTTCCTTTGTTTTTTTCTTTGATATTAATTGAAGTTACACTTTCACACATTGCATTGAATTTTGATTGATTGTTCACTCATTTGTTTTCTTATCGGTCACCATGCTCAAAAAACAAATGAGTGGGGGGTGTTAGGTTATTTTCGTTACGGAATTTCTGGATTCGGTCTCCACGCTCAAGGCCCGTGATAGAAGCTATGCAATAGCTTAAAAATAATAATAATGTAATGTAAAAAATAATCGACCTTAACCCACTGACCTTACGAACGTTTTTTTTTTCAGTTAGCTCAACAATCCAAGTCTGCGACAGTCTGCGACAATCATACTCCTCGAGGGAGTCGTTTAATACAAAAGACGCTACTTTAACATTCAGTACACTTGTCCTCATTACGACGGGCTTAGACCTATTATTTATGAGCTACGTGAACTCTTTACTTGGCAATACATACGAACATTTTTATTAAAAACGATGTTATTAATTTTCTAAACGTTTCCCTAGGCGAGAATTCTTCATGTAAATGTTTAGTGAACTACCTATAAGAATGTTTTCGCAATATTTGTAATGTTTGTGAGGTCTATAGAGGTACATGAACAGTAAGTTTAGACAAATGACTTTTCTGTTAGTGTCGCCGCCACAAACATAGCCAAGAAAAGCTAGAAGCGGCCACAAGCCGCTTGTGGTCAGTGGGTGCTACTTTTTTTAACCCATACGCGCATTATCATAATGGACTCTGTCGAAGAAGGTTTAAATGTGCGATTGGCGTGTGACGGCGTTTTGTACAGGCGTGTAGTGGCCGGTTCAGGCCAGAAGAAGCAAGCAACGACTATTTATAGCGTGTTGCAGCCAGCGGTGTATCATATATAATGTAAGAGAGAGAACTATTATAGGAAATATGCCGGTGGCGCTGTTTTGTGGTTGTGGCTGGTAGCTCGTGTGCAGCGACGCTTACGGCCCGCTCACGACTTTTGGTGTTAGCGGCGAACGGGGCGGCATTGATACAATTGCCGTCACGGATCTTGAGCGCTGGCTTCAAGTTGAGCAAAAGTCAAATATTCGGCCTCTTTAGTGATGCGAAGTGAGACGCCGGGGCTGGGAGTGTCAGTGATTGGCTCGCCGCGCCATCGCGTCATAGACGTCACTCCTGATTCGTTGCCTGCATTGCTGCATGTATCTAACAACGAAGACGATTGGCTCGTCAATGTATGGAATGCACAAAGCGATCCCCACTCTGACGCCGAGCGCTGAAGTTCCGTTTCGGCAATTGTAGGCGTGCTTAAAATTTTTTCATAATTTTGTTCTTACCGCTCGCCGCCCCGGGCTTAGCTACCGCTCACAGCGGCAAGGTCGTGAACGGGCCGTTAGCGTTAACGCCAAGTACAAAATGTATCATACTGACATTACCATACATTTTGTGATTGCAGCTGCAGAGTGTTTAGTCCCTCAAACCTCTATTGAAAAGGGGGATCTTGCGACTAAAAAGGGGTAGTGTCTGGTCAACTGTCAGCTGTGATTGTTGATTTCTGGTTTTTGTGTATAATAACTGAACAGGTGCAGCGTCAACGTTGGGTGACGCGATAAGAAAGTTTCTAAAAACAGGCTAAAGGATAGTAACAAATTGGAGGTCAAGTACTCACTGGGTGCTGGGATTCAGGATCATCTTGGACGCACTTTCAGACGATATTTCATCGTATTTTCAGAGATTGTTAACGGCGCGGCCGGCGGGTTGGATTCGGATCGTAATATATTTCTTACACCGTCATCGTCAGAGGCGGTGCTGTGCGGTTTGGATATGAGGTTTTTGAGAAGGGAATTATCTTATATATAATTATTTGGGTTGGGAAGGAGTTCATCCTAAAGCCTGTTCAATAACGTTCTAATCATAATATGAATAAGTATTTTGAATTTTGGTTCCTATGTGGCGCTATAGATGTAGCTACAAGCTTACTTACTTATGTTACAGAAGAGTTTTAATAGCTTTGGGACTAAGGTTGGTAAACTCTGAAAGCACTCAGAGAAATGTGGAATTTAGAAACTTTACCTTACCCTCAAGAGTTACACATTCATTACGATTGAATTACTTTAATTACTTCAGATCATGTAACTATATCTATTGAACATTACAGACATATTGAGCGATTTCGGCCATTGATCGTTTCATATTAAAGGTTATCTGTATTTAAGTGCCAGCCCATACCACTTTCAGGGCTGCGGAATTGTTACTGTAACGTGGCCTTGGAACACAAAGAGTTAATTTAATTAGTAAAAGTGTGACATATCCTCTCGCTCCATCCAAAGCAAAGCTATTTGATGATTCTAAACCTCTTCTAAATATGTTGGCTCGTAGATTTGCACGCTGCACTAAGGCAGTAAAAGTGACATTGTTTCGGGCGTTTTGCCAATCCTTTTATTCTTTTCTTACACGTGCAGTCTATGGGTCATTTATAGGCAGAAGACCATCAACGCCCTTGGCGTTCAGTATAACAACGCGTTTAGGATGCTGCTGCGGCTGCCGCGGCACTATAGTGCATCTGGCATGTTTCCCGATGCACGTATTGATGGCTTTTATGCCATCCTTCGTAAGAGGGCCGCGTCGCTGCTAAGTCGTGTCCGTGGCAGTAGAAACAGCATTCTTAGCGTTGTGGCCGATCGACCAGACTGCCCAATATTGAGGCATTGTGAAAAAGTAAAGTGCCATTTTAATTTTAGGTTACTAACATAATTTTTAAGTATAACTACTAACAAAAATATGGATCTGTTTTGTATCTGAGACAAATAAAATTATTATTTTTTATATTATTAAACCAACGATCTTAACCCCTAATAATAGGAGACGCATGTCTATCAACTCATATGACTTATAGATCTGATGTAGGTCGCCACAAAGTAATTACCAAATAGTCTCTACCAATCAGAACGCAGTACCTCGCTCCTCCATACCACGGCTAGTTGACAGGATTCTTATGGTGCGCTAGTTCAAGCATGAGGTGTTTAGTGGCTATAAGGTAGATAGTTGTTCCAAAACCATTTCAAAAATACCTCATGGCATTACCAGTCGGATGTCGAGCTACCCATTGCTCGTTATCCACAATCCCGCAGCTGGCATGGCCGGAGATCGCTCTGCGATTCCCGACACGCGGCTTGGGGCATCGCCTGTCGACGTGGCTTGAGCGTGAGTATCTACTTTCTCTCTGGGAGCCATCTCCTTTCCTAGCTTTACTACTTCGAAGAAGGAGGCGACTGCATTTCATTCCCTCTCGCTCCAAACCATGGCCCAAACCAGGACCCGGTGCGACAAGTCAGCAGCAGCGGTCCCACTGTATCTTTGTGGATACCCAAATGTGGCCTCCAACATATGATCCACCGTGTCCTCCGGGCACAACCTCTAATGGGTAAAAAGAACTGTTGTAGTTTTTAGGGAAGGTCTTTTTTGCTTAATTCAATCTATAAGTAAATAATTGAAACATGTCCAAGAATTATCTCATAAATCAATCCACATCGAGGGCAAAACGTTTTGTATGAAAAATACCTTCAATTTAATAACTTTAAAACCTTATATTAAGATAACTGACCATTTGGATATTGTGTCACCGTTTTGTGGTCGTTGATAATTGTACAAACAATCCTAAACTGTAAAAAGTATTAAATCAGAGCGGTTGCAAACGGCTTGTTTAGTATTATTTATACCCACTGCTAGAAAACTATCTCTTTGATGTCTTTTCAGTTCTTCATTGTAACTTTAATGTAACATTCAAATCTTCCCACTATCTTCTTAATGATTCAATTTTTTTATTGAAGTCTCATTCAATACAAAAAAGAAAGTCTCAGTTTTGAAAATTATCTTAGCAAAAATCTCGCTCAAATATTTCACATCGATTTCTTTTCGTAACATTACAATTGATACGATCATATGATATTTGGCAAGGCCATTCCCGTTTGGCAAATGACCAGAATGTCTTTCTAGCGATAGTGTTGGGTCAATTGAACTTAATGTCCGTTGTGATTAATTTATCTCATCTCGCAACCATTCAAGGCTCCTGCTTGACACACATTTGTTTTTATTCTGGTGTCATTAGCAATATTTATATTTTGTTAGGTTTTGTGCAGAAAAAGCTGCTTTTTCTGCAGCTTTTGTCCTTATTTATTAGAAAAGGGAATATATTGTATGATCTCTTGCTAGATCACACATTACTTTTAGATGATGTAGGCGGAAAAGAATTAAAGATGGTAAAATAATGTAATGTTCGAAAAAACTAATGTCAAATAAGCTATTGAACTGATGTGTGTGTGTAATGAGTGTCACGTGGTCCTTGTTGGCCGTAATGAGTTCGCCCAACTTGAATGACTTGATCGCTCGACGCGATTTGACGATTATTATGAAGTAAAATGACTGTGAGGTGAAAATGCTGAGTTGCAGTTTTTGCGGTTGCACTGTACATATATAAACGCCTTGTTGATACTCCACGTGACCTAAGGGTTGGTTAACTTAGACAGAAGATAAGTTTTAGCATATAGCGTGGCAATGACCAAAAGGGAAACAGTTTTTGGTAATATTACCAGACGAGAGCGATGCGGAGAAGTTTTTCGACGTCTTATTTTAGATTGTTTTTAGTTCTTTTTGATTACTTGTTTATTTATTATAATATACATATGTACATAAAAAACTTAAATACTAAATAAACTATTTATACTAAAACCTAACTATGTACATAAATATAATACAAAATGACAAAGTACGCTCAGGCGTCAAAGTACTCCTCCACATCGCTGTCATCCGGAAATGTGATGAAATGTGAAATTTTGATTACTCGAGGTTTAGTGTAGGTATCTATTTATTTAATATAGTTAGAAGTCATTTTTAAATACGTTAACAGTAATTGAACATAACATCAATGTTCGTCTTCTATTGTACTCAAGTAGGTACAAACAGTCTTTTGAAGCTTCAGATTATAATCTAATCATTTTCCTACATTATAATAATCTACCTTTTTGTAGGTACTTGAACTAGACTCACAAAATCCTCAAATTGAGGATAATACTGGATAAAACCAGATGGATGAAATTGAATACCGCAAAAATAATTAACTAAAGCAATAGAATTTGTTGCTATATAGAAACTCTTGTAAAAGAAAGAAGATCGTTAGAACAATAAATTGTCGAGTATCGCCGTCATTAAAAAATAGACATACGTTAGAATGATGCAGACAATATATCCGTATATACATATTATTACGTCGTATTCAAAACATGATTGTTTCGCAACGTATTGACTGTTCACACATTAATACCTCTTGGGATACTTCCCGGGATCGTTCTTTAGAAATAGGGTGTGCAGATGAGCAAGCACATTTTATCACATTCTGGAAAATTCCCTAGACGTCGCCCCGTCGGCGCCTTTTAACGAGGGTTGCTAATATCTTTGTAAATATATCGATTATTTTAAAATTCAACTAGGAAGGTTGTTCCGTACAGTGAATATTAGGACAGATTGTTTTTTTAAGTGTCTAAAAATCTAAAGTGGTTTAGGGAGTAATGCTCTAGGCAATACTGTACATACACAGCAGCGCGAGCGTTTAGAACGTTACTCCAACACATCTCACACTTCATATGTTTGTGCGCACCCATGACACAGGAGTAACTCCTCACGGCTTTCGAAAATAAATTACTGTAAGTTTTACAAAATAAACGCAAGTTAATTGATGTAATCGGTTTTTTTTTTTTAATAAATTCAAGCATTCCATAGGTAGAACTACACTGCGCATACGTGTGCCACGAGTACGCCGATCTGGGGTGCTATTCTCTAAGAAAACAACCTTGAGCGCAACGCTGGCCGCAGCGACGAGTCGAGAGCACAGTACATTGAACTAACAATCCAATGTAAAGGGGCATTAGGTTGTTAATCCAATATAATCTAGAATAGCACCCCTGAGCACTTCGGTCTCCTTACATATCATACCGAAACTAGACTTGTAAAACTACACTAACTGCACGCCACGCGACGTCGTTCAACGTATAAATCAGGCGTGGTTCATGTGTAATTTAGTTCTAGCTTAATTCGCGTTTGATAATTAATTTGAGTAATGAAGTGAACGTCGGTTCCAAAACCAGTCCTGTGACTACTTATGACAACTATTCTGTAGATAAAACCTACAACTTTTCTACCCAAATAAATAATAACCTAAAAAAGGGTTCTCAGACAAAAAATACAAAGCGTTTAGTGGAAACGGGTTCTTGGCAGAGTCTGATAACTAACTCAAAACGAGGAATATTGAAAGTCAAGTTTGGAGTTCCTACCAAAAGTCACTTGACTAGATAACAGCCCTTATTCAGGCCAACTTTTAGTAGATCTAGAAGTAGCTTTAAGAGGATAGTTTTATCGATAGGAAGAATCTAAGACCATCTTGATATAACATTTGTTTAACCAATACTTATGCTTTTTTTTTTGCTGTGAGGATATAGGTTTTACGGATAGAATAATATTGTTTCGATTATCTTGTTGTTTGATCGAAATGATATTTGGTAGGAGGATTTTTAATAGGAAAAAGATAGCCGCCTGTTGTTGGCTTTTGTTCGTTATATTTTGGTATCGTTTGTTTGTTATTTAAGAAGATTATTTATTTATAAGGGCGGATTTGTTGGACGAAGTTCAGACACGTGTAACCTTTCGTCGGTTAAGTTCTAACAAATCAATTGGTGGTACGAACATGTGATGTTATTGGCGGTTTGACAAAGGATGGTATTGGATTAAGAAAGATCAGAAAGAAAAATGCTAACAAATTCTTTTTCCAAAAATATATGTTTTAATGTCATAATTTTTATTTTGCTTTTATGCAAAGGAATTATTCTTGTTCTCGCACTGTTGCTATTTCACTGACTTTGGTTTCATCAAAAAAAAAGTACTATAGGTAATGTTTTTTTAATATAAATTATTTTTGTTAAAGCAATAGCTATTAAATTAAAATTTTAAAGAGTTACAAAACAAAATGTTTCTTTAGTCGTCTGAATTTTTGTTTTGGATTTTGTTATGCGATATCGTCGCCAAATATAAGACCATTTTGATGATTGTTCTTTTACTTTGAAGAATTTATCTGTTAGGTAGTTGGTGAATATCTAATGAAGAACTTTGTAGATGTCTATCTCCAAAGTTGGAAGGCATGGAAAATTTCAATAAATGATAGCAAATCTTCTGAGATTTCTGCGATCTCATATCTGTTTATTGTTAACACCATTTCATAATATAACATCACGCCAGTACGCTTTGAAGGGGTACCACAGATGTGTAAAGTTCACAATGGTAAACCCTCATTTTCCTTATGGTTCATACAATACAAAATTATTTTAAACACTAAATGCTTTAACTTTTATCAATAACCGTAACCGAGAAGTTTCTTGCCGGCCTTTCTCCAAAGGAAACGACCAATTGGAACTGTGTACGAGTTCCTAACGTTTTATAAATGCCCATGTAGTGCCTTTAAGAAATGAAATACCTTGAAAGAAAGAGAAAATAGAATAGAAAAAATTATTTGGCCACGGTCATCAGGTTCACACAAACCAAACTTTTATTTAAAAGTAACAATTATTAAAAAAAAAAAGTAGTGTGTGCCTCCATCCGGTAATCGTCCAGAACAAACCCAAGTTGTCAACCACAAAAAGATGTCAGCGAAACCGTAGGGACCTAGCAGGGTCGATGTCCGCTAAGGCTGCGGGAAATTTTGAAAAGGAATAAAAGCCACATGAAGGACACAGGTGTTGTTTTAATCAGTAAAAGTTTGACACACCAGCCCATTCCATCGTAGAGCGAGAGAAGTAATTGGATGATTTTCCACCTCCAAAAAAAAAACGGCTACGCAGAAAGGTTCATATCACTTTGATATAAAACGAATTAGGTACCTTCACTAAATTAAAATCCCCTTCAACCGCAGAGAAACTTTGTAACCGCTTTAGTAAACAAAACAAATTAATTATGAAACTTTCTGTGTGGTGTAAACAAATACGAACTATTATGAATGATTGACGTGGATCCAATAATTGATGTAAACATTGAAATGATCTGATGGAATACCGGCTTAAGTTTCGCCTTAATTATGCGACAATATTGATTTAAGATTCAACCTGTAAGCAGTCGTTGTGGATTTTAACGCTGCCTGCCCACGTCAAACTTTTTGTAGGATAGATAATCGGGCCGATTTTGTATATTTGTAACACAGCCTAAAGCTGCTCGCCCACGTCCGATAATCGGTGACCGATTTTGTGTAGGAGAAAAATAGAACACACTGATAGCAATAGTGCAACGCACACGTCCTACGGTTTTCGAAAGGTTTGTTGAATTTTAATTCTACTTTAACGTTCTACTATAACGTCCTGTATAGCTCCATTCCTTTAGTAGGTAGGTTTTTTTTGGAAAATCATCTAATGACATCCCACGCTCTTCGGCGGAGCGGGAGATAGTGTTAGACTTTTACTGACTAAAAACCTACTCCTGTTCCTTCGTTGCCTTTCATACCGGGGCTGAGCTATCTGAGGCGAAACTAACCCCAGTAGTCTTCGACCTAGTTGCTGACAACTCCTTGAGGCGCGCGGGAACATTGCGCGCCGTCGACTACTTGGGCTCGGTCCGGACAGTTACCGGACGGGTGTAACCCAGCTATTGACCGACTTTAGTTATGACTTAGGCAACAAAAACTTAAGAATAAAGCTATGACCGATTTTCGACTTCAGAACTACGTAAATTATTTTTAGGAATAAAACTGCACTATCAAGATACTAAGCAGTTTTGTCAGAAGTTACTTTTAACTTGCAGGACGCAAAAACTTAAAACGATAACGATGAATAATATGTGTAATGTGAAGCGTTTTGGAAACACATTTATTGTTCGTACAGCCAAGGAGTGAAATTTCCTGCCGGAGTCTGTTCCTGATAGCTACAACATAGGGGTCTTTAAGTTAAGATTGAATAGGTTACTTCTAGGTAAGTGTGATCCATCGTCGACCACATCATCGCTTACCATCAGTTGAGGTTTTATTTTTGATGGGGAAAATCATCCAATGACAAACCCCGCTCTTGGGCGGAGCGGGAGATAGTGTCAGACTCTTACAAAAAAATCGACCCGTTCCTTCTAGCCTTCATAGCGGGGCTTGAGCTCGCTTTATGGAAACCCTGGTACCAGTAGGCTTCGACTCAGCTGGGCCCTTGCTGACCATCAGTTGAGATAGTGGTCAAACGCGAGCCTATAAAAAAAAACAACTGAAGTGCGTGACACCTTGTGTCCGGAGAAGCTTAAAGCAGCTTCAAGCGTTTTTTTGTGGCGGCACCGCCGCACACGAGCCTCAAAAAGACGCATGAAGCGACGTTTTTTTAAGGCCCGTGTATAGGGACAGTAAGCGGGAATATTTTATTTACTACTTACGATCCATCTTACATTTTTGCTATTTCATATTTTATTTATTCGATTTATTCATGCAATACAGATTTAATAAGATTCGAGTCATTCGAGCCGGATATGATGAGGTTTATTTTTATCGTTGACACGCATCAGAGGACCCGTTTTTTATTCCGAACGAGTTATCTCAGAGTGAGGCGTAAACGCGTTTTATAGGGTTTTGAATTTAAATTCACAGGTTTGCTAAAATATAGGTAATTTTTCCCTCTCGACAATACATTTTATCGAAACAATGGATACTTAATTTAGTACTCTATTCGATAGGTCGTTATCGGCTTCATTAGAAAGATAATGTTCCTAAGCCTTGATACTAGAGGCTTTTCTTTTATCTTCGGAAAAAGGTAAAGAAAAACAAAAAAAAAAAAATCAAAAATATTATATTTTCTTCCAATAAAGGAATTTCTGGAAGGACTTGGAGAAGACAAACGCACAAACACCAAGGCTAGAGGATTATTTGAAAGAGTTACAGCGGCCCTAGAACGAAAATGGCAACTGAAGGAACACACGTGAGTTTTTAGTCAGTTAAAGTCTGACACTCCCTTTCCCTCTACTCAGGGTACGAGAACTTGTTTGATAATATCCCACATAAAATGTTCAGACCACTTCCCAGTATTGCGACAGTAATAGCTAGGAATAAAAATAATGAATATGTATGTATGTACAGGTTTAAAAAACTGTCATGGACAGCGTATGCAAACGTCCGAATCCTAAGTAACGTATAATAATTATACGTTACTTAGAATTTGAGTACTTAACTTACGTAAAGACTTGGTTACACAGGTATACTATAACTATTTTCTTGGCAGATATTAAGACGGCTTGTTCAAACGGTCAGACAATGAGAGAGTAGCAAGGCACTGGCAAGTGATATGGTACACTAGTACTGGCTGTTTTCTTTTTTTTGTGACAAGTGGCTAGAAAAAAAGATGAATAAGAAAAATGTTGTACGCCTATGACAGTATTGTAGAGCCTCTTTCATCAATACTTCTTTCGAGCGTCTAAAACAGGCACATGATAAACATAAATAATAAGCAATGATATTCGAATTTTGAAAAATATTGAGTTCGATAAGTGCGAGTAACTTTTTATAGTAACGTAAAATAATAATTTCTTATGAATGAATTCTTTATCTCCGTTCATACTATTTTATCAACTATTATGATACTTTAGTGAGAAAACTCATCTTTATAAGCATAAAAGTACGACAATAAGGTAGAGAAAAATGAACAGTCGTAGCTCTATTGGTTTAAGCGCGCAGAATATCGTGAAATACAAATATTTGTGCAAGGCGCGTTTCAACGAGGTTGCTCGACCTCGATAACTCCGTGAACCTTGGTTCCCATTTCATGAAACCACCAGTGGGTACAGGTTAGACAAACAATTGGTTGTTGATTCTAGGAACGGTTTAAGGCCGAATAGCCCATTAATGTTACCCATAGTTTCAAAGAAAATACAACTGATTTTACTACGGAAATATGACGATGGATTTCAGTTCGTTTAATAACCTCTGAAATAAATTGTAATTAAGTCCTTAATTCATTAAACCCCAAGAGAATGCCGGCGTTCGCGCACCCACTGTCTTTCTATTGTGTCTGTAATTTTCACGATTGAAAGGTTAAAACACTAGGCATTTCGCCTCGTCATTTATATCGCGTACATCAAAGGACTGGAACAGTTTGCCTGCTGCGGTCTTCCCGTCTGATTATAATTTGGGTGTCTTCAAGGCTAGAGTGAATAGGCTCTTAATAAACTAGTGTGCCTTACCATCAACGATTGTATCACTGCTTACCCTCAGGCGGGATCGCAGTCAAGTACTCTATACTAAACACGCCTCTTTATTCTACACCATTTTTGTGTGTCCGCATACATTAATAAAGGTTCCATCTTTTACAAAATCGTAAAATCTACACGTTAGGTACATGGATGAAAAATGCTTTGAAGATAGGAAAACAAATAAGACAGTAAACAAAGCGTTTGTCCAGAACAAACCATGGAAGCACGGACAGAGGGAAAAGAATGCAATGTAATATCCGTTTTTATGCGGAAAATACTGTTCACATTTTACCGTACAATTGATGTTTTAGAATTCAGCACTAGTGCTTGTTAGCACCGCGGGGTGACGGCTCTTCACTTAGTACCTGCATACACTACATATGTAGGTACATACTTGCATGCAAAAATAACAAGACACTCGTGCCATACAGGGAAGCGCGACCTGAAAATGTTGTATTTTGCTTTTTACCCGACTACACTGGAAGGAGGGTAATGTACTTCGAGAGTTTATGTATGTAAGTCTATTTTTTTCAGAATGCCCTATGTAGACTGAACGGCTTGATAGATTAAAAAAAATGAAGTAGGTACTATTAGCTTTGTATCGAGTGCCAAAGTAGCATAGGCTTACTCGTTTATTGAAAAGGAAAATAAAAACAAAATGGCCGTGGTTAGGTAAGTGAAGTTGTATGTTTTCTTGACGTAGTCATGTAGGGTATAAAAGACGGTAAAGAACTTGAGGATTTTGAATTAAATTCCAAAAATAAAAGTTACTAAAATGTAGGAATTAAATAACATGTGTCAAAAATAGTACGATGCAGTTGGCGGCATATATGTACCATAGTTCAATGACAGATTTTATCGCACCAACACCAGACTGTTTGAAAAGTGACTTGTTTGGAAATTTTTGTTCGTTTTTTTGCGGTCGGTTTTTTTTTTTACTAAAACAACGCAAAAGCGTGAGTTAGGACATCTTTTGATTTATCAAATGACAAGGGTCGGTATGTCATAAGTTGACATTTGTGAAATTGTGACGCAGGTTTTTTTTTCAGGCCGTGAAAAGAGGGTTGAAAGGTTAAAGCGTTGAAGATTGGCCTTGATATACGTTTTAATAAATGTATGTTCTAATTTGCGTAGAGCAGTGGTGGCCGAGTGGTAACGGCCCCGACTTACGAGTTGTAGGTTACGGGTTCAAACCCAGCCAGGCGTATAACTTTGTGTAATTTATTTCATCACCACTGCTCTAAACGGCGAAGGAAAACATCGTGAGGTAACTGGCATGTTCTAGAACCATACATTCGTAGACATGTGACATTCACTAAGCCGCACTAGGCCCGCGTGGTGGATTGCGGCCCATTACCTCTTCTAGAGAGAGGAGGCCTGAGTCCTAGCAGTGGGAACATTAAAAGGCTCATTATGCTAATTTGTGAAGTTTCTAGAAGAGCTTAAGTTTCTAAGATCAGTTCGTTAAGACTAGAACTAACAGTCATCTAATTCTAAATTCAATTAAGTCTAGCCTTTTATTGCTGAATAAAACTGGAATGAAGAAATATTGGCTTGGTTTGATGCCTATCCGCAGACTTCTGAACTGGACAGGTTATCCCGCTTTGGTTTTGATTGGCGTCAAAACAAACACAGGCGATACCATCCCGGTGATTGATTGTCTTACACATCGTGTGCTCGAAAATGCAGCCAACATAATAATTGTTTATTTTTCACCACAAAAATATGTTTACTATATAGAGCAACTTAATTTAAAAGTACTCGATACAAAGCAATTTTTTTTAGTGTACATCAGTATATTTTTTTTATTATTGAAAGGCTCGTGTTTGACCACCAACTCACCTGAAGGTAAGCGATGATGTGATCGACGATGGAGCACGCTTGCCTAGAAGCAACCTATTCACTCTTGACTTAAAGACCCCTAAGTTGTAGCTATCAGGAAACACAGACTCCGGCAAGGAATTCCATATAATGTGGTGGCTGTGTTATGCCTCAATCAGTTTTGACCCTTGACCCTATCCCCTGAACTAGGCGGTAACCTTTATCTAAGGGGTAAATAAATATTGCAAAATAAAAAACTAGGCAAGTGCGAGTCGGACTCGCGCACGGAGGGTTTTGTGCAAACTAGAATTCCCAAATGGAGTCTCGAAGATTTTTCCAAGTTGCAATTTTTTTTTTGTGACTGTGAAATTTGCAGCAAATTTTATGTTTTCAGATTTATACTATACGTGTACTATAAAACCTTGCTTTGTGTTAAATTTTCGGATTCTGGGTCAACGGGAAGTACCCTATGAATTTCGATCTTTGAGAGTATCAAAATATACCTTTTTTTGCGACATAAACGGCCGTATCTTTTTTATTCGTTAACTAAGAAGCTTGATTTTTTCACAGCTAGAAGGGACCGCAGACCTGAGTATATGGTTTAATTTCAACTCGATACCTCTACGCGTTCTTGAGATAAAGGGTCTTGACAGAAAGACAAACAGACGGATGGACGGACAACAACGTGGTCGTATAAGGTTTCCATTTTTTCCTTTCGAGGAATGGAACCTTAAAAATGAAATTAAACCCGAATGAAATTCCGTAAATTGATGTCCCTTTTACAATTTGTTCTTGGAAAAATGAATTACGAGCATTACATTACTAAAAATCTGTAAAGCTGAAAAGAAAAACACAGAAAAACAGACAAAACGTTTAAGGAAACGTCCATTTTTAAATAATTGGTAAGGAATTATTCTGTTTCAAGTCTCCTGAAATAACGAGTTGAGATGCACAGCATTATTTTTTGAAGATTAAAACATTTATCTGCTTTTTGCACAAATTTCCCGGTTTAAAATATAATGCAAAGATTTTTTACTATACTCTATTCAAAATAACATTAGACATTTATGAAAACCTTTTGTTTGTCTCCGTTCAACCGATTTTGACTTTTATTACGTTGGTGGCATGACAAATGGCAGCTGCAGTAAATAATTGGTATTGTAACCACTTTTTTGCTTTTAATTCCGTCTTTATGCCTACGAGATAGAAGTTAAAATCGTTTGAACAGACAGTAAAAAAGGTTTATCTAAATTTCTAGTCTTAACGCGAATAGGTTACAGTTAAACAGAATAATTCAACTTATACCTAGTATGTAGATAAAAGAAGGTTATTTTACTAGATTACAGTACATACAGTTTTGATTGAGAAAGAAATGTTTAGGCTCTGTTATAAAAAAATCTGGTCAAGTGCAAGTGGACTCGCACATGAAGGGTTCTGTACCGTCTGTAGCAAAAAAACGGCAAGAAAATCATGATTGTTTCATGGGAGCAACCTTATATATTTATTTTATTCTGCTTTTTAGTATTTCTTATCAGCGGCAACTGAAATACATTATCTGTAAAAATTTCAACCGTCTAACTATCAAGAATTATAAGATGCTGCCTGGTGGCAGACGGACGAATAGCGGAGCTTTAGTAATAGCTAGTAGGGTCCCGTTTTAACCTTTGGGCGTGGAACCCTAAAAACCAACAGTATATTTAAGAAATAACTCAAAAGCAAATTTATAAAAGTCTTACAATAACTGTAGTACCTACCTCGCTTCAGAAATTGGAAAAAAAATACTCCCCTGTATAACAAGTTTACAGCCATTTGTACTAGCAAAAAGAAAAGTATTTGTCTCACTACACGAGTTCCTGACAAAGGGAAGTATCTTCCACAATAGGTATTGTACAATCTGTTCCTCAAGTTCTCGCTACTTACACAATAACGTTAACAGGCAAGTTTTTCAACGATAAGTAGGTGCTAAGTATCGGGGGCACTCGACATTTACATAAAAGTCTGTGCCATTCGCAGATATGACAAGTATTTTATTTTTTCATCTGAAAACAGGGCTCCATGTCTGCTATTACAATAGTGTCAGAATGGTCTATTATTGACTTCATAATTGTTGATTTTGAGTAAGTTTGGTAATCTAATAATATAATGGCGTCATTATGAGTCTGAGCTCGTCAAGCGCATTCAAAAATGTATGACGATACTATATTATGAATATATATTTAAGATCTAAAAACTAAATGTAACCTAACCTAACCCAAGTGGGGTTTGGTAAAACCTAAACCCCATTCTTTACAGATTTATGTCGCCATTATAAAAAATACTCTATTCGATGTTTCGAATGACACCTGTATCTAGTTTGTTGGTGGGTGGGGACACTTTTACGCAATGCCCTTTGATCTAATTCTGTTTGTCCTTTGAGTGTGAAGAAGTAACATACATGTTTAATAAATACCTACACACCCACTTTCAACTAACTAACTTTCATCGTGTGATATCGCACGCTTATTCCATTTTATTGGTCCTTAGATAAATTCAAACTGTGTTGGAGATTATGGACGCATTGTAATTGTGGAGGAGTTTTATGATTAGACCGGGCTCATGTTGCATTATTCAAAATTACGCTTAATTAATAAATCTAAACTGTCTGTTTAATAAAGTATCAAAATCAATGTAAACAGTAGGTTTTCTTGTGCGAACTAGATGGCACTAAAAACAGTTTTTTTTTTGTATAGTGACAGAATTGTAGTAAATATAATGCATGTATCAACGGTATCTATATTATATCTAAACTAACTTCTGACAGAGGCTTAGCTCGTGAAAGTACATTTATTTGTCTGTGCCAACATTTTTGCTTAAGAAATACATTTTTAACCTCAAAACGTGTAACTAGTTCTGCATCAAAAATGGGCCACCAAAAATAAAAAAAAATAAAATTCAGAGCAGTTTTCTTAACTTCAAAGTTATTTAAGTAAAGAAGTGTTTCCTTTCTTAGCAGAAAACTCTAGTCTATCTTCTAGAAACAGGAAGTTGAAAAACTAGAGGACGCAAAAGTTTTGAGATCTTTTTGTCTGCGCCAACTTAAACAACAGTAAAATGGCGGCATGAGTTCAAACTACATGACATTTGGTCCGGTTAGTTTTGTGTTTATTTTTATCTCATTTCCTATTCGTTAATGTCGTATATATTTTACATTAAATCGCTGTAAAAATACGAGTTTTTATCTTTTACAAACATTATTTCTTTAACGTTTGCAAATCATGGTAAATAGGCGCTGTCTGAAGCAACTAAGTTTAAAAAGGGTACATTTTAAACGAAGAATCGGGTTAGCCATCCTGACGTTGACGTTAATGTCGGGATTTATTATTAGTATAGAGATAAAATATTATTAGAGTGGGAAAAAATCGTGCCAAGTGGACTTAGCAGTAATATGACACTTGCTTTTTAATTAGACTGCGAGGTTTTTTGAAAGAGTTACCGTGATTCAGGAACATAAACGGCAACTGAAGGAACAGGAGTGGGTTTTATTCTGTAAAATATGACATTCCTTCTCACTCTACCCAAAGCGAAAAAAAAAATCAGAATGGCTAACATGCGCAATCTCGTTTTTATGACATTATTCACTGGTCTTCAAAACTTAGCACAAAGCTTTTATGCAATTTGTTCTAAAACTTATTTTAGAGATGTTTAGATATTTTTTTTTTAATTGAATTACTTAAATACGTAAGTACTTCAATTTAAAAAAAAAAAATTCTTAGTAAGCATCGTTTTGAACCAACAACCTAAAAATAATAATTTACTGGCAAAAACTCAAACAACACTTATAATATGTTTCTCACCTTATTTGCATATTACAACTAGTATAACACCTCCTCTGAGCATTATAAAAAGGTCAACATTCTTAAAAAAAAAAAAAAAATAGATAGCTACGAGTATAACCTAGGGGTATTTCAGTCAAGAGTGAATAGGTTAGCAAGCGCGTTCAGTTTTCAGCCACATCATCGCTTACCATCAGGTGAGATAGTGGTATAACGCAAGCCTATTCATAGTAAAAAAAAAATACATACTTTTATCCTTTATAAATCTTGAAAACAATCTCAATAGTTCATTTATATGAAAATGTTCGAGTTGAAAGTCGATTTTAATGCTACAAATATACAGCGCCGAAGGCTTTAAACTAAAACTTCATCGTAAAGTTTTGCCAATGTCATGAAGTTTCTTTGTGAAATGTAGTCTTAAAGTTCACGGGAAAGTAACATTCAATAAGTAAACGTACATTTAACTTGACAATATTTAATATTTTATTGGTCTTTTTATGGTTCATGACAAAAACTATCCACTATTATATGTGTGTAAATATTATTGAGATCTATAGAAGGTACCAGAAAACCATGGAATAAAGTACATTGACGTTTTCCTAATTAATATCTTTGCGTAGGTACCCGAAAAGCAAACAATGAACTGCTTTTCATAAGTAGATCATGTGATGAATCACGATACATGTCGATTCAAGACAGCTTTATGTTTATTTCCTTTTTTTTCCATTTTTTGAAATTAAGAATGTCAAAAATGTAGGAGGGTCACCTTAGTGTAAATTTGAGTTTAAACCCTAATAAATGAAATACGAGTAGGAGTATACCTTTTCAAGCTTCCAAGTCTGCACAGAAGCTTTGAGGCACCACAACAATTTAATCTGAGACGTCTATTAGATTTCGAGTTTTCAATTAAAACGTTATTCGGAAACCATTTTGGTATTTTGCGGCTGTAGTTGGTATCAAATCATAAGCCGTAGATGGTGGTTCTACACGCTATTAATTTTCGGCTATGAAACCAACGAGCTGCCTTTGAAGTCTTGCTTCAAGCTTTTGGTGACTTTACTAAACGTTGTGAAAATTACATTCATGTTTTCAATTTAAAACTGTAAGTCCGCCCAATTCTCGCTTTTTCACTCCCCCAGTCTACCCGAGCTGTTTTTAAATTAAATACCAGTCACATTGTATGCGACAAATCTTCCGTGCACATAATAATATATCTACGACCATTACGGTACACGATACCCATATTTGCAGACGTAAGCAAAATAGCGTCCAAGTTACTCCGGTAGTTTGTGTCCAGACACGACAATTTATCGACTCGCAAGTGCTATTTTCGTGGTTTCACATACTTTATTACTTGGTTTCCGATGTCCATATTTATAGGAATAAAAACGGGCAGGGTGTTGTTTTTATTATGTTATTGCGAGCTGTTTTTATGGCCGCGTACTCAAACGCCTGCTGTGGCTCGGTACCCGCAACTCTGGCTCATGTGTAGGAGCATTTGATGCGGAAACTTAGTTAGTCCGGCATGTTACAAATGACGGTCCGTAACGGCGGTCAAATGTTTGCAATACTAGAGTAATTACATAAATAAGATAGCGCCAAATTACCTTTCGTAGTACTTACGTACTTGTTTTTTGTTTACTTTGCGGTTGTAACGGTAAACATTTTGAGGTAAAACGGTTACTATGGCGACGTATCAACGTGAAGTGCGAATTTTAATTTCACTGAGCTTTGAGATCAGTTTTAGTTTCTACAGATATCTATCTTGTATAGTTTATGTCTAGAAAATGTGTGATGTAGTGTAGCAAAATCCCTAGAGGGAATGACTGTTAATTGGAGTATAAGTCGGAGTGAAACATTTAGTAAAACTAAACATAAACAAGATGAACGAAAACGAAAATGAGCGATCACTGGAGTGATAAGTAGTTACGTAGTTACAGATACAATTAGCCTGTAGCTACCCAAAGGACAGGAATTTTGACCCTCCGGGCAATCACGAAATATTATTACCGATTTTCTGACCCTTTTCCTCTGTCAAACATAATAATTTGGTGCGTCACTTTCGCCCAGCTATAAACCCGAGCAGGGCGTGTCTTGGCCACCTGTACGAGTGTACGCTGACCTTGTGGCCCAACTCGACCGACTGGGCTCAGCCAAAAGGCTTTTACGTTAATAACTTTTTTTAATTGTTTACTTTGTTGTCGTGCTTGTAAACATTAGGTATGATGTTTTTTTTTTATTCTGTATTGTAAGTACTTTATGGTTACAATTACGGTCGGGAAATATCTCATCAATTCTTTATGACAATGTTTTGTTATTTTATGTACAAAATAAATTTTTGATCATTTGGTAGGTGCAATTATTATATAATAGACTAGCTTTTGCCCACGGCTTCGCCCACGTAAGTAAAATATAGCCTATGTCACTCAGGAATAAAGCAGATTACTGGGTTGGTGAAAAAATTTTACCAATCAGACTACGACATTACTTTCAGAGATTACCTTCTACAAACTCAATATAATAGTGTAGATTACGTGTTAATTGCAAGGTACATAGCCAGGCTTAAAAAAATGTTTAATAAACCTTCTACATCTCTCTCTTCTTTTATATTCCGCAACACATTGCAATGAAATTGACGCTTCTAGCGTCATGTTTGCAATTTCATTTTATGGTAACATCGAGTTTCTCTCCTTTGACGGAACGTTGAACAAAAAAGCCTGTAAAATGTATATGTATTTTGCAATATTCCTCAAATATCTTCCAATCGTATTTCAAAGTAAATAAGGAAATGCATGGGTATCCGTAAATGTGCTTACCTTCAAAAATATAGACCCATTTTAACCCTTGGGGAACGAAAAGGGGCAAACGGTGTTGTGTGTTTATCATATGTTTTTATCTTCATCATTATTTTTAGATATAAGTCCATCGTTTGATGTTTTCCTTACATGCGATTTGAGGCTCAGAAAAACATGAGTTGGCTTTATTAATTTGTCTGGGCTTTAATTTCAAAACATACACGAGACATTAACAAAAAAACCAGAACAGAAATGAACAAAACAAAAATCTGTGTGATTCCAAAAATCTTAATATTTCACCCACAGTAAAGGCACGAATTTTGTTGAAAAGGAAACCCAAGAATCTCTTGCCAAATGCTCTTCCCAAAACTACACCGCATATGAAACTGTACCTGTTAACGTCAATCTGTTTACCCAAAAAACAAAAGAAAGAAAGATATTCCCATTTACACGTGTCGAGGGCGAGATAAATAAATAATTCATCCGAGATTCATACGCCTCCTTATAACGATGTATGATTGAGGTGGGAGATTGTTTATACTGCGTCCCCATTCCCATTGTATCAGGACAGGTAACCCAGTTACAAGAACAATAGTCGTATAGAGATGTAACTTTGTGCGGACTATGATCTGTGGGGTTAAACCAATCGATATGCTTATCTAAAGCTTGGTGGAAATCTATTGAATAGCCTTATGGAATTACTAGCTGCTGTTGATAGTAGAAAATTGACACAAAGGATCTCTTTAGGGATAAAAAGTAGGCCTATGTGCTCTTCCAGAACATATTCTACTCATTTAGCTTTTATTTAAATCCGTCCGAGCATGAAGAAGTAACAAACATACACACCCACTCACAAACTTTTTATAATATTATTGTGATAGGACATGGTTGTAAAAATTATAGAGCCTTTGTGCAAAAAAATCATTAAAGAATGTCTTTTTTGTGACTTTGTTCGGTTATAAATAGGAATGAACAAGAGTGAATAGGTTTTCTAGAAGTAACCTAAATCTATAGGTATGTATATGGCCGACGATGGAGCACACTTGCCTAGAAGTCTTCAAGGCGTGCTCCACCGTCGGCCGTATCATCGCTTACCATCTAATGAGATGGTGGTGAATCGCGAGCCTATCAATAATAGTAATAGTAATTATTGATCATTAAGGTTATTAGGTTCCACATGAAGTCTATTTATTACACAAATTCCTACTCTAAGGCCGTTTACACATTAGGTGATAACGGGGCGATATCGTGGGATTGGTAGTTTCATACATACTATAACAAACGCTTTCAAAATGTGTTGTTGTCGTTATCGTTCTCACCTAATGTGAAAACGGCCTAAGACTGAAGCGATCACAGAAAAAGACTACACTGTCGAGGTCATTAACCTGACCCGATTATCAACTACAATATCCACAATTGCATCCTTCATCAACTTTATGTTACCGTTAAGATCTGCAGCAATTTAATCCTATGACGCCGTAAACTATTCAATGCAGCCTATTCAAGCGATGCGATATCCCATTGTAATATTGATTGATATAAATCGCTTCGGTATCGCAGTTCCAAGCGAATGGGCTATTTCACCGTCGTGGTCTCTTGGCGATATCAAATTATACGTTTGCAGGGTTGTTATCTATCGTGTGTGTGTCGCTACAAGCTACTAAATACGGTGCGGGTAGTGTGGATCGGGTGTCATATCTGGCTGTAATCAGACGATATAGTTCGTTTATGGCGTTGTGTATCAGCATTTTAGGGTAGACAATAAATCCAACGTTCTGGATGTACAAAGAACAGACCGAATACAGAATAACATGCTACGCTCCAGAATGGGCATAATATGTACACGTGGGCAAAATGGCAGCTAGGCTCAAATAGGACTGGACGGGTCACGTCAGTTATATGCATAGCAACCGCTAAAAAGTGCAATAGCGATCAGCTCAGAAAAAAAGTGGTGAGATGATTTAAGCGCCTGCCCCGAGGTCTGATGTGAAACAGCGGGGAAGAAGAGAATGTCTGAAAGGACTAGGGAAAGGATCCTGCCCAGCAGTGGGACAGTAGTCGCTAAGAAAATCTGATTTGAAAACTAAGGGCGACCGAATATAAATTCTCTTGCAGAGTACCTAGATATATTTACACGTTGTAATACTGAGCTGTAGCAAATAAATTTGAAATTCAATTCATAAAATGTTAAATTACATACGACAAAGCTAGAAGCTCATGTTGAACGGTAATCGTATATCCTCTCAGTCGCCCTATCTTTTGAAATGTCGCATCGTCCCCGAATAAAACCGTCGACGAATGAAAAGTGTTTAAACGAAATTGGACCAAAAACGACGAAAAAACTGAATGAATCGAGCTTTTAGTGCAGAACTTGTCGCTAGGGACGTCTGTCGCTAACTAATGTGCAATCACTCTAAAGCATACAGGGTAATGGACTAGTGATCCTAGTATATCAATAGGGAACAAGATATATGGGCTCTTTACATGCCATTTGGGGTCGCTGTGAGTTACCGAACGTTGAGTGGATACGATCAATAGATACTTCATCATTACGGCTTAAGTTGAAGATATTCCAATACAGTCTACCATAGATTTTTCCACTAACTACGGTTATTATAAATTGTTGCGAGATGCTAATATGAATCGATTAGCATTCTCATTCGATACACGATTAATAATTATATTTATTTTAGAGCCGCCCGTTATGGAGCCAAATTAATCGAATCAATTCATTTATATTCCTCACGTATGGCAAAAATATGAAACAGTCTCCTGTTTCATATTTATATATATTACATATAAAATCTAAATATCAAAGTGCACTTTGTCCACAAAATTTGCCTTACTGTGCATGCTGAAATGTTTTGTCATTTGTATGTTTTATAAGTTTTGAAACGCAGGTTTTCGTGAATGATGTTTTTAACTAGGTTATGACTAAATAAGGTGTCCTTGTCATGGTCGTCAAAGACTACGTTGAAGACAAGCTTGTTTTGCACATGTGTTTCCCTAGTTACTCATTAGCATCATTGTAAACGTCTATTAACTTCTGCATATTTATTTTGATTTAATTATATTATTTCGGTCTTGGTTTTTGCAAAGTTTTACATTATTTGACTACTGAAAATATTTTTTTGATGAATAACATGATTATTATTAATATTAGTATACACTAATAATTTTATTCTTTGTTGTACACTATAACAACTTATAAAATAAGTGGATAACAAAGTTCATGTACATAGGCGAGTTTAACTCAAAGTTGAGTATTCTTCCAACAAACCATTGTGTGATAGAGAGAGATCACAAAAGGATCTCTCTGTATCACACAAAATCCACTATATAATTAAAATTACAAATTATACGAATAAGATAATACATAAATACCTAAATACAAACATACTTATATGTTAAAAGCATATATATAGACATATGTATATACTATCTCATTGTGAAAGGAAATCTTCTCTTTAATTTGCCTCTTGAAGACGTAATGATGTTAGTCATTAGTGTTTATTAACAATAGTAAATCACTAATGAAGTTAAAATCATTAGTGATTTATCACTATTAATAATCATGTTATTAATTACAAAGTTTCATTAGTGATTTATTACTTTTAATAATCATGTTTTACATTAAAAAGTTTATTTTTATAATATGAATATTAAAACGACATAGTAAATTCAGCAGACTTTAGATTATTTTATATTTCGAATCACTTTTTCTAGTAGCTAGAAAACACTGGTCTCGTCTGGTTTTAGTTGATAAAAAGATAGTCGTGTAAAAGAAGTGTTATTTATAGCCAATTTTCAAAACAAACATTATTCATTATATTGACTGGTCATGTAGAACAGTCTATCCTCTCGTACTTTCTTATTCGTCTTTTAATTCATTAAACCCCAAGCGAACGCCGGCGTTCGCGCACCTATTGTCTTTCTATTGTGTCTGTAATTTCCACGATTAAAAGGTTAAATTTTAATTTAATATTGTAAACTTTCTTGCTTCAATCCGTTATTCTTAACTCTAACTCTATTGGAACAATCTTTTGAATGAATTTCCTTTTATGTTGTTAAGGGTATCTAACAACAGACCCAATATCAAATTAGTTTTCTTTATCTTTAACTCCTCTTAATGGGGTATTTTACGAGTGGCCCGCATACTCACTTTAAAGTCTTAGGATGGCTTTTATTGCTTGAACAGATGACGTAACACCTAGAAGAAATAAGATTACCAATCTTTCCAATGTTAGCAGACAAAGGCTTGTGTCTTCACTTTTCAGGTAACAAAACAATCCAGGATTATTGTAGCTTTGATAGATAAATAGATATATTCTTTATTGTACACCAATATTAGCCCTGAGAGGCCTGAGTTAGAGAAGAGGCCTGAGTCCCAACAGTGGGAATATTATAAGATCGACTATGCTATGCTACAACAATAATAAAAATTACATTAGGAATGTCAAATTAACAGGGTGTCACAATGGGCACTTTGTACCAATAATATATATAAATACCATTACTAGGGGTAATGGTATTTATATACGGACTTTTTTAAATGCTTTGTTGACACTTCGCATAACCCAAGGGCTGGAATTTGCCAAATTAACCTTTTCTGCTAAATTAGTTTTGGTCTGATGTTATAATATTGCCATACAGTGTGGCAATATCTTTCCTTAAGACACATAACCAAGCGACAGCTAACTGGTGGGCTTTTATTAATGACAGCTTGTTATTGGTTTTAGTTATTTTAAATTAACTAGTTAAAGTTTTTTGTTGAATTTCTCAATAATTAAATAAAATTGAAGTATAAAGTATACAGACGTACATACTATTATTATTTATTATATTCTTTATTACTTATAATTATACAACACACTACTATACTATACTGTATTATACTATATTAAATAAGAAATGATTTATTTAACTATAAAATCATTTTATAACTTTAACCAATCGAAAAGCAATCAAAAGTTCATAACTAATATTAAGAGGTTGCTATCAAACAACATTTTGTAAATTAATATTTTGTTGCAGATTTTTTTTTAATTTCTCGAGAGCCCATCAGATACTTGGTTAGGAAATAGTATGTAATATCTAAATTAATATTTGATTTTGGGGTGAAAAATATCTCGTGCTCTGGGTGAGGCGAGAGGGAGTGTCACTTACTAAAAACCCACTCGTGTTTCTTCAATAATTATCCTTTACACTTTAGGGTTGTGGTAACTCGTTTAAACAATCCCGAAGCTCAAAATAAGACAAACAAAGGATTAGATTACAAAATCGAATATTGTTCTAAAAATTAATTTTATCTAATATATGTCCAAAAATAGAAGCAAGAATCCCTTTAGGGTTCTCCGATGTGATTAATCTGTAAGGTCCGGAACTCTATTCAGGCTATAAAGGGCACATGTACACACATGTATTTAGTTTCCTTTGGAAGTAATGTGTAGATACCTTAATTACTTATTGATCTCCAGGCAGTTAGCGTAGATTAGCCACAAATTGATGTTCCTTTGACTATTAGACGGATGGGAGTGGCGTGTTACGGGACAGCCTTCTTAATTAAGTATGGTGGTGTAAAGATATTGATTGGAGCTCTTAAATTGGCGAGTTTTGGCGTAGATTTTTACTGGTGTGTTATATTTTGTTTCTTAGTTAATGGGTTGATACTAATTATAAGTATTTATTCGGAATAAAAATAATTGCAGGCAGAGAAAGACCATGTTACCAGCAACATCTAGTTGCAAAACTGTGACGCAGCTGCTAATTTCCAACTTCTGAAAGAGTCGTTGTTCTAGATGAATTAATAATAATAATTAGTAAACTTATAAAAAAAACATATAGTTAATAAGTAATGAGAAAAAGAAACAAAACACAAGAAATTGCTTCTGCAAGTGGTTTCACCCAGTTGAAATAGAAAATTATCCCAAAGGAATATACTCCAAAAATTCTAGGACATGGTTCTCGGGGACGGCGAGCAATGGCTAGTTCGCTGTCCGACAGTCCGGTAACTGTCCAGACTGAGCCCAAGTCGTCGATGGCGCGCACTGTTCTCGAGCGCCTCAAGGAGTTGTCAGCAACCGTAGGGGCCCAGCAGGGTCGAAGCCTCCAAGTCGTCGACGGCGCGCGCTGTTCTCGCGCACCTCAAGGAGTTGTCAGCAACAGTAGGGGCCCAGCCGGGTCGAAGCCTACTTGGGCCAGGGTTATCCGAAAGAGCGTTCGAGCCCCGGTATGAAGGCTTGAAGGAACGGGATGGGTTTTTTAGTCAGTAAGAGTCTGACACTATCTCCCGCTCCGCCCAAGAGCGGGGGTTGTCATAGGATGATTTTTCCCATCGGAAAAAAGGATCAAAACCTACTGGGGCCAATGGTTTGCTTTTGAAAGGAAGGCTCGGCCCTGGTATAAAAGGCAACGAAGGAACGGAGAGGGTTTTTTTAACAGTAAAAGTCTGAAACTATCTCCCGTTCCACCCAAGGGGATGTCATCTGAATTATTTTTACCTACTGAAAAAAACACACCATTAGTGTTTATTTTATTATTACCTAATTAATATTTAGTTCCATTCAATCTAAATAAACGTTGGAATTGTCTTTTAGTAGATATTATCGTAGTTCCTAATCTATAAGCTTCATCACTTAAAGTTAGCGCTGCCATAAACCACCTCCTAATATTAGTTCCGTCGTCTAGACTAAGCAATCAGTTTGGCGGAGGGAACACAGTTAATGTAATGTTGATGTTCCAATACAATACCTGCCATAAATTGTCATAATTATTTTGCTTCATTAAATTGCAAATTTCAATCTAAAACGTATTTATCTACATTAATATGAAAAAGAGGTAAGAAAGAGGTAATCTCTGGCAGTGCTGGTCCGATTGCTAAAATTTTTTCAGCGATAGAAAGCTGGTTTATTCCTGAATGTCTTAGGCTATATTTTACGTATGCAGGCAAAGTCGCGGGCAAAAGCTAGTTAATTATGGAAGCATAATAAAATCACCTATTAACACTATATCACATACGTACTATTAAAATGTGAACGAGATTTAAATCAATTATTAATTCAGTTGGTAAAATGACAAATTTTCTGTGATTTCGTTTTTTCTATACTTTTGACTACAAAAATAGGACCAGTAACGGATACGGATAAAGCCCGATATTTTTTGTCACTAATTAAAAAAATAGGAGTGTATAGAATGCATAGGTCTATCTCTTTTTCTCACTTGCACGACTGATATTATTTCACGGTAGGGTTTTTGGTCTTTATTCGGTTTAATTCCAGGGCAGTCGTTACTCTTTCGAACAATTCCACAGCCCTGACTTCTGATGGATGCCTCATCATCATCGTCAGCCTTTATAATGTTCCTACTGTTGGGACTCAGGCCTCCTTTCTAGGAGAGGAAATGGGCCGTAATCCACCACGCGGGCCCAGTGCGGGTTGGTGAATGTCACATGTCTTCGAATTTTTGGTTCTGGGACATGCAAAATATATCCCTCACGATGTTTTCTTTCACCGTTTTGAGAGCAGTGGTAATGAAATAAATTACACAAAGTAATGCATCTAGCAGGGTTTGAACCCGCGACCTACAACTCGTAAGACGGAGCGATTACCACTCGGCCACCCCTGCTATACTCGGGATGGATGCCTAATTATAATGAAATTATGTTCTTTATAAAGAACAGTCGCGACAAGTAAGAAGAACGATTACGAAATAAATTCCTGACAGGCTTCAAAGGCCTTTAATAGGGATGTGCCACAAACTTTTCAATAACGTTTAAACGTTCGTGAAAAGTTCCCGTAAGCTGTCTTTATAAAATAACTTTGATTATACCCGTCATTCCATTGGCTTTGGATGTTTGGAAATGCATTGTAAGACAGACAGTAAATCAATTTGCCTAGTCGTTTTGCAATGTTAAAGTCAGTTTCCAGTCTAACCAATTGGCTAGTAGAATCAATCATCGATTGTTTTTATCTAAATCAGACTTACAGCAATATTTCTAAGAAGGTTGCACATATTACCATAGCTATTACCATAGCTAGCACCCTATAATTGGAAGGAACACACAGAGCTACTAGTGTAAATTTCACGAACAATAGTCTGGTCTACTTGTTTGGAACAAGACACAGATATAAGCTAAATAGAGTAGAGATTGATAAAATATACATGCATAGTATGGTAACAACTATGAAATCACTCATTTCATTCAATGAACAAAAGTGAATCAAAATTGTCTGATGCCTGGGGATCGAATATTGATGGCCTAAATAATATCGACGGAGGAAGATGTTCTGCTTCGTGAACATTCGGTGGCTAGCGCGATTTCACTCGCACGACAGCGCTGGTTCTTATCTCTGTCCTTGTCTATCAGTGCCTTTAGGTTTGCGACTGTAATGTCACTTATCATGTGCATGTAGTCGTGCACAGAGTCCAGGTTTTCGGATTGCGATTTTATCGCGTAACGTATTTTTGTCATACCTAATATATCAATGATCGGACCAGTCCTTTTGGAGATTATTTCCTAAAACAAATAAACATTAAAAAAAAAAAAACAAATCTACACTAATATTTTAAAAAAGGGGAAATTTGTATTTTTGTGTGTGTTTGTAATTAATGAATTCAAAAACTACTGAGCTGATTTCAAAAATTCTTTCAACATTGGAAAACTACATTCACTGTAACTAACAGGCTATATTTATTGCCCGTGCGAAGCCGGGACGGGCCGCTAGTATAATATATATATATATAGATGTAGATTGAGTAACATTGTTAAGAAGATATCATGAAGGCGGATACCCTGATAGTGAAACTCTAAGGATTTAAAGAAGGGCTGAATAATTTTATCATCAAAGACACAGACAGTCTTGTTAAAACCACCATATTCATTCCATTACCTAACTCTAGAAAAAAAGCAGGTGAGGAGGTTAGAAAGAAATCAACAAATTCACGTTAAAACGAGTTTAAGGCTATCAATATCAACAATTAGTACGCTACACTAACACAAGCGAAGCATCTTCACGTCTTTATGGCGGAAAAGATTTGGGTGAAACCTAGCACACGGCTAGACCATGTCCAGGAAACTTAGTATTACAATAATAATATATTTTTAAATTAATTTAATCGCAGTTTGATTCTTACACATTCATATGAGTTAAACCAAGGACTCAGGAAGTAAATGATAAAACACATTACCAAAGATACAGTAAATTTACTGAAAAATATAATAATAATTTTAAACTAGTGATAAACTTGATTGTTTAGACATTCATGTTACAAATTGATAGTAAAATTAAATGTTATCAGATTCTTCCTTCCTCCGTGTGGGTACATGGCACCAACCAACACTTTGGTTTAATATTCTTTGTGCTGTCACCGAGAGTGGACATTTCATCTGCTGGACTTGGTTTGAAGAAGAAGATGCATTACAGGCGTGTTTTGGCATTGATAATACTGCTCGTTGGGCTGGTACATTCTTTTTCTTGGGGTAAGTCAAAATCAGTTTTTTAATTCTAAATCGGAAGGACGGATAATTTTTATGGCTTCACAAAATTGTAACCAATTTACTTCCTAAACTTAACTTTATAAATACTTGCCATGCGAAATTTCCCGATAATGGTTTGGTTATTAAATTAAAGGAAAATAAAATTCAGATCACCAGTTTCTAGGAAAAATTCTTCTATATTAAAACGTCTCAATTTTGTAATAAAAAATATTTTTTCAGCGATTCAAAATAGCAATCTTTCAGTAAAGAAACATTAATGTTGTTGCAAAGAGCTGGGAACGATTAAATGGCTGGTTCTCGCGCAGTTACATTGCACTGCACTGGTAAAACTTGACGGAACACTGGCTCATAACGTCACCCTTTCGGTTAACTGTCGTAACTAGTAATTGATATTTTTCCCAGGGCGTCCGTTTTTCGTTCCGGCGTTACAATCATGTTCCTGTAGTTGCGTTAGCTGTAGCTTTATTAATGAACCAATAAGTGTTTTATATAGCTCTTGGCTTATTCGCTTATTGGAAGGGCGGTGTAAGGATAGCATTTTTTATTTTCTGAATTAGTCTTGTGGTGATACCATCAAGGCCGGGAGCGCTGTCGATTTTAAGGTGATAGATAAATTTAGTTATTTCGATCTCGTCTGTTGGGTAAAGAAAGAAAGAGTGTGGAAAATTTACATGCGGTCTATATTTGCTGACCAGGGATGACTGAGTCTCAGAAATTCGGTCTAATATTCGGTCCGATAGATTTTTCCCCAACGAAGTGAAGTACGCGTTACAGCTGTTAAGTGCATCAACAGGATCTTCTGCATTAGATATTAATTGTGTTGAATCACTTCTTTGATTATTTGGGCTGTATATTGATTTAAGTGTGTTCCACAGCTTTCTAGGGTTCTTTTGGTTTTTATTTATACGTTGGCCATTGTACTCTGTTTTCAAGTTGTGTAAAAGGTTATTACAGAAGTTTCTGTATCTAACGTAAACCAAGTTTTTCATTTTATCGTTAGGGTGAGAAGTTGCAGATTGATGAAGCTTATCGCGATGTTTCATGCATCTCACTAGGCCTGGAGTGATCCAAGGTTTGATAGTGAATCTACTTCTGCTAATTTTAACATTTTTTGTGTGTTTATTTATTAGGTTAATGAGAATGCTTACAAACATGTCTGTAGCGCTGTTGACACAGTTAGAGTTAAGGATGTCCGACCAGTCAGTGTTTAGTAGTTCTTGAGCGATTGCATCGTCGTCAGTTTTGTTGGTCCATCTGGATCTAGTTTGGGACTTTGTAGCACTGTTTTTTTGAGCTGTGGCAGCCATAGCCATTTCGTGATCTGTTATCGAACATTTTCCGATTATTCCCACGGACTCTTGGCTTGATTTTATAAAAATATGATCCAAACAAGTGTGCACTCGTGTTGGTTCAGTGATAGCAGGTAGAAGACTATGGGAGGCCATCAGGCACAGGTATTCAGCGTGATTTGGGATAGCGGTGTTAATTATGTCGATGTTTAAGTCTCCGGTTACTACTATCGTGGGGTATTTCTTTATTTGTGTTAAAGAGGAATCTAGTGATATAATAAAATTATCAAGATTCGTGAAAGATGGCGATCGATATATTCCCAGAATGGCTATTTCATTATCTAAAACAAGTAAAAGACTATCAGCTTCTGCCACACCCGTTTCTATTATCTTAACGTTCCTACTAGTTTTCGTGTAAATTATAACACCTCCATTTTTATTAGATTGATAATTAGAGCGATTCACAGAGTATCCTGGCAGCGGCTCCATTATTAACCCTTCGCTTAACCAACATTCTGTCATATTTTTAATTTGAGCTTAGAGTCTGGACAATTTCCTGAGTGTTGGAAGGTTGCATCTGTTAGACCCATACACAAAAGTGGCCCTAGAGAATTACCGGAAAATTATCGTCCGATCGCCCTTTTGTCTATCTTATCCAAAATATTGGAGAAAATAGTTAATAGCCGACTAATAAACTTTTTTGAGAAACACAAGCTTATGTCAGACAGGCAGTTTGGTTTCCGGCGAGGAAAATCAACTGAAGACGCAGCTACATTACTTACCAACTTGGTGGGTACCTACATTCAAAATAGAGAGCAAGCTATGGCAGTTTTCTTAGATCTGGCCAAGGCATTCGATACAATTTCGATTGATCTTCTCTTGAAAAAGCTAGAATGCTCGGGAATTCGAGGAACCTCACTTGACTGGTTCAGGAGTTATCTATCTAATAGAAAACAACTAGTTAAACTAGGTGATTTCTCCAGTAACCTGCTTCCCATTGATTTCGGAATCCCGCAGGGCAGTACTCTTGGTCCGACACTGTTCAGTTTTTATATGAATGACATATTAAATGCACAATTAAAAGATGCAGAAATACTATCATATGCCGACGACACTGCTATAGTATTTCATGCTAAAACGTGGGATCAAGTCTACCGTCTTGCAGAGAATGGTCTACTAACTATTTCCAAAGCTCTTGACACAAATCTTTTAACTCTCAACATTAAAAAAACTACATACGTCACTTTCTTTAAAACTATAGCGTCGAGACCCCCACAACAACTAGTACTGAAATACCATACCTGCAGCAGAGACCAGACTATTCTTGTAAACTGCTCCTGCACAATCATAGACCACGCTCCCTCTATCAAATACCTGGGCATCACAATGGACGAAAACCTTTCATTTAAACCACACATACACCGGCTCTCTAGTCGAGTTAGGAAACTAATATATGTTATGAAAAAACTACGAGACTGCACACCCATTGCAATTTTACGCACAATCTATCTCGGTTTGTGTCAGTCAATTCTTCAGTATGGTATCTCTATATGGGGTGCAGCTGGGAAAAGTACATTTATAGAAGTAGAAAGAGCTCAAAGAGCTGTAATTAAAGTAACCTTAAGAAAACCTTTCCGCTTCCCTACAAATCTAATTTATAGTGAGCTTGCGGTCCTAAGAGTACGGCAACTATATATTTTAAGTGCTACACTGAACGTGCACAAAACCCTAAAATACAGATTCGATTACAATAAATTAATGTCTAAACGCATCCTCCATATTCCTCTTCCCGAAGCAGACAGTCTGTTGGTCAGGAGATGCCCTTTCTACTCTCACGTTCAAATTTACAATAAAATCAGCAAGAGCTGTGATATCAAAAACTTAAAGAATTTTACGTGTAAAAAGACCTTAATTAACTGGCTTGCTCTTTTATCGTACGAACAGACAGAGGCAATTTTAAAGCAATAAACAACAACAATACGGCAATAGTATTTGGCATACACAAGTGCACACATACACTACACACACCACTCACATTCACTACACATGTACACTACACACATACACAAGGCGCAAAAACCTTGATTTTAAGCAAGCTTGCTTTCTTTTTATCCTATTTTTACTTATCTTCATTTTTTTGTTCCATTGTTACAACAAACTCGTTGCTTAGTATAAAAAACCGAATTTCTACATGTCCGCCCGCTACAATGGTATTATTATAAAGTTATCTCAACTCAGGTCCCCAAGATACAGGTTCTACCTAGTTTGGGGACCACCATATAAATATATGTTAAACCCCTAATAAGTTACAGACAATAATAATGATTATGTAATAGTTTTAAGGTATTCTTCATATTATGTAACAATGAACAATAAACATTATTCTTATTCTTATTCTCTTATTCTTATTCTTACTATGGTTCAAACTGGCCACTAACAAAAAAAAGAAAATAGAATATAACGTGCGTACTGACGACACTGGAGCATTATAGAAAATTGAAACTATAGAATCTTTTAATTTTATAAATATAAATTTAAAATCAACAGCCTTCGTTTCGTTCGGAATTCAACATGCCGCCCGCGACTTAAAAAGACACTGCTTTATCCCCTAGTCACATAAACTACTATTTTGCATTTTGTAATTTTCTGCATGCGCAGCAAACCCGCATGAGTGGCGAAAAACACCTTAACCCACCGCTCGATTAATTACAAAATTTCAAAATTCTTTTTAAGAACTGGTAGGTAAATAAACTCAAAGCATTAAAACAAAGGGGTCAAATTCATTAAAAGGATCTAAAGATAACTAGAAACCTTTAGGCCTATCGCGATAATACATAATTAATGCAAAATGTTAATTTTCATGTCAATTCGATGTCAGGGACTCATATTACTTGGTATTATAGGACCACCAATCAGTATCTATTAAGGGACTCACGAGCGAGCGAGAAAAAGAGATTGAGGTATAGTTACCGGCACGAATCTTAAGCGAAAGAGTGAGGATCAATTTGCGCATCGTACACATCGTCGAGCCAATCACTGTAACTACAAAGATGTACTCCCAGCTCCCGCGTCTCACTCATACCACTAAAGAGACCCAATTTACACATTCACTTCTCATTCAAGTCTGCGCGATTTCAAGTTCAAGTCAGCGCTCAAGATCCGTGTTGGTATCTATATACACCCTATATAGCACTGCCCCTTTAAGGCGATTATCACATTGCCACGCATCACGTTGCATGTTGCGTGTCATCGCAGATCTGAATCATCGTGCGGGTTGCGTTTTGTAAATTCATGCAGGCTGTAACTCATTTCATACAAAATCACGCACGACACTACGAGACTCAGTGTGCCTTGCGTGTCGCCGCGCAGCCGCTCGCGTGTGTGCATGTCTCTCCGCATGTAGGCGCGTGATCCGCAAGAACGCGCGTGGTTGCATTTTCTGTGCGTTTTCTATACAAACGGAGATACTTACGAGCAACGTTAAAATACGCATGTGGTGCGTGGCAGTGTGATATAAACGTCTGACTGTTCAGCTCAGAGCTCGTGGTAGCGTAGCTTGCCTTTTTACGACTAACTTGGGGCTGGCTAGACTGGAAGCCATACAGAATGCAGTTTAGAGTAATCATCATCATTTCAGCCGAAAGCTGGTCAAAGACCTAACCCAAGTATCGCCAAAACGACTGGTTCAGTGCGTCTCGTATTCATCAGATTCACGCGACCCTCAGCATGTCATCGGTCTACCTTGTGGGCGGCCTTCCAACGTTAAGTTTCCGTCACGCAGTCTCTATTCCAAAATATTTCGTCCCCATCGACCATCTGTTCTGCGAGCAATGTGCCCTGTCCACTGCTACTTAAGGTTGACGATTCTTTTGGCTATGTAATCGTAACTTTAGATCTTCATTGATTCTCATGTAAGGAAACTCCGAGAGGAGAGGGCTATTCTCCATTGCCCTTTAGGTGACTTTAAGGGTATACTCCCAGGCATCAGCTCGTTCTACAAAATACCATCTAGTAGCTTTCGACTGAGTAGATGTGAAGTAAATTGGTGATCCAAATTTGGTTGAGACCAATCTACAAAGCCAGAGCATAGGAGAAGTGTAGCCAGCCTTTCGGTAATTTACCGGATGCATTTTGAAGAGTGTGCGCGGGAATTACAGGACTGAATTCTGCCATCACCTTTCTACCATCGGACTACCAGACGTAGGGCGAGTGTCCACCTCTGGAGTCCGGTCTAAAGCTAGAACGACAATATACCGACGCACACATGTTACACGCCTGATTTGTACATAGAACGACGTCGCGTGGCGTGAATCAAGTGTAACTCTACAAGTCTAGTTGCCATAAAAAATATATGGAGACCGAAGCGCCCAGTAGCCTGATTCACGTAAAATCAAACAAGCCAAATATCGTTGAAGTTTTATAGTCGTTCGATCGAAGTCCTATCCAAAAGCGGTATTTACGTGTTCCTTAATAGGGATTGGATAGAACGACAACTCAACTGGCTCGAAACTAAACGATCTATCGACGACTTATTTCCAGTTACATTAATAAGTATTCTACTAGGATAATGTGATACAGTTTATTTATTTTCAAATCGTCTCTTCGACCAAACGACTTTAAAAAATCGGTGTCGTTCAAACTCGATTGATGGATGTCAAAGAGATTTAAAGAGTATATATTTAATGGGAAACATGGGAACAGGTGTACTTGGCTGGTGAACAGGGTCTGCTTACAATCTCCGAGACCCTCAGTAGAAACTTGCTTACCCTTAATGTAAAAAAAACAAAGCACATTACCTTCTTCAAAACCATAGCTTCTAGTCCTTCCTGTCACTTAACACTCAAGTTCCACACATGCAGCAATGATCATAACTTAGTATCCGCTAACTGTCCTTGTTCCACTATTGACCGCGTTCCTTCCCTTAAATATTTAGGTATTACAATTGATGAACATTTATCATTTAAACCTTATATACACTATCTGGCGGGCCGCGTCAGGAAATTTATCTACGTTATGAAGAAACTCCGAGACTGTACACCTATTAAAATACTCCGGACAATATACCTCGGTCTCTGCCAATCAGTACTCCAGTATGGAATCTCCGTCTGGGGAGGAGCTGGAAAAAGCTCATTTATAGATTTAGAAAGAGCTCAAAGAGCTGTAATAAAAGTAATGCTAAAAAAACCTTTCAGGTTCCCGACAGACCAACTATACGAAAAATTTCCAGTTCTCCGTGTACGGCAATTATTTATCCTTAGCGCCACACTACATGCACACAAATCAGTAAAAAACAGACCCGACTACCAAACTCTGCTTTCTAAACGAATCTTTCACGTTCCCCTTCCTAAAGCAAACAGTCTTCTAGCTAGACGATGCCCCTCTTACACACATACGCTGATCTACAATAACATTAGCAAGATTTGTATAATTAAAGACCTTAGTACACACTCATGTAAAAGACTGATAAAAAACTGGCTACTATCCCTATCATACAGCGAAACGGAGGAAATTCTTAGTTCAAAACAACACTTATCTATATACAGCGCCTTCACTCTATAAGCCCCCATCTATCACACACACACACCATCACTGACACTCACACAATCTAACACACTATTTAGAATTATTTTATTTTGTTTGTTTTTGTTTTTGTTTAAGATTATTTTAGTTCTATTTCTTTAATATCTCGATAGGCAGTTTGATATGCCTACCTAATTTAAATGTCCATGTTCAAATTATTGTATTTAATATTATTTTAAGTAATGCTAACTTTACATGTCTTGGAAAAATTAAGTTAACGCAACTCAGGCCTCCAAGATACAGGCACTGCCTAGTTTGGAGACCACTGTCCAATTTGATTTTGTTAAATTTCCTGTTACAATAAAATATTATAAGCTAACCTTAAGGAACATTTTGTAACAAAGGACCAATAAAGTTATTATTATTATTATTAAATTATTATTATTATTCCATAATTTAGTAGTGGCCCTAAAGCCCTACAGTACGAAGGTAGTAAGGGTATTTTTTCTCTTTTTTTTTTGCACATACGTAAAACAGAATACGTGATTATCTTTTAAAGGGTAAAAGACACAGCTACGACGATTAGAGAGAACTTATTACCGACCGCCTTCAGCTCTTGGGAGTAGGAGCGGTGGTGATTTCACATCGGAACAACTTTTAATGTACAAAGAACAGGTCCGACTATGCGTGGCATCAGCTAAGTAGCCCCATCAATCTTGATAATGTCTCTTTGAGTCGTCGTTTAACCAATACTTAGTCCTTATTGGACGGCGAGCTACCCATTGCTTGCCTTTCGTAAGCCTGCACCTATGTGTTGCCGAAATTACCTTCCGACTCCGGACCTGAAGCGTCTTTGAGAGTTAGGATAGGAGGCGGCCGCATGCGCGAGCGTAACGGCCCTTACGCTCCACTGCTGGGATCCGGATTTCGATTTCCAGCCATCGTAGGCTTAGGCTTCCGGTCAGCCAGTAAAAGTAGCACGCCGTTCGGTCATCTGGTAATCGTCCAGAACGGGCCCAAGTCGTCGATGGCGCGTAGTGTTCCACGCGCGTCTCAAGGAGATGTCAGCAAATTGTAGTGGCTACGTTCGGTCGAAGCCTGCTGGAGCCAAGGGTTAAGTGAAAATTAATCTCAGGAGTCTTGGAACGCAAGGCAAAGAAGGAACAAACGAGTGGGTTTAATCAGTAACAGTTGTACACGCTCCGCTCCGCACAGGGATGGGAGATGTCATTCGATGATTTCCAAAAAAAAGACCCCTGGCACATGACTTACATCGCAATATGGTCAATAAACTTCATGAACTGAATATCACTAGCCTAGAAGATCCCGAACCAGAATACATGCGATATGACCACTTTAACCCAGCTGTTTTCGCCCATAGAATAAGTGAAATTAAATATGTACATAAAAATCAGAGAGCAAAGCCGCTTTACAAGCAAACGACCCTCCCCAGAGAGCGTAGGCTCTGATCCATACAGTCACACTTAATAATCAGTAAAAGCAGATTTTTGACTTACTGTCAATAGGTCTAGTACCTATGGATATCTTACTGTTCCAAGTAAAGGTTTCAGTAACGATGAGCCTGCCCATTGTAACAAACTATGTAGGTACCTCTTGACACATTTAATTTGCAAGTTAGTAGATAAATATATCGTATCGTATCTTATTTTATATTTTTCCATTTGAAATATTTGTTATTTGTTTATTTTGCAAATCTATCAGTGTTGTCTTTTTAACCCAAAAGTTGACTGGTGGAGAATGCCTTGTTGCATTAAGTCCGCCTATGTACCACTATTGTACATGAAGTTTAAATAAATAAATAAACAGTGAATTGTAGTAGGTAGGAAAATAGATCGTCGGGAATGCAAGTCATTTGGAAACCATCTGTAGTAGCAGCGTATTTATCCTTATAACTATTAAAAAGTATATATTTCTATGTTTCAGATATCGTTGTGGGCGGAGACAAACAACTAGAATTTTTTTACAACGGAACACTAACGCATACGGAAGTTATTCTGACGGCTCATAAAATTACTTCAGTAACTTACGATCCAATTCACTACAGGGTGTTGTTTACCGACTTTGACTACGCGACCACGTCAATATCTAGTTTTAACCTATCAACCAGGAAAATACAACCTTTGGTTACGAGAATAGCGCCCGACTACAAGAGGGTCGTCTACGACCCCGTCACACAAGGACTCTATTGGAAGGAAGAACTTAGTATATACTCGTTTTCGTTAAATCCTGCATCTTGTAACAAAGCAGACGTAAATCTTTTAGTTACATTGGATAGCTATTGCAATGATCTCGCTGTGGAAAGCTGTGGAGGGTACGTTCTATGAATAAAATTAGGTTGAGTTTTTAAACATGAAAAGTAATAAGGAGTATTGATACTAATTTCGAGGCAAATCTCCCCCGAAACAACTTTCTACCCCTTTTTAACTTCGTTAGGGGATGAATTTCAATAAAGCACGTAGCTTGTCTTCCATTAATTCTTATAAAGAATGTTCATTCAAAATTTGAAGTAGATTGGACCAAAGAATCACGTAGTCCCATACAAACCCTCCCCACCCTTCGCCTTTACCACCCTAGGGGTGGAATTTCGAAAAATCCTTTCTTACCGGATGTCTAAGTCATACAAAAAATATACCTTCCTAGTTTCAGGTTTGTTTGGTCAGCGGTTAAGGCTGTGCGTTGATCCATCAGTCATTCAGGACAAAGCATTTTATATATAAATATATAAGTGTTCCGCCATGATTGCCCTAGTATATAGGTTTAAGCTCACTCAGCTGAATTCGTTTTCAACTTTGTGAATATTTATAGATGTTTTTTTTTCTTTTGATTTTTTTTTCAATTGTGCTCATAAAAAGATATTTTTAGTAACTCATCGAATGCCAGCTGTCCTTTCCTTGGTATTGTTCGTCAAGTGGTTGAGCTCCTTAGTAGTCCTGAGTCGAACTTTGCGAATTCTGACAAATGCTTGCACTGACTGGACGGGTCTACTCAAATCTTTATGGTTCTTTCTTCAAAAGACCATCTCAAACTAATTTGCATGGTTCTCATGTGATTTATTACATTATGTACCATAAATTACAAATTTACTGTATGGACCTTAAAAAAGACATACCCCTGAGTTTGTTTTGGTATTTTTTCTCAGGGTAGTCAGCTATGAAACACCGGCCTTATCTAGCTTAAAGTGACAAAAAAAAAATACGTGTAAAAGTGTTTTATAAACCTATTAGCAAAAATAAATATCATTTATCAGTTTACAAATTACAGGTATATTTACTGGATCACAGACAACGAGATAGGGAGGGTTCGGTTAGATGGATCCAAGAGGAAAGTTTTGATAAACAGTACTGTTAGTTGGCGATTAAGCTTGGCAATCGATCAACAAACACAAAAATTGTACTGGACTGAGAAGATAAGTACAAAAAATGGATCTCAAGTGTCCATCCAAAGTGCCAATTTTAATGGCAAGAACAGAAAGACATTATATATTGTAAGAAACGATGGTTATCTATATTCATTGGCCGTATCAAAAGATTTTATTTACTGGCAGACGGAGCCAGAGGAAATTTGGCAGTTACCGAAACGTTCAGCACAACATGTGGCAACAAAACTACATTCAATGTCTATGATAGTCTGTGGAGATTGTCATCGTATAGCAGCTAACTACACGATACAAGATCAAATTCGGGGACTAAAGAGCTGCGATGCTCTACAGGGTCTGATTCCATGTGACTCGAAGAGTGAGTCTTCAGTTTGTCATAACTATTGCTTACAAGGGGAGTGTGGTGTCAGTTCTGAGGGACAACCTACATGCAGGTAAAACATATTCCTCTCACAGATGTTCAGGATCAGCTCTCGATGCTTGAAGAAAGCGAAGCCGCGAGGTTTATTCGAAGTCTCTTATTATAATTTATGTGAGTACGTTTTTGTGTAGTTTCGCTAACTCAAATAATTCACGCAGCGTCGCTTCGCGTCTCGGTGTGAGCTGATCCTAATGCTCACTTTCACCAACGGAAAGTTAAGCAATGACTAGATTATGTTACATGCTTAACGGTAACAGATCCTCAAGCATCCACGTCATCACCATCACCTTTTCGCAAGTTTCAAAATGTTAAGTTAGAATACTCGTATATGGAACAGAGACTAGCATCGAACATTATTGCATAATACTTTTGTGACCTGTGGAAGAAACATCTAAATTACTTTCTTACGAGTTAACCGACTTCTAAAAAAGGAGGAGGTTCTCAATTCGGATCTTTGTATTTTTTTTTACTCGTACCTTATCAACATAATTAAGTTACAATTATTTTATCGTCGTCTTGAAGCGTTACAAGGTGACTGTTAATTAATTAACAACATTCACTACAGGATCTATAAACCAACTTGATAGGATCGATAGATTAAATCTTTACAACGCATATTAAACATATAGTTTTTGTTTTCATAAATTGGCGAAATGTAGAAAAAAACTGATAATTTTTAGCGATTTTAGGGTTAATCTCATAGGATAAGTGGTTCATTTTCATGAGTACTTGTAACCTGAATTACTTCACTAATGCAATTCCAATGAATATTTTAATTACTTGTAAACCTTATTTAGTGCGAGTTGAAAAAAGATTAGATACAGCACTTTGACAAACGCGCAGTGGTCGCGCATCTTATTTACCTGTCTGTTACAACTATTCACAATATTTGTTGATCTGCTGATTAGTTCAGTAATGCTGTTTCTTATCTTCATTACTTCAGTTGTAAAGCCGGATACTCTGGGGAGAGGTGCGAAGTAAATACATGCCATAAGCACTGTTTAAACGGCGGTGTTTGTTCTTTGATTGAAAAGGATAAACCAGCCTGCAAGTGTACAGCAGGTTATAATGGCGAAAGATGCGACGTGTCTATCTGTAAGGATTATTGTTTGGGAGGAAACTGTAGTATCGACGCTGAGGGCCAACCTAAATGCAGGTAAATCATATTATCTATCATTATATTTACATATATGTAACACAAACACTTTTATTTCTAACTAGCTTTTTGCCAGTGGCTTCGCCCGCCTACATAAAATATAGCCAATGCCACTCAAGAATAAAGCAGCTTTCTATCGGAGAAAAAAAATTGCCGCAATTGGACCAGTACTTTCAGAGATTACCTCCTACAAACAAAAAATGTTTTTATTATACAAGGTGTCGTTTTGAAGCTGCAAAATATTTCAGGAGGTAATTATGTTAGGGATTCTCGACCCGAATCAATAATAAAATGAGTAGGTAATTATTTTTGATTTTTTTCTTATTTATGGAAATCGGCATGTGTGAACTACGTTTCTTAAAAAAGCAGCCAGTCTGATACCTGCCTTATAACCGCGCTTTCTTTCACACACACAAACACGTAAAAATAAAGAACGTTTTCACACACACTAACTCGCAACGATAGTTTCATAAATAATGTATCATCCAATCATCATCCCGCACGCCACACCCTAGCCATGCCCCCGCTGCCATCGATCAATCGAATTAGTTTAGTATAATTAAAAAATAAAATAATAAGTATTACTGATTATTGACCAGGTATCGTTTTTTCACATGATTATTTATGAGTTTTATTACAACCTCCTAAAATATTGTGCAGTTTTAAAACTGCACCTTGTATTAGTTTAGACTAGCAGACCCAATAGATGTTATACCGCCTGTATTATCACTCAAACATAATCTATAAACAGCAAAATCCAGCTACAAATCTTAGTTTTTCTGTCTATGTAGTAAGGTCGTGGAAGTCTCTTACACCTAGCATTTGAAATTTAAAATCTGTTTCACTCTTCAAAATTCAAGTAAAAGAGGACTATTTTCTTATACACACATATTACGCTTCGCCGTGTCCTCAAGGGAGCAATCGGCGGCAGCGACCTCTCGAGCGAGGAGGAATTGCAGGTGGACCTTTCCTTCTGCAAAGCAGTAATGCTAGTGAAACTGAAAGAACGGACATCGACTTCTGGTCACCATAGACGTGGGCTTGCGGACTTGCGGCTATCCAATAACCAGTAACAGTCCGGATCGAGCTCGAGTCGTCGACGGCGCATAGTATTAGTGGGGATTGTGATTGATAGGATAGTGATTGTATTGGATAGATTTCCCACCTTAAAAAAAAAACAGTCGTACTTATCATCATCATCATTTCAGCCGACAGACGTCCACTGCTGGACATAGGCCTCCCCCAAGCGTCGCCATAACGAACGATCATGTGCGTCCCGCATCCGATGATGATGATGAAATTATTTGTGTAGTTTGTTAAGTTAAGTTAGTACGTATTCTTATTTTCTTGTTTTTACCACCTCATGCACCTGTTATATCTATTAACAATAAAATTATGTTTTAGTTTTTCTTGACTTTAGAGTAATTCTTCTGTATCTTTGTTATTTCAGTTGCATGATCGGTTACTATGGGGAAAGATGCGAAATAAATGCGTGCAATGATTATTGTCTACACGGCGGCGTTTGTTTCATGAATGAAGAGAATATGCGAGACTGTCAGTGCACAGCAGGTTACAATGGTACAAGATGCGAAGTGTCCATATGCAAGGATCACTGTTCCCAAGGAAACTGTAGTATCGATGCTGAGGGCCAACCTAAGTGCAGGTAAATCATATTACCCATGGAATTCTTTGTACAGACAAATCAACCACTTCTATTAATAACTAGCGGACCCAACAAATATTACCTTGCTAGGTCCAATAGTAAATCTAAACCATCCAGGAAGTTGCTTATACAAACGCTATTTTACTAGCGTGTCTGTTTATTGTGATACCTTGATGAATTGTCCGTTGTTTCAGCTCTGAAGCTGGTAATTCTGGAGAAGGGATAGTCAGCGCTTGTCATCAGTTCTGTCTAAACTACGGGGTCTGTTTTTTGAACGAGGCGAATGCGGCAGTCTGCCAGTGTAGACCAGGTTATGTGGGTAAAAGATGCGAAGTTCCCGCCTTCATATCCAAATGGGTGTTACACGCATACAAGAGTAAGGAAGTTTCTTTCGGTCAAAACTTATTTTAATAATAAAAAAAAAATGTTTTCCACTTACGTAGTGACGATGTCGGTGCCAGTTTCGCAGGCCCACATACCATAATGGAAAAAAAACCTTCGTTTTATGCCAGTAAACAAGCTATACGTTCTGTCAATTTGATGCTTCGAGGTGGAGTTTTTCTCAGCTTGGTTTTTTCGAACCCTAATAATCTTCTTACATCTCTCTTTATAGATAAATCACCGTTTACTCAGAGCAATGCAGTCAAGTCAACCAAGACGACGCGTGCTTCAACGGTTGTCTGAACAACAGAGCTTGTTCAGAACGCGCGCGAGATTTGAAGCCGTTGAAGAGTACACATTTACTTCTACAAAATGATACTTTCGAAGTTCAAGGATATAAGTTAAATATAGTGAAAGTAGCTTTTTTATTCATGTTTTGTATTTTTAATTATTTTTACATTTTCTTTTCTTTATACATTCTATCTTTTAATATATTAGGTTTAACTCAATAAATAAGTAAAACATCAGCTTAGTGCCTTTATAACAAATTTTAATTGTTATTATTAAAACACTTTCGTAACAAAAGTTCATGCTTCGAAAACATGTAACAAATTAGGTAATTTCGTCTTCTACAAGACTTATATAAGTCCGACTATCACCTGTAAGCCATGTATCCTCGAGTGGCTGACAGACTAAGGAGCAAGTGTCACCAGAGCGTCACGTTCACAGTCCTAGTACTGAGGAAGACACGCTAGGGAACAGATCGTCACGCCATGAGCACAGTGAATGCTCGTCACACGGTCGAGTGCGCGTGCCTCTATCTTGCTCTTTATTTATTCTGTTTTCTTCAGGATCAGCCTTCATTCTCTACTAATGTTATTGCTTTTGTATTCGGTTAAGTAACTTTTTAAAATAAATATCATAATTAAATAATATATGCATTTCTTATGTATAGTACTGTAGTTTTTGTTTCGTAGTCAGTGGTTTTTTTAAGTAAGTATTCAAACAAAAAACCACTGACTGAGAAGAATTAGATCTCCAGGACAGGAAACACAAACACATGCTAACACATTAAAAAATGTGCAAAATCTGATTTGAAACAGACGATCGATGCATAAAAATGTCCCCCTAGTCTTACATCGACCAAACAGATTTTAAATGTACCTATCTCAATCGAATGATCTTCGTCAGGTAAGATTTTTTTTACTAAGGTCACAACTCTCAAAAGTTTAATGAGAAAATGATATTTTATTATTTATTATTTTTTTTATACAATTATACCATCAGATTTGAAATGTATCTCAATCGAAAGATCTAAAGTAAGGAGATTTTTTTTTAATATGTCGTAAACCACCAATGTCCTGCTGAGTGAGTTCAATGACTTGTAGGTAGTAGTCGGCGTTGCGTACAAACTACCTACAGATCATTGGACTCGCTCAGCTGACGTTTTATTAAAGAAATTAATGTCGAAAATGCGTAAATTAATACGAGTTTTGAAAAAAAGGTACATTATTTTTTGAATTTATCTTTACAAATCGATAGGGTTTCATGTACCGGATCGACACTCTACGCCGTAGTAGAGTCTATGGGATTAAAATGATCAAAATTTAACGGTGTATATGTGACTCGTTATTTTTGCGACCCAGTGCATTATTGTTAGGAAAGCTGTTAAAAAGAGCTTACAATTTTAAAATCACTTTATGGAGACCTAAATAAATAAGTGTACTCCGTAAAACAAAACAAAAGAAAATCCTAATTACAAAACAAAGTAAAACAAGCTTAAATCTTCCAAACATAATAAATAAAACATTTCCTGTTCTATATTTAGTACATTCAGACATCTTTATAAAGCAAAGCCGCTTAAATTCAGATTAAATTAAAACGTAGTATCATTAATATCTCAGTACAACTCGAAGCAACTTCTCAAGCGGGTTATAGTAGATTGTAATTACCCCTGAGTCGCTTATTTCATGGCCCAACCGTAGTATCGTTAGCGACCTGAGTAATAGTTAATCGCAGAAGTAGTTGGAGCATTCAATGCTTGTGCGGGAAAATGTTTTCATTTCACTATTTATTATTGTTAGCTTAATTTTGTTAATTAACTAATTATGATTTACATGATTGCTGGTTACGTTCGCATATAAATTAATGACGTGTGCGTGTGTCAAATTATTAATATTAATGGTTAGATGCAATATTCGTAATGAGGTTAATATAAATGTTGATTTGTATTTCGTAGTATTCAGATAGAAAACCAAGCACTCTAAGGCAAAATTTTGTTGAAAAAAAGCCTAAAGACGAGTAATTAGAATAATGTGATAAATAATTCGATTTCAAGAATTTGTAAATTTATTTATATTCGTTGTGTTTTCCGCTTTTTTTTTATTTTTGTTATTGATAGGCTTGCTTTTAACCACCATCTTACCTGATGGTAAGCGATGATGTGGTCGACGATGGAGCACGCTTTTTTAAAATTAATGTGTACGCGCTTGATAGCTATCTTAAGAAGCGGTATCGTCGCTTTACACCTTATGGAAAGCGACGATGCGGTCAACGATAGAGCGCTTATCTAGAAATAACCTATTCACTATTGATTGAAATATTCTCTGGTTGTAGCCATCACAAAATACAGACTCCGGCAGGGAATTCCACTCCTTTTTAAACTTAGGAGTGGAATTCTTATGTGAATGTTTTCCCAAAATAGAAGGGATGCAAGCAAAAGAAAAGGTGGGAACATCCCACTATGTACCGGTGGCGCATCGCCATTTGCCTGGTGGTCCAATGATGGAACAGGCTTGACGGAATCAGGCTATGCAATTCTGACGCATGCTCGTTTTCAAGAATTTTCATTAACTTTATAGAGCAAACGATTCACAGAACGACCTTTACAGACTCACGTTTGCATAAACAGCTTGTTTGAATATGTTTGTTAACACCGAATAGAAAAGCAAACAATTCTATTATTGAATATGTAAACTAGCAGCTAAAGTGGAAGCTGAAAGCTTAGAACAGCTAAAAACAACTTGCGTTGTTTAGGAAACAAGAATTAAACTAAGCCATCGAAGCTGAGCTGGGCTAGAATTTCAAAGAAATATCAATGAAGACAGACAAGAATGACAATGTCATTGAAACAGTTTTCCTTAGTAATAAATACTCTCCCACCTACAAAGGCTGCGGTTGGCGGTAAGTCCCCTAAGATAGACCTCACGACGTCCTTACCTTCCGTATGACGCAGGTCCTCACCGGACATGGTTCGTTCGGGAGTTTCCTGCACCAGATTCGTGCGGAAGTGACGCCCAGGTGTCGCCAATATGCGGAACGCCCGAAGGACACGGTGGAGCACACAGTCGAGGTGTGCCCTACTTGGGCGGAGCATCGCCGTGCCCTCGTGGAGACGATCGGCGGCGGAGACCTCTCGCGCCGCGCCTTGGTTCGGAGCGAGGAGGAGTGGTAGGCGGTCGCTGACTTCTGCGAAGCAGTAATGCTCGCAAAGGAGGAGGCCGAACGCATCAGGCAACGGCGTTGTCGCCGCCGCCGCCGGCGCCGGGATACTGATCCCGACTTCCGACCACCATAGGCGTGGGCTTGCGGACAGTGAGCAATGGGTAGCTCGCTGTCCGGCCGTCCGGTAACTGTTTGGACCAAGCCCAAATCGTCGACGGCGCGCACTGTTCCAGCGCGCCTCAAGGATTTGTCAGCAACAACAAGGACCCAGCCGGGTCGAAAACTACTGGGGCCAGGGTTATCCGAAAGGGCGCTCGAGCCCCAGTATGAAGGCTAGAAGGAACGGGGTGGGTTTTTTAGTCAGTAAGAGTCTGACACTATCTCTCGCTCCTCCCAAGAGCGGGGGTTGTCATTGGATGATTTTTTCCCACCATAAAAAAAATGCTGCGGTGCGGGATTGTTCGAAAGGGTTATCATGGAATGCTAGGCTACTGAAGTAGTACAAGTGGGTTTAAATCAGTAAAAATCTGACACTCCTTCACGGTCCATTACATTTACTCAACGAATTTTGCGAATTAATTAACAAATGGCTCTCCACGTTTCCCAATTTTGTGCTTGTTTAAAATTAAGGCGTATACCTATAGAAGTCAATCAAGTAATTTTCTCGACTTGAACCACGTTTACTTACAAAAATCTAATAACTATATTATTCAGCTGCTGTTTAGCAGATTCCAGAGAATATTAAGAATATTTCGTTGTTGAAACCTCTACGGTCCGGACTAAGCGTTTCGCCTCATCGTTTATATCGCGTACGTCGAAGGACTGGAACAGTTTGCCTGCTGCGGTCTTCCCGTCCTATTATAATTTGGGTGTCTTCGAGGCTAGAGTGAATATTTAAGTCCGAAACCATCCTAAATCAAAGATCTAGATTCAAGAGATTACATAGCTATACAGTACAGAGATTTTTCTAAATACAACCTTATACATAAATGCTGTATAAGGTTGTAGTTATTCTGACAAAACCTTCAACCTTTTAATGACACCAAAGTATTTAGGCAAGTAATTAAGTTTTTATTCTCTCAATAAATGGTTCATACAACACCCCACTTTGCGGGTCCCCCTTTAATAGTCAGCCTTTGAGCCTTAATGTAATGGTTTCCTCAAGTTTGACAACGCTTTGAAAATGGAAACTTTGACTTTGATCTGAGAGCTTCCGTTTAAACACTTCACTACACCTAGCTTCTATGTTAGCCTAGTACTTTAGTCTGAGAATGTCATAATCAATATCGACCAATATACTGAAAACATTAAGTACCTCAATGTTATCTTTATTTATGGCTTTTATAGCCTTATTCTGCGCTTTTTTTGTGATCGTAATGCCTATAAGTAACAGATCTAGTTTTATTTTATTTCTTTTCGTATTACTTTAGTATTGTATCGAAATATTTTTTTACTATACCTCTCGTTTCATTCATTACTTTAAGTTATTGGATTTGCAATAATCGGAATCTTTGTTTTTGTCTAACTTAAATATGTAGTAATAAGTTTTTGAATAGGTTCATTTTGATTGTTTAATATATGTATTTTATATTACTACGTTGTTTGGTTTATTCATCTTTTGTTTCCATGTTCTTCATAATTATAAATTCAAGCGTATACTTTAACAGTTTAAGTCGTTAATTTGCCAATCTTGGCTTTGCAAGATTCAATCAACACTCAAAAACAAAACCGCTAAATCAACAACAACCACCATTCAATATTCCGCACTAAACGTAATACAAAGTTCATAAACATGATGGCTTGCCCTCGACGAACACGCAACTCATCGGCTATTTATCAAAGGCCTCCATAAACGCCTATATCTACTCTTGAATCCATTAAATTTATTAAACGAGCATTATGTTAACCAGTTTCCCTCTCTAAATTCTCTCTATGTTCGTCTGTATCTTTTTGTAATCGTATCACGCTCTCTCGTAATGGAATAAAAAGCAATTTTTCTCTGTTTTTGCTTGAAGCGTTTCTTTGTACTAAGCTTACGTCTAAAGAGTGTCGGTATTCTTTGCATAAGTAATATTGGTTTTAGAAAACTTGGGTTCATACTACTGCGTAAATGAAGACAGTTTCTAAGCTGTGATTCTTAATTTGATTTTGTTTTTTCTTTTTGCTAACTAAATAGAAATATTCAAAACACGTTATTCCAAAAGAAAATTATATTAAAACGAAAACATCATACTTTATATCATTAAGACTAGCTTCTTTCAGCGATTTTACCCTTGTGAAAGTAGAAAATATATGCAGTACCTTTGTCAATCAATGATATGATAAAGTAGCATTCAAGTGGTGAAAGTATTTTTAAAATTAGTCCAGTACTTTACTCGCTACAAACAAAAACACAAGCATACAAAAATCTTTCCCATTTATAAAATTCGTATTTATACATTTTGGTAATCTATAAAGAAAACACAAGAATAATACAAATTAAGCAGTATAATAATTACTTCGTAAGACCTGAGAGGCTGAGGGAAACTTATCATCCTCTTTCCTTAACCGAAAAACATTGGAGCTTCCTATTATAGCGCTAAATTGCTTCATTACAACAGAAGTAAATAAGGCAGCGCCCGCAGAGACCACAAAAACTTTTTGAATTCGTCTCAATTACGACTTGCCACAATAAAGTTAGGGTTTATTAGGAAACTTATTAATACAATCTAAGAAAAGGATATTTGGAGATATTGGATGATATTTGCTTATCGATGCTCAAAAAATACAAAGTTTTTTCATACATCATATTGATTTTCTCATCACGCTTGTCTATCTTAGGAAATATGTTGACATCTTCCCTGATTGTATGTCCCTTAAGTAAACTCTTGAACCCACAGGCCATAAAAAACATGTTGGACCAAAAATAATTATTATCTGCTTCCTCACTTTATGTTATATCTTAGCTACTAAGTCTTCTCAATTTCGCACAATCTTGTCCGACCTTCATGTCGAGTTTATTAGCACTTTGGTCGGCTTTTACGATATCCCGCCAGCATTTCTTGGGCCTCCTGTGGGTTTCACTTGGGGTCTCAGTTGGAAGAGGATTACCCGCTGGTCAATGAGCAATGAAATTGTAGCACTCTTTTAAACAATATTTGTTACAATGTTGTCTATTTGTGTATTTCTAGAAAATTATTAAATATCATTAGCGATAGGATTTGCAATCTATCTACACTAATATTACAAAGAGATAAAATATGTTTTTTTTGTTTTTAACATCATTGAAAGTACTGGTCTGATTGCTAAAATTTTTTCACCGATAGAAAGCTGCTTTATTTCTGTGTGACATGCGCTATGTTTTATGTACGAGGGCAAAGCCGTGGGTAAAAACTAGTGTTTAATATATACAAAAATCAAATTAGTCGTCGTTGATATGTTTTTTACTACAATTACATATGTCTTCATATCTAAAATTACCTACACAACATCAGCATTAATTAGGCCTACACCCACACTAATAAAACTACACGATACGATATCACGAACTGAAACTGGCTTTGTTCAAGTTCCGAAGTTTATTTTTAAACTTCATCGTGTTCAGTGCACTTTATTGTAAAGTTGTTGTTCTATTAACATCCGCGACTTTGGCATCGCACTGATTACTTCGCTATTTGCTGCGAGGAGCGCTTTTCAATTTAGGTGTCTGCTTTTTATTTTCATTCAATAACGTACGATCGGGCCACACAATGACACTAACTTGAGTTTCTCCGACCATTTTAAATTTGCTTTGCTTTGGCTGTTTTATGGACAGATTTGTAAAAAAAATTAAAAGGTTTTACTATTTTTATGTGTATCTATACTGTTCTTTGTTTTTTCTGTTGTTTTGATAGGTTTTATCAGAGGTTTCGTATTTGATTGTTTTCATATACATCAAGTTATCTGTTTAACAATTATTCTACGTAGATGAAAGATATTCTTTAACATGAAGATGAAAAAGTACCTACTAGCTTTCTTTTTCATCTTTATCAGTATACGAAAAATAATTTGTTTCACTAGAATTGGCTATCTCATTATTATCTTATAATTATTTATTAATAACTATCCATATGTATGATCCTGTTCGTAATTTCCGCCGTCAGAACACAACGTTACCGACTCAAGTACCTAATCTGTTGCTAATAATATTAATTATTCGTCGATATTATTGCTTAGTTTTATTCGTAAGTTACTGTTATTGGTTCAAGTAAATTTGTAATCGATAGCTACACATTAATTACATCAAATTCTACTTGGATTTTCCTTTTCCTTGCTGCTTTTGGGATTTTGTTATCCAACTACAATTTATGGTTATTTGTTAGTTATACAGTGCTCCATAGCTAGGCTATCTTTGTTTGGTAGAATAATATCTAACCCTCTCATTTACAAAATTCTGTGATTCATAAGCATTTTGTATGTGCCTTTGTCATTTTCATGTCAATGAAGTGGAAGGGCAAGGAATAACACTGTTTTGGTTGAGATATTTATAGAACACTAGCTTCTACCAGGACCATTGTTACCATGAAAGTAGAAAATATATCATTCAGTGATAAAATATCATTCTACTAGTGAAACATTTCTTAAAATCGTTCCAATAGCTTTTGAGTCTATTCATACAAAAAAAAAAATCTATACTCTTTATAATATTACTAGAATTAGTAATTGTGATAGATCTATAGATGAGACTGACTGACGGCTGTTTTTTTTATGGATTTAGAAATATATTTTATAAAAATAGTACCAAACTGTCATCTAATATTACATTGTATGTCAATGGAGATTGAACTACAAGCCTACCGAGAATACACGCTGATCTGAATGATTGATGACGTAATGACGGTGAACCAGTCAAAATGATTGACGGTCGATTGACTGTTCTAACCCACGAGGGAATAAAATTATTGTTAATATGACGTCATTATTTTTAGTCTAGTCAGTGATAGGACGGAAGGAAAAAGAAAACGTGTTGCGTCGACAATGAGTAATGTGGAATAAGGACAGAAAGACAATGATTATTTTGTTAAAGTAGCAATCATAAAGTTGCTTTTCCCTTAAGGATTATGACAAAATTAGATAATGAATCAACGCTAACGAGGTAGAAAACATGCTATTAATAGCAAAATTCTGCTAAGGAATATTCTCCCTTAGCAATTAATGTGTCTAGTCTTTTCTTAATTATATTGGGGACGATTTCCAGTCGAGTCAGATACACCTGATCATCAAATTGTGCTCGAAGCAACTGCCTGTCTGGCATTCATAACTCCGTTACTAACTAAAACAATTCCCCTTGGCAAGATTAGTGTGACATGATATTTCGGCTTGTGACTATTCGACTATAACGACTTAGACGGAGGAGTCTCAATATCTAATAAATGATCATCCATCCACAAAACCATTTCTGTACCTATAAGTTGCTACCTCGGAGATCGATTTGTGTGACTGTTAGCTGTTATGAAATCCTCAAAAATGTTCCTTACCAAATACAGTTTTTACATTCAGAGATCGCTAACTTTATTTTAAACTTGACGCTGCTACATTCAGCTTTATATTCTAGAATGACATCATACAATGCTATCGCAGAATGAATAAAATTACACTCCTTGCCCGTTTAAGTGAGTTCACAAGACTCACTGGTACTATTTGAGCTTCTAGCTAATACTATGCTTGCACGTTTAAACACAGCCAGTATTTACCTAAGCCAACTGCAGTTGAAACTCGTCATGAAGTGGGTCAGTTTATCGATCAAACGTGTCGGTTCCCGCCCCTGACCTTTGCTCTGTCACTAATGAGTTCTGGCTGCCGCCTCAGTGTTGACGATCCCTGCATAGCAAGGATACCGACGTTGTTTCACGTGTAATTAAATAATCGGGGCTTGGTGTGACGTGAATACTAAATGTCGGTCTCAAATGAGGTTTTACGATGATATACGAGATTTTTTCTCAAGCAAGAAAAACTGTTCCAACTGAAACTAGACTGAAAAAATAGTTACGAAGTTGATGCTTATTTTTCTAAAGACCACTTTTTTAGCATACTGCGAACGTACAGTTGCAGAAAGAAATGTAGACACGATATGTGAGAGTAGTAAAGCAAAATAAAAATAATTTACTTTGAAATAATGTAACATACAATTTTGTATTTTGTAATGAGATACTTCTTTTATCTATCTTGCACTTTATAATAGCAAGTATGTCTTTGATTCTGGATGCTTTCTATGTGCACGTCTTTCTACATTGTTCTTGCATTTATGTATAGTTTCAATATTAATGATATTATCATATTTTCAAAAATATTTATTGGTCTAAAAGAGTATCATTGGAGTTTTTTTATACGTTCTTTTCCAAAGACATGAAAAATTTGGAACGTACAAATGCCTTAAGTTTCTACATTTTGACTGACCGACCTCGACAAACCAAAAGTGCTTTTTAAATGATTTACTTGAAATGAATTCTTTGAATTGGAGTCTGCCTGTGTGTATAAAAACTGTGGTTGTTTTTAGTACTACAATCGGGATATCAACCCCGTGCGAATGGTAGCCTGGTGGCAAGCGTAAAATTGGGGTTGGATACTTTTTTTTAAGATATTTTTTTATCCAGTTTTCCTTTCAACTATTCAGGAACACACTTCTTTTAGTATTAGTATTGTTTCTAATATATTTTTATAAGAGCGGATTCCATAGAAATGCACTGAACATAAAACAAATGATCATCTAACATTAGATCACGTTGTATTTCGCAACTAGGTTAATTAAATCACCATTGTAGACCCGTCCTAGTTGAGACACAGATTCAGCTCTCTATTTTTTTTATTTTCATTACTAGGACAGCAAGGAAGTGTTTTGTCTTCGCATTTATTATGTCCGACACAAAGCCTCCGAGCCACGAGATAATATTACGTTTTCTCGCTATCTAGATAAAAGAAGTATTAACTCGGAAAAATATACATTTCCTAAAGTATAATCTGGTAGTCAATTTTAAGTCTGAAGGTTTTTTTAATATAATGAAGTAAAAATACCTTCATATACTTTCTTTTACGTTTGGACATTTGTGCAAATTTTGTCATCCCAACTTAGGTACATTTTTTTATTTTGTCTGCAATATCAAACTTTTAATAATGTAGGTTGAAAATAAATCATTTCTTCCGCCGGGGCTTAGTGATTGTCATAATGAAGTTAATCGTGTCAGCACTCCTAAAGCCAGAGTGTCACAATAAACGGCTAGAGACACAGAACGGAGTGGAGGCGTAAGCGCCAAAATAGGACGCTGAATTTAAATGCACCAAATTTGAACAAATTGTTGACATTTATATTTAGGAACAGCACCTAAACGAAATGCCAGGTTTATTTTTTGAAATACAGAGAGTGAATTTTCACTTGATAGTTGAGAACGATTCGCATTAAATAAAGTGCATTGAAACGCAATGGCATGTTACAGAGGCAGTGGTGAATGAGCTCAAATTATGCAGTTATGATATGATCACAGTTTAAAAATCATAAGTTTTAAAACCTACCACTGTACAAACAGTGTACTAGTGTAACACTGTAGTAGTTGTGGTCCAATCTGTAATCATTAGCTCTGATATCTCATGCGAAAAAGATTTTCAGTTCACTGTGCTTACACATAATGATATGATTAAGCGGTAAACCTCATAAAGCCTTGAAATGGGCCTTTACTCAGAAAATGCACAGTAATACACTTACTTATGTCTAACTTAAAACCGTAAAATAGCATTTTAATGAAAAACGTTGCAGTTATAAGCTATGGAGCCATTGTTTCTCGCTGCATTATTTGAATGAGAGATTTTAATAAATAAAGTAACTACACGACACATAAAGCTTTACTTAGGAAAATTCCCAGTAATAAACTTACTTGTTTCTAACTTTAACCATAAAATAGCGTTTATATGCATTTCTAAAATGTTGCAGTTATAAGCTATGAAGCTATTGTTTCTCGCTTCATTATCTGAATGAAGGATTTTAATAAATAAAGTTTTTCCATTATAATGTACAGAACACTACACGAAATAGCGGACGTCCGCAACATACAGTCGTTTATGACTCGCCGTCTACATTTTACAATAGAAAATAGCAGAGGATTCACTTAGTACAACACTTATGCAATTTAAGAGTCCACTTTTATTTCTAAATTATCTCTTGGAATTAAGGTGGGTTTTTGGAAATCATCATATAAGTTATCCTTATCCAGGTTTTTAACCAAAATAAGCTCCTGCAGTGACCCTCTATTGATTCTTTCGAATATTTGCGCTCCTTGAAATAGCTGCCGTACTAATTCGAGAAACAAGATCTCAGAAAAAATCTTAACGTTTCTTACAAATGTTAAAAATAATGGAATGATACTATGTAATTGTAAATTAAAACCTGTACAAAATAATTTTAAAACGTATTTGCACACTTAACTCGATGGACTTTAAGTTCCATAAAAAGTAGTATCTGGACTTCATATCTTCCGTACCTGCAACAAATATTTCGTCTGGTTATTATACGAGTATACAATATTAAAAAAAATATGTTTTTATTACACATATTAAATGATAAATGATAAATGATAAATGATAAATGATAAATGATAAATGATAAATGATAAATGATAAATGATAAATGATAAATGATAAATGATAAATGATAAATGGTAAATGATAAATGATCTTTATTTTGCAAATAGGTTTTATAAAAACACTTTTACACGTCAATTTTTTTTTTCGTCAATTAATGCTAGATGAGGCCGATTATTATGTGAATTAACAACATTTGTGAGCTTATGTCTACATGAACACTTATAAAATGTTAGAAGCAAGTGGATGGTTCCTATTGGTCGTTTTCTATGCAGAAGATCCCGCAAGCAACATAGTTACTCTTTTAAAGAAATGTTGGTTTTAGCAATATTTCCATATTAAAATATTAATAGGTATGTCATGACAGTGTAGATCAGTTAATATTGTACCCAAAAGTACAGTAAAAATAGTAATAATAATAATAAAGTGGGTAGAAATAACCTATGAATCCGCGGAATCTACAGTATTCTCACATTCCCATTCAAAAAAGATATAATAATAATTATATTTTAGCTACTATATTTATCTATTTTATTATTTAACACTGTTGATTCTGTTATTTTATAGATCTCTTTGGTTTTTTTTCCTAATGTGATACAATATCCACGAAAGTAATACCTATAACTTGGTATTAAATGAACCTTCTACAATCTTCCTAAAGGTTTTGTTACATTACGTAGAAATTCCGGAATTGTATCCAGGAAATCTGCATTAAGTAGACCAAGTTAGTAGGTATGGTTGAAGTTTAATTAAATGTATAGAATATCAGCAGTGTTCTGTAGTGCATATTTCATTTTGATGTCGAATATATGACTCGGAACAATAGCATTTATAATTAAGGGAAAATGCAAACAAAGAGTTGCATTGGCGTTGATTGCTGATGATTATGATAATGATGACAATGTTTTGGAACATCAAAATTTCAATATATATATAATAATTATATGTATACGTCCATATTTTATTATAATAGATACTGTAGAGACTTTATGGCATGATTGTAGATGGTTCAGAAGTCATGGTACATCAATATACTAATATTATAAAGAGGAAAGATTTGTATTTATAACCAACTTCAAAAAGGAGGTTCAATGTTCGGCTGAATGTATTTTTTTTATGTATGTTCACCGATGTCTCGGTCAATTGTGGACCGATTTTGAAAATTATTTTTTTGACTGAATTATAAATATATCTTCGAAGTTCTTCGACAGCAAAACTGTCGCAACAAGTAAAATTGCTTTGTTTATACGTGTAGTCGAGTTAAAGAAGAGAGGGTGGGGATATATCCAACTGATTTGATGATGAAGCCGGAGAGTAGGCACCGTAACGTTGTAATAAATTAACGTAATCTAACCGTGTTTGGGATTATTAGAATTGTCATGAGATGCACTCTGGCTATAAGGTATTGAAGTTTGGCTGAGGGGTACTTTTTAGTGGTGGTACTTATAACTAAAAATTGTGAATTAAATAACTTTTTTACAAAAACAAAAGAAAATTGTAAAATGAGGCAGATTAGGAAAATAGTCAAGCCGAAAGAAGCGAATGCTGAAAAAGAGTAATTTTACTGGAATAAATCATAAATACATCCAAACGCGTGTAAGCCCATTTTATTATATCCGATTCTTATATTACTTTTTTTTTTGTCGTGGGAAATTATCAAATAACTTCTTCCGCTGGATGGGGTGGGAAGAAGTGTCAAACTTTGACTGATTAAAACGCGCGCCTCAACATTAACGATTGCATCACTGCTTACCATGAGGTGGGATCGTACTAGTTTATTATCATCATCACCATTTCAGTCGATAGACATCCACTGTTGGATATAGGCCTCCCCCAAGTGTCGCCACAATGATCAATCCTGTGCGTCCCGCTTCCATCGGATTCCCGCAACCTTCACCAGGTCATCGGTCTATCTTGTAGGAGGCTTTCCGACGCTCCGTCTTTCGGTACGCGGTCGCCACTCCAGAACCTTTCGGCCCCAACAGCCATCTGTTCTGCGAGCAATGTGCCCTGCCCATTGCCCCTTGAGTTTGGCGAATCTTCGTGCTATGTCGGCAACCTTGGTTCTCCTGCGGATATCTTCATTTCTGATTCGATCACGCAAGGAAACTCCGAGCGTAGCCGTTTCCATTGCCCTTTGGGTGATTTTAAGCCTTCTAGTTTATATTAATAAAAAAAAAAACCCTTAGTTTTCCTCCATTTGTCCTTTACTTCAAGGGTTGTGGTAACTCCTTCAAAAAATGTGCAGCCCTGACAGGCTACTGCCCTAACTGGCCGCGCCTAGTAGAATATTGGTTTTCAGCTGCATCTAGCATAGCGTAGTTATATATTTCTAGCCTATGGGCTAGGCAGATAGATAGGCTCCTATTTTTTTTTTTTTCAAAAAGCTTTAGGTGCTTGAATTCCAGCAAGGACCCAGCCGGGTCGAAGCCTACTGGGGCCAGGGTTATCCGAAAGGGAGCTCGAGCCCCGGTATGAAAGCTAGAAGGAACTGGGTGGGTCTTTTAGTCAGTAAGAGTCTGACACTATCTCCCGCTCCGCCCAAGAGCGGAGGGTGTCATTGGATGATTTTTTCCCACCATAAAAAAAGGTGTTTGAAGTCTATTTTTAGGTTTTCACAAATAGTCCTCGTATCTTTTTCTTAAAGGTTACATTTTGAAAACTCGGCTCCATACTTTCGATCACTGAGTTTTCTTGCGTTAGTACAAAAAGCCCAACTAGGTCACTTACGTTTAAGGTTATGATTTGACCGTTTATGGCAAAAACTACTTCTTTGCTCGGTAAAATATTGGTCACTTAGTAATATGGTATTACGGCCGATTGCTCAGTAGGGCTGTAAGTACTTTAGGTAAGGACAGTATCATCAACTGGTTATCCTTTTTTTAGGCCTATGTGAAATAAAATAGTTTTGATTTGATTTGATTTGATTTAAGGTAGGTATTTTAATTTGAGTGGGGTCTACTATTTGTACCTATTGAAGTTATAGATCGAATCGGTTATTTTATATACTGCCATGTTTTTTAATTTAAAAAATCGTGTTTTTATTTTGAGAGCAGTGGTGATGGTAATGGCCCCGATTTACGATTTGTTGGTCGCGGATTCGAACCGCGTGGTGGATTACGGCCCATTCCCTCTCCTAGAGAGGAGGCCTGAGTCCCAGCAGTGGGAACATTAAAAAGGCTGATGATGATGATGATGATTTCATTTTGTATAAATATCTTCTCCTCTCACTTTAATGTCTGAAGTACATAAGTGCAATAAAAGTTGTAATTTTGAGCCTGAAGTTCTGTCACACAGGTCTTGAACCCAGTATAGACTCCAGTTCTCACAAAGGATTGATATTGTAATCAACAGTTACTTTTAACCTATGTACCTTTTTGAGAGAAACAAATAATAGTACATTATAAGTGTGTAATGTTAGTGATTACGGTCGAGGCGGTATTTAGACCCGAGACATGGCGAGGGTCTTAAGAGAGCTGAGAACGATAATCATTAATTACTTACGTGTATTATAAAACGTTTTTCAATACACTTGTGAAGAAAATAACTGTCAAACTAGTAAACTTTTGTGGCGGTAAAAATCTGTTTTCATATGCGCTCCCATTTTCTTTTCTTTTCCTCGTGGGACACGATGCGCGCCCTTCCTGATACGATAAATGTAATAAAATTAATGTACCAAAAAGGTTTTAACATTATAGCACTAGTGCGTAATGGTCATCAAAATGTCATAGTTTGGTAACAAGTGCCACTACCTAACCTAACTGCTACCTAAGTGCAGTGCAATAAGAGTCACTTTATGAGCAAGTGTATTGAAAAAAATTATTATTACTTATTTGTGAAAACCAATTAACTAGATTCCATAAAAAACTTAGTTCTTTTTCACTGAAAAAAAAAGCTTACCAATCTAGATAGTTCTAAAAGATTCTCCTCAAACCAACGACACTTTGCATTTCGCTTCAGAATATTTGCCTTCGTTACCCGCTGTGAACCAAACGTGACCACTTCAGCGGGGTCTCGAATGTCAGCGATCTTATTTATGCGGACTGATTTAGTTTACATTGGTATAGACTTTCAGGGAGCTCGTTACGTTACGCTCGCTTAGCTTGTGGAGTAAACTGTGCCGTAAGTGAATCGAGAAGGTAATTGATTCGGGTACTCGTGAAGGACTCCTGAGCTCACCCAGTTGAGGTTTGAATAAAACAAATGCTAGATTGAATAGGCTACTAGTGCGATTCATCATCAACGATTGCATCACAAGCGGTGATGTGTAGAGATGAGATCGCAGTCAAGCAGTACTTTATATCATTAAAAAAATTTAGTTTCTGTCAATACGAGATGTATAAGTTAAGGACACAAAGTGGAACCAGATCAATAATTTAACGACTAGCGATCGAATTCATCACCATGTCTACAAAACCGTTGATCTGTGTCTCTCATGCAAAGGGCAACTGAAAGGCACAAGTGGGTTTTAGTCAGTAAAAGTCTGACACGCCCTCTTGGTCCTTCCTAGAGCAGAAGAAAAAAACCCTTTTTAAAGGCTACTCCAAAATAATAGTGTACCAGAAGTTCATAGAGAGACGGGACGTCTTAGTCATGCAGTGGGATAACACTAATTTAATATTAATGTAATTGATCCAAAACCTGGCTAGCTTTGATGTCTCAATGTTCCAGAAAAACTGCTACCAATACCTACTTCCATACTACCGTTTGTCATGACAACATAAAATGGACGGCCTCAGTGGTATTTCGGACCGGTTAGTTCTCCAAGTTTCAATCCATTAGCATAATTACAAAGCCCGTCGTGAAACTGAGTGAAATCAAGATTTTCTGGGAAATCCGTATCTGCGACAAAATTTGGCGGAAATCAGTAAAGCTTACTCGAATCCAGTATTACGTTTTTTTGTTTATTCCAACAACAACATCTAAGTAACAATCTCCACATTGTTATTTATTTTTATTTACTTACTACTTACTTTAAAAAAAATGTAACTATCTCCACTGGTGGGGATTTCTGGAATAAACGGTTTTTGTTTTTATTATTATACTAGCTTTTGCCTGCGGCTTCGCCCGCGTACATAAAAAACCTTCACTCTTTATCCCCCTTTTCTCAATTTTATTTTTATAAAAAAAGCCTATGTCCGTCTCCAGGGTCTCAAATATCTCTGTACCAAAATTCATGAAAATCGGTTTTTCCATTTAGGCGTGAAGACGTAACAAACAAACAAACTCACTTTCGCTTTTATAATATTAAGTAAGGAAGTAAGGATTGATAGGCTTGCGTTTGTCCACTATCTCACCTGATGGTAAGCAATGATGTGGCCGATGATGGAGCACACTTGCCTAGAAGTAACCTATTAATTCTTAAGTTAAAGTTATAGATATCGGAAAAACGGACTCCGGCAGTGAATTCCACTCCTTAGCTATTCGCATAATGAATGTTCCCAAAACGATTTGTACATATGGGTGGGACGTAGGGATACGTATCTAGGCAAAAAGAAATATGTACGTGTTCTTTGGTAGGTAATCATCAAATGACTTACTAGTGATCGACTGAAATACGATCTTGACAGGCCTGTTGGTGTAGTGGTTAGTGACCCTGACTGCTGTGCCGGAGGTCGTGGGTTCGATTCCCACCCAGGACAAATGTTTGTATGATGAGCACGATCATTTTTGTTCTGTGTCTGGGTGTAATTTATCTATAATATGTATGTATTTAGAAATATATAAGTATGTTTATCAGTTGTCTAGAATCCATAACACAAGCTCTGCTTAGCTTGGGACTAGACGGCGTTGTGTGATAGTTGTGGAATATTATATTATTATATTATAGATTTGCAGCTGAAACAATCCCGTAAATAGAATATTCTTTTTAGGGTTCCGTAGTCAACTAGGAACCCTTATAGTTTCGCCATGTCTGTCTGTCTGTCTGTCCGTCCTCGCTTAATCTCTGTGACCGTTAGCACTAGAAAGCTGAAATTTGGTACCAATATGTATATCAATCACGCCGACAAAGTGGTAAAATAAAAATTGGAAAAAAATGTTTTATTAGGGTAGCCCCCCTATATGTAAAGTGGGAGGTGTTTTTTTTTTTAATTTCAACCCTAACGTGTGATATATCGTTGGATAGGTATTTAAAAATGAATAGGGGTTTACTAAAATTTTCATCATTTTTTGATAATGTCAATAATTTCCCAAAAGTAAAAAACAATGTGTCCCCCCCCCTCTAACTTTTGAACCATAAGTTTAGAAAATATGAAAAAAATCTGAAAAGTAGAACTTTATAAGGACTTTCTAGGAAAATTATTTTGAACTTGATGGAAAGAACAGTTTTTGTACAAAAAAGACAAAAGTGTTCTACAAAATAATTTCTGGACTGTTTATATAAGTGTATATGCAAGCATTTTTTTAACCTCATAAGTGGGTACACTTATTGTGATGGACGGGAAACTACGGAACCCTACACTGAGCGTGGCCCGACATGCTCTTGGCCGGTTTTTTTGCAAATATTATCTTCCAGTTTCGACCGTAATCGAAATTGACAAGGTATCAGAAAACTGGTCAAGTGCGAGTTGAACTCTCGCTCTGAGAGTTACGTACAAACTTATCTATGAAAATAGTTCAATTCCCGATTGGAGTTTCGAAGATTTTCCGAATCCAATTTTTTTTTGTGACTCAGGCAATCTGATAAAGTAATCTAACAATAAAACTATAGATTTACTCTATGCTACTGTGCGATAAGACCTTGTTTATCGCTTTTCAGGATTCCAGGTCACCGGGAAGTATCCCATAAATTTCATGATTCCCTTGAGATTGTCGAAATATACATTTAAAAAATGTAAACGGCTATAATTTTATTTCTCGTTAATTTAGAAGTTTGATTTTTTCACACCATCAAGGGACTTTAGACCACAGTACATGGATTTAATTCCAACTCGATACCTCCACGCGTTTCCGAGATTATGGGTCTTGACAGACAAACAGCTATCAAAATGAAATATTTACTTATTAAGCGGAACCCTTATAAGATAAGGGTTTCGTTTTGCTTTTTGAGGTACAGAACTCTCAAACACTGTAAAAAAAAAACATTTCAATAAAGTTATTCCTAACTACAAAATACCAAATATTAGTCTATTCAACAAAGTAACACGCGTGATGCGTGTAAAATAATTTGAAGGACAGCTTAATTATTCAAATGGCCTAAATAGCATTGCTATACAGGAACTGTACTGTACAGCGCACATAACCAACACACCTTTGTACATAAAATGCATAAAATACGTTCCGTGTCCAGCCCAAGAGTTTTATTGCCCTGTTTCACCTTACGAGTCCTATGAGAATTCATTAATTGCCGCTATAGAACGTGATAGACTAATTGCTCGTTTCATACAAGTATCTTACTGCTAACAGCTAGCTGCTGTTAGCTAATTGCATCTCAGCTTTTTAATGGGTTGTCATCAAATAATCCCTCCTGCTCTGGGCGGAGCTAGAGGTTGTGTTTAGACTTTTACTGGCTAAACTACATCGGCGCCTTCAGTTACCTTTTCAGTTCTAGAACGACGGTAATATTTTCGAATAATTCCGTAGCCCTAGTAATTGAGGCTTTGTTCATTGATTTTCGCGACTTACTGTTGTAATTCACGAATTTATGTCAATCTATAGATGGAGATAAGACTAAGTTTGTATAGGATTTATCGTTATAAATAATGACCCAGTAAAACTCCGCTGACAAGGCGAAGGAAGAAAAAAAACCGGCCAAGAGCGTGTCGGGCCACGCTCAGTGTAGGGTTCCGTAGTTTTCCATCCATCACAATAAGTGTACCCACTTATGAGTTTAAAAAATGCTTGCCTATACGACTATACAACAAACTTAGTCCAGAAATTATTTTGTAGAACCTTTTTGTCTTTTTGTACAAAAACTGTTCTTTCCATCAAGTTCAAAATAATTTTCCTAGAAAGTCCTTATAAAGTTCTACTTTTCAGATTTTTTTCATATTTTCTAAACTTATGGTTCAAAAGTTAGAGGGGGGGGACGCATTGTTTTTTACTTTTGGAGCGACTATTTCCGAAATTATTGACTTATCAAAAAATGATTTTAGTAAACCCCTATTTATTTTTAAATACCTATCCAACGATATATCACACGTTACGGTTGAAATTAAAAAAAAATCACTTCCCACTTTACATATAGGGGGGCTACCCTAATAAAACATTTTTTTCCAATTTTTATTTTACCACTTTGTTGGCGTGATTGATATACATATTGGTACCAAATTTCAGTTTCTAGTGCTAACGGTCACAGAGATTAAGCGAGGACGGACAGACAGACAGACAGACAGACGGACAGACAGACATGGCGAAACTATAAGGGTTCCTAGTTGACTACGGAACCCTAAAAAGGGATTTGTGCTTTTTATTTTCAATGACCGTTGGGGCCGAAAAGTTCTGGGTGACGACTGCGTACCCTAAGACGCAGCGTTGGAAAGCTTTCTACAAGGTGGACCGATGACCTGATACAGGTTACGGGAATCCGATAGATGCGAGACGCACAGGGCCGTTCAGTGTGTCTATGTCCAACATAGACGTCTATCAGCTGAAATGATGATGATGATGATGATGATTTGAGATGGAAAATCATCAAATGGAGTCTCCCACTCTAGGGTGCAGGGTGTAGAAAGAGGTCGTGTCAGATTTCTCTGTACCATGACCTGAACCATGACTGGACGCGAGAGGTTGCTGCCGCCGATCGATTCCACGAGAACACGGTGGTCAGACCTCCACCGAGTCCTCTAAGCAATCTACAAAATGATAAAACCCAGGCGTTTCTTCCCGCCGAATACAAAACAGAAATCTCCCGAATATTTTGACACGTGCAAATTGTAGCACACTACCTAGTTCTTGATTATAATAACATCATATGTATTTCCTTGGCTAAAATTGGCTGTCTGAAGCTACCTATTGCATTCATCATAAAGGTAGTTTCCGCATTCTTATCAGAAATATCTTGTTTTATAAGGAAATAAGATAACAAAACACGAAATTAATATATCCCAGAGAGTTGTCGCATTTATGTGTAAACTCGTGACATTGCCATAAGTTCTGTAGCCATGGACTTGTCTTAATTGGAACAAACAGTTGGAAAACAGACCCTTAAGTAAATAAAGCTTATTGCGGGCTTTCGGTCAACAATAAAAACAGATTGGACGCCACAAATTCTAAGAATTTCGGGCTGTCCCTCAATGTAATGTGCGTACGGAACATACTTTTTTCTTTATTATTGACTAGCGACCCGCCCCAGCTTCGCTCGGGCAATAAATATAGCCTATGCTACTCAGGGTGAATGTAGCTTTTCAATGGTCAAAGAATTTTTGAAATCGGCGCAGTTACAATTTGAGATTTCACTAACTCTTATTTACATAATACTGCACACTATTGTCTACATCTCTTATACTGTTTCCTTCCGCAGGTCTGCTGGAAGAAATTTCTTTGTGAAATAAGCAGTACCTTTGTACAAAGTTTTTTAACGTTATAATTATAAAATAAATAAATAAATTTTATTTATTTTTTGTGGAGCTTTAAAGCGTTTCACAGAAGTTTTGATCCATGGAAAGTGACGGACACATATGGGACTACTATTCTACAATACATATATAATTATACTCGTATATATAAAAAGCAGCCATAGAAATTTAAGTTAGGTTACTTTTATTTTTAGTTCTGTTTCTCACCTGGTACTTGCCCAGGGGTCACAAGAGCGAGATCCACAAGCACACAGGTATTCAAAGCACATGACATGCTACAGAAAACCTGAGGTTTCATTAATGTGAAAATAAGTTATGTTATAATCGCTCTGGGATCTTGGATTATACAGGCTGAGGAGACGCGGTGAAGGACTTTATTTTAAAACTAGCTTTTGCCCGCAGCTTCACACGTGTTCATAAAATATAGCCTATGTTACTCAGGAATAAAGCAGCGTTTTATCGGTGAAACATTTTTAGAAATCGGACCGTACTTCCAGAGATTACCCCCTACAAACAAAAAAAGATAAAAACCAAAAAACAAACTTTAGCCCTTTATTATATTAGTATAGAAGTAGATAGTGTAGATATGTAAGGATTATGATAAAGATAAGCTTGGGTTTGGCCTGATCTGACAAGATGGTAAGCACCTGCATATATATCCTGATAGTTACAGTATGATAACCTTATCATACTGTAACTATCAGGAAAAAAGCAAAGGATTCCATGTTTTTAAGGTGGCAGTATTTGGGGGAGGGACTTTGATTTGGACAGGTATTTCGCAAAATAAAAATAATTGAATTTAGTATAAATATACTAAAAACTTCAGCCTATATTCTCTTCTTCAGCCATTCCATAACACGGTTCCTCAGTCCTCACACACCATCAGCCGGATCTCAGAAAATATCTAAAAATTATGGAATCATTACGACAGACATATAATAAAGAATTGGTAAAGACATTTATTGAATAACAGAACACAAAGCATCAAAGATAAAATATGTATGACGATTAAACTATGGTCCCTTATTACAAACAAGAAAGATAAATATTTTGGTGAATATTACCGTATTTAATAAGTGTTCTTTTTCTTTTTCTATATAGAAAGTTTTAGTTGTTTTGACTCACACATGTTCCAAGTATGAAAGTTCCCTACATGATCGACCTTGTGCATGATAAATATGTTTATATACCTATATAAGTTGAGCACCTGTTCTATTCCGAATGAATTCTTCAAAAGCTTTCCCCTTTATCAATCAACCAGCTGAAAACCAAAATAATAAAATAACCGGCCCCGTTTACGTTCCGTTAACGAGGTTCCTAGGAAAAACTGCAGAGCGTGCCATCAATATTTATCAGCATTTTCAACCTATCATAGCATTGAAATATTTTACGAAGCCAGTATGAGAGCCTCGTCAAAGTACACGCAGCTCATCCTTGGTTTAATACATCTAGTTTTGACGTAGACGCAACTGGTATTTTTCTTTTTTAAATTATCCTTTGAGCGCGCTCTTAATTTCTGTCACATTTGGTACAAAGCAAAGAATAAGGTCTACGATGGGACAAACGTGAACCAAAGTTATATTTTTAGTGTTGACTCTTACTTCGAAGACTGATTTATGACATAACTACACAAGATTCTCATCATTAAACTAAATTAAATTCAGGAGAAAACCAACCTTTTATGTAAAAGAAATCTCATCTGAACTACATGGTTTTTTTCGTGATGCGAAGAAAAGTCACGTTTCTACTAAAAAGTTTGATAAAATTATGAAGTTGTTCGTTAATATACGAGTACTTAAAGCTTTCAGCTCACATCTGAAAATAGGTACGCACGTATTTAACGTGATCGTTTATACAAAGAAGAAGTGGCTGAAGTCAGACATAGGTATAAATCAAGCCGTTTTACATTGCACTTGCATACTTCCTGAACTCAGGCCATTAATCAGGCTCCAGCATCCTCCCTTCTTGTAAGATGTTACAAGTTATCTGATAATATATAATACCATAGGAATGGGAGGCATTTGTTGTCGTAACATAACATTACGCTAACGTTCTACAAATAGTTAGGCAGATGTGATGTTTTATTATCATTTTGACGGCCATGTTTTAGTTCAATATTTACACAAAAAAATTAAAACCCGAGTATGATAAAAAAAACGGTGCTGGAAAAAATATGAAACAAGATTTTCAGGATGCTGAAATAAACAACGTAACTGGAAAAACAAGGAAGAACAAAAAAAAAGCCGCTTTGTCGTAGCCAGGTTTAAGTTTTTTACTGTTATTTTATTTAAACAATTTTGATGTTATATCACTGTGCTTCTATAAAAAAATTGTCCACTAGAGTGTGCCATATTTAATTTTGATGATATTCTTAATAAACTAATGCGCCTCACCATCAAAGTTTGCATCGCTACTTACCATCAGGTGGGATCGCAGTCAAGCACTAGTTTATATCAATAAAAAAAAAAAAAAATTTTTATAAGTACCAGTGAAGTCTTTTCAAATTATATCAAACATAGTATATAGTATTTACCTTATATTTTTTTTAAAACATGACTTTTGACATAGACAAAACCAAAGTCATGGTAAACAGCCATGTAGCACCCACTCCCATCAAGATCGGAGACTCTACACTCGAAGTTGTGGACAACTACGTTTACCTGAGACAGACGATCCAGTTGGGTAAGTCTAACTTCGAGAAAGAGATCAATCGACGAATCTGACTCGACAGCGTTCGGGAAGCTGCGCAGTATTTTCACGTCCAACATACCACAGTGTCTGAAGACGAAAGTCTATGAACACTGCGTACTGCGAGTGATGACATATGGCTCCGAAACGTGGTCGCTTACGATGGGCCTCATCAGAAGACTTAAAATCACCCAGAGAGCAATGGAAAGGGCTATGCTCGGAGTTTCCTTGCGTGATCGAATTAGGAATGTGGATATCCGCAGTAGAACTAAGGTTACCGACATAGCACGAAGAATAAACTTAAATGGCAATGGGCAGGGCACATTGCTCGCAGAACAGATGGACGTTGTGGCCGAAAGGTAATGGAATGGCGACCACGTACCGGAAGACGTAGTGTTGAACGGCCTCCTATAAAGTGGATCGATGATCTGGTAAGGGTTGCGAGAATCCGACAGATGCGAGACGCACAGGACCGTTCATTGCAGCGATACTTGGAGGAGGCCTATGTCAAACAGTGAACGTCTTTCATCTGAAATGATGATGATGGAAATTTTGCCCGCTAGAGGACGCCATATCGAGAATTGTTTAGCGGACGATTAAGACGGTTAACGATATGTCGAGGTCCAATAAGTTAATTAAGAGCTATGAGGGAACAGATGAACATCCTCACATAGCCTGTCAAAATAATAACCCTCCTTTGGCTTTGCCGTAGACGGGTAAAAAGAGGATGTGAAGAAAAAAAACAGTTTAGCAGTCGACAGCACGGAATGGAAGAAGAAAACATCTTGCATATATCCCAACGAAAGTGGGACAAGGACAAACCAATGTTGATAAATTAAATCATGGCCTATTGCAAATCATCAACATTACAAGCCTATTGACGTCAACTGATTGTAAAATCACGATTCCAGTCTGAACTTTTCACGAACTGAAGATCAAACTTTCTGATCAGCAGTCGAGCTTTCAGTGTCTAGACGGACGGGGCAATATTAATATTTATATCGTAATAATGTGGAGGTTTAATCAATGTAGCTTCGTCGTATTTTATTTTGTGGGTGAAATATTAAATTCTTTGACGTCGGGGATATTGTGGGTATGTTGGTGTGAGTTTTTACTCGTGGTTGTGTTTTGAACGTTGAGGTATCGGTCAAGAAAAATAGAGTGTTTAACATAGTGCTATTCATGTCGTGTCTTATGGCTGAGTTGATTGATAGTATAGCATCTTACAGTACCCAGAATATTTAAAAAGTAGAATTAAATTCAATCTACGACGGACTAAAGATCCAATTTTTCTACGTAAAATTTCAGCTGAAAGATGTCCATGACTGCTGGAGACCTTATCTGTCTTCACCAAGTTTCTGCTCGTCTCAAATCCGTGACTCTCACCAGGTCATCGGTGCCTTGTTGCCTGCTTCTTCCGGTATACGATCGCCACTCCAGAACCTTTAGATCCCAGCGACTATCTGTTCTATAAGCAATATATACTGCTTACTTAAGTTTGGCAACTTTTTGGGTTACGTTGGGCACCTTGCAACTCCTGCGGATATCTTCGTTACGATATGATTCGATCACGTAAGAATTCTTTAAGTCTTCCGGTGAGGATCCTTGTGAGCCACTATGGGTCAGAGTCCCATGTCATTACTAGCAACACGCACTAGTCATACTTTCATCTGGAAACATTGTGGTATGTGGGATGAGAAATACCGAACAGCATCCCGAAAGATTCCCCGCAGAGTCGGTTTTAATGTTCGACTTATTTCTTGAAAATAGACTTAGTTAACTGGACCGTTTGTTTTAGGAAAATGTAATCGTCTGCAACTTTGAGTGTCTTTGATTAGGTGTAGTACTCCTATCAAAATCAAGAAGAAAATGAGTATTTGCTAAAATCCCTGTTCATCTTAAGACTCACTCTTTTGTAAGCTATTTTTTTTTATCTGTTATAAACTAGTACTTGACTGCGATCCCGCCTGATGGTAAGCAGTGATGCAATCGTTGATGGTTAGGCGCACTAGTTTATTAAGAGCCTATTCACTCTAGCCTTGAAGACACCCAAATTATAATCGGATGGGAAGACCGCAGCAGGCAGACTTCGAAGTACGCGGTATATATGACGAGGCGAAACGCTTAGTCCGGACCGTAGATGTTTCAACAACGTAAGGGTGGATACTCGCCGTGCGTCGGTTCGTCCGATGATAGAAATGAGATGGCGGAATCAAGTCATGCAATTCCTGCGCACACTCTCCAAAAGAGCTCTGCAGAGATTATCGAGCAATGTACCTACTAAGATCCTCCATAGTCTCAACCATGAAAACTATGTCGTCGGCAAATCAAAAATGAGTAACGTACTCGCCATGGACGTTAATGCCTAGCCCTCTCCACATTCTCCTGTGGCTGTGAAGAGTTTCGGAAAATTTATGCCTCCCTGCTTCATATTCTGCTGTAGAAAGATACGTCTAGTTCCGCAGTCGGATTGATATGGAGGTATTTTGTACGTACGATTAGGTATGGATAAAGAATCAGTGTACTATTTACTCAGGTATATTTTTTTTTTTCTCGCGAGCCGAAGGCTGATTATCGTCTTTTATCATATTTACGGGAGGAAATTGAATCTCTGCTCCTGAACTTTTCTACGTAGTGTTAGGTACTAAGCTATTTTGTGCAAAACACTTCAAATGTACCAAAACAAAGTATCGCGAAATCCATTTAGAAATTGTTTTTATGTTTTAGTACGAAACTCAAAAACTATCCGCTGTTCAGTAGCTGCGAATAGTTTTGAACGAACTCGTTGTTTATGAACTAATGTGTAGCATTATAGACAATTTGTTGAAACTTCTAGTTTAGCGAATGATATTTATGATTAAAATTTTCACTACTTCTTTGAATGGTTATTTAGGTCGTTGATTTCTGCCTAAGTAAAATGTACATTTGTACATGGAATAATGTTAAGGTTAACAATCAGAAGCGACGTAACAGTGTAACAACGCTTTTTTATAGAAATTATTGTAAAATTGTTCTGCAGATAGAAAAATAAACCACAAAAACGCAGTTGTATCTTGTAGCATAGTTGGCAGTTGGCGATTCCCGGCCACTGTTACTAGGCGCGAGCTTGCAGACGGCGAGCAATTGGTACCTCATCGTTCGATAAAGATCAAGCCTGTGGCCAGATTCACGTAAAATCAAACAAGCTAAACATCGTTAAAGTTTTATAGTTGTTTGATCGAAGTCCTATACAAAAGTGGTATTTACGATCTATCGACTTATTTCCAGTTACATTAATAAGTATTCTACCAGGATAATGTAATACAGATTTATTTTTAAATCGACGAATTTCAAACGACTTTAAAATCGATGTTGCTCAAACTCGATAAATGGATGTGAATACGGAAATGGTCTAAACGACTTAATCGCTACGATATCGTACTACATACTACGAGTCGTTACGGTTTTCATTACGTGAATCGGGCACCAGGCCGACGCGACGGGTGGCGCATTGTGAACCACGCGCGCCTCAAAGATCTGTCAGCAGAATTGAGGGGGCCTTCCAGGGCCGTTGCATACCAGGGATGAGGGATTGGTTGAAAGAGTTGCCTCTGCCCTGGAATACAAAGGGCAAATGAAGGACACGGGCGGGTTTGAGTCAGAAAAAGACTGACACTCCTCGCAAAAAAAGGGTTGTAGCGCACGCCTGTCTGCAGGAGTCCTTATAAGGGTAATAAAACGCCACAAACTATCTGCACGGTTACTTACATTAATTATACAACTGAGTTCTTGTAGACGTAATAATTACAGTATTTTAGTATGTCTTGCCAACAATAAAGTGTGCTGTTAACATTGTGGCTTACATTAACACGAAGGTAATATTCGCTATGAAGTATAATGGGGTAAATTTCAGGCGTGCTACTGATACGTAAATGAAACAGAAACTAGAGTACTCGTAGTAAGAATAAGAATAAGAAGAATAAGAATAATTTATTTGTAAACATAGGTGTGTGCGGTGTTACAGGTAGCTAGATCCTCCATGTTTTGCCCAGAGGCGTACAAAGTAGTTCAAGTTACATGTATTTTTTAAGATTTTCGGTTGGTGGTGGTGTCTATCAAGCGAGTCGAGGCTTTGATTGCTTCTGGTGAGGGATAATTAAGGAGGTCCATCAGTGGCTGCTTTAATAGTCTTTTTTAGGTGGGATATCATCTAATGATATCGCCCGCCCTTTGGTAGAGCGGTAGGGCGGGTCAGACTTTAACTGACTAAAACCCCACTCCTAGTTCCGTCGTTGTCTCGCATTCCACCCCAGTAGGCTTCGACCTTGCTAGGCTCCTACGGTTTGCTGACATCTCCATGAGGCGCGCGTGGAACACTACATGCCGTCGACGACTTGGGCTCGGTCCGGACAGTTACCGGACCAGTCGGACGCAATTTCGCGCCTACGGTGGCCGGAATTTGGGATAGGGATCCCAACGGCTGGGGCGTGAGGACCCTCACGCGAGCGCTTGCGGTCATATCCTTATATTAATATTAATACCTGGCCCATCAGGCCTGTATTTCATCCCACTGGAGTTGCCCTTGGCCTCGGTAGTAGCAGGACAATTTTCGACCACCATAGATTCTGGCTTGCGGACAACGAGCAATGCTCACCGTTCAGCCGTTCAGTAAATACCTGTCCGTCCAAACTCAGGTCAATGGCGCATTGTGTTCCACATGCACCTCAAAGATGTGATGAAGATGTGTGTGTATGTCAGCAAGATTAACGGGGCCAGTTAGAGCCGATGCCTGCAAGGGCAGCAGGTTATTTGAAGGAGTTACTGTGGCCCTCGCAGAAGGGTACATGGCGGAACACTGTAACTTTTAGTCATTAAAAGTCTGACATGGCTTTTTGATGAATGTTCACCTCAAAAAAAGGGCAGCAAAACACTCCTAATCACACACATCATTAGTTCACACTCAAATTACATTTCACAGAACTTTCAATTGAATATTTGCGTCCCCAAACTAATTAGCTTGACCAATGGCCGTAAAATCTACGGGCATTGCGCTTAAAAGCCATTACTTAGTTTGACCAGCGTCCGAGTGCCACATATCTGACGCGTTGTGTAATTTACGTACGACATTCATTGCTGCGTCAGGCCCCTGTGTTTGATGTTGCACCCGTTGCGAGGCAGCAATGTGACTGCAAATGGATTTATACCAGTTTTGTTGGTACCTCTGGACAGTTCGGTGAATTGAACAGATTGGTGTTTATGTTGATTGACTTTTTTAAGTTAGTAAATTATGCTATAAAGTTTGGTTTGTTTAATCTAATTATTCGCATAACAAACAACAACAACATCATGTCTATTGACAACAATACCCAGTAAACGGAAACTTTTTTAAGGTTAAAACTGTGAGAGAGAGAACATTTTCATGCGACAGATGCGCCCGCAGCAGATGGCCCGGGCGTGCTGAGTCCTACCTACCATACTAGTAGGTGCGGGTTGGTAGACGTTAAGCAATGTGTTAACCGTCATCCGACCATCTGGTAAGAACCAAGCCCAAGTTGACGGGGCTTTGGCCCTGGAACGCAAAGGCCAACTGAAGGAACATATGTGTGTTTTTAGTCAGTACAAGACTGATATGCCCTGGTGCATAACCCAAAACAGGGATGTCATTGTCCATTTCAAAACTATTCAACCATCATATAGAGAGACAGACCATGAGCATGAAATAATCAAACAGTCTAGAAATAATTACATTCTAGGAGCAGTGGTTCTGTCGTCGATCGCTTTACAGTGTTCTCTTTATTACAACAGCTCTTCTTATCCCAAAGAACCTTTTAAGTTCCTACATGACACATATTGTAGACACTTGAGATCATCTGAGAATTTGAAACTTTTGAAGCCTTCGCATTCTACCAAGTTTTGTGATAAATCGTTCATGGACCAGACGGTGCGGTTGAAGAACGCGTCGCCAATGCTAGTTAGGCAAATCCAGTCACTAGTTTCTTTTAAATATCTTGTTTAAAACTATTTTCTGACTCTCTCACACTATTTTGGTTATACAAATATTTTATTTATACTCATATTATATTATAAAGAGTAAACGAGTATTTTACTTCGCGCCGAATCCGAAATGCAATATTATTATTTTATATGTAGTAATACTTCCTTATTGGGATAAATACGCGCTCATAAAATTAGAATCAAGACTTCGCTTAACAGGTAAGCTCGTTTGATTCCCAGTTTTTGTTTGCAGTGAATAAATTATAAAACTACTGGAATCCTGCTTTATAATTCAGTGTTTATTAATTTAAACATTTATGTAGATTTAGTTTGTTCTGTATGTAATGTGACATATTTGTAAGTAGGTATTTAGGCGTCAGCGCACCGCTGGGTGTGCCAAACAACCCCTCAGTCACCCGGATGGTTTTTTTTTACGGTGGGAAAATCATCTAATGACATCCCCCGCTCTTGGGCGGAGCGGCAGATAGTTTCAGATATTTACTGACTAAAAACTCACTCTTGTTCCTTCGTTACCTTTCATACCGGGGCTGAGCTATCTTTCGAAACTAACCCTGGGCCCGGTAGGCTTCGACCCAGCTGGGCCCTAGCTTTTGCTGACAGCTCCTTAAGGCGCGCGGGAACCGTGCGCGCCGTCGACGACTTGGGCTCGTTCCGGACAGTAACCGGACGGTCGGACAGCGAGCTACTCATTGGTCGCCGTCCGCAAGCCCGCGCCTACGGTGGCCAGAAACTGGGATCGGAACCCCGGCGGCGGCTAGGGTTCTGTGAGCGCCGTTACCTGATAAGGTCGGCCTCCTTTGCTAGCATTTCTGCTTCGCAGAAGAAGGCGGCCGCCTGCCACTACTCGTCGCTCCGGACCATGCCCTGTACCAAGACCCGGTGCGAGAGATTACCGCCGCCAATCACTACCACGAAGAGAGCACGGCAATGCGCCGCCCAAGCGGGGCACACCTCCACTGTGTGCTCCACCGTGTCCTCCAAGCTTTCGGAACGGTGGCGACACCCGCATCACTTCCGCACGAATCCGGTGCAGGAACCTCCCAAACTTGTCGCCCGGATGGTCCAGTGACCATGTATTTATGCGGACAACCAGATAACATAACAAGCTCATTACTTTGAAACTATTCAAGATACAGTTATGAAATTTTTGTACAGATTCTTTATACATAAAAATAATAGACACGTGTTCGGGTCTCGCATATACTGAAACGAATGTTGTATATAAAATGGTAGATGTTACTGTCTGTGATAAGACCGCTATTGTACTGTATAAATACAGTACAATAGTGGTCTTATCACATTGTACACGAAAATAGTAACACACATATTACTATTTTCGTGTACAATAAAGTTGATTCTCAACCTCAACTTCAGCTCTTCATTAATGGCATTTGTGGAAGAGACGCCACAATTTAATCGATAACACGTGTGAACTATTAATAGACCGTTAAACGCTGAAGAATATTTGGCAAAAAAAAAATCAAAGGAGAAAAATCTTCATGGCGGAAGCTCGTAAGAGTGAAACGAGAGTTAATTTTCTTCTATCGTTAAAAAGGCGGTATCATGATCATCATCATCATCATTTCATCAATTCAGCCCAAAGACATCCACATTGTTGGACAATGGCCTCCTCCAAGTGTCGCCACAATGAGCGGTCCTGTGCGTCTCGCATCCATCGGATGACATGCAACATATCATATTCATTTTAAATTTTTGACAACTGCAACTTTTACGGTCACTTATTGGTTATCAAACTTTGACGTTAAATAAAGTGAAAGTGACGTCACAGATACAAAAGCTGACAAAAAAAAATCTTAATTGTACCTAGTTTAGTGTATAAGAAAAGAGGCTATCACGAGCTCTTAACGTGATCCATTTGACGACTTAAACTGAACTATAAAAGGGATAATATTAATAAAATTTTATATATTTTTAAATGTTTTTGATTTTAATTATCAATAATAAAAAAAAAGTCCTATCCAAAAGCGGTATTCACGAGTTCCGTAATCGGGATTGGCTAGAAAGACAACTCAACTGGCTCAAAACTTAACGATCTATCGACGACTATTCTACCAGGATAATGTACTCGTAATACAGATTCTTTTTTTTTAAATCGACTCTACGACCAGACTTTAAAATAGGTGTCTTTCAAACTCGATTGATGGATGTGAATACGGAAATAGTCTAAACGACTAAATCGCTACGATATCGTTACGGTTTTGATTACATGAATAAGGCTACAGAATCCCCACAAACGCTTAGTGCTACGATCTTTACGTACCTCTCTACTATGCTTTGTTCACGTCAGAAACCCGACTATTATTAAAGTACAAAGGAAGACGCTCACCCCTGACCTTTCATAAGGCTGATTGACATTCGTGCCAAAAGCGACATCCGGTAAAAATCACCGCAGGCAGCAAAATTTTCGGAAAAGCGCTCATCAATTGATTAATTTAGATCAACGCCTATCTCTCTTATTGCGTTTATGATAAAGTAAAATGATATCTTCTTGATAATCGGTAATGCCGTAATAACTATGACTAGCTTTTATATTTAGTTTTTATCATTGTGATCTACTAATCTGAAACTAGAAGTTTGTCCCAAGGGAACATCCCTACTACCAGTATAAAAAGTGTCTTAAATGGTTTTATGAACTCCAAATCTGTGCAGTTGTTCTAGAGTGAAGAAGTAACTAACATGCACACTCATAAACTTTCACGCATTATAATAATAGCTAGATAGCTAGAGTTATCACCCATCTTTTAGGATATGAGGTCAGTTTGCCCTACTCGTGCGTGATAAATTAAAAAAAAAGAACTAATTAAATTGCAGTGCCATTTAATTATCTCAGAACAGTACAATCACTGTCCCAACAATAGCATTAATACCTCCAGAATAAAACCAAATTAAGATTCCCCTATTTCACGACAAAACGCGAAACGAGAAAGATAAAATAAAAAGATACAAACGACAATTAAACATTGTTTCCCTATAACAAAGTGTGCAGCAACGGCTCCGCTAACCGATCCGGGGTAACAAACGAAGATTATGCAAATTATTTCATTAAGTATGCACAAGCCCATCCCTAAAATACCCACTTGATTAACAGACGTGGTCAGAATTCGTGCTGGATTCTGGATAGTTCACGTGAACGTCAGGATTGCGCAGGGTTGTAAGTTCTGGGACCCTACCATCATGAGTTAAAATATCAAGTGTTCGAGTGAGAAAGAAGTATGAAGTTATGCCCTTATACATACATATAGCATCATCCCTTTAATAGTTCTGTTTTACGAAATTTTGACATGTCGCTGTAGTTTTTTATTTTCTTCTTGTGGTTTTATTTTTTGTTTATAAGTATTATTCTTTCGTTTTTTCATATACATATAAATTATATTTTTAAACATTCAATAAAAAATAAAAACATTTAAAAAAATAAAAATTTGTAGCCCACCGGTATCGGAAACAGGATCCAAGCTACAGGAGGTCAGGGCTCCAGAGAAAGGGACCTTCTGACTATACGAGTCGTGTCCAGTAATACTGCTTTCTGAGTCAAGCCCTTGATCCAGCTGCATAACGAGTGCCTCCTAAGGTGTAGGTCGTTGCTCTTGGCTGTTAAGTCATTGGCTGAAACAACTATCGGTACAATGATCGCTGAATTCACATCCCAAATGTCGACAACCTCGTGAGCTTAGTCAATATACTTGATTTGTTTATCTTTCTCAGCTTTATTTTTATTTTTAATCTTTAATTTTGAAATGTTTTGATCATTATATGTTATTACTGTTTATATACGAGTGTTTATTATTGTTACTTTTTTACATTAATTTCATTACTTGGATATCTTATGTATTTTTAAGTGTTTTTGTCTTATCACTATTAATTAATGTGTGCACATTGATATACAAAAATGTGTGCCTATAAATTTATATATGGTGTTAACCGTTAATATAAGTTAGCAATAAATAAATAAAGGTTTAGGTCGTCAAATGGATCGCGTTAAGGGGATGCATCTCGACATACATTTTCACTGTTTTTCATACAACCGCTCTTACGCGATAATGACGATATTACACATTTTTCATTAGATATTTTGGAAACACAGTATCTTGTGGATATTATCTAGGCTTTTATGGAAATCTATTTATAAAGGAGACTGGCGGATTTGTAAGGTGAGATCGGCCTGTAACCTACACGAAAGCTGTTAAGGTCTTGTCACAGTTTATTCTTTATGAAACCCAAAATATATTGTCATTTTTCCCAAGAACTTGGAGGAATTTGGTTATAATGTTTTGAATTTTGACATAGAAATGAGGTTAAGTGTAGGTACTTTGTTTATATTACTATGATTCTCTAGTACTCTCTAGTGGTCTTTGAATATGCACGAGAAAGAACGACCATTTTCTCTTTTTTTAAAGATGTATTTTAAGGTAACAACCCTAAAATGTACTGGCAACACTGGTTATGTATTAAACAAACAGGAGTAACCTAAATTCCGAGTAACTGCTAAACGTTGTGACTTTAAATTAACGAAGTTAAATCCGCTTATACTACCTTTTAATAAGTAACAATTTAGAAAGGGAACTTATTGGTATGTACGACCTTTTTTCAGGTAGAGACAAGCTTAGATTTTCAATTAAATGTGCTGAGTATAGCAGGTAGATAATATAACTAACCGCAAGGTGGACCAAGAGCTAGTAAGGGTCGCAGGTATCCGATGGCGACAAGACCGTTCGTAATGGCAACACTTGGGGAGGCCTATGTTTTTTTTTTTTTTTTCGATAGGAAAAATCATCTTATGACAACCCCCGCTCTTGGGCGGAGCGGGAGATAGTGTCAGACTCTTACTGACTAAAAAACCCATCCCGTTCCTTCAAGCCTTCATACCGGGGCTCGAGCGCCCTTTCGGATAACCCTGGCCCCAGTAGGCTTCGACCCGGCTGGGCCCCTGCTGTTGCTGACAACTCCTTGAGGCGCGCGGGAACAGCGCGCGCCGTCGACGACTTGGGCTTGGTCCGGACTGTTACCGGACGGCCGGACAGCGAGCTACCCATTGCTCACTGTCCGCAAGCCCGCGCCTACGGTGGCTGGAAATCGGGATCGGAATCCCGGCGGCGGCGGCGAGAGCGCCGTTGCCTGATGCGATCGGCCTCCTCCTTAGCGAGCATTACTGCTTCGCAGAAGTCGGCGACCGCCTGCCACTCCTCCTCGCTCCGGACCATGGCCTCGACCAAGGTCCGGCGCGAGAGGTCTCCGCCGCCGATCACCCCCACGAGGGCACGGCGATGCTCCGTCCAAGCAGGGCACACCGCGATTGTGTGCTCCACCGTGTCCTCCGGGCGTTCCGCACAGTGGCGACACCCGGGCGTCACTTCCGCTTTGATTCGGAACAGGGGAGGCCTATGTCCAACAATGGACGATTTTCGGCTGAAATGATGATGATGATGATTATAACTACACTACTTAGTTTTACAAGGACATCCATTGGCTCCTAAATTAATTTCTAGTGTTTTGGAAACAATATTTGGAAAACTAGGGTGGGAATCTTTCGGACTAAACGTCAATGGAACTCGCCTGAACCATCTAAGATTTGCGGTAGACTTGGTATTATTTGAAGAGGATCATAGTAACTTGAAAATAATGGTGCAACCACTCTTACTAGAAAGCAAAACAGTTGGACTGTCAATGAAGAGATCCAAAACGAAGCTTACGACTAACACCATCTGTCAAGATGTAGAGGTTGAAGGAATAAACTGATTTGATTTGATTTGACAAATACTAGAATTTGTTGATGAATTTGTTTACTTAGGGCAAATCATATCCACTGAAAACCAAATGTCGAGAGAACTAAACCAAAGAATGGCAAACGGGTGGAAAAAACTTTTGTTCCTTAAAACAAATCATGAAAAGTCAAGATCTAGGTACTAATATAAAAAGGAAAGTATATTGATACCTGTATTATCCCTTGCCTGACCTACGGTTGTGAGAATTGGGCGCTAACAGCAGCACAACGTAAGAAATTTCAAAGATATCAACGTGCAATGGAACGCAGCCTGATGGGAGTAAAGAAAAAAGACAGAGTAAGAAACACCGATCTGAAGAAAAGAACCAAAGTAATAGCTTACTAGAGAAAATAGACAAACAAAAGTGGAGCTGGACAGGCCATATGTTGCGAGACAACCGGGAAAATAGAGCAAATCGTCACAAATTAGTATCCAAGAGATGGAAGGAGAAGCAAGGGTAGACAGACTAGGAGATGGGAGGATGAACTCAAGCTCACAGGAACTAACTGGAGAAGAGTAGCACAGGACAGACGGCAATGGAAGCAGCTAGAGGAGGCACATTTTAAACAAGAAAAAAACAGAACAGGAAAACAAAAAAAAAAAACAAAACAGAAAAAAAAATCTACTACTATTATTATAAATATTTTTTCAGGGCTACTTGATATGAAGTTGAGAAAAATTGCTATAGCTAAAATTCTATATGGTGTTTTTACCCGACTGCAAGAAGGGTTATTTTATGTGTGTGTTTTAGTAAAAAATGCCCAGGAGCGAGTCGGACCCGTACATGAAGGGTGTCGTACAATATTAATATCGACCAAAAAACGGCAAAAAAATTACGTTTGTTGTATGGGAGAGCCCTCTAAATATTGTTTTTATTTAATAAATTTTTAAAAGTGAATATCCTCGTACAACTAAATATTCAGTGAATATTAGAAGCGTCTACCTGTTGCTGTTATTAATATCGAGCAAAAAATGGCAAAAAATCGCGTTTTTGTATAGTTAGTAACCCGACCAAAAATATTCATTATATTCAGTTCTTTTTTTTTTGTAATAGCGGCAACAAAAATACATCATCTATGATAAATTCAAAGACAGTCGTACATTAAGTCTTAGCGATAGGGTCCCGGTTTTACCCGTTGTGTACGGAATCCTAAAAATGAGTTTAGTGATGGCTTAAGCTTAGCGAAAAGTTCACTTATTCACTCGTTATAATTGAAAACTTCCGCGCTGTAACTATTGCCCAAACCGGACTGGGTTATCGAAATATCGGCCGTTGTGGCGACATTAGGGGGAGGCCTGTATTCAGCAGTGGTTGTTCTTCGGCTGAAGTAATGATGATGGTGATAAATTATCACAAACACAAACTACTAACTTTGATTCTAATTTTGAAAGTTTCAAGGTTAATTTGAGTTTTATTTCTATTAATTCAAGCCATGACTAATGAGATGGAATTAATTACCTTTTGTTACGTTACCTCAAGCGGAGAACCATGGGGAAGGTGAAATCTATCAAACATACCTGTGGGCAAAGTACACCTGAATTAATTGGGAACCCTTTACAAATACCAAATGAATACTAAATATATTAGAAGAGGGTGACAAATCAATGCAACCGTCCGTATACAGTTGGATATCCAATAAATGGTCCTTTGTCTATAAGAAGGTACATTTAAATTAATTTTCAAATAGTCCACATATATATAGGTATACTTATGAATAAGTACTATGGTGGTTGGCAAGAATTAGAGAACGCAACCAGTTACAGTTTCCACTGTTCAAGCAGTCACACAGCTCTTTGTTCATTCAGCACATAGATCTGGATATCTTACATGACAAGCTGTACCAAAATAAATATATATTATAATAATTTTTAAGTTTTTTTTAAAACAAATATTGTCACATAAACAAGTAGTCTGAAAACTTTTCGTCTTAACAAAGATGCAAGATTAAAATTTTTGTTTTTCTGAATTGTCTCTGTAACCCGTTCAAATAGTAGTCGGCATTTATATCTACAAAATAATTGTTCACGAAGGTGATTGCCAAACTATTTGAAGAAAATCTCTATCCGCCGAGCGTAATTATTCGATATGTGAACAAAAAACAGTCGCTTAAGGTTAGATCTGGTGAGTAAAGCGAATGATTAAGCAGTTCGACTCGTAATTAATAATAATATAATATTCCAAAACTATCACACAACGCCGTCTAGTCTCAAGCTAAGCAGAGCTTGTGTTATGAGTACTAGACAACTGATAAACACACTTATATATTTCTAAATACATACATATTATAGATAAATTACACCCAAACACAGAACCAATGATCATGCTCATCACACAAATATTTGTCCTGGGTGGGAATCGAACCCACGACCTCCGGTATAGCAGTCAGGGTCACTAACCACTAGACCAACAGGCCAGTCAATTCGTAATTCGTAAATTTTCACCGTGGCAACCGCTGAGGTGTGAGACGGCGCGTTGTCTTGGTGAAAAAGGATCTTTCTGCGTTTCACATTGGCTTACTCAAATAACTGTCAAATAACAAATGCGCATCCAAAATGGCTGAAACGTTGGTGCCTCTAACTTTCAAAATATGCACAACTACATTCACCAGCTTTTATTGACAAGTACTGCTATCTTCACGTTGAGGTCGGATATTTTTCAGACCACCCATCTAAGTATTTAGTAAGTTGGTTTTTTAATCTAGAATAATGTTTTGGTCCTGTACTATAAACTTATATTTTTAAATAAATAAGGACTCCTTTTGCGTCGTATTTGTACATCATACACCCACACCTGTTGTGAGTTGGTACGACTTACCTAGCCTTTTTGAAGAATACACCAAAGGCCTGTGTGTGTACGTTTGCGTCCCCTCCCGGCGTTTCTACTCACGTCTGCCTTGTAATACCTTTTGTTAGTTGCTTTTCATTCATCCTCTCGTGTCCAAACCACAGTCCACTCTGTATTTTATATTGGAATCACTAAAACTAAAACGTAAATCCTCTCCGAAGTTTTCAAATAATAAAACACGTGTTCACCACCTCAAGAGAAAGCTGAAATGTATTTGATGTGAAGTTCTATTTCAAATTGCATAGTAGTGACGCATAAGATATTTTGAAAATTTTCAAAGCGTCATTGTATAGGGGTTCACTATGCCTCGATTACGCGATAAAACTAAATTATTGGCAAGACGAATAATTACACGTTTTTAACCTCTAAGTTAGAATACGTCAAAGAAAACAAGGGATTATCAATTCTATTTTAAAGTAAATCCCTTACTCCACCTTGTTGACGAGCTTAACTTTCCCCAATAAACAATTCTTGTACAGCACTAATACGTGAAAAGGATTTAATACAAATTCCAATTACTGCAAGGTAAATCTTTGAAACGTGGCATAAAAGGAAATTGTATTACACAGAGCGCAATAAATCCATTGAAACGGTCAAATAAACAAAAAAGGGCACGAAGACTGGTCAAAAGTTTCCGAGCTGTATCATTTGAAAGGATGGAAACATCTGTGGTCCTAACTGTCACTTTACAGGACCAAAACAGGCCGCAAATTGTTTTAACCCGATATAAATTTTGGTCCTTCCGCACACCGTCCGATACGGATGAGTAGGACTCTCGAAATGTTTTAATTAGTTCGTGGAAAAGTAATATATCAATGTCCAGGTGGCCTTGTATTCGCCATTCTTCGGATAAGTGAGCCGATAATCATTTAATAGGATGCTTGGAGATTTATTAAAGGTTCGTTTCGTTGTTATTGGTTTGGTTTATGTGGCGATGTAGCAATGAATAGTAGTTTTCTGTCAACATTTAATTTGCCTGATTGAACATGACTGATTCCTCATTTTAACTGACTACTTCATAGAATAAGTATATGTTACTACTATTTTAGTTTTCGTCGTAAACCTAAAAAAAATGCATCTTTACACCACCTGCTCTTAATGTCCTTTTATAATAATGTCAACCATCACTTAAAGCAAGTCATTCTATACTTAGGGAGATAATGCAGTATGAGCGATCCCTAGGGAATAACGAGATTTGAATTTGGAACATCAAAAATCATCAACCACTCTGTGGTCAACATTAGAAAATGTACGTGCATGAAAAGTAATGAAATAGAAAATTGTAACTATAGAATCTTAGAGTAGTGAATTTTGTTTGTTTCGAATCTCAAAACATGTTGAGTGCTAGTTAGTGTACAAAGTAGAGTATCCAACACGGGGATAAAGCTGTCTTTGTCTTGGGTGGCTTGAATTCCTCACTTCACTTAGATTTCTTTGTTAACTGCCTCGCGATGCTCGGGAGTTAATTACATAATTCCCTCACTAACGTTCGAGATTAAAATTAGCAACCTTCGTTTCGTTCGGAATTCAAAATACCGCCCGCGACTTAAAGACACTGCTTTATCCCCTAGTCACATAATCTACTATTACATCAAGTTATCGCTTCCACTTGTTCATTTTAGTTTTTCTAAAATTCTGATTAAAGTTTTAGTATTAAATAAAGACAACACTAAATACGACGTTGATTGTTAATAAAAAAAAGACTTGTAATGCACTAATGCGTTGCAACATGCGGTTTCTCGGAAGAAAATAATCATGAAAGCAAGTTAAGTAGTACGACCGGCTTACAAAACGGTTAGATAATTATTTTGTTACATCAGTTTTGCGATAATCGTAGTTGCGGAATTGTTCAAAGAGGTACCGTAACGTAAAGAGACCCCCGGGGCCTTAGAACAATGGCGAAAAAGAAACAGGAGTGGGTTTTTAGTCAGTAAAAGTCTGACACTATCTTCCGTTCCACCCAAGAGCGAGAGATGTCATTTGATGATTTTCTTTCCCACCTAAAAAAAAAACCATGAAGCGCAAAGGGGAACTGGAAAAATACAGGCCAGTTTTTGTAAGTAAAACCCTGATACCCTCACTTTCCCGAGGGCAAAGGTGACCCCTTTATTTGATGATTTCCCATAAAAAAGGCCTTCCAAACTTAGACTAATATGAACCATCACAATATTTGATGCTATAGAACATAAAACACCTCAGAGACCCTCATCATTCATCGTATTTACCTCCAAATATTATTTACGCCATCGCCCATAAAGCACCTATATCGGCGTATCATGCACAAAAGCAACTTATCGAGAATGGTCCACAGTTCCGTAAGTACTAAAAAGGTTGACATACGCGTGCCCATATCTATGTTCCGCACTAAAAAGGTCAATGAATTTTGTTATTGTTGAGCTGGAAGAACTGACGCGGTAGTGTTGGGAGTGGCAAAATACTAAAAAGTGTCTCAAAAGGCTTAGTAAGGTTCAGTAGTTTTTTCAGGTATTACAGTATCAAATACTGGATAGAGCCTTTTTGTTTTATGTCTGATGATACGTCTGATTATAATTAGGTGTCTTTAAGGCAAGAGTGAATAGGCTCTTAATAAACTAGTGCGCCTCAACATTAACGATTGCATCACTGCTTACCTGGGATCGCAGTCAAGCACTAGTTCATGTCAATTAAAAAAAAATGTAGGTTTTTTTTTGTTTCAGTGTGTAAAATTCATCCAGATGTAAATAAACTCAGAAATATCATACAAACCCCATGCACCATCATCACGTCATTGTAAGCGTGGGCTTGCGGTCGACGAGCAATGGGTAGCTCACCGTCCGACCGTCTGAGTCTGAGTCGTCGACGGCGTGTAGTGTCCTACCCGCGCCTCAGGGCGTAGCAGGGTCGAAGCCTACCAAGGCATGGGTCGATTTCTGAATGGGAAACCCGTAGTCCTACAAAGCAAAGGACAACTAAAAGACCATAGGTGTGGTTTTGGTCAGTAAAAGTCTGACATGCCCTCTCGCTCCCCCTTAGAGCGCGAGAAGTCATCATTTACATGGATAAAATGCTAAGTGAATCTGCCAAGTGCTTCCTGAAGCCTGAGATTCAGAGAGTTTAGGAACTATGTTGGAATCGCTTTCAGTTTAACCGGATGCAAGTAATTTCCAGTATTTTACATGGAGCTTGGAGCGCAACGCAGCGTTGGAAGGCCTCCTACAAGGTAAACCGATGACCTGGTGAAGGTTGCGGGAAACTGATGGATGCGGGACGCACAGGAACGTTCGTTGTGGCGACTCTTGGGGGAGCCCTATGTCCAATAGTGGACGTATATCAGCTGAAATAATGATGATAAATAATGATGATGAAGAACAACTGAGAAATTGAGTACGTTTTGGCAAGACTAGTGACAGATTTCCTGACTTCTGACCGGATAGTCAACAGCAACGACTGTCAAAGGTCTACCGTTGTCTAAAGAGTCTACTATTTTCAGAGATTTCAGGAACTATATTGGGATCGGTTTCCTACAAGCCGGAGCAACTAACTACCAGTATTTAACCTGGAGCGACTGCCCATCTAACCACCACAACTGAGAAATTGGGTAACCTGTTGGCTTTTGGCAAGACTGGTGACCGATTTCCAAATTGACAGGTCAACAGCAACGACTGTCAAAGGTCTACAAGTACAAACGACAGCCAAAACCAATAACTTAACATGCTTTCCAAGGTACAGAAGAATCTTGTATGTTAGATGGTTACCCATCCACAAAATGACCTCGGCAAGCAATGCGTTACCTTAGACCTTATTTTAGCTCATCGACAATTTGCTAAGTGATAGCTACTAAATGAAAATAAACAAATAAATCCCGATGTTTCCTTCTATAGCCTACGCAAGCAACTAATATGTCATTATCGGAGCTTTTAGCAAAACAACAGAAAAAAAACCACAATACTCGTAAAACGACAAATACGATCATTAAGAAATAACCCACACAACTGTAAGGTTACGACTTATATAACGCCAACCAATAATGCGGGATAACTCATAAAATCTTTACTATATTTTTATTAATACAGATAGATCCAAAAATAACTCATAAACCCGATTTCTTCGATCATAAATCAGAGCCAGGCTGTTTACAAAGCCTGGCTTTTAGACCAATGCGCGGACTTTATTGCTTGCCAACAAATTGTTTTAGATATATAGCCGATACGGGCTCCCGTTACCTAACACAATGTAGATTAAGTTAAGCAAACCATTAAAACTGAAACTCGTTGGTAATAAGCTTAGGTACTAGAACCTACAATTTATGTTGTTATCCTTTCTTTTTATTAGTGTTGTACCTAACCTGTATTTGAACAGTACACTTAACCCCATTTTCAGTGACGTAAGTGTTGGGAAAGGGATTAAAATGTCTGGATAAGCAGCCATTTTGCCTATGTATATGTCACCGTAGAATTGTAAATACCGTTAGATTATAATCTTTCTCGCAAAATTATTATTATTATTATTTTTTATTTTTTTCTAGCCGTTGCTGTCCCACTGCTGGGCAAAGGCCTCCCCCAAGTCTTTCCAAACTTTCTTCTGCGCCGTCTCAAACCAGTCCTTGCGGTACGCGTCCAGATCATCCCGCCACCTCTTTCTAGGCCGACCTCGACGGCGCTTTACTTCTGAAGTAAAGCGCAAAATTATAATCTACCGAAAAATAATGCGTTAAATTGTAAGCAGTATGTTCTGGTTCACATTCATTTGATAGTTTATAATTTCGCGAGAAAGATTAAATTCTAACGGTATTCACAATTTTACGGTGACACACATATGTATTTTTGTCACGGTAAATTTTGTAATTAATGACATCACTTAGTCTCGACAAACAAGCTGATTGTTTCATTTCAAATTCGGGATGATTACAAGTGGGCATGCCACAATCATGGCGATAAATTCCGTCTTTGTGGAGAGGTTAGAGAGGTACCACGGCATCCTTACGGTTGTTTTGGAAGGTTTCGTTTTCAAATTCGCCCAGAGAACACAGTGGAGCATACGGTGGAACTTTGACCTGCTTGGTCGGAACATCGCTGTATCTTCATGGAGGCGATAGCAGCAGCGATATCTCTAGTCAGCCTTAATCTACGCCAATGTACGGAGCTATAGGGCATGGGAAGTCATTACTTCCTAGTACGAAGTCTTCCCCAGTTGCCGCAGCATGCAACAGTCGAGCCGAGGTCGATGGCGTGTTGTGTTCAACGCCAACCAATAAATTCGTCTCATAGAGCTGTTGGTATAATTGACAGGGGCAGTATAAAGGAACTGCTGCTAAGGAACACGTGGGTCAGTAGTAGTTATCCAAACGGACCTGGCAACACTAGTCAGTAGGTACATGTATACCCCACCCATACCGGAAGAATTTATTTGATAATTCCCTACCTCAAAAAAGGACAATTAGAAGGAGCAAAAAGAAAACGAAACATAGTAGTGACTAATCAAGTACAGTCTGTTTAATCAATCAACACACGAATCACCAATAAACATAACAAAGTAGTAGACTCCAATACTTGGCGAAATGAGAGAACAAAAATGTTTGTTCCTGTGATAAACTTTAGTCAGTAAAAAAATACTTTTGGCAACAAAACAAATGACAGTATCAGACAAACAGGACAAAACAACAAAACTACTACGAGCTTATTTTTTGTTACCATTTGTGGGGCCAAAATTCTATCTAATACAGTGTTTAATGTACCGTCCGTTATATAACTAGGCAAGAACCTAAACTCGGCTAGTTTGGCTTAAACTAATAGACTAGCCTGCGACACAGACTAATACATTAAGTAGGAATCGTTTGCATTCGAGCTGCTTGCTATAAATTAGGCCATATTGTTTGACAAAGAGTGGGCAAGGCCAAATTAATTTGATTCTGATTCTGAAGACCTGTCTGATCAGATGATGAACGTGAACGGAATAAAAATATATGTTGTAAAGAATAAATAAATGCAAGAAAGTAGGTGGATAGGAGATAAATTTCAAGGTTCAAGTTTGAGCTAGAATTTGTTTTGTACATTATCGGTTAGGTGATGATTGCAATTAAATCGTCAACCGACAAAAATAATTCTCCATTTTTGTCCGAACTCTAAAACGCAGCCCACACATAATACTGTCAGCAAATACACGAAATGGGAGCACAGGACCCATTTTACCAGATTTTAAGTTTTGTTAGAGAAGTAGTATATCAATGCGAATACTGAATGGAAGCCAAGTCTAGGGTCACAGTGGCGACGTGCTGTCTCGCCAAGAAACAGTCCATGAAAATTTGTTGCAAATATATATTAGCCCGAACGGAGCCTGCTGACCTATATTTTGACCTCACTGTACAGCAAATAATCGTGTATGTATGAACAGTTATCTGACGAATATTATTCCAGATATTAACAACTATATTACTATGTAGGTTTTTCATAGCCTACAAGTACTGAGGACCTTTCGTGCTCACAGACAATTAAAGCCAGATACATACGAACGTTTACGATGATAAATTTACTTAACCTTATTTTTTGTGCTTGTCGCCCCGTTGCCAAGCCTTTGTTATAGAGTTTGGCACTGAAATAGCATTAATTATCAAAGATATCTACGAATGGCAACACGGAGAGAATTGATGATGTACTCTCAGAGACAAACACTGCCCGGTACCGGTCGTTGCTCAATTATGGAAGTAACAATAACGAAAGACCTGTCATAATACGGGGACCACAGTAGTGATATATTGTTAGTAGAGATACCTAACCACTGCATAGTTGGAGAAATACAGGAATATTTTCATATAGTTTAGAAAATGCAAATCAAAAGGCCGATCCTCCTGCCAGGTAAATTACGTGAAGTCACCATAACGCTCAGCAACTGAATGCTAATAACGTTAAGAAGATTACTGTCAAAGAGGATATTTACTGGTTCACAAGTTAGTAGAAAACCAAAAAAAATAAAAGACATTTTGCTATGGGGTGGGCGCTAGCCAAGCCGGGATTAATGTCGTCCGACATAAAAATAACAAATACAGAACTGTCTTCATGAGTTAGGTCGTAGAATATTAGAACTTACAAATGGCCAGACCATTGAACCACGTTTACTGGACATGTAGTCACGTGCGACACGTTTACTCATATCTAATGCAGTAACTATAAGCGTTGACTACTAGAAACGTCTTCTGAAACCTTCTCAAAAGGATAAAAAAATTATCAAAGTCGAACAAATAAAAATTATTTATCTAATACGTTAATATATTTGCAAAAGCACTTAGCCCTTTTTATTATACTTATTGACATATGACTTTTGAATTCGATTCATTTAATGTAATTACCATCGTTTGGACCAAAAAAGACATACATAAACCCTTAAGTGGATAATATCCCAATGAATCTTGCCCAGACACAGTAACGGTTGGTAATATTCAGAAATCCTTTAATCCTGTCGCAATAAAATACGTCCAAACGTATTGTGAAATACATCGTGATACTGAAATAGATTCATTAAGGCTTTAGTAGAAAATGTTTCCAGTTTTTGAAATCTTTGAGAAGATACAATCAGAATTTCTTAATGTTTATCAAGAAAACAATGACACAGCGCCGTCGTCTCAAAGTTTTGGAAGTAACATTACAAATTCATCAGGACTTGATGTAAAACTAACGATCTTTTCAAATGCTAGAAGCTTTCAAAATCTTGGAGAAGACTTTTGTTGGAAACTTAGAATTTATAATTATCATAATTAAGTTAATAGAAAACATGAAAATAATTATTTTGAATTTAAGATGTATGGTTCAAAAGAGATGTATGAGTCGCGGGAATCAAATGAATGTGAGACGCACAGGGCCGGTCATTGTGGCGACACCTTGGGGAGGCCTATGTCCAACAGTGGACGTCTTAGGCTAAAATGAAGATGATGAATACAATAAAACTGTCTTGTCGTGAAAAGAAAAACACTATTTCTGTTTTCAAATATAATTTTGAATTAACTAATAACAAGATTGTGTTTTGTTTTACTAACTGCAACACTGAAAAGCTCTTGAAGCAGCTTTTCCGTGTACCTAATTATAACAGAAATACTCCTAGTTGTTCGGATTTGTTTTTCGACGCCTTTGGACCAGAATTAAACTGTGAATTGCTGCAATTTTAAGTTTAGTTTATATTGGTAAAGATATTTCTCTTGTTTGCACTTCCAACTGACCAAGCATTAATATTGTTTAAAGCTAAGTGCATTCTTCGTAAGGGAAGTGGAAGAGATATAGATACACCTAAATGCAATGCACCGTTTTATGGGAACATCATAGACATTAGAGTACCAGTTACTATAAGAGGATCAAAGCAGTTTTTAAGATAGATATTTCTATGAGAGAATTTATTGAAGAGAAACTGTCAAAATTAAAGTTTGGTAAATTTAATATATTTAACAAGTTAAAAACATGTGATGTAAGTAATAAAACGACACTTAACGAGAGAACTCTTAACTGAAAATATATAATTTATTAAAATATGTCAAAAAGTTCGGAGTAATATAATTACCTTCCATGTTAACGTCATTGGGAATTCAAGTTAAGAGTAATATGATTCCGCTCAATTTTTTTTTTATTTTATAAATATTTTATTTTCCATTAGGTATAAAATATTTTTCTTGTCATTTCTCTTAATATACCTCAATCTAGGAGTCCTTTCAAAGTTATTTAGTGATATTTCAAATACGCAGACATTTTCAATGTCTCCCTAATTGACTGAGTACAATTTTAATCAGTGTTTCTTGAAAGCTTATAATAAATCTGTCATTTAAGCGAAGTACTTTCTGAGGTACTAATTTATTAATTGAAAGCATCTTTATTCTAATACTAACGACAGTTTCAAAAACCTTGATCATAAAATCCGCGCTAAACTTCTTTTGCTTAAAATACTTTGAACCATTTCAGTGTCTTGCTATTCATTTTTTCTTGCCCGATCACATGACAGCTTTCGGTAACCATGACAAAATGTCTTTAAAAGGCTTTCATAGGGAACGCAATATTCATTATGTCACGCTTGCGGTTTGTAGCAGCCCGAGGTCATGAATTAAGGTAGAACCATTATACTAGACAGGAAATTTGCACGCCCCACGTTTCGGGTGCGTATTATGGCGTGTTCGTACTACCAAATTAGTAATGTTATCATACTAATGTTTTATTATGAGAGGATTTTCTGCTAGCTTCTTGGTTATTTCGGGCTGTTTGTTTGTGCTTTAGTTAACTTTTATTAATATGGGGCAGGTTTGTAATTTCAGACGGACTTAGCTTTATTTTTTGGCAGCCTATGTAATGGAAGAAATTTCTTAAACCCAAATTCTGGAATGATGCTCAAGTATAACCTCGGTTTAGTGTGATTTGAAATTAGTGGATATCAAATCTGTTCAGTGTAGTCCGCTAAATTTTTAAATTTAGTTAAGTTCTTAATAGTCAGTGTTGATATTTTATTTTATTGAAGTGAATCACCTTCACCTTGATACGGGCAAAAAAGAAACTGTGTTCTTTTTAATATTTAAGACACTTTACTAGTCCACCGAAGGATAAACCCCGGTTGGAGGAAAACTATTGCGACATATTGAAAAACAAGGGAGGCTAGAATGGAAGGCTTAAATGGTCTACTTACCACGGATGATATAGCCCCTGTCTGAACAATGTTATTAATATATATTTATAAAAAGGCAGAGGGTGACTTGCACACTTAATAAATGAGTTCCCAAAAACGGTCACTAACACACTAACAAGGGAGCAATCATCGGTGAGGACTAAGCCTGAATCAACAGCGCGTCTCAAAGAGATATCAGCAAAACTGAAGAGGCCACTTTGAAAGTGTGAACGCGACCTTAAAGCGCAAATGGTAACTGAAGGACACAGGTAAATTTTAGTCATTAAAAAACCTTGAGGGCGAGTTGCCCTCAAGGTTCAGAAGTCATTTGATGACGTCTCAACTCAATAAAAAAATGGTAGGACCCCTTTAATTTTATACAACATGGCTATCAATAGCTATCCTACCAGATTATGTACCCCGTTATTCCCGTTATTATGTAACTCGATGATGTGATGTCCTTTCAGAAACAGATCCTTGGCCCCAGTAAGCCTCGACCCTGCTGGGCCTCTACGGTTTGCTGACAAGTCCTTGAGGCGCGCGTGGAACAATACGCAACGTTGTCTCACGCGTGCGACCTCGTCCCTTGCTAGTATTACTGCTTTACAGAAAGAGGCGACCACCTGCCACTCCTCCTTGCTCCGGACCATGGTCTGTGCCATGGCCCGACGCCAGATATCGCTGCCGCCGATCGACCCCACGAGGACACGGCAGTACTGTGCCGAAGTGGGGCACACCTCAACCGTATGCTCCACCGTCTCTTTCGGGCGGTCCACACAATAATGACAACCGGGCGTCACTTCCGTTTAAATCCGTTGCAGGAACCTTCTGAACTGACCATGTCCAGTGAGAAACTGCGTCATGCAGAAGGTGAGGATGCCGTGAGGTCTTTCGAGCCCCGCCTCAAAGAGGGGATTTACCGCCATAATTATGGCGTGGCACCGTTTCATCATGAGTTCCTTTTGGAACTAGCCCTAAAGCTAAAAATAGATTGATTAGAAATACGGAATTACAACTCCTCGTACTTTTTCGTAGTTGCATAATAATCTTTATTTTCGTTCTGAAAATATTTCCAGGTTCTTGTTTGTTGTTCATTGCGTAGGTATAAGGAAACTGACGCACATAATAAACGCTCGATGGCCCTTAATTTATATACTGAGGGTAAATAAAGAGGTCGTTGCGGAATACAAACATAATATGGTGTACGAAAATAAACTACATAACGTAGTATATTATGTAGTTTATTTTGTACGCGTAAGGGGCTTTTATTTGGAGGAGGGTCATACTTTTGTCACAATAATGAATGACGATTGAAGTTTATTTCATTGGAATAATTTTTCTTATCTTTTATTTGCCTAAAACTCAGACATAAAACGTGTAACGTTAAATGCGCAAAACTTCGGACCTCCCAAATGTTTTTTTTAATTAATTTGAAAATAAAAAACTTAAAAAAATATACACCCCTACTTTTTAATTAGTACAAAAAAGTGGGGCTCGATCTGTACCCGTTCCTGATCATATTTTTGTAGTCAAAAGTAGAAAAAATTGAAATCCTAAAATTGACCACGAAAAGGTAAATTCTAAGCTAGTAGAAAATACTGCGGGCAGTGTTTTTCCTTAATAATTGTCACTTATTCATTCATTAATCAATAGCCTGCATAATATTTCCATAAATTGAGTGACATTTTGGGACTTAAACCAACGGTAATAACTTTGCTGTTTATAAATATTATTTATTGAAATTTTACTTATAAAATAACAAGGGTTTTTCTAATAAGCCCTTTAAGTATTTGTACTAATTAAAAATTTTTGGTGTATATAAAGGTTTTATGTGCTGTTTTAGTTTGTTTAATATTCGTATCTACATTTAAATAACAACTATATAAAAAAAATGAAATGGATGACAACTATTTATGTTTGTCTACGTATTTTCCCTGGTTTACGTTCGTAGTGGCTCGTGACCTTTATTAAAAAGTGGTTTAATTGATTTTGTTCGTAATTTTGAACGAACTATTTTCAGGTTTTGAGCATTTAACGTTACACGTTGTTTAACAGGGGTGGCCTAAAGGTTGATCGCGATCGACCGGTCAATCGCAACTGTTAGTCCAGTAGATCGTGGCAAGGCAAACAATGTAAATACGTAGACCAGACTGACATTCAAGATTTCAATAAGTATGTAATTGGTAGATCGCACAGGGTTTAAATAGTTAACAGGAGATCTTGGGTCTAATCAAGTTGTCCACCTCTGTTGTATAGTACAGGTAATTGTGGGCGTAGTGGGCCATCGTCCCCAAAAGGAACCTCGCACAAGCGAGGGCTCTTTGAGAACGAGCGTTTTAAATAATAGATTCTGACAGCAGTTTCATTTGCGTAATAGTAGAAAATTGCCCCAAGGACTTTCGGGATAAAAAAGTGACCGAAAATTCAAATCTGTTCAGCCGTTTCAGAGTGAAAAAGTAACAAACATAGACACAGATGTACACACACACCATCACACCTCACAAACTTTCACCCTTATAACAATAGTAATAAGTACGTATTTATATTCACACCACAATAATCATTACAAACATTGGATACATGCTTATAATACAATTAATGTTTTATTTTAATTTATTGTGGGAGACTCGCGCCTAAGCTAGGCTTTAGGGGCCTGTATTTTAGGTCACTAGGTCTCCACACTCTAGCTCGCTGTCCGGCTGTCCGGTAACTGTCCGGACCAAACCCAAGTCGTCAACGGCGCGCACTGTTCCCGTGCGCCTCAAGGAGTTGTCAGCAACAGCAGGGACCCAGACAGGTCGAAGCCTACTGGGGCCAGGGTTATCCGAAAGGGAACTCAAGCCCCGGTATGAAGGCTAGAAGGAACGGGGTGGGTCTTTTAGTCAGTGAGAGACTGACACTATTTCCCGCTCCGCCCAAGAGCGGGGGTTGTCATTGGATGATTTTTTACACCATAAAAAAAAGGCTTTAGGGGCCTGTATTTTAGGTCACCAGGTCTCCACACTCTAACAGATAGATACATTTTTTGTAGGTAACATCTGCGGCTCGATTTATGAAAAGGTTTTTATAATATTAGTTAATCTAAAACTCAACAAAGCCTACATTAGTGAAACATGAACTTGTGTTGTTTTCTCATATTTCCATACATTCGTATTCCTAACGATCATAACAAATGACTGTTGCCACGTCTTGCGTAGGTGCGGTTGTATAACACAGAGGTATAATTTCTCCACGACACACTTCACAGGAATCCATATCTATTGGGGATAAAAAGAAGCCTTACTTTGCCGTGACGAGAGCCCCTTTTCAATGTTTCTCTTTATCTTTTGCCCCATTAACAAATATACCTACACCAGAAAATGTTATTTCACGTCGTCTTCAATTTGAGAAGACTCAATTTCAAAAGATTGTCAAAGATACCTTACAAGTCCCCTTTATCTCTAAAAATGACGGTGTAATCAATTAAATAACGCGATGCTTTTATCAAAGGAAAAGCCATCTTACAGTAAAGCCACATTTAGCTAAATTTGTTTCTATTCTATACATATTTATAATAGAGAGCGCCTATTGCCATTAATCGAAGACACAAGTCCAAGCTACTATTATTGTCCAGGCCTCGGCCCTCGCAGGAGACACCCAGGGCATCGAAAGTCAAAAGATAACTCCCAGAAACTGTAGACGCAAGCATGACGGCGAGGAATAGGTAGCTCGCCGTTTGATAAGGGCCAAACGTGGGTGGTCGACAGCGCATCATGATCCACGCCCACCACAAAAAAAAAATGTAGGAAGATAGATTGACGAAGCCGTAAGGGTCGATGACTGCCAGAGCTAAAGGTCTTCAGAATTGTTTGAAAGAGTCGCAAACATACACAGAGGCAACTGAGAGAACACGGGTGGGTTTAGGTCAGTAAAAGTCAGACTCTCCCGTTAGTTTCTACAAGAGCAGGATAAGTTACTTAAAAACAAACCATCCTCAAACAATAAAAGGTCTAGTAACGTTTTAGGAATGTGATTTTCAATCACTCAATTTTCTAAAGCAAACTTTTAGAAGAAATATCTATCAAATAACCTACTTTTGTATCAAACCTGGCACCTAACCTTCAGTAGCCGCATTTGTGGCCACTAAACCAACAAGGCAGTAAAGTGGAATATTAACCTAGTAAATATTTAATGGAGTTACAAGGCCAACACAACTATGGCAGTTTTCGAGGTATGGTGGTTAGTGGTTATCTCATATTAATGAGTTAGTCACGCGAATATCAGTAGGACATGAAAGCATTTGGGGTGAATACACGGCCTTCAAACATGGCGGGTGTAATAAATAGCCCTGACGTTATGAGCACAAAAAGAGGAGAGAGTCTCAGAAGATTAACTCCATGTAGCGTGCGACTTCATGGGTATGAAAACAAACCCGTACGAGCGAAATTCTTAAACAAATGGATTTTTAGATTTTTTTTCATAGGTGGAATTAATGCAACAAGTCATTCTCTACCAGTCAACTTTTGGGTTAAAAAACTACATTCTGGTAGATAAACAATAAATAATAACAGAAATTTATAACTTGTAATAATAAAATTCGTATAAATGCTGAAACGAAAAACCATAGTATAAAATACTATGACAAGTATATCATAATTAAAAGAACCTAATATAATAATAATGAAGAAGATCAGACTAAGGTGAAAAGGACTTTAACCTTTCAATCGTGGAAATCACAGACACAATAGAAAGACAATGGGTTCGCGAACGCCGGCGTTCGCTTGGGGTTTAATAATTAATTTATTAATAATTAAGAAATGTATATTTGTATAATTTAAAATTTTACACTTGAAGGAAAACACGTGCGTACGTAAACGGCTGTGTGTGTGCGTGTGGTTTCCGTCATTAAATAGCACTGATCTTCTGAAATTATCTGTTCTATGACTTAAACGTCATACAATTCTAAATGGGACACACATGTCGCAAACATGCTCGCATTCAGTTCGAACGTGCATTGTTTGAAGGAAACTGTTATTAATGTTCTAATTAGCTTATTATCAGAATTAATTATGAATTTAACAGCGGTGAGTTTAATAACAAATATAACGTAAATGGTTATATTGGAACCGTATTCGGCAATGATGTTTCTAAAGGTTTATTGGAATCAACAATAGGATCGGAACCGGAATTGGAAACGAAATCGTAATCGGAATTGGAACCGGAACTAGAACCGGAAGCGGAATCGGAATCGGAACAGGAACCGGAGTCGGTATCGGAACCGGAATCGAAATTGGAACAGGAATTGGAAATTCTTCTGGCTATAAGTAACAATGAAATTTATATACAATTACTAGTGTCCTTATTTCCGGGTGGGAAAAATGATTGATTTTAAGTAATAAAATATGTTTTTATTTGCCAGTCATGTTATAGGTAGGTCGGTTAACATTGATAACTATAGACCAAAGTCAATTTATTTTACACATTGCCGGTGGACCAAAAGTCGTACTTTACTTGAAAGGTATTCTATATATTGCCAAGGTATTGTGTAAAATACCTGGATGATAGAGATTACCGAAAACATAATATATTTCAAATATGGTAAGAAGAACCTCTATCTGAGATACATACATTGGTGCATATTGAAACCAGAAAACATACGGCAGAGCAAAAGAAAGTAATGAGTTTTAAAACAAAACTCGTACATAAAGTTTGGCTCGAAAACCGCTTGACGTCAAAAAGTATGATATGAAATATGCAATTGGGTTATGAGTATGACTTTTGGAAATGAGCTTTCGTTATTTTGTTGACGAGAAGAGTATTTTAGAAAAAAAATGCTTTTGGATCATACAGGAGTCGGGAAATTATTTTCTGAAAAGGTACAGTCAGGAGTTAAAAGAGCATAGAAGCTCCAGTATTCAATAAAGTAGTTGTTAACCATTGAACATATACTACTAAGAAATTGTAGACACTTTAGCTTTAGAAAAAAGCAACTGCAGTTTTGACCCAGACTGTGTCTGAAAAAAAAAAGTTTTGTTTTGTAACCGTCCAAAATCGAGTTTTTGCACGGTTACAAATTAAGTAAATAAATCTTCCTGCTGGGCTCCTACGGTTTGTTGACATTTATTTGAGGCGCACGTGGAACTCTACGCGCCGTCGACGACTCAGGCTCCGTTTTTATAGGAAGACGAGCTACCCATTGCTTGTCTCCCGCCTACGGTACGCCACGGTACATATCACACTAATATCTCGGTTGTCTGTAAGAGATCGCCCTGTGCGATAAGACCGCCCATTGTGCACTTATTCTTTTAAATGTTTGTCCTGTATTTTTGTTTATTTGGTGCACAATAAAGATTATTATAAATAAATAATAAATAATATTATAAAGGCTAAAGTTTGTGGGTGTGTAGATATTTGTTACCACTTGAAAAGTTGTCCACCGCTGATTGTAAATAATTTTTAATTATTGTTAGGTGAAGGCCATGCCCTCTAATATAGTAGATCTCAATTTGTAGTTCAGGGGTTGAGGTCTGGGCTACTCAAAGGTCAATCATCAGCCTTAATGAAGTCCGAAACACTCGTTGTAAGGCAAGCCTGGGTAATGCGTGCTTTGTGACCGAAAGCTGAGTCATCCTGAAAAAACCTAGTATGTTATCAAAAAGAGAGAGGCTTTGAGAGGCTTTGCTATGGCGTTTAGGATAGTATCTTGATACTCTTAGCTGAAGTTAGAGTAGCCCATTTTCACGAAAATTAATCATTACTGATGCCGCATGATGATCACTCAGGACTCTGATAACTGTTGAGAGTGTTCTTTGGAGTTACAAGCTTACACCCAATTGTTTTGCTTGTTGTAATTTTCCTTGATTGTGATAATTTCCTCATCGGTAGCAAGAATATCCTTTTTATGGTGGGAAAAATCATCCAGTGACAACCCCCGCTCTTAGGCGGAGCAGGAGACGGTGTCAGACTCTTACTGACTAAAAGCCCACCCTGTTCCTTCTAGCCTTCATACCGGGGCTCGAGTTCCCTTCCGGATAACCCTGGCCCCAGTAGGCTTCGACCCGGCAGGGCCCCTGCTCTTGCTGACAACTCCTTGAGGCGCGCGGGAACAGTAAGCGCCGTTGACGACTTGGGCTCTGTCCGGACAGTTACCGGATGGCCGGACAGCGAACTACACATTGCTCACTGTCTGCAAGCCCACGTCTACGGTGGCAGGAAATCGGGATCGGAATCCCGGCGGCGGCTGCGAGAGCGCCGTTGCTTGATGCGGTCGGCCTCCTCTTTTGCGAGCATTACTGCTTCGTAGAAGTCTGCGAACGCCTGCCACTCATCCTCGCTCCGAACCATGGTCTGAACCAAGGCCCGGCGCGAGAGGTCTCAGCCGCCGATTGCTCCCACGAGGGCACGGCGATGCTCCGCCCAAAGCAAGAATATCCCTGAGTTTTTCATCAGTGTAACGAACAAACAAAGATTTTGATCTTTTCACTCTCTTCTTTAAATGCGACTTGTATGATTTTAATTTTAATGTGGTGATGATATTATGATGAGTAACAACGGTGGGTATTCCATCTGCGCATAAGAATTTCTGTGTCCTTACGAGATTTTAATTCTGGCCCTTCATTGCCTGTTCTCACAACACGTGGCCGGCCTGAATTTTTAATGATCGTAAACAGAAGAACTGTACAGTTGGTTCCGCTATCACTATGGCACGTATATATAAACAAACCTACGATTGATATCAAGCCTAAACAGAGTTTTAAAACAATATTTAATAAAAAAAATAGTGTCATTTGAAAGTAATAAAAAAAAATCGAAAAACCGGTTACTTGAAAAAATAAACCGGTTTTTTTAATCATTAAAAATATGCCGAAAAACCGGTTTTTCGGTTTTCGAGTTAACCGGTTTGCATTCCCTAGGTAGAGTAGAGTAGGGCAGAGTAGGGTAGAGTAGGGGTAGAATAGGGTAGAGTAGGGTAGAGTAAGGTATAATAGGGTGGAGTAGGGTAGAGTAAGGTATACTAGGGTGGAGTAGGGTAGAGTAAGGTATAGTAGGATGGAGTAGGGTAGAGCGGGAGCGAAGCCGCGGGGAAAAGCTAGTGCATAATAAAAACATTTTGATTTAGAAAGAGAAAACCTTACCTAAGAGTGGGCTATTGCTTCTTCTCGTTCTTTCTAAATCTCTTTAATCAATAAAATTATTTTTGCTCAGAGATTTTATTAAACATTCAGTAGCAACATAGTGGAAAAAAAACTGAACTAATCTCTTAAAAGCTGCTATTGAATTCATCGGCATATGAAATATTAAGAGTGAAATGTATTTCTGAGCTCAGATAGAAGTCACAATATTGATACAATCGTTCTGGTATTGAATAGAAGAATATTTCCTACGATAAACATTTTGACTGAACATATATTGCCTTTTGATTTGTGGATAAAATCATTTGGATTGGAAAGATAGGTATACGACAAAGTGTTTAAGTTTCTATATAAGGTGCTATATACAAGGTACAGTTTTGAACCGGCACAAAATTGCAGGTGGTAATTATCTTAGTGTTTTCCTCTTGAATTTTTTTGCAGATTCAACTGTGACTTAGATATACACGAATGAACTAGAAAAAAATTATGTTATAAATAACATGATGATGATGTTATGTTGTTGTTTTGTTCGTATTATATTGTGTAATACTTTTTATTTATTTTTTATTAATTTTTTTTTGTGTATGGGCTACCGATGCCTGAAAATAAATTTATATTATTATTAATTTACAAACTTAATTGTGTACGTTTCGTACAGTAGTTGAGTTAATTATGTAAAACTAATATTTTAGCGTAATAAGTGATACTGAAAACTTAACTTGCTAATTGCGCATGCAATTGTAGGTGCCGAACATTTCGGGGTACAGGCATGGTGTTTCATGTTTTCTCTCGTTTTTCGCACCAACCTACCGATACCTCTCTAGATAAATGGACTATTCAACACTATTTTTGTTTTAAATTCGATTCAGTAGTTTCTGAGATTAACGCGTTCAAACAAATGGCTTCTTCAGCTTTGTATAGATTTCTAAGTTTCAAAGAGTTTGTATCTAGGAACCGTGAAACGTAAATTAAAAATTTTGAAAGAAATTAAAGTAAAAGTATAAACTAGAAAATCCGATGTAACAGCAATTTCCACTTTTCTTGTCTACTTAACAAAACAGGTGTGTTTGTTGGTGTTTTACCATCAGCACACTGAAAACTTCAGATGTGACACACTTGTTTAAAAGTTTCCAGAGTTAGAATATTCTAGTAAATTGTTTCCATAGAACTTTGTTAACTTTCTTGAGCTTTCACTTAGACCATGAAGACTGTAGAGGAAAATTAGACGTTGTAGTACCCTAAGTTAGTTTTTAGGGTTCTGTATCCGGAGGGTACCAACGGAACTCTATTACTAAGCCGCTGCTGTCCGTCCGTCCGTCCGTCCTTCTGTCTGTCCATCTGTTAGCAGGCTGTATCACCTAAACACTAAGAGGTCGAGAAATTTTCACAGTTGAAATATTCCCTGAATATGAATCTCTATTGCCGCTAAAAAAATAATTCAGGCTTCTAATTTTATACACAACGAAGTAATAGGGGGTCGAAAATGGCTTGAACTGTTTCGAGGAAAAGATGGTATGGTAGTGCCCTATTTTGCTCACTCTTATGGGGCACTGCCATGGCCCCCTAATGAATTTAAAAACCAAACAACTTTTAGGCAAGTGTGCTCCATCGTCGACCACATCATCGCTTACCATCAGGTGAGATGGTGGTCAAACGCGAGCCTATCAATAATAAAAATAATAAAAAACTTAAATACTAAATAAACTATTTATACTAAAACCTAACTATGTACATAAAATTCATATATTCATCAACGACATTATTCGTCGAGCTCTTGTCACCGCCGGGGTACCTGCCGTATTAGAACCAAATGGTTTGGTACGTGACGATGGGAAGAGACCAGATGGTATGACGTTGGTACCGTGGAAGGTGGGTAGGCCTCTGGTGTGGGACGCAACCTGTGTCGACACCCTTGCGCCATCCCATATTCCAAGTACGGCAGGCTGTGCTGGCGCTGCCGCTGCTGCTGCTGAGACCCTTAAACGGCGCAAGTACTGTAACCTTATTGGTAATTACAGTTTTGAGCCGTTTGGGGTCGAAACACTTGGTTCGTGGGGTCCGAGTGCGCGTCTCCTTTTCAAGGAAATTTCACGCCGACTGATCGACACTTCACGTGACCAGAGGGCTGGCTCGTTCTTCGCCCAAAGAATTAGCATTGCCATTCAACGTGGCAATGCTGCCAGTCTTCTGGGCACATTTCCGGATGACAGCGATGTGGAGGAGTGTGTAATCGGCGTTTTTTTTGCTCGATTTTAATATTAATAAAAAAAAAACTGGCTAAGTGCGAGACTGCAAATGGGATTCACGCTTGACCAATACTAACCAGTTTTTAGTAGTCTAGCATGTGCAGTTAATGTCTCATTAACTGTGCATAATAGAGATCGAAGTTCAGTAACCGGTTTAGATTATTATCTTCTTCTTCTTCTTCTCTTAAATGGAGAAACTGAAACTGACTGACATATCAACGCACAGCCGATACTACAGCGACTAGGATCATCAAATGCACAAGGTTTCTTTTTATGATGTAGGCGAGTGTCAAGTAGGGATTTTTCAAAATTCACTCCTTAAGAGGAGGAAACAGGGGTCCAAAGTATGGAGAAACTTACTTTCACGCGATATAAGTATCAATAATTTTACTGTTTTCAGATTTTTTCCTATACCTGTGCTATAAGATCATGCTTTGTGCCAAATTTCAGGTTTCTGGGTCAACGGGAAGTACCCTATAAATTTTGATTTTTGGGAGTATCAAAATATACGTTTTTTTGCGACATAAATGGCCGTAACTGTATTATTCGTTAACTTAGAAGTTTGATTTTATTACAGCTTGAAGGGATTACAGACTTGACAACATAGTTTTAATTTCAACTCGATACTTCCACGTGTTCTTGAGATAAAGGGTCTTGACAGACAGACAGACAGACGGACAACAAAGTGATCCTATAAGGGTTTGAGTTACGCAACCCTAAAAAATGGGGAAAAACAGTATAAAAATTGATTCAAAAGCGGGAAGTAATTTCACGGGGCGGCGACGTGGGTGACGACTAGTTCTATAAAAATTACTTCTTTTATTACCTTATTTTGTGAAAGTTAGTATTCAGCAGAGCAGCCGAAGACCAAACCTTAGAAAAGGTAAACAGTTTTCACACTTAACAACTTTTTATTAAATTCTGAACGCAATATGAAAATAGGATTTAAAAAATAAAAGTGGAATTTTTCATTACGAAACTGAAGTATACCTTCCTAGTTCGTAAGTTTACTTAAAATTTTATGATATTGACATGAATTTAATTTAAACTTTGCAATATTTATGTGCTTTTTTCATTTAGGAAATCATCAAAAAACTTCTCCCATTCTGGTGAGAAGTTGTAATATAATAAATACCGAATGTTAGACTTTTACAGGCTTTTTTTTACGGTGGGAAAAATCATCCAATGACAACCCCCGCTCCTGGGCCGAGCGAGAGGTAGTGTCAGACTCTTACCCTCACGACCCACGACCCACCCTATTCCTTCTAGCCTTTATACCGGGGCTCGAGTTCCCTTTCGGATAACCCTGGCCCCAGTAGGCTTCGACCCAACTGGGTCCCTGCTTACAGGCTAAAACCTGCTGGGTCATAAGATTGCATTGACGGTTTCTGCCACCTTATTTGTTTGCATTACTGTTTCACCGAAGGAAACCTGCTGGGTCATAAGATTGCATTGACGGTTTCTACCACCTTATTTGTTTGGATTACTGCTTCACCGAAAGAAATTAAAGGAAAGAAAAATATTTTATTTGGCACACAGATACACACAAAGTGAACCCATAATAGAAAAAAATTATAATAACTGATTGTATGTCTCGCGCTTGCACCAAATAAACCCTAAGGTTGACTGGTAGAAAATGCCTAGATAAAGTTTTAATAATATAATACAAAAATAAGTCCAATTCAGCAAAAATGCCAAACAACTACGTGGTAGTTGCCTGTCACTGGTTTTCAACTGAAACATATTGAGAGTGTATGGTGGTTAAGTTAAATTATTAACTTAGTTGCTAGTGTTAGGTTATTTAGGAGGTGTCTATTGCTTCTTTGCTCCATATCACGTCTAACTAGGGCCGGATGCGAGAACTTACTGTAGCCAATTAACCCCACGAGGATAAGGCGGTGCTCCACCTAAGCGGTTTAGACCTCCACCGTATGCTTCACTGTGCCTTTCGGCTGACTCACACAACAGTAACACACAGGCGTTTCCTTCTCGCTGTATCTAGAGGAACTGAACTTCCCTAAACAACTGTATCCGGTAGGGACTTAGTTACTATTTAGCTTATTTGCACCACCATTTTATCTGGGGCAAATAAATATCTACTCAATAAGTTGCATATACCACGTTTTACAAAATCAAAGGTAATATTTTCCTGTATGTATCATGGAAACACATGTTTAATAGATACACGCATTTATTTGGAAATTCGTGCGAAAGCTACAAAACCAATTCGGCCAAATGACGCGTCATTCGATTTATCGCGATACAGGATGTTAATTGGTACAAAAAAATCGAATTTTAAATGGAATGTAACGTCCCAAAAAGGCGCATTTAGTGAATGTGTTTCCAATTTATTTGTAAATGATTTTTAATAAATGTGTTTTTATACCGGTTCGAATAATGGGGACAAAAACAAATACTAAATGGAAAGGTAAGGGTTATTAAAAGTTCTTTTCTTGATGAAAAAATGGTGCAGACCTTTAATAAGAACTGCGGCAAGATGTAGTTCTAAACGCAAAATAGTTTACAAAATTCTTCAAGGCACTTAAGTTCCAAGCCTGTATTACGTCGAAAATCGTATTCTATTCTAACTTTCGAGATGACTACGCAACCCAAATGATCTTCATGTGACTCTTCGCGATAAGACGAAGGATGTGGAAACTCATTTACTAGCGGAGGCCAACTTCAATTTATTCATCTATTCATACCAGCCTGTTTACTGAAGTTACCAATAACTTTTTTTATACTCAACAAATCGGAAACCTGACTTACTTTGCACCCTTCATTCGATTAGTTTGGTAAAGGTGTAACTCTGTAGTGTTTAATGGATAAACAGGGCAATGAATTAGGGTTCGAGTCAGAGTTAACGTTCTGATAGTCGACCACAGCTATTAAATGGACAAAGTAATAAATAGACGTCGTTGGGTTGCGAAATGGTTCGAAAAGTCACCGCGACCAAACACGGGTGAATTTTAGTCATCAAAAATCTAACACTCACTCCATTCACACCAGACTTCCCACCCAAAAAACATCAAGTTTGATTTCAAATAAGGCTCATTTACGTGAGGAAATTTTATTAGTTACTAAACTTGATTATTTTCTTTCTTATACGAGTCTGCAGATATTTTAGTACTCCAAACGGTCACTATAATTTGATAGCGAAGCGTTATGAGCATCAAACCAAATTTATTCCACGCCTCCAACTGTCGCAAAAACTATTACATCAAAAGATTTACGATTTAGTTTTCCAAGGAAACTTAACTCAGTTTCCTTGGAAAAATAAAACTATATTTTCTTTGAAAGGAAAGAAAATTATATCTTCCGTATAAAAAAATAGATTAAGTTACACGTAAACAAAGCCGCTAGCAAAACCGGTAAAGGGACCGGAATCCCACTGTCGTAAGTATACAATTTATTTGAAAAAAATGTATACAAAGTGAATGTGTGTTTCCCCATTAACGGGGAGGGTAAAAGGGACTTGAGAATAATTTATTGTCCCACCTGTAGCCAGGTCCGAATAAAGCCGGCTTAAATAACTAATCGCTCGTGAAATTGATATGATAACTTTGAGAAATACACTTAACTTTATTGTTGCTAGTTAAATTAAGTTTCTGGCTATCAGCTTCGGTTTTCAGTTTATGGATATTAAGTTTCGATAAAATTTGCTTCCTTATAGAAATTTTCTAAATAGAAGTTAGCTTTATAAAGTGCTGGGAAAATAGTGGAACATAATTCTCAGTGGACTTTAAATTCCTTTAGTATCCGTCGCTCTAAATCTATCAATATCTACAAGACCTTAGTTAAGTACTTAATGTTAATCAATCAGCAATGCGGACGGTATTGTATTCTCAACATGATTAATTATTGTAATCAAAATCTCTGTGTATAATACTGTTTCTTGATAAAACCAAGAGCTGCAAAGACCTTTACAATAATAGAGCACAAGCAACCTGGTTTACAAATGTTTAAAAAAAAGCACTCCAATTTCGCAGAACGGTCTGCTCGACGCCGATTTTTCACGTAAGTTATTTATACCTTTTTAGTTAAATAATATAACTAAGTGGGTCAGTAATATACAGGGTAGAAAACAAACCCAATGTATACAACTTTTTTTTTTAGCATTTCAATTTGAGGGATATTTTTTGCTGTTGTTTGATATCTATGTTTCTGTTTTAGTTAAAAGCTTTACCATACCTACTGTATTTATTTCTGCTATGGGGTGAGTTGCACCATTTAACTATAACGATAACCAAACCATAACCAGCCGTGAAACGGCCGCTTATTGGTCAATTCGACGATTTGACAACTGTTAACGGCTTTGTTATAGTTAGGAGTTAAATGGTGCAACTCACCCTAAGTATGCTAAAGTGAAATAAAAGACGACGAAAATTATCAATAATAATTTTCCTCAGGTACCTACCTATACAATCGAACTCTAAACTTACTAGATTCAATAGATTCTAAATTTTTCTTTTGGTATATATAAAGAGGCGTGTGAAAAATATTGAATAATAATAAGGAGAATATGTTTTACTGTAATAGAGTAAACCTAAAAATATCGTTATAATACAATTCTTTTGTACGCGTGTTTTGCAGGACAACGTCTGCCAAGACCTCTAGTACAATAAAAAAAAAATATTTGGAAAAAATCTTAATTTAAAATTTATCGACCGAGTTGGTCATCCTGTATACAGATTTTTTTATATCACGTGTTAGGGAACTTACATCGTCAATAACTTGTAACATATCCATTTAGTGGAAATCAGTCTCGAAGCTCGGTCCAATTTTTCTTGAGTTTTTCCTCATTAGCCGTTACAGGAAAAAGTAGTTTTCCTTGGTAATGATTGATATTTGACAAATAATTCTTGGGGATATGCTACAGTTTAGATTTGTTTTATCGTGTTTATTTTTATAATATAGATTTTTTTTTTTACTTTAGATATCTAAAAAATAAGAGGAAAGATTTGTATTTGTTTGGAATGGATGCATTCAAAAACTACCAGACCGATTTAAACATTTTTTTTCTCCTGTAAATACTACTTAGTCACTGAGTTTAGGCATATAATTTTTACAGACACAAGGAAAAATTTGCTGCTAGAACTTGTAATATTAAGGGTATCCCAAAATTTAAGCAAGATTTGAAGATAATAAAAAACACAGTACTTTTTTGGGGTTGCCAATACTTTATTGTAGAAATGGCGGCAAATTCAAATCTTGCGCTAATTTTGAGGCACTCTTTATAAGTCTTTTTAAAACTCGCTGTCTCGTATTATTTACAAAACAGTATGAAAATTTCAAGTATTATCGTGAACCTTTATGCTTGAAATTAATAAGTTACGTATTCCTATTTCCCTGGGTAATCCTCGAAACAGATTTAAGTCTCACCTCTAACCTACAGATGTCCCCGAACATAAAACAAACTAACCATTTTCCTCTATTTGGACACATTTATCCTGATCGTGAATTAGGGCCTAATCCAGCTCTTTTATTAATAACGTTGACATTACAGTTGCCTAAGCTATAATCCGCTGATTGATTGCCCGGGACCAAGAATTATTCAATGTCGTCTTGTGGGTAATGATAGACACTTAACACGTTTTTGCGGCGTCATTCTGCTTTTGTTGATAAGTTGGCTTGTCTTTCGTTGTAGTAGAATTATGCTAGCACACTATTACACTAATAGTTAACTACTATTAAGGCGAAAGTTTGTGAGAGTGTGAATGTATATTTCGACGGGTGAAAAGTAAAAAGAGTTCTGCAATTTCGTTATTCTCTGGTGTATTTTAATAAGTTTCTTTTTTTTTCAAAAATATTTAAAGGGGAATTATAAAACGAGCGACTAAAAAAAAAACTTAGCGACTGATGATGAGATACTGTTTTAATAACTTGAGCGGTATGAATTTGAGTAAGCGACACATTAACTAAACTAACAACAAATATTGATTAACAATAAAATCCAGAACGAGCTTACTAAAAGTGGGTTATTGAAATCCTAGTTAAACGATTAAATTAGTATGTGAGCGACTAAAATAATAAGTGAGCGACTAGAAATAAAAATAAGGTTTTAAATAAGGAATTTACGCTACCAAATGTTTTCATCATTGTCTAATTATCTACTCGCAGGTAGATTCATCATTTGAACTGGGTGAAATAGGTTAGGTTAGGTTAGAACTGTGACCTACCGCGCGTGAGCCGAGTGAGCGAAGCAAGCGGTGCCGCGGCAGCGGCCGGCGAACGCTACGACCAAGTTGCTCGCAGATTTTATTTCACCATTTTTTAATTATTCGGGTTTTCGCAATATCCGGATTATCAAATTACCTTGTGACATACATAATACATAAATATCGGTATTTAGGACATTCGATACTGTGTACATTTATATTTAGGACATTCGAAATACTTCATTTAAGATAAAATGCTGCTCAGTATAAATAAATCATTGGCCAAATCTGGAAAAAAATGCAGGACAAAACATTGACACTCAAACAAATATTAGGTCACTGAAATATTATGAAGCTTCTCATTTTGTATTTTAAGTAACTCAAATTAAAGTTTGTAAGTCGCTGTTCTATTGATTTCTCGTCACTCGCAGTCAGTCGCTCACTTATTATTTCTATAACCCAAAATAATTATTTTTGTCACTTAAAATTTAAATTTACAGTCACTCGTTTAAATACTACCCTTATTTAAATATATTTTATTTATTTATTATCATTTATACAAAGATTACAGGATCATTTAGGTTAAATAGCAACCAAAAACCCACTAAGGTTTAAACTTGTGCTATCATGCATCCATCTCAATATCGAAACAAATTGAGTTTTCAATTTTATACGTGTACGTTATTGTCGAAATTATTTTTTTTAACCTGTCAATCGTGATAATGACAGACACAATTGAAAGACAATAGGTGCGCGAACGCCGGCGTTCGCTTGGGGTTTAATGAATTAAAACTTTCTGTAAATAAGTGGAAAACATTCTTAGACAATACTTAAGTAATATTGCTTAAGTTTACATTTAATATTTTAGGTGTAATATTTCTTATACAAAGAACTATTGAGAACAATGGTGGCCGAGTGGTAGTGGCCCCGACTTACGAGTAGTAGGTTGCGGATTCAAACCAAGCCAGGCGCATTACTTTGTGTAATTTATTCATCACCACTGCTCTCAAAAACGGTGAAGGATCATCGTGAGGAAACCGGCATGTCTCAGAACAAAGAATTCGAAGACATTTATTTATTTATTTAAAATTTTGTAAATAACACCATTACAGCTAACGCCAATGCGATGTTATTACATGTGACATTCATCATCCCGCACTGGGCCCGCGTGGTGGATTACGGCCCATTCCCTCTCCTAGAGAGGAGGAATGAGTGCCAGCAGTGGGAACATTAAAAAAGCTGATGATGATGACTATTACATTGATATACAGGTCTGTCAAAACTAGCACATAGGATAATTTTTATCCCAAGAGTATGTTCACCTGCATCACCTGCACCTAGGAAAATCTACCGATTTCACACCGAGCTGCTATCAAAAGCCGGTGTTTTTCATATTATTTGTATACTAGTTTTTGCCCGCGGCTTCGCCCGCGTGGCATAAGGTACTTATGGAATCGAGATAAAAGGTAGCCTATGTTCTTTTCCATGTAAAAGGCTATATGCATACCAAATTTCATCTAAATCCGTTTAGCCGTTTTTGCGTGATTAAGTAAAAAACATCCAAACATCCACACTTTCACATTTATAATATTAGTTAAAATATATTGACACATAACACACACACATATATACATTTATTTTTATATTGTCGTCTATTACATTAATACCTCACCTAAATATTACGTTAATGCTGTAAAAGAAACATGTACTTCTACTGGAACATTTTCAAGAGCTGTTTCTTTTAAAAACTCTAAAGACTGTCTCGTTTATATTTTCGCCGTCTTATTTCTAGCCGCGTGAAAACCAAGACACGTTGGTTGAGATTTGTGAACACTAAATATCCGAACGTGTCTTTTCTCAAGTACAAGCTTTTCTGCTTTAGAAATTTTTATTTTGGTTTAAGATTACTTGAGAAATTCTTTAAGTATTCTGTGATCTCACAACAACGTTTCGTTCACGTTTTCAAACAATTAGAAACATGGACGATCTCATAAACATAAAAAAAAATACAATTTACGAGCCGGCAACCCGTTTTGACATTTGAGAAAGATCATCATTATCATCAGCCTTCTTAATGTTCCCGATGCTGGAACTTAGGCCTCCTCTTTAAGAGAGAAATATACTAAAATGTAACTAAGAACGAAACTGGAAGAAACAATAAAATAATAATTCATTACATAGTATTTTAATGTTATTACATAATCATTATATAATGGATACATAATGTAATATAGACGTTGTCAACGTCTAAAGTAAATAATAAAAACATCAAATGTCAAAACGAGCAAATGTCAAACTTTTTAGAAAATTTTAAAATACTTAATTCTTTTTTATACCTACACATAATTTTTTTTTTTTTAGTTAGTAGATAATTTAATGGCTAGTGAAATCTCTAATTATAGTTGCAAGCGATTAATAAATAAATAAGTAATAAGACAAATTAACAAAAAACTTTTATTTAATGAGTCGTCAATAATTAATATCATTTTTTTATCTCAAACCACTCCTTTGATTGATGATGATTGATATTGTAATGACGAATGAAAAATCCACTACTCTCTTGAGAGTAGCTTCAAGACAAAAGCAGAAGTTGAAATAAAATCTTATGTTAATACTGTAGTGCAGATTAGTTACACCGTGCTTGACGAGAAACACAAAGTTCTGCAACAAGATCTTTTTATCAAAGATGAAATAAATGAGGTACTCTCACTAAATAGCCGTGAGAAAAATGGTTTTGAAGCCGGCAACAAGGAAATAATTCAAGTAAAATCATTGCTTCGTTTCTGCGCATTCATATCGCTGTTCTTTTCAAGGATACTTAGAGCTCTTTACGTGACGAAACTAGCGGGAAACATCACTAATTAGTTGTTTTCCGCAGAATTTTGAGACGTGTACCTTTTGAAACCTCGTAAGTATCTAATTACGGCTCAAGGGTAGCAGGATAAGTAGAGACGCTTCTTTTTGAAATGAACTCGTCAGTTTACTTCACATTTTTAATGCGCTTATATCTTTTTAGGAGTTAGCTATGAAACAGAATTTTTGTGACTAACTTTGTTTATTATTTATTATAAGGTCATGCCAAAAAACAAACGTACAAAAGCGGACATAATGCTTTCGGGATTCTCAACCAAGGTGAATAAAAAAAGAAAATATGGTAACAAAAATATAAAAACTTTTAGTTATTAGCTATATATTAAAATTTTTCGGTTTAATTTAACCTTAGTTGAGGGGTTAGTTAAAAGTTTCCCATGATCTCTGTATCAAACAATTAAAAACCTTTAAAAACCCGCCAAGTTGATAATCTGTTAATCTTTAACGCTAGTAGAAAACTTCAAATGTAAGGGAATGACGTTATCTCAATGCTCAGGCACGTGGTCAGAACAAAATAATAGGGGGCGTAGCCGACTTGAGGCGTTTGACGCAAGAGAAACGGTGGTAGCTTGGCTAGGGGGTAGGACGGTCTCAAAAACATAAAAAAAAAACATTTACGAACCACCATTTAACTAAGTGAGAGACTTGTGTCCGCATTGTTTTAAGAAGCTACCTGAAATGTCACCTGATCACTAGAAACTCGATAAGGCCTCCAATTCATGCAAAACAATACTAACGTACAAAGGCGGACCTAATGCTTTCGGGATTCTCAACCAAGGTGAATAAAAAAACATGATAACAAAAGTATAAAAATAAATATACCCATAAAAATATTTAATGTAATAATATACATACGCTTTATATTGTCTAAGCAAAATTTATTCATGAACTACTCTTATTCATGGCGTCAAAATCTTAACATAAAATATCTTTGTGTAAATCATACAAATATTGAAAACATATCACTACAAATATTGATAACAACAGAACAATGAACGGTAATAACCGTAAAAAATAAAATAAAAAAAAGTTTTCCACATTCGTGCGAATGAATACTAAACCAATTTTTGTTAGCTCATTCCATATGCATAAAAAACAAGCTAACAATTGACAAATAAACGGGATGATTCTCTTCATTCCGGATTAAATTCCGTTGCACTCACTTTCATACTCGTATCGGAAAAATGTTCTATATTCGTGTCACGAGTCAGGACTCGGACAGCCGTATCCGCTATTGAATACCTACCCGTAGTTAGACACCATTTTATTTTATTCCCTCTCAGACCGGGAAAAGAATATTTTTACTCTTTGTCGTCAGTAATTGAATTTCGTTAGTAAGTACTGCCACGGTTTCGTGGTGAAGTAAAGAGATTCCCTCCTATCTCATTTCGAAGTATTTGACATTTACAGCGAGCTTTCTTTAAACTTAAGCTTTTGATGCAGGTTTTACTGGACTTTATTGGAGCTGTTCATCATTTTTATGGACAGTATCTTTTTTATTTAGCAGTGGAGGGACCACGGACTATCATATTTCCTACACCGAGTAAACATTCTCAACAACCGTAACCATTTAACTAACGCTAAAAAGTGCATTTCGAGCCCTCAAAGCGTATATGACTCCATTGTTGGACAAATTGTTTCAATTTGACCGATTGAGTGGTTAACCTCTTTAGACTGAGTTTGCCAATCTAGAATAATCTAACCATACAAAAACGTAATAATATCATTTGTCACTAACGATTTAATTTTTACCTACATGCAAAAACTTCACTATACCTGTAAAAAAGCTAATATGTACAGTATAAAAAAAAAAATACTACACATACTTAAAGGGCTTAATAGAAAAACCCTTGTTATTTTATAAGTAAAATCTCATTAAATAATAAACGTAAACAGCAAAGTTATTAGCGTTGGTTTATGCCCCAAAATGTCACTCAATTTATGGAAATATTGTGCAGGCTATTGATTAATGAATGAATAAGTGACAATTATTTAGGAAAAACACTGCTCGCAATATTTTCTACTAGCAATTGTTCTGTTAGATTGATTCTATGATGAATTTACCTTTTCGAGGTCAATTTTAGGATTTCGGTTTTTTCTACTTTTGTCTACAAAAATATGATCAGTAACGGGTACAGATAGAGCCCCATTTTTTTGTGCACTAATTAAAAATTAGGGGTGTTTTATGCAATATGCAAATGCATTTAGCTTCACTTTTTTTTTTTTTGACCGACCGATATTCTGTCAACACAAAAGTGCCTGTAATTGGTCTATTTGAAATAAACGTTTCCGATTTGTGATATAATCATATTATAAAGCTATCGTGGCATAATGGTATATAGCTTAAAAGCTATATACCATTACGCCACGATAGCTTTATAAGGCTTTAGCCTTCTTTGATAAATGGGCTATACAAAAAAAAATCGAACCAATATAACTATTATAAATAGGTATTTTTTTTAAGATTGTATATACTATTTCTCTGATTTTTACACTAATATATAGCTTAATTATTCGTGAGTGCTATAATAATTACAGCAATTACGCAAATGATGACAGCTTTACAGACAGCACAAACAAACGTATCTACGCTAGATTTGTTTTCAAAGTAAACACGAGGCTTGCGTCAAAAGTTCCAATCTCCACACATCGCGATCTCCGCTGCAGAGTCAACAGCGGACGGGAGTAAAAACTTTTAACCTCTCCACGTCTCTTACTTCCTCCACATACTTACTATTTAGCTATCCTCATGCAAATTCTGTTTTGAAGACTTGGCTTTAAGTTTTTACTGACTTGTTTTAGTAGTGAGTTGTTTCAATAAGTATTTGGTCTTAAGGCCCAAGCACCCGAAAATTGCCATAAAACAGTGACTTTCAGAAGCCTATACCTCGGTAAAAAAATTAAAGATTCTTGAACAACATTATCAACATTTGATTTTTTCGTGCTATTTATACTTTTGTCTAAAAAAAATATTTAGCCATTTCGCAACTTTTCTCTACTCCTTCGAAACGGCTTAGACCTTTACAAAAAATTTTACACATAAACATTGGTGGTTAAATATTCTTCAAAGTCAACATTGCATATGTAAATCAATCAATATTTCGCGAAAAAAATGATGATTTAAAGCGCTCTCCGCGCGCTGCTGGCCGCAAATAAATGCACAGATTTACTTACTGCCGCCTAGGCGAGTGCGAGAGTTCCGTCTACATAATTTCGGTCAGATGGTTCAAGGGACTATAAGCCTTTTAATTCATAATTACTTTTAGCATTTGATTTGAAACTATAAACAAACATAACTAGAGCCCTATGGAAGAACACGATTTTACTCATATTTTATCTCCCTACCCCTGTCGCATGGTGCTTAGTGTGGACGCAACACGTTATTTCAATCACTCTGTCCTGTCAACCGTTACGCTATCACTGTCTCCCTTTTCTTTCATATCAATCCTCACATAATCCATTCATTTTTTATTTATATTTCCATTCTCTCTCTTACCTAACATAAAGTTTAGAAAAGTGAAAATAATTGTTGTAATTTATATGTGAATATTCTAAATACAGTCAAATCCTTGAGCGTAACGCTAGGAGATAATAATTGAAAGTTGTGAATCAAACCATACCTAATCTTTAGCCTAGAAGTTTGAGCTCCAATTTTAGTTAAACGGAGATTTGTTCTTAGTTAAACTGAGATTAGGAGTTTGGTCTATAATATAGTTAGAGTTGTAGCAAGATTGTTAATCACGAGCCATCAGCAAGTTAACAAGCCATTATGGGAAGGTATTACGCAGTAAATAGTCTGTTGAATCGAACAATTAATTAATTTTAACTTATTATGTATGCCTGAATTGAACTTGAGAGGTATCTAAAGATGTAAATAATCTGTTGATGTTAATACACGTACGAGAAGCAATATGCTAAAGTTAGAAGCGATATTATCAGTCTATTTATTGCGGGTCGCTTACTTAGCTAACTAACAATTTTGCTGAAATCGAGCACACGATGTCAAAGACTAGACTAAATGCAAATAGCAACAAAATCATGAAACGTTTTCAGTAATTACGAATACTTACAACCTGACTATATTAAAGATATTATATAAACACAAATTTATATATATAAGTCAGCTCTCTATCATGTAAGCACGACGGAAAAGTGCTCAGAAGGCTGGCGGCATTGCCACATTGAATAGCAATTTTTAATTTTTAAGGCAAAAAAAAAAACAAGGCAGCCATTAGTCACACCTTCGCTTTTTCGTTATTGAAAGCAATCTTTTATTTACTCCTTTCATGTTCATAATGCAAATTCACACTCTATGTAGAAGCTTTTCGTGATTTTCAAATGGCGTCGTAAACTTTCGCACGCAATTATAACTTTTGACAGTGACTAAGTCCCAATTTAGGGCAATCGTTCTAATTTTAGAAACAGCCATTTGCTTGGAAATTAAATAAGTTTTTTTTTAACTCCTCCCACTCTTGGTGGAGCAAGAGAGAGTGTCAGACTTTTACTGACTAAAAGCCACTTATATTCTTTCAGTTGCTTTTTGCTGCTAGGAATTAGACCTACAAAATTAAGAATCACAGAAGCTACATTTTTGTATACGAGGCATTAATTTGTATAATTTACTAGCTTCTACCAAAGGCTTCTCTTCAGAAAGTAGGTTTCCCTCATACAAACTTTAGACCCACATTTTATTCCCTTTTGGAAAGTCCTCTGTTAGTGCTTGCTTACATCATAAAAAGAAACTTTGTCCAAAATTTGTACGTTAATTTGTCTGTCAGTTTCTTCTTTTATAAATATAAAAGGCAATGTTTCATTCACTGACTCATTAACATCCAACCCAAGCTCTTGAACCTGTAATGCTGTAATGTAGCTGTAAAATTTTAATATGCTTTAATCATAGTGTAAAGGTTGATATGCTCACGTTTCAATTGTAAATCTGACACTATACGTGAGGACTTGTAATTGGCTTTCTGTCGTTTATATTTATCTCTATTTTTAGTTTGTTAAGCTGTAAGTCCTCCAGGCTGTAATAAATAAATAAATAAGTAACGCACAGAGTTACTTTTTAGGATGTTTAAAGAATAAGAGGGTATATTTTGAAATTCAACCCCCAAAAAGATGAAATGGAGTCCAAAGTTTGTGCGGAAAAATCAGTTTTCACATAGTATAAGCCGGTGGTAGAAGCTAGTGATCAGACAAAATACTCGGGTCACTTTAATTAAAGGGTTAGTTTTATTTATCAAAGGTAAACGTTCGCTTAATCCTTTTTTGTCCTCCACTAAATCTAACAAAATACAGCCTTCAATTTGAGATAAAACAACTATGCCTACAATTTGAAACTTTAAACACCTTATAATCAGATTATAAAGCAACAGAATAATAATTTAATCATACTTAATGAAATAATTTTATACTGGCATCATTTTAATATTAAGAGGGTAAAGATAAATTGATAAAAGTAAATTCAAAATCTTTTCATTTTAAATAGGTCTACAGGAAAACTTAAAACCTGTCAGTAGCCAGTGCACGGTTCCAAATTGTTGTTTAATATGAAAAATAATCGACAAGAAACTCCATGATCAAGCTTTTAATTTTTTGTTTTACAATACTTCCTTAGAACAATAGTCATAGTTTTATGGGGATAGTGAAGATCAGTCACTATTATACCCAAAATTACAGCAAAAATAATAATAGCAAAAGTGGGTCAAAATAGAAAGTAATCTATGACTCCGTGGAGTCTACGGTATTACATAATATTAGTATTATAAAATAACTTTAATTTCGGAAGTCGGTGTTTCTATAATAGTTTTGTCTCTTCGTTATTTAACACCGACTTCCGAAATTAAAGTTATTTTATACTTTTCAGTGTTTTTTGACATAGAAGACAGTTATATTTTGTTTTGTAAAAAGTTTTTTATTATAGTTATGGTACCACCACTAAAAAGTACCCCTCAGACAAACTTAAATAACTTATAACCACAGTGCATTTCATAACGACTCTAATAATCCCAAGCACGGTTAGATTACATCATTTTTTAAGCTATTGCATAGCTTCGCAGGCCTTGAGCGTGGAGACCGAATCCAGAAATTCCGTAACGAAAATAACCTAACACCTTCCACTCATTTGTTTTTTGAGCGTGGTGACCGATAAGAAAACAAATGAGTGAACAATCAATCAAAATTCAATTCAATGTGTGAAAGTGTAACTTCAATTAATATCAAAGAAAAAAAAAAAACAAAGGAAAAAAATACTGCATAAATAAAATAAATAAATAATTATAATTGCATAAGTTGATAAAAATGCTATGCAATAACCTTCCAATCAAAAAAAATAATTTAAAAAATCGGTCCACAATTGACCGAGATATCGGTGAACATACATAAAAAAAATACATACATTCAGCCTAACATAGAACCTCCTCCTTTTTGAAGTCGATCAAAAATACTAAACACGTATCGGGTTTCACATATAATATAACTAATGTTGCATAAAGTAAACTCATGAGTAATGAAATAGTTTCCATATTACCCGTTGCGTTATACGAAATCTTCTGCCGTGCTTCAAGCTAAGCGTTTTTGGATAGCTGGCTTAATGGCCAGTCTCTTTAAAATAACTCGAGTTTCTTTCGCATAGCAGCCAGCTACTTAAGGTGTGAAATATTGCACTTGGCAAAAATGTTTCGCGTTAAGGTGAGTTGCGAGTGTATTTACGTATTTTTCGGTTTGAATTTTATTTGAAAATGTTGTATCTTTATGTACTGTCGAATTTGCTTTTAGTTTAGAAGATGGTTGGGTTTGTAAGTCCATCATGTTTACAAAACCCGAAGGATTTTTACGGTAGTAAGCTCTTTAAAAATACTATTCACTGTGTATTTTTCTGAGGCTATGTGATTGTTTGTAAGAGACGCAAAGGATAACTGAAGGAAAACTAGTGGGTTTTACTTAGACCCAGAGCGAGAAAAGTTTTTTGATGATTACCGGATTTTTCTGAGATTTATGCTACCATACAACCGCACAAAAAACTTCTAAGCATCTGTTGTGTGGCTACTAAATCGTAAAAGTGCAAAATAATTTCGGGTTCTTTTCCTTGTCCCCAGATAATTTATTACATCAAACAAGTTCCAACAAGCTATATCCCAAAGCGCTAACAAGACAAAACAAATTGTCCAACGGGAATCGAACCTCGGCCGCCTTTTCCTGACATAAACGACTCTGCAATGAGAAATTGTGCAGAGATCGTGTGGAATATCGTACAATTTTATGCGGTCGCCGAGAAATTCTGCATTTACATAAATATTCGTTTATCGGGACAACTCAGTGATTTAAGTGAAAATCTTGTTCGGTCTGCGAAAAAAGGGAGGGAGACAATAAAGAAAAGGTTTAGGACGCCTGTCTAGGATGAAATAATGGAGGCCCGGCTGCGACATATGAAGGTAAACGTGTCATAAGTGAGGGTCCTAAACGATTCTATATTAAACTTTCATATACACATAGATGTGAAAAGTGATTTTCTTGAGAAACTATAGTAAAAGACTTCATTTTAATGAGATTATTTTATTACATTATTACCAAGTCTTTGTAAGTTGAAACCATGTCCAGATTGATCGATGAAATGAACAAAGTATCAAGCATATAGTTTGCGAAAAGCGACCTAGAAGAGGGCTCCCTATGTATAACAGCAGGTAAGCAATCAATCAAGTAAACGCAGTCTATCAATCAACCTTGATAGATTGATAACCGAACAATCTATTTTGCGGCAAGTAAGTTTAGTGTCAGCAAAATGCGACACCAGAGAGTGTTAAACACTATCGTGTTTAAACATTTCCGAGTATGGCCGCTAGTAGTCACATAATTGAATTAAAAACTTCACCTACTGGGAGTTCTATTTCAGTTTCAACCACGTACAATGTATTTACGTCGTGTTCTCGTATGTGACTAAGTTTATTTTTATGTATTTCTCGTAGATATATTGTTTTACTTTAGCTCCACATTGTACCATTTGTTTTTAATATTGTGTTCTGCAAAGAAAATGTAGGATATGAGTTTTCTAGGAACTACAGCAATCTATTGTTAGTAAACTAAAGAATCTAAGTTGCCGTTTATTTATTTATATGCAGAACAGAAGGAAGTTAGTCACAAAGGAAAGATGGTGGACAAAAATAATATTGGACATAACTCTAAGTGAATATGAAGACAGAAACAATAATAAGCCACCGACCATTTATTTACATTAGGCAAAGCTAAAACAAATTGACTGACTGAGTCGAGAAACAGGCATCGCCAAAACCACTGAAGACAGATACACAAAAGAAAGCAATGCTCTTTAGAGACTTCACAGTTGTACCACTGAGAAAAGATTTACCGAAACTCCTTCCCTGACTAGGGATTGAAGTTAGTATGCGAGTGAAGTTGCGACACTGAGCAACAGCTAGTTTCTAAAAGCAGCAATCTTTTTTCTTATTTGTCTTGATCCACTCACAGCAAATGTCAAAAACGTGAACATAATAAATGAGATATAGAGAAACATAATACTCCGAATCAACAGCCCTTCGTACGTGATCTGAAAGTAAATGACATTCGTTCATCTGGTCCCAACTAGACAATGTTTGCTAGTTTATTTCACAGGTACACGTTTAACAAAGTAGTCTAATGTAGCTTCATTACTACTGGAACTCGTCCAGTGTCCGATGTTCTATAATTATCTAGAACGGAAAAGTTTCTTCGAAGTAAGCCTGTGTAGAGCTGGAAGACAAGTTTTTAAATTGTATTTATAAAAGTGTTGATATAGTCGACACCGCCTTTTACTTGCTTGAATAGAAAAGTTAGTCTGTGTATAAATATTTAGATTTTAATCCATTTGTTCAAGACCAGTTGAGCATTAATGTGACATTTGTACTCATTTGTGTTTTTGTGTGTCTTAGTTGTTCTTTAATCTTTATTGCACACACAAATTTTATCAAACAATAAAAATAGGATAGCTGATGTACCTACACAGACGATATTAATCCACAATTTGTTTGGGTTGTTTTAAGTGTTGATATTATAGCAATGATGTTTAAGAGATAGAAGGAAAGTTCTACATTCACATCATCACATCATCTACAAATACATACATCTACACTAATATTATAAAGAGGTAAAGTTTGTTTTTTGTTTTATTATTTGTAGAAAGTAATCTCTGGAAGCAATGGTCCGATTGCAAAAAATTTTCACTGATAGACAGCTACTTTATTCCTGAGTGACACCTATGCGGTGTCGTTTGTGTACGTATAATATAGCCTACTACGACGTCACTTGTGATTCGTTCCCTGTATAACCTACTATATTGTACGTACACAAGCGACGCCGCAGGCAAAAACTAGTCAATAATATCGGAGAAATATTGAATATCACTGATATCGGTGATATTCAAGAATTCCGTCCTGCATTGGTACAGGTATAGCCTGGCATTACATTTATTCGTTATTTTTATATTTATTTAAACTTTTTGTATGCAATATAGTAGCATATAGGTGGATTTAAACCAACAAGGCATACTCTACCAGTCATCTTTTAGGTAAAAAAGACTACATTACTTTTATACAAAATCAATAAGGTACGTGCATAGTTACAATCAAAGCAAAGGTACTAAAACACGGCTCGGCCAGTGATCAATGCATGAGCTAGCTGCAATGGTTCACTGATGATGGTACTGGCAATTCTGAATAGGTCATGCACGATGCACACGATGCTTTGTTTCTGACACGTGAACCCTGACCTATGACACTTTTGAGCTTAGGCTGCCATCAGACGGACTGCATCGCAGCAACCGCATGCAGTTCATATATTCAACTGCATGCCGGTTGATCTGACTTTGTGCAGTAGTGGCCCTACTAGCTACTACCACCTACGCATCTAGCCCAGGAGGATTTGATCTTTAAGTGTCTCAAAATAAAGTTGAAAATGTCAATGTGCGTTTGCTCTTTGTAATTAACTGCACACTGATTGTGTGCGGTTAGCGATGGAGAGCGTGTGTCGGCACTACAAGACTGTAGCCGACCGCGTTAAATTAAAGGCACGACTACATGCAGTTAATATAGACTTCATTCGACTGCAGTCGACCGCGTGCAGTTGATATCATGACTGCACGAAGTCGAACGTACAACTCCACGCAGTTAAATATATTGACCGCGCGCGGTCGCTGTGATGCAGTCCGTCAGATACCAGCCTTAGGCTAGGTATAGGCTGAGTAAAGAGTCTGTTTTAGGCAGACTTTCATTTAACTTTTCGAATACCGTAATTAAAGATACAATAGAAAGACAATGTGATAGTAAGGATGTTCGCTTGGGGTGTAATGAATTAATGATAGCATTCAAATAATAAATTTTACATGAATATAAAAATTATAAAGGCAAAAGTTTGTAAGTGATGGTGTGACTTTTATAAAGAAGGATGCTCGAATAGCTGAATGGATTTCGATGAAACTTGGAATACGAGTAGAAAATATAGGATACTTTTTATCCCGGAAGTCCGTTTGCTTGAGATAATTGCCTACTATCACGTGGGTGAAGCCGCTGGCTAATTATAAGATATTATTATAGGGCGTATAATTTTCGAAATTGTCCTCATCGCAGACGTCATATTTTTTTTTTTAATATTCCACATCTATCACACAACGCCATCTAGTCTCAAGCTAAGCAGAGATTGTGTTATGAGTACTAGACAACTGATAAACATACTTATATATGTTTCTAAATACATACATACTATAGATAAATTACACCCAGACACAGAACAAAAATGATCATGCTCATCACACAAAGATTTGTCCTGGGTGGAAACCGAACCCACGACCTCCAGCATAGCAGTCAGGGTCATTAACCACTAGACCAAGAGGCCTGTCAAATAATACTGGCTATGAGATCGTTCGGAAAAGTTACCGAGTCCCTAGAACGCAAAGGGCAATTGAAGGGAATCTAGTCGAGTTCTTTTAATTCAATAAGTGTGTGGACCCTCCCCCTCATTTCACACCAAGAGCGGTAGTAGTTATTTGACGATATCACACCCAAAAAAAACGATGTCAAAATGTATTAGAAAACCTGTTCTTACTATGACCGATAATATTAATATATTTCTTAGTTTTTACACCGATATACAAAAGCGGGGATCACCCGCTATCAGTTGGTCCATTATTTTACCAACTTGAAAAAATTAAAATTCGAGTCGTAATTTCATCTCAGCGTTAATAAATGTCAAATTTTAGTAAATTAGAGGTTCTTGGACAGATTGGGACGTAGATTAGAATTTCCGTTCTTAAAGGCAAAGAGAATTACTCCTTTGAGTTCAGTAACTCTTTACGAAACAGTGTAGGTACTTAGGCTATTTGCGCGAGGTCGAACATTACATACGACCTAGTAGGTACTTTTCCCGGGACTTCGTTTGCAAGAATGTTTTCAAAAAAACTTTATTTATTTATTATTTATTTATTTATTTAAAACCACTTAATTCGTATGTCAAGGGCAGTTTTGTTAAACCGGCCAAGTGCGAAACGGACTCGCCTATGGAGGGTTCCGTAGCAGCAAGTAATATAAAAGTTCTTGTGGTTCCTTGTAACTTTGATCAATGTTTTAATAATAGTGTATTTTTTTAGATTTATTATGTACCAAAAAAAAACTACTTACTAGGTCTCGTTCAAACCAATTTTTGTTGGTAGTTTGTATAGTAATCTACATCATATATATTTTTTTTTAGTTTTATTATTCTCTTATTTTAGAAGTTACAGGGGGGGGACACATTTTAACACTTTGGAAGTGTCTCTCGCGTAAACTATTCAAGTTAGAAAAAAATGATATTAGAAACTTCAATATCATTTTTGAAGATCTATCTATAGATACCCCACACGTATGGGTTTGACGAAAAAAAAATTTTGAGTTTCATTTCTAAGTATGGGGACCCCCAAAAGTTATTGCTTATTTTCTATTTTCGTGTAAAAATATTAATGCGGTTCACAGAATACATCTACTTACCAAGTTTCAACAGTATATTTCTTATAGTTTCGGGAAAAAGTGGCTGTGACATACGGATGGACAGACAGAGACAGACAGACAGACAGACAGACAGACAGACAGACAGACCGACAGACAAACATGACGACTCTATAAAGGTTCCGTTTTTTGCCATTTGGCTACGGAACCCTAAAAACTAGTAATGACAGTATACTATTTCAGCTAATATTGACAAAAAGATTAAAATTATGCTAATCTTTCTCCCTTTTTGTAGGCCTTAAAAAGTAGACTTTTCAAAAAACTCTTTTTAATACTCATATAAGTTATGAAAAAATCCCTGGGACAAAATTTCACGTTTCTATTCCCAATAGTTTCGGCTGGACATTGATATGTCAGCCAGTCAGTTTTTCCTTTTAAATATAGAAATGATCACTATCAAACTCCCAGTGACGTTAATGCTGCACTTTATCGATAAAATAAGCCCCTATTGACTGTCGATAAATCTATTAATCTTTAGGCTATTGTCGAAGATCGTGATAGTATTGTTAAACCGTCCGTAGATCGGATTTAACGTTATAACGAATTGAAAGAAGATTCCTTTCGAAAATAATGTAATCCTTTGTTACTTTTAAACTGTTAGGTAGGCCATACTTATTCTATTTTGATGTTCTCTTCTGGATTTTTTAATAAATTTTATTTTTTATTAATATTGCTTCGCACTAGGAATTACTCTAGTGTCATGGATGCTTTTACAAACATGTACACTTCGCACTAGGAATTACTCTAGTGTCATGGATGCTTTTACAAACATGTACACTTCGCACTAGGAATTACTCTAGTGTCATGGATGCTTTTACAAACATGTACACTTCGCACTAGGAATTACTCTAGTGTCATGGATGCGTTTACAAACATGTAAACTCACATTTCATAATACACCCAGAACTAGCTGTAGGCTGCACAAATATTTGCTAACAACGAGTATCGAACCTGCAGCGCAGCAGCCAATCGCTAAACCACTGAATCTACGAAGATATAATTACCGGAACGGCTTCAAGTTGCGCAGAAGTCAAATATTCGGTCTCTTTAGTGGTGCGAAGTGAGACGCAGGGGTAGGGAGTATCAGTGATTGGCTCGCCGCGCCATCGCGTCATAGACGTCACTCGTGATTCGTTTCCTGCGTTGCTGCATGTATCTAATAACGAAGATGATTGGCTCGCCAATGTATGGAATGCGGAAAGCGATCCCCACTCTGACGCCGAGCGCTCTAGATCCGTGACGGTAATTGTACTGTCGTAACTAAGCTAAGGTAGGTGTCGGTTCGGGATCTTCATTTGAAGAAAACTCTTGATACAAACAAAAACAGACTTTATATTTTTCTGACTGTTCAACAATATATTAAAACATAGCATAGACGGCCTTATAATGTTCCCACTGTTGGGACTCAGGCCTCTTCTCGGAGGGAATGGGCCGTAATCCACCACGCGGGCCCAGTGCGTGTTGGTGAATGTCACATGTGTTCGAATTTTTGGTTCTATGACATGCCGGTTTCCTCACGATGTTTTCCTTTACCTTTTTGAGAGCAGTAGTGATGAAATAAATTACACAAAGTAATGCGCCTGGCTGGGTTTGAACCCGCGACTTACAACTCGTAAGTCGGTGCCGTTACCACTCGGCCACAACTGCTCCTAACAATACATTATTTCATTACAAAAGTCACTTCAATACTGAAAATACAACACACTTCTTTATTTTTTATAAATTTTGAAACATATTCTAGAAATGCAAAATCAGTGTATTTTACAATTATGTTATCTAAAAAAAAAACAACTCATGCGATCTCTTTTCGATATCACAGTATCTAACATTTTTTACTACGTTGAATTTAGCGTTAGACCTTTTGAAATAAATTATCAAATGACATGATCGAAGATCAAGGACAATACAGATAGTGTACAGTTTAGGAACGGAAGAGATTCTTTTTAAAGGCTACTATGGCTAAGCAAATCTTCAGCAAATAGCACCGACACTGATGTGCCAAAATATTTAATCCGCAACCAAATAATCATAAAAGCAAAATTAAATAATTTCCTCTTGCTCACCATCCTAATCCTATGTACGCTGAAAACTTTCTAAATCCCTTGTGTAATCTATAAAGTATACCATAGTTTAACACAAAATCTCATAAAATTAAACCAGGACACGTACAGCACAGCGAACCGTTAGTCAGACCATAAACAAGTGTATTGGATAAATGTTTTATTTGTCCTCAAAATCCTTCGGAATATGATTGACAATCACTAAAAAGGTCGGTGTTGTTTTTGAAATGGAACGTGAAATTCGTCTTTTTTTTTTAAATCATGAATGACAGCTGGACATAAGCTCTTCAAAGGTTACTGTGGAAAAACATGACGTAACAACACAATCACATAATATTTATGTATGTAATTTATAAATTTTTAGGAATACTGAAAAAAAATACAAAAATATAAACGGAAAATCGAAGGATTGTTAAAATTCAGTTACCTTTCAAATCTGGTGGAAGTGGAAACTGTCAAGTAACAGAAAAAAGATGTGCTATATGTGCATACTGAAATATGACGTCATCGCTAATAGGTTACGTGCTTACACAAGCGATACCGAGATAATCCCACCACTTTAGAATTGCATAGTCAGCCTTTTAATGTTCCAACTGCTGGGACTCAAGCTTCTTCTCTAGGAGAGGGGATGGGCCATAATCCACCACGTGGGCCCAGTGCAGGTTGGTGAATGTTACATGTCTTCGAATTTTTGTTTCTAGGACATGTCGGTTTTCTCACGATGTTTTCCTTCACCGTTTTGAGAGCAGTGGTGATGAAATAAAATACACAAAGTAGTGTGCCTGGCATATTGGGGCCGTTACCACTCGCTCACCACTTTTACTGGTACCAATATTTGAAATCTTAATTATTGCTTCATTTTATAACTTTGGAAGCTATTGTTATTAAATGAATTCTGTGGTGTAAAAAAAAAAAAAATCTTATATTGTTTTTTTTTTCGGTGGGAAAATCATCTAGTGACCTCTCCCGCTCTTGGGGGGAGAGGGAGATAGTGTCAGACTCTAACTGACTAAAAGGCCACTCCGTTCTTCCGTGCCTTCATAGCGGGGCTAAGCTACCTTTCGAAACTAACCCTGGCCCCAGTAGGCTTCGACCCATCTCGGCCCCTGCTGTCCCGCCGATTCGTCGAAATATTTGCGGTGCGGCGCCGCAACGCATCGTGTGGCCCGACCTTAACAACTGTCACGCTATCATTTCTACCCTTCAATAAAAAATTGTACCTACACCCCACTATCTAAAGCTTACTGTTTGAATGAAAATTATCGGAAAATTAACGTGCTAAGTTCACAAACGCGCCTTAGCTACTGTGAATGGTTTAATTAATTTTGAACAGCCGTATCACTTGACTTGGATTTACTTTCTGCGCATTGATAATTTCTTTCAAAAAAGCGAGGGCAAATGTCTGGTAATTAGGCGTTGCGATAATTAGTGAACTCGCTGATACATAACGTTTTTAATCGAGCAAAGTTGTAGTTAAATGAAACTAGATACACATTTCACTTTTTTCATCAGAATCTATAAACTAAACGTAATCACAAAAAAAAAAAACAGATAGCAATCGTATCTTTCTATGCAGTAATAAATCGACCCTTTTTAGGAAAAACATCGTAAATAACAGTTGCAATCTCTTCCATATTAAATTAAAAACTGTTAATGACAATACCTGTCTAAAACAACACTGATCTATTATTTAAACCCTTTTTAATTACGATGTTAAAAACCTCTTGCTTCCGAAGTTCTTCCTGAAAAGGCTCGAAATATGTCTCTATTTTTTTTAATTGTAACAAAATTAAAATTACTTATAATAAATGATTATATTGATTTTATTATACCGCCACCTCACTATTCTGATCAGATAAGTTTAGTGTTGGTTTATTGCGCAGGTTTTTTTTTTATTTAGTGATATGAGTATCAACATAATTTCTAAACTGATATTAACCTACATTTCAAGTGTTAGTGAAGATAAAACAACCTGTTTAATTATATGTTTATCACTAAAGCAAAACCCTTTGTTTTAAGATCAGTTACCCAAATTCTAAGAACAAAATGTTTACCCATTCATAAGCCCTTGAATTATTAAAATCATTAATCATGAGGTACAAAACACTTTTGCTGTTCAACATAATAAATAAAGCCTAACAATAAAATTAGTACCTTTCATAAACATTCATTTTCTTATGAAATAGGTTTTCCCTTTGACTGCGATTGAATGAAAAAGGTTGGTCCAAGTTATTCTCATTGGAATAACGTACGTGAGTCGCGGACCTGGTGAAAGCTGCGAGATTGACAGGCATAGGATTTACATTGACTGGTCCAGCGTATATCGCGGACATAGGTACATCAGTGCAATCCAGACTTTGTCTGAAGTCATGACACAACGTTGGAAGGCCTCCAATAAGACGGACTGAAGACCTGGTGAGGGTCACGGAAATCCTGACTGACCTGTTTGTTTAGTGGTTGACTCTGATGGCTGTGCTGGAAGTCGTGGGTTCGATTCCCATCCAGAACAAATGTCTGGGTGATGAACTCGAAAAAAAAATCTAATGGATGCGAGACACACAAGACCGTTCGTTGTGGCGACACTAGGGGGAGGCCTATTAATGTTTGAAACAGAGGTTGGCTTTCGGTTGAAATTATGATGATAATGATGACGATGACGGTACCATTTGGGTAACAGAATAATTCATTTTCTATAGTCTTTCAAAGAGTTTTCCTCCTTATTGAAATGAGATGAAGGATTTGAGCATTGATCACTATACTTTCCTATAATAATGCTTGCTAAAACCAATTAATTGTACCCAATTAATTCTAGATGACATTTTCTTGCTAGTGTGACGTACATACACGGAAGGATTGCTTTTAGAATGTTCACTTCAAAACACTCGAAAGTTCATAATAAAATAATGGCTAATGTTAGTTAATTGCTTAATGCACTAAAAAGCTTTTAATACTTTAGGCAAGAGAAGGAACTTAAACGTTTTCCGACGATGTTGCTCTCTGAAAGCCTGCTCCACTAATTTGAGCATCGTCTTCTACCTAAGTAGTTTTAATTGAATTATAATGACACGGCAGTTCTCGCATACTAATTTTACTAATGCCTAGTAGCTGTATGTTAAAAGTTGAACCAGATACCTAAAATTTACTGCGTGGGGACTGAAGACGCAGTCACATTTTCTTCAAGAAAATCTTAGATCTTAACGTAGTTATCTTAAAATATTCTGGAAACTAAAGAGAATGTGAATTTCCATTCCTTTCAGCTTAGAATATTAATCTTCGAAATCTTCCTGGCTAATTAATGTTTCAACTCTTGGAATAGTGTCTTTTTTATTCTTAGTTGTTATAACAACTTTAAAAGGTTTCCTAAAACAATGATAATGGGTGTCAATGGTAAATGCATATACAGCGAATGTAAAAGACTATGCCAAAGGAACATACTTCCGGATTGCAAAGTATTCTATATCCTGTATACTCGAATGTCAAATTGTATCCAAATCCATTCAAATTTTTCAGCATGAAGAAGTTCTTCTTCTCCTTTCTAATTGTAATTATATTTTATACTTAGAATTTTATTATTTTGTTTTTTATTTATGTATTATATTTTTATTTATTTTTTTACATTGTTTCTATAAGTTGTTGAACATTTTCAGCCCGAAATCTTGTTCCTTTCGTTTCAGTCCATCCAAAGGTTGTCTGGTAGAAATTGCCCTGTGTAGTAAGACCGCCTATTGTTCACTTATTTTTGTTAATTATTGTCCTTTAGTAAGTTAAGGTGTGCAATAAAGCTGTATAATAATAATAATGTACACTCAAATTAAAGTTTCGCTTTTGTAATATTAATTTCATGTAAATGAGGTAAATATATTTTATGCCTACCTACATAGTTTCTGACTTCGATTTCGAAAACACGACGACAAATTCTTTAAAGAAAACATTCAGAAAGGAAACCGTTTTAAAGAATTGCAATCGAATGCGGAATACTTTGATTGAATTATAAGATTTTCTTAACTTTCCCAGCCGTTGAAAGCGAGCCGGTGGAATAGTCATTTTATTTTATTTTTGCCTGTAACTAGTTGGCAAAACCCTAACCAATAACTGCCAACTATGATTTAATATGCTCTCTGAGGCAAGCTGGTCATAGAATATTTACAGAATGCTTGAGATGTTCTCTGGATATGTAAATATTATATTTCTCAAAGTAATCCTTTTAAAAACTTTTGAATAATATTTCCAAGAAAGCCAATTCACGTAAAAGTGTTCTCAGTTTTACGAAAGCCGGTGAAGTAGTAGATTAATTTTAAAATAGATAGGTAAGTACTTCAGAGAAACACAATATTGATATAAGCCGTGTATAAATTGAGATTCAATTTTAGAAGGAAAATAAATCAACTTCACTGTGAAATTTTGAAATGTTATCGAAGAAAATCTATGTTCCAAGAATGATTAAAATCTAACTGCTATTAGCGACTTCGCTCGCGATATTATAAAAAATATCACATGGCAACACACTCCTGGGATAAATATCCTATGTGCTATTCATGGATGGTTAAATGGTCTACCCATGTACCAAGTTTCATCGAAATCCGTTCCGCCGTTTGAGCATGAGGAAATAACAACCAAATAAATACAGTCACACTTACCAACTTCCAAATAAGCCTTTATAATATGAATAAATTGTGATTAGAGTGATTATGTCATGTATTTGTTTCAATGATTTTAGGCTGAAATGAACTCCTGACTTATTTGGCATGCATATGTTTTACCTTTATTATTATTATACGCAAGTAAGTAATAATAATTGCGTGCGAGTTTGCTCGAAAGAGTTACCGTGGTCGCGGACCGCAGAGTGTAACTGAAGGATCATAGGTGGGTTTAAGGGGTGACCAGACGGTTGCTAACAAGCGTTTCAAACAAGGTGACCTTATTAGTTTCAATTCGTGTAGACAGCAGTTGTAATCCGTGACCTTCAACGCCCCCAAACGGTCGGGAGGCGCGTTTTCCCAACCACCGAACGTGTTAGCGCGTGGTTTACATCCTTGTAACCACAACACAAACCAAACACACAAACCATATTTTAACCAAGGTGACCTTGGTTGGAACGCTTGTTTGCAGCCCTCTGGTCACTAATCAGTAATAACCTAACATTCCTTCTCGCTTCGCTCCGTAAAAATAGTAATAATCGATAATTACTTGATAGTTTCAAATATAAAGATATTATGAAAACGATTCCAACAGACTCCATTGTCCTTATAATATATTTTTATTCAACAGTACCACATCATCTACACTTAATATAATTATTAATATAATAAAAAGGTAAAGTTTGTTTTTATGTTTTTTTGTTTGTAAGTGGTAATCTCTGAAAGTACTAGTCCGATTGCAAAAATGTTTTCATCGATAGCAAGCTGTTTTATTTCTGAGTGACTTAAGGCTATATTTTATGTACGCGGGTAAAGTCGCAGGCAAAATCTAGTTCTTTATAAAACATGAACAACAATAAAATCACAAACTAACTAATTACAATAATCCTAAATCGATATAAAACTCTGCAAGATTTCAAACACAAATCATCGCTCAAGAATCTCGGTATGACAAGCGAAATCCATGACGTTTGATGTGAAAGTACAGTCATATACAAATAAGTTAGGTACGAAAAAATAAAATTCAAATCTTTTTAAATGAAATTTGTCAATCATTATTTTGCGTAAAAAACAGACTTTAGTATTAAAGTAGGTAGGTTTTGACAAATTCTTGAATCCATCGAATTCCCGCGACACTCACCAGGACTTTGGGTCTACTTTGTGGCCATAAAACGCTGCGTCTTTCGGTATATGTTCGTTTGTTTTGAAACTTGGGGGAGGCCTATGCCCATCCGTGGACGACTTTCGGCTGAAATGGTGATGATGAATAGTTATTCACTCACGCATTCTAAATTTATCTAAAATGAACAAGTAAATATTTTTATTTTTGAAAAACTGTTTTTGGTTTTGATGACTGCCGACGTCTAAGCTAGTCGTACTAGGCTGGAGTACATCACGATACAAAAATAAGATTTTTTCGAGCTCATAAAAGGATAATTAGATATCTTTAAAACACATTAGGAGATTTAAAAGCGATATATGTATTTAGGACTCAATTAAATACATTCCTTAAAAGTTGCGTCGTTATTTGTAGGAATTTTGTAGACTTGTTACAAATTTCTAGCCGTAAATCTACGTAACGTTAGCATATTATCGAAGCGTTCAGCTGACAGGTAACATGCTTATCTTCACAGTGCCATGCACGTTTGATAGTTACCGACATTGACAGACAGACGACAACACTACGAATATAATGAGAGTAGACTTACGACCGAAGTTTTAGTGAAGAAGTTACAGTTTTGAATGTTTGTTTTCTTTGGTGGTTTATGAAAATGTTATCAATATACTGTATTAATAAACCTTGTAATATAATAAGCGCACATCCTGGAAGTTTTATGTTCAGAATAGGGTAGTTTCCAGGGTCAAAATAATTAAATTTTATTTAGTCCGTATTTGAAGATTATAAAAATATTGGACGCGTATTTTTTCTTTTTTCGATCAAAGAAAAAAATACTAAGACATAACCCATTAAAGTTACGTGTGACTTCACCCCGTGCGAAAAAATGTAACACGGCGTGACGTTACACGTAACTTTAATAATCTTTGTCATTTTTGGTTTAATTTACAAATAAAAAAATATTTGTCCTTTATTTTTTAGTAACTAAAAGCCGGACTCGTTACATTTTTTAGCCTATTGGCTATTGAAACATTTTCATATATTTTTAAAATAGGTAAATAACTCTTAATAATATAATAATATTGTTCCGTAGTATTTACATAAGTAAGAATTATTTTATACTAAATGAACCGGCAAACTTCGTACCGCCTAACAGCCAATGAATGTAGTATATATTTCGATATATTCAACCTATTGCGATGAAACAAAGCCTAAGTAATATTATCAAGTTACAAACAATTTTAATGTTTATAAGTTATCTACATCAATTTCGTATATTTTACGTGATGCACGTATAACTACAAACTTCTACAAATTTATTTTAGGTATAGATTTTAAAAAATCTTGATTTTTAATTGCGTCACTAGCGTTGTTAGTGTGTGTTTGAGTAGATACCAATATCGATAAGACCAATGTAATGCGTCACTGCTAACATTATTTGCCTACAATTAGGATGACTAATTACTTAATAAAACACGGAGCAAGTGTAACTGGATTTAAGCTAAGCTAGCTAGCTTTCATTCCTTAAGGTATGATTGTAACTTAATTTTCTAATTAGAGTGTTTAAAGCTGTGCCTTGTTCCAGTTACCTACATGTTATATTGGTTAAATGGCGTAGGAGCATGACCTCTCTCTTTGTTATTTTTTTTCTTCTCCTGGTTCAACTATATATTTGATATTTATTAGTATATTTTTATTGTATTTATGTATTTGTGTTATTATTTCTTAGTTGTTTTATTTCTGATGTTTGTACACTGACAACCTTAAATCTATCTTCTTTCTTTCAGTCCATCCAAAAGTTTGTCTGTAAGAGATTGCCCTCTGCGATAAGACCGCCCATTGTACACTTATTAAAAAAATGTTGGTCCTGTGTTTTTGTATATGTGGTGTAAAATTAAGAATATAATAAATATTTAGCTAGTTATTTAGTTAGTAGAGTTAGCTGTAAGTTGTTACATCGTAGGGTCTGTGCAGTTGTGTACACCATATTTTTTAAACGCGCCGTTGACGCGCGTCTTAGACACGTGCGTCGACGGTGCGCTTTTATCCTATTAAAGGTCTACAGGCTGCGTCTGACTTGCGTGCGTATTGCGTCTGTATCGCTACAAACGCAAGTCAATGGCGCATTTAAAAAACGTAGTATGAACAGGACATTATTTCAAACGTATACATATCATAAATATCTCTATGTTTGGATGTTTTAAATATACCACGCCTTAGTGACAGAATTAGTTCAAGGGTCGATCATAACGCATCGGTTAGAAAACAGGAAACTTCTATCCGGTAAGCCGGGTTCTTCGAAAGAGTTACCGCGGCCTTGAAAGAAAAAGAAATTTAGTCATCAAAGTCTGTCACTTCCTCTCGCTCCACCCAGAGTGGAAAAATTCAATTGATGATTTCCCATTTTAAAAAAGAAAGAATACTTCTATCTCGATGTTACTATGTTCAGATGGAATTTAGTCTAAACTTTTCACTGGCAAACCCAGTGCTGGTTAAAACTTGCTGGATAGTTAATTATTCATTACGGGATATTTCAAAAGAGTAAACATGGCACTGGAACGGATTTGTTTTTCAGTCAGTAAAAGTTTGGCACTTACTATTGCTTCACCTAGAGCGGGAGAAGTTATTTGATCATTTCCAACATCAAACAAGTTTAACTCAATGGTTCCAGTACTATACTACGGAGTATAGTCTGTCTGAAAAGTGACACGACTTAGGTTGTTATTAGGGTAAAATGAAATCTGATGTAGGTAGTCAACACTGGGTCAATAATCAAGGTTGATTAAGAGATCTTGATCATTGTTTACTAATAAAAGGAACTTATAAAAAGTATCGAATATTTGTATTTTTTTTTTAATATTTAATATTATCGTTTAGAACATACATAGGTCCTTATTTCAGTCTATTTAATGATATTCTTATAACACAGGTAGAATACACTTGCAAAAATATAATAGTGTCATAAGTAAGAATAAAGTAATAATAGCCATATTTTTTGTTTTCCGTTTGTAATAAAATAAAATAAAAATAAATCTGGAAACGTAAGAGAAATCTGATTCTAAGTATTCTATTCCTCTTATTGATTCATCATCACTAGCCAGATTCTGGAGGCAACAGTCTTTGCACACATGCACGATATGCGCGTGGAGATGCAACGCCGGGGTGAAAGTCCGCTGCCGCGATAGGTCACGGCATGGCGGACAGAGCTTCGGCGGGATCTCATGGTGAAATGGCGTCAGCGACTATCGCAACCCAGTGCTGGGCACGCCACAATTATGGCGGTAAGACCCTCTTTGAGGCGTGGCTGGAAAGACCTCACGGCGTCCTTACTTTTCGTATGACGCAGGTCTTCACCGGACATGTCACGTTCGGGAGGTTCCTGCACCGAATTTGTGCGGAAGTGACGCCCGGGTATCGCCATTGTGCGGAATGCCCGGAGGTCACGGTGGAGCACACAGTCGAGGTGTGCCCTGCTTAGGCGGAGCGTAGCCGTGCCCTTGTGGGGGCGATCGGCGGCGGAGACGTCTCGCGCCGGGCCTTAGTTGAGGCCATGGTCCGGAGCGAGGAGGAATGGCAGGCGGTCGCCGACTTCTGCAAAGCAGTAATGTTCGCAAAGGAGGAGGCCGACCGCATCAGGCAACGGCGTTCTCGCAGGCGCCACCGGGATTCCGATTCCGATTTTCGGCCACCGTAGGCGCAGGTTTACGGACAGTGAGCAATGGGTAGCTTGCTGTCCGGCCGTCCAGTAACTGTCCGGACCAAGCCCAAGTCGTGGACGGCGCGCACTATTCCCGCATGCCTCAAGGAGTTGTCAGCAACAGGTCGAAGCCTACTGGGTCCAGGGTTATCCAAAAAGGAACTCGAGCCCCGGTATGAAGGTTAGAAGGAACGGGGTGGGCTTTTAGTTGGTAAGAGTCTGACACTATCTCACGCTCCGCCCAAGAGGGGTTGTCATTGGATGTATTTTGCCACCAAAAAAAAAAATCACTAGCCAGATAACGGTCAATATCTGTTGTAGAACTATCATCATCTCAAGAAACAAGGAAATGATAACTAGAATTCGCGATGCCAACAACAGATTTTTTATTTCCTTCAAGAAATACCAAGTCGTTTTTAGACAGACTATATGAACTACTAAAAAGAGTTATAAATTACATATTGATAATAACAGGCTATCTCGCTGGTAGCTACTAACCCTTTTCACTTTTATGGCTTCGGTCGTTTAGAAAGACGTATTATAGCCTTTTAGCATAAAGTTATATGTACTGCTTAGAATAGCTCGTAAATATTAAGACCATAAAGGAGTGACCAGACGTTAGCGAACTAGTTCTAACCAAGGTGACCTTGGTTTCTGCTACATGGATGTAAACCACGCGCCATTGCGTTTGGTGGTTGGTAAAACGCGCCTCCCAATCAATGGCGTTGAAGTTCATGGATTACAACTGCTGTTTACACGGATTGAGGCTAGCAAGGTCACCTTGGTTGGGACGTTAGTTTGCAACCGTTTGGATACCCCTTTAGCTAGGACTTTAAATGCATAGTTTTTAAAGAACGTTGATTGGAGATTTTAGACTCTTAATCTGTCATGTTTTTTTTTATATACCCAGCTACTTTTTGTACAGAATATTTATGTAATCTGTTCCAAAGGGGCAAAGTCCTTCCTTCATTTCTATTATTGGTCCCAGTTCTAGGCTGCTTCTTTCTAAGGAAGACATTTAAGCCGTAGTCTGGCGCAACCCTGTCAAGATTTTAGGGCTAAGATCAAATCAATGCATCATAGGTGCAATATGGGGACAATATAAGTCTATTTCCATTAGTTTACGCTTACATGACATACGTAAAGTACCTTTAAATAGTTATGTTGATGAGAGCTACGGGGTCAAGGCATTTTCTGTTGTTTAATTATTTTTTCTACCTATCTTACCTGATAAGAAATTATATGGCGAGATATATTTTTGTCTTACATATTGTGAATTTTTCCCCACCTACGTATCTAAAATACATTTTGAATACGTTTGTGGGTACTTATTGAAATTTCAAGTGTTCGTCAAAAATCCGTATTATTTTAGACTTATGAAAATTGTTTTGAACGCTATAATGGGTTTTTTGTCTTGAGCTCCACTTGTTTATTTCAGGAGGAGTAGCAAGTTCTATAATTACAATAAGAAACGCTATTTTCTAATTTTAAGATGAATTCTAAGGTCAAGTTATTCCACTCCACTGCTGGCCTCCCCCTCTTCCTCCCAAATCTCTTTATCATGCTCATAGTGAACATGTTCACCTGATCATAACAACAGACTATCTCGCTAGTAGCTACTAACCCTTTTCACTAGTCGATTGGTGGTGTGTCGAACGCGTCACACCAACGGTTTGTGGTGTAAAATGGTGTCAATTAGTGGTGTCACGAACGCGTCACACCACCGATTAGTGGTGTAAAATGTATTTAATACATTATTTTTGTTCCTTTATATAAATCATTTTACCATATAAAAACAAGAGATAATAGTCAAGCTTTTACATGAATAACACGTTAAGTTGTGATAGGTGATTTTTATTATGTGATGCCAGAGTAATCTTAAGTTATGATTATCATACTACTGATTGCACTAGCGTAATCATTACGTGTAGATAAGATCGCGATCGCATGACTGCATTTGGTAGTTCCCCGAACATCAAACGGTGAAGCGACAAACAAAATCAGATTGATGAATATTATGTGATTATATATAATGATCAAGGACGTCACACAAAAACAATAATGATAACGAAAGTAAATTGTTTTTTTTCCTGTAATTTGGTTTAAGCAAACACCTTTAAAATGAAAAAAAAAAAATTAAATTCGGTCATCAAAGGTTAGGAAAATCCATGTTTTAGTTATAAAGGTTCTGGTTTATGAAATTGTACGACATACCATTATCATTCTCGGCTTATAGTCCCTTGAACATCTAACCGGTCTTAAATGGACACCTAGGCGGTAGTACGAGTATCTGTGCATTTAATTCCGATCAGCTGCGCCTCGATAGAGCCCCACACAGCAATTATTTTGTGTTACATATTTCTAATAATCAAAGCCGTTTTAAAAAGAGTAGAGAAAAAATTTCATAATGTACGTGAATCTATTTTTTTTCTTTCAAACTCATTAACCTCACCGTTACCGAGGAGTAGACTACAGAAACTTACTGATTTATAGCACTGCTCGGGAGTTGGCCTTAAGTCGAAACGTTGCTTAACCTACCTTTCCAGTTCTTGCTTGTATTTTCTCAAATTCATCTTATAACTGAACACAGCATACCTGAAATAAAAAACAAAGTGTTAATAACCTGAAGAGAATTACGGTTCTATAATAAGGACCAGTCATTAAAATAACTAACTCCCGTTCTGAATGGAGTAAAAAGGAGTGTCAGACTTTTATACACATTTGATTGAGTAGGTCCAATCAAATCTATATACTTCATTTCACAAAAGAAAATCTTCTCATGTGATTTGACCATATTTGCTATAAGGACTTTAAAAGAGGTTTTGACCAAGGGGTCAAAGGATCTTAAGAAGAAACATCGAAACAAACTCAAATATATGTAAAACACCGGCCTCATCAGGTTTAAACTGACGACAAAATTGTTATGTAAAAGTGTTTTTATATGACTAAAACCCTCTCGTGTACCTTCAGTTGCACAGTAACTCTTTTAAAGAATCCTGCAGCCCTACCAAGGTCATGACCTCATTTAGATATTCTCACGTACCTCGATGTTTCCTAAATTAAGATAATGTGAAAACGTAAAACAGATCGTAGATAAAGGTTGCTAAGAAAACTCTCCCAGGAAAATCGCATTTTAAAAACATTTTGATTAGGGCATACTTTTTTATCGGCCTCATTATTTAAGTATAGCCGTGTAGAATCGCTACCTAATCGTTATTAGCCGAGATTAGGCTTGTAACAGCTGCCCACAAAAGTATCAAAGGAATTATTGTGATTATTGAAACGAAATACAGTCCTTGAGGAATAAAATCGATTTTTTATTAAAGGTTTGCCGTCGGAGCAATTAAGGCTCAAAGTAAGGAGAAATAAGCCTTCAATAATGCTGATTCCGCCATTCGATTTTACAATTCGAATAATTTAGCCGATATCAATTCCTATTCGACTCGTCGGGACGTTGCGTTTGAGACTCGTTTCTTTCATACCTTGTTTTGACATCTCATCGTTAATCTGAAAACTTTAATTTCAATAACACAAATACGTTGTATGAAATGATTAAATCCTTATCGTGTTACTTTTAAACTTTGCTCGGAATCCTCTGAAAGTTTTAATAACTTTGTGTTTTATTTAGCACCTCGAGCTTCGTGAAAAGATTTTGGTAAAACATTTTAATATTTTGGTGGTGGTTTTCTCAAAGGGGTATTTATTCCTTTAAGTTTATTAATGAAGAGGATTAGGGTTAAATTGAAAATGCCTTTGTCCTGAGCTTTTTAGGGATGACAGTGAGCACTTAAGCCCTTCTTTTTATATTAGATATTAATAATATGAACTTTATTTCGAGCTAGGAATGTTTAAAAATAACACTAATTTAACTTAATTATTTCTAGACTAGATTTAATGTTTCACGAGAACAATTTGTCTCGGACGTCAAAATAAAAAAGAGAAATTCTAATAGGACAAATTATTTATAGTCCATTAGTCTATCTATCTAACAACGCCCTATTTTTCAGTAACATGGAAAGATATCAAGTTGAAATTAATAAAATTATAATCTTTTTTAATAGTGAGAAAAAATTGCAACCTTGCCACTGTTTGACACTTGCAAGGAAATGTAAACCTTTATGAGACTTGATACTTTTGTTTGACCTAGAATTATGAAATGTAGCAAGAACTAATATCGCATAGCCACATTATAAGGAAAAATTGGAAAACCTTGTAGTTTTATCGCATAAATATATTTATTTATGATTACAAACTTACATTAGCACCTGGAGAGTAGACCGTGATGTATTTCAGTGGAAGAACCTTGACTGAATTAAGTACAGAGTGTTTCCTATTTTTTTTTTATACTTCATTGTTAGAAATTAAATTTAAAAAAATACGATGCTGCGGTCGTGTGGTGGTGGTTTTAAAATTTGTAAAGTTATGTACAATAAAGACTATAATAAGAATAACAATAATGGTGCGGAACCCTTCGTGTGCGATTCTTACTTGGCTGTTTTTTTTTAAATCATCACATCATAAAGATGATTTTCTTTGTACTACCTATTTATTTAATTCCTACTTATTTTCAACACTTACAACTGAGTGATTTAATAATGTAGAATGGGACCTACATATTCATGTAGATAGGTCGGTGAGGCTGAAAGGTTCTGGATGTTAACGTCGTTCACGAGTCGGAAAATGCAGTGTTGAGAATTTCCGACTAAGGAGACTGATGACCTAGTAAGGATTGCAGGAATTTGCTGGATGCAAAACCAGAACCAGTCGATACTCCGTCACTTTGAGGATGCCTATGTCCATATTAGGTAATTAATTTATTATAATCATATAATTCAATCGCAAAACTGGAAATTGAATATGTAAACCAACTTAACTATGGCTTAATTAATCACGATAGTAATTTATTTACGTGAAAACTAATTATACCAACAAATTGGTTTAACATCACGTCAATGACTTCGAACAATTAGTGTAATAAAGCGTAAAATTCACAGGTATAATAACCTCCCTAGCTTAAGTATTGTGTGACGAGGATCCCTTCTGTCACAGACAAAGATATAGAAAAAGTTGAAAGTGCTGGAAGTTATTTTTCAAAAATGGAAGTCCTCGCTTCTGACCTGAAAACAATATCAGCCATTTTAAAATTAGAACCATAAAAAGTTTATTGTTTTCTGTTAGGTACTGGCAGCTACTTTGTCTCTACGTTTTACTAGTAGATCAACAATGAAAGTATCAAGAAGATAGTGTGTTGCTGTTGTCCTATGTCACAAAGTAAGTACCGAAGTTGGAATTTAAGTAGATAGATGAATAGGTTGGTGTCTACTTTATACATTTTGCGGTTCGGTTTTCCAGTATAATGCTTTCAAACTAAATTGGACCATATTATGACCATGATAGTTGAGTTTCATCTCTCGAATCCTTTGAAAACTGTAGTCAATAGAACAAAAACACTCAAAGTGCTGGCATGCTTTGTGTTCTCAACATTGTGGAGCCTACGTTCCAGGACCTTTGTGTTTATTTTTTGGAAAAAAATACCCTTTTTTTACATGAATAGCATGCCTGTGCTAAATATAGAACCAAATAGTTTGACCAGACAAAATTAGGTATACTAGCTCCTGTTTGTGGCTTTGCCCGCAAAATAACCCAATGAAGGCTAGAAGGAACGGGGTGGGCTTCAGTAAGAGTCTGACACTATCTCCCGCTCCGCCCAAGAGCGGCGGTTGTCATTGGATGTTTTTCCCACCATAAAAAAAGTGAGATGTGTTCAAACGCGTGATTAGGTATGTATATCAGCAGTAATATTACCTACTATCTTACCTACATTAAATCCTAATTTGACTCTACTGAACTGGATATCAAAATCCATTTCACTTTAATTTACATTTCTTTTTCACAAAAAATATTGACAAACACGTCCATTCCAGTAAATTTATAGTGAATTGTACGGCTCTGTATTACGTTTTGTATGGTTTCGCATTCGATGCAGCCAGCCGCCGCTGCACTTAGTCGCAGGCGGGGCGGGGCGCCCGAACATTAGTTATAATTATCCGCTTTTGACTTTGCTACCATTTAACATGGAATAATTGGCATCTTTTTGCAGGAAAGCAAATTATCTTTTTACGTTTGGCAGGTGACAAAAGAAGGTTCCAACTGGATTTAATTAGCAAGAGCTGGCATATTATACAGTCTTGAAGAAGAATTTTGTGGTACGATTATCTGAAAAAGAAGGAATGAAACTTAAATAATTATGTATGTTAATAAAAGAGTTATGAAAATATGTGTGGATGATTGGGTAGGGAAAGGGATGAGTGATATAAAAGAAAAGGGAGTTAGTGATAGCGTGATGAGTGACATGGGTCAAGGTTAGGAAGATAATGATGATGAACGACATTTTTGCGAAAGAAACTCATATATTGGTTCTGAGTCTTTCGTAGCCATCTTTCACTGGTTTTAATTCTTCACCATTAAAAATGAATTTAGTCACAATACATTTAGTTTTAGTTGGTTCATTTAATGACATCTCCCGCTCTTGGGTGGAACGAGAGATAGTGACAGACTTTTACTGACTAAAAACCCACTCCTGTTTCTGCCATTGTGTCAGGGCCCCGGGGACCTCTTTCGCATCAGCCATGGCCCCAGTAGGCTTCGACCCTGTTAGGCCCTTACGGTTGCTGACAACTCCTTGAGGCGCGTGGGCAAAACTACGCGCCGTCGACGACCTGAGCTCGGTCCGTACGGTTGCCGGACGGTCGGACGGCGAGCAACTCACTGCTCGCCGTCGGTGAGCCCGCGCCTATGGTAGAACGGAAACGGAAACCAAGATCGGAATCCCGACTAGGGCGCGAAGGCCATTACATCGCGCGTGCGACCGCCTCCTTTGCTAGCATTAGGTACTGCTTTGCAGGAGGAGGCGACCACCTGCCACTCTTCTTCGCTGTGGACCAAGGCCTGTACCAAGGCCCGAAATCATAATTATTTGAACATCGATTCTTATGGTTTGGTACTTTTATTATTTAACCAGCAATTTTGATCTCGACCAGATAATAAGGTTCGTATACTAAAAAGTTAGATATTTCGAAATTATAATGGTTGTAATATTAAATACAATAGGTTCTTACAAGTAAAGCTAGCAACGAGTTTTAACGCAAAATAAAATTTTATCATCGTTCCTGGAACGGTTTGCGATCCCGTTTTAATAGCTGTAATGAGAATAACGTAAACTACAAATATTTACGATAGCAGATAATTTTGATAAAAAATATATTTTTTATAATGTTATATATTATTATAATCCATTATTTAACATGACTAAGTATAGTAAATGGAATAAGTATCTATACAATAAGCCGAAAAGTCTACAATATAATTACGTTTAGGTACCTGTAGAATTTACGACAGTTCGATTAATGTTACTGATCTGTTTTCATTTATAATCAAACAAATTACATCAAACAATTTAAAGTAATTTTAGTTTTTACATGTAATTCGCGTAAGGTTATTATTATTATTAATTCATTAAACCCCAAGCGAACGCCGGCGTTCGCGCACCTATTGTCTTTCAATTGTGTCTGTAATTATCACAATTGAAAGGTTAAGTTTTTTTTTTTACTGTAATTATAGTTAGTTTAGTTTATTTTTTAATTATTTGTGTAAATATTATGGTAACTTATGTAGCCAAAAGCATTGAAGAGGAATTTGAAAATTATGTTACGATCTATATAACACAGCTGAAATATTTGTATGAAACAGCTGAAAAATTATTTTGCACACCAAAACAATAATGTAGACAATTAATTATCTACACTAACTGCTAAGGATTAGATGATTTTTTTTTTATGGTGGGAAAAAATCATGCATTGATATCCCCCGCTCTTGGGCGGAGCGGGAGATAGTGTCAGACTGTTACTGACTAAAAGACCCACCCCGTTCCTTCTAGCCTTCATACCGGAGCTCGAGCGCTCTTTCGGATAACCCTGGCTCCAGTAGGCTTCGACCCGGCCGGGTCCCTGCTGTTGCTGACAACTCCTTGAGGCGCGCGGGAACAGTGCGCGCCGTCGACGACTTGGGCTTGGTCCGGACAGCGAGCTACCCATTGCTAACTGTCCGCAAGCCCATGCCTACGGAGTGGCCGGAAATCGGGATCAGAATCCCGGCGGCGGCGGCGATAACGCCGTTGCCTGATGCGTTCGGCCTCCTCCTTTGCGAGCATTACTGCTTCAAAGATTAGATGATGCAGAATACACAGGATTGTTATTGTTGTTTTGTTATTGTGTGTCTATAGGATTTGTTTATTCCTCCGGCCCACGTTAGAGAGGCCACTGGGCATTGGGAATCGCAAAATATTTCTCGGTCACCATACCGCCGCGTGGGCATATGAACGGCGAGTAATGGGAGCCCGGGTCGACCGGTGTATTGTGTTCTACGCAGCGAGATGGTAGCAAGATCGACGAGGCCAGCAGGCCTTACCAAGTTACGACCGTTTCGTTTCGAGAACGCCTCGAGTTGGTCACGTTTCCGATTTTTCGTTCTGAAGTCATTTCAACGCTCAATCAAGTGGTTAGAACAAAGGAATTAGAGGCGTGGCCGACTAGAGGCGTTAGACGTAAGAGAATTGAAACAAAAATGTTGAATTTGGCTAAGGGAGGCTATTACAAGCCGATGCCTGCCAGAGCTGTAAATTGTTTAAAAGGGTTATCGTGGCCCTTGCAAAGGACTAATGAAGGAATGCTATCGGTTTAAAGTCAATAAGAAATTTACACTGAGTGGGAGAAGTCTTTTCAGGGTTTCTCAAGTAAAAGAAAGATTTGTCTACTTCTTTTGTTGCGAGGAAACGGTTCGATGAACATTTTCCTAACTTCATGTTGACGACATTTCTTTTATGTACCTAGTTACAATATTTTAGTGCTAAATTACTACTTTAATACAACTTTGTGAGTGTATTGTCTTGCTTTTGACGAGCTTTATTTCACGTTAACAAAAGACAAACTAAGAATAATATTAACATTGTAATGAGTGGAACTCATTTGAAATTGCAAATCGCAGTCATAGAGATATTTCTTCGTGACTGACTGAGTCCACTGACTCACTGAGTCGACCAATTTATTTGGTCGCAGACTTGAGTAGCTAAAATTATGTCTTATGTCGACACAATTTTATAGTGTGGCGTATTGTTATACGTGGAACGCTCGGAGCGCACGGCTCGCACATAGGCGGCGTTTGCAACGATCGTATGACGAGAATGCTCACTGTGACCACACGTCCACACAACCCGAGGCATGCAAGAAAAACCATTCGTAACGCACGCCTCGCGATTTCTGTACGCAGCTCTGGAGAAAACCATATCATACGTCTAATAGTCTCTTATAATCTACACAAGATACACATATAATCTACACATTTTAGGCTAGTTGCCGTAAAAAAATTAATTAGTCCGTCTTTTAGATTATTCAAAAATTTGGGACACGTATTTTTTTATTTGCAAATTAAACAAAAAATGACAAAGATATAGCCCATTAAAGTTACGTGTGACGTCACGCCGTGCTGCATTTGTTCTTTGTTATTTTTTGTTTAATTGAAACAAGAAAACACACGTGTCCAATATTTTTTATAATCTAAAATGCAGACTAAATAAAAGGAAATTATTTTGACCCTGGAAAGTACCCTATTCCTAAGTCTTTTTCTAACAGGTAATGACAGAAGTAATCACGCTTTTAAAAGATCTACAAACTACAGTAAATCTACTGCTTATCTGTGATAAAAACTGGCCCGACTTACCCTTGAAAATTCTACGAATGGTATCAAGAGGACGTCTTAAAATTGAAGATCCACTACACGAGTCATGATATTATTTCGTAATAATTGGAATTATAACAGGTAAATATCGCTATAATACACAACTAACAAAACCGGTCAAGTGCGAGTCAGACACTGGTACAAGAGGTTCCGTATCATCTGTAGTAAAGCACAACAAAAACAAAATCAAGTTTGTTTGTTTGAACTGTCTAGTTATCACAAATCATGAGATACAGCCTGGTGATAGACAGACCGACAGCGAAGTCTTAGAAATAGAGTCCCATTTTTACCTTTTGGGTGCGGAACCTTAAAAACCATTATAAGATGTTCAGATATAAATGGTACATAAATTTTCTTTTAGCTGCAGTCAGTGTAACTTCGAGCATATTTATTTATTACGAAAAAAATTCAGCAAAAATTCCCAATAGCACTAGGGAACTTTTGGTAAAATACGATGTAACTGTACACGTCCATATTCACTGTGTATTTTAAATCATAGACGAACAGCGTAATATTGGAGGCGCACCTGCCGTCCCCGTTCGATTTAATAACTCGAGTTCATGTTCAATTCGGCTATGACGTCGTAAAATTTAATATTTTACACCTACGTGTGCTTGAAGTTTGTTCTGATAGTGCGAGATTTATGTTTTGGGACAAATATTTTAGGTGACAACTGACCTGTCGAGTTGGTAAGGTTTAGTTATAAATAAACATCTGTTACTGTTCACACAACAGCAATCTAGCACCCACTCCTATCAAGATCAGAGACTACGCTCGAAGTTGTGAACGATTACGTTTACCCCGGACAAACCGTCCAGTTGGGTAGATCTAATTTGAAGAAAGAAGTCAGCCATCTAATCTTACTCGGCTGGGCAGCTTTCAGGAAGATGCCCAGTATCATCTCGGCTAATATACGAGAGTGTCTCAAGACGAAAGTCTATGACCAGTGCGTGTTGCCGGTAATGACATATGGCTCCGAAACGTGGTCACTCACTATGGGCCTCATCAGAAGGCTTGAAGTCAACTAAAAGTCAATGAAAAGGGCTATGCTCGGAGTTTCGTTGCGTGGTCTAATAGGAGGATATCCGCAGAAGAACCAAGGTTACCTGTATAGCCTAACCTAGCCTAGCCTGTATAGCGAAGAATCGCTAAAAGTGGCAGAGGGTAGACCACATTGCTCGCAGAACAGATGGTTGATGGGGCTGAAGTGGCGAATGCGTGCCGGTAGACGCAGCGTTAAAATGCCTCCCACAAATTAAACAGATGACTTTTTAATTAAAAAATTCTTTTAAAGCATAAAAGTCGGTACTGGAAAAAGGATCCAAGCTACTTGGTGGTCAGGCCTCTAGGAGAAAAGAGTCTCTTAAAAATACTAACTAACTGTATTAAGAAGTACCACTTTCCTAATCAATTTGTTACCACATAATGAGAGCCTTCCAAAATGTTAGTCAGGCGCATGCTAGACTGACACGACTATCGGTACAATGATCACTGAGTCCATAGCCCACATTTCAATAACCACGCGAACCAAATAAGCTCACACAATATGTTTTTACTACGTTTAAATCTATTAGTATTTTGCAATGCAATTACAATTACAAAATTTTGATAAAATAACTAACATTAATTAACAGTTTTTAGGGTATATTTCGTGTTTTTTTTTATACTTCTATGTTAATAAATGGCCACGCACTACTTTATTTAACTAAGAATAGATAAATAAAAATGCCCATGGCTTTTTTTTTACCTTTCAATCGTGGAAATTACAGACACAATAGAAAGACAATAGGTGCTCGAACGCCAGCGTTCGCTTAGGCTTTAATGAATAAACACCACTATTTCTGTTTAGTGCTTACTCACTTGACATAACATAAGTTAGCAAATAGTACACAAGTATTCAATAAATAGGATCACAGTGTAATCCAATTGGATTTTATATATCGTGGCTAACATTACATATTCAAATCACATGCACAAATATCCGGGCACTACATTCGAACTAAGCATTTGTAAGTTGGGTACACTTGTATCGTATTTTATCCGGATATAAGAATCGAAGTCGCCGCTTGACTTAGAAATATGGGCATTCTTCTGTTTTGTATACCGACTACATTAACCGAGTTTACCCTTTGTATTGTGACGGTAAAAAGAGATAGGATTGTCCTGTTCAAAGTATCTTGGCGTTGGTATTTAAATGAGTGTGGCGCACATAATAGCATAGCACGATTAGCTGTTCCTGATAATGTTACAATGCGATTTTCATTTGTTTTTATTTTGCAAAATCGTTCCGTTGCTTTTATTGGCTGCCTCTAGTTTTGTTTTCAAACCATTATTTTGAACTCGTAAAAACTGTGCATTATTTTTACAATAAAAAAATCAGTCGGGGACCAAAAGCAAATAATTCCTTTGAAATAAAACGCGATGTGCTGCCAGTGCTGCTCGTACCTCTTCTTTCTCTTTAGCTTTTTTACAACCGCAGTCAGTTTTGACATTTCAACAACTAGTGGACTCGAAACAATGAATTTTATAAGACTGTATCATGAATAGTATAGGAAAATTAAATGAAATTAGCTTGTGACAGTCATTTAAAGTTTATCCCTAACAATTCATTATTTCTTTTAAATACTACACATATAGCTATCAAAAACTCGTTCTTTTTTTAATTGTCAAAAATCGCAATTGTATCACCCAAGACTATATACTAAAAGGCTACCAAATGAAATTACCGCTGGAAATCTTTCACCAATATGTAAATCGTTGAAGCGCAGCAAAATTCACGTGAAGAATATATTATAGCAATTTTTTACATCTTGAAGAAGAGAACAAAAATACACTAGTAAATTTTCGGTTTTTACTCCAAAACAAAAGTCGTTGATCAGGGGTGCTATTCTCTAAGAAAACAGCCTTGAGCGCAGCGCTGGCTGTTACGACGAAATCCAAAAAAGTGCATTGGATTAACAACCCAATGCCTCTTTGGATTGTTAATTCAATGTACTGCGCTCACGATTCGTCGCTGTGCCAGCGCTGCGCTCAAGGCTGTTTTCTTAGAGAATAGCACCCCTGGTCCAAAAAGATAAATGGGATTAAGCGGGACATATCTGCCGCATTTCTAACGAACTGTGCTCACAAGAGATGGCAGGACGACCTCGAGGAAAGAGGAATTGTAATCGTTGGAAGGCATGCCTAGACTGAGGGCAGCCTTTGCTAGCAGTGGGCTAGTAATAATAAAAAAAACTTTTCAAAATTTACAAATCACTAGTACACACACACAATTTACACTAATAAATTTTCTTAGACATATAAAACCCAAACAGTTAACTTCAAAATCGTGAACAAAATAAAAAAAATATGTAACACAGAACTTTAACTTTTGGGTATAAATACTGAACGGATTTCGGCAGAACTCAAATAGAAGTTTTCGTCGGCTTTGCCTCGAGGTTGCAAAGTTACGTACTTGTGGATTTAAGGACGTTACAAGTATTACGTCATTACTGAAATCACTTCCTGCAGGGTTTTAGGGACTATGAATAAGGACCTTATTATGTAATAAGGAAAAAGTCTACTTGATAGTAATTGGCTCCTATGAAAGCATGGACATTTTCTAAAAGAAATCTCTAAGTGCTCTCCTCAAGGAAGAACTGACTTTTTCCCGTAAATAGTTTGCGTATCTATTCAGTTTTTATCGAAGGAACTTTTGTGTGATTTATTTTGTAAACTGTTCAACCTTTGAGGTTTGTGACTCCATGTAATTGAAAAAAAAAAACTAGGCAAGTGCAAGTTGGGCGCGCGCACTGAGGGATCCGTATAAACTTACCTATGATAACAGTTCAATTCCCGAACTGTATATCGAAGATTTTTCCGAATCGCAAAAAAGTTTTTTTTTTGACGTTACTACAAATGTTCAGTTTTCAGATTTGAAACCTTGTGTTATGTCGAATTTCTAAAAGGTCAACTGGAAGTACTCTATAAATTTTGAATTTCTTAAGAATGTCGAAATACAAGTATTTTGCGACATAAACGGCCGTATCTTTTATAACCGACTTCGAAAAGAAGGAGGTTCTTTGTTTGGCTGAATGTGTTTTTTTTTTTCATTAACCCAAATATTTGATTTTTTCACAGCTTCAAGGGTCCGCAGATCGACCGACCGATAATATCGAGTTGAAATTTAAAACAATATAGTTGAGGTTTTAATTCTAACTTGATACCTCTAGACCAGTGTCGATAATTTTTAAAACCAAAAAAACGAATAGTAGGATGAAACCCATTAGAAAAGGAGGAAAATATTATAAAAATGAAAGGAAAAATAATTTACGGGCGATCTGAGGTCGGGAAGGGGGTGGGGGTGACTTTTTAAGGGGAAAAAACGGTTTTTCTCGATTTTCGGCAAAACTAAAAGTCCTATGGAAAAAAGTCAAATGGCAAAGTTGTAGGTAATAAAAAGATCTAAAACTTTTGTTTTAACACTTTTTTCACATAACCTCAAAATTTATGTGAAAAATTCAAAAAACCATGTTTTTGGTTTTTTATTTTTATCTCTTTCAAAAAACAATATTTTATCACGAAATTTGGTGAAAACTTACCTTTTTATGTCCCAAATACGCTGTAATTTATTTGATTAGAAATATTTATTTTTTCACCTTATTTTGAATAAATATCGAAAAATCACCCTAATTTTCAATCGAAAATTCACCCGTCAAAATATCTTTTTTTTTCAAAAAGTTTATATGGTGTCTGTTCGTTGAAATCTCTACTTTCCGATGGTGAAAAAAAATATATATGTTACCATAGTAAATCTTCTCAGCAAATGCAAAAAATCGAAAAAAACTCGAATTCGAATTTTTTTTCCAATTATTATATTCAATGTAGAGCTATTTTTTAAAATTTACACTTTAATTACTCGAAAAACGTAAAATTACATGTTACATAGATAACAAAAAAAATTGCAAATCAAAATATAGTACTATAATTAACAAACAAATAAGTTGATAAAATTAATACTTAATAAGACGTCTACAATATTTGGAGAAAGGAGTCGGTTCTTCTTTAAGTTACTCTACGTGTTGCCGAGATAAAACCAATCTATAAGGTAATCCTATATGGGTTACGTTTTTCTTTTTGAGGTACGGAACCCTAAAAAAAGGTTTTCACGAGAATTTCAACAGGTCTAATCATATATCTTAGTCCTTAGGATCCTATAGCTTACGTGAATAAGTGAACAGAACAAAAAGCTTACTCGCTTGTCTAGATTTTACAATGAAAATGAATAATGGTCACATGAAAATCTAGTGTGCTGACAATGAAAATAAATCACTTTTTTATCTCTAAAAAATTGTAACAATCAATGTAGAATTTGGACGTTCTGCTTGGCCTTTTTCAAGCTCTCTCTAACTTTTGAAGCAGTTTAACTTATTCAATTATAGCTTTATCAGGTCAGTATATACGCTGAGAAATATTAAGAACTGATAAATAATTGCTAAAGCTTGTGGGTAATTTTTATTTAATAACTTGCTTTTGTCCATGGCTTCACCCGCGTGGCATGGAATCGCTATAAAAGGTAGTCTATGTTCTTTTCCATGTCAAAGGCTATATGTATGCCAAATTTCATCTAAATCCGTTTAGCCGTTTTTGCGTGATTAAGTAACAAACATCCTAACATCTGCACTTTCACATTTATAATATTAGTTAGGATTTTTATTTATATTCACCACTTCTTTTGATGTTGTGAGTCTATTCTTGGATGGAACCTTAAATCTACTAAAGAATTGAAGAAAATTTTCAAATGGCATGCCATTTGAAGGTATTCTAATGATGAGGTGAAGGTCAAGGTACCATGATATAATTATTGGAACATCCCATTAAAACCAGGAATAATTAAATTGTATCATGCATTTTATTGTTTGTTGTACCTACATATTTATATTAATTTACTTTTAGTTTATTTTAAACTTTTCCTATTCAATCATTCTAGTTCAATTTATGTAATCGTCAATATATTTTTGTTCCGAAGATTTAACTGTTTTCGTTAATTCTTGTAACATAATAAGCACAATATATTTAGGAAAAAGAAACAACAACTATATCTAGCTCTGAAGTCAAGGCTTTATTAAAAAAGAAAGACGTCCATTGTCGAATGTAGACCTTCCCCAAGTGTCACAACAATGGCCGGTCCAGTGCGTTGCAGATTCATCGGATTCTCTACGGGCCAGGGTTATCCGAAAGGGCGCTCGAGCCCCGGTATGAAAGCTTGAAGGAACGGGATGGGTTTTTTAGTCAGTAAGAGTCTGAAACTATCTCCCGCTCCGCCCAAGAGCGGGGGTTGTCATAAGATGATTTTTCCCATCGAAAAAAAAAAAACCCCGTGGGGTCTACCTTGTCGTAGCGATTCCAACGCTGCTTCAACCGGTACGTAGACACTTTATCATAGTTTGAAATTTAAAAAAAGCTATAAATTTTTTGTACAGTCGTCCATTCCTGCGGTTGGACTACATTTATCAATCCGACAAATCCAATTGTTGGCTTTGTTATTTCAAATGTTTATTCATTTGTTGCAAAATGAATCCTTTTGTATATGCTTTGGGACATACCATTATTTTTACTTTGTATATATACCTGTTAAGTTAGTATATGGTTTTATGAATATACATGTGGATGGATGGAGAGGGAGAGGGAGGCAAAGAAATGATGGACGGACGAAATGTGTGATGATGAGTGCTCTTATGAAAGAAAAGGGAGTTGGTGATAGCGAGACGTGTTTATCACATAACTCTTCCTAAACAGTTTGACCTCTGTGGATGAATTTTTTTGTGTATATTTGAGCGGCAGTTTGGTTGGCTTGCAATTACAATTGAATCCGGTAGGTGGCGCTGCAATCAGGTTGTCAATCTTTTTCTAACTATAAACTAACTTTGGGCGACAACGTCTTTCAAGGCTGTTAGTACCTATATTATAATTAGTTTAGTATTTTAATATGCCAGTTCTGGTGGAATCTATTAATTTAATCGTGCCATCTCCCCGGCTTCACGACGGCCTGACTGGCCTGTTGGTCTAGTAGTTAGCTCTGATTGCTATGCCGGAGGCCGTGGGTTCGATTCCCACCCTGGGAAAATGTTTGTGTGATGAGCACGATCATCTGTTTTGTATAATATGTACGTATTTAGAAATATATAAGTAAGTTTATTAGTTGTCTAGTACTCATAACACAAGCTCTGCTTAGCGTGAGACTAGACGGCGTTGTGTGATAGTAGTGGAATTTTATCTCCTTCGCGGTCTACCGCGACAAGTCTGCAGATTATCTAGTTAATTTAATTAAATTATTTTTTTCCACTTTAACGGACTCGATCAGACAATCGGGTCTCTCTAACTGTTTTACGCACATTAGCGGTATGTAACATAGTTACCGAATGTCAACAATACAAACTACTGTATGCTTTTATTTGCATACCTTAATCAACTTACGTACTCAATGTATTGTTTTCGGGGCATATATTCCATTTGATAGATTCAATTCCTAAAATCAATCCATCAAATCCGATTATCGTAGTGCATGCAGGAGATAGGGTCCTGTGTTTCGCACAACACCCAGATACAGGACCGTTTGCTTTCTGCAAACAGTCCATGCAATATGAATTGCTGTTGCATTACTATCAGAAATCCTTAGTTTCCTAGACGTGTGTATCTTTGCTTAATTAGTTTTTTTTTTGTTTTTGTTTTTTTTTGTTTGTTTTGTTGTTTTTTTATTTGTTTAATTTTGTTTTTTTTTTTTTTTTTTGTGGGTTCGATTCCCACCCAGGACAAATGTTTGTGTGATGAGCATAATCATTTGTTCTGTGTCTTGGTGTAATTTATCTATAATATGTATGTATTTAGAAATAATATAAGAATGTTTATCAGTTGTCTAGTACCCACAACACAAGCTCTACTTAATTGGGACTAGACAGCGTTCTGTAATAGTTGTGGAATATTATTATATTTAATTAGCGCTGTCAGATTTTGTCTTTATTGGTTTAGGTCGTCTTTGTATCTTTTTGTTACTCTTCAATTAATATAACGTTATCATATTCAGTAACGTTTATTTAATACTAGCTTCATACGGGTATAATTTTATTTTTTTGATTTATTGCAATTTTTTTTCACTTTAGTTTTATTCTGACATAATATAAAAAATTGTCCACTTTGGTCTAGTCGCCAGAAGAAGTCAGTCGGTAAAAGATTAAGCTTTCGAAAAAACTCTGTATAGGCAAGTTTTAATACTCTTATTTAGCAGGCTATTAGCAGTCTAAACAACTAAGATGACAAAAACCAAACTTTTTACAAGCTCTATCGTCAACGTGATCATGGTTTTAAAGCTTGTTGTTTAATCCAATGCATAAATAACCAATGTCAGAAAAGAGAACTAACGCCTGAATTCTCAGTTGGCTTTCGGTTATTTCATTACTCATTCGAATATTTCACGAAACTTGTTTCAGGAAATATTTTTAAATCCCTTAATTTTGTTTTGTAATAAGTATAAACATCATTCGGAATCTTTATTAAATGTGCCAGGTTTCTAAAGTTATATTTCCTTTACTTTTCTTTTTATTATTTCATGAGCAGCACATTTTCAGAGATCTTTTATAGATTTCTTATACCCTAGTTTATGCATAATTAACCACGTGACACCATTCTAAATCCAATATGGCAGCAATTCAAAAATGGCAGAATAGTTATTTTTAATGTCAAACCACGATATTAATTAAAATGGTGAAACATATCCAGCAAAAAGTAAAAAATGGAAGTAGTAAAATATTTGTAAAACCGGTTTTTATTTAATCGAGTGTCTTCTTTTATCATCACCGAGAACTCGAGACAGACTTTAAACAAAAAAAAAGTATGATATAATAAATTAATGAATTTGATTATATTAAAGTTTCCGTTCATCTTTTTAGAGCATAAAATAAAAGATAGATTTTAAATTAAATATATTTTTTTAAATCTTTATTTATATACTAAATGCCTAATTCTTGCGATATTAGGTATTTCCAATAAAAGTTTACACTGTTGTTTAGAGTTTGTTTGTCCACTACCACACATAAATTCACCTTTTAGCATATTATAATCATTTGGAGCAGAAAAAACGACTTCCCCGTGCAAGTAAAAGGAAAAGCCGAAAGAACAACATATGACGTACAAAATATGTTTATCCTAATATTTAGGACGGCCGTAAATCATACAGAAACAACTTGAACACTTTGTTACATAAATTGTAGAAAATCCTATTTTTACGTGTAAAAACACGTTACCTGTAGAAGATACAATGAAATAAGCAATTGAAGGTATATGCATTATTACGAAGCAGGGAAAATTATTATTGTTGACAAGAAAATATTTCTCATAAGAAGCTTTAGGAAACTTGACGTGTGATAGGAGGGATTTAATAGTCAAATTGTGGGATGCAAATTGCTTGCTTTTCATGCCAGTAGCAGGTAACGATAATTGCACTTTTCCGTGCCAATTTAAAAGAAAAAAAAAAAAACGACCTTTGACAAATTAACACATGAGACTTTAAGAATGATTGCATCGTTAAGGTGTTTAGAGTCACGATAGCTTGTACTGGGGGCCAAAGGTGGTTTCGAAAAATTTTAAAAGTTGCTATACTGGGGATGTCGAATTCGTCATTTGTCGAAGGATAACGTTAGAGTTCATGTTGAATGCCTCTGAGCAGTAGAGATGTCATGTCGATTGTAGAGATTTTGCCGTTGGGGCTTAATTTGTAATGGCAGAGTATTATGCGCTATTTACAATTTGAATGAATGAAGGAGGGCTTTAGCCCAGCAGTGGGACAATTTAATTTAGTAATAATAATTTACAAGTAAATATATTGACTAATAACGATCATTTACAGGAATTCTAATTTGTATTATAGTATCTATAAAAGAAATATTAAACATCTGAGTTGGTTTTGGTGTTTCTTTTCTGGGTATTTAGCTAGTAAACACCGGCTTCATCTAGTTTAAACTGACGAAAAAAAGGATTGCCGTGTAAAAGTGTATTTTTTAAACCTATTTGCAAAATAAATATCATTAAAAAAATGATTTGAGACTTGCATAGACAAATGACAAAATAAAATAAACATTAATTAATCATTTATTTTAGTTTGTCAAACATAGTTAAAAATGTAAATGTCGCATTGTCGCACCGCAATTATCCTCCGGTAACCTAAATGCCTCGTAAACATATTCGTACTGATCCGATAGAAACTCCTCTCATAATAAGGATCAATAAAAACATCAGAAACCTTATTAAACATACATATATATTAATTAGTACCCTAAAGATGGTATACTATACAAAAACGTAAATGTAAAGGCACATATTATTGAATAAAAATTTGCATTTTAATAAAACAGATAGGATGCCAGGTGTGGCGAACATTTATTAAAATGTAAGACATTGCAATTCCGCAAATCCGTTGCAAAATTAACAACAGATAGGAAATTGGAGCAATTTTCTTTGTTAGCACCGTTTTCTTTTTTACGGGGTTACGGCACGACACTGCAGTAATGTGTTTGAAAGGTTTTCACCTTTGTGGGTGCAGAATTATCATGGGTTATTTAATAATGTTTGGCGTTTGGTTTTGTACCGTAAATAAGTAGGTCACAGTGCTTGTTAACACAGTTATTTGATATACTTAGTAGAATATTCTGTCAATAAAGTCATATATTCAGCAAAAAATTGGCACCGTCGTGGTGTATGTTTTTCGAACACTCCATTTTACTCCTCTCAAAGCCAAAGCAAGCAACGTTTTCGTATATTTCCTCCAGCCCATTGAAACAAGCCTTTCTGTTCAGTTTTTTATTCAAAATATTCTGGTTTAAATAAAAGTTGAAAATAAAATTTACTTTCTGCATGCGCAACGGACGCATACTCTGTTTACCGATAATTCAGTTAGTTGACCAAATGCAGATTTTTCCTCTCTCCTCTAGTTCGTTTTGTCCGCAGTTATAACTCATAATTTAACCAGCAGTGTCGTTTGTAGCACGAATTTATATTCCGTATTTTATTGGTTCCGTTACCACACCAATTGCCTCTATTTCAATTTTCAAACTTACGATTGTGGAGCTGTTATATTGTTACTTTAATATTGCGGTATTGATAGTAATAACACTTGGAATTTAATATTATCTGTTACTCGCTAGCTACTCTACAGTTAACTGTTTTAACATTTTAGTTGATTATCTACTCGGTAGTTTACTTTTAAAAGAAACACTGTTGTCGGCCTTTTAATTATTTTAAAGAAATGTTTAAGTACTAGTTAGATAGCTACCCAACTGCAAAAATAAGGAGTAGTTGAGCTGATAACTTGCTGATAACTACATGATATAGTACCTAAGTATTAGATACTTCTCTTTGTTCAAGTACTAACTTAAATTAGGAAGAATAATGAACTAGTTGGATTGTATTTCCAAGTATTGCGGGATTGTTCGAAAGAGTTGCCGTGACCCTAAAACGTTCTAGGCCGGGGCACCGAGCTGAACGCCCGAACTGTCGAAAAAACACAGAAAGAAAGAACACAGGTGGGTTTTTTGTAAAAGTCTGATACTCTCTCTTGTGCCTAGAGCCAGAGGAGTTATTAATATGATTAACAGACGCCCGTCGGCGATCTACCCATTGCTCGTGAACTATCATCCCGCCAGAGATGGCTGGTAGTCGAGGTCGAGGTTGCGGCGGCTGGGGCGTTAGGATGTCCGTTCGCTCACACGTGCAGCCCTCTCTCTCTCTCTAGCATTACTGCTACGTAGAAGGAGGCAACCGCCTGCCATTCCTTCTCGCTCTGGACCAGGGCGTGATCGCATCCTAGAGGACACAAGGGTCGTCACCCTTGACTACATGCATCTACAAACAGTACACTCATCCAAGATCAGCCCGTCTTGGTGAGATAGAATAACATACTTTTTTCTTTTGTTCAAAAACACGTATAAAACAAGGCTGCTATAAAAAAAAAACTTACAGGTAAAAAAATCTTTAATTAAAAACGTATTCAGTGCCATAGGCACGTTCCTTTTTCATGCCTTTTTTCTACCACATCTCGTCGTAATAATTTTCATCGTATTTGTAGTGAACGACTGGGTATTAATTTCCCGGTAACTATAATTTGTGAATAAAACAACAGTTTCGTCGAGCCCATCATTATAAACAGTTGGGCATGAGGGAAAACATTATTGCAACTGCCTGCCTCATCTCTATTGATCAAACCAGCTAACTATATTATATAGTGGACTGGCTGGTACTAAAAGATAAGTAACCTCGTTATAGTATTTATGAAAATCTCGAGAGAAAAAGTTCTCAAAATTCAATATGAAAAAAAACATTATTTGCTTCAAATTAAGCTGAAAATCAACACATTTTTTTTACACCACATCGTCTAGCCCCAAGCTAAGCAGAGCTTGTGTTACGAGTACTAGACAAGTGATAAACATACTTATATATTTCTAAATACGTAAATAAAATAGACACAGAAAAAAATATCGTGCTCATCATACTAACATTTGTCCTGGGTGGGAATCAGACCCACGACCTCCGGCATAGCAGTCAGGGCCACTAACCACTAGACCAACATGCCAGTCAATTTCACAACTCATGATACCTTGCACTACACCCTTCTTTGTTCCGTGTAAGTAGTCGAGTAATACAATCGAATAACAATTAACCCCTGAGAACCCAAGCAGTCGGACAGTGAGCAATGGGTAGCTCGCTGTCCGGCCCTCCGGTAACTGTCCGGACCAAGCCCAAGTCGTCGACGGCGCGCACTGTTCCCGCAAGCCTCAAGGAGTTGTCAGCAACAGCAGGGACCCAGCCGGGTCGAAGCCTACTGGGGCCAGGGTTATCAGAAAGGGCGCTCGAGCCCCGGTATGAAGGCTAGAAGGAACGGGGTGGGTCTTTTAGTCAGTAAGAGTCTGACACTATCTCCCGCTCCGCCCAAGGGCGGGGGATGTCAATGCATGATTTTTCCCACCATAAAAAAAAGACCCCAAGCAGTTAAATAGGTATAAATACGAGAAAAGTGGAAAGGTTGCTTATTTTAGAAATTTACATACTTCTTTATGAAGAATTTCTTATTTACATTCTTAAATACATAACCAATAAATAAAACACTCAAAATTTTAATAATCTACGCGGGCTTTTAATAATCATAGTGTTCAACCGAATGGCGCGAAATCACGCACGAGCGCTGGCGTTCGGTTGGGGTTCGAGGGAAAACGATCAACTGAAACAATCCAAACATTTCAGTTCTTCAAACTAAAATTAATTACGTCCATAAGTTCTAAAAGCGAACCGAAGTAACCCTACACTTCGTTGCCATTTCATTTCAAGCGTTTAAAAAGGCCACTTAAAACAATTAAACAAATCTACGAACGGAGTTGCCAACGTTATAAATCTTTGAAATATTGCGTTGGAAACTCCGGTTGTATGGCAAGAGTCGGAAAAAAGGGCATTATGCAGCGAACAGCGAAGCGGGCGCCACCTGGTGTCGCAGTTACGGGTTATTGCTTGAGAACGTACTTCTTGACGCATCGTAGTGCATGAAAGAACTTTTATTGGGTTTTAAGGAATGATGACTTGGGTGATTTTTGATAAATAAATTGTAGAACTTATTCTTGTTCATTGTCCATGAAAATGGTGTATTACCTTGTTGTCTTTTTGGTGTGGGAAATCCTCAAATTACTTCTCCCGCTTCTGGATGGAGCGAGAGGGCGTGTCAGACTTTCACCGACTAAAACCCAACCATCCTTTAGTTAATCTTTGAGTTCTAGGGCCACGGTCATTCTTTCAAACGTCTCCACAACCGTAGCAGGCTGATGTCTGCCCCTTCAGTTTTGCATCAGCAAAGCAAAAGAGGAGATATCAATCTCCTTGAATTACAGGTGGATCAATACGCGCCGTCGACTCGAGCGTGGTCCTTACTGGACGATAGAACGACGAGCTACACATTGCTCGCACATATGGTGACCGGAAATCGCCAAGCGACTTCCGACACCACGGTTGTCTCCTGTGATGACGGCTGTGAGAATATCCGTTCCCTCATTAATAAAATAACTCGATTGATGGATGTGAACACGAAAATGGTCTAAACGACTAAATTGCTGCGATATCGTTACGGTTTTCATTACATGAATCGGGCTACTGGCCTTGGCCATATGTGACAAGCCATCGTTCCCGATCGCCTCCACAACGAAATGGCGATGCTTGACCCAAGCGCAGCATACTTCCAACGTATACCTCACCTCCAGACAAAAGCATAAAATACTTAAATTTTATTTACTGTTATGAATTCTATTATGTAATTTAATATTTTAGTTTTATTTTCGAACACATTCAACTTGACATGACTGTGTTTTTGTTCCATTTATGAATTGTATTTATATTGCATACAGCTATAGTAAAATCGAAATAAAAATATCTCATATTCAGAAAAAAAGGCTTTGTGCAGGAAAATATAGTAAAAAAAACTTCAATCATTTTTTTTTTCACAAAAATTTTGCTTGATAAATAATTCATTGGCTTATAAAACATGACTGTGAAACCAGTAAATGACGCCAAAATATTTTTGAAGCAGCTTTTAACTTGATGTGATCCCAAAATACAGATAGAGTATAATATTCCTAGCAGCGTCCATGACTCGAGAAAATATAAGGATTTATTAGATTTTACAGGTGTGACCTAAAATAACTGCTGGTTGCCAGTGCTCAGTGTTTAATAATACTGTTACGTTTCAGTATCACTGTCTTTTGTTAATTGTGTGGACAATGGACTACTCTAAATATTTGAGTACCCTTTAAAATAAATTTGGAATTGGCTATTGTTGGGATTCCATTAAATCTTAACTGAAACTAACCTAGATATCTTGCTACATAAATACATTTCTAACTAACCAAAATAGTTAGCCAGCTTGTATTTTTTACAAAACCAAACTTTATTTTAAAATACTGGTCACATAAAAGAGAAGAAATTTCTTATTCCAAGTACCTTGAAAGGTTTTATAAACTACTATCTAAGAAAATTCTATAAAGAGTTTTTAATTTATTTAAAACTGCGGTACTTAAATGCGATCCTAGATGATTGTTTTCCTTTTAAATTGTTTTCAAAGCAATAAATAAATAAAAAAGTAGAAATAAAAATAAGTCAAGGGAATGTTCATTCTTCTGAAGTTAGTTACTTATTGTAAGTGTAAAAGTATTTTAAAAGCTCATGAGCAAGTATTTATACGATTTCTGATGATTTTTTATTTAGGAAGAGTACTTTGTAATAAAATAATGATAACTGAGTTAATAACAAAACTTTAGTATTGTATAAAACCAAACAAGATGATATACAGTTTTTTACATAATAAAAATAAAATGTGGCTAGTTGGTGCTTTTATCAGATTTAACCTTTCGTATGCCGTAATTAGAGACACAATTAAAAAGTTATTGTGTCTCGCGTGGATCTACGTTCCGGACACACAAAGAGTTAAGGAAAAACCAGTCGAGTCTGAACAGGTCGCGACCTACCGAGGTTTTCAAAATGCAAAATTTTCTAAAATAAATAGTTAATTCCCTGAATCGAGTCTTGCAAAATGTAATTATTTTTGTACATAGAATAAATAATTTTAATAATTTTAGTGTAATTTTTTTTTGTGTTGCATGTCTAGTTCAGCGTTTTCAGACGTTTTCCTTTATTTGTGCAGAGATTACTTACCAAATTCCAGTATTCTGATAGGTCGGTCAGTGGGATATTTTTTTCTGAATGTCCAAAATGTATTTTTAGATTACGTTAGTTTGATTTTTTCACTACCCTAAGGGGTTGATTATTTAACAATAGTTACTCATGTTCTAAGAAATAGGGTTTTGATAGACAGACAAACGCATAACAAAATGATCTTAAAGGTTTGTGTTTTTGACTGAGGAACTCTAAAACTGACAAAATGACAACATTTGTAAGAAAAGAATTAATGCTTTCACGAGACGTCCAGAAATATGGCTCTCATACTGCACATATATGTCACACGTTTTCAGAACTGGTCGTCCATTTACATATATTATAAGCTAAAATGTATTAAGAAATGTCGGCTAAGGATGCCAATCACACTGAAAATATTTTCCAGAGACCCTATTTTGCAGTCGATGGGTGGGTAATGAACAATAAAGAAACTATTCCAGATCACGCAATTGATTTATTATGATGTAAACTTTAATCATTCCCTTCACAATGTACCGTGAGACAGTCCTTAGACTGGTTGGTGTTCACACGGCTACTGATAGAGAAAAGAGGACCACGTCCCTGTGGTCGGAACTTTACAGATTCTGTCAAAGTAATGTGAAGTCAATATCGTTTTATCTCGTTCATTCGTTCACAAGCTTTCGTACTATCGATCTTACCGACAGATATAATATTATATCAACAGCACCTTACAGTAACTTAGCTGGTGGCTACCTATACCATTAGCAATCTGGAATACTTTGTCTTCTTCTTCTCTATCAGATGGAAAAAGTAAAATAAATTACTTAGATATTAATTAAATATGACATTGAATAAAAATTACACACTTAAAAAAAAAATATATAATTAAAAAAAAAATAGGAAAACGCCGACGATAAATTTCACTGCTGGGCAGTCCAAAATCATGTACTGGATCCATATATTAAAGAAAATATTTTTAAGCTATTGCATAGCTTCTATCGCGGGCCTTGAGCGTGGAGACCGAATCCAAATTCCGTAACGAAAATAACCTAACACCCCCCACTCATTTGTTTTTTGAGCGTGGTGACCGATAAGAAAACAAATGAGTGAACAATCAATCAAAATTCAATTCAATGTGTGGAAGTTCTTTTCAATTCAATGTGTGAAAATTCAAAACAATGTGTGAAACTTCAATTAAAATCAAAGAATAAAAAAACAAAGGAAAAAAAAAATACTGCATAAATAAAATAAACAAATAATTATAATTGTATAAGTTGATAAAAATGCTATGCAATAGCTTTACCGCGGCATTCCCCGAGTGCCACATGTCTTTTTTTTTTTAAATCGCTATTAAAAAATGAGTTTTATTTAACTGACATGGATTTATTAATCCCAGCGATCGAAATTGATGTTCCGTCAAACCTACATCAAAATAATATTTAACCGTTTTGCTAATTAGATTATAAAGTTGTAAAATGAAAACCAACGTAAACTCACGTTTGTTGCCCATGTGGGTAAGCATAATAACGGATCATCACTTGCTCCCTTACCTGTAAAGAAAGAAAAAGACTTATAAGACACTTAACATTAAAACTTAGGTACAGATACCGGCACGGATCTTGAGCGCTGGCTTCAAGTTGCGGAGAAGTCAAATATTCGGTCTCTTTAGTGGAACGAAATGAGAAGCAGGAGTGGGGAGTGTCAGTGATTGGCTCGCCGTGCCATCGTGTCATAGACGTCACTCGTCATTCGTTCCCTGCGCTTGCTACATGTATGACAGCGACGACGATTGGCTCGTCAATATATGGTATGCGCAAAGTGATCCCCACTCTGACGCCGAGCGCTCAAGATTCGTGCCGGTACCGCAAGCGGCTTTTACCGCGTTATAGTAGAAAATCATGCCATCAAGTTTAAAGGTAGAGCTACAGTGTGCACACATGTGGTACGTACGCCGATCTAGGCGCCATACATTTTATATGGAAACTAGACTTGTAGAGCTACATTACATACACGCCACGTGGCGTTGTTCTGCGTACAAATCAGGCAGGGTCCACATGTGCTTCGGTCTAATGTAGTTCTAACTTAATCGAAATCAGCTCAGCCATTTGAGCATGAATATGTAACAAATAACCCACACACACTCACTCACAAACCGTCGCCTCTATAATAATAGTGTCATAGTTAACGCCATCAAAACAAGAGCTAACATTGAAATAAAAATTACTCTTTTGCTCACAAAAATATTTTTATTTAGATTAAGAGAAGATCCAGAAAATGATTCTAAAATTAAGGACTCTGAAACAATGACTTGATTAAGTAATTCACCATAAAACAAATGGCTAATTTGACGTAGTTAACTCCTTTAAGACACATCTTTCGCTTTAATTGAATGAAGCACCTGCAACGCTTTTAAACCGTAATAATACATCTCAATATTAATAACACGCTTCTGTTTGCGGCTTTACCCGAATAATAGGCGAAAATATTATAAAGCCTTAGTAATAATAGTAGATTATGTGACTAGGGTATAAAGCAATGTCTTTAAGTCGCGGGCGGCATGTTGAATTCCGAACGAAACGAAGGTTGCTGATTTTAAGCCCGAACGTTAGTGAGGTATTTATATAATTAACTAAAGTAACTAAACCTAAAGAAATCTAAGTGAGGAATTCAAGCCGCCCAAGACAAAGACAGCCTAATTCCCGTGTTGCATACTCTACTTTTTACACTATCTGTGAAATAATTAAAAAAAACAATTTCGTCGACCAAATCATATGTTAAAGAAATATAAGTATTATATTTATAAGTTCATCAAACAAACAAAATTCACTGTCTACTCCAAGATTCTACAGTTTCAATTTTCTATAACTCTCCCGTCAACAAGCATGTTTTATTCTATTTTCTTTTTTTTTTGTTAGTTGCCAGTATAAATTTCGAGTCATCTTGATCGATGCACGTACATTTTAATTCACAATGTTGACAATTTTTGATGTTCCAAATTCAAATCTCATTATTCGCTAGAGATCGGCCATACTGCATTATCTCCCCAGGGATAGAATGATCTGCTTTAAGTGAGGCTTGTATGACGTATAAAACGACATTAACGAGCAGCTGGTGTAAAAAAACATTCTACACTTAAGGAAAGATTTTCAAAATCAGTCTATTAGTTTTAGTTTTAAGAAAAGACTGTGGTAAGTTTTATATTCATTACAAACCAAAATTACATATCTTTCTTCTTCATAATATCAGTATAGAATTACTTCTGGCAGCGACCTCGCTCAAGTAAATGCTGAAAATATATAGCCTAATATCCCTCAGCAATAAGGTAGCATTCTGCTGGTAAAAGAATTTTTAAAATCTACGTATAAAAATATAAATCTATCCTGTTTATACATTATAATATTAGTATAGATAAACTAGCTTTTGCTACCGGTTTTGATTCCCGTGAATATAGAAAGTATACAGCCTAATGTTACTCAGCGATAAGGTAGTATCCCACTGGTGAAAGAATTTTTAAAATCTATGTACAAATTTGTTTATACATTACAAAAAAAAAAACCGGCCAAGTGCGAGTCAGACTCGCCCATGAAGGGTTCCGTAGCAGCAAGTAACATAATATAAAAGTTCTTGTAATGTGTTGTAACTTTGATCGATGTTTTAATAATAGTGTATTTTTTTCGGTTTATGACGCATTAAAAAAAAACTACTTACTGGATTTCGTTCAAACCAATTTTCGTTGGTAGTTTTTATAGTAATGTACATCATATATTTTTTTTAGTTTTATCATTCTCTTATCTTGGAAGTTAGAGGGGGGGGGACACACATTTTACCACTTTGGAAGGGTCTCTCGCGCAAACTATTCAGTTTAGAAAAAAATGAAGTTAGAAACCTCAGTATCATTTTTGAAGACCTATCCATAGATACCCCACACGCATGGGTTTGATGAAAAAAAAAATTTGAGTTTCAGTTCTATGTATGGGGACCCCCAAAATTTATTGCTTTTTTTCTATTTTTGTGTGAAAATCTTAATGCGGTTCACAGAATACATCTACTTACAAAGTTTCAACAGTATAGCTCTTATAGTTTCGGAAAAAAGTGGCTGTGACATACGGACGGACAGACAGACAGACAGACAGACAGACATGACGAATCTATAAGGGTTCCGTTTTTTGCCATTTGGCTACGGAACCCTAAAAATCAAGAGTCAAGATTAAAAAAAAAACAATTTACAGGCACTTTTGAATTGTCAAAAAGTCAATCAGGAAAATGATGCAAATTGCATATTCCAAAGGGGAGTTCATTCTCTATAGAACAGAATGCACAAGAAACTCCATGGACACTCTTTCTTTCTCACTTTTTCGATATAAATAAAGTAACCAATATTTTAAACCTATTTTCATCTGAAAACTTCGCCTTTTGTTGCTGGGATTATGTGCACCACTAAATTGTGAACGATAAGTTAAGCGCAGCTCTAGTACAACATTGTAGTAACAAAACTGAACTATTTATTATAGTACTGTGGTAGATACAGTTCGATTTATAGTTAGTGTTTAGATGCATTCAATATTTATACAACGATAAATAACAATAAACGGGATGCAACTTTGTTGTTATCCACATTTTGAGTGGGAAACCGCGGTTATTTTTGGACTTGAACAGTACAAAGTATAAAATTGATAGGAATAAAACTAATAATAAATTAAATACCGTTAAATTTTGATCGTTTTAATCCCGTGGAGGTCATTCACTACTCATGGTCATTGAACTCGCTAAGCTGATGTTTACTTTTTTACATTTTTTTACAAATCAATAGTATTTCATATAGCGGATCGACTCTCAACGTGATTAAAACGATCAAAATTTAACGGGGTATAAATGTGAAAGTAACTGTCTGCCCAAGTAAAGTAAATTTCTGAACCGACTGCTGGTTCAGGTTGGCCGCAGCAGCGATCATCATCATTCATCATTATCAGCCTTTTTAGTGTTCCCACTGCTAGGACTTAGGCCTCCTCTCTAGGAGATGGAAGAAGGGAGGGAAGCAGCAGAGATAATATGGTCAAATGGGAATCCTTGACTAAAAACAGTACCAGTTTGGAGCCCGTTCCCAAGATATGCGTCACCTCCTTTCCTGCCCAGCTTGCATAACTACCTACACTACACTTTCCACGACTTATGTGTGGCCAACGGCTGAGCGGTCTAGGCGGCTTGGTTGGTCCAAATTTGAGCCAAATCGACACGAAAGAAGAAGAAAACTGTTTGTCTGTCTATTAGGATTTTATAGTTAAACAACTGAACCGATTTTGATAAAATTTGGTACAGAGGAAACTTGAACTACAAGGATGGGCATTTGCTATTTTTAATCTACCTTCGAATTCGATTTCGCGTTTGTGCGTCTCGCATCCACCGCATCTCACGACTCTCACTAGGTCATATATACATAACTAGTTCATTTTCGAAATCATTATTAGCTTATTTTTAATTCATAACTGACACACTTACAAAGATAATTTAATTTGATATTACCAAATCGAAACATAAAACAAAATTAGTTCAAATAATTCGACCATCAAAATTATTCGCTACGCAGCCTGTGACTTGTTTTAATAATCAAATATGTTTGGCCATTAAATTAACATTTATTTAATTAGATACTATTTACAAAATAAATTAGTGGTTGGAAAATTATCATTAATTGTTATTAGGTTTCGGAAATGTATGACAACCTGTGTTTCTATTAGAATTTCAGCTTTCAGTAAGTGTAGTAAATAATATCTGTAAAATTAATAGATTAATATAGTATATTATGTGACTAGCACTAGAGGATAAAACAGTGTCTTTAAACCGCGGTTTTAATCCTGACCACTATGAGTACCACCACGGTATGCCTCGCATAGCCTAGGTACCACACGATGGACACTATATGTGCACAAGTGCCCATCGTACGTCGCCCGGTTAAACATGTGCAATACTGTTGGACAATATTATTTGTACTGTTGATCAATATGTTACAAAAATATGTTTTTATACGGACATGTCGCGACTGGATTCGTCCACGCAAAGGCCAGGCATCTTCGTGTATGCCATAGTCTGGCAGATCTTCAAGTGCTCCCTCTCTGTACGTTTCAATTATATACAGACCATTTGATAAATCAACGTTAATAGCGGGTAACAAGTCCAGGAGAAGCGCAGGGGTCAGTAGTTAATAAAACCAAGATAGGAAAGCACAAAACAAAACTCAAACAGCAGCTAAACGTCGTCACGAGCGCAAAACGAACGAGCGACTGACGCTCTGTGGACTGACGCGGACACGGGACACGGGACGCCTCCCCCACTGCTCCTGCGCACACCCCGCGCTCGGGAGCAGCGGGGCTCGAGTTAAAAGGAACGGAAATGCAGAAAATATTACCTTGGTACTCATTTTCTTACATATATAAGTGGTACCTAATATACTCGTATATGTATGTTTATCGCCGGGGCCACGGGATAGGTTACCGTGGCCCTGGAACGCAAAGGGCAACCGAAGGAACAGGGTTTTTATTAGTTAGTAAGACTGTCGTTTATCTCCAAACGCAATCAGATTTGAGGCTGGCGGCCATAGTAAATATTGTTCCTCTTGCTAAGACCTTTTAAACGACACTACAATCATATCTATTGGAGCTGGGTACCAGCCGGGTACCATTTTGCCCATTCTCCTTTGATGAGTAAGTTATTCAAATCATGTATGTATACTGATGAAAATCAATTGGTTAGATACATACCTTATTATTTGCGCACAAAGTAGTGCATGTTATGCTTTTCTGTAGGTGATGAAACGCTTAGACGCCAGTTATTTATGTACTAATTATAATGTAATAGCGTAATTATTGTTGAAAAGCGTAACAATATTTTCTTTTGTTAGTGGCCAGTTTCATTTTAGAATAAATTCGTTTGATGAACTTAGCAGTTCATTTTACATATATGTTTTTTTTTAAATGGTTTTTATATTCCGAATTCAAAGCGCATTATTCTCTAGGGAAAGCCCATACTTTATTAGATCCCTAGAGACTAGAGACAAAATGGCTTTGTTTAGGCGAGGGTTGTATGATAAACAAAAAGGCATTATTATATTGTCCAGGTGGTGTAAATATGTGTTTTGTTCTTGACACTTCTATTAGTGAATTTGTTTGTTTTATAAAGGTGTGGAAAATAGATATAAATGGTATGTATTTACCAAATATTAATATCGAATATTTCGATACAATAAAACGGCCAATTTACTACAGATTCCGTTAAAAACATTTTTCGATAATGCAATCAGACCCGGATTAGAAATGGAGATGTTTTTGCAAAAGTATTATCTCTATACTGAAGGTTAAATCACTTTTACCGCTGTTTTTTTACGTTGATAACTATAAATTTTTAATATATCACACTAAAATATATGAGCAAAAGTTTGTATTTATGTGTGAGTGCATTTTATCAGTCCTCCACGCTTATAAGGTTAACGGTTACGTAGATTTGGGTGAAAATTGGCACTAGGATTACTTATATCCTGGATTAATCCTAATAATTATTTAAATGGAGGAAATTATTGATAGAATAGAAAAAAATAGAATGGAATGGAATGGAATAGAATGGAATGGAATAGAATAGAATAGAATAGAATAGAATAGAATAGAATAGAATAGAATAGAATGGAATAGAATAGAATAGAATAGAATAGAATAGAATAGAATAGAATAGAATAGAATAGAATAGAATAGAACAGAACAGAATAGAATAGAATGGAATGGAATGGAATAAACTTTAACGTACACCAAAAAGTAACATAGTTTGTACTTAAACTTAAATCTATGGGTACTACGGGTAATACTATGTGGGCGCTGTCTCTGGTACAAGCTAGAGCAAAATGAAGAAAAGATAACTAATTAAAATTCTAATGTCAACCGTATTAAGACGTCGAGAAGCAATACAATTTATTTTATATACGGGTTTCCTTGGTTAAGATTGAAATTTAATTAATAAAAACGAAGCTTTTTTTGATGTTGAGGAAAGACTGCTATCAAATCCGATTACGATAATGAAAGAATCAGGATAGTGCCATTTATATTCAGAAAATTCAAGAAATTTGCTTTCACTTATAGTGAATTTCAATTACTCAATGGTAGGTTACATTTTCATTACTGGTAGAACAGTATTGAATTTAATATTCATTATTTTATCACAACTAAAATAAAAGAAGAGTATGGATAGAAGGGCTGCGAGATATTAAAAAAAAAAATACGGTGGCTCTGGAATGCAAAGAGCAACTGAAGGATCACAGGTGAGTTTTAGTCAATAAAACTTTGAATCTTCCTCTCTCAATCTTATTTGTATGTATCACGGTGGGAAAATCATCTAATGACATCCCCGCTCTTCGGCAGATCAGGAGATAGTGTCAGATTTTTGCTGACTAAAAACCCACTCCTGTTCCTTCGTTACCTCTCGTACCGGGGCCGAGCTATCTTTTGAACTATCCCTGGCCCCAGTAGGCTTCGACTCAGCCGGGCCCCTGCTGTTGCTGACAGCTCCTTGAGGCGCGCGGGAATAGTGCGCTCCGTCGACGACTTGGGATCGGTCCGTATAGTTACCGGATGGCTGGACAGCCTATGATGGCCGGATGGGGATGTATGTATATAGATGTAATGATATCGATTCATCCTTGACTTGAAAACCTGATTTAGTAGTAGATTGTAGCTATCAGGAAACTCAGACTCCAGTAATTCTACTCCATAACTTTACACACAGACTCGCATATAAATTTAAATATTTTGAGATTTAAATTACGCAAAACATATTTTTATTTTTAAACTAATTAACCCTCAGTTATCTAAATTTTAATTAAGTTAATAAGTACTTTGTTTTACACGAGTAGGTTACTGCTTAAAAAAATTGCTTAAAACAATATCGAGTTTTTACAGAGAAAACACACGGCTTTAAAAATGGCAGGTAAAAGCTCCTTTTACCTGCCAACATGTTCCGAACAACCCGACCATTATACATAACTGATTCTGTCAGTACCATAATAACTGATAATACGGGCTAACCTGTCTATGACGTAATCAGGGAAAGAAAAACATTGTATGTTCATTAATACAGCATCTCATTAATCAGCCCCGAAAATTAAATTACGGATTAAAAGTTTGTTTTTAATTTTCTGGTCCATATAGCAATATGGTTATTGTTTTCCTACTTATCTTTTGTTTTTGTTTATATAACGCTTGTGCCTGTGGCTTCGCTTGCGTACATAAAATATAGCCAATATAACTCAGAAATAAAGTAGCTTTCTGCCATATTTTTCGTAAATCGAGCACCCCACGCTTTTTTCACAATGATATTAATATTTTTCGTTCTTTATTATTATTTTCTACCTATATTGAAAATTATTTTATACTTTTTAGTTTGATATGCTATCAAAGCGTGTTTTTTTTTGTTTTTTAAACTATTTTTTTATTTTGCACTAAAAAAAATAACCGATTATTGTATTGTCATCAGTCTTTGATGGGTGCGCAAAGTTTGAAGAAAATCTGATCGCCCAAAGTTGGTCAAAATCGAGCTCAAAGGCGTTGGTTACAAACATACAGGTGAAGCGAATATAAGCGTGTTAAAAAAAGCAATCGGACCAGTAACCTGATTCACTTAAAATCAAATAAGCCTAATATCGTTGAAGTTTTATAGTCGTTCGATCGAAGTCCTATCCAAAAGCGGTATTCACACATGTTCCTTAATCGGGATTGGATAAAACGACAACTCAACTGACTCGAAACTAAACGATCTATCGACCACTTATTTCCAGTTACATTAATAAGTATTCTACCAGGGATTACGAAATGCAGGTTTTTTTTTAAATCTATTATTTGACCAAACGACTTTAAAATCGGTGTCGTTCAAACTCGATTAATGGATGTGAATACGGAAATGGCCTAAACGACGAAATCACTGGGATATCGTTACAGTTTTGATTACGTGAATCGGGCTACAGTTCTTCAAACGAAAATAACATAAAAATAAAAAAAGAAAACTATATCTCTTTATATTATTAGTGTTGACTAGTTACTTCCAGCGGTTTTGCTAACGTGAAAGTAGAAAATTGTTTCAAGGGAGCGCATACTGCTGAGATAAAAAGAATCTAATGTCTTATTCCAGAATAGCTTGAAGAATCGTCAAACTTAAGTAGCAGTGGGTGGGCACGCCACAATCATGGCGGTAAGTCCCCTCTTTGAGGCGTGGCTGGAAAGGCCTCACGGCGTCCTTACCTTCCGCATGACACAGGTCCTCACCGGACATAGCACGTTCGGGCGGTACCTGTTTCGGATTAAAGTGGAAGTGACGCCCGGGTGTCGCCATTTTGCGGAATGCCCGGAGGACACGGTGGAGCACACAGTCGAGGTGTGCCCTGCCTGGGCGGAGCATCTCCATGTCCTCGAGAGGGCGATCGGCCACGGAGACCTCTCGCCTTGGTTAAGGCCATGGTCCGGAGCGAGGAGGAGTGCCAGGCGGCTGCCGACTTCTGCGAAGCAGTAATGCTCGCAAAGGAGGAGGCCGTTCGCATCAGGCAACGGCGCTCTTGCCGCCGCCACCGAGAATCCGATCCCGATTTCCGGCCACCGTAGGCGCGGGCTTGCGGACAGTGAGCAATGGGTAGTTCGCTGTCCGGCCGTCCGGTAACTGTCCGGACCAAGCCCAAGTCGTCGACTGCGCGCACTGTTCCCGCGCGCTTCACGGAGCTGTCAGCAACAGCAGAGGCCCAGCTGGGTCGAAGCCTACTGGGGCCAGGGTTAGTTTCGAAAGCCAGCTCGAGCCACGGTATGAAGGCTAGAAGGAACGGGGTGGGCTTTTAGTCAGTAAGAGTCTGACGCTTTCCCCGCTCCGCCCATGAGCGGGGGTTGTCATTGGATGATTTTTCTCACCGTACAAAAAAAGTAGCAGTGGGTAGGATATGCTCGTAGAACAGATGGTCGATGGGGTCGAAAGGTTCTGTATTGGCGAACGCGCACTAGAAGATGCAGTATTGGAACGCCTTTCTCAAGGTGGAACGATGACCTGATAAGAGTCACGAGAAAGAGACGCAAGACGCACAGGACCGTTCGTTGTGGTGACATATGGGGAAGCCTATGTCCATCAGTAGAAGTCTTTTGGCTGAAATTATGGTGATAATGATGATTCCAAAACATGAGCTACCCATGTACCAACGTATTAAAAAACTAAGACTATGTCTTTATTGGCATTTTCTTGTAAAAATAAACTAAGTCAAGATCCAATTACAGTTTATCCAATTAAAATCCATTAATCCATAGCTTCGACTAATGCCAATATTGTAATCACTAGCAAAGTTTTTACCCGATCATTTTAATATCAGAACATTGCCCAGCTACCTACTGAATGTGGAATTTTAGGTAGATATGTCACCGCAAAATTGTAAATACCGTCCCAAGTAACAAAATGTGGTCTTGTAGTGGTTCCGGAGCCAGGACTATAACAGGCTAGTAAAAGTTTATAACCACGGAAAAGGGCCCATTTTATACGCGTACTTTTGCCAATAAAACATTCATAGTAGACTTGACGAGCATCACTTAGACCAATAATACACTTATAGTTGGACTGCGCAGAACTATCTGCTCCCGCGAAGCTCACTATGAGCATTTAATAGAACCAGGCAGGCGTGTAACGTACTCCGCGCTTCCATTACTAGCTACTTCAAACATTTGTAACTTTTGGTTGTTATGTGTAGTGAGATTGTGGAGAAAAAAAAAATTAATATAATTACTTTATATAAAAATGTATTAACAAGTATTTCTCACGTTATATTATATCTGCATACATGTTAGCACGGCAAACGCATAAATATTTTCGGTGAAGTATATTGTGTTTTACATCTCAATTTTTGTTCACCTTTTGAACACGGCGTATTTACTAAATTGTGTTTAAAAATAAGTCACAAAATAGTCGTGAAGGTGCAATAAATATTAAAAGCTTAAACGGACTTCACGAAGATATCTTTGGATACTAATAGTTTTATAAGAAACCTTTATTTAGAAATTAAGACTATAACAGCATTCGAGAGTCCACATTAATACCAAGTACACTTACTCTTAGAAGAAACCACTGTAGAACTAATTCACTTAAAATTGGCACATAAAGTTGACTTTGACTGGGTTTGTGGGTTTGTGGTTATAATCTATTGAAGTGAAACTAGTACCACTGCGCCACATTACGCACAACCATTTCTTTGCTGTTTTGAGAACAGTGCTTATGAAACCATTTACACAAAAGTAAAGAGATTTTCTTGGGTTCAAACCTACATTTTATCATCTAGTAACCAATACCAGTTTTCATTGGATCCCCACTGTTCTTATCATTTCAGCGGAATGTCGAAATAAATTAAAGAGAAACTGATTTAAATAACTTAAATTCTGTTGCCTACAATAATTCAAATTACGTGTAGATGAGGCCTGATTAATCCTTCATAATTAATTGAATTTCTGCTTGGCTGCCAGTTGGATTCTGTGCGAAGATAGCTAATAGTTGAATTTATCTCATTTTGTCTTTTAAAGTTGACTTTGATATCTTTTAGGGTTCTGTACTTCGATCGGCAGAAATAAAACCCTTAGAAAACTATGTTATTGATTGTTTGACATGTTTTTTCTTAGGAATGTACGTACATGGAGATATTAAATTAATATAAAGCACTAGAACCCCTTAGAGTCACGAAAAATCTAACTATTAAGTCAGCGCAATCTGAATACTTATCATCTTTCTTTTTTCTTTCTTTCTAAAGTACTAAAGCCGTTTACGCTCCGTTTATGACGCATATTTTAACAGTCGTAAGGAAATCAAAATCTATATGAAATTCCAGGATCCTTTGTCAACGAAAAGTCCGTTGATTAATCCTAAAATTTGGCAAGAAACAAAGTTTAATAGTACCGAAATAGTCTTCGAGACTCAATTTTGGAAATCGAACTATTTACCTAGGTTATGTACAGAACCCTCAGAGCTCGAGTCGGACTCGCAGTTGACTGGGTGTTTTGTTTGGATATCTACATAATTATGTATTTCCTATCCTCAGAGCTTGGTCCAAACCTGTATTTAGACATATCTACCTGCATCGCACATGTTATATTTCGGTAATTTACTAACTAAGACCGTAGAATAGAAATAGCTGAAGTTGTTGAATCTATTCAAGCTTCAATACGGCGTAGTACAAATCCAAAGCTTAAACTAAGCCAAATCCTCAATATTTAATCTGGATAAAAAAATATATTTGAAAACGATTTTAACCATTCATAATATTGAATCTGAATTGTAGCGTTTAAAGATATTCCAATTAATTGTTTTAGTAAACTTAATCCAAAATTTCCAAAACTTTGAGCCCACAGAACTTAAAATCTTCGCTATGTCAATATTTTCATTCAAATCTATAGCAAAATTTGAGCGTGAGCTTCAGTGATCTGTTCAAATCAAATTAATATTAGCGTTTTCGTTTAACCTTTTAAAGGTCGATACTAATTTAACAAATATAGGGCTGCCGACAGAAGAACTCAATTAGCGATTTCGATGGTCCGGACTAGCATCGACTTTCACGAAAAAATAAATACGAATTGACAGCTAATAAAACTCCTAATAGTGTCGGGAACAACTCACGTTGCGTTGTGACGCGACCCGACTCAATCCGACGCGATTGGCCTGACAGTGACGTCGATATCGAATGAACAGGGGGCCTAAGGGAAAATAAATTTTGAGATTTATATTTGACATATATACAATGAAACACAATTTGTGCGAAAATAATAATTCGCTATTGACATCCGAGCTTCGACCATCATTCCTAATCTTGAAATTAATTTGAAATTTAGGCGTGGTGTCCCTGTGTCGAGGTACAATTCGATCCCCATGGAATTCGCGTGTGCCGGGGTCATAAATTGGACGCCTTTGTAAAGCGGAATTGGTTTTTCTAGTACAATATACGTATATCCATCGTCAATAAGAGAATATCGTATAAGGAAACAAATAGATAGGTGCCTAACATTGAAATCGCGAATGTAGATAGCTCACTGACATTTTTTACAACGTTTCAAATACTAAACGAGAAATGTTTTGTTAGGGAACCTACGCACCTCTTACATATTTCAAAGGTAAAGAATCGAATTGAAACGATAAAGTTCTTCAACAGGCTCCGATTGCAATCCGTTTCAGAGATATAATGTTAAAAGCGTTCCAAAACGCCTCTGCACGTTATTGTCTACGCCTCGTTAATGTTATTGGAACAGAAGTAAACGTTAGGAATCGAAACGTTAATGCGGGAGCGAGGGGTGCCTTGCTCGTCGGATTACTCGTTGGCTACATGCATCAGCACGTCCCGACTGTAATGCTGTCGAATATCGTTCTGAAACGTTACGGCAATGGCGCGCTCGGAATATCCAAGCGACGTTCTACTGACCACGCGGCAGAATGTGATGCGTTCTTTTGAAGTTTCATTCAATGCGGCGTTTGAAAGAATGGCGACCCGAAAAAGGTTCGCAATATTTGCCCTTTTTTATTATGTGTCTAATGGTCTTGCAGACGGTGGGTCGCCATTAAGGTGAGTGTCCAAAAAATGTAAAAACGATCGCAAAATCTTAACTTTTATTTAGACCTGAGGGTACAGGTAAGCGACGGTAAAACGATATCCTTACTTGTAATGCTAAAGTACTTTATTCAATCGCTAACCGTCTTTTATGTCGTAAGCTTTTAAGGATTTACGAACTTAATAGTAGGAGCAAACCAATACTCTAAAGTGTGCTTTTAAACCAATATCAGTGCTTACTTCAATCTTTTAAGATCTCTTTGTCAAAATTGTATCTGAAATCTCACGAAACCAATAGCGCAACACATATGGCACAAACAATTCATATCACGAACGGTACGAGACCTGCAATCCTTCAACTCAAAGCCAAAACGGAACCATTGTAACTATTTCAATTAAGCAGTCGGCATCAAAGTCCGCACTCAAATTCGCCGCATCGCCTGCATGATTTCACGAGTGCTTGGCACATTTGCATCTAGTGGGAAACTGGGAGACGTACGTAGCTTTGACGTCTCTCTGATACAGTCTATCTGGTAATGTTCTAGTCACAGTTGAAATTACTGAAGGATGGAGGCAGAATGGCCAAAATAGCAGCTTTTTTGAAGAGGGAATAATTTCGTAATGGCTTTGGTCTTTGAATAGCCAGCCAGATGCTAGATTTGCTAGATTACGTATTTGAAGTATTAATTAATGAGGTCAGACATTATCAAGATGATAATTTCTGACCTCATTTATTTTGTAAGGCAAATAGACAGATAAATAGATATTACCAAATTATTATATATTATTATTGAGAGCAATGGTGACCAAGTGGTAATGGCCCCGACTTCCCGAGTTGTTAGTCGCGGGTACGAACCCAACCAGGCGCATTGCTTTGTGTAATTTATTTCATCACCACTGCTCTCAAAACGGTAAAGGAAAACATCGTGAGGAAACCGGCATGTCCTAGAACCAAAAATTCGAAGCCATGTGACATTCACCAACCCGGACTGAGACCGCGTGGTAGATTACGGCTCATTCCCTCTCTTAGAGAGGAGGCCTGGGTCCCAGCAGTGGGAACATAAAAAAAGGCTGATGATGATGATTACATATTCACTGGCAGTTTTGCCTGCGTGAAAGTAGAAAATGTATATCTACATCACTCTTGGGTATATTACCAGTCGACAGCATTGCGGAGGAGTTTTTCGAAGCCTTACTTTAGATTGGTATTTTAGTTCTTTAAGGCTTTTATTTTTATTATGTAAGTTAGTTTTATTTATTTATTTATTTATTTATTTTATTTATTTAACAGTTCATGTACACACTTAACTTACATAAGAAAAGAAGACAGAAACAGAAAAATAGGTACATAGGTGATGCTTATTTCTAACGAAATCTCTTCCAGCATACCCGCGAAAGGAGAATTAGAAAAAAAGAGAAGTAGACAACGTGTGTAAAAGTGACAGGAAAAGAAACAAACAAAACAATTATTATAAGAATATACCTACCATATAAAAATATATATACTATCATAAATATAAACATACATATAATAGAATAAATACCGCAAAAAAAATACATACTGACCATATTATATTATATAATTATAAATACATACTAATAAGCAACTATGACGAAACAGAAAGATAGTGTTCTTTCACCCTTTTTTTGAAAACTGCAAGAGTTTGGCAGCCCCTAATGTCAGGCGGTAGTGAATTCCACAAACGTACAGCATGGGAAGTGAAGGAGTAGGAATAGAAATCGGTGGAATGGGGAGGGGATTGAAGGAGATATTTACGATGTGACCTGCAGGGGGCATCAGAAGGACGAGAGAAGGAAAAGCGTTCCCGCAGGTAAGAGGGAGTTTTAGGGTTAAAAAGGATGTTAAATAGCAAACATAATATCCGAGTGTTCCTGCGAAGTCGAATAGGGAGCCACTTGAGTACCTTGCGAAAGTCAGAGACATGATCATACTTTTTAAGGTTGAAAACAAAACGAATACAAATATTTTGCAAACGCTCAAGTTTATTTAAAAGCTCCTCGGTGGCATCCAAATAACAGGCATCAGCGTAATCTATGATGGGCTGAATAAGTGTTTGGGCAAGGGAAATTTTGGTCTTCAAGGGCAAAAAGGTCTGAAGGCATTTCAACGAGTGAAATGTGTAGTGCACTTTGCGACTGACTTCAGCGACATGGGCAGCCCACGATAAATTTGAGTCCATAGTCACCCCAAGGTTTTTAGCCGTCTTAACGTAGTCAATCTGAACTCCACTCAACCAGAGTGGAGACAGAGACGCAAGATCCAACTTGTTCCGCATATACCTGCCACCGATAACCAAAGCCTGGGATTTCTTGGGGTTAATTTGCAACCCAAACGACCGCGACCACTCCCCAATCAGCTCCAGGTCATTGTTAACGGCGGACACTGCGGCTTCAGCATCTTCCACACGAAAGTGATGGTACAGCTGCAGGTCGTCAGCATAGAGATGGAAGTTAGAGGAAATGACTCTAGTGACAGTAGTAGTGGTAGTAGTAGTAGTAGTGTTTTAATTAGTAAATGGTTTTTATTTTTCTTGTTCTATCTATATAAAAATAAGTAAATAAAATGTATTGTACATCATTCCACTGAATTGAAATTTATCACTATAAATGAGCATTCTATTGGTGAAAGAATTTTTAACATCGTTCCAGGAGACTTTGAGTTTATTCATAAAAAAAACAAGTCTTTCTTCTTTATGATATTAGTATAATTTATTATAGCTAGATAGTAAATTAATTACCTTGTGTTGTTAAATCAATCGCTATTAAATAAATATACTACATTATTATTATTTTTTTTAAAACGTGCGACGTATATGCCTCTGCGCTCATAACATAATTATTATTATTATAGCTAGACTATGTTTATCCCAATGCTGAGCAAAAGCCTTCCTCCATTCTTTCCAATGATAATGGTTCCTCGCTTTCTCCTTCCAATTCTTAAGGAAGACACCCAGGTCGTCCCGCCACCTCTTTCGTGGTCTGCCGTGGCCCTGTCTCGCTGCGTCTGGGCACCAATCCTGCGTTTTACGGGCCCACAACCCATAACATGTAACGCATTGACAAGATTATTAGTAAAATAGACCTTGAAATTGCTTACGCATAATGTTGCCAAAGACAATACCGGTAGTAATTGAATAGTGGATTATTATCATCTAAATTAGCAATACCAATCAATTCTAATAATAGGAAATTGATAGCAAAAAAAATTGACGAGGTTTGATAACATCATCAGATGTTATCAAACTAACCTAATTGCGATAGTTTCAGATGACCTACAGATGTGATTTACGGTTTAAGGTTGAGGATAGAAAAATGACCTTAGACATTATCTTTTCCGTACTTCTAATTTAATCGATTGCTTGAGGAAATTGGGTAATGGAAAAATTCCCAAAAATATTATCTTACGTGCAAAATCTACTAATAGTTTCAAGAACAAACAAATGATAACATTCATAGTTTATTAATTATCATCTAGCCTGTATCAAATCTTTGCTAGACAAAGGCCGCCCTCCATTTCTTCCATGGTTCTCGGCTCTGAGCCACTTTTTGCTTATTCCTAAGGAAGACATCTGAGTTATCTCGCCATCTCCTTCGTGGTTTGCTGCGACCTTGCCTAGTGATTTCAAGGTAGCCATTTTGAGTTCTACGGGACCATTGGTTAATTGACTTGCAACATGACTATTTATTTATTATTAGGTTCCCGTACCTCAAAACGAAAAAAAAAAACGGAACCATTATACTTTATAGGATCAATTTTTTTTGATTGTCGGTCTGTCTTTCTGTCTGTCTGTATGTCAAGACCCTTTATCTTTATCGAGAACGCGTGGAAGTATCGAGTTGAAATTATAGACCATATTCATCTCTAGATCTGCAGTCCCTTTAAAGTGTGAAAAAATCAAACTTATAAGATAACGAATAAAAAAGATACGGCCGTTTATATAGCAAAAAAACGTATATTTTGATACTCTCAAAGATCGAAATTCATAGGGTACTTCCCGTCGACCCAGAATCGAGAATAGCAAGGTCTTATAGCACAGGTATAGGAAAAAAACTGAAAACAGTAAAATTGTCGTTACCTACGTCACAAAAAAAAAATTGCTATTCGGAAAAATCTTCGAGACTATTCGGGAATTGCAATTTACACGGATCCGCGCACTGAGCGCGAGTCCGACTCGCACTTGCCTGGTTTTTTTTATTTATTTAACAGTTCATGTACACACTTAACTTATAAAAGAAAAGAAGAGAGAAACAGAAAATAATCAAAATTTAAAAAAAAAAAAAACAAATACGTTATCAAATATACACGATAGTATATTATTAACCTTTCGAATGTCTTAACTTACACTGTCCGACATAAGGTTATTGTCTTTCTATTGTGTGTCTAATTACGACATTCAAAGAGTTAATATAAGTTCCGATAAAAAAAAAATTACGGATATTAAATTAATATCAATATCGACTTTTTAATTAATAATATTAATAATATTCCACAACTATCACACAGCGCCGTCTAGCCCCAAGCTAAGCAGAGCTTGTGTTATGGGTACTAGACAACTGATACACATACTTAAATATTTCTAAATACATACATGTTATAGATAAATTACACCCAGACACAGAACAAATGATCTTGCTCATCACACAAACATTTGTCCTGGGTGGGAATCGAACCCACGATCTCCGGCAAAGCAGTCAGGGTCACTAACCACTATACCAACAGGCCTGTCATTATTAATTAATTAATAAATGCATTCTTCAATATTGGTCCTTATTTTTCCGCTATGCTACATAGAAAGACTATGTGAATGATAAATAGGTATCTCATCATTTTCTCAAGGTTAATCTCAGGTACTCAAAGTGGCGCACTTTACACGTCTTCCGAAAATAGGGTACATGTATGGGTAAATCAGTTGATTTATGCCTATACGTGCGTAACCATTTATGCTCACCCATACACTGCCGTCGCCGGTACTAACTGGTTGGTAATCGAAGCTTGTGGAACGGAGCTTTTTGTAAAGAATATTATCATGAGAGTATCTGAAGCTCTAGGCTTCTTAAAACAAGAAGATAATGTTTCTTGATACTTACTACCTGAAGGTCTTTAAGTCAAAAGTGAATAGGTTATTTCTATACAAGCGTGAACTAAATGACTTGTGGTCAATCTTTCATATTTCGGCTTATATCTACATTAAATCATCAAATTGACAGTTTTAAATGCATAATTATATTATACAACACTAGCTTTTGTCCGCGGCTTTGCCCGCGTAGTTAAAATATGGCCTATGTCACTCAGGAATAAAGCAGCTTGCTATCGGTGAAACAATTTTAGCGATTGGACCAGTAGTTCCAGAGATTACCTCCTACAAACAAAAAAACAAACTTTACGTTTTTATTATATTAGTGTAGACAGACCTACACAAGTGTCTGGTATTTTTATGTAAATAATATATATTACAAAATTTCAGAACTCCTTCACAAAGTTATAAGCTTGTTATGTAAGCAAAAATACATAGTCATCGGGCTATCCAAGCGAGCAAGGGTTTTTTTTGCACTTGCACCCAGCTATATACTGGCGCTTAATACCCGCTATGACCTGCCGTGACCTGTGTTGTAGGTACTTAGTGTCAGTGGTGGAGTCGTTTTATAAGTGCCCATGTGAAATAAAAAACTTTTGACTTGACTTTGACTTTGGTGTCCAATTTGGGGCTTTTTAAAAATATTTTTGGGAAAAATTTAACAAAAAATTATTTGAATAGATTCAGCTACTGATTCTGAACAAACTATATTCAGGTTTCGTTTATACTAAAAATAATTCTCAAGTATATACTCCCTTGCTGATTTCGACTAAAGTGACCAGTTACTGTCATCTGAGCAACTACTGGTATTTTTTTATGGTGGAAAAAAAAGACTCTTACTGACTAAAAGACCCACCCCGTTCCTTCTAGCCTTCATACCGGGGCTCGAGCTTCCTTTCGGATAACCCTGGCCCAGACTTCGACAGCGCGCGGGAACAGTGCGCGCCGTCGACGACTTGGGCTTGGTCCGGACAGTTACCGGACGGCCGGACAGCGAGCTACCCATTGCTCACTGTCCGCAAGCCCGCGCCTACGGTGACCGAAAATCGGGATCAGAACCCGGCGGCGGCGGCGGTGATAACGCCGTTACTCCTCCTTTGCGAGCATCACTGCTTCGCAGAAGTCGGCGACCACCTGCCACTCCTCCCCGCTCTGGACCATGGCCTGAACCAGGGCCCGGTTCTACGGGTTTCAATCATGTGCTGTAATAGCAGCGCGGATACGTTAAAGCAGTATTGATGTATAGTTAAGTATTGTATGTTGGAGGGTGGCTTATTTGTAATGGTCTTTGAACTGACATCGAGATCTGTCTTCCGCTGGTCTTCAAAAGAGACATTTGGTATGATTAAGCATCTTCAACTAGGTCTATACTTTGCCGTCTCTTTTCAGCGAGAGGTGTCTATATTGCAACTTTGTTTTAACATGGCTTTTTTTTTGGTGGGAAATGAGATGATTTCTGCTATTGTGCAGTGCGGGAGATAGGGTCAGACTTTTACTGACTAATAACCCACTTCTGTTTCTTCTTTGCCCTTGTTCCAGGGCCCTGGGGATCTCTTTTGCATCAACGACGGCCCCAGTAAGCTTCGACCGGTTGCTGACAACTATTGACGCGCGTGGAACAATACGCGCCGTTGACGACTTGGGCTTGGTCCGAATTCCTGCCGGACGGTCGGACAGTGAGCACCGCGCCTACGGTGGCCGGAAGTCGGGATGGAAATACCGGCTGGGATTATAATATGACCTGATCGGTCCAGCGTTTTTTTTTTCGTAGTTATGGCAACTAAATCAGACGCAGTTCCTTTCGCCATCACCCAGAAGCATGAATGGTAGTCAGTGAAATGAAGGAAATGGCCCGCAATGCGACGAATTATGACAGAGTTGAATTATAATATGATTATTATCTTATTAAAAACAATTATAAGCATGTTCTAGTGTTTTAACGATTATATATTAGCGATTAAGATAACAATTATTGCCAAAAATAATCTTCGATCGTGATTTTAATGCCGATTAAACTTAAATAGTAATTGAGATTATTTTGTTTGCTTAATTGATTAGTACAGCAAGTCCGTGTGACAGGGATTTTTTGCATGGGGAAGAACTTCATAATATCTATATCTATCTGTTTCCTTGATATTTGCGGAACCTTATATCACTTATCGATAAATCACATAATGCATTGAACGGCGCTTAAGATTATTATGACTTGACATGTTTCATATAATATATCAACATCATTAACCTACTATGACGTTTATCGAAGTCAGGCGACTGTGACAATCTTTCTATCAAGATAGGAGAGTCTACACTCGAAGTTTTGGAAGATTTCCTTTACTTGGTACAAACAGTCTATCTAGGTAGGTATAAATTCGAGCAAGAGGGCATTCGTGGAATCCCACTCGGTCCGGCAGCGTTCGGGAAGTTGCGCGGTATCTTCTCGTCCGACACACCACAGTAGTATAATCGGCCTTATAATGTCTCTAGGAGAGGGAATGGGCCGTAATCCACCACGCGGGCCCAGTGCGGGTTGGTGAATGTCACATGTCTTCGAATTTTTGGTTCTAGGACATGCCGGTTTCCTCACGATGATGATGATCCCTTCATCGTTTTGAGAGCAGTGGTGTTGAAATAAATTACACAAAATAATGCGCCTGGCTGGGTTTGAACCAGCAACTTACAACTCGTAAGTCGAGGACAATACTACTCGGCCGCCACTGCTCACATACAACAGTCTCTTAAGATCAAAAACTAGTGTGTGTTGCTAGTCTGTCTAAAAAGTCAAACGACTTGGATAATTATTAGGGTAAAATTAAATCTGATGTAGTCAACACTTTCTCAATATTCAAGGTTGATTAAGAATCTTGATCATTGTTTACTAATAGAAGAACCTTACAAAAATATCGAACATGGGTATTTATTAAATGATTAAATATTATACAAAATTTCCAAGTCGTTTGATTTTACCTTACGGACGGACAGTTCGGCTTTCGCAGGATGCGCTCTACGGTGGACGCCATCATGCGCGTGCGAGCCCTCACGACGGGGGATGCGGTGTCCCAGGGTAGGTGTGTCGTGGCAGTGTCCTTGGACATTGCCAACGCTTTTAATTCCCTGCCCTGGAGTACGATCCGGAGGGCACTCCGGTACCACCGGGTGCCCGAATACCTCTGTCGAGTGGTCGAGGCCTATCTGTCGGATAGATTTATAGTCTACCCCGGTCACCAGGGAGACTGGAAACGTCGAGAGATGTCGTGCGGTGTTCCGCAGGGGTCGGTACTAGGGCCACCCTTGTGGAACATCGGGTACGACTACGTGCTGCGCGGCGACTTCCCTGACGGGGTCAGCGTGGTTTGCTACGCAGACGACACGCTGGTTCTAGCGCAGGGAGAGTCGTACCAGGCGGCGATCGCTCTAGCGACACGCGGGGTTGCGATGGTCGTTGATCGGATCCAGGAGTTGGGACTCGAGGTGGCGCTTCACAAATCCGAGGCGATGTGTTTTCACGGTCGCCGCTCTCGGAACGCGCCGCCATTGAGTTCCCAACTAACGGTAGGAGGAGTTCACATCGGTGTCGGGTCGACGATGAAGTACCTGGGACTCGTCCTCGACAGCCGGTGGAATTTCGTGGAGCATTTCCGACGTCTGGCTCCCAAGCTCAACCGGGCTAGGGCTGCGCTCAAGCGGCTCCTGCCCAACCTTGGGGGTCCGGACGCCTCCTGCCGGAGGCTCTACGCGGGGATCGTTCGGTCCATGGCCCTCTACGGGGCGCCGGTGTGGGCGCCATCGCTGAAAAAGCGACCGGCGGCCATACTGAATGCCTGCCAGAGGGTCATGGCGTTAAGGATGGTGCGGGGATAATGCACGGTCTCCCGCGAAGCGGCGAGCCTTCTGGCTGGCCTACCACCGTGGGATCTGGAGGCAACAGTCCTTGCACACATGCACAATATGCGCGTGGAGATGCAACGCCGGGGTGAAAGTCCGCTGCCGCGACAGGTCACGGCATGGCGGACAGAGCTCCGGCGGGATCTCATGGTGAAATGGCGTCAACGACTATCGCAACCCAGTGCTGGGCACGCCACAATCATGGCGGTAAGTCCCCTCTTTGAGGCGTGGCTGGAAAGACCTCACGGCGTCCTTACCTTCCGCATGACGCAGGTCCTCACCGGACATGGTTCGTTCGGGAGTTTCCTGCACCGGATTCATGCGGAAGTGACGCCCGGGTGTCGCCACTGTGCGGAACGCCCGGAGGACACGGTGGAGCACACGGTCGAGGTGTGCCCTGCTTGGGCAGAGCATCGCCGTGCCCTCGTGGGGGCGATCGGCGGCGGAGACCTCTCGCGCCGGGCCTTGGTTGAGGCCATGGTCCGGAGCGAGGAGGAGTGGCAGGCGGTCGCCAACTTCTGCGAAGCAGTAATGCTCGCAAAGGAGGAGGCCGAACGCATCAGGCAACGGCGTTATCGCCGCCGCCGTCGCCGGGATTCTGATCCCGATTTCCGGCCAACGTAGACGCGGGCTTGCGGACAGTGAGCAATGGGTAGCTCACTGTCCGGTCGTCCGGTAACTGTCCGGACCAAGCCCAAGTCGTCGACGGCGCGCAATGTTCCCGCGCGCCTCAAGGAGTTGTCAGCAACAGCAGGGGCCCAGCCGGGTCGAAGCCTACTGGGGCCAGGGTTATCCGAAAGGGCGCTCGAGCCCCGGTATGAAGGCTAGAAGGAACGGGGTGGGTCTTTTAGTCAGTAAGAGTCTGACACTATCTCCCGCTCCGCCCAAGGGCGGGGGATGTCAATGCATGATTTTTTTCCACCATAAAAAAAAAGTCGTTTGATTTTTTAGACAGACTATAGTTATGACATACGGCTGGATCGACCCCATCAGAAAGTTTAAAGTCACCTTTGGATAGAGCTTCCTTAAATCAAAGTTACCTAGCATTTAACACATGGGACATAGCTCGACAAACCTTACTCACATATACAAGATACCTAAAAAACAACAACAATCTATTGTATCTCGTTCTTAAAGTAGAAGTCTGCCTAATAAGTTAAACGACTTGGGTAATTATTAGGATTTAATTAAATCTGATGTAGTCAACACGGGTTCAATAATCAAGGTTGATTATGAGATAGAGATCATTGTTTACTTACAGAAGAACGTTATAAAAAATACCGAATATAAGTATTTTTTAAATGATTAAATATTATACAAAATTCCCAAGTCGGTTGACATATAAGACAGACTATAGTCGTTAAACTTTTTTTTTGTTCCTCTATCCTTTTTAACCGAATTGTTCTAAATATTGATCGACATAATGATTGCCTTGACATGAGGCTGCGCTACACTTTACAGAAAAATGTCTACTACATGACACCAAGTTATTTGTTACGCGTCATGAGGTTGTCCGCTGGGTAACAAATGGATGTCATCGGTTTACACTTTGTCGCATCGCATGCTAGTGACGTATCGGGCTGTCACGTTTGCTGTCATAGATAACAGAATTTAGGGAGCCTGCTGTATAAAGGGTGAGCCAGACTGTGGAGACAGATGTGGGTGGTACTATTGCGGTGTAGTGACTTGCTTTTGTAGTGAAGGTTGTTACACTTTTTGGGTAGGCCGCTGCAAACACAACTTAGAAAAATATTTTATGAACCCGATTGAACTAACTCTAGTGATGGTAAAGTGTTCAGAATTTGACCCATATTATTCTGGAGTGAACAAACTTTTTACTTCTGCATCTTTGAGGATTTTATATTAACGTCATTGATGTTGCAATTAACGTGGGCTACTGGGTCTAATTTTTGTTTCCAATAATCAAAAATAAGGAAAAATAGGAAGCTGTATGTCGAAGACACAATGTAATTTTATATAAGGCAGTTTTACCTACTAAAAATAGGTCAAGTAAAAACGAAATATTTTCATATCCGAAATCGCTACTTTAATGAATGAACGCTAATATATAATTTTTTTTAAGCGATTTTTTCTGGCAGAAGAATTTTAATTCTAAATATTTTCTTTAATCTCATTTTTACGTAACTTGAAACCAATAAGTGTTATGTTATGAAACACATCCGCTTTTATATGCTTTTCATATTAATATCCTGACCTTATTGAGACTGGAAGTTTAATTTGTTATGAAGCCCACGCATCACAAATTCACGACCCAATAACTTTTTTGTAAACGTGAATAAAAAACCGAACATTTTCGGTTTAGTACCAAAATGTAAATTAGTTATGAAAAGGTCTATACTTATTCATGATCAATTTTGTAAGGTTTATCTTCTCGTTCCTCGTTGTTCCAGTAGAACTGCTGAGAAAGCGGTATAGGTTTCGATTACCTGGTATTACTTGCTGGAGACTGTTTCCTAAAAGCAATTACTATTACCCTCTTCTAGGAAAGCGTGCTCCATCGTTAACTACATCATCATTTTCTTTTTTTTGTTGTTGACGTCTCATTTATTGACAGTTGTAATTTTTTTTTCTAGCTTTTGTTTTTAAATAGCCTCTTTTAAAATGTAAATGGAAGAACACTGTAGACTCCACGAATTCTTAGATTACTTCATATTTTGACTCACTTTACACTGTTCATAAATAATACCTATTAATGCTGTAATATGAAAATATTGTAAGAACAACAATTTTTTTTTTAAGAGTTACCATGGTGTTTCTTGCTGGCTCTTCTCCATAGGAAACGACCAATTTGGAACCGAGCACTAGCTTTTAACGTTTTATAAGTGCCCATGTAGGCCTATGTGAAATAAAAAACTTTTGAATTGAATTGAATTGAATCGCTTGCCTGGAGAGATAGTGCATTATAGCCCATCAATAAATAAATAAAAAACTGGCCAGGCATTTTTGTTTCCAACCAAGTTTACGGGATTGTTCAAAGGAGTTACTCTGGAAAGCAAAGGGTGACTGATGGAACACAGGTGGGTTTTAATTAGTAAAGTATGCCGCTCTCTCTCACTCCGCCGAGATTAGGAGAAGTCATTTGATAATTATCCATGGAAAAAACAACTTCAGAAATATTTAAATGTGAAACTGAAACGCATTCTTTTTTTACAATCTCCTGCAGTCTACAGAATTCTTTTTTTATAGCATTCGCTCTTTATTACACGAGATTAAATATAACTGGCGGAAGTGTACTTTAGGGAGGAACAACTCTGTCTATCCTTCGGAGAATACAAGCTTAATGTTACAGGAATTGTGTTGTTTAATCAACAATGCCTCCCATGATTTCGAAGAAATATTGCTGTGTAAATTGGATTAATATTAGATCCAGGAATTCATGTTTGCTCATGGGACAGAGCAATGAGTTACTCAATTACAATCTGTCAGCTGAACTATGTCTGTGGTTTACTTAAACGATATTGTTATATTCAAGGTCCACACAACTTTTCATAAGATAGGTTTTCAGTCACTGGAAATTATCGAAATTTAATACTAGGGTTGGTGTTTTTTTCAAGTTGGGTAATCATCTAATAACTTCTCAAGCTATATGTGAAGTGGTACTGCGGTAGGGCGTTAATTAATATTTCTGTTTCGTAAAAGAAGACAACTACCTGTCATTTCTCCTTGCTCTAGACCATGTCTTCCATTCGATTCGCGCATTGATGACACCCGGGTGTTTTTTTCACCCAAATGTGATGCAGGATCCACCCGAACTTACCAAGTCCGGTGAGCACATGCGTTATGCGAAAGGCGAAAATGCCATGACGCCACTCAAAGAGAGAACTTACCGCCATGATTATGACATGCCGTGTGGGGGAGTCTACGTAATCTAAAAAAGAGTTTAATATTGGGGCATTTTGTGTAATCCTTATAATAATTATACAGGAAAAAAGATCGGTGTATAAAATGCAATAACATTGATTTTCTTCCAATCAATCTGCCTAGGCTTTTTCTAACTAAATTGAGAAATATATGTATATATTATGTGCATATTTTGGGGTTGACATCTAGTCTAAACGAATGTGGCTTTCACACAAGTCATAGTAAAAACCGGCCAAGTGCGAGTCGGACTCGCCCATGAAGGGTTCCGTAGCAGCAAGTAACATAATATAAAAGTTCTTGTAATGTGTTGTAACTTTGATCGATGTTTTAATAATAGTGTATTTTTTTCGGTTTATGACGCATTAAAAAAAAACTACTTACTGGATTTCGTTCAAACCAATTTTCGTTGTTAGTTTTTATAGTAATGTACATCATATATTTTTTTTAGTTTTATCATTCTCTTATCTTGGAAGTTAGAGGGGGGGGACACACATTTTACCACTTTGGAAGTGTCTCTCGCGCAAACTATTCAGTTTAGAAAAAAATGATATTAGAAACCTCAGTATCATTTTTGAAGACCTATCCATAAATACCCCACACGCATGGGTTTGATGAAAAAAAAATTTTTGAGTTTCAGTTCTATGTATGGGGACCCCCAAAATTTCTTGATTTTTTTCTATTTTTGTGTGAAAATCTTAATGCGGTTCACAGAATACATCTACTTACAAAGTTTCAACAGTATAACTCTTACAGTTTCGGAAAAAAGTGGCTGTGACATACGGACGGACAGACAGACAGACAGACAGACAGACATGACGAATCTATAAGGGTTCCGTTTTTTGCCATTTGGCTACGGAACCCTAAAAATGAAACGACTGCCTATCTGACTATAACCCAGCAAATAGGTAACACGATACCCCTTTGCTGGACTGTTCTCTGATTTCCAGACTTCGGATTCTCCGTCAAAGGTCTGCACATTTCAGTCGGAACCAGCTGCTTGAATCTTGGTATGTTAAGATGGCCACTTCAATGGAACCCATCCTCAGTCTGACTGTGACAAGCGTCGCAAGGAAATTGTTCTACGCGGCTGTTATTGGGGTATGGGCAGCGGTACCTCTAGCGAAAGAGACGGCTGCACGCTTGAGGGAACGGATATCCACATGCCCCAGCCGCCGAGACCCCGATTCGGACTACCGGCTACCGTAAGCGAGAGCTTGTGGACGACGAGCAATGGGTAGCTTGCCGTTCGACCGTCCAGTAACCGTCCGGAACGAGCTCGGGTCGACGACGGCGCGTAGTGTTTTAAGAGCGCATCAAAGGCATATCAGCAAACCTTTAGGGACCCAACAGGGCCGAAGCCTACTAGGCTCATGGTTCGACTTTTGAAAGACTTGACAACAACTGAAGGATCATAGATGTAGTTTACACATGTCTATGGTCCATGGACATGTCCTCTTGCTTTGCCCTAGAGCGGGAAAAGCAATTAAATGTTGTAGCACAAAAAAATAAACGAAGCTGTTATTATTTTAGCCTCGCGGCTAAAAGGCGGAGGAAAGAAGGAAGTTTTCCTCCTTAAAATTGATTAAGTAATTATTTGTATAGAAGTACCTAATATAATAGATTACTCAGATTTAGATTCAATTACATGGAAGTATAATAAGCTTTGATTTAGCAGCAAAAAGTTAATAATAAATTCACCCAGGTTTTAGAAACTTACTTCCATCTTACTATAAATCACCTTTGCATAATATTGGAAGACGCAGCGTTGGAAGGCCACCAACAAGGTAGACCGATGACCTGGTCAGGGTCGTGGCAATCCGATGGATGCGTGACGCACAGGACGGGTCGTTGTGGTGACGCTTGGGGGAGGCCTACGTCCAACAGTGAACGTCTTTCGGCTGATATGATAATGATGATGTATAATATTGTCATAATAAATTGTCACTCTTGGTGGGCGTATCGGTGACGACAAAGTTTACTCCATAAAGAGGTTGAAAGGGTGTTAGATTTCCAGAGTTTATTTGCTATACCATTGCAAATACACTTATCATCTATCAGTATATGTACTGTCCTACTTTGTCAGGCTCATAAACTGCATTACCACGTAAACAATTACAGTTTTAGTGCTCGATATAAATTGTTAGTATGGCATAAAAGTGAGTCATTAACCGAATACATATAGAGATTTACATAAAATTTGCATTCGTGCTGTCGCTTACCGGCTGACAACATATGACGTAATTAAAACACGCTTTTAGATGATCTATAGTGATTAAACACAAGCTAGTATTTACGTATACTGATTGCGTTGAATTCAGCTTTAAATTTATACCTATATTAAAGGTTTAGTAACTAAATACGGGTATTAAATTGGATTTGGTGTGAACCAAAATTGACGGTTTTGTTCGGTCCATTTATGTCCTTTATAGAGCAATGTGGTTTCGGCTTTATTTACTTTAGTTTTCGTGGGCGTGGTAAGGAGTGGTAATCGCAAAATTTTCTTAAAACATTTGCCTTACAGAAATCAAATTAAGTCGGATTGCTGGATCGCGGGGCTTTTTGGACCGGAACCGCGATCCCAACTTCAATCTATAAAAATATTTTATTTTTTTCTAGTATTTTGGGCTCGCAAGAAAAAAATAATGAACGTTCAGTTACCAAAAAACTGTAGTTATTTTATTTGCTGTCCCAAAATATTACTGAAAACAAAAATATTTTTAGAGGTGGAAGTTGGGATCGCGGTCCCGGTCCAAATTACCCCAGAACCCGAATGTCCAATTTTGTCTGCTCCCACCATTATTAAAATGCATGTTGCAGTTATTTTGTACTTGTTAAACAAGACCGAATTGTCTTCATATTACTTCTGCACCCGACATCTCAAACGTCACTCCAGCATTCCTTGAAATAACTCATGCTGCAAATGCTTTCATGGCTCTATTATGAAGATACATCGTTAGACGCAATATGCTGTAACTTGCTCATATACGACATTGTACGGTGAATGGTGAATAACCAAGTGTGTTGAAATGTCTTCTACTTAATTCATGTGTCATTGGAAATGTTAAGTCATGCAGTTAACACAAATTGAATAGGTATGAGAAAAGTCAATATGGACCACTTTTTTCATATTTTCACAGGATCCATTTATAATGGTTTCTTTATTTATGAAGACCATAATGTCTATAGATTCTGTAAGTGTCGATTAGATTTGATCTAGATTTTTATAAATTGTTATCTGTTTTTAATATGAGTTCAGGATGAATTATTATACAAATTAATTCAAAAAAGTCGTGGTGTCGATTATGAATTGACTACTAGCACTTTGCCTGTGACTTCATCCGCGCAGGTTTAGCCCTTTTCTGAACAACTTTAAACACCCTCTATTACCTTTTATGAGTAGTTTTTACAATTAGTCAACCACAATATACGAAGAACGTGATTGAGGGACCAGTGTTTCTGATGTAGATGGTGTGGACCACCACATCATAGACACTGGTCCCTCTATCACAATCATTACAAGATAATGACCTGAATGATCAGTTTTCCATTACAAATTCAGTGGTCGCCAGGAGTTCGCGTAATCTCTCCCTGGTCGTATCTATATTGTATCTCCTATTTTGTTGGCTGGTCTACAGACATTGGCTGTCATAATTAAATTAAGAAAATAGGACTACTTCACGACCATGACCTGAATTAAGGCTGGAAGAGAGACGTCACCGCTGCCGATCGCCTTCATGAGGATGCGGCAGAGCTCCGCCAAAGCGGGGCAGATTTGTACTGTATGCTTTCCATGTTTTCTGGGATATGGCTTGAACCAGGGCTTGGCGAAGATCACCTTCACCGTATCCTCCAGGCTGTCCGCACAAATAGTAGCAATTTTTGTAAATCCCAGCAATAAGATTTTTCATACAAACGATTTCCCCCTTTCCTTTAGGGGAAAGGTTGATTTCCGCAAAATCTTTTTTTAACGGGTTGTGGGGCTCTTTGGGCCGGGACCGCGGTCTTAACTTTCACCAAACATTATTATTTTATTTGAGTAATATTTTTTGACCAAAACTACCAAAAAATCTGTACCTATTTATTTTATTTGTGGTACCAAAATACTACAAAAAAAAAGAAATTAATGTTTATGAGTGTAATTTAGGACCGCGGTCCCAATTCAAATAGCCCCACGACCCTCTTAACCCGCATCTACGTTATAAACTATAACTGAGCTATCGATAACTCAAGTTTCTATCTTCAGGGGTTTGGGTAATAGATACGTAAATAAGAACCTCTTTCTTTTAAATGAGTACCCTATATAAGAAGACGAATCATGTCACGTCCATCTCAAGCCATGAGGATAAATAATAATTAATCAGAAGATCTTATTACTTTTATTATTTACGCAATAATAATAATTAATTAGGAAGATGTTAGCTATAGGTGTGTGCCAGAATATTTGTATAGGTTGATATAAAGATCGCGAGGAGATACACAGAGGAAAAACATTTTATCTTCGTGACTCATCTGTTCAACTTATTGATATAGGTAATTATGATGTAACCATGTCTTTTTATATATCGACACGTGTAACTTCTATAGTACCTGTGTGACCTTAACATCCCTACGGCCCTATCTACCCGGTAACCAGGTGAATAAAAATATTTTGTAACTTAGCATGTTTTATGCGAGGCTTCCTCTCAAGCTCCGATTGTTGACGGTTATACAACTTGCATGATCATGATAAACGCTAAGCTGTGGAATCGTCCATGAGGATATACGAAATGAATTTCGCCAAAAATTTTTGTTTTTGCTGGAAAAAACCGCAAGAAGTTTTCTTTTTTAATTTTTTTTTTCTAATTTTACTAAAAAAGAACGCGCAATTACGTAATAATAATACCCTCTGGCAACCGAGGGGTTAAATGCCAAATTAATCCGAATATTCTTAGCGAGAAATCAGACAGTCATCCATTGACTGTCAAGATCGAAGTAAAATATTCCAAGGAATCCTGAAACTTTCAAAGAATCCGCTATCGAATATTTTATAGGTGTTGGTCTGGCGTCTCCCAGTCGCGACATTCTGGCGACTAACCTGTGACGTCATAGAGAAAGTCTCTGAGGTCACTGGAGCAGGGATACAGAGATAGTTCGTATATTCAAGGTCCGATAGTCGAGGATACCCGTTAGTCAGATTGATTTGCTGACTAACCTCACATTTGGACGTCTTTATAAAGGGTACAGTCGATAAAAGGTTTCAACTTTTGGGATTCGTCTGTCAAGTGGAAGTTAGTGTTTTAACTTTTCAGTCAATTGTATTGTGTTTCTAGCCACCCGGTAAAGGTTGCTCCGCCATATACATTATCAAAGAAAAAACTGGGGGTGGGAGTAGGAGAGTAAAAAATAGCCTACAAACCATTCACAGATCTACCAAATATACACAAAAAATCATAAAATTGATCAAATCGTTTTGGAGGAGTTCGTTAACAATCACTGTAATACGAGACACTTATAAATATATTGGATAAGAGGTCTTTAAGTCAAGAGTAAATAGGTTACTTCTAGGCAAGAGTGTTCTACCGTCGACCACATCATCGCTTACTATCAGGTGATTTAGTGGTCAAACGCGAGACTATCAATAATAAAAAAATAAAAAAATAAAAACAAAAAAAAAAGAAATTATGCTGTCTTCGGGTGCTAGTGATCGTAAAAATGTATGGGATTGATGACGTCACACTTTGTTGGCGCATATCGATCCCGTATTGTTATCCCTGTTTTTTTTTTTTTAATTTATGCGTCCGTACACATTAACATAATGTAGTTGATCAAATTTTAGGTCGTTTTTCTTCTAGCTTTGTATAAATACTGTTGTATTTTCCAGTTAGTGAGTTACTCGTTAATTCGGGCCATATTATGTGATCACATTTACCCCGCTCTCATTATCTATCTAATTAATCGCAATAAATTATTTGCGAACAACGAATAAATCTCACGACTCGTCGACGTTTTCCCCAGCGGTTCAGTTTCGGTTCATGGAAATAATTTGTTTAATACAATAATATTGTAGGTTAGTAAATTGTTGTTTAAAATTATTAAGGTTTACTTACTCCCACTCTAGTTTACTTTGAAATTGGTCATGGAAAAGTACAAGCTTCACAACTTTAGTGTCTTCAGAAGTTCTGAAGCCTATACTTTTCAATGATCAACACAAAATATTTATGGATGCCTAGTAACACCTAAAATATATACTTCGCATCTACATTTCAAATTTTCCTTTTAATATATTTGATTTAATTTATGAATAAGAATTTGATAACGATAATTTATATATTGATCTGATGATCATTTTTCTTTTTTAACGATGCAAAATAATGTAAATATTTTTTTTTTTTTATTAATGATAGGCTTGCGTTTGACCACTATCTCACCTGATGGTAAGCGATGATGTGGTCGACGATGAAGCACGCTTGCCTAGAAGAAACCTATTCACTCTCGACTTAAAGACTCCTAAGTTGTAGCTATCAGGAAACACAGATTCCGGCAGGGAATTCCACTCCTTGACTGTACGCACAATAAATGTGTTCGCAAAACGTTTTGTGCCCATTGGTAAAATGTGGCGTGTCGAGGATTCGATTCCTACAAGGAACAGATATTTGTGTGGCCAACGTATAACTGTTCCGTGTCTAGTTGTCATGTGTGTATGAGTTTACATATTTGTGAACGCACTCACGATACAGGAATTAATCTTAGTATGGGGGCAACGTGGTTTTTTTTAACTTTCGTTTATATCAAATTGTATAGCAAGTATGATGTTTCTCGACAGAGTATGTTAAAATACACGCACAAAGGCACTCAGATGTGAAGTTAGTAGTCATAGTCAAAGAAGTACACCAACGTTTTGTCAGTTACGTTGAAGTCCCATATAAAAAAAGACAACTTTCTTGCCCTTAACTGAGCGCAAGCCCAAATTAGGGCTGCAGGCTTGTTCTGGTATGGTTTGAAAGAGTCACTCTAGCCCTGGAACGCTAAAAACAGCTGATGTGGTAGATTTTAGTCGGTAAAAGACTGAAACTCCCGCTGGCTTCACCCTGATTGAGAGAATTTATTTGATAATTTCGCACACACAAAAAAAAGTCCGGTAGAAAAACTCAATAGCACTTCTTGACCTGGAAGTTTAAACTAGTACTTGAAATATCAGTGGCGCTTCAAAACTAGACCATCAAGACAGTACCATAAAAATGTGACCTAATAACAAAGCAGCAACCAATGAAATAAACTTTTAAAACCGTATAAAAACATGTAGTTTCGCGATTATTACCTTTGCAAACAACAGCTTGGCAATATGAATGTTCTGGATTGGGGTCGCAGGATTCATCCCCTATCTGGCGGGTTGCGTCGGCGACGTTATGGCGCGACACACCGCCGCCTGTGACGTCAGAGAGAGGATCGATACCAGCACAGATGATCTGCCATACATCCCGTGGACCTTGTTTACGTATTTGGCAAGAGTTCTTGTTTTTTGGAGCTGTAAGTGGGTTTTCGGGCCAGAATGGAGACGAAGTGTGTAGATACTGTAGAAATTTAATTCTTTTCACAGTAATAAGTGAGTCAAAAGTTCTTCCATTATCTTTGTTTAGATAACTAGATATTTTTAATTTACTTATACGATTTTTTGAGGCAAACTTTCTTTGTTTCTTTATCAGAACTTTTTCACCATCATTATCATCATCATCATTTCAGCCAAAAGACGTCAACTGCTGGACATAGGCCTCCCCCAAGTGCCGCCACAACAAACGGTCCTGTGCCTCTTGCACCCATAACATTCCTGCGTCTCTCCTCACGTCATCAGTACACGGCTGCATCGTCCAGTGCGCGGTTGCCTGAACTTTTCAGTCTCATCCTATCCATCCTACGAGCAATGTGCCCTGCCCACTACCACTTAAGATTTTTTGCAATAATTTTAAGTGGCAGTGACAAATAGGAATATCAGATTGTCCACGTAACACTTCAAAAGCTCATGCCAGTCATTAATACATCCACATTTTGGTCTTTTCGACAATCGTTGTCCCTTCTTCTAAGCAGTAAACCACAGCATTATTGTTCTCTATTGATTTAATTTCATAGTCGCATTAAAAGCTCTAAGTCGCCATACACAGCACGGCTGGTGCAGAGGCCTAGTGATTTACTGTTGCATTGCATGTCGCGGGTTCGATTCCTGTACAGAACATATATTTGCATGGTCTACATGCGTCTTGTGCATGTGAGTTTACTGAGTTTTCCACAATACAGGTGTAAATATAAAAAAAATATAAAGATTTCTATGTAACGTGTTAGTATTAGATGTACATCGTTACTTAATATTAGGTCAACTATCAACTCGGCCTTCCATCTATTATACAAAATGATCTACATAAGAGATGACTGTCTTCTGACAGAGTTGGTCCAATTAAGGCACGAATTAGTCCCAATCAGTGTACCAACCTATAAAACCCAGGAGCACGCTAATTAGTGACTACAACTCACAAAACCGCAGCATAAAGTCGAATTTTCCTTGTTTACTCATCGATACTGGCAGCTTAGCAATATCAGTACATTTTCACCAATTAACGGTAGTTATAAAAAAAGAAGACGTCATATTTTTCGTTCTGAATTCAAAATTAGAAACGAGAATTTAGATACAGGGAGAAGTTTTTACCGACATCCTGAACTGACAACTAAAAGTCGTATTTCATTTGGAGCTGAGTTCTTTGTTAGGAACTTCTTGGTACTTGAAGGCTTCGTGGACGCAGCCCTCTCACGATTAATTACGTAATTTGTGAGGGATCTACTCATCTGCATGTACCTCGTGGAATCACGGGATATTTTTTTAGGACGGAACGTGTTCCGTTTTGTTTTAACACATGGTGTTCTCTCTATTTATTTTCGTTGTTTAAAAACATCAAGTTTTTTGGTTTTCATTTGTTTCAATTAACAATTGAACTACGCATTTTTAAACCCAAACTCAGTACTGCTCATTGTTTATCGTAAGGTTTTCCTCAAAGCCGCTAAGCAAACAAACATGGCTTTTCAATCTCCAAAAAAGTTCTATCAAAACTAAACAAATCTTTTTTCCAGGCTGTTCCCGCCGAGGTCTTAACCATTAATCATACATTAAAAATACAGCACAAAAATGGCGTTGACTATGGTCGAAAGCGCGGACGTAATAAATTATATGAAATTTTAAAACATTTGCGGTGGTGGATATTACAATCATTTATTTCAATACACGCTCGATTTGGCTTCAGTTTTTATGAAAACGGAACTCTACACTTTATTATAAAAGTGGAAATATAATAAAGACTATAACAGAACAGAATAAATAGGATACGAGTAACAAAACAGAATAAAGAGGTACATTTAATGGGTAATAAAATGAGAATCGTCTATAGAATAGCTTTCATAATATGTACTAAACTGAATGACTAGACTTCACTCGTCCAATGTCACTAAAACCTAATAAAAATTTCGCATAAAAATTCATAGTATCTATTCGATAGCCGATGGTCTTAAAATAGCTTAACCGTCGATTTTCTAACCATTTCTTAAATAAAACTAGGAAAGTATAAGGCGAGGGTAGCAAGTTGTAGGGTCTTATTGGATAAGTTTTGAAACCTTTATACAGGTCGGGAAGGTTAAGTTGTAATATAAACTTTCCAGTTTTAAGAGCGCTCTCTTCTTCGCCACAGCTGAAGTTTGCATTTAGTCAAAGCTTTTCTATTTGATAAAAGTCGGCTCAGCAGCTTCGGGGGCAATAAAAATGGGATTCTTTAAGTTTTTACGTGTATTTCACTTTATCATTATTGTGTGAGTCCCAGTAAGAATGTCTTTAATTCAAAGAACTTCATAAAATTGGTATTTAAAAGTTTGGTATTGCCAGTGTCAACTGATGGTTGTTGTAATGGTAAAGTACCGCAGATTTAACACAGAAATAATAATGTACTAATTTTTGCCAGCGGCCGCATTAAAATAGAAAATACAATATAGAAATATATATTGTAAAAATTCATAGAACAAAAGTTTTTGTTTATGATATTAGTAATACAGTCCTGCAAGGTTATTAGTGTTTTACAAATAACCCAAGTATAGATATTTTTCTTTAATGTCTTAAGATTACAACCTTAATCAGTTAGACATAGTGATAACACACAAAGACACGACCCCTTGGCATTTTTTTTTATTATTGATAGGCTTGCGCTTAACCACCATCTCACCTGATGGTAGATGGTAAGCGATGATGTGGTCGACAATGAAGCACGCTTGCCTAGAAGAAACCTATTCACTCTCGACTTAAAGACTCCTAAGTTGTAGCTATCAGGAAACACAGATTCCGGCAGGGAATTCCACTCCTTTATGCATTACATGCGTAACACATCTTTCACAGTACAGCTACCACTTGCAAGAGTCTATAAAACCTTTTATCGTTTTTGAACCTGTATGTTTTTAGTAGTAGCATAATCCCACAAAAAGACTGCGTAATGACGAAACATCACTGCTCTGCATTTCGTATTCCAACCGTATCGAATACAGCCCTCTGTGCAATGCGGCCGCGTTCCGCTACTGCGTTGTACGCACCCATTTGAAGGGTTTCATTGAATCCTAATGCAGGGAAACATGGCTTGTGAACATTGCGGCATTTAAAATTAATCCATAATGTGAAGCTGGCTGAACTGTTGAGTCTAAGACGTCCTCAAGCATCACCATAATGGTGGATCCTCTGCCTCTGACATCCGTCAGATTTTCGCGACCATCGCCAGGTTATCGATCTACCTTATGGGATATTTTCCAACGCTATGTCTTCCTATAAGCACAGTTTGTGTAAATTTACCGCAATATCTCAACGAAAAGGTAATAAATAATACAGAAAAACGGTTCCAAGAAAATAAAAGTTTCGCATCTATGCGGTTTTTTGTGTTTGTATATTTAATATTCTACTTAAATATGCGAACACAAAAAACCGCAAAAAATATTTCGCACTTTGAGATGGAAGCAGACACTCCAGAGCTCCAGTGCTCTGTAGCCAAATTATGAACGAAATAATAGAAACGTGACGAGCTGTTTCCTGTGCAAAGCAATCAGATTAATTAAATTAATTGTTGTAAGACCCGGTTATTACGCTGCTGTAAATGTGGCTTGGTATGCAAAATGCTCTAAACGTACGTAGGTACTCAGTCTTGAAGAGCTTTGCATTGCATCAGTAGCAACGCAAGGCAAGGGTTGATTGGAGCCGAAAATTGTATTCTGATGTTTGTAGACGACCTCACTATATAGTCTAATGAATTAATTTAGCTTTTAGAGAGAACTTTGAGTTGCTATTTATTAAGCACTTTATTTGTTCGAAGTACCAAAATTTTAATGAGAAAATTCATTCCTTTTATAAAGGTGGAGAACCGACCGTGACTTCTCTTGCCTTGAGGTGAGCGTGAGACGTTTACTGACTAAAACAACATGTATGTTCCTTTAGTTTCCCTTTGCATAGGACCAAGAGTTTCGTTTTCAAAGAATCCCCGTGACACTAGCGAGCATCGATCATGCTAGGTCTACGGTTTGCTGAATCTCTTTGAGGAGCGCATGTACAATACGCGCTGTCAACGACTTGGGCCCGGTCCAGACGGATACCGGCAAGCTAACCGTTGCTCGTGATGCCTTTTGGTTGAAAACTAAGTATCATATGTGAAGTTAAGCCGTCTCATAGAGCAAAGAAGGAGCCCGACTACATCAGGCAATGGCGCTCACGCCCCAGTCGCCGCCACCATAAGAGCGGGCTTGCGGACGGCAAGCAATGGGTAGCTTGCTGTTCGACCGTCCGGTAACCGTCCAGACCGAGCCCAAGTCGTCAACAGTGCTATTTCAAGTTACTAGTTACTAGTTCTGAAAAGGAGTCTCGGCCCCGTATGAAAGACAACCAAGGAACGGGGTGGTATTTTTAGTCAGTAAGAGTCTGACACTATCTCTCGCTACGCCTAAGGAAGGGTGATGTCATTTGGAAGATTTTTACCCTCCAAAAAAAGAGACGTCTCATGAGCTATTTTAAACAATATATATTTTTATCGCATATATACCTGAATAATAATGTTCTCGATAATAATATACTACCTAAAATAAAGTTATCACGTGCTTACATAGACATAAAGACCTCTAAAGCTTAGGTAGTAAATGTGGACTATTCACAAATAAACCATCACACGAAGGTTTGGTAAACAAACATATAAATTACGTATACCATGTTTTTCTATTTTCGCTTCCATCTTATTGTTATACCTAAGTTTCTGAAGCTCCTTGAAAGTTTCATTACCTCTGTTTCCTTTTGAAAATTCTTTTGCCGAATATACATTTGTGTGGAGGCGTGTTTTCAGAAGATACTCATAATTTGCTTTTCAAAACAATTTGTTTTCATAAAAAGAAAAACATTTTCCTCTAAGAAAAAAAAATAGTGGAGCAATAGTTTAAGATAAAAGTTGTTAAAAAATATATGTATTTAAAATTGTCTTTCAGTTTTCGTATGCACAAAAATATGCATCAAAATTTCCTCAAGAATTAGTATAAAAAACCTAAATATATTATAAATCATGACATCGCAGAGGTGCCGAAAAAGTTTATCGAATTTTGGTACTCTACTGTGTGTGCCTTTGCCCACAACCGGAAAACACGAAAATATGTTTCCCACTTGATTTATAGCTGAATTGCGTACATTTCCGCTAAAGGTTAGCGTCCACTGCGTTGGAATCAAAGCGTACGCAGTGTACGAGCCTTCGGATGTGTATCCGAAGTGTGCATTCGGATTTTGCATCGGCGATTTCGGTATTTTCAAAGCAATCGAGTTAGTTTGTGCACGTGTTTTCACATAATAGAGGATATTGTAAACATTAGTAGTTTATTATCAGCAGAGGCAAACGAGAACCAAAAGGAAACGAAAGTGTGGGTTCATAAAATAAACTAAGAGCCTATTTTCCGGAGAATTATGATAATGTTTATGTTTATGATTGTGAAGCTCTTCATATCTTTCTACTAAAGTAATTAAAACTTATTCGTTCATCGTGAATCATCGCAATACACAAGTCAGAACTCGAAACGATCGGGATCCGAATGGCGCATTCACTGCAGATGACGTCATCAACACACCGATCTCTGGTGCAGTATAATGCCGATCCAGTACACGTTGTACCATACAAATCAAAACAAAGCAACGAATCTGTCGGTTCCGTACGCTCCGATCCAGACGCAGTGGACGCTTAGCTTAAAATCATGCTTTTAACTCGACAGGAATTCTTATTTCGATGTTCGATTGTTTATCGAATGGAATATTTCGGATAACAGAGATACTACGAGTATTCGAGTGTTTTTGAGGAACTCTCATTTTAGTCTCAGAAATAATTTATTTATCAACCTGCAAATTTTTGTAGCTGAGACCAAATTGCGTATTTTGAACACGTTTTAAGGACCAGAATCCTAGCCTTCTGTTATTATTTTATGCGTTTTTAATAAAATATTTTGTATCTTTTAACACACAAAAAACCAATAAATAATAAACACTTAAATCAAAAATTTTTTAAAGGCATGAATGTTCTAGGGCTATATACAAAATTATAATTAAATTCAAATCAACATAATTTAGAAACACGTTAGTTATTTATACACTGAGATGAAACTACTCAGACAATTTCAAAACATACTGATGTCAAAATGAGTACTGCTCATTTATTGTGACCTAAATGTATACACACATTCAGAAATTACGTTCTTCCAAAACCAAACTTGGGGCACATCGTTTTAATTCAATCTACACTTACCTATATTAAAAAGAGATACACTTTGCTTTTTTGTTAGTAGGAGTTAATCTCTAGAAGTACTGAATTTTTTTACAGCGATAGAAAGCTGCTTTAAGCCTGATTGACAAAGCCTATTTTTAATACACGCGGGTGAAGCCGCGGGCAAAAGCTAGTAATTTATATTTGTCAGTAATCCGATCCCATCAAAAAATCAATTGAATTAAAAAAAACAATCTAATACTTTGAGTGTCGTCAAAAGAACCTACATATTTAGCCAATTCACAACTTAATAAGAGCAATTTATTTCATATGTGCAGAGAGCACATGATAAATAAATTGCTCTTCATTCGTATGGTAAATGAAAACAATTTAGCATCACTTTTCTTGGACTGACCGACATTTGACTATTCAAAAGTGCCTGCAAATGGTCTATTTGAAATAAATGCTTTGACTTTGACTTTGAATACGTGTCTCGGACATTGACGAGTACCAGATACCAAGAACATGATTCTAGACCCCTCAGTGTGGTGAAATTTTTCATCTAGTACATAGTGTATACTAATACATTTTAAAAGGTTTTACTGTCATTATATCTCACTTTATCTACAATTTGAGGTTCAATTACCTAAATAAGATTTGGAAAACCAAACAAAGGCATAACATAAAGAAAAAATAAAGACGCTTCAATTACAAAAAAAAAGTATAATTTTGTACAAAGGAAAATGTTTCCTTACTTATCCTTGTTTTTTTTTATTACTTTGTATTCTATAGACTAGGTTTTACCAGCGGCTTTGCCCACGTAAAAGTAGAAAATAACATCTATGAGACTCAGTGATAAAGTAGTATAGCATTCTATTGGTAAAAGATTAAAAAAAATTGGTCCGATAGCTTTTGAATTTTTTCATTACAAAAAAAAATCATCAATTCAAAAATACAAATCTTTTTTATAATATTGTTATGTTATGGCACAGTGTATAGATAGACTCAATAATAAATAACCTTAAAAGCCTTTGTATCCTGTTTATTAATTTCGAAATAGATGACAAGCATCGACAATTCCCTAGTGAGCCGTAGGAGGTCGCGAGGGAGATTTATTAGAGACGTCAATTTGTATACTGGTAAAAAAGTGATGCTAATTCTGATATAATATAATAAATTGAAAAAATAAATAAATAGTTGAGTAGCAAATTATTGATAAGTACTTTACAGACTGCTGGCCTGAAAATAAATTATATTTTGTTCTATTAAAAAAATGGTAGGTTATTAGGGTTCCGTACCCAAAAGGTAAAAACGGGAAGGGTCTAGTTTACAGTGACTAAGACACTACTATTCATCAGTCTGTCTGTCGCCAAGCTGTATCTAAAATCTCAAATTTCTCTCATATAGAGAGATATCTCATATTTCAATTGTATAGCTATCACGTTTCATAAAACGTGATAGCTTTCGTGAAACGTGAAACATCGTGAAACGTTTCATAAAACGTGATAAATGTACAATTGAAATTTTCACAGATGATGTAAGTATTTCTGTTGCTGTTATAAATACAAATAACAAATAAAAAGGTCTGGTAATTTTGTATAGATAATGGCACGGAACACTTTGCGCACAAGGCTAGCTCTCACTTGGCCGGTATTCTCTCTTAACAAAATTCTTTAAAAAATTTCAACTGTATTATAGAATAAAATTACGATGTTTTTTTTTTTTAAATACAGTTGAAATTAGCGTGAGTGTGATTTTATGGTTTTCTATAATTAAATAAAAGAAGAAACTGACAGACGTATCAACGCACAGTGGAAATTACTAGAACTAGGAGCGCGAAATTTTGCACAAAGCTTCCTTTTATGAAGTAAGCGAACACTAAAGGACCTATTACCCTGCGCTGAATATCGCGTGTGATATTCCGACTCGTACTATTTTTCATTCATAGGAAGACCGTCCAACACCTATTTTTTTTTTATGCTTGGCAGAAATCATGCATTGACATCCCCCGCTCTTGGGCGGAGCGGGAGATAGTGTCAGACTCTTACTGACTAAAAGACCCACCCCGTACCTTCTAGCCTTCATACCGGGGCTCGAGCGACCTTTCGGATAACCCTGGCCCCAGGATAACCCTGGCCCAATACGTTGCGCAATACGTTGAACCATAGAATAGATACGTCGAACCATAGACAAAACGAGTCTGAATAACGCGTAGTGTAATAGAGATTTCAAAATTCACCCAATAAAGAGATGAAAGGGGGATCCGAAGATTATGGAGAAAACTATTTTCACGCAGGCGAAGCTGCTGGCAGTAGCTAGTTCAAAAACATTTTCCTTGTCCCTCTTAACCTAACTGATGATGGAAACAGTAATAACTTTCATGTAAGCAACACACGAAGGTAAATACTTAGCCTATTTTCACGCAGGCGAAGCTGCTGGCAGTAGCTAGTTCAAAAACATTTTCCTTGTCCCTCTTAACCTAACTGATGATGGAAACAGTAATAACTTTCATGTAAGCAACACACGAAGGTAAATACTTAGCCTAAACTAACTCAAACTAATATTGGAAGTAAACACATGTTGCCATGACACTTTTCCCCAGCAACTTCATTGCATGAGTTATAATGAGAGCCGAGAAACATCGAATAGGGGAAAATTCATTTTGAAATGGATGGATGACTTGGATGATAGATTTTTTATGAGCTATAATAGTTGATAATGGATTATTCTAATAGGTCATTATTGTTTTTTTATGGACATGAAGGTGGGTTGGGTTGTTAGGGATTACAGTCTATTAGCAGATACTTTTTATACGTAATTGATTGACTCACCTTAAAAGTATATTCATATAATTTCTTGCCTAATATTTTTTTATGTAAACTCCACCAAATTGATATGTTCATCAGTACCTATATTTATTTTTAATTATGTATACATAAAATGAAAAGAGTAAAAGATATTATAACTATGATATGAGCGCAAAGGAACTGCCTATTTTATAGATTTTTTTTGGACAGAGTCGCAAAAAGAGATTTTAGAAGAAATATAAACAATAATACTTAAAAACAAGAGGAAAATTGACAAATAAATCAATACATGTAATTTAAATACTAGTACAAAAAACACTACACATACTTACCTAATACTTTATCAAACCAACAATATTATTAATACACAATGGCCGTACTTTGCAGATGAAATAGAGCAGATAAAGACAGAATAACTGTAGCTGTTCGTTCAATGGTATCATTCATTGTTTTAAAAATGCGCGGTATTTATTTTTACATCAACTATCTGCTGTTATTGTTTGAGATAACAATAAGACAAATAAGTTTCACCTCAGAGATCAGTGAACAAGATGACCTGTATGGCGATATACTATTGAAAGATAACAATTACCAACTTAGTAGTGAGGTATACAAATATTTGCAGATAAATCAAAATAACATTCAGAAATCCAAAGTAAAGGTTTGCTAACGAGCAATAGAGCGCAGTATACTAAGCGTTAAATTAACGGATCAAGTTCAAAACACTGGTTCAGAAGGCTGCCAAACTGAATTGGGCCTGGGCAGGCCACGTCTGCCGTTTGCCCGACAAACTGCGCGCCAAAGTAGCACAAAGTTAGTGCCCTAAAATAGTACGACGGGGTCGCAGTAGACCGCGAAGGAGATAGCGCGACGAACGAGATAGATTACACCAGAACTGGAGGAAGCGCGTAAGCGCTATAGATGGAAGGTGTAGAGGCCGAAAGAATATTTGCATGGACTGTAGATAGGTTTTTTGGGTCTAGGTATCTTGTATATTGTGAATTTGCATGATTATGAATGACTCCACGACACAGGAGTCATTCCTTCTGTGAGGCAATTACTACTATTAAAAACACAAAACAAAACAAATGCTACTGGCTAGCTAAAACTAACTAAACTAATGGCAGAATAAAATTGAAGTCAAGGTAAAAAATCAATATTTAAGGCCCCTGCCCACGGCGACCTTTTGTAGCGATGCTGCTGCGCGTTAGCAGCTCGTTGATATTTTTTCTATAGTGCTTGCAAAAGCATGGGCGAGGGCCATAAGTATGAGAAGATAACTTTGAAACTTAAAAAAAAAGTTACAGCAGGATTGTAATATCAGTTTGATTATCAAATTCAATTTACCGTTTAATATTTTTAAATATAACTAATAACACAGAAAGGCCCAATGAAATTGAAGTAACAAGCTATTCGCGAAAAGCAATATTATTTTTTAATCTTGTCTCAGAAGTTAATAACGAGAAACTCAATGAAATGGGAAGAATATCATGTTTTGCAGTAATCGAAAGAATACGAACAAGAATGGAATTATTTATAATGTGCATGGATTAGAATAAATCTAGGGTCAGGAAAATCGTCCTGTTAAGACGTGAAAAGGGAATATATTAGAAACAAATAGTTAATTTTGCATTTATAGTGTGGATGGATTAGAATGTATGTATGGATTGATGGACTGATAAACAGCAAACAGTAACCTGCTCGAGGTTCAGGAACATCAGATTATTCATGGATTATTCATAGAAAATTACCAAATCAAGTCCCACCTCTTGACCTTCATTAATAAGAAAAGGAGCATGACTATGCATATAAATGAAGGACTGTTTAAATAAAAATGAACAGAAACAGTTTATTAAATCCTTACAAAATATCACTCTACAATCAATTCTAGCAACTGATCCTTTCCTTTGACCAGTTACTTTACCAATCTCTAAGAAACATATTCCTATCTATGTAAGGGATTTGCTTACGATTTCTGGATATTCAAATATATGTGAATATATATATATACATCTGAAGGTACCATGTTTTCCCTCAGGCAAAGCAAAGCTCCTTGTGTGTACGCTACAAAAACTTAAAGTTAAGACTTAGGCTAACAAATGTTGGAGGCCAACTCGGCTAACGCCAATATCTTGGGTATTAAACCTGTCAATAAAATACCTATGGAATATTATTTGATTTTCTGTATTTAAAGAAGAAGTGAGTGTTTGGCAAGGTCGTATATATTGTGATCAAATAGGTAAAGTAACTTTACTCTAATTGATGATTTATTACCTTAAAATATATAATTTTACTTTACTTTTAATATGCCTAACTTAATTAAAACTAAATGACAAAATAAAAATAAAAGCCCTAAAGAACTAAAAAAAAGCAATCTAAAGTAAGTCGTTTGGTTAACTTAACTACAGAGTAGCCAACATAACATGAAGAATTACCAAACTTTGCTGGCAGTGAATCAGACACATTGCTGGCAGAACAAACCATTATAGTCGATGGGACTGAAAGGTTCTGAAGTAGTTACTGCGCATCGGTAGAGGTAGCACTGGAAAGCCATGGAAAGCGATAGATGACCTAAAACGTAGGACCAGTTCATGTGGCAACACGTGGGGGAGGCTGATGACCAGTGACTGGAATGCTGATGGCCAGTGATGGAAGGCTGATTGATGATGATAATAAAATAAAGGGTCGACAAACCTGATGAATATATTTATTTATAGCATAATCAGCCTTTTAATTTTCGAACTGCTGGGACTCGGGCAAGGTTTAGAAAAGACTTTAGGAGATGAATAAGCCGTAATTTTTTTTTTTTATTGATATAAGCTAGTGCTTGACTGCGATCCCACCTGATGGTAAGCAGTGATGCAATAGTTGATGGTGAGGCGCACTAGTTTATTAAGAGCCTTTTCACTCTTATCGACACTCTTATAGACACATAAATTATAATCGGACGGGAAGACCGCAGCAGGCAAATTGTTCCAGTCCCTTGATGTACGTGGTATAAACGGCGAGGCGAAACGCTTGGTCCGGACCGTAGAGGTTTCAACAACATAAGAAGGATACTCGCCGTTCGTCGGCTTGTCCGATGGTAGAAGTGAGATGGTGGAATCAAGTTATGTTATTCCTGCGCACACTCCCCAAATTGCATCCTGTACCATATGAGCCCGTTGTGGATTGTAAATGTAACCTATAATCGAAGTTTTAGTTCTAGGACATGCCATTTACCTCACGATATTTTCTTTACCGTTTTGAAACCGGCTTCATCTAGTTAACGATGAAAAAGAATTGACGCGTAAAAGTGTTTTTATAAAACCTCCTTGCAAAATAAAGATCAATTATCATGAGAGCAGTGTTGAAAAAATGAGCCGGGCTGGATTTTAATCCCACGTAACCCATTCGTAAGTCGGGGTTGTTAGCAATGGGCCACCTTGCTCTCCCTGATAAAATTTTGACGTATAATTATGATAAAATCGACAAAAGGTCTCTTAATTTGGTGGCAACGCTAATGCATTGCCACCAAATTAAGAGACCTTTTCAGCAGCCGTGTCACGTCTGTGAAGCTTTTCTATCTAATTTAATTTTACCCCGCATTTTGAAAGGTCTGTATTGATACTTCGACGACGTAAAAATGCCTAAGTACAGTTTTAGTAAGTACCTATAGAGAAGTGAATACTTTTCTTGAATAAGTCCTTGATAAATAATGTAAAGAAAGCTTCTAAGGAATGGGTGACGTAATATTAGGTATTCGTAGATAGGTAAACAATTCGCAATTTGTTTTGTCTAGATAAAAGAAAAAAGCTGTGTATTTGTATTGTATTTAGGTACTGTTACAGAAATACGATACTTATCGTATATTTCTACCTACTTTTATAAAAAATTGACGGGTATTTACTTTGATATTATGACAGGTAGAGTAAAGGCTAACGCTGCGTTAAGCGTTCGCCCGCGCGGTCCCTTACAAAAGCGCTCCGTCGCGGTGACTCGCGCAGGCACCCGTCGCACTAAAGTTCTTCATCAACACGACTACATGCACACAATTAAAGCTGAACTAGCAACACTGAGCAGGTAATAATCCGGTTTCCACTACAGGGATCGCCGCAAACAACAAAGGCGCGGGCGTCCGCGCGGGCGCATGCTTAACGCAGCGTTGGCCCTTAGGCAATGACCAAGGGGCGTAGCGACCAAGGACTGGAAGAAAAGACATGGTACGACTATCAAATGGACAGGCCATATGATTGCTATCGGTTACTATAACCTGAATAAGTTTGGCACAGAAGTGTGAAGCTGAATTTGATGCTTCGTAGTGGGGACTAGGAGAAGAGGCCACCTGCAGGGGTGGGCCTGTATTATTGCGGGGTAACAGAAGTTACACCGCCCCTGACGCAAGACAAGGAACACCGGGCAGGTCTTTTTGATTCTGACTTACCTTACGATAAACCACTCCCAAAAGAAATGGGATTTGAGTAAGCCACCGAGTAGAAGAGTATCGTATGAACAGTCGTATTTCCTTCACCGTTTTAAGAGCAGTAAGGATAAAATAAATTACACAAAGTAATGCTGGCTGTAGTTGTAGGTCACGGATTTGAACCCACGACCTACAACTCGTAAGTCGGGGCCGTTACCACTCGGCCACCACTGCTCTCAACTAGATTATGATGGTTTTATATGCCAGTTCTTATTTACGAGTAATCTTCCGATATGAACGAACAAGCCATGATCAACATAACATAATAAAACGAAATACTGTATTTTTTGTGTTTAATATGGTAATAATTTCCTGATAAATAAATTATAATTATTATATATATTATATTAGTAATTTTGCTGTCTGTATTACTAACGTTGTTAATTTGTCATTCTTAGTAAGAACATAACTACGAAGTCGGTATGTATTTATATACTATATAGATGTATGTGTATTTTAACTATATGTATACTTTTATCCTTGTTCTAAACAGAATTTTCTTTTTATTCGCCTACCATATTGTCTCTTTGCCACCCTAGGTTGACTGGCACAGAATGCCTAAGGCATTAAGTGCGCCTATGTACTTTGTGTTGCATGAAGAAACAAACTACATTATTCAAATCGTATAAACACAGAACATTTCGATATTATTTCTGGTATCCAAAATAGAGTGACATTTGAACTGTATCGTTTTGACGTGTTTCTCCCTGCACTGTCATTAATAATGTTCAATGCTACGAACGCTTTGACAGCCAAACGAGCAAAATTCCGTATAGCAACTTCTCAAATATTCTGTTGTTTATAATACGATTTTAATTTTCAATGCGAAAACATTTTGTATAATGGTTATATAATTGTTTTACTGTTAACGTAATTCGGATTTGATACGAACGCGGGAAATTCCTGAAGAGTGAATAATATACCGATGTGAGTTGATTTAACTTTCTGGAGCCGGCTTGAATTTTTTAGTGATTCAAAAAGCGTTTTTTTGGTTACATTGTTATCAACTTCTGCGAAGCAGTAATGTGAGCGAAGGAGGAAGCGGCAAGCGTAAGGCTACGGGATTATTCAAAAGAGTTTGTGGCTCAAAAACGCAGGAAGAAAAAGAAACACAGATTGGGTTTTATTCAATAATATTCTGTTACTCTAAGAATCAGATCCCACTTTCCTTTCCCAGCTAAAAATGGGCCTAAAAAGAAGGTATCTATTTTTTTTTAAATACGTTTTGTTTTTACCATTATAATGACAAAATAGAAAATAATTTATTATAAATAGGTAACTACCCTGCCAGCGGTCGTTGACCCCATAATTTGTAGGTATTTCAAATCTTTTGTTGTATTATTTTCATTTCCATTTAAAAGGTCGAATGGAAACTTTCAACATACAGCATTTTTTTTTCCTCCTATCAATATCAAAACGCTTCAAATCCCAACCAGCCATTAAAACACAACCCGTGAATTTTTAAAAGCAAAATTGCGAGACAAAGCCTTTTATTGATCAAACAGAACACCAGATAACTGTCTACATACTGAATTGACTCGTGACAACACAAAAAAAAAAGTGTTGCTGACCTATTTTCAATAACAGGCGCGTTGATAGAGTCCATTCTCTGGAAAGCTTTTGGTCGGTTTTCATCAAGCTATATGCTGAACGAAATTTGACTCGCGTAATTCTGATGAATCAAAAATTTTAATTTATTTATTATAAACAGTAGGGCCATGGGGTCCGAGCGCTCATCGAGTTGTTCGGGAAATCAGTAAATAGTTGGTCGACTCTTCGCATGACCAGAGGGCTGGACTTTTCTTCAGTCAACGAATCAGCATTGCTATCCAGCGTGGCAATGCTGCCAGCGTTCTGGGCAATTTTCCCATTGGACGAATTTTTTGATGCCCTATGAGTTTTTTTTACATGTTTGTACAAATTATTATTTTAAGTTTGTACCTATATATAGTAATTAACTTATTAGTAAAATTTAATTAATGTAATAATATATATTAATATGTAACTATTATGTAATTACATGAAAAATATAAATAATTGTTTATTATGAGACATCGATTTATATTCTAGTAAAAGCTCTTTCATGTTCACTGCAGCGCTACATTGGCATTATGTCGTCTAACAAAACTATTAAAACATGCAGCGCTAAGGTAGCTTTAAGAGGATATCTTTTTCGCGATCATAATGTCTTAGTCGCCATAAATTTCGTGGTAGGTACTTACACGTTTCGTTCAATTTAGTGTAGTGTTCAAGGTGTACAGACATATTACACCTGACTCGACTGAAGTGAATGTTCGGCACGCCTAATCTGGTGCGTAGTACATATCAATGTTATGAGGCGTGTTTGTTAAGACTGGGAGGATGGAAACAAGATTGGCGGGGTTAAAATTGCCAACCTGCGCTATGTTGATAGTAAAGAGGAGATATCTGCGCTGTTGGCAAGACTAGAGCGGATCAACATGGGGTTGGGGCGCCATATAAACAGGGCTAAAACAAAAGTAATTTTTGTGGACCGAAGTAAATCGCTCACTCTGTCTCACTAAATCTGGACACAGTAGACGAGTTTGTCTACCTGGGTTCTACCATAATAAACAATGGGTCATGTAAGCAGGATATAAGAAAACATATCGACAGTAGAAAGTTAAAACTGCTTAAGCGCCAGTTTGGTCGGAAATAAGTTTTATACCTTATTTTAAATGTTATAAGTTTGATAACTTATTTTCGACCAAAGTGGTGTTTAAGTAATTTTACCTTTCCACTGTCGATATTGTGATGGCAAAGAGCGCCATATCACAGCTGAATTGCGTCTGCACCGACAGGAACATCTTGCAGAAGACGAAGAGCTAAAAAAATCGAACTAATTAACACAAATAAATGAAAAATGGAAGCCACACATTTTAACAAAATACGTATACCTAATACAAATTACTGTATTTTTCAATTTTATCTTTCCAGAACTGATCTGACGTATTAAACATAAACTTCAACTTTTAATTGTTATTTTTTATTGTAAATTATATAAAAAAAGACGTGTGGCACTCGAGGACTGCCGCGGTAAAGCTATTGCATAGCATTTTTATCAACTTATGCAATTATAATTATTTATTTATTTTATTTATGCAGTCTTTTTTTTCCTTTATTTTTTTTTTTCTTTGATATTAATTGAAGTTACACTTTCACACGTTGAATTGAATTTTGATTGATTGTTCACTCATTTGTTTTCTTATCGGTCACCACGCTCAAAAAACAAATGAGTTAGGTTATTTTCGTTACGGAATTTCTGGATTCGGTCTCGACGCTCAAGGCCCGCGATAGAAGCTATGCAATAGCTTAAAATAGTAGTTTATGTGACTAGGGGATAAATAAGTGTCTTTAAGTCGCGGGCGACATGTTGAATTCCGAACGAAACGAAGGTTGCTGATATTAATCCCGAACGATAGTGAGGGATTTATAAAATTAACTCCCGAGCATCGCGAGGGAGTTAATAAAGAAACCTGAGTGAAGTGAGGAATTCAAGCCGCCCAAGACAAAGACAGCTTTATCCCCGTGTTGCATACTCTACTTTTTACACCATCTGTGAGATAATTAAAAGACAATTTGGTCGACCAAATCATATACTAGAGAAATATAAGTATTAGAGTTTGTCTAATAAGTTAAACGACTTTGGTAATTATCAGGATTTAATTAAATCTGATGTAGTCAACACGGGTTCAATAATCAAGGTTAATTAAGAGATCTTTGTTTACTAACAGAAGAATCTTATGAAAAGTATCGAATATAAGTATTTTTTAAATGTTATACAAAATTCCCAAGTCGGTTAACTTATTAGACAGACTTAATACGAGTATTTACAAGTTCATCAAACAAACCAGATTCACTACTCCAAGATTCTATAGTTTCAATTTTCTATAACGCTCCCGTCAGTACGCACGTTTTATTCTATTTTCTTTGTTTTTTGTTAGTGGCCAGTTTTAATCATAGTGATTACATACTCTTTGGTTTGAATTTCAAGTCAACTTGTTTGATGCGCCTACATTTTAATTCACAATGTTGACGATTTTTAATGTTCCAAATTCAAATCTCATTATTCCCTAGGGATCGGCCATACTGCATTATCTCCCTAGGGATAGAATGACTTGCTTTAAGTGAGGTTTGTATGACGTATAAAACGACATTATCGAGCAGGTGGTGTAAAAAATACATTATTACTATATTTGCCTATCTAAGAAACTGTAAGTCCAAATATATTCTATACTATGATATTAATAATACATAGTTATATAACTTATTTTAAATGAAATAAGTTAGAAAACTTATTTTCGATCAAAGTGGCGGTTAAGCGATTTTACCTTTCCATTAGCGATAATTATAGCTCCATTCCTCTTTTTCGATCGCACGCCTGTCATTTTAAAACGTCATAGTAAGGCCCCAGGGGCCGTATTATGACCTCTTAAAACCATCATGTTTTCGGTGTGAAAAAGAGACGGAGCTATACAGGACGAATAGCACTATCCTTTTCTTACACAGAAAACATGATGGTTTTAAGATGTCATAATACGGCCGCAGGTCGGATATATCTGTATCTGATATATCTGACAGATACAGCGTGCTGTAACGGAATGAGTTTTATAGCGCGATATTTTTTCAGTGAATTTTCAGCTTCAGGCATGCTGTATCTGTAAACTTAGGTATGGAGATTTTGAGTTGAATTGTAGAGATTATATTTGTGACTTTTATTTATTTTAACAAATCGGTAACAGTTAACTTTAAGCTACTAACTTCTAAAATCAAATGGCGTCTCCTGCTTCAGGATAGAGTGGGAGGTTTTGTCTAATTTTTACTGACTAAAACTCACCTGTGGTTCATTATTTGGCCTTTCAAACGTTTGAAAGGGCAATTGGTTACGGTTCAAGCACCTAATCATGAACAATAAACACGTAACTCAAAAAGTTAACATGCAAAAAAGTAGTGAAGTTACGCATATAACATATAAAAGTTATATTGTAAATCATCGTGAAACAGTGTTTTTATTATTATCGATGGCAGTGACATCTGGCGTCACGGACCACGCAACAGCTGTTTCATACTCCCAACTCTTTGTAATGCCCCCACGAGCTGAACAAATGCCTGTTTACTGATTCAGAGGCCTTTTTCACATAAAAAGTCCATAAGCGTTTGGATTAGATGGGTTCTCCTATTAATTTATTGAACAAACTTTTATGATCGTGGGTGGTTGGAATGAAGCTGTTTATTTAGGAGAATTAGTTGCTTTGACTATTATTGTTTGCTGAAATGGTTTTAAAAACTGCCATGGGAGATGGAAGATGATTTTATTGAACAAAAGCCGTAAATACATAACATGATACTCAGCATCTTTATTTCCCTCAAAATACTTAATAATATTTTCAATACAAATAAATGATGAATGAAAGAAAGTTTTTATTGGTAATGAAAACATTTCAATGGTAGTAGTACATGGATAAGAGTGTGGGTATTATGGAGACATTTGCCTAGTAGTGAATCCGCCTGAGTTACTTTAATTACATTTTTTTGGAAAGTTATTGCAATTGACGGTAAATGTACCAAAATTTTCGTCTTTGATCCATTGAGGCATTAGCCAAATGCTGCTAAAGCGCCAACCGTTTTTACTTATTGAATCGGTTTTAAATACTTCCAAAGCTAATTATAATTAATAGACTATCTTTTCAAATATTTAGCTTGAAAATCTCGAATCTCAAACTTATCAGCAAAAGTAAGAATCAAACATAATATGTATAATCGATTACGTAACGTGTAATCGTCTCTAGTCACACATTGTGAAACATTCATTTATTGTAAAACATTGCGAACCTTGTAAAACATTGTCTATTCGTTACGAAAATAGTGACGCATATTGGCACTATTTTCTTAAACTACTGCAAAGTAAAGGCATATCCATATTGGGGTAAAATTAATCCATTTACTTTAAAGCAAAACTTTTTATTACACAGCTATTATATACTGTTTAGATTAGATTCGTTTATGTAAGACTAAGTTAAGTTAATATAATTAATTATTTTTCCATTCAAGAAGTTTAGACTTCTTATGGGAAAAAGGACAATTTAAATTGTGCACGGTGGAGGATTTGGAGGACTTGTAGGTAGAATGCTTCAGGACACGAGCTGCTAGAGAGGTGCTGATGAATACTTTCAAAATTAATTTGATTGATGTTGGTTTTATTTAATGGACATGTTCGAACCTTTCTCTAACGCAGACTGTCTCAGTTTATAACATAGTAAGGTTTTAGAGCCCTAATAGTTGATAAGGTGTTTAGTTTTACTTTTTTTTATTTTTATTATTGGTAAGCTCGCGTTTGACCACCATCTTACCTGATGGTAAGCGATGTGGTCGACGATGGAGCACTACTTGTTTAGGTTACGATGGAGCTGGCATGGTCTTGTTGTGAGCAAAAGTCTCTTAATTTATAAAAGATAATGAGAAAAAGGCAGTTATTACAAAATGTAAACATAACATCATTTCCTTTTTTTTAACGACTAGGTAAAGTATTCATTTTTTAAATTGACAAAAGACGCATCCAAGACAGTTGTCAAGGGCTTACCAACTGATCAATGTGAACACGGTTTACAAAGCTATGATCTAATTGTTCAAAGGGCGTGGCTAAGAAGCGTGAAAACAATGAGTCACTATTTTCTTAACCTGAATAGACTATACATTAAAATGTGTTCTACCTGTGTATTGGCATAAGTGCTTGTTTAAAAGGGAATTAGGCTAATAAATGATTGCTTTACAATGGACATTGGCCTAACAAATGCCGAACTGAGGTTCTCTAATCGAAGTTCACGATAATTTACACAACTTCGGGGTCCTGCAACACAAGGCAAAGAAGAAACATGGGAGTGGATTTTATTCAGTAAAAGTCTGACACGCTCTTTTACTCAGCCTTAGAGCGGGAGAAGTCATTGAATGACTTCCAACCTAAAAAAAAAAACAAAAAACGATACCTTTGTAAAAAATGTTACAAAGGATAGGAGAAAGTTTTTTGCCCTCAGTACCCCAAACAGTAACTAATTCAAAGTGAGTTCCGAGAAATCAGGAATTCTGTAAAACAATGATTTCTGTCTTCTAACTGACATATAATCTAACACATCACATCACAGTAACATTATAAAGGTGAAAATTTGCCAGTGTGACTTCTTCACATTCAGACCGCCCAATAGATTTCGATGAATTTGACACACGAGTAAAGCCAATAAAATAGTATAAACATTATTTACTATCCCGTTTCCTTGGAATATTTATTTATTTTCACACGGGTGAAGATGCTGGCAGCAGCTAATTTATTGTAGCTTTTACGTCACTTCACCCGCGAAGGATGTTGATAAAAGTATCTTTATAGCGTTTTGTATACTTAGATACATGATGAATTTTTTTTTACTGAAATTTATAACTGCAACTAATATTAAGAAATGTAATAATTTTGCAATGTATTCTAATTAACTCTTTGAATGTCGTAATTAGAAACACAATAGAAAGACAATTACCTTATGTCGGACAGTGTAACTTAAAAGACATTCGAAAGTGTTGACATACATGTAAATTCACAATTATGTACCTACATTTTATTGTACGCCCTAAGGGAAGGACATAGCTGTTCGCAAAATATTCAATTATCACCATCTGTATTATGTACAATTACCTATGATCCACAATAAAGATGATTTGATTTGATTTGATCTTATTCGTATCTACAAGGCTATATCTAAGTTTACTTCCCTTTAGATTGGTTAAGTGGCTAACGGCCCGTTCACGTCCTTGCTGCTATAAGCGGTAGCTAAGCGCAGCGCAGCGAGCAGTAACAACAAAAGTATCAAAATGTTTAAAGCACGCGACGAGACGCCGCTTATAGCGTCGCGCAACCGCTTACCAATACCGCCCCGCTCGCCGCATTTCAAGCAAAAACTTCAAAACCGTTTACTCGTACTAAGACTCAAACCCAAGGTCTCATGATATCCGGTAACTGTCCGGACCAAGCCCAAGTCGTCGACGGCGCGCACTGTTCCCGCGCGCCTCAAGGAGTTGTCAGCAACAGCAGGGACCCAGCGGGGTCGAAGCCTACTGGGGCCAGGGTTATCCGAAAGAGCGCTCGAGCCCCGGTATGAAGGCTAGAAGGAACGGGGTGGGTCTTTTAGTTAGTAAGAGTCTGACACTATCTCCCGCTCCGCCCAAAAGCGGGGTTTGTCATTGGATGATTTTTTCCCACCATAAAAAAAAGGGTCTCATGATCGATCAGTGGCTGCGACTTTGTTCTTTTGGCACTGATTCAGGAGTGCGTGATGTGCGAATATTCTTTTAGCGTACTTAAGAATAGGGTAGTGTCCAGAGTCAAAATGGTCATTACATTTTATTTAGTCCGTATTTTAGATTATAAAAAAATATTGGACACATATTTTTGTTTAAACAAAAAATAACAAAGATAGCCCATTAAAATAACGTGTGACGTCACCCCGTGCGAAAAAATGTAGTACGGCGTGACGTCACCCCGTGCGAAAAAATTTAGCACGGCGTGACGTTACACGTAACTTTAATGGGCTATATCTTTGTCATTTTTCGTTTAATTTGCAAATAAAAAATACGTGTCCGTTATTTTTGAATAATCTAAAAGACGGACTAATTACATTTTTTACGGCCAATAGCCTATTCGTTTTGACAAATGTCAAAACATGCCTTTTATTTTTTGACCACTCAGTCAGTTAGGTTAGTTACAACGATCTTATGGTACATCGACTCTAATGACACTTATTCCACGTATTCAAGAAAAGGGTGCAGCTTGATTGCTTTCAGCTTGTTAACCCTTAATTAGAAGAGTCAATTACTTAGTACTTGTAACTGTTAGACATTAGGTACTAAAGTTCAAGTTACTGGAAAGAAATTCACACAAGTCACATAGCATATAAACGCATGTCAAGTTATTCCATTGGCTAGTCTACGCATAGTAACTAGACACATCTAGTTCTATAGATGTGTTTAGTTGTGCGCGCATAACGTAAAATGTACGAAATCGATGTTAGGCAAGGAGTTAGTAGTTATATCACACCTCTTTTATATTATCTCACCATTACTTTTGAGTTGTTATAGGTATAACAAATAACTCCATCCACTCCAGGTGGAGCGAGAAGAAATGTCATTTTTTTACTGACTAAAACAGACTTGTGTCACTTCAGTTACCCTTTGCGTCCCTTGGCTGCTGTTACTCTTTCAAATAATCGTGTAACCCTGGTTATTTTTAGTACCTAAGATGACCTGATACTAAAATGTCAAGTACTTAATCTATAACATAAAAATGAATCGCTAAATGTGTTGCTAAGCGCAAATATCGAACAGCTGAACCGATTTCGTTAAATCTTTTTTCGTTGTGTTTGTTATTGTGGAAAGAAGGTTTTTATGCAAAAAAAAAAAAAAAAATTAGAGTAGTGTAGGGTAGAGTAGGGTAGTGTAGGGTAGTGTAGAGTAGAGTAGGGTAGAGTAGGGTAGAGTAGGGCAGAGTAGAGTAGAGTAGGGTAGAGTAGGGTAGAGTAGGGTAGAGTAGGGTAGAGTAGGGTAGGGTAGGGTAGAGTAGGGTAGAGTAGGGTAGAGTAGAGTAGAGTAGGGTAGAGTAAGGTAAAGTATGGTAGAGTAGTGTACAGTAAGGTAGAGTAGTGTAGAGTAGGGTAAAGTACGTCGGTAGAGTAGAATAGGGTAGAGTAAGGTATAGAATGGTGGAGTAGAATAGAGCAGGAGCGAAGCCGCGGGCAAAAGCTAGTATAGAATATTTATTACAGTGACGTGTAATTGAAATGAACTGCCAAGTTAAATTGTCTAGGGATTACGCAACTTACTTTATATAAAGGAATTAAAAAGTTGAAAACAACTTTTCTTCAGTGACGAAGTAAAAATGTTCGTGAAGGCAATTGGTATTAGTCGTGATACTTTTATTCACCTCGGCTGTTGGATTTTCAACTTTTACTATTCTAGAATCAGAAGTTTTTTGTTACATTTTGTGTAACTTAATTGATTGCATCCAATTTGTCGGATCGCGTTTTGTCGTTGCCTAAAGGAATGTCTGGCTAAAATCCAATATGGGTGACGAAAACCAGGTTGCCAGTGAAGAGATCCCTGCGAAATGCTAACAAAATAATTCTATTGCGAAAATTATTAACAAAGTGTGAAAATATACGTATATTGAAATAAGTTGAAGATAGTTTCGTCAGAATTTGACGTCAATTGTTAAATATGAACTCACAATTAAAATAGTTTTCAACGTTCCCGGTTTTACTTCAAATTCTTTCAGCAATCCAGAAATGTTTGACGAATTCATTTGGAAATAGCGCTGAACTTTCAAGTAGCTTTATGTAGGTTTAAAAATTATCCACAACCACAGGAACGAAAAAAGCCTTTGAGCTATTAATTAAGCTTTTCTAGCATAAATATTAAATATTAATCCAATATAAATTTTCAATCGAAATTCTCAATAATTTTACTTTAAAAAACACGATATAATATTTATTATTATGTCCAAATATACGTAACGTAAAGCAATTTAAACGTATCAATAAACAACTATATTGCTACGATTTGTTTGAAGTATTCAACCATACATTACTGAAGCAAAATTAAATGAGTAGGTTATTTTGTTACAAAATATATATTATGTTCCAGGAATTGTCACCAACATACCAGCCATGTATTAACGGTAGGGTCAAATGGGTTCATTTCTACGCTACCTTTTTGACCACCATTAAAAAACCGGTCAGGTGCGAGTCGGACTCGCAGATCGAAAAGAGCAAAAATGTATTTTTTTTTTGTGACGAAACTACACATTTACAGTTTTCAAACTTTTTCTACTTGACTTTTTCTTTTCATGAGTGTCATGAGATCTTGTTTCATGCCATATTTCAAGATTCAGGAAGACAGGAAGTATTCTATAGATTTTGATTCCCTAGCATCAATATATGCGCCTAAAAAGAATATGAACGAAGGTCGTTTAACTTGAACTTTAGATTTCGATGAATGAAGTTTGAATTTTTCACTAATACTTGGAGTAGTAGACCTAAGTATTTTTTTTTAATTTCAACTTCATACCTCCAGGTATTTTTGAGGAAAATGGTCTAAACAGATGGACGGACGAACAGATGGAAAGACGAACACACAGTCAAATGGACAGACGAACATTTGGAAAGACGAACAGACAGTCAAATGGACAGACAAACATACAGATAGTAAGACGTCAACGTGATTCTAGAAGAGTTCCGTTTTTGCCAAGTACGGTAGAGAACCCTGGAAAGATCAAAAACACGCTACTAAAAGCAATAATTATAATTAAAAGGACTATAGAAGCGAGAGTATACCGGCCGGCTTGAAGCTCGAAGATCGACCATTTAACCTCTTGACCCATTGTAATAAAGTTAGTAAGACGGGAATTTCATTAGTAAGCAGCGAGGGCGGAGTCGCGATGACTTAACTTATTAAAGTATCGTTACGGACACGTGACTTGTTAATAGCTTTGAAACGCACAGGTTGTCCTATCACTGGTTGAGGAACAGTCTTCGGTAATAGACGGTTGGTGAAGATTTATTCGGTCATATTAAAATTATTTGATGGCTCACAAAATTTAGGGGCATCTTTAGAGGTTATTGGATTGCAAGGAAGTTTGAAAGCTGTTATGAGTGTATAATCAGCGTCAGATGCCATGCCATTGGTAGAATCATAATGAGTTGTTTATAATGTGACCTCGGAGTTGTTGGGAGTTTTGTCCGTCCCTGACATGGCTTGGGATTTTTACAGTTTATTGGTTTATTTTCCTTTGGGTTTTTAATTAAAATTTCTTCATTATTATTTTGGGTGTCTTGTCTGAAGCAATTTTTTTTTTTATAATTGCAAAAGAAACATGTTGTAATAATTTTTAATTTTAAGCTTCTCTCCTACTAGTTACACGTTTATAATAAAAAATTTGAAATAGTAAATTTTAATACAAGTGGAGAAACTTTGTTAAAGCAGTAGAGGTGAAATTGTGCTTCCTTGTTAAACTTAATCGTAGTATGATAAGAGTCAGGTTTTGAGGAAGTGTGTTAAAATAGTACATTTTGATACAGGTGACGAATCTCCATGTGTATCAAACGACGTTTTTCAATACACTTACGAAGAAATACTTACTTTCTCCTTTCTCTGAAAAAATACGACGCATTTTTGTTCATTTTGTACTGAAGATAATTTTCTAAAAATATATTTTTTTTTTTTTTTAATTTAGAACACCGATAATTGTTAATTTGTTGATACTAACAAATTATTGTGTAAATAATCTTATTTATTCATGATATTCTGTTCATAACACAATTTTAATTTTCATTGAATATACCTTAAAATATCCGCCTCTTTGTTACAAAGAAAAAAAAATCACGGTTGACCGTGACGAAATAGGAATGAAAAAAGCTCATGTTGAACATATTCGTAGTGCAATAGCCAGTTTTCAAGTAAGTGTATTGAAAATATATTTTTAGTGAATTGTGTTAGGTAATCCGTATTTCATCATTTGTTTCTCATTTTCATATAAGATTTATATAAGTAAGCTGACTAGCATAGTATGTGACTATCTATTATTGACTTTATCAAAGATACGAAATGAAATGACCTTATTATCAGTAATGGTTATCGAGTTTTCCAAGAAAACACATTAGTTACATCTCATAGTCAATACTGTTATATTTATTTACCCATAAAATGCACTAGATAAACCAACAGAGAGCTATAACTCTTCACGGATAATTTCTTTCGGAGAAAAAGGTTGGTTATCTGTTCCAAGTCTCCCGGATTTACTCTTAGATACAATTGGGTTTATATTTACTGTTTATTTACGTCTTTAAAGAGCGGAGAGGCTAACGAGTTAAAGAAGTTTTCGAAAAAGTGCTTAAAGTAAGTTTTTTAAATAAAATATTGGACTTTAAAATTTAAGGAAGATGTTATTTCTGTCTCTTGCTTTGAAGCCGGTATCTGTTCCAGTAAGTCTTTAAAGGTGCATTTAAGAACTTTAAAGAGTAACGATTTTTCTTTTTGCTGTGAGCAATCATCTAATGATTTCTTTTGCACTAGAGCGGAGAGAGAGAGCGTGTCAGACTTTTAGTTACTAAAACTACATCTATGTTTCTTCTGTTGCCCTTCGCGTTCTAGGACTACAAGTTGCCTTTTCAGAAAATCTCCCATGGCCCCAGTAGGTATAGGCCTTGCTGAACCCCCACGGTTTTAATTACATCTCTTTGATGCACGCGTGGAATGCTCCACACCGTCAACGACTCAGGCTTGGTCCAAACGGTTACCAGGCAAGACAAGGCAAGACAAGACGGCGAGCTAGTTGTTGTACGTAAACCCACGCCTACAGTGACTGGGGCGTGACGATGTCTGTTACCTCATATGTGCGGCTGGCTCCTTAGTATTAGGACTTCGTATTTTTTCGCACATTTCCCCTCGCTCCAGACCAGACCAGACCTGCATCTGACCTCGGCGCAAGAGATTATCTCCACCGATTGCCCTTACATCGCCACCATATGCCTCGAGTAACATCTAAGAACATCTTTAGCGCCATGAACAATGTTCATTCAATACTTATTTATTTATTTATTTAAAACGTTCATGCAACACAAAGTACATAGGCGGACTAACTCAGATCGGATTCTAACTCAGTCATCAACTTGACACACTTACTATACATACATACTCCTTATCTTTTAACCGCTAGACACCTAGTTAGATTTGTTAAAAAAAAACAGTCTGTTATCGATAAAAAAAGAATCGATAAGATTGTAAGAAATAAATCACACTGAAGATTTAATCTCTAAATTGCAACTGTTTACTTAGAATTACTTATCTTAATTGGTATTTGTGAAGTCAATTAAATTATTGTTGATTATTTCTTCATTTTAAGTTTATGAATAGAAGTTTCTGGTAGTAAAACGCAAACAAATGTTATGTAAAGAGTTCATTCTTCATTTATACATCACAATATAACGATAACATCGCCATTGTATCCGTAGATTTAATTTTGCGTAAAATGCCACCATTTTGGTGATAATAAAGTTTATTCTTTTGTAAGACTCGCAAGAACGCTTTTTTTTAATTTAGAAATCACCTTTCAGTCCCATCACAGGGAATTTCTAAAAAGGAAATCGTGGCCCTGAAGCGCAAAGGGCTAATAAAGGACACAAGAGTGTAATTTGAGTAGTTTTTGTCAGCATATGTCTGAGATACTTACTCGCTCCACTCGCGAGAGAAGTCATTGGTTGATTTCTTACTTTAAAAAACCCCTCAGTTGTTCACATACATACATAATCAGCCTTATCATGTTCCCACTGCTGGGGCTCAGGCCTACTCTTTGAGGGAAGGAATGGGCCGCTATCCACCACGCGGACTCAGTACGAGTTGGCAGTGCGGACTATCAAATGAGTCCGCACTGCCAACCTGTACTGAGTCCGCGTCCGACTCTCGTTAAGAATATTTCATCATCATCACCATTTCAGTCGATAGACTTCCACTGTTGGACATAATAATAATAATAATCCACAACTATCACACAACACCGTCTAGTTTCAAGCTAAGCAGAGCTTGTGTTATGAGTACTAGACTAATATACATACTTATATATTTCTAAATACATACATATTATAGATAAATTACACTCAGACACAGAACAAATGATAGTGCTCATCACACAAATATTTGTCCTGGATGGGAATCGAACCCACGACCTCCGGCATTGCAGTCAGAGCCACTGACCACTAGACCATCAGGCCAGTCAAAGGCCTCTCCCAAGTGTCACCACAATGAACGATCCGGCGCATCCCGCATATATTTATCCATCGGATTCCCGTAACCTTCACAAGGTCATCGGCCTTGCGATATATATAATTAGGAATAGGAATAAGATAGATATAATTAAATTTATTATCAGTACAGTGAGACTGTTCCAAAAAATACGGAAATCGTCTCACAGTTTTGGTACACGAAGTTCACATCTATAAAGTATTGTGTTCTCGCACGAGGACATAACAAGAGCCAATGTAAAGCATCGTTCACACCAGGGAACATTGTTTCACGTCCATGTCGTGCGGCTTTTGGGCACAAGTATCCGTGTAAATCATGTACCATGTGCTGTATTGTGTACTGCATCGACTTACTGTTTAATACTTGTGATTTAAAGATACGAAGACGGACAAAAGACAATGCCGGATTTAGTATGGGAAGTGGCGTTTTTGAAGTGAAAACTTCTTTAGCGGCGTTGAGCACTTTTTCTGTAATGGGTATAAAATCTTAAACTCGCGTCAGGACACGTGACCTGATCGAAAAAGCGTAAGACGGATGGAGAGTATTTAATGTAAAATAATTGTAATAGTTTTAAAGTGTTAAATTTTTAATGTAATATAAATTGTCATGTTTGTGTACGATAGCGCAATAAATGAATATTGTATTCTACCACATAAATGATAGTACTTTTATACTGATAAAGCAATTGGTGCAAAATTATTCCCTAACCATTCCAAAATATCAAACATGCTCAACGTTAATAATCAAGTTTTCACTTCTGCCGGCACTCCCGGAGTGCAACCCGTCTTTTTTTTTTTTCGGGCGGCCATCGATCAAACCTTGTTTTTTTAATACATAATAGTACAATAAACTATACTTACTATGGCAAGTATACCTCTAAACTAAATATTTAATAATAATAGGTTATAAACACAATTACAAAGAAACAATTTTTTGCAACTTCTCACTTACTTTGTGTTTATAAAACAAAAATTGTCTACCTATAAAGCTAATAAATAACAGCCAACTTCTAGCTCTTGTAACTCTGTTCGGACTGATTTTTGAGGTATGCCTACAATAGTAAGTTTGGTTTATTGTACTATTTTGTATTAAAAAAGCAAGGTTTGGTCGATGGCCGCAAAAAAAGATGCCATTTTCCGACATTGCCTTTTTCCTATCTGTAGGATATTTCTTTTATAAACCAGAATGGTTAGAAGTTAGGAAAACCTGGAAAAGCTTCAGTGCAGAAATAATCTACCGCTAAATAAATAGAGGCACATACTAGATAAGGGACGGTTGAAGGTACTCTATATAAACGAAATTATAGTTCTTTTTTAGAGGTATGTGGAACAATGTGAAAAGTTTCTCATACCTCCACTAAAAAGGGACTATCCTCCGACCAGATGTATGCTGTATTGGAAAATAGTTTGGTTTTCATTTTTCCTGATGTGTTTTTGTTCTACGGTCCATATCTCGTTAACATCACAGCAGCGTCTTATGTCTGACTATGGTTTCCCCTCTTTGGCGTAAACGCCCAGGTACTTGACTTCGGTTGATAGGCTAAGAGATGTACCAAAAAAATGTGGCAGTTGTAGAGCAATTTTCTTTTTTTGGTGAAGAGAACCAATTCGGTTTTAGTGAGATTCACAGCAGCGTTTCCTAAACCTATCATGCAAAGACGCCAATAATCTAGCTCCCACTGTGTGACAATTCAAAAAAATACAAACAAAAAAGAAGACGTGTGGCACTCGGGGACTGCCGTGGTAAAGCTATTGCATAGCATTTTTATCAACTTATGCAATTATAATTCTGTGGCCCTAGTGAAAAAGGATCTAAGTCCAAAAATGCAACTTTACAGGAGACGTAAAAAACACTCTGCGTGCTTCAAATTCGTGTTTGACCTCGTGTATCATTCAAACCGCTACCAAATGAAATACATGTGATGTTTTTTATAGGTAAATAATTTATGCTCTTTACTATTATTGGGTTATTTTTTATGTAAAGTTAATAGTTTTTAAGATAGTGACTTATACCAATCACAAAATGAAATCCATAAGGATATAAAATAAGTTAGACCCGTTCTCCCATAAGTTAAATATTAATTCATGCACGTGAAAAGGGATACGCATTTGAAATTATTTTTAATAACTAATTACCTAATGGAAAGAGATGTTTTTTCTCTTTATTTCGGTGAAAACGGATATAAGTCTAATAATATCCTTTCTAACTTAAACCATTTTTATGGACTAAGTGTTGTTGTATCGCTAAACACCAACCAAATTGAAATGCGTTTGATTTATGTTAATTTAGATTAAAAAACACAAAAGAAAGTTTTTATTTTTCCGTTTAAAACAATATAAATGGACTTGAAACCAACATGCGTGGTTTTTTTGGTGTCAGTTGAATCCTTTTGCACAAAGTAACTTCCTTATTTTTAGGGCTAGCTTAGATCTGTTTTCACCAAACGATAGAGCATTTTTTTCTGATCATTTTGGTATACTTAACTCATTTTCGACAAAATCGGACTTATACCCCTTTTCACTAGGGCCACAGAATTATTTATTTATTTTATTTATGCAGTATTTTCTTCCTTTGTTTTTTTTTATCTTTGTTATTAATTGAAGTTACACTTTACATTGAATTGAATTTTGATTGATTATTCACTCATTTGTTTCCTTATCGGTCACCACGCTCAAAAAACAAATGAGTGGGGGGGGGGGGGGTGTTAGGTTATTTTCGTTACGGAATTTCTGGATTCGGTCTTCATGCTCAAGGCCCGCGATAGAAGCTATGCAATAGCTTAAAAACAAACTTTACTCCTTTATTGTATTAGTGTAGATTGAATGGAAATGGCTGATCACATTATAAATACTTCTTCAACTAACAGAGATAAACATCTTTCTTTAACATGTTCATAACTGAACTTCCCATTCTGCGTAATTGTTCGAAAGAGTTACCATGGCTCTGGAATGCAAAACGCAGAAGCAACTGAAGGAACACAGGAGAGTTTTTTACAGTAAAAGTTAAACTGTCTATAGGCCACCTTTTAGAGCAGGACATGTTATTTAATAACTTTGTTCGCAAAGTCTAATGAATTCCTTGAAATAAGCTGTTCGTTTCCAAGCACAATGGTAGTATCCTCTGTATAACCTCTCCATTTCTGATACACTCTATGAAACAAAAATACTCTTAGCGGAAAATAGGGTATATGTTACCCGAATATCTTGGCCGTTCTATTATCTTGAATATAACGAAACCGATAAAAAATTATAACCGTATCTTCCACAAGCAAGTTTAAACCCAGCTCTTATAGAGCGGGTCTATTTTTACGATTTGCAATAAGAAATAACCACATAATATATTTTATATTCCTAGATTGCTTATTCGTATTCCGTATGCTCCGGCTTCGGGCGATATTTTATGCCAGTGTTTTGGATTTATCTAGAAGAAAAATGATAAGTCTTTCTTTTTTAGATAAGCGAAGTTTTTTAATATTTTTAGCTAACCAAAAAATAAGTATCTATTTAAACAGTAGGGTACCTACTTTTTAGGGTTCCGTAGTCAACTAGGAACCCTTATAGTTTCGCCATGTCTGTCTGTCCGTCTGTCTGTCTGTCCTCGCTTAATCTCTGTACCGTTAGCACTAGAAAGCTGAAATTTGGTACCAATATGTGTATCAATCACGCCGACAAAGTGGTAAAATAAAAATTGGAAAAAATGTTTTATTAAGGTAGCCCCCCTATATGTAAAGTGGGAAGTGATTTTTTTTTTTTAATTTCAAGCCTAGCGTGTGATATGTTGTTGGATAGGTATTTAAAAATGAATAGGGGTTTGCTTTTTTTTTGAGAATGTCTCTAAATTCGGAAATAATCGCTCATAATAACACCCTTATTGTACTATTGAATGTAACTGAATATGCTGAATTGAACTTCCCATGTTTATGATACTTATTTTGAGTTGAAAACGTAAAATATCAGTTTTTTTTTTTTTTACTTTTATTTGTTATAAATCATATCATGTCTATCAAGCCATTAACTAGTGTATCTCACCATCAACAATTGCAACACTGCTTACCATCAGGTAGGATTGCAGTCAAACACTAGTGCTTGGCTGCGATCCTACCTGATGGTAAGCAGTGATGCAATTTTAGATGGTGATGTTCACTAGTGAATTAAGAGCCTATTCACTCTTGCCTTGACACCCCAATTATAATCGAATGGGAAGACCACAGCAGGCATATTGTTCCAGTTATTTGACGTATTCCGTATAAACGACGAGGTGAAACGCTTAGTCCGGACCGTAGAGATTCCAACATCGTAAGGGTGGAACCAGTCGTGCAATTTCCGTATACATTCTTCAAAATAATCACAGCAACCTAGCACAGGACAACACCGAAAGGCTGGCTACCCTACGTCTGTAAAACCGCTTTCAAAATTATCTTACCCTAATCTTTATCACAAATTAGCCTCTTCGCACACCTTTTCACCAAGCCCAAAACTATTAGGTGGCTTTTTGCAGCAACAGCCCATAATTATGTGGCTTCAGTACTCCTTAAACGATCGGTCCTGCGCTTTGTATAACATTAAAAGCTGTCCCGGTGTGAACCAACGCCGGACCTTTGCAAGAACGCCGAGTTTCCTATCAGTAACCTTGGCTTTGGACTCAATAAACTGACATAGATAAACCGATGGATAGTTTGAACGACTAAATGTAATTTTGAATTATAGTGATTCACAATCAATATTGGAAAGTTTACAGAAGGTTCGAGATCAGTAGATAACTAAAATAATTGGTGGTTACTTATATAGATAAGATAAATACATATTATGTGGTAACACCACACACAAATGTAGACAAATCGTCGTAAGGAAAGTGATTATGGATAAAAAAAACTATATTCGATTTTATACTAACTACATGTCCCAGTTCTTTTGATCAAAACGGAATCAATGGACCTGAAAAACTAGACAAAAGAAAATACCCCGCAAAACCCGAATAAAATGCGTAAATTAAAATTATTTTAAAAACCACAATGGCTATAGGAAGAACGTGAAGTTATGGTGGGAATTGTCAAATGCAGAACCCGCCATTAATTTTCAAGTCGTGAAACAGGGGAACGCTGCCAAAAACTGTAAAATAATCCCTTAACTCCGAAACAATAGTCGTAAAACCAAACCCTAATACATTATTTGACTTACGAACTTGTATTTCAGTTAAGGATTCTCCACTGTTTGACTGAGCTAAGTAATCACTACATAGATGAAATAGAAGGAAGTGTTACAACTTTTTTTGTCCGTACTAACGATAATCTTGAAACTTTGTGTCGATTTGTTCCAAGTTTCTCCTTACAGGCGGCGAGTGAAAGAAAAACAGAACCTTCTTGCTGACTTCCTCATGTTCCTTTCTAGTGTTTTTCTAAGTACGAGTATCTTTGTTCGCATGAAGAGTTTTCCTGTATCACAAGATGCGAGAAGCGAGACTTTACAAAACTTTTTTCAACTTTCCTGTCTATACATGGCAATTATTAGTGCTACCGAAAGAAATATTTTGCACTTATTAAATTAACTTATTTTTATAAAATATACGTGTTCTGTTATTGTTAATACTCAGATTGTAATTGACTATCAGTTTCTTGCCATTTAAATGTTGATAGATAGTAATTACCAAGGTTAAAGCAATCCTATAGTGTGGTTGAAGGATGGCACCTAGCCTGGTACCATTAAATAAGAGTTGTTTTGAAACAAAGTTCCTACAATTTTCCACCAAAATGAACTTTCCAGTAAAATGGGGAAAATAATATTTCGCTTTATCTTTTGTTGTGAATATATTGCTTCCTTTTAGATTAGATAGGTAATGATTTAGTACTTAAGCTTTAATAAGGTTATGAATCACGTGCTTCCTTTCGAGTTTATGACTAACTGTAGGTAAGATACGATTCTTTGATGATAGGAATTGAGCATTTGTTTAATACGAACAAAATTAGGAATTAATGCGCAAGGCTTTTTTATTGTTGATAAGCGAACGCTTGACCACTATCTCGCTTAAAGCACTTAATGGAAAGAGACGATGGGTCATCGGTTTTGGTTGAACTTTGAAGAATATGCGGATATAAATGGTTCTAAATTTCAAATGTAAAATATTCAGAACCTTAAAATGAAGTAGTAGTACTTTATAATAAAGAAGCACGTTTACGGCAGATTTTTAGTACAATTAATTAGATTCCAGGAATGTTGTGAGGAGAACAAGGTTTCAATTTTCCTTTACACTATAGTATCATGGCGTCAGGTAAACTGAGGAAGTTCATAGAATGCTGCTCAAGAAGATTATATTGTGCTCTTGTTATAAAGCAAGAGTACCTACCTGTAACAAGCACTCTTGAGATAATTCTAAATTAATTTTGTAAAAAAGATTACCTGTATACAGGGTTTAAGGGAGAGATTTCCGCAAAATTTGAGGGCTCGCTCAGTAGACGAAACTAAACAAATTTTCACAAGATTTTTTTTCAGGAGACTGAAAATAAAATCGGCCTCTTTATACAAACTGTGCAATCAAGTATATCATTTTATATGGTGAGGACGATTTCTTTATTCTTTTCCTGAAAAAAAAAAATTCTGCAAGGTTGTTCAGTTTTGTATACTGAGCAAGCCCTTAAAATTTGCAAGACCTGTCCCTTACACCCTGTATACTATTTTTTTAAATAATTTAGTGATGGTAAGAGGCCAGATGGGCTGACTCTGGTACCATGGAAGAACGGGAAGTGCCTGATCTGGGACGCAACTTGCGTCAGCACTGTCGCCGCCAGTCACCTGAGTCGCACCATGCACACTGCTTCTGCCGCCGCTGAAGACGCGTGCTCTAAAAAAAGGCTGAAGTACGCTGCCTTGGAGCAGCTTTACCATTTTGTGCCGGTTGCTGTGGAGACTCTGGGCAGTTGAAGTATGGAGGCAAGGTCTTTTGTGCGAGATTTGGGCCGAAGGCTCGGTGAGGCAACGGGTGACTCCCGGTCCAGGTCGTTCTTGGTGCAAAGAATGGCCATCGCTATTCAGCGAGGTAATGCGGCGAGTGTTATGGGCACTTTTGCACCGGGAACGATCAGGGGCGGGTTATTTATTGACATTTGACGTTTTTATTTAAATTGTATCTATGACATTGTGTATTTAATTTACCATAAATATATGAACAAATTGTATAGAAAACAAATAATTTAATGTAGTGAATATTTTATTTAACAGTATTTTAATATTATGTGTCATGGACCGTATTTGGTCCATGCAAAATACTAGCATTATGAAAAGTGCTTCAATTTATGGTAATAAATTGTACGAGCATTATGAATAACAAGTTGTTTAAGGCGAAGTTAATAATTACAATTTAAACTATTATCATCTTGTGGTTTTCAGGCAATTTGATGATACACAGGGACATAGTAAGGGGTGCGGGAAGGATAATAAGCACGTGAAAGGCTCTGGCTAATCAGTCGTTGTATTTGCACAGGTCCTACGCTAGTCTCACAAAGAAATATTAAGCAACTCAAAGTGGCGTCAAGTGTGCTATGGCTCCTATCTATGTATTTTTTTTTATTTGGTCCAAGTGTGTATATATATATTTTTTTTTGGTGTTGTATTTGAGTAAGTGCTTAGTTTTTATAATGTAGTTGTGTATTGGTGTATGTTTTGTGCTGTAGCTTATAAATGCTTCACCTATCTATCACAGTGGTATACTTGTTTTAACAATTTGTTACTATCACATTTAATTTGTATGTCCTCGATGGCTTAAATTTTTTAATTAGTCTTGTTTGTTGATTTTGTCATCAATTCGCTTAAGTTTTATAATTAGATATAAAAGGATTTTTTTTCTGACTATTGTTTTATTTTTGACTATCTACAGATTTTTTTTAATTTTCATTTCATAACAATAGTTAAGTTTCAAAGTTTAACTAGTATTTAGACTACTAAGAACTAGATGAATTTACAACTACTTTCTAATAAGTTTAAATTGTAAGTGTAATAACTAATAATTATTTTAAAATTCAGTTAATTTAAGTTTTTTTATTATACTCGTAGGTCAACAGAGTACATGACATAAATGAAAATGGTATTAATTATTTTTAAATATTGATTCTGTGTTTGAAATTAAAATAACGGTAATATAACGTGGTTTTAATTACTCTGCCCCACAGGTTATAATTATTATAAACAATGCCCGGATGATTTGCATAATTCAATAGATGCTGCCCTCTTACACTGGGCATTTTTTAAATTGCGCGGGTATTTTTTATAATGTCCTATAATAACTTGGTCCATAATATACAGTTTTTGATGAATCAACAATAATGTAATAATTGTGTTATCATAAACGATAATAAGCTGTCATCTATATGATTATAATATAATTATCACAGTTGCAAGAAAATGATTCTAATATTTGACATAGAAATCAGTCAGCCCGTCAGCCAGTTTTGTGGATCATTTTAAACAATAATCTTCAAAACTGGCTGCAAATATAAAACAACGAAATATGCTTATAATGGTACTAGTCCTCTGTTAAAAATTTTTTTTACATATTAGGTATGTCATTTGTTAGGACACATTCTCTGCAACCAACTTCATAAATTCTAAATGCACCTCTCAAGGGCTTGCCTTAAGCTGTACAAAGCTCCAATTAGTATCTGTTTGTTGATACACTACGCTATTGTGACGGTCCTTACCCGTTGCCAAATAATGTACATAATAGTCACTTAGGTCACAGATCTACTTGAGTTCATTAAGTCAACGGATTGAATTATCTAGAGTATGTATTTGACTGTACTATACACGTTGGAATTAATGAATTATGATTAGTCAGATCAATACAATTTATTTTAGATAGATACTCTTTATTATACACCAAAAATGTAATTACAATAGGAATTTAAAATTTAAAGGCGGTTTTAAGCAATATTAATATAAGCAATTTTTTTTCCAGATTTTACTTTTTCATTATGTAACTCTTAAACTGACGATGTTGATTTGGATCAAGGTTTACACTGACCTACATTTCTGAATTAATCACGTTGGAACTATATACGTATGTGTACTAGACATGGCATATACCATACTCAAAAGTCCGGCCTTTTCCATTATCGGAGATAGCGTCGATTCTTGTACAATGCGGAAATGTCAGAATTTTACACGCAGCGACTGCCAATAATTTGATCCCCGGAACCCAATTACGAGAGGCAGCCGATGACCTATAAGGACGTATTGTCAGCATTTTCCGGTTTTTGACTTGTCGTGACAGTTTAGAGAACGTCGAAAACCACTGGCTTCGGTTCATGAAATATACAACTAATACATGATTTTTGAGGAGGTTAATTGTAAGATAAATTAAATATATTTTCTACTTCCTATTAGATACTCAACTCTAGAATGAAGAAACTATAAATACTGTTGGTTTTTTTTCCACACCCGTAACGATACGAGACAATCACCCCAAAAATTTTAATTCTAAACGCTTGTTCCTCCACAAAGTTCAGATCCAAGATCACAGTATAACACGTGAGTAATGAATGAATCACACCATGATTGATGAATCAAAAGAAGGAGCAAAAGAAAGTGAAAGAAATATATTTGATTGTTGACTTCATCCTTTATACTTCTCGCGGGATCCCAGCGGGCACCTAACCAAAAGATAAATGACTGTGTCTGTGCGAGTATTATCCACAAAAGTTGTATACTCAATCATAAAACGTACCTTCATGGTTAGAACTAAGTATAATTAGATAAAATATCCCGCAGAAAAGCAATCATATTACAGGAAATTGTATGATAGAGCAAATTGTGTATGTTTCTGTTCTTTTGAACATTTATGTATATAGTAATTCTCGCAGGCTGGTAATGAGACAAAGAGATACTAAACACATGTCCCGGGCAATACACGTCACCAATTAGACGTGTGGCCACTGAAATGAATTCAATTTGTTCGCAGCGCGCCGCACGCGCACCACAACCCATTCTATAGATTACCGTGCATTGAATGTAGGAAAAGTGTAAAAATATTGAAACAGCCATCGTAAAATTTAACGGTTTAAAGGCTTTATAAAGGAACGGGAGAGAAGTCAAGATAATAGGACATAAATTCGACGTTTATATTTAAGTATAGAAAGTTTAGTGTTATGATATCTGAAAGGAACGAACTCAATAAATGAATTCCGTTTGTATTTGTTAACATTTTACTGTCGTGAAAATGCAAATAAGGGTTTATGAAAGCTTCAATTACATCAGGAATGTAGGTAGGAAAGCTACGTTGACCCGGCCCGGCCATAATGGCAGATTATCTTTAAGGCTTGGCCAACACCACTCCCATTTTACGAGTGATGGGGAAATATCATGTTCAAGTTAATTCCCTTGACGCCGGCAAAAATGTGATAAAATAATGTGATAAATATCCTTATCGAGATCTGAAGGCGCTTTATGTCCTTTTATGGTGACCTGATTACAAATTTTGTTGGTTTTTATGTGTTTATCGCTGGTGGTAAATTAGTAATTAAAATTTGCCTGGAAAGAAAAAAGGTTGCGATCGCAGAATGTGTTAAGGCTGGTTTTAAGTTTAAGGCTCAAATTGTACTATTTATTATATTGGTGTACAATAAGGTAAATATGTATAAATAAATAAATATGCTATATTATTAGTACGTTCTAATTATAGAAATACCATCAGTCTTGAACACGTAAACAATAGCATTTTCTACCTCAGTTACATAATGTTCTATATATAAATTTCAAAGATTTCTGAGACTCGTGCGAAGTTACGAACGATTGCTAGTTAGAACAATAAATACAGAATTAAAAAGAAAAGAAAAATATATAATCAAGAAAGATAGTAAACATACCGTTTAGTTTCATCCTATAATAGATAGAGCAGATACTCAAAATCAGAATGACAAAATTTCTATCCTACCCTATTAATATTTTAAATCTAAACGACTGCATGTTTGAATGTTATTTGAACAATTCAAACCTTAACAACTAAATTGATTTATCTGAAAGTTGCCACATTAGGACATAGGATACCTTTTTATTATAATTGTCAATGGCCTGCGCTTGACCATTATCTCATCTGACGGTAAACAATTATGTGGTCGACGATGGAGCACGCTTGTCTACTTTTTATCTCAGTACGTTTTAATTTTCGACTTCAACTAGCAAAAGCTAAACTATCCATTTACAACGTTGTTTTAAATGAGTTTATTTTTGCCAAAACTGATATTCTCGTGGGATGTTGCGGACGATTGTACCCCCGATTGCCGTCGTATCCACAGTAGTGCGGTTAACCTTACGGGTCTCTGTCAATACCACTAATTACGTAACTTTAGGGCGTGACTGTACTATGCTTAAACTTCTATTACCACTATTGCAACGGTAGCTCGAATACTGAAGGTATAAATACAGGTTTTTTCAAGCGCTTTACTAATAAAGTGTGTTTCTTTTGTATTTTTCATTTTTTATTAGATTTTAGAGATATTGATATACTATCACCCGTTGTGATTGTCAAAAAACCCAAAACTTTTTAACCTTGTAATAGAAAAGAAAACCCTTGTGTATATTGATCTATATGATTATTAGGGGAGAAAGTAATGCAATACATATTCCAAATCCTGTTTTGAAAAGAACAGGATAAGATACACTGAAAGATTTCAAAAATCACATTCATACCTAAAATCAAACCCATTCCTGCAGATATTAATGTTGACTTTAGTACAAAACGACTATATACAGACTTAGTCACAACTGTAGTTTATGCCTAAAGAAATTCTAAATAGAAAATCCCATTTTGTCGGGCTTTATTGAGGGCAATCCAAAGTGATAGCGGGGTTACGGATTTACCCAACGCCCACTACTAAGCACAGATAAAAATTAAGGGATTTACGTAGGTCGTAGGTCCGGCGTAAACACAGAAACACAACGCCTACACGCGCCGACGAGATAGACAGTGCTGTTAGTGCACTTTTTAGTCATGTTTAATGTCCTGTGTATTATGAAAGACTCTATTGCCATCACTATCATCATCATCATCATAATTTCAGACGACAGACGGCCTCTGCCAGATATAGGATTCCTTCAAATATCAGCTTAACGTACTGGTTCTGTGCTCTTCATATCTGTCGGATTCCTGCACCTCTCACTAGGTCATCGGTCTACTTTGTGGGAGGCCTCTCAAATCAGTGTCTTCCGGTATGCGATTGCAACTCCAGAACCTTTTGGCTCGAGCGATGATGTGTCCTGCGAGTAATATTCCCAGCAGTAGGAATATTAAAAAAACTAATGATGATGATGATGATGAAATGACGCAAGAAAACTCCGAGCATAGCTGTCTCCTTTGCTCTTTTGGTGACTTTAGGCTTTCACTTTATTGTCACAAACCAGTCACAAATCCTGACCCCGGGATAGGTTGCTTGCTCCGAGATACAATCGAATACAAGCCCCCACGCTACATCAAAAAACATGATGACAATTTTATTTGCAACGATGACAAAGATTTTTAAAAGTATGTCGTATTTATAGAGTCATATCGTCATTCACCATGAATTTTATTGGTGCGTAACCTCATTAGTTGAACGGACTATAATTGACACACCGGCTGACCTGTCAATTAAATGCTCTCATGGTATCATTCGCTCTTTCTCTGAAATGTTCGTACGCCAATGTGCTTTTATTTATTTTGAAATCAATGTACATTTTAACTATCGTCAATGGACCATACATTTTTACTGTTATACTTCTATTATATTCCACCACAAATATTTGGTTGTATCTACTGTAGTGGTTTCTCTTCTTAATTATAGTGGCCATTATGATTGGTTTAAATGTTATTATATATCTATGGAGTCGCAGCTCTAATTAGTTCATCTGATATGATTCTATGTTGCTGTGTCACGTACTAAGGTTTTATAATCTACAAATACAAATTAATCTATTCCTGTTTTTTGTTTCAAAATTTGAAAGTACTCAATAGCAACGAAACCAAAAAGATAAAATCGAAGATTCGTCCGAACGTATTTCTTTCAGAATATTTGATGCTGATAGATGCATTGAAAGGCTGCCTTAACAAATAAACGTGACTTGAATGATTCTGATAATAGAACAACGAGGTTCCTCCATATTGATTCTTTTTGTGAAGATGTATTTGCTCGGGTATCACGTCTTTATTTCTGGATAAACAGAAGTAATTATGATCCGGAAAACCTCGTTACATAATGTTTACAGTTAGTATTGTATAAGCAGTAAGATATACATTTACATACTATTACTAGGTATGTGGGTTTTTCGTCTCTGTTATATTTTATCAGTGCGGTTAGATTAATAGTACTTATCACGTAATTTGGCCAATGTCTATAAAATTATCTCAAGGCGCGAATCATTAGAATTAATTTATAAATTCTGTCTCAAGGCTTTTTTAATACGTCAACCGCCTTCATTGCCAAAACAACATGTAACTTACTACTTACATTTGATAAAAAAGTAATTACTGGAAAAAAAATATCGTACACGTGTAACATTTTTAAATAATATGCAACATTTTTAACCATAATCTAAAAAGTTAACTTACCTGAACAAATCAAGGCGACGAACAAAACTGCAGTCAAACACCACCGCATGTTGACGTTTCTTAACGTAATTTACACAATGCACGTCATAGAGAACTTTAGCAACGTTCCGTAAACGAAACTTGGACTTTTTGCATACGAGAGGAAACTTTTACGCGGAGCAGTGGACGGCGGGACTAGATGCGGCAGCCTGCGACGGTACCAAACGATGAACTACCGACAACGGCGATCATCCGGCAGGAACGAACTCGCAACCTTTTGACACGCATGCGCGAACTAATGACCTCCCCCCTATTAAAAATGATAATAAAACTGCTCTGAAATGTGTCCTAATAATTGGTAGCGGCATGACATAACCTAGGTATTAGAATTTATAAACTAAAAAAATGTAATCGCTGTTTAGGAATTAGTTTTATGATAGTGACCGCTAACATGAAAGTGGCGTTTAAGTGTATAATTTTAATAAATTTTTACCTTCAAGTAGTGCTCTGGGTGCAAAAGAGGTTTCAGCTTGGGTAGTCTCGTATAAAGCAGTGACCACTTACTTACCCTAATTTTCATTTTTTTTTTCATATGAAACTTCTCCTCACAATAACGAACACAAAAAAAAGAATGAGCGAAATTGGTCCAGCCGTTCAAGCGCGATGGCGTGACCAATTAAATAGGGATTCATAAAATAATAATAGTGTAATATATATATATATATATATTACACTATTATTATTATTATATACTTATATTGTACGACTGCTCTGGTGACTTGCACACTGGTGCAAGTCAGCCTTTTTGAACGATATAATTATATTAATAACATTGTTTAGACAGGGGTCATAGTCTCTACTCTAAAGCTCTTGGTTACCAATTCACTTAAACTTCCTAAAGCATATTTTGGTTTTCCATGTGTCACGATGGTTTCCCGCCAATGGGGGGTCCTTGGGTGCACGTGCATAGTGCGTACAGGAATAATTGTCGGTTGGTACCACGTTCCGTTAATAGTCTGGTGTGACTGGTTCCCGAGGCTCTGAGATAACACTTAGCCGTGTAGCAGTAAATGAAAATGCTTACCATCAGGTGAGATGGTGTTCATACGAAGGCCTATCAATAATAATAAAAAAATATATATTATAAAGAGTATATGAAGTTAGGCAAGGTTCAAAAGAACAAGTAGGTGCTTGAGTATATTACAAGAGCTATATGCCTCTCAGGTCTCTGTGAGTTGGCTTCGGCCCCTCCTCCTCGTATGCCTTCTGAAAGTCCAAGACCCCAGGGTTCTGAGATATCATCATCACTCTTGGACATAGGCCTCCCCCAAGTGTCGCCACAACGAACGATCCTGTGCATCTCGCATCCATCGGTTCTGAGATATAGGTACTAACCAATAATAATAAATCATAAAAGCAAGTAAACTCAGATAAATAGTTCTTATGCTAGTAGCAGAAAAGCTTATGCCACCACTACCTACATGAAAGTTTTCTGAAGTTGGTCTTCAGAACAATACAGGCTTCTTTGAAATCTGTTCGTAATATTAACCCTCACTGTCTTGTAACTTTTAAGACTATTATACTTAAATATTAAACTTAGCTTCTCGTCTTATAATACGGGACATTGCGTTATATATACGTCGGTTTGTGTAGGTTAGAAGAATAATATCGTGACGTATCTTTAAAACTGAATTGTGTTAACATTTATCCGTGCGATCGTCATTTGTTTTTATTTAATCGACTTCTTTTGTTCTTTTTCTGAGAAATAGAGGTTTTTATTATGGTTTTGCCCCCTCTGTGTTTCTCGTACTTTATCCGGCAGCAGCGCAGCGCGGATCAGTTTTTTCATAGATTATTTTTACAAAAAAACAATTTTACCTACTTAAATATCATTTTGTAAATTATGAATTATTTTGAATAAATTTTAAACCAACTTCTGCCAGTGGCTTTAATAAATAGAATTAAAATCGGTGCAGTATTTTTACAGTATATCCATAACAAACAAATATACAAATCTTTTCTCTTTGTAAAATTAGTATAGATAGGTAAAATTTAAAGTTAAATATTTTTATAAGTGTTTGTGTGTGTTAAGGATGAATTGGACTGATATCGTCAGAACTGGAAGGACGAAGCACGTCTCGGAAGGCATAATTATTCAAAATTTCACGTTCTTTTTTCAAATTGTTTCGATTTCCTTTCTTTCCCCTGGGTTTCAGGGTTTTGACAATATCCCTTCGAGGTACGCGTGGAACACTACATGCCGTCGACGTCTCGGGATCAGTTCGGATGGGTACGTGCCCCTTGCTCGCCGTTGTAACTCGAGGTTTAGGTACCGGTGTGAGGACGTCCGTTCCTTCAGGCATGCGGCTGCTTCCTTCGCTAGCATTACTGCTTCGCAGACGGAGGCGACCGCCGTCCAAATCTCCTCGCTCCGGACCCTGGCCTGTACCAGGGCCCGGCGTGAGAGATCGCCGCTGCTGATCACCCCCTTGCTCCCAAAAAGACACGGAGTGCCTTGACCATATCAGCGTTTTTGCCTGAATCATATGCAGAAACGAACTTACCATGTCTGTTGAGGACCTGCGTTGTGCAGAAAATGTGGGCATCGTGGCACCTCTCCAACAACTCTTATAAGAGGGGACTTACCGCCATGATTAACTGAGAAGCTACGTAATGTTATTATGAATTGCATCGACCATGTAATTACTGATAGCATTGCTATCGATTAATTGATTTATTCGATAATACAAAGACATTCAATCGAAGGTTAAATTTTAACTTGAAAAAAAGTATTTCTCTTAGATAAAAATCTTTGTAGTTGCTAATAGATAATATCAATCAGTGAGCAATAAAATATCTTTATTTTTCATAACTATAGATAGATTATCTACTAAATATACCAAAGGTGTTATGGACACACATTTCGCCACTACACTGATTAAAATCTAAACTAATATTATAATTTTATGTACATACGAAAAAATATTTACTATCTAACTAGTTAATCAATAAATATATGTCGGAATCGGCAATTGATTTGTTGACAACAAAACAAGGCACGCCATCTAGTGGCATCTAGAAGAACTAGAGGTGAGGCGCTTTGACAGAGTCGGGAGTTTTTGTTTTGCAACAAGCTTGAGCAGGGGGAGAACCCGCCAAGGACAGCGGACACTCAGCCAGGCCGTCGCAGAGTAAAGACGCTCTGAAACTGCCCTTTTTGTTGTTTGTACCTACCTACCTGATTATAATATCAGTTAGGTAGTTGCACTGTATCGAATTGTCATCATCATCATCATTATCAGCCTTTTTTTAATGTTCCCACTCCTGGGACTCAGGCCTCCTCTCTAGGAGAGGGAATGGGCCGTAATCCACCACGCGGGCCCAGTGCGGGTGGGTGAATGTCACATGTCTTCGAATTTTTGATTCTAGGACATGCCGGTGTCCTCACGATGTTTTCCTTCACCGTTTTGAGAGCGGTTTCACCGTGATGAAATAAATTACACAAAGTAATGAGTCTAGCTGCGTTCGAACCTGCGATCTACAGCTCGTAAGTCGGGGGGGGGGGGGGGCATTATCACTCGGCCACCACTGCTCCCATATCGAATTGTATTGAGAAGTAAACTGATTCAGTTTCTAACCGTTTTTATTCATTACACGATACCCACATAGGCCCAGTTGGATCAGAGCTCGAACCATCATGGACGAGCCGACATATATAAAAATAGAATAGTAACTGTAAAAACTATCAAAATTGGTACAAAAGCAAATGAGATATAACAATTTCTGTCTCTCTCGCCAAAATACCATTATCTATGGCGGTCTAGAGTTACACATTCGCACTAGCGAAAAAACTTTTTAAATAAAATAAAATTGATTATTTATTTAGCTCTTTCTATACACTAATATTATAAAGATGTTAAGTTTGTTTTTTTTTTTATTTGTAGGAGGTAATCTCTATTCTTGAGTGACATAAGCTATATTTTTCGCGAGCCAAAAGTTAGTGTACATTATAGTATAGAGGCATATTGAATGTTTTCAACAACATACTTAAAACATTTTCTTATTTGTATGAAAATGTTTTAAGCATTTTCTTATTTGTTTGTTGTGTATATTAATATGTATGTATATGTACCCCACTTCAGTGGAACACCACTCTGCCTAATGTTTTTGATCGACGGAAATGAGCTATTGCGCCAGGTTCTGATTGAGGCCATGGTCTGGAACTAGAGTGAATGAGATGCGATCGCCTCTTTCTGTGAAACAAAGGAAACGCTAGCCAAGGAGCGCGTGAGGGAACTAATAACCTCACACCCCAGTCACTGCGATAGGAAATGCTCAAGGCGTTGGGAAGCACTGCGCGATCGGGTTTGCAAACAACGAGGTAGGTAGGTTCGGAATGAGCCCGTGTCGTTGAAGGCGCATAGATAGTACAATGTCCTGCAATAAAATAAAAATAAAACAATTGTTCCCATAGTGTTCTACGCACGCCTGAAAGAGATGTCAGCAGAATCGTAAGGGCCCAGTTGAGCGGATGCTCGCAAAGATTACGGGCGATTTCTGAATAGGACACCCGTGGTCTTAGAACGTAGAGGGTAACTGAAGGATCCATGTATGATTTTAGTTATTAAAAGTCTGAAATGACCTCTCGCACTACTATAGAGCTGGAGAAGTCATTGGATAATTTCCCATATGAAAAAGGTAAGCCTATCATAATAAAAAAAGACGTGTGGCACACGGGGACTGCCGCGGTAAAGCTATTGCATAGCATTTTTTATCAACTTATGCAATTATAATATTTTTTTTATTTTATTTATGCAGTACTTTTTTCCTTTTTTTTTATTTTTTGATATTAATTGAAGTTACACTTTTTGAGCGTGGTGACCTATAAGAAAACAAATGTGTGGGGGGTGTTAGGTTATTTTCGTTACGCAATTTCTGGATTCGGTCCCCACGCTCAAGGCCCGCGATAGAAACTATGCAATAGCTTAATAATTAAAAAAAATATTACCTGGTAAGAGTATCATAACATAGCATATTCAGGTCTCAGGCCACCTCTCTAAGAGAAGGAATAGGCCGTAATCCACCACATGGCCGTTAGTGAGGGTTAGTAATCTGATATCGCTGAGAAATATTATATACCTATCTCTTTTAACTCAAGGCCAGTAGAGAGAAACTACAGGATATAGGTAGTTAATATTTTTTGAATATTTTAGACTCTATAATTAATTGAATGACAGTATGTCATAACGAAATGTGACTACAGGCGTAAGTATAATCATTACATGTACGTCGTTTATTAGTGTAAACATATTAGTTAGAGAAAATTAAAATTTAACTCTTCACTAAATAAATATAATTATAGGTACTTTCTGTAAATTAATTTTCAAATTAAGGACGTGTCATTGAATCATAAATGTTCCTTACACTTATTTATCTTTATTCACTGAGCCATTGAACTGAGCCGTCTCCAAGCAGTTCTACTGTCTGCCAAGTAATTTTGGGTCAGCAAGTGAGTGGCCCTCATAACTTATACCACTTGGAAGAGCTACCCGAAGAGACTGCCAAGTATTTTGCTGTATGCGTCAATCTGAACTGACCTACAATGGGAGCATATCCAAAATGGCTCCTGAAGTGAATGGCATAATCTGCTTAATATTATTTTTAGTATATAGGAAACCTCAATATACGAGTATGTACCTAAATAGTTCAAAATCAATAACTGAATCGATTTGAATACGTTTTACGACATGTTATATATTTTTCCAAAAATATTTAAAAATTGTCACAAGTTGCATACCAGCGACACTAAGTACAACACATGTCATAGCTTACATTAAGCGCTAGCGTATGGGTTCGGGAGCAAAAAAAACATCCGCAGTTGCCCGGATGGTCCGATAAGTATGTATTTGTGCGGACATAGCATAACAAGCTTATAACAGTTATGAGTGCACAAATTCAAGGTATTTGGATTGTGTTAAGAAAATTAAACTAACACAGACGAAGTGGTTCGCGCCATAACTACTGTGTCGAGAGAATCTGGCAGTTGGGCCTCGAGGTGACACTGCGCAAGTCCGAGGCCATCTGATTTCGTGGCCGTCGGAATGAGCCAAAACCTAGTTCACTAATAACGGCAGCCTATAACCGCTATTTGAGAACTAACTGGAAATAACGGTAGGAGTTCACATCGGCGTCGGGTTGACGCCCACGAAGAAACACCCAAGAGCTTGTCCTCAACAGCCAGTGGAATTCCAAGGAGCTATTGCAACGTCTGGATCCCAAACTGGAATGGGCTGGAGCTGCTCTCAAGTGGTTTCTGTCGCTGCACCGGTGTGGGCGCTGTCGCTGCAGAAGCGAGCGGCGGCTAATCTGAATGTGGGTTGAAAGGTCACGGCCATCCAACTTGTGTGGGTATACCGCTTGGTCTCCCGCGAAGTGGCGAGCCTCCTAGCTAGCCTGCCATCTTGATATCCGAAGGAAATAGTCCTTACAAGCATGCGCAATATGTCAGTCCTTACTCCCACACGTTAGTGTCATATTCTTTCAGCGTATTCAAGATTGAAAATGCAGCCATAGTCAGCACTTATGGAGGCACCGCACACCTAGCCCAAGAGCAAGATACGCGGCCACTCTTAGTTATGATGTTTTTTGGTTTATATTAAAATTATTATCACACAGTTTTCATTCGAAAGGATCGCTTATCATTATAATGATTATATTATCTGGCAATCAGATGTGACAATACCTTGCCTGCTGGGTATAAAAACAAACGATTTCACTAATTACTCACAGTAAGAAAAGGATTGATCCAACCAGTAATATGCTGAAATTAATAATTATTTTGGCTGCTGTGGCCGGTAAGATAATTTATTTATTAATTTCGATTATTCACTGTGTACACCAGTTATCCTCGTGGACACCAGTTTGTTTTTATCTTGATAAAGTCAGGTTAGCTTAAAAGTCAAACACAGTTTAAACAGACAAAGTTATAATAAATTACTTTAAGAATATGGAAAAAACTATAAAGTCTTGCTTGATCAAGGTTATTTAAGAAAGAAAAATACGCAATAACAGTCTCACTTTCAGGAATTAGTGTAATTATTTGTAAAATAATCTTTTAACTCGCAAAATCAGTTTCACATTTATTATTTTGGGTTTCCTGAATTTAGAACAATTCACTTTCATTACATTTTTCAATACAGACAATCCCGGCTGTGCTTCATAAAATTTAAATATTTATAATTGGAGTCATGAATTGTAAATGTCTTATGTGTGATTCTATAATATTATAAAACTTATTTTTATAAGCGCAGTTAGTCACAATAAATTCTTGACAGTATTCCTTTAAGGTTTCTCTATAGTATAAATATCCCAAAGCCACAGTTTGGTCATAATCCAATTTTTTTTTTTGCAGCTTGTTATGCACAGGCAAATAATAGGATATTTCGCCTATTCACAAGGTAAGTTCGTACTCATTTTTTAAATTATTTTTCCTTAATTATTCACTTATCTATACTGATATACCTATATGTAGGTATAATTATAAATATGAAAGTTTTGTTTATTTGTTTGAATGCGCTAATCTCAGAAACTTCTAGTTGAAATTGAAATAAGGGTTCCGTTTTTTGCCATTTGGCTACGGAACCCTAAAAAGGCACCTTTTTAGCCTCGCGCAGATTTTAATTTCCTTGCTTATTCATTTCTATTGTTTAAGAATATGTAAGGAATAAAAGTTATTTCTTACTTTCGTCACTTAAAAAAAAAAAATTGGGTAGTCTATTTATTGCGGAAGAATATAAACTATTTATCATTACGCTATGACCTGCGGGGGTGGAAAAGTAACTAAAGACGCGGATAGTGGAGGTAACTTTGTGTCAAGGTTGCTTTATTTCTTAAAAACGAGGGAAAGCGCAAATCTTGGACTCGCACACTGAGGGTTCCGTACAAATTACCTTATGTAAATAGTTCAATTCTTGAATTAAGTCCCAAACATTTTTACGAAAAGAAAAAAGTTTTTTTTGTGAGGTGACTACAAGTTTTCAGGTTTTTCCTATACTATAAAACCTTGGTTCTTGCTAAATTTCAAGGCCGTAGGTCAATGGGAAGTACCCTATGAATTTTGATTCTCTTGAGAGTGTCGAAATGTACGTTTTTAAACGGAAGCCGTACCTTTTTTTCGTCAACTTAGAAGTTTCAGTTTTTTCACAGCTTCTACGGACCACAGATCTGAGTATATAGTTTTAATTTAAACTCAATACCTTCACGCGTTTTCGAGATAAAAGGTCTTGACAGATAGACAGACGGACGGACGGACAACAAAGTGATCTTATAAGGGTTCCGTTTTTCCTTTTATACGGAACCCTAAAAGTAACAAAAAGGCTTCTGCAATATAGATTTAACCGTCATATGCCTTCCGAAAGTTCGTTTGTTGAAGGCAGATAATAATTATAATCTCTGGAAATTCGAAACTTCTAATGTGGTACTTTTGTAACACGTTACAAGTTTCAGAAGTCAATTCTGAATTCCTGACTTACTTAGGCGAAAAATTCAGTAATTTCGTATCCAACAACGTACTTTACAGACAATGAGGACGGACTCAGCCATAACTGTCGATCTTTCGTCATCGATTATTCGTAACCTAACTTACTTATCTTATTTTTATATTAAAGGGGTAACAGCCTAGCTCAGAATATGACCATCGACGACAATGGCTTGCCTTCTACCTTCAATCCAGAAAATAGAACAATTATATTGATCCATGGGCACCGTGGAAGCGTTGGCGGACCTTTCAATACACGAATCATACAGGGTAAGTACAAAATAACTAAACATAAACAGCTGAATTAGATGTTAAGCAAAATTAGGTAATCACTTTTAGATTTCAATTGTGCAAAAACTATATACCTATATATTTTATTTAGTTATTTATTGCACTGAGGTCAATTATACGAGAACTCGGCCGAGCACTCGGCACCTTGTTTATACGTACCGAGTATTCGACCGAGAGCACTGTCTCGCCCATTTACTCGCTACGTGTGATCAAGGCATAACTGATTTACGCATATTAACGGTAACATTATAAAGTAATGTAAAATTATAGCGAAACTATATGGGTTCCTATAAATGTATATACTCCATATTTTTAGATAGTTATCTAAATGTAAACAAACTTAACTAAAAAAAGTTTTATCTAAAAAAATGTCTCAAAATTTTATATAAAAATGTTTACAATTAGATATTTACATAAACTGGTGTTAGATAAATAATTAAATTTAAATAATCTTTGTATGTCTTTAATTTGATTTATTATTAATAAAAAGACATAAATGCCTATTAAGATTGTTTACATTTGGTTAATTACCTATACAAATGGAGTATAGTTAAGAATTTGAAACCCTAAAAAAGTACTAAAATATGAAATAGAAAAACATTTTACAAAAAATAAACAAAAAAAAAAGTATTAAAAAAAAGTTTCATTATCTGGTTCCACATCCTGTTTAAGTGCTGTAGTTAAATTACACTACCTATTTTTGTTTTAGAAATATTCGACATTCGAAGAGAGTATAACATCATAGTGGTTGACTGGGAAGCAGAAGCTAAATACGAGTATTCGGTCGCATCTTCATACGTAATACGTGTGGCTAATGATCTAGCCAGCTTCCTTAGATGGTTGGCTGTACAGACGTACCCTGTCGACCCTGTTGACCCTGTAGACCCTGTAGACCCTGTAGACCCTGTAGACCCTGTCGACCCTGTAGATCCTGTAGACCCTGTTGACCCTGTAGACCCTGTCGACCCTGTAGACCCTGTAGACCCTGTCGACCCTGTAGACCCTGTCGACCCTGTAGACCCTGTAGACCCTGTAGACCCTGTCGACCCTGTCGACCCTGTTGACCCTGTAGACCCTGTAGACCCTGTAGACCCTGTAGACCCTGTCGACCCTGTAGATCCTGTAGACCCTGTTGACCCTGTGGACCCTGTAGACCCTGTAGACCCTGTCGACCCTGTAGACCCTGTTGACCCTGTAGACCCTGTAGACCCTGTCGACCCTGTTGATCTTGTAGACCCTGTAGACCCTGTCAAAACTGTTCCCTTAGTTCTCATGAAAGATCTGCACTTGGTCGGTTTTGGCCTTGGAGCTCACGTTGCCGGCATTGCTAGTAGACAGCTGAGAAATTCACCCGGATTAGTCGGCAGAATCACCGGTAAGTGGCTTTATTCCTCGCTTTTTCAAAATATGATAAAAGTTTGTACGATAAATAGTGATTATCGCTGAGACAATATTTAGATCGAAGGCAAGTATCTTAAGAGGATCAGCATGCATATCACCAATATTCACGTGTATCATACGACGGTTTTCAACTTCATTGTGAAGAAAAATAATTTACTTTTTTTCGTTTTACAATCTAATCTTCACAATCCAATAAGTCCCCATGACTAAGCGTCATTAGTAACTGCAAATTTAGCATCCGTGCCCCCCGTACTACAATAATTATGTCGATTCTAAGCACTATTAAAATCCTAACTAGCCTTTTACTTTTCAAAGTGGCTGTTTGTTTTTCTTGTCTATACTCAAAAAAAAGACTATTCTGAAAAAACACTGAAGTAGAGGCCTAATTCTTTTTTAAAGTCTAAACAATTGATATAATGGTGCGTCCAGATCTGGCAAATACGCCGCTCGCAAGCCGTTCGCGGTTTGTACGAACATGAAATATGTTCGTACAAACCGCGGGCGGCGTAAGGGCTTCGTGCGAACAGGCCGTGCGCAAAGAGCATGCGCGCCGTTCGCAACTGGCTCACAACTGGGGTATTCTCCAGGTCTGGAGTCTGGACACACTATTACGTTCATACATATAAAAACCATCATCATCAGCCTTTTGAATGTTCCCACTGCTGGGACTCAGGCCTCCTCTCTAGAGAGAAAAAAAAAGAGAGAATAAATATCTATAAGAACCATGTAAGAGGTCTTTTCAGGAAAGTAACAGAAACCATGTGGCCCTATCTAGACAGTTGCTCTATCGTACTGTCTGAGATTCATGAATACTAGCGTATTCATGTATCATTTATCACGTCGCTAAACTCACTTTTACCGTACATGTATTCTTATTAACCGCCGACACAAATGGTCTAGTTCAGAATCATTTACATGACACCTAACATTTCTATACTACCTTTCTAGGATTGGACCCGTCGGGAAGTGGATGGGGCAGTAGAAGCCAACGCTTGACGGCTAGTGACGCTAACTATGTCGAAGTTATCCACACTGACGGTACAGGACTTCTTGCCAACGGTGTTGGTACTGAAATTGGCGACATAGACTTCTTTGCCAACGGTGGCAGCAACCAACCAGGATGTTTCAGCCACTCCTGTAGCCATGAACGAGCATGGGAGCTGTTTGCAGCATCTATGCGGGGCCACCTATTTGGATACCGATGCAGCTCGAAAATACAAATGAACCTTAACCTATGTAGAGGAAACCAATTGGTGATAGGTGGCACAGAAGTAACTAAAGAAGCCCGGTATGTATATTTTTCACTACCCAGACTAAAGAATTAGTAAAACACAACAAAATTATTCTTCTTATATTTATTTTAAATTGATAAGAATAGATATCATAAGCGTAATAAATATATTAAGTATAATGTAAGTACCTACAGAAGTATAGGAAGAGTCTAGGGCTTAAAATAACGTCAATTCATTTGATAGGAATTGTAGAACTAGACTAAAAAATTTTATAATGACTTGTCGTAAAAGTAATGCGGTTAAAAGACAAAACTTCATCTATATTGTAAGTGTTCGTATTATGAGTATTTTTATATAAGTATGAATAATTCGACCAATTTTCTGATTTTACTGGCATGATTCATATATCAAATAACACCAACACTATAATATATAACAGAAAACCAAAAGGGAGAGTTAACATTTTTGCAGCCTATATAATAATAGATTTTTCACACTAATATTACAAAGTTGAAAGTTTGAGAGTATATTATGTAATTTATGTCGTATGTTTGTTCTTCTTTCACGCTGAAACTGCTCATAGAATTCCGTACACTGGAACAGCATACAAGATACTTTTTATCCCGTGTGTAGTTCTCATGGGACATTTTTCATTCACTCCGACTAAGCCGCTGGCAGAGGCTGGTAAATAATTAAATTCAAATAGATATAATAATTTCTTAATTTACGTATGAAAGTACCTAATAATATAATAGACTTCAAACTATATTTATAATGCTTTTTAATGAAAGTAATTTTAGAATGAGATTGCTGCCTCGTTATGTTGTTAAAAGCTGAAATAACACATAGTTAAAAACTAACAACCAACTAATATCTCGATTGATCAAATTGATAGTTATCGCTTGTTATTTATTGATACTGATTGACAATTTATGTGATAAATAACGTTTGATCTGTTTTTTTTTAATATATTAGTATTTTTATCAGTTGTCTAGTACTCATAATACAAGCTCTGCTTAGCTTGAGACTAGACGGCGTTGTGTGATAGTTGTGGAATATTATATTATTATTATATTATACCAGAAATACCTAAATTATACATTCACATTTTTTTAAACCTTTTTATACGTATATACACATATAAATCTTCTATATACGTGTGTCTGTTACAAAACTCATTTTAAACTGCTTGACCTATTTGAATGGAATTGTTGTGTATTGTGCGTAGATTTGTATGGGTTCCTGGATGGTTTTAAAACAATTGAATGCTTGCTGGAGGCGAGTTAGTGGTTATGGACAGTATTTTGTTTTTTTTTTGTGGGTGCAACTCAGTACCTACAGGCAAAAATTCTTCTGCATTGAACAAACGAATTAGTTTATTAATATAAAAACTTTGTTTTTAGGTACGGTGAAATCTACAGAGTCAACACCGGAAGAAACTTCCCGTTCTAGGGTGTAATTATTTTGTGATATTATATTTGTCCTTAGAATTTTAAATTAATCTAGTTTTAAGAAGATTATAATTATTAATTTATTATTAGTCCGTTTTAAGAATAAAGATACTACTACCACTACTATACATATTCCTTTTTTCTATTTCCTCCTGAATTTAAGATAAAAAGGTGAATAATCACCACATGAACTTAAGTGATAGATTCAATTATTGTTGATTCTTATTGAAATTAAAATAGCTCTATTCAAAGACAAGCCTATACATTTTGGTTAGATATGGGTCCTTGTCTATCGTCCCATTCCATAAAGCATAAAAAATACCTTGATGTTATATAGGATAATCTTTTGAGAACGACAAAATAGAATAACGTAGTTATGGTTCGAGTCAGAAATACAATGTCCGGTGAGTTCACCTTTGGAACAAAACTGCGATTTAGCTGTAGTCCTGAATACAGATGAAGTTCGGAATATAATAGTTGCTCATAAGAGTGAACGTTTTGTAGAGTGAAATGCTACACTTGACCTACATCTTTAATATGTGTCTAGAGAAGAGATGCTTTCGCAGAGAACTCAAAAAATCACAGACGCGACCAATACACAAGGGTGGGACCAGAAACTGCGTCAAGAACTTTGGGCCTATTTCTATTCTACTTTCACTGTCAAAAATCCTGGTAAAGATTATAAACTGTCGTTAATAAATTATCTGTTAAGCAAATTCATTTTATCAGTTTCCGACGGGATAAATCTACAGATGATGCAGTTGATAATTTAACATACTTTATAACCTCGAGTCTGGATAAAGATTATAAGTATATTACAATATTTTTAGATCTAGCTAAGGCCTTTGACATGGTTTCTGTCCCAATCCTTGTACGTATATTGGAAAAATATGGCATTAGAGTTAATCAACTAAGCAAATTGACCGATTATCTGTCAGACAAAACTCAATGTGTTAAGGTACTGGTACACCAGTACTGATCTTCCAGTAACCTACGGAGTACCCCAAGGCAGTATCGTGGGGCCTACCCATTTTCCCGTGTATATAAACGACCTCTAATATTAAATTCATTCCATGGTAAAATAATCACATTTACAGATGACGCTGTCCTCATTTTCATTGCTAAAACATGTGACTTAACAGCTAGCACAAGGGGTTTTGATTTGGTGAAGACGTGGCTTTATGAAAATGTGCTTATTCTAAATGTTGGTAAAACGAAATACCTGGCTTTCTTAACCTGTGACTCATCACAAATCAATCTAAACCTAGATTTAATTGCACATAACTGCTCCTCTGAAGCTTTGTTGGATGCAAAATGTTCATAAAAACAGTTCGAACGTGCAAAGACACATTAAATATTTGAGTGTTATTATCGATGATTACTTTAGCTTTATAGTTCACCTTCACGTAGTCACCCATAAAGTCCTAAAATTTATTTTGCCCTCTATCAATCATTTTACAGAGTGCAAAATAAAGGTTTATCAGTTTGTCGATAAGAAAAACATAATAATATAATATAAATAAAAAAAAGTGATTTATAAATAAAACGTAAAGAAAAATAATGACACTTTTATTCGTGAAGACATCCCTCCTCTTATATATCTATCTCCAAAAATGTACGTCCATCTTCGAAGCGACAACATTACTTACTATCTAATCTATTTATATTATAAACTAGCTTTTTCCCGCTACTTCGTCCGCATACATAAAATATGGCCTATGTCACTCAGGATAAAGCAGCTTTCTATCGGTGAGAAAATTTTAGCAATCGGACCAGTACTTCCAGAGATTACCTCCTACAAACAAAAAATATAACTTTACTTCTTTATTAAGTGTAGATATTTCGAAGTCACTAGCCATACCCATACAACATTAGTTTTAGTATAATATGCAAAACACGTGTCTAGTATTTTTATCCAAATAATCTATGAACTTTCTTCTGTGTCTTAAAAAATCACAAAGTTATAAACTTTTTATTTCAGCAAAAATACATAGTCACCAAGTCATCCAGACGACTGAGGGATTGTTTTGCAACTTACACTCAGCTGTTTGCTGGCGCTTAATGCCCGCTATGACCTGCCGTGACCTGTGTTGTACTTAGTGTCGGTGGTGTCCAACTTGTGACCTTTTTAAATATTTTTGGGAAAAATTATGTTATGGTGTAAGAATTATAGGAATCGATTAAAAGTTACTGATTCTGAACAAACTAGATCCAGGTTTCGCATAAACTAAAAATATATTGCATAAACCATTAAAAGCTTTTGTGTTTTTTTTGCATTAAATTTATTCTATACCCTGATTTTGAACTGAACTTGAAAAAAAAAATCTTATGATGAAGCCCATTATATTGCATTGTATTACTATTCCGATTATGTTTTACGTATGTGCATATTCAGTGCACTTTTATCCTTGCAATGTAAGATTTATTCAAATTCAAACATAATATTTTATTAATATTAATATTATATACTTAGTCTAACACTAAAAACTTGGTAGTCGGCCTTTTACGTTCCAGAATCAGAGGAACTCAAAAGATTTCGCAAAAGCCAAAGAGCCAAAGCTTTACAACCCCACAACTACATATGTACTTGAATCGTACCTTTGTTTAGTTAAGATAACGTCTGTCTGAAATGTCAAACGATTTGGTAATTATTAGAATACAATGAAAACTGATGTAGTCAACATTGGTTGAAAATCAATTAAATCCCGTAGTATCAGCCGGAATCCCGTAGAATATCCATATTAACATCAATGTTTGCGGTCAATGAACCTAAATAGCCCTACCTATTCCGATCACTGGTTATGATAAGTAGGTACTAGACAACTGATAAACATACTTATATATTTCTTAATACATAAGTACATAAATGTTATACATAAATAACACGTATAACAGAACAAAATGATCGTGCTCATCACATAAACATTTGTTCTGGGTGGGAATCGAGCCCACGACCTCCGGCATAACAGTCAGGGCCACTAACCAACAGACCAACAGTCAAAACTCTGCTACCCGGTTACATTGATCGTGATAATATTTTCTGTTTTAGTAACCTACTACTATGAGTTCAAAAAAAGGGATTCAATAATTTATAAGTATACAAATAAGTAGTGATGGGCAATGATAATAATCCGGTTAATATCTTTCATTTGGCTAATAATCGATTAAAACTCAGTTAATAGCCATTAATAGCAATTATGGATGATAACCCTGCTATTAATGTTATTTTAGTGATTGAAATTTCCCTCCATGGTTTTCAGGCTTAGGACTGTCAGATTAGACTTCATTTTCATCATCTTTGTAGTAAATAAATGTGCAATTTAAAACTAATCTGGCCCATTTAAAAATATTAATTATTTTATGATGATTATACACACAAACCAACAACACACGAAAAAGGACTTCTTCACCGAAACATATCAGTCGACGTACTGATTCCGGATTCGGTTGGCGTCGCTGTAATGCAGTTCATGCATCTCTTTCTGGCATGAATAATATTAGCGCCAGAAAGATATAACACGAGAAACGGGGGTATCTTTCTGGCGCTACTAACTAATCGCTCGGGTATTTTCGATTGTCTATAATTTACCTACGTCGTATTCACAGAAAAGAGCTAATAAGTAACTTACTTATTGTACCTTACATTTTTACGTATCGGTTAAAATTTCGCGCAAAAACCTATTCACTCTCGACTTAAATATTCCCGGGTTGTAGCTATCAGGAAACACAGATTCCGGCAAGGAATTCCACTTCCTAGCTGTATGTAATGAAAGTGTTCCCAAAACGTTTGGTGCGTGTAGGTGGGATATCCACCAAGTACCGGTGGCGCATAACCGTACGTCTGGTAGTCCGATGATGGAACGGGAACGGGCTAGGTGGAATTAAGTTATGCAATTCTGACGCACACTCTCCGAAATGCAACCAGTAGAAAACCGACAGGCTAGCGACTCTGCGTCGATGCTCAAGACATTGAAGCCTCGACTCGACGAATGTATCATCGCCAATTATCCTTCTGGCTCGCCTCTTAATTGCCTCAAGTGCATCAAGCTGGTATCAGGCAGATCCGTCCCAAAGATGAGAGCAATACTCCATACACGATCGAACTTGAGCTTGATAAAGTTTCAGCAGCTGTTCCGGCGTGAAGTACTGTCTGATCTTTGAGTTGAGCCTTTGCTTCGATGTATGGCCCAAAGTTGAGTGTTGATGTCAGCTTAACACCAAGAAGGTCAAGATGGTCGGTTATCGGCACGGTTGCATCCCGGAAAGTTGGAGCGGGGCTGAATTGGCTCCTTTTAGCGGAAAATAGACACGCCTGGGTTTTTGCAGCATTGAACTTGACTTGGGCTTGAGCAGATCGTTTATGTGCAGCAAGAATAATGTTGCCGAGAGTACTGAAACCTGAGGGACCCTGGTATTAATAGCCATTTGACCGGACGAGCAGCCATCGATAACCACTCGGATAGACCGGTTACTCAGGAAGTCTGCGATCCAACCACATAATCCAGCGGGTAAACCGAAAGATGGAAGCTTACTAATAAGGCCCTTCGTGCCAAACCCTATCACAAGCCTTCAAGATATCGAGGGAGACGGCAAGCGCTTCCCCGTGCTTCTCGATGGCCTCACTCCAGATATGGATGGCATACGCTAGAAGATCTCCAGTTGACCGATTACGGCGAAAGCTGTATTGACAGTTGGTATCCTAAGGGATATCATTAGCTTCTAGGTATGCCAGGAGCTTAGTGTTGAGTACACGTTCCATGGTCTTATAGAGAATGGACGTTACTGAGATCGGTCACTTTTCATCCTCAAATGAAAGCCTAAATAGGCGTGTCAGGATCGGAGACAATTCAGGCGCATACGTTCTCAGAACAATTGCTAGTATCCCGTTTGGACCGCTAGCCTTGTTCACGTCAAAGTTACGTAGCACCCTACGGACGTCCTTCTGTTGGATGCGAATAACCGACATATTCGTATCGTAACCATCAGGGTGAACAGCGGTCGCGCGTTACCTGGATCTAAACGCGAAGATTCCGCGAAGAGTGAGGCAAACAAATTTGCTTTCTCCTCAGCGGTATGTGTCAGCGACCCATCGGGTTTCAGCAGTGGTGGTAGTGAAGGGCGGCAGAAGTTCGATTCAACCGACTTAGCCAGGGACGAAAACGCCTTACTACCCGCAGGGTATAAAGCTAGTTTGTTCCCGATGCGGCTAATGTGGTCGAACCGAGACCTCCGCATCACCTTCTTGCAAGACTTGGCAGCTCTGTTGAAAGCTCTCTTGTTCTGGCTTACGTCATTCGTATTGTGCATACGAGCATCGGCCCATACCTGATATGCTGCGTGCTTGAGCGCGATAGCGCGATCAGACTCAGCACCAAATCAAGGGCGAGCTCGGCCAGACATGGCTACGTCGGAGAATAGAATATAGTATATTCCATTTTGTTAAATCAAGTAATTAATTAGGTAGATGGTTAAATCACAAAGCGATGTGTCAGTAGTAATTATGGTTTTTATAGTATTGGATCTCTAAATTAACAAAACTGAATTTCCCAAAAACTGTATATTTATTGTATTATTAACACTTTTTCACATACAAAAAGTGAAAATAAATAAAAAGAATTACAATACATTGAATCACACTGCGTACACGCACCCAATTTATGATCACACCTACAGATTTTAGACTTAACAAAAAAAAAGCATTTATTTTTTTAACAATACATTAATAGCAGGGTTATCATCCATTGGACGGCTATTAATGGCTACTTATGGATTATAATCGATAATAACTCAAAGCATCCGGCTATTAACCCAACACTACAAATAAGTAAGTAGGTAGGTAAGTATACCTATTGCGGACAGCAAGCAATAGGTAGCTCGCCGTTCAACCGTCCAGTAACCGTCCGGACCGAATCCAAGTCGTCGACAGCGCGTAGGTACCTAATGTTCCGCGCGCGCCACAATGCGATTTCAGTAAACCGTTGCACAGTGCAGTGTTTCGTTGTGAACATGCTAGCTGGACAAAAGTCACTTTTTCTTTTATCAGCCATAGTTATTTTACCATAGGTCTCAGAATACATACACAAGAGTAAGCAAAAGACATTATACGGCCTTATTTTTGAAGTTTTTATTAACTACTTTTTAGGCGCCAGATAACTTGGATCAACGGTCATTGACCTCCTACATTTGTTGACATTTTTAATTTCAAAAATGGAAATGAAGGCTGTCTTGAATCTACATCTATCGCGATTTTTTTTACACTTTCTAGTAATGAAAAACAGATAATTACATGTTTTTGGGTATCTTCGCAGAGATATTAGCAAAAGGCAATGTACTTTATTTCACGTTTATCTGGCATCTTGTATTACTTATTACATTACGACATGTCTTTTGAAAATTGACGATCCTGCCAGTAAAAGTATGAAGGAAAAAATTGCAATTTATGTTTTGATAACGTACGTAGGCGGGATGATAAGTAACTAGCCTCTGCTATTTAAAAAATAAAAATAAAAAAATATATATGTCATTTTTAAATTTGTATCTCTGTGTTCTAAATTTGAATTTGGTGGCGTGAAACTTTTATCATTTTTTTGTCATTTGAAAATATATTTCGTCAACTGTTTTCAATATGGATAAAATTGAACAAAGAGCGGTGATAAAGTTTCTTCATATGAAGGACATGAAGGGGAAACATATCTATTGTGACTTAAAGAATGTTTTGGGTGAATGTGCTTCTTCTTATGCCACAGTAAAAAACAGGGTGGCTGAGTTTATACGCGGTCGTACGTGTCCAAGATGAAGCCCGCCCCGGACGTCCAAAAAGCGTCACAACTCCGGAAACCGTCGTGAAAGTACATGATATGGTTTTAGCAGATCGACAATTGAAGTTATCTGAAATAGTTGACTTTACAGGTATCTCAAAAGAACGGGTACATCACATCCTAAGTGAAGAATTAAATATAAAAAAATTATCGGCGCGTTGGGTGCCGCGATTGCTTACGCACGATCAAAAAAGGATTCGAGTGCAAAACTCAAAAGAATGTCTGGACCGTTTTCAGAGTAATAAGGCCGATTTTTTACGTCGATTTGTAACAACGGATGAAACATGTCATGTTCATCATTACACGCCAGAATCAAAAATTCAATCAAAACAGTGGACTCAATCATCAAAGGATGTCCGGCTCCAAAAAAAGCCATGGCTGTAAAGTCGGCTGGAAAAGGAATGGCTTCCGTCTTTTGGGATGCAGATGGAATCATGATGATAGATTACCTTCCTAAAGGCCAAACAATTAATTTATCTTATCTTCTAGATAAGCTTCATCAATGTATTCAGCAAAAACGACCAGGTTTGTCGAAAAAAAAATCATCTTTCACCAAGACAACGTTTGGGTTCACACATGCGTTAAAGCTTTGGCAAAAATCAACGAATTGAAGTATGATTTGCTGCCTCACCCACCTTATTCGCCTAATCTAGCGCCATCAGACTTCCACTTATTCCCTAAGCTCAAAATATTTTTGGGCCGACAGAAATTTGCCACAAATAATGAAGTCATAGCCGCTGTAGAGGAGTATTTAGCAGGCCTTGAAAGAAATCATTTTATGGAAGGCACTACTGCTTTAGAACGAAGATGGAATAAGCGCGTAGAGGTTCACGGAGACTATGACGAAAAATAAAATTAATTTTATCACGGAAAGTTAAGTGTTTTCTTATTAGGCTAGTTACTTATCATCCCGCCCTCGTATCTATAACACGATGTTTGGAGGCGGGCCTAGACACGTGCGCCGTGAGGCGATGTTTGTGCGTGAGTGTTATGGTGTGTGTGTGTGTATGTGTGTGTGTACGCAGCGCATAGTGTGTCTAGAAGCATTGTCATCTTTTGGATAAGTCTCTGATGCCTTATCTCATTTTTTTTTTGTACTAAGTGAAACTAAAAGAAAAAATGGGAATTTCAATTCTTTTCTTAGAGATTATAATGTTTCAATTTGAAAGATGATAAAAATTACTTGCTGTATTTTGTAATTTTTGTATTGTTGGTACACGTGACACTACCTTCTTTTATTTGGTTATTGAAACTGCATTAATAATACCTCATAAGAAAGGTGTTTCGTTATGAAGGCTAGAAGGAACGGGGTGGGTCTTTTAGTCAGTAAGACTCTGACACTATCTCCCGCTCCGCCCAAGGGCGGGGGATGTCATGAATTTTCCCACCATAAAAAAAAGGTGTATGAAGCAAAATATCCTAATTAATAATTTTGTCCAGCTAGCTTGTTCTAATCGAAACACTGTGCGTTGGGGCCCAGCAGGGTCGAAGCCTACTGAGGCAAGGGACGGTTTCTGAAAGGAAGACTCGACCCTTTTATGAAAGGCAACGAAAGAACAGGAATGAGTTTTTAGTCACTAAATGTCTGACACACCCTCGCGCTCCGCCTTAAAGCGAGAGACGGCATTAGATGATTTTCCAACTTAACAAAAAAAAGGTACCTTAGATTAAATTACCTATAGATATCGCCACCGCGTGGTCACACATGAGACAGCACTATAACACTAAAATAAGGTTATTACGTAAACTTTTCCATAAATATGACCACAGAAATACACTTAAAACTTAACTTTAAGAGTCTATTTGTCATACATACACTAAAACTATTACTTTAATTGCCGAAATTATTCTAAAGACATAAAAAATTACTCGAATTGACCTCAAATTGACAGTGATAGGCCTTTGTTTGGCTCACTTTTCAAAGAGAGCCAAGCAAAAAAGCGGCACGCCGAATGAGATAGAGAATGTTATGTTTTGTCTCAATTTTATTACTTGTTTCGTACATATGCTTCTCACTTTCGCACTTCCATAGAGTCGCATGGCTATATCTAGAGGTATGTAATCTAAGGTAGGTACCTATCTAAAAATGTTACTTTACTGGCTATCTATATACTTGAGTGTCGCACTACCCGGCACGGCAGCGCGCGCGTTTAATCTCTACGCGTAACTTTAGTGACGAGGATGCATGCGCGCGTGGGGCAAAGGGCCGTTTGAGCAAGGACAATGGGATAGTGTAGCGTCTTAATAATCAATCACTTAACGATATAATATCTTATCAATTTCTAATGATCTCCAATCAAAATCTTAGGGCAAACTAAAATGAGCTTTAATGACAAAAATACAAAAAAATATTATCACAAAATTTTCATTCAAAAGATCGCTTATCATTATAATTATTATGTTATCTGGCAATCAGATGTGGTAAGACTTTATCAGCTGGTTATATAAACTAACGTATTTGCAATTACGAACATTACGAATACCGTTGATCCATCCAGCAATATGTTGAAGTTTATCATTATTTTGGCTACTGTGGCTGGTAAGTTATTTATTTGTGAAACCTATTACATATTGTAACGTGTAGATAAGGTTTGTATTATTTCTCATTTACATATGTACGTACAGTTTACAGAGTTTTTTGGGTCTAGACGTAGACCTGTAAAATTTGGTGTGTGTGTGTGTGATAAATATACCTTCTCTCCAAATAGACCTCCGCAATAATGCAAAGGAATGTTCTGATAATTGTAACACAATTTGTTATTTAGTTCCCCAGAAGAGTACAAGTGCGTGTGGCGCATACGCAATCATTTTTTTTGTTGTAAAATCTTATTGAGCTAATGTTCGCGTACGAGTACCATTGCGCAGTCTGTCCGACAATAATAATAGTAGATTATATCTGATTCTTAAAACTCAGAGGTTATTTTTAAACTCTCTTATCATCAACATCGAGCATGGTTGAAAAGCTTGTTACTCCTTCTAACGCAATCCAAAAAAGCAACGCGAAAAAAGAGAGATAACGCCTGAACACTCTCTCACTCTGTCGAATATTTTACAAAACGTGTTACAGGAAATACAAGCTTTTTTTAAACGCTTAAAAGTTTTTGAAAAAAAGTTAATTTAGGTATACTTTTTTGACTTTTTAAATTTTTTAGTAAATTATGAAGTGTCCATGCAAAATAGCAGATTTTTAGAGGTTTTTACTGGATTAGTTTTACACAAATTTATAAATTGATTTCAATAGAATATTAGATAATATCCACAAGATTCTGTGTTTTACAAAATATCGAATGAAAAATATGTAATAATAATCAATAAATTTGTAAGAATATTAAATAATTACCATCATAATCATGTAAGGGTTGTATACAGTGTATACAGTATTAGGTTACAACTTTTTTGACATTACGAGCATGGCAGTTGAGAGTTTGTCATGCTCACCCAAATGTCTTGCTGGAGGTGGCACGTGTTATTGGGTCATTCGGTTCCTTTTAAAATGGTTGAGCTGAGTGGGGCTGATGCACGTGTCATGCCCGTGAACGGGTGCCATCGGTTGAGACTGGTCATCTCTTAGCTGCCAGTGGCTTAATTCGGTTTCTATTTTTAATTACATAAAAAGAATAATAACTTATTATTATTACGTATCCACCTACATTGTGCTCACATATTAGAAGCGACAAGAAATATGTAATCAAGATCTATGTAACTCATAATATATTTTAAAAAGAGTGTCCATGGAGTTTCTTGCACGTTCTTCTCCATAGAGACCTACGTTTTGGAACGTGCAATTTAGCTTCACTTTTCTTGGACTGACCGACATTTGACTATTCAAAAGTGCCTACAAATGGTCTATTTGAAATAAATGATTTTGATTTGATTTGATTTGAGTGAAAATGTATGTCGAATTGCATCCCGAGTAATTTTGGCCACCCACGCGTATCATACAACGTGTTTAACTTAATTTGTGAAGAATAAAAATTTAACTAACAGTTACAACAGTTAAACTTACTAGGAGTTTTGAAATTTTTTGTGACAAGCGGTAAAAAATAAAAACTGTTTGTTTTACTGCACTAGCGCATCTATAAATGGTGGCCATAGCTTAATTACACAACTTAAAAGAAAAACCCGGCCAAGTGCGAGTCGGTCTCGCGCACAAAGGGTTTCGTCCCGTTATCTACAAAAACGGCCAAAAATATATGTCTGTTTATAAGAGCCTCCCTTAAATATTATTTTTATTCAGTTTTTTTTTTGTATTTGTTGTTACTGCGGCAACAGAAACACATAATCTGTGAAAATTTCAATTGTCTAACTATCACGGTTTTTAAGCATGGTGAAAGACGTAGGGGAAGTGGGGTAGATTGATACATAAAAATTTAAACTCAAATTATAGGTGAAAAAATGACATATTTTTAATTAATTTTCAAGTGGATGTTTAGCTAAATGTATAAATATTATGATGTCAAGGATAAATATAGTTTAATATGTGAAAGAAAAAGATTAGCACGTGTTTTGTAAAAAAATGGGTTTTGAATCATTCTACCCCGCCAACGGGGCACTTAGATACGTCACCTGTGGCACTTTCATACCAAGCGGATATTGTATGAAATTTGTTAAATTAGAACATTTTCATGAAAATAATACTTTTTTATTACGAAAATATTGTAATCAGTTTAATAAAATTAGGAACATCCTAGTTCTTCAGAACAGGACTACCAACACTGACTACCAAGAGTCTTTTCTCTTTAGGTTTTTCATATTCTGTAAGTCCTAATCAATTTTGCTTCTTGGGTTTGTATGTCCGCATTATTTTCAGTTGACAATATAAAAATATGATTGTAATTTTAATTCTATATATTTTACAAATTATATGAGGGATTAACACACATCAATGTGCCCCGTGCTTTGATGTATCTAAGTGCCCCAAAAGATTTTTTTCAAAATGATAATTATACTAAAGAAACTAACTGATTTGTCTCGTAAAAAATACTAAATACGTAAAATTGGATGGTTTAACATACCTTTGTTGTATAGATATTCTCACAAGATGGTATAAGAGACCGGGGAAACACTTTTATATTTCACGTTATTTTTTAGTTGACCGCACTCAAAACACATTACGAGTTGTAGAGCGTCAATGGCTTACAGGCTGTAGGCGCGAACACATAGGATACGTTCAAGCATTTCTATGATCGTTTTAGGAATGTCATCACTCGAATATGTTCAATCGATTTTTAGATAATGCTTGTGTATCTATGTGCCCCTTGCATCATTGTGCCCCCCTACAGACCGACAGAGGGACAGAAAAAACTTATATTGATTTCAATTAAAATCAACTCAAATTTAAAAATTGACAGTAAAACTTGAAAATGCACTGAAAACAGTAGAGTACTTACACTACTGTCAGAACCGTTTATTTCAAAGTAGACCAATTACAGGCTTTATGAATTTTTGAGTTGCCAAAATGTCGATTATTCAAAAAAATTGTAACTAAATTGCACGTTCCAAAGCAGCGTAGCGTATAAACATAACACAATTTATTTAGTACGATCGGAAAAAACACGAAGATGATGATGATCATCATCATCATCATTTCAGCCGTTATGCGTCCACTGTTGGACACAGGCCTCCCCCAAGCGTCGCCACAACGAACGTTCCTGTGCGTCTCGCATCCATCTGTTTCCCGCAACCTTCACCTACTGGGGCCAGGGTTATCCGAAAGGGCGCTCGAGCCCCGATATGAAGGCTTGAAGGAACGGGGTGGGTTTTTAGTCAGTAAGAGTCTGACACTATCTCCCGCTGCGCCCAAGAGCGGGGGTTGTCATAAGATGATTTTTTCCATCGAAAAAAATAAATAAATAAAAGGTCATCGGTCCACCTTGTAGGAGGCCTTCCAACGCTGCGTCTTCCGGCCCGCGGTCGCCACTCTAGAACCTTTCGGCCGCAACGGCCATCTGTTCTGCGAGCAATGTGCCCTGCCTATTGCCACTAAAGTTTGGCAATTCTTCGTGCTTAGTTCTCCTACGGATTTCTTCATTTTTTATTCGATTACGCAAGGAAACCCCGAGCATAGCCCTTTCCATTGCTCTTTGGCCTTCTGATGAGGCCCATTGTGAGCGACCACGTTTCGGAGCCATATGTCATCACTGGCAACACGCACTGGTCATAGACTTTCGTCTTCGAAAAAAACACGAAGATATCTTCTAAAAATTAATTTTGGCGATTAAAAACTGAACTAATATACATGCAATAAATATGTATCAGATTTTTCTACTGACAAAATTTTTATAATCTTTGTAGATTTTAGTAAATCGCAATTTTTTTTCATATTTTGAATTCATAATTATGTACAATCTTTGCGCATCTCTTTTTTTTGTGTAGTCCTCTAAGCGGTAAATTCTTGACAGTATTTTTTCAAGTTGTATCATCATCATCAGCACTGATATCACTAGGAATTTGATCATAAATCTGTTTTTTTTTTTCAGTGTATTATGTACAAGCGAATAATAGGATATTTCGCCTATACACAAGGTAAGTTCGTACTCATATTTTTTTTTATTTATTCATCTATACTAATAAACCTATAAATTATACAAGCTGTAAGGGACAGCCCTCCACAAACATTAAGGGCTTGCTCAGTAGACGAAATTGAACAATCTTCCACAACACTTTTTTTTTTCAGAAAACGAAAAAAAAAATCCGCCTCACTTCGTACCCTGAAAAAATTTTTTGTGGAAGCCCTCAAAGTTTGTGGAGGGCTGTCCCTTACACTCTTTATTATAATAATTCTATAGCTCTCTCCGGACCTAGTTTGAATTGTAAAACTGTTTTAGTAGGTATTGGATAGAACAGCTAGCGTGGAAGGTTATAAGGCTATATAATATTACGCTATAACCTATGGGACCTGAGAACCACAAGGCAATTTTGGTTTTTTAATATATCTAGTAAGATTATGTTCTTCAAGAATTTTAACTTCGGACACGTCATTCCAATTCAATAATAATTTGTATAACATATTAAAGAGGCAAAATTGCGTCAAGGTTGCCTCATTTTTTTGCCTCAATTACATTGCTGTATTACGAGTGTGTTTATTTCTACTAAAATACATAAACACAAATGGTGGACAATTTTAAAGCAAACTTTTGCATGGAATTGTTTATCTAGTTCTTTACATGAGATGTCGATGGGTTAGACAAATGACTTTTCTGTTAACTTTCTCGCCAAATGCTAAGCACAAAATGTATGGACATGACATAACCTAAGCAATATCATACATACACTTTATACGTAGTCTTTGAAGGGAATATTAACAGAAAACTCATTTCTTAATACAAAAATTCTGTATCTCTGACTTACTTACCTATGTGAAAAGTTTTGGGATTCCGTGGGAAAGTCTACGGTAGCGAAAACACTGGAAAGTGCTAGTAAATACTAAGTCTTCTCTCTTTATGTTTCAAATTTTCAATTACGTGCTTTGAAACAATGGGGCAGACTCAGTCATTATTGTCGCTCACAATTTTCTAAACATTGAATATTAAGAGAAAAACCTTTTATTCGTAAACTAACCTACTAATCTAATTTTATTTTGTAAGGGGTAACGAGCTAGCTCAGAATATGACCATCGACGACAATGGCTTGCCTTCTACCTTCGTACCAGAAAATAGAACAATCATATTGATCCATGGGCACCGTGGAAGCGTAGGGGCACCTTTCAATACACGAATCATAGAAGGTAAGTACAAGGTTACTAAACAGAAACAGCCAGATAAGAGTCAGATGTCCAGCAAAATTAGGTACTTAATATTTTTTTGATTTGAATTGTACAAAAATGCAGAGTTTACTAAGTTATTTGTTGCACTTTTTATGGTGAGAAATGATCCAATGACTTCTCCCTTCTTCATCTTTTGTTTTTTTTTGTCCCTGGAACCATGGCAAAGAAGGATCAGGAGTGAGTTTTTAGTCAGTAAAAGTGACACTATCTCCCACTCCGCCCAAGAGCGGGGAATGGCATTAGATGATTTCCCTACCTAAAAAAATAAAATAGTATACTTCCCGCTACCTGGAGTCCTAAAATTTGGCATGAAGGAAGCAAATGGGACCTCCATTGTACAAGTATAGGAAAAAAAATTGAAAACTGTGGGAGTTACATCACAAAAAAAAATTGCTATACGACAAAATCTTCGTATCTCAATTTGGGAATTGAACTGTTTTCATAGATAAGTTTGTGCAGAACCCCCAGTGCACGAGTCCACCTCAAACTTGACCGATTTATTATTAAAAGGGACCAGCTTCCACATTGATCCCCTTGGTGATGAGTTTGACTTATGGTGAATTTCGGGAAATCCACATATAAACAACAAGGGTGCTTGAGAAAAAATATCATCCCCACTTCATAGGGGAGGGATACTACTCGTACAATTGTGTTACTACTATATCATCGTTATTAATATTACACTGTAAGAGATAGATAGATAGATAAATTCTTATTGTACACCAAAAATAAAACAATTACATAAGAAACTTAAAATTAATAGGGTTTCACAATAGGCAAGAGTTCCTTGTTAAGAATATGAAACCCTAACAATGCACTTAAATATGAAATATAAAAACATTTTACAAAAAAAAATACTGTATTTTTTATTGTCCCTGTTTATGTGATTAAGTTGTGTTATTTTTATTTCAGAAATATTCGACATTCGCAGAGAGTATAACATCATAGTGGTTGACTGGGGAACTGAAGCTAGATACGAGTATTCGGTCGCATCTTCGTATGTGGTAACTGTGGCTAATGATCTAGCCAGTTTCCTTAGATGGTTGGCTATACAGACGTCTATCTCTACCACCACTCGAGAAACTACCGCTACCACTACTTCTACTCCCCCCGTTCCTTTAGTTCTTATGAAAGATCTGCACTTGGTCGGATTTGGCCTTGGAGCTCACGTTGCTGGCATTGCTAGTAGACAACTGAGAAATTCACCCGGATTAGTCGGCAGAATTACGGGTAACTGTAATTCCTCGTTTTTTCGATATTTATATAAAGTGTGTTAATTAAGATATAATTGCGTAATATCGGTGATTATCGCTGAGACAATATTCAGATTGAAGGCAAGGATCGTAAGAAAGTCGGTGCGCTAATCACTAATATTCACGTGTATCATACGACAGTTTTCAACTCACTTGTGAAGAAAAATAATTTACTTTTTTTCGTTTTATAACCTAATCTTCACAATCCAATAGGTTCCCATGACGCTTTAGTAACAAATTTAGCATCCGTGCCTCCCTTCTACAATAATTGTGTTGATTCTAAGCGCTAGTAAAAATCTTAACTAGCCTTTTACTTTTCAAAGCGGCTGTTTGTTTTTCATCTATACTAAAAAAAAAAAAAACAAAACTATTCTTAAAAAGCCCTGAAGCAATCGCAGAGGCCAAACTCTCTTCCAAATTCTAAACAATTGATGTATTGGTGCGTCCAAATCTGGCAAAAGCGCTGCTCGCGAGCCGTACGCGAGCATTTCATGTTTGTACGAACCGTGCGCGCAGGGACTTCGTGCGCTGTGCGCGAAGTGTACGTGCGCCGTTCGCAAGCGGCTCGCGAGTGGCGCATTCTCCAGGTCTGGAGTCTGGACGCACCATTATGTTCATAAATCGTCGCCCTCTGCGCTAACTGTCCTATCTCACAAACTGGCGTATCTGCACTGACTGGCGTTTTCATAACATTATTTCGAATAAGTTCTCTCTAATCGTCGTATCTGTGTCGTTTACCGTTTAGAAGATAATCACGTATTTTCTTTCACATAAGTGCAAAAGGAAGGCAAATATATCCTTACTACCTTTGTTACCTTAGGGCTGTAGAGCCATTATTAACTCAAAAATAAACCAAGATTAATATGAAAAACTTATTAATTTATTAATAAAGCTACAGCTAACGCAATTACAGGAACTATGATTGTAACGCCCGACCAAAAAACGGTTGCCCTGGAAAAACATCAATTGTTAGTTAGGACAGTTAGCAGGGAGGATGATGACAAATAAAAACCATACAAGTGGGTTTTTTCAGTCAGAGCAAGTATTCATGTATTTATCACGTCGCTAAAATCACTTTTACCGCACATGTATTCTTATTAACCGCCGACACAAATGGTCTAGTTCGGAATCATTTACATGACACCTAACGTTTTTGTACTACCTTTCTAGGATTGGACCCGTCTGGAAGTGGATGGGGCAGTAGAAGCCAACGCTTGACGGCTAGTGACGCTAACTATGTCGAAGTTATCCACACAGACGGTATAGGTCCTCTTGCCAACGGTGTTGGGACTGCAATTGGTGACATAGACTTCTTTGCCAACGGGGGAAGCAACCAACCAGGATGTTTCAGCCACTCTTGTAGCCATGAACGAGCATGGGAGCTGTTTGCAGCATCCCTGCGGGGCCACCTATTTGGATACCGATGCAGCTCGAAAACACAAATGAACCTTAACCTATGTAGAGGAAACCGATTGGTGTTAGGTGGCACAGAAGTAACTAAAGAAGCCCGGTATGTATTTTTTTATTTTTTTATTTGTAGACTTGACAATTCCGTAGCAACAAGTAACATAATATAAAAGTTCTTGTAGTTCGTTGTAACTTTGATCGATGTTTTAATAATAGTGTATTTTTTTTAGATTTATGACGTATTAAAAAAAAAACTACTCACTAGATCTCGTTCAAACCAATTTTCATTGGTAGTTTGCATAGTAATGTACATCGTATATTTTTTTTAGTTTTATCATTCTCTTATTTTAGAAGTTACAGGGGGACACACACACATTTTACTGAAATTGTCTCTCGCGTAAACTATTCAATTTAGAAAAAAATGATATTAGAAACCTCAATATCATTTTTGATTTTTTCATTTTTCAAGATTATTTTTGAAGACCTATCCATAGATACGCCACACGTATGGGTTTGATGAAAAAAAAGTTTTTGAGTTTCAGTTCTAAGTATGGGGACCCCCAAAATTTATTGCATTTTTTCTATTTTTGTGTGAAAGTCTTAATGCGGTTTACAGAATACATCTACTTACTAAGTTTCAACAGTATAGCTCTTATAGTTTCGGAAAAAAAAGTGGCTGTGACATATAGACCGACAGACAGACAGATAGACATGACGAATCTATAAGGGTTCCGTTTTTTGCCATTTGGCTACGGAACCCTAAAAAGTACATTTTGATACAAGTGGAGAAAGTTTGTCATTGCGACCGAGGCGGCATTCACATGAGCTTAAGGCGGACGTGTCATGGAGCTGAGGTTTACAGAGACAAATTTCACTTACGAAGACATAAATAAACGAGGGTTCACGCGCGACCTATGGAGGTTGATTCACGTCCAGCCTATACGATAAATGTAATAGATTATGGCGGGGGTGAACATGCGCAGTTTTCCGCACTATTGCGAAAAACAGTACATTTCATACAAAGGATAAAAGCGGATTTTCGAGTAAATATATTATTATTTCAATTTAAAAAGTATAGAGATAAGGTAATAGGTATGTTTAAATTATATGAGGTTAAGCAGACATTAAATATCTTCTGTAAATATTAAACGCCTTACTCTCTTACTCGAATCATCGAGGCCTAGTCTGAACCATTGAACTTAGGACGCTGTTTTATTCAGAGATTTTTTTTGCCAATACATCGTAACAAAGAAAAATAGAGAGGATATTTTGCAATTAATCCCTATGGGGATAAAACGGAGGTTCAAAGTTTAGGTTCACGTGTGTAAAACCGCAAGCAGAAGTTTATTACAAGGCGGTATAGTATAAATAATAGAAAACATACAAACGTTAATACGAAGGCAAATTGATTGCTGAAAGTTATAATAATATATATAAAATATTCCACAACTATCACACAAAGCCGTCTAGTCTCAAGCTAAGCAGAGCTTGTGTTATGAGTACTAGACTACTGATAAACATACTTAATTATGTATTTCTAAATACATACTTAACATAGATAAATTACACCCAGTCACAGAACAAATGATCATGCTCATTATACAAACATTTTTCCTGAGTGGGAATCAAACCCACGACCTCCGGCATAGCAGTCAGAGCCACTAACAACTAGACCAACAGACCAGTCAGTTCAGTACAGGTAGATTGGTATTACTTTTCATTGGTTTAAACTATTTACTTACCTATATATAAAAACTTTATTTTCAGGTACGGTGAAATCTATAGAGTTAACACCGGAAGAAACTTCCCGTTCTAGAAGAACAGTTCCCGTTCTACAAAAAATCTTTCTACAGTGTAATTTTTTTGTGATTAGTTTTTTTTTTTTCAATAAACTATTTTATAATTTTTTATCATGTTGTTATTATTATTGTTATTTATTATATTCTTTATTGTACACCACATAAACAAAAATACAGGACAAACAACAATAACAAAAAATTCAACTACCTCCTGAATTTTAGTTAAAAATGTGAATAATTTAAGCAATAAATCAAATCAAATAAAATCAAATCAAAGCATTTATTTCAAATAGACCATTTACAGGCACTTTTGAATAGTCAAATGTAGGTCAGTCCAAGAAAAGTGAAGCTAAATTGCACGTTCCAAAGAGTAGGTCTCTATGGAGAAACTCCATGGACACTCTTTTAAATCATATTATGTGTTACACATAATGCTTGGTTACATATTACTTGTTGCTTCTATCATGTGAGCACAATGTCGATAAAGAAATAAAAATGTAAAATAATTAAAAGATAGAAACTGAATTAAGCCACTGGCAGCTAAGGGATTACCAGTCCCATCTGTCGACACCCGTTCACGAGCATGACGCGTGCATCAGCCCCACTCAGCTCAACCAACAGCGAAACATTTGAGTGAGCATGACAAACTCTCAACTGCCATGCTCGTAATGTCAAAAAAAAAAAAGTTGTATCCTAATAAAAATGCTCCATGGTGCTTCACATTCACAAACTTGAAAAAAGTGCTTCTACATTATACAATGCAATTGTGTCTTTCAAATTAAAAAATAATAATATTAGTTTCCAACTAATCAACTAATTAGTACGCCCTAGTGGTAGTGGAGCTGGACCAGCATTGAGCCAAGCATTTTTATCTTGAATATTCTTCCAACTTATAATATGCTTGCCTGCATAGTATGCGTTTAATACAAGATTTAAATTTCGTTTCATTGAGTTCTAATATTTGGAGAGGTATTTTATTATATCATTTCAAACTGTACCCCATGAAAGAAGAGGCCAATTTAGCCAGTCTGAAACCTGGTTGAACTAATTGATCCCTATTTCTTGTAACATAATTATGTCTATCGCCTCTTTTGCTAAAAAGATGAAGATTTTTTCTAACATACATGATGTTTTCATAGATATTGACAAGGTACTGTCATTTTGACTGGCCTGTTGGTCTAGTGGTTAGTAGCCCTGACTGCTATGCCGGAGGCCGTGGGTTCGATTCCCACCCAGGACAAATGTTTGTGTGATGAGCATAATCATTTGTTCTGTGTCTGGGTGTAATTTATCTATAATATGTATGTATTTATAAATATATAAGTATGTTTATCAGTTGTCTAGTACTCATAACACAAGCTCTGCTTAGCTTGAGACTAGACGGCGTTGTGTGATAGTTGTGGAATATTATTATTATTATTATTATTATGTTAATATCTTTAAACAGTTCCCTTAAAGAAACGCACCGGCGGAGATTGTAAATAGCTCTGATGGCTCTTTTCTGTAATATAAAGATTGACTCGATGTCAGCAGCCCGTCCCCATAGTAAGATACCGTACGACATGACACTATGAAAATAACTAAAATTGACTAGTCTAGCGGTATCAACATCCGTAAATTGGCGGATTTTTCTAACAGCATATGCAGCTGAGCTAAGCCGCCCTGCAAGAGATGTTAAGTGAGGACCGTATTGTAGCCTTGAGTCAAGCGTCCCAGGAAAATCGTTTTATCAACAAATTCTAGTTTTTCATTATTTAATACAATGTCACAATCACTACTTTTGACATTTGGTAAGGAAAATCTTATGCATTTAGTTTTTTTCCCATTTAGAACCAGATTAGTAGCAGCAGGAGATAATCTCTGGAAGTGCTGGTCTGATTGCTAAAATTTTTTCACCGATTGCAAGCTGCTTTATTCCTAAGTGACATAGCTATATGCTTTGATTATATACTGGTCTAGATAGAGCAATGCAAACAAACGATGCACTAAAACTGTCTCCAATTGCGAGATATGTGTGAGTACCGCTTGTGTACTTATTGTCGTCAAACTGTTAAGGTGTGCGTGTTTAGGAATGCCTGGTCCAAATGATTAACTTTCCTTTTATCCGTTATTTATTATGACGAAAGTTTTAACAAAATAGGTTGAATCAAATAATATTTTGTAAATTAAAGAAAAAAAAAGACATTTACACAGACTTTAAGACTCACAATTCTCTGGTTACATGTAAGTACATAAAACAAACAAATAAAAAGTATAAAGTCCGATGTGAGACAAGACAAAAAATACAGTGAAAAAATTATACCTACAGTTTTTTTTATTTTTTTTATTGATAAGTTCGTGTTTGACCACCACCTCACCTGATGGTATGGATGGCAAAATAGGCGTGTTCAAGATCGGAGACAATCAGTAATTTTAGTTCTTTAGCTGTCGTAAACCCTTTTTGTGTAAAATATAAATCATCGTCAGAAAAATGTTCGGAACATACGACTGAAGTCCTGTGGGGAAGTCCACTGGTCTTAATTTCGAGTCCGCAGTATAATGCCTTACCAGTAATTTGCTAGTATGGGATCCGTAGGAAATCTGAAACCCAAAATTTTAGAAAGAACTGACAAAAATACTATTTCGTGCAAGACGTCATGGGTTTTATTTATATTGTAGATATAGATAAGTTATCATTTATTGATTTATTGATATAATAATGTTCTCCTGATCGAAAGATGACGTAATAATATTTGTATTATATATGTCTCCCATAGTTTCGCCAAATCTCCCTAGTAAAAAACTGACAACACTGGCTAATCAGAATAACTTACAAAAAAACGAATTAAAAAATTATGTTTCTTAATATAATAGTGGGTAAATAACGAAACTTATCGATGAAAAGTGATCTTGGTATTATTATACGGTTTTCCCACACGGTACAGTCTGATGGCACAAACCGGCATAATTAATTACTTTTCGTGAGCACATTATCCTTAGGTGTTTCAAATGACACTGACGTAAGGGAGAAGCGAGTCTACCAATTTTAGTAGACTTTATTTGGGCCGTTCAATAGGTGCCAATGTGGCATCTAGACAAGTATATAATCAAAGGCTATATGTTATATACGCGGACGAAGTTGCGGGCAAAAGCTAGTGTCCTATATTTTTGTTCATCGTCATAGAAATATGACTGTCACATAATGAAGGTTATTAAAATACGAGTGTGATTTTGTATACGATACTTTATGTTTCATTATTTTGCTATTAGTGGTGACAATTAGGCTAGTATTTTTTTATGACGCCACTGTCAAGAGTTGGTTATTTTTCCCATTTGTTACCATGCGTGAACATTACGATTGTTAAAAAAATTAAGAAGTGTGTAATAATACAGAAATAATAGTAGTTTATGTGACTAGGGGATAAAGCAGTGTCTTTAGGTTGCGGGCGGCATGTTAAATTCCGAACGAAACGAAGGTTGCTGATTTTAATCCCGAACGATAGTGAGGGATTTATAAAATTAACTCCCGAGCATTGCGAGGGAGTTAATAAAGAAACCTGAGTTAAGTGAGGAATTTAAGCCGCCCAAGACAAAGACAGCTTTATCCCCGTGTTGCATACTCTACTTTTTACACCATCTGTGAGATAATCAAAAGACAATTTGGTCGACCAAATCATATATTAGAGAAATACAAGTATTGTATTTACAAGTTCATCAAACAAACAAAATTCATTACTCCAAGATTCTAGTTTCAATTTTCTATAACACTCCCGTGTTGTCAGTACGCACGTTTTATTCTATTTTCTTTTTTTTGTTAGTGGCCAGTTTGAATCATAGTGATTACATACTCTTTGGTTTGAATTTCGAGTCAACTTGTTCGATGCGCCTATATTTTAATTCACAATGTTGACGATTTTTGATGCTCCAAATTCAAATCTCATTATTCCCTAGGGATCGGCCATACTGCATTATCTTCCTAGGCATATAATGACTTGCTTTAAGTGAGGTTTTTATGACGTGTAAAACGATATTATCGAGCAGGTGGTGTAAAATAGTAGTTTATGTGACTAGGGGATAAAGCAGTGTCTTTAAGTCGCGGGCGGCATGTTGAATTCCGAACGAAACGAAGGTTGCTGATTTTAATCCCGAACGATAGAGAGGGATTTATAAAATTAAGTCCCGAGCATTGCGAGGGAGTTAATAAAGAAACCTGAGTGAAGTGAGGAATTTAAGCCGCCCAAGACAAAGACAGCTTTATCCCCGTGTTGCATACTCTATTTTTTACATCATCTGTGAGATAAGTAAAAGACAATTCGGTCGACCAAATCATATATTAGAGAAATATAAGTACCTATTATATTTACAAGTTCATCAAACAAACAAAATTCACTACTCCAAGATTCTATAGTTTCAATTTTCTATAATGCTCCCGTGTCGTCAGTACGAATTTTTTATTCTATTTTCTTTTTTTTTTGTTAGTGGCCAGTTTGATTCATATTGATTACATACTCTTTGGTTTGAATTTCGAGTCAACTTGTTCGATGCGCCTACATTTTAATTCACAATGTTGACGATTCTTGATGCTCCAAATTCAAATCTCATTATTCCCTAGGGATCGGCCATACTGCATTATCTCCCTAGGCATATAATGACTTGCTTTAAGTGAGGTTTGTATGACGTTTAAAACGACATTATCGAGCAGGTGGTGTAAAAAATAATTTAGTTATTATTCATACTATCTAGCCAATTTATACGTCAAAATCAAAACGGTTCACTAGTTAAAACTACTTTTAACTGCAAGTATTAGACAGAAATATTTAGTGTCATCTATTATATAAAAATGAATTGCTAAGCACAAATCTCGAGAACAGCTGAACCGTTTTCGATAATTCTTTTTTGTTGTGTTTGTTATTGTGAGGAGAAGGTGCTTATAGAGAAAAAAAAAGAAAATTAGGGTAGTAGAAAATAGTAGTAGTAGGGTAGAATAGGGTAGAGCGAGAGCGAAGCCGCGGGCAAAAGCTAGTTCAAGGCGGTTCTTCAGAGTGAAAAATTTCCTGATTTCAGAATGTCATCTAATTTGCTAAAAACAATCAGTTATAATAGTTATCAAGAGAAAGAATACGGATTCTTCGTGTTAACTCCGTCTGTAAACAGTACGACTAGAAGTAGTGGTGACCGAGTGGTAATGAATCCAACTGACGAGTAGTAGGTCGCGGGGTCAAATCCAGCTAAGCGCATTTCTTTTTGGAATTTATTTCATCACCACTGCTCTCAAAATTATAAAAGAAAACATCGTGAGGAAACCGGCATGTCCAAGAGCCAAAAATTTGAAGAGATGTGACATTCACCAACACGCACAGGGCCCGCATGGTGGATTTCGGCCCATTCCCTCTCCCAGAGAGAGGAGGCCTGAGTCTCAGCAGTGGAAACATTCAAAAGGCTAATTATGAACTCCGTTTGTAACGGAGCATTTTAGTAATATTCTATATCGTCACATGAAAACTAAAGTACCGCGCGATTGAAATGTAAACAACAGTTCGAAATCAACTATTAGGCATCTGCAGACATACAGTAACCATAGAGTCTCTCGCTGTTTCTTCTCCATAGGAAACGACCAATTTGGAACCGCGCACTAGCTTCTGACGTTTTATAAGGCCTGCATAGAGGCCTATGCGACATATAATTTTTTTTTAAGGCATTTTTCCGGATTACACACAACACCTGCCATTTCAGAGGATTTTCTGTTTTGGATGAAGGTTTGCAGGACTATAGACCCTATTCTGTATAACTCCAAACTGGTGACCTTCGACTATAAACATCAGTGCAGCCTTCTTGCTGCTACTATCGTGACGTTATTAATACTTTCTCTAGCTCTCGAGTAGCGAATCATAAAGCGGCTTAATGACGTTTTGGACTCGTCATTTTGGGACTCAGGGTCCGAATCGTCTCTTTTTTTTATTTTTTCAGTGACGTTTTGGACATAATCAAATTTAATTAAGCTGTTTAATACAGTCAGATACAAAAGTTTTAAAATATAAAATGAATTAAATATTAGCAAAACATTACCTTAACATTGCATTACTTATTGGAACTATTAACGTAGCTTTAAGCCGTCTTAAAGCAACAGAAAGTTGGCGCTATCTTTTGGTCATAAATGGCTTTGTGAACTTATGTTACTGTTCGTCACTAAAGTATTAAAAAAAAAGAAAAATCATTCAATACATATATTTAGTATAAAAATCATCTAACAAACATAATATTAATTTACAACAGTAGACACAAAAAAATACTTCGTTGACGAGATAGATTGACTGAACTAAATTAGGTTATATATAGGGTGACTGGTAATTAGTGTACGATACTTAAACACGTGATTGTGCTCATGCCAATCATTACCGATCGATCGATAACCAACAACTTATATTATAAAAAAAATCAGCTGTTCATTACATTTATGTTTGCCTAATGTACTGATCAGCTGATATTTTTTTCGCGATTTCAGCTTTGCTTCCGTAATAAAAATTGTTTGTTATCATTTGCACAATCACGTGTTTAAGTATCGTACACAAATTGCCAGTCATCCTATATACATTAATATTTATCAAACAAAACTTTCTTATCTGTACAAAACAGATTTTTTTTATCGGTAATTATTGAAAGCCTTTGACTTTGCTGCTTTTGACTGCGACAAATATAATTATATTTTAAACGATAGATAAAGAGATAGACGTAAAGAAAACCAAAATAGTTAATGTGGCTCAAAAGGCAGCTAAACTGAAATGGGACTGGGCAGGACACATCTGCCGTATGCCTGACAAACTGTGGGCCAAAAGAGCACAAAGTTGGTGCCCTAAATTATTATTATTATTATATTATTATTATTATTAAATATCAAAAAAAAAAACAATAGATAATGGAATATAACGTTACAAAATAACTTTAATTTTGGAAATCGGTATTTCTATAATATTAGATAATTTGTCTCTTCGTTATTTAATTATTTTGTACTTTTCAGTGTTTTTTAACATTGAAGACGATTTAATTTTTATGTAAAAAGTTTTTTATATTTTTCACTTTTTAGTTATGGTACCACCACTAAAGAGTACCCCTCAGCAAAACTTGAATACCTTATAGCCAGAGTGTATCTCATAACGATTCTAATAATTACCAACACGGGGATTATTAGAATTACACACACCAATTACATTAATTTACACTCCGGCTTCAATTCTACTTATATATCACCAAGGCAATAAAAATATTATTTTTACATCGTTATCATTACACCAAATCATCAAACAATCCTCATTCAGCCAAAAGTTTTCCACAGCTCAACATCGATCGGTTCTAGACTTACTCCCATCAAGTGCATACGATAACCAATGCTGGATTTCCCTAACTGTCGTATTGGAATTTGGCTAAAAGTTTCCCAGAGTGATAAGTAGGTACATGAGAGTTTAAAAAAAGCCGCACCTTGACTATAGACGTAAATGGAGTGCTATATAGCTTATCAAGTTTCCAGTCACATGGTTCAGTGACCAGCTCAGAGGTATTAAGTGAAATAAGTAAGAAGCCTCGATAAGTGAGTAAACTTATCCTCAGGGATTACCGATACGGTTCATTTACACTAGTCTGTAACAACACCTGAAGTAAGTCCGGGGTAACTATTGGATGCAATTGGTGATTAGGATTGGTGGTAGAATAGTCTGTTTCAAAAAAAAATTTAAAGGTAATACCGGCCTACCTGGTTTTACCCGGCGGTTTTATCTATATATATAGCCGTTATCTATATTTTTATATATATATATTATCTATATATATATATATATTATCTGTATCTATTTGTACTAGAAACTTCATTATTACTAAAACTTCATTATGACTAAAAGTTTCATTCATAAATTATTTGCATGGTATATTTTTGTTATTGGGCTAATTGTAAAATCGGTAATATTTTTTTCGAATTATCAGTTAGTTTGTTTCAACATAAAACCACTAGTTTCTCGTGTTGATTCAGTAGACTCATCTAGATCTGAAAATAAATTGTTGAAATCAGATTATAGATCGTCGATACTAGCTATAGCTCTTTAACTATGGACGCCAATATAATAGTGGTAGAAACTGTTAGAAAAAACCAACCAATAAAGAACCAATTAAGTCTGGTCAGCTGCATCAAAGTCTCGCGTTGCCAAGTTATATGAAGGTATATTCAAGAATTATATATTAAAACCAAAAGTGCTAGTTTTGATGAACAATTCTTGAGTATAATTATCTTCAAAACCGCAACATTGTTTTCTTTTGAGCATCCCTAAAACCGTAATAAAATAAGGATATGAAAAAAAAACTAACAATATTTGTTATTCACTTTGCTTGTTTTATTTATAATTTACTTATTTATGATCTAAATCACGAGCCACAAATGGTACTCTTCCCGAAGCGGTCGAGTAACTGTAGCTAGCATCTTGTTCCCAGTCTACAACGATGATGTTATGTGGTTCTTGAAACCTCAATATACTTAAAGGAAATAACTTGATTTAAAAAATATAATAATAAAATGCCATGGAAGCCTCTTCTGGTACCATGGAAGAACGGGAAGTGTCTGATCTGGGACGCAACTGGCGTCAGCACTATCGCCGCCCGTCACCTGAGTCGCACCGTACACACTGCTTCTGCCGCCGCTGAAGACGCCTACTCTAAAAAAAGGCTGAAGTACGCTTCCTTGGAGAAGCTTTACCATTTTGTGCCGGTTGCTGTGGAGACTCTGGGCAGTTGGAGTACGGAGGCAAAGTGTTTTGTGGAGGATTTGGCCGTAGGCTCGGGGAGGCAACAGGTGACTCCCGGTCTGGGTCGTTCTTGGTGCAAAGGTTGGCTATCGCCATTCAGCCGGGTAATGCGGCGAGTGTTACGGGCACTTTTGCACCGGGAACGATCAGGGCGGTTTATTTAATGATGTTTGACGGTTTATTTATGACATTTCGTATTTAATTTTAATTGTAAATAATAAAAAAAAAAAAATCTCTATTTGCGAGTAACTATGACACTCAGTTAGTATTAGTAATAATAAAACAACCTAACAACTATATTAGTGACACAAATAACACACAAATGGTACAAATTATAATACCACACACAATGAATCATTGCTTCACCATCCCAGCTGAGATACTGGAGCAATGATTCACTATGCAGCAGTCCAGCCTGTCCACAATTATGCTCAGGATGCCGCTGGGACTGGCTCGCACCCTGCGCACCAGCGATGCACATCTTTTACGCAATAACGCATAGAAGCAATCAATACGCATTTCTGCAAACATCCCTGATGCGCTACAGAAGCGTGGCAGCCCCATCAACACCCTGAAAGCATTATTATATTGCACACAAAGGGCACTGTGTGATTTTTGCGTAATTTTATTATTTTACAGAATAAGTAAGCTGAAAAAATAAAAATGAATACACTTCCATAGTAAAGTTCCTATCTTCATTCAAAAACTAAACTTCATTAATATAGCGAAAGTTTTGGCAAAAAGCTTGAGGGTAAAAATAGGTACTTGAAATTGTCTCAATTGACTGTTTTCTTTGACTATCGCGGTGTTGTGCACTTGTTATTCTTACCGGACGGTCAAACGGTCAATAAAGAATATTATTTGAGCGTTTTGCGGTACTTAAGAGAGCAAATTCGACGAAAAAGCACAGATTTCTGGAAAGAAAATTCTTGGATATTGCACCACGATAATGCGCCTTCGCATAAGGCCATCATTGTGAACGAATTTTTGACCAAACACTCAACAAATACCATCGAGCAGCCACCATATTCGCCAGATATGGCTCCAGCCGACTTCTATCTTTTTCCTATCTCAAATTACTATTTCGTGACATCCGTTTTCAATCTGAAGAAGACATAAAGGATAATTCGCGGCTAGCATTGAACTCAATTTCGGAAACAGCGTTTAAAAAACGTTTCTGAAGGTGCATACTTTGAAGGTGATAGCCTTTTCCATTGTCCTTTGGGTGACTTTAAGCCGTCTCATGAGGCCTATGTTATCATTGCCAACACGCACTGGTCATAGACTTTCGTCTTGAAGCATTGTAGTGAGTTGGACGAGAAGATACCGCGCAACTTCTCGAACGCTGCTCTGCCGAGTCGGTTTCGAAGGGTGACCTCTTTCTCAAAATCAAATCTATCCCACTAGACTGTCTGTCCGAGCTAAACGTAATCGTCCATAACTTCGAGTGTAGAGTCTCCGATTTTGGCAATATGGTTTTTTATCATGACTTTAGTTTTGTCCATGTTCATTCCAAACTTATTTTCAAATTAATTAGTTTAATGAGTTCATTGATGATATTATATGTATGCCTTTGCTTCTCTTCTTTGCAGTAGTAGACTATTGGTAACGACCCGAACTTAAAGAGTCAACTTAGAAGTGGTACGTTGTGATACTGAAAATCTGAGCAGACTGAGAGAAAGTGCTCCAGCTAACAGTGCGCATATGGGCCCAGAACTAGAAAAACCACTGAGATCACTTGAGTTTTGGCGGTGCTGATTTTTAATTTACTAACTTGAAATAAACACATGAGCCTATTGATTGGTTTTTTTTTTTGGTGTGTAAAAATCATCCGAATGACAACCCCCGCCCTTGGGCCGTGCGGGAGATAGTATCAGTCTCTTACTGACTAAAAAACCCACCCTGCTCCTTCTTGCTTTTCATTTTTATACCGGGGCCAAGCCTTCTTTTCAGAGGCTGACCCTTGGCCCCAGTAGGTTTTGACCCAGCTGAGCCCCTGCTGTTGCTGACAACTCCTTGAGGCGCGCTGTCGACGACTTTGGCTCGGTCCGGGGATTACTCGCCGTCTGCAAGCCTCGTGGTTTGATTGGTTGATGAAAGGAAGAACGAAAGAAAACCAGTTTGTTTACGTGAATAAGACGCAATCTTAAAACTAGCAAACAAAACAACATTACAGCAATTGATAGGGAAGATATACGCAAAAATATTGCGTAAAAAAATAACTAGGTCTCTTTCATTAACCCCTCGAGCGCCGATTGTACATTCAAAATATTCCTATTGTTACAAAATCAATTTTATCAGATCAGATAGGTATCATCCAATTGATATTCAGGTGTGATAGCGATATTATTCTTGTTTTGATTTTATTACAACTAGACCGACCTAATATAATACAATCCAAACAAAAAGAGTGTCATTCAATTATTTTGGACCGATGTTTCAGAAGTTTAATTATGTTTACCTATACTATTAAAGTTATGTTTAAACTTGAAAAATTGTTAGGTTAATCATTACCAAAGATTTATGTTTTCTCACGTTTACAAATTGTAAATGAAATGTAATATAGGTAATTTTATTTTATTAAACTATAGGTACTTACCCAAAGCCTTAAATAAATGATATTATTATTGTTTCGTGTATTCAATATTCTTACTTATTACTTTTATAAATATTTTGTTAAATTACAAAACATTTGAAAAATGTTGGCCTCCGGTATCAGAAACAGGTTCCAAGCTGCTGGGTCTGGGTTCCAGAGATAGGAACCTCCTAACTAAATAAATACAAGCCATAACCCGGATTACTACTTTCTTAATCAAGCCCTTGATCCAACTGCCCAACGAGATCCTCCTAAGATGTTTGTCGAGGCTTAAACCTGCATAAATACATAACATACAAATCTAAAACATACAAAACTCAACAATTACATAGACACACATAAAAAACTGTCACGTTTATTGATGTGATTCTTAAGCCAGGTGAAGTATATACGTAGCTTATTTTTAAGATTGTAGAAATATCAAGCGCCTGAACAAATTCTACGAGCTATATTTTTTATTAGTTCGAACAAAACGTAAAAGCAAAGTTTGGCTTTTGGTTGTATGTTGTCTAATCACTAAGACGTCGTTATAATGAAAATTTAAAATAAGGGCCAACGATATTTCGATTGCTAGCTGTGATCTAGCACATCCGACACTGGTCCAGGCCATAGTATAGGGCAAAAAGGCATGGGAAAATTGAGAATGTAAGAAAGCTGCAATCCTCATAATCTAGCTGCCGCAAAGGATACTTTCGGTGCTGGGAATCACAGCTGATTTCTGGTCGCAGTAAGAGATCCCCTCTTTGAGGAATTGCTAGAGGCACCACTTTTTTTCCTAGTCTTCAAAGGATATGGCCAGTTCAGCAGGTTCCAGTTGCAGATTCATGTTCCAAAATCACCATTGTGCAGATCGTCCAGGGAGACCACGATGAAAGTCTGCCCCGTTAGGGCGGAGCACCACTGTGTCTTGTGGAGGTGGTTGTCGACGGTGACCTCTCACGTCTGACTCTGGTTCAGGACGTGGTCCAGAGTGAGAGGATTTGGGAAGCGGTTTTTTTTCCTTCTGGCAAGCAATAATGCGAACGAGTGAGATGTCCGTAACCGTGAGGTAAAGGATATTGTTACACCCCTACCACCTCCGAAGAAGCCACCTCAGATATCAACAAATGCAGGACGGTTATCGGCCACAATAGGTGAAGGTTTATGTACGACGAACAATAGATAGGTTTCCGGCCGTTCGGTAAGTATCACTCTCTGTGTGGAACACTCGCGCGGGCCTCAAAGAGATATCAGCAAAACTGAAGGGCCCACAGCCTTTGAGCGATTGATAGAGTGTTCGTGGCCTTAAAAAGTAAAAGGCAACTAAAAGACACAATTGTATTTTAGTCAGTATAAGTCTGACAATGTCTCGTTCCAACCTAAAGCGTGAGTAGTCATTTGATGATTCGTCACGTAAAAAAGCCTAATAAAAGAGCACAGTCTCATTAATTTATTATTATATCAATAATTCGCAAATATTTAATTGGGAAATAAAATAGGTTGTTTTAGAATGCGGAGGGTTTAATAAGTTTTTGCTAATATTTTTCTGTAAAATCTTAACGCAAACATCTCAAAAATTAAATAACATATCATTCTGATCGGAGTGCTCGTTGTTGTTAGATTTATAATTTGTTTCATCAATAATAGTCAATTTGTAAGTATTTATTTTAGTTATGGTCAACATCAGATTTACATTGGTTTAGGACTTGTCTTCCATCTTCTTTAGAAATTAAATGAATGGCTGAATGTGTTGATAAGCGCTAAACTCAAATTATGAATGGACAAAATAACATGAACATTTTTTTCAACTGTAATAATAACTAATCTGGACCGGAACAGGCCAATTTAGATATGCGAGGGAATCTTACACCTATTTTTTGATCTACTGGACTAAATTGAAAAGAAAATTGATAAAATTGCACGGAAAACTATAAAAAACACTTTTATTTCCGGTCCGGAACAAGCGTTTCGCCTCGTCGTTTATACCGCGTACGTCGAAGGACTGGAACAGTTTGCCTGATGCGGTCTTCCCGTCCGATTATAATTTCGGTGTCTTCAAGGCTAGAGTGAATAGGTTCTTAATAAACTAGTGCGTACTTACCATCAAAGATTGCATCGCTACTTACCATCAGGTGGGATCGCAGTCAAACACTAGTTTATATCAATTAAAAAAAAAAATTAAATCGTTCGTAGTTGTCTATATTAGGGTTGGCTGTCAATTTTTCTGTGTTAAAAAAGTGACAAACCTACGAATAAATTGAAGTACATCAAAAAAGTGACAAATCCGTAGATTTGTCACTTTTATCTTTTTGTCACGTAACGTTTGTGATAGAATGACGTCTTGCTCAGTGAATATTCAAATCCTAACTAACATTAAAATGTGAAAATATGGATGTTTGGATGTTTGTTACTTAATCACGCAAACACGGCTGAACGGATTTGGATGAAATTTGGCATGCATATAGCTTTTGACATTGAAAAGAACATAGGCTACTTTTTTATCCCGGAAAAACATCTTATTCCTACGAGAAAACACGTTTAGAGTACGATAACCGAAGCTAGTAATTCTATAAATGGAAGCGACAAAAAGTGTCCATAGAGTTCCTTACACGTTTTTCTCCACAGAAATTTTGAAACGGGCAATTACCGACCGACGTCTTATATTCGAAAGTGCCTTTTTGTGGTTTACTTAAAAAAAAACACTAAGCTTGAATTTGGTAAGCACTTAATTCTTGCATGATGTCAGTCTAGACTATTTTGTTCAAGCGAAGAGTTTGTTATAAATACAAATGCCATAAAAACAAAAACGTTTTAACCTGTCAGGACTTATTTTCCCAGATTTTCTCGTCATTCGTCACAATACACGAAACCTTACTTTAAACGGATTTCCTCGTCAATCTTCGCCTTTCAGTGCTACGTATCTACGAGGGCAAATGCTGGATGAGCGATCACAATTGTGTAGGTATAAATAATGACATGTCACTCCGCGGCTTACTTCCTAGTAACCTATATCTAATATAATAATATCTTTCAGTAAACTGCAGCCAGACAACGGGGTAGGGTGAAATATGGCGAGTAAATATTACACTTTTAAAGATATATTTTAGTTGTAACGGATTTATTTTCTAATAGCATTATTTTGTAAACTCGTGTATTGTGGGCGAAGGGCTTAAGATTGTAAAGGTGAAAGTGTGTAGGTATAAGTTTGTTAGGCTTTCACGCTTGCTAACCGCATTTGAATAAAATTTGGCACGCGTGTGAACCGTGTCCTGAAATAGCACATACTGCTTCATTTGAAACCACTTTCAAAGTTAATAGACCAGTGTCGATAATTTTTAAAACAAAAAAAACGAATAGTAGGATGAAACCCATCACAAAAGGAGGAGAATATTATAAAAATGAAAGGAAAAATAATTTACGGGCGATCTGAGGCCGGGAAGGGGGTGGGGGTGACTTTTTAAGGGGAAAAAACGGTTTTTCTCGATTTCCGGCAAAACTAAAAGTCCTATGGAAAAAAGTCAAATGGCAAAGTTGTAGGTAATAAAAAGATCTAAAACTTTTGTATTAACACTTTTTTCACATAACCTCAAAATTTATGTGAAAAATTCAAAAAACCATGTTTTTGGTTTTTTATTTTTATCTCTTTCAAAAAACAATATTTTATCACGAAATTTAGTGAAAACATACCTTTTTATGTCCCAAATACGCTGTAATTTATTTGATAAGAAATATTTATTTTTTCACCTTATTTTGAATAAATATCGAAAAATCACCCTAATTTTCAATCGAAAAATCACCCGTCAAAATATCTTTTTTTTTTCAAAAAGTTTATATGGTGTCTGTTCGTTGAAATCTCTACTTTCCGATGGTGAAAAAAAATATATATGTTACCATAGTAAATCTTCTCAGCAAATGCAAAAAACCGAAAAAAACTCGAATTCGAATTTTTTTTTCAATTATTATATTGAATGTAGAGCTATTTATTAACATTTACACTTTAATTACTCGAAAAACGTAAAATTACATGTTACATAGATAACAAAAAAAATTGCAAATCAAAATATAGTACTATAATTAACAAACAAATAAGTTGATAAAATTAATACTTAATAAGACGTCTACAATATTTGGAGAAAGGAGTCGAATCTTCTTTAAGTTATATGCGTAGATGCCTATTTATAATTATTTTTAGATAACTTATATTTTAGATTTCAGATATATTCAATTTTTTTTATTTTATTTTTAGCTATGTTTTTTATGTCTTTTAGGATATATTTTGAATGTATCTAAAATATATTTAAAATATATGAAATATATATGAAAATAGGCCATAAGTTAGTTATTAAAAATATATTTACGATATGTATTTTATATATTTATATATTTTATGGGAGTAACTAAGTTTGTTTGTGAAAAATAAAGGAGATTATTATTTTTTTAATCTTCTTAGTTTTTTTGTAAACTTGTCATAATTATCTTCAAGAAACTCAACGTGCACGTGTATTTTTATAAACGATGTTGTATACTATACTGTATTTCGAATACTGGCTAGGCTAACGGTTGTTACAGCTGCTACGAAATAATATATTTGGTATGTACATATGTATTAAGACCCGGACCCGCCTAGCCCCTTCCCCACTCCTCTATGAAATACTTTTTGATGGGCTAAAATTTTTCGTAGGTCACTCAGATAAATATAAGTTATCTAAAAATAGTTATAAATAGGCAACTACGCATATAACTTAAAGAAGATTCGACTCCTTTCTCCAAATATTGTAGACGTCTTATTAAGTATTAATTTTATCAACTTATTTGTTTGTTAATTATAGTACTATATTTTGATTTGCAATTTTTTTTGTTATCTATGTAACATGTAATTTTACGTTTTTCGAGTAATTAAAGTGTAAATGTTAATAAATAGCTCTACATTCAATATAATAATTGAAAAAAAATTTCGAATTCGAGTTTTTTTCGGTTTTTTTGCATTTGCTGAGAAGATTTACTATGGTAACATATATATTTTTTTTCACCATCGGAAAGTAGAGATTTCAACGAACAGACACCATATAAATTTTTTGAAAAAAAAAGATATTTTGACGGGTGATTTTTCGATTGAAAATTAGGGTGATTTTTCGATATTTATTCAAAATAAGGTGAAAAAATAAATATTTCTAATCAAATAAATTACAGCGTATTTGGAACATAAAAAAGTAAGTTTTCACCAAATTTCGTGATAAAATATTGTTTTTTGAAAGAGATAAAAATAAAAAACCAAAAACATGGTTTTTTGAATTTTTCACATAAATTTTGAGGTTATGTGAAAAAAGTGTTAATACAAAAGTTTTAGATCTTTTTATTACCTACAACTTTGCCTTTTCACTTTTTTCCATAGGACTTTTAGTTTTGCCGGAAATCGAGAAAAACCGTTTTTTCCCCTTAAAAAGTCACCCCCACCCCCTTCCCGACCTCAGATCGCCCGTAAATTATTTTTCCTTTCATTTTTATAATATTCTCCTCCTTTTGTGATGGGTTTCATCCTACTATTATTATTTTTCACTTTTTATTATTTTTGAAGGCATCTACCCTGATCTATAAGACAAAATTGTGATCAACTTGATAACACCGTATTTTTTTTTTCTTTGGCAATAAATATTTTTTTTTATATATATATATACCTGTATTTGTATCAAATATGATCAGTGCAATATCAAGAGTCACTACGTAAATACTGTTTCTCTGTAATATAAATGGAAAGAGAATAAATATTGCGAATATGCATGGTAGAAATAATTTTCAATAATTAAAAGAAAATCTGGTTTTTGTAAAAATAAACTCAATACGAATATTTCCAGGTACGTATATCTCTCAGTGGTTTCAGCAATTAACGCCTACGGGCTTTCATTTTGCACAATAGTTATCTGTAGGAACAAAGAGTACTCACATCCCAATCATCGGAAAATCAACCTAACGTGAAACTTGCAATATTTACATTTGTCAAGTCAATATTCAGTCTGTTCGTGTATTCTCATCCAAGTTTCATCGTATGCCTCGTTTAACACGTCGACTAGTTTGGTAAGGAATATTAATAAATGGAGTACTTACCTCAAAAATGCAATTTCTGTCTTCGAAGCAAGAGAAATATTCGAAATATAAATATAAGAAATATATTAATATTTTTCCAGAAGTGCAAAATTTAAATCTTCTAAGTATACAAAATTTCAATCTTTCTCCTTCAGTCAAATCTGGCCATTAAAAGATTTATTCTTGACAGATTATATATAGAATAGTTATAAGTCACGATATAATACCTGACTTCTAATCATCTAATCAATACCACTTCAATAACAACCTACGTATTAGATAAATATATAGCATAATACGAGCGTACTTAACTGGTGAATGGAGAAGGTCAACAAAAACATGGAATGATTGTGTGAGGAGTGATATGAAAGAAAAGGTACTTAGTGATAGCGTGACTGGACAGGGCAGAATAGAAGAAAAATAAAGTGCTGCAATGACCCTAAATAACAAGAGACAAGAGTAGAAATATGAAGACTGAACAGACTTGCCTTTCAACGACACAAATCTGCCGTGCAGTATCTCGTTATGCCTTATCATTCCATTTACTCACTACTCCAGGACCCCAGGCATCAGTACAGCGCGTAATTGAACTCGTTAGGTGGCCGGTCAGCTGCCGGGTGCGATGTAGTTTGCTGCCATAGCTATTTTATTTAGCTGACTGTGCGCACGAGTCCTTAAGTGGAATTTAAAGTTTAATGTAGAGTTTCGCACGCTATAACGTATTGTGATAACTAGTTAAAAGTACTAGAATTTACCGATTGAATGTTCAGGTCCTAGTACAATTGTATAAGGATGAAGAATCATGTTAATGTTAATTATGAACATGTAGCTGGAATATTGTACACCTGTATACTCCCCAATCTTCAAAGGCACGGTTAGTGCAATAGATAGCCGATTGCGACTGCGGCGTGTCGCAAGTTCAATTCCCGAACGGAATTAATATTTTGCTTAACTTACAGATCTGGGTGTCTTGTGTATTTGTTTACATGTTTGTGATCGCACTCACGATACAGGAATATTTCTTAATGTGAGGTGCGTTTTTTTTTTTAATAATTTATTCACTGCACTTTTACTGAAATAAACTTTAGTCATATTTTTTTAAAAAATAATTTATCCTAATTGTAACCAAACAATACATGATTTGACGCATTACATTGGTAGAATTTATCAAAACTTTTTTTTAAATTATTTTTGTTTTTTTTAGAACAAAAAATACCCAGTTTAGAAATATCTGAAATCAATCAACAGATTCTAAACATATCACTTTCATGAAGAGCGTTCATAATGCTACATGTTTATATTGAGTTCTTCGAATATGTAGTTACACTCGTGTGTGGTTTACTAAACTGTTATGCGGTAACTGCTGAATACAGAATTTACCTCAACTTCGGAGAAGCGAATATCTAGTCATAAACTGGCATACGTTTAATAGACAGTAAATTATTCAAAGGTAGGTAGAAAACTTTTGCACGGACTATGAATCTGGTTAAGAATTATAATTTTTTCGAACAATCTCACAGCCTGGCTTAGGGACGCCTTTAAAGGTTGAATGTCGTTAGGTGGTCGTCGCTTTCCATCAGGTGAGATAGCGGTCAAGTGCGAACCTATCAACAATAAAAATAAAAAAAAATGAGAAAATCATATTCATTTTAATGAACTTGAAACCTTGCTTAAAAATTCTAATCAAACCTGTCATGATTATTTTTTTCTAAACTATTCTCAAAATGAGGTTTAAGAGGTGTTACAATTTTTATAAAAACCTTTTCGCGAAAGAAGTAAATAATAAAAATCATTTAATTATGTTTTTTTTTTATTTTTCAAAAAGTTTTTTAATCTCCCTACTCTACCCTACTCTTCCCTACTCTACCCTACTCTACCCTACTCTGCCTTACGCCTTACACTACCCTAATTTTCATTTTCATAAAAACCTTCTCCTCAAACAAAGAAAAAAAAGAAAAGTATTTAGTTTGGCGCACAAAACATTGTAGACAACAAAAACTTAACAAACACAACAAAAAAAGAATTCGCGAAATTGGTTCAGCTGTTCTCGTGATTCGCGCTAAGTACCATATTTATGCTTGCGTGCTTCTTTTATGGCGCATAGTTTGACACTCGCAAGCATGTAAAAACCTATAGTAATAGTAGTATCTTTATTCATCATCATCATCATCTTCCTGCCCTAGTCCCGTTTTATTTGGGGTCGGCGCAACATGTTTTTTTCTTCCATTCTGTCCTTATTGATCTTCCATCTTTATTGATAACAATATCATTATGTAGGTAATTTTGTTGAACAGATTTATGTTAAATATCATAATTAATAATCACATCCTTCTAAATTTTAAGGTAACTCCCGTTGGTCTAGAATTCTGAAATTTGGCATGAGGCCTAAGTCTTATCACAATTTACTATTGCAACACAAAAAATATGTTGGTCCTCGATTCAGGAATCTAACTATTTAAACAGGTGTTTGATTGAAACCCTCTGTGTGCAAATCCGACTCGCACTTGACCAACATAATTTAAGTTATTTTACGCGTATTATTGAGTTATTTAATAATTAGTACTTCATTGACTGATTCAGAAGCAACACCCTTTTTGAACGGCAGTGTCATTTAGTTTAAATAATAACGTTAAATATAGTACCGCATTGTCATCCACATCGAATGCCTTTACTAATCAGTGGCCTCCCTCAAGTTTCGCTTCATAGACCGGTCCTGCGAGTCTCACATCCAGCGCATTCCTGCAGTCTTCACTAGGCATGTTCACTGTAGGAACCTTCCATCGCTGCGTTGTACTCTATCGCCATTCCAGAACCTTTCGGCTCCAATCGACCAGATTTTTGACTTTTGACGAACAGTAACAGTGAGAATTGATCGTAAATAAACTATTTTATTATTCAGAAATACTTTTAAACTTGCTTATAACAAAGTGATTCAAGCTAAATTGTGCGAGAGCCATTCACGATGTCTAATAATGATATTAGTGATGAGATACTATCAATGATTGTTGTTCAGACCTGTCAGAAATTTTTTTTGACTAAATCCATATTAAACTTCATTGTTTTTGTACTGACACTAATAATATTTATATTTGGTGTTGTATCATGGTGCTTCATTAGGAAATTCCGTAATTTAAAAAAGTATGTTTTCCTTAACACTATTTTAGCAAACGTTCTACTTTATTAGCGATCTGGATTAGCATTAACAAGACTATTATGGACAAGAATAATTCATGGCTTACTTTTAATTTATTTATCTAATTGTAAACAGCGAAGACCCAGTGGTTGGTTGTTATATGCCATATGTTGTATGTGTGTGTGTATGTACTTTATTGTAAAAATTTTCAATGGACACACTACAAGGAAGTTTCCTAAAAGTACTGTTTCGTTGGATTTTGGCTTTGATTACCGATATCCGGTATATACTTTTGTTCACGTGAATATCTGGTTAGATTTGATGTAGTAATTATCATGCTCATAGGGAGTCTAATTTTGCCTTTGGTGGTAATTTTTTTTTTATTTAGTAATAATATTTTCAATTAGCTTTTGCACGCGGCTTCGCTCGCGTTAAATTCGTAACACCATTCCCCATTCTGTGGGGGGTCAGAAAGAGACAAAAAGTACCCTATGTCACTCTCCATCTCTTCAACTATACGTTAAATCACGTCAATTCGTAGCTCCGTTTTGCCGTGAAAGACGGATAAACAGACACACACACTTTCCCATATATAATAATATTAGTATGGATTTATGGAAGTATGGATCTTAGCCGTGTGCAGCGCCCCTTAGTGAAGTTTTTCTTGTATATACTTTTCCGGGATAAAAAGTACCCAGTGTTGTGCCCAGGATATTATAGAATAATCATACCAAGTTTCATCGTAATCGAACCAGTAGTTTTTGCGTGATGCTTAAACAAACAGACAAACAGACAAAAAAATTTTTAATTACATTTTTGGGTTCGGTGTCGGTCTAGTAACACCCCCTGCCATTTATTGTTTTGATATTTTCAATGTACAGAATTTTCACTTCTACAGATTTATTATAAGTATAGATTTGTCGTATCGCACACAGAACACACACAGCTAAGAACAACTAGCGTCGTTTGTACTTAGCATCTCTTAAATTTATATCCAATGATGTTTTATTGGTTACAATTTATGTCATTAAACTTATATGGTCTACCTTATGGAGTGTATTGCCATGCTTAAATATCATACTTTTGAATATTTTTTTCGTCGCTATAAGAAGTAATCGGGAGATATGGCGTGACATTTATATTAAAATAAAAAATGAAAGGGCTTTGTCAGTAAGGCTTAAGAGTAACGATATCAATTTGAAGGATGTGTATATTTCTGTACCTGTTGATGGTCGACCGACGAATTTGGATGTATAAATGGTTAAAATAATATTGCTGGTTTGCTGACGCCATAAAAAATATGGTTTAAATAATAAATAATAATAAAAACTTGTATTCTTATCTTTTTGTTAAAATTATGAGTGTTAGTGTAGAATTCGTTTAAATTTATGCAATCGGATAGAGTTTAAAAGTGATTCCTTATTAAGAATCGTAAACCTTATGACTTTGTACATATTTTGCCACAAAGTGTAAAACTTTCAAGAAAATAAAATACCTTTATAATAAAATGCTTTTTTTTTTAAATTTATCTATAATTTGTATGTATTTAAAAATATATAAGTATGTTTACGAATATCAGTTGTCTAGTACTCATACCAGCGAAGAGTAGTGGCAGGTGGTGTCCTCCTGCTGTGAAGCATTAATATTAGCAAAGGAGGAGGACGCACGTGAACGCGCGTGGGTGCGGCCCTCATACCCCAGGAATACACGTGGTCCTAGAACGCAAAAGATGACTGAAAGAACATAGGTGCATTATTAGTCAGTAAAAGTCTGACATGCCCTCTTGCTCTGCATTAGAACGGGAGAAGTCATTAGATGAGCCTTAAAAAAACACAAGCAAGCTCACGGAATCAGCTAGTGTTTAATAAAGCGTCACAAACCCAAAGAAAAAACATAAACAATTAATTACGAACGCACTAATAACCACTCGAACCATAAATAAGGTTCTATAAATCACATAGACGTCACGTAGTGTTGGTCTGACGTGGTTTGATTGATTAATTTATCGAAGCTCCTTGTTAATGGCTCCCTAATGGTACGTATATGGTACGGAGTTGAGAGACACCTCGCACCGGCGACCGCTGCTAGATATGGCATTGTCAAAACTTGTCATAAAAACATTATTAGTTTATTACGTATATGGGGTCAAAAAACCGGTCAAGTGCCAGTCGAATTCACGCGCCGAGGGTTCTGTAGAAATTCACCTTCGTAAATAGTTTGATTCCCGAATCTTTAAGATTTTACAAATCAAAAAACAGTGTTCTTTTACTTGTGCTAAGAGACTTTGGTTCTTACCAAAAATAGGATTCTAGATCAACAGGAAATATTCTGATTTTGATTTTCTTGCGAGCGTCAAAATATAGACCGTAAGCAGACTTGAAAGGTTAATTTTTCACTGCTCTAAGGGGGAGCAGATAGTATTTGATATTGAACTAATTTCAGCTAAATACCATCACTCGTTCTTAAAAAAAAAGGATCTGCGACCTGCGACTGAGGTACGGACCCCAAAAAAAATACATGTACCTATATTTATTTGACGATAATCACCCGACCTTGTATGTGAGTTTTTTAGGTCTAAAGTCATTTTCAATTATACACCTACTTTTTTTTTTTTATTATTGATAGGCTCGCGTTTGACCACTATCTAAAAAAAATTGTTCCGAACCCTTTCTGTATTTTTTTTTTGTTTTTTTTTTTGGTTTTATGTATTATGAAAGCAAAAATGTACTGAACAGCTGATTTGGATGTAATAACATTGATTCAATTTTTTTTTTCACATAACATTTTGAATAATGATAAACATTTAGAAGCATATTTTTTCAGGTTTGAATTATGAATACAGTGTTATCTTTTGCTGTTCTTTTGTGTGTAAATAAATAATGAAATAAAATAAATGCACCAGCATTGATATGTATATTTAGGTTAGAAATCTGAAAAAAGAATTTGTCTTGTCTTTGAGAAGTAACCAGATACTATATGACAAAGAGCAATATATAGACGCCTCACGTCGACGACAACTGTAAGACTTGTAATGGCCAGCTCTAACAAAGCGTTTTAATGAGGTGTCAAGATTCTACGTAAGGCGATTATCACACTGCCACGCACCACGCAGCCTAACGCGTGAATAAGTGTTTTAACATTGCTTGTAAGTATCTCCGTTTGTTTAGAAAACACGCACAATTCTACATACCGAAAATGTATCCACGCGCGTTCATGTAGATCACAAGCCTACATGTGGAGAAACATGCGCTCACGCGCGTGGGTACTACGGAACGACACGCAAGGTATAGCATACTGAGTCTCGTAGTGCCGTGCGTGATTTTCTACGAAATGAGTCAGAGCCTGCGTGAATTTACGTACGTGAACGCGCATAGGTGCGTTGACACCCAACATGCAGCGTGATGCATGGCAGTGTGATAATCACATAAACAGTATATCAACATCTTCCTATCCTTGTTCAACTTTAGTTGGAGTCGGCGCAACAAGATTTTTTCTCTCATTCTGTCCTGTCAACCGTCACAATATCCACTGACAGCCTAGCTTTTTCTTTCATATTATTCCATACACAACCTCTTCATATTTTTTTTTGTACTCTCTCACTTTCCATCCATCTTTTGAATACTTATAACTTTTTTTAGTAACATGCGTTTCATGGTGCCGAAAGAAACCTATCGCAAAAACCGGCCAAGTGCGAGTCGGACTCGTCCATGAAGGGTTCCGTAGCAGCAAGTAACATAAAATAAGTTCTTGTAGTTCGTTGTAAGTTTGATCGATGTTTTAATACGAGTAATAGTGTATTTTTTAGATTTATGACGTATTAAAAAAAAAACTACTTGCTAGATCTCGTTCAAACCAATTTTCGTTGGCGGTTTGCATGGTAATGTACATCTTAATTTTTTTTAAGATTTATCATTCTCTTATTTTAGAAGTTAGAGGGACACACACACATTTTACTTGGAAGTGTCTCTTGCGCAAACTATTCAGTTTAGAAAAAAAATATTATAGAAACCTCAATATCATTTTTAAAGACTTATCCATAGATACTCCACACGTACGGATTTGATGAAAAAATAAATAAATTTGGGTTTCAGTTCTAAATATAAAATTTATTGCTTTTTTTTCTAATTTTGTGGAAAAATCTTAATGCGGTTCACAGAATACATCTACTTACTAACTTTCAACAGTATTGCTCTTATAGTTTCGGAAAAAAGTACGGCGGTGTGGCGTTCTACGAGTATACCTACTCGGCTACAAATATTTATTGGTGGGTACATAATGCCGTCTCTGATCGGCAGCACGTCGAATCCCCGTACTATAGTAAATATTTATACGGCATATGAATGCTGAGATCAGAAGACAAGCCATGTCATACGGAAAAGATGGGAGTGATTTGGTTAGATTACTTTATTGTTAAGGCATGTGTGAAGGGACGACTTATAGTACCGGTATCGTGATTGCCTTCATATGATTACTCCGACGTGTGACCCTTTCTTGGCCCTATTAGGTTGATAGTGCCCTAATGATGTGACGAAGATAGAGCATACTAAACGAAATTGAATTATAAACTTGATAGCGACCCACTTTACCTTTGTATAGATGTAACAAATTTTTGAAGTTCTGTAATTTTGTCGCATGTAAACTATTTTCAAAATTATATTGTCTATTGGTGAAAACGAAATTAAAATCCGTTCAGTAGTGAGTTTAAAGCAGACAGATATAGCCACGGGACTTTGTTTTGTAAAATTTAGGGATAAGGATGTTAAAAGCATGGTTTAAAAGCTTAAGGTTTCATCAAATACGATCCAACGCCATGTGTGTTAAAGAGGCACCGCGAAAAAATAGAGACAACATCTGAACGCTTGGTTGGCACTCGGTAACTTCCGCCACTTACTTGAAATTTCAAAAATCTTGTTCCTGAAAATACGTGTTTTATGAAAACCTTAATTTTTTGGATAAAACAATCTTTATATATATATATATATATATATATATACCTATATATATATAAAAAATATTCTAAATCTCGATTAAGTGCGCAAGGTTTCTATAAATATTTTATCTTTAATATTTTAATTTAAGAGTTCATTACTAAAGTCCAGAGTTCACGCTGAATAGCTGATTTTTAGGGGCCTTAACAGGATTAGTTTTACACAAATTTATGTTTTGATTTGAATGAAAATCTAGATAATATCTACAAAATATCTTTGTTTCCGAAATATCCTGAGTAAGATGCATATTGACGTCATAATCAGTAGAGTGGTAGTATGGGAATTAATAGTACTACAGGTTCAAGATAGGGAAGAGATGTAAATATACGCGGTGGAATTATAATTAGTTCAAATAACCATTTAGTATAAGTCAGACACACACATCAATCCCAATCAGGTGCTACAGTACATTACACCGTATTTAAACCACAGTTATCTGCCACGCGAAACCTCAAGGTCAACCACTTGTATCCCCCATAAATGGAACAAGAAACCTTCCAAAGTTCATCTCCAAAAACAACTTAATGAACTAATTATTTTACGAAACATTCAAGAAATAACTCGATCTGCAGAAATTTTGCAATATTTTGTAACTCTTCTCGAAGCAGCATTGTTTATTTACCGCCAAACAAAACCGGTTGCTCATAATTTCTGTTAATTTAAACCAGTGTTTCTTAAATATTTCTGGCTACAAGCTTAATAAATATTGGGGTACTTCTCGAAATTATTTCTAGGAATTCAATGAACTGGGACTTTAGAGATTTTCTTCAGTTTATGAAGGTCCTTTTATCACAAAAAACTCCTTGTATAAAAAGGTTCTAATATTACCTAATTTATTGCAACAACATAAAATCAGATTAAAACTCACAATTAGATATTTTATTCTCATAAAACAGACAGCATATAATCTTCTAGATATTTTATTCTCCTATAACGGATAGCATATTATTATTTATAATCCTCGTGGGAGCGATCGGCGGCTGCGACCTCTCTCGGCGGGCCCTAGTAGGTACAGGCCATGGTCCGGAGCGAGAAAGAACGGCAGCGAAGGAAGCGGTCGCACGCGTGAGGGAACAGACGTCTATATGCCCCATTCACTGGGATCCTAACCCCGATTTCTAGCAATAGTAGGTGTGTGCTTCCGGAGGATGAGCACTGAGTAACTCGGCCACTGGGTAACTCCAGTCGTTCAGTAATCAAGCACGAATCGTCGACGGCGCGTAGTGTTGTCGTAGTGCGCCTCAAAGAGATGTTAGCAAGATCGTAAAGACCCGGAAGAATCGAAGAACGCATGGGTTGACTTCCAAAAGATAAACACTGAAAGTCAAGGCTAAGAAGGAACATAGGTGTGGTTTAGTCAGTAAAAGTCTGACACGCCCTCTAGTTCCGCCATACAGCATGAGAAATCTTGGATGATTATCTACCTTAAAACGGAAAACTTGAGGCTTAAGATGCCAAGCCACTCCACTTTTTATGATTATTTATCACACAATTTTTATGATAAGTTGTTTGCAGTTCAAGCAGTGCGGCTGTGGAATGCTTTGCCTGTGTCAGTAAGGCAAGCATAAACACTCACAATTTTTAAAAATAAGGTTCTAATCCTGAACATCGTCATTAAGTACGGTATTTCTCTGCTTTCATAAGCTGCTATTATATACACCGCTAAATTTTGATCGTTTTAATCCCGAGGAGGGTCGTTCCGGTACAAAATCACTATCGATTTGAAAACATAAATTTGAAAAAGTACCTTATGTACTTTTTTTTAAAAAACTTTTATTAATTTACGCACGTACGAAATTAATTTCTTTAAGAAAACGTCAGCTGAGGGAGTTCAATGACCTGTAGGTAGTTTGTACGCAACGCCGACTACTACCTACAGGTCATTGGACCATTTAATTAAATATAAGTTCCTGATGTAATTTTTATTTTTTGTGTACAAAAAAGAATATATTTATCTATCTTAAAAAAAGATAGCATTTAAAAAAGTATTTAAAGTTTAATAATGTTACACCGATGGGCTATACCCACCGACATAATAATATAGGTCTCAATTTTGCCGCAGCAGTGTTTTCTGGAAAAATTCGTTTAACAGTAAAATATGCAAGGCCGCAGTATTCAAAATTATTCGCTCTGATTAAAGTAATTAGCAGTTTTTGCGAGTAAAATCAGGTGAATTACTTCATGAAATTTCTGAATAAATTGTGAATTTATTAGCACAGATGTATAGTGGAATATCTTTTACTACATAATAAGGTGCATAATATTATTTATGAACCGAATTTTAATTAAGCCTTCTTTAGCGTTCCCGCTATATTTTAATTTTTTGCTTTATTCTTGAACTCAGAAAAGTAAAAATAATCCGAGTACTAAAGAACTATTTCATGAATAGAACCAGGTCGACGGTAAAAATTTTTCAATAAAGGTAATGAACTAAAATGTCGAGTTTTAATATTGACCAGCTTTTGCCCGCGCGACTTTGCTCCCGCTCTTCCCTACTCCACCCTACTTTAATAAATATACTCTACCCTACTCTACCCCACTCTTCCCTACTCTACGCTACTCTACCCTACTCTACCATACTCTACCCTACTCTAGCCTACTCTATCCTACTCTACCCTACTCTACCCTACTCCACCCTTTTTTTTTCGATTGATTGAGACTCTTACTGACTAAAAAACCCATCCCAAGGCTTGAAGGAAAGCCTTCAAACCGGGGCTCGAGCGCCCTTTCGGATAACCCTGGCCCCAGTAGGCTTCGACCCGGCTGGGCCCCTGCTATTGCTGACAACTCCTTGAGGCGCGCGGGAACAGCGCGTGCCATCGACGACTTGAGCTTGGTCCGGACGGTTACCGGACGGCCAGACAGCGAGCTACCCATTGCTGACTGTCCGCAGCGCCTACGGTGGCTGGACAATGATAGTGATCGTATCAAACTGTTTCCAAAACATTTCGTGCGTATAGACGGGCTAATACTCATCTTGAACTATTTATCAATGTTAAACATTATATTCTTATTTGTACTCCACATAAACAAAAAATACAGGAAAAACATTACGAGTATTAAAAATTTGTGTAAGTACTATAAGGGGTCTTATCGCACAGGGCAATTTCTTATAGACAACCTTTGGATGGACTGAACAAAAAGATATATTTTGGGCTATCTGTGTTAAAACATAATTATAAATAAAACTAATAAGACATATTAACACAAATACGTGGGTACGTATCAAAATCCCGAATTTTATCAGACCGAATTTTAAAATACCGACGGATGAAACACCGAAAATTGAAACACCGAATGGTCGTTTGGCCGAAAGTTTAAAATCCCGAAAGTTCATTTGACCAAAAGTTTAAAATCCCGCAGTTTAAAATCCCGACATTCAAAATCCCGACTCGTCCGTGTTGGGGTGAACTAAGGTCCCGATCTGTTTAATTTTGAGAAAGTGGTCGTGGTCGGTCACAATTCTAACCTAACCTAACCTAACCTATCCATCGGGATTCGGGATTTTGATACGTACCCAAATACGTACATACAATACCAAATAATATGCTAATAAATATCAAAGAAAATGTTCCTTCGCCATTTTTAAACGTATGCGTAAAAAATACATTGACTGGCCCGTTGGTCTAGTGGTTAGTGACCCTGACTGCTATGCTGGAGGTCGTGGATTCGATTCCCACCCAGGACAAATGTTTGTGTGACGAGCACGGTCATTTATTCTGTGTCTGGGCGTAATTTATCTATAACATGTATGTATTTAGAAATATATAAGTATGATAAACATACTTATACAGCCTGTTGTCTAGTACTCATAACACGCGCACACTCATAAACGCCGTATAGTCCCAAGCTAAGCAGAGCTTCTGCTTAGCTTGGGACTAGACAGCGTTGTGTGATAGTTGTGAAATATTATATTTACATTACATAATTTTATCTAATTAAGTCACTTCTTGACATAAGCCCTCTGTCACCACCCATAAGCTCCTACCTGCTTATAAACATAACAAAAGCCTCCATATTGCCTTCACTCCTGCCCACTCCTGCCACCTGTCAGCTTCAATATGAACTATCGAGGCAATCTAGGTGCATTGTGTGCCGACCATTCACAGTAATGACACTCGAGTATAAGAGCTCGGATTATTGGCTTATATTGCCAGTATCTAGGCTGGTTGCTAGGCTAAATATATTGGTTATTGTATTAGAGCCTTTGGTAGAACCACAGAACATAGAACTTTGTTCGGTTTGTCATGGGAACGATGTTTTTAAGAGCGCTCAATGCATCAGTATAATACATTTAGACACAAGTGCGGAAAGTTTGTCTTTGCTAGCGAGGCGGAATCCTCACGAGCCGTAGGCGGGTGTGTTATGGAGGGCCGAGGGCTGCAGTGGCAAATTTGCACGTGTTTCAAATGACTTTTTTCAATACACTCACTGAAATGAATAAACGGAGGTTGACCCGGTTGACCGGCGCCTCGTGGGGGTCAACGTGCGCCCATCCTGATACGATACATGCTTGTCATCACGGATCTTGAGCGGTTGCGCAGAAGTCAAATATTCGGTCTCTTTAGTGGTGTGTAGTGTGTCTGTGTTTCCCGATAGTTATAACCTAGGGGTCTTTAAATCAAGAGTGAATAGATTGCTTCTAGGCAAGCGTGTTCCATCGTCGGCCACATCATCGCTTACCATCAGGTGAGATTGTATTCAAACGCAAAACTATCCATTATAAAAAAAAAAGAAGTAAGACGCGGGGGCGGGGAGTGTCAGTGGTTGGCTTGCCACGCCATCGCGTCATAGATGTCACTCCTAATTCGTTCCCTGCGTTGCTGCATGTATCTAACAACAAAGACGATTGGCTCGCCAATGTAAGGAATGCGCAAAGCGAAGGCGACTCTGACGCCGAGCGCTCAAGATCCGTGATGGCAACTGTAATAAAATTATGGCAGGGGAGAGCACGAGCACATTTTTGTACTTGTGCGGGAAATAGCCTATTACGTGCCTGTAAGCGGTGGGATAAGAGCGGGTTTTCGAGTGAATGTATTGAAAATATATTTTGGCTGTAAATATTTTTTTTACATTGTGTACACTGCCCAACTATATGTACATATGTACTTCAAACGCGGCACTCTTTGAAGGCCTGTGATGTTTGTAGATTTTTATTTATGACAGAAAATATGCCATTCGATATTTTTGGATAACTTGCATGAATTTTATTTATTTATTTAAACTTCATGTACAGTAGTGGTACATAGGCGGACTTAATGCAACAAGGCATTCTCTCCCAATCGACCTTTGGATTAAAAAAAAAACCGGCCAAGAGCGTGTCGGGCCACGCTCAGTGTAGGGTTCCGTAGTTTCCCGTCCGTCACAATAAGTGTACCCAATTATGAGTTTAAAAAAATGCTTGCATATACGATTATACAACAAGCTTAGTCCAGAAATTACTTTGTAGAACCCTTTTGTCTTTTTTGTACAAAAACTGTTCTTTCCATCAAGTTCAAAATAATTTTCCTAGAAAGTCCTTATAAAGTTCTACTTTTCAGATTTTTTTCATATTTTCTAAACTTATGGTTCAAAAGTTAGAGGGGGGGGGGGGCACATTGTTTTTTACTTTTGGAGCGATTATTTCTGAAATTATTGACATTATCAAAAAATGATATTAGTAAACCCCTATTCGTTTTCAAATACCTATCCAACAATATATCACACGTTAGGGTTGAAATTAAAAAAAAATCACTTCCCACTTACATACAACACACTTACATACAGGGGGGCTACCTTAGAAAAACATTTTTTTCCAATTTTTATTAGGGTTCCGTAGCCAAATGGCAAAAAAACGGAACCCTTATAGATTCGTCATGTCTGTCTGTCTGTCTGTCTGTCTGTCTGTCTGTCTGTCTGTCTGTCCGTCCGTATGTCACAGCCACTTTTTTCCGAAACTATAAGAGCTATACTGTTGAAACTTTGTAAGTAGATGTATTCTGTGAACCGCATTAAGATTTTCACACAAAAATAGAAAAAAAGCTATAAATTTTGGGGGTCCCCATACTTAGAACTGAAACTCAAAAATTTTTTTTTCATCAAACCCATGCGTGTGGGGTATCTATGGATAGGTCTTCAAAAATGATACTGAGGTTTCTAATATCATTTTTTTCTAAACTGAATAGTTTGCGCGAGAGACACTTCCAAAGTGGTAAAATGTGTGTCCCCCCCCCCTCTAACTTCCAAGATAAGAGAATGATAAAACTAAAAAAAATATATGATGTACATTACTATAAAAACTACCAACGAAAATTGGTTTGAACGAAATCCAGTAAGTAGTTTTTTTTTAATGCGTCATAAGCCGAAAAAAATACACTATTATTAAAACATCGATCAAAGTTACAACACATTACAAGAACTTTTATATTATGTTACTTGCTGCGACGGAACCCTTCATGGGCGAGTCCGACTCGCACTTGGCCGGTTTTTTTACCACTTTGTCGGTGTGATTGATATACATATTGGTACCAAATTTCAGCTTTCTAGTGCTAACGGTCACAGAGATTAAGCGAGGACGGACAGACAGACAGACATGGCGAAACTATAAGGGTTCCTAGTTGACTACGGAACCCTAAAAAGAGATTACTGTGGTAGGTTTGCACAATAAACAAATAACAAATAATGAAAACGAAAAAAAATCATAAGTTATTTATATATAATATATAATAAAATACATAAATATGCTAAAATAATAAACTAATAAATACTATCAACAATATTATATGGGTACTACTATAGCTAAATACAATATGTAAATGCGAAAGTAACACTGTTTATCTGTTTGTCACGTTTGAGTGAAACTTGGAATACGGGTAGACCATGCACTGGAATAAGACGTCCTGGAATAAGACAAAATACAGCCTTTTATCTCGGGAGTACGTTCCCTTGGGATAATTGTTGAAAGCCAGTACTATATTAATTTGTATTACATGTAAATAGACCATTTTAAATAAAGTTCACGTTTCGCCTCATCGTTTATACCACGAACATCGAAGGACTGGAACAATTTGCCTGCTGCGGTCTTCCCTTCCGATTATAACTTAGGTGTCTTCAAGGCTAGAGTACTCTTAATAAACTAGTGTATCTTACCATCACCGATTGCATCACTGCTTACCATCCGGTGGGATCGCAGTCAAGCACTAGTTAAAAACTGGGCAAGTGCGAGTCGGACTCGCGCACTGAGGGTTCCGTGCAAACTACAATTCCCGAATGGAGTAGATAACAAAAATTACTGTTTCCGGATTTTTCCCTATATTTCTGCTATAAGAACTTGCTTTGTGCCAAATTTCAGGATTCTGGGTCAACGGGAAGTACCCTATGAATTTCGATCTTTGAGCCTTTCTTTCTTTGGCCGCATTTTTTTTATTCTTTAACTTAGAAGTTTGATTTGTTCACAGCTTGAAGGGATCGCAGACCTGAGTATACGATTTTAATTTCAACTCGATACCTCCACGCGTTCTTGAGATAAAGGGTCTTGACAGACAGACAGACAGACGGACATACAGACAGACAGACAGATAGACGGAAGTACAACAAAATGATCCTATAAGGGTTGCGCTTGTTCTGTTTGACTTTGTAAGTAGATATTTATGAACATCAGTGTGAAAGGTACTAAAAAACTTAGTAAAAATTATATTACATTGTATTACATTGGTTTTTAGTGAAAATGCTTTGGTTATTTTACATTAGAAGTGAGTTTATTCTGTACAAATTTACATACGACGTTTTCCCAGAATGCCTTCAAACGTTATATTCTGGCTTTAGATATGTTTTATTTTCGAGTGAATAAATATACTAGAAACAGCCTGTGACGTCAATGCCAGCTCGACGAGACAAATATAGATTCGGAACAAATATCTTAAGTCAACACTCACTCGTACATGGTGCGTAAATATTCGTAGTCAAAATGTTTCTGAACCTCAAAATCTGACATTCTGTTATGCCATTATCGACCAAGTCTTGTTTATATATATCTATTTCTTAATCTAAACAAGACTTGGTCCCCGATATCCCCGAGATCCCGATTTCCGGGCAACGTAGGCGCGGGCTAGCGGACGGCGAGTAATGGGTAGCTCGCTGTCCGACCGTCTGGTAACCGTCCGGACCGAGCCCAAGTCGTCAACGGCGCGCACTGTTCCCGCGCGTCTCAAGGAGTTGTCAGCAGCAGAAGGGGCCCAACCGGGTCGAAGCCTTCTGGGGCCAGGGTTATCTGAAAGGGAAGCTCGGTCCCGGTATGAAATGCAAGAAGGAATAGGAGTAGGTTTTTTATTAGTCATTAAAAGTCTGACACTATCTCCTGCTCTGCCCAAGAGCGGGGGATGTCATTAGATGATTTTCCCACCGCGAAAAAAAAGTAAAGTAGTTTCAAGATGTTGGAATATTGTTTATGTACCTTAAACGGAATGTAGAAAGTTGACTGCACTGGTGATCCTTTAAGTACATAATGAAGGCTATTATAGCAGTGGAAACAAAAATTCACAAAATCCGCAAAAAAAAAAAATAACAAAGCATTCAAGGTCAGTTGCGTATTTTGTACTGTTAGTACCGCAATCGTATTATGAATGTAAAAGAAGTATGTCAAGTTTTACAGTTTCTGCTTATGCACACGGAAAAAAAAACCGGTCAAGTGCAAGTCGAACGCTCAGACAGAGGGTTCTGTGCGATTTAACCTATGTAAATAGTTGCAATCGCTGAACCGCAAAAAAAAAAGGATTTTTTGTGAAGTTTACTACTTACGTTATTCAGATTGTCTGTATTTACGTTATGATACATTACGCCGTATCAAATTTTAAGATTGTATGTCAGATCCTTATGAGCTTTGATTTGTAAGTACAAATGTTAAAATATGAGCTCTAAACGGAACGTAACTGGCCCAATCTTTATGATAGACCTACATTGTGTTGTCACAGAAAACTTGATTTTTCTCTGCTCTATAGGGATAGCAACCATATAATATTCATTTCAGTTTAATACTTCCATACGATTCTGTGTGTTCAAGCCGACAACAAGGTGACCCTGTAAGGGTTCCATTTTTACCAACAGAGATATGGAACCCTAAAAATGTAATGTAAATAGCTAGTCAGATCTTGTTTTGTATTCCTTGCCATGTCAAAAAATCTTCTTGTCCTTGCCCTCCAAAAGATCGGCTTTCTCCTCACGTCGTATGATCGTTGCAATTAAGTAGGTATGAAAGGCCAACCACCACTACAATTTACGACACATATTGAGAATCGCTGACTAACTTAGCTACACTAGTGGTATTCCATCTGTCTTCTCTTCATTATCAAGTATACCTTGACACTAATCAGGTGGTATCATTGTAAGATTCCAGTTGATCAAAATAATGATTCGTCTTAAAGGGCTACCCGTTGTGGCTAAAGATTTATTATCATATATTTTTTTTATTTTGTTGTTTCTTGGTACTTTTACTTTTTTACGGAGAATTGTAATGTAAACAACTAACAACTACGTTTATATCTGTCGAAGAGGAATGCATTTCTTTTACGTTTTTTTTTTCTTTTAACCATTCATATAATAATAATAATCAATATTTTTTGTTATGTATCCCAAAATTATTTTAAATGGGTAAATATTGGTAATTATTTTAAAGGTATTCATTATTTTTAATTTCGTATGTTTGCACCTTAGTAACATAACTTATAATAACACTAGTTTTTGATTCAAATAAATTATTTAAACAATTTACAATGTCAAAGATACAATTAAAATCAAATACAAAATGTCATAAATAAATAAACCGTCAAACATCATTAAATAACCCGCCCCTGATCATTCCCGGTGCAAAAGTGCCCATGACACTCGCCGCATTTCCCCGCTGAATTGCGAAAGCCAACCTTTGCACCAAGAAAGACCCGGACCGGGAGTCACCTGTTGCCTCCCCGAGCCTACGGCCCAAATCCCCCACAAAACACTTTGCCTCCGTACTCCAACTGCCCAGAGTCTCCACAGCAACCGGCACAAAATGGTAAATCTGCTCCAAGGAAGCGTACTTCAGCCTTTTTTTAGAGCAGGCGTCTTCAGCGGCGGCAGAAGCAGTGTGCATGGTGCGACTCAGGTGACTGGCGGCGACAGTGCTGACGCAAGTTGCGTCCCAGATCAGGCACTTCCCGTTCTTCCATGGCACCAAAGTCAGCCCATCCGGCCTCTTACCATCAGACCTGCTAAGACCTGAAGGCTCAAGCACGCAGGGGACGTTTGCCGATATAAGGGCTCTACGGACTAGGTATTCATTTATAACATTTTTTTTTAATATATATTTTATACAACCAGTGTAGGCCAATTTGATTTAGAGAGCCAGTTTATGACATGACAATGCTTATGTGGCATGATAAACTAGCTCTCTTCATGTCATTCTCACTTCTGGGACACAAGTCTTCTCTCTGTGACAGGGTGACAGCTAAGTTTGAAACCAGGTCCATAGGTATCCGGAGGCTCTACGCGGTGATCGTTCGGTCCATGGCCCTCTACGGGGCGCCGGTGTGGGCGCCGTCGCTGAAAACGCAACCGGCGGCCATGCTGAACGCCTGCCAGAGGGTCATGGCAATAAGGATGGTGCGGGGATACTGCACGGTCTCCCGCGAAGCGGCGAGCCTTCTGGCTGGCCTACCCTGGGTTGGTCTTTTAGTCAGTAAGAGTCTGACACTATCTCCCGCTCCGCCCAAGAGCGGGGGTTGTCATTGGATGATTTTTTCCCACCATAAAAAAGGTCCCATCAGTGATGACTGTCATCATCATCATTTTGAGAGATCCCAACGTTTATGTAACAGCCATATCCAGGTTTAACCCGAGGTCACAAAGTCTAAATAAAAAGTTGCCCAAACTGAAGCTCTAATCGAGGATTAGATGTTTACCAGTTGCTTTAGTGAACACAAGGAGAATACATAAAGCATTTTTTTCATATATTAAGTCCATTTCAGAAAAGATATATAGGCTCAGCGGTCAGGACACGCTGACGTTTCATGTCACGGGGATGTAATTAAACGCAATTCGGGCTTCAAGTGAACATGACGCTGACGTCTGGCTTGGCGTAGGGTGCGTAGAAACAGAAACGCACCCTACGCCTATGAGAACATATCGCTATCCTTCTTATTATTCTTGTTTTTGTCTTCGTCCTAAAGGCTGCGGTTTCAGTAGCGATATGCTGAACTACTTAGCTATATATGCGTTTAATTTTCATGAATAAGTAACAATATTTCAGGTTGAAATCTATAAAATGTAGAATTAATATGAACTATCTTTTTAACCGACCTCGAAAAAGAGGAATGTCTATGTTCAGCTGAATGTATGTTTTTTTAATGTATATTCACCGATATCTCTGTCAATTGTGGACAGATTTTGAAAATTCTTTTTGATGGAAAGGTTATGCTTCCAAGTCAGTCCCATTTAAGTATTGTTATGATCTGATCATGAACTTCGAAGATATGGCTTTTGTTAAGAGATGAACTCCTCATAAGATCACAGCAGAATTGTCGTAACAATTAAAATTGCTTTGCTTATACGTGTAGTCGATGACTGGCTGAAGGAAAAGGGGGAGGGGATATATCGGACTGATCTGATGATGAAGCCAGAAAATAAATTAATGTAATCTAACCGTATTTGGGATTATTACAATCGTTATGAGATGCTCTCTGGCTATATGGTGTTTAAGTTTGGCTGAGAGGTACTTTTTAGCGGTGGTGCCATAACCAAAAAGTGTAAAATAAAAAAAAATACAAAAAAAAACTACAACCGACTTCAATGTTTCGGAAGTCGGTGTTAAATAACGAAGAGACAAACAAAACTATTATAGAAACACCTACTTCCGAAATTAAAGGTATTTTGAACTTTTCAGTGTTTTTTAACATTGAAGTCGGTTGTATTTTTAAACGAAGAAGAAAAAAAATATTATCGACTTAATGCATTTAAAATTGATACTTTAGATAGGTACTGTAAAAATACTCGTATAATATTATGGCTGCGTTCTCATTTACTTACAATAGGATACCTTGATTCCCAAAGTTAAGCTTAGCTCTTATGAAACAAGATTCAACAAATGTTCTGGCTGCGTGATCTGCATGCATGCTTTGGATACGTGCTCTGGTTGCATTGCATGTTCTGGATACATGTTCTCGACGCGTTCTATGGTTACAGTTGCGAGTAGTGTAGTTAAATGTAGAGCAGAATACCTATAGCAACAGTAAGTTTGTCACCGACAGTAGACATGTCACCATGCGGGCGGCGGCGCATCGTCATAGCACATCTTACTCGCCCCACTACACACTAAGGTGTGCTAAGGCATCAGTAGAAACGGTCACAAAAATTTGTAGCTTCGTTCATACGTCCTTGCAGCATACTAGTGGAAAAGTACCCTTATCATCCTCACCATTCCAGGCGAAAGTCATCCTCTGTTGGACATAGACCTCCCTCAAGTGTCAATATAACGACCGGTCTTGTGAGTCACGCTCCTATCAGCTCACTTAGGTATACTCGAAATATTATACAACTTTGTTAAAATTAAGAGAGCCTTTTTCAATTCATGACAATTGAACCCAATGTTTGATAAAGAGGCAACGCAGAAAAAAAAGAAATAAAACGCCTGAATGCTGTTGGTACTCAATAATTATATCACTCGCACAATTATTTCTCAAAAATTGTCAGGAAATACGTGTTTTACTGTATAGCCTAAAAGTTTATGGAAAAAAATTGCTAATCAGAATCTTGATTATTATGTGCGCAGATTCTATTGTTATTTTCTTTACCTTTTTTTAAAACTATTTGAACATTATGAAGAGCCAAAGTTAACGTAAATTAGCAGATTTTCAGAGGTCTTAAAACTGTTTTACACTTGATTTCAATAGAAACCAAGACAATGTCCACAAAACATCTGTGTTTCCAAAATATCTAGAGAAATATGTATATTTATCGTCATAATCATGTAAGAACGGTTTTATGGAAATGTATCACGTGGAGGACGCTATTAAAATAAACACAGTCAGAATCCTAAGTTTGGTAAGCTAATGATTTTCCTTAATTATATTTTACTACTGGACCAGAGGTGGCTGAGACGACTAGTGGTGGCCGAGTGGCAACGGCTCCGACTTTCGAGTTATAGGTCGCGATTTCAAACCCAGCCAGATGCATCAGGTACTTTGTGTAATTCATTTCATCACCACTGCCCTCAAAATGGTTTAAGAAAACATCGTGAGGAAACCGACATGTCCTAGAACCAAAAATTCGAAGCCACCCGCACTGGGCCCGCGTGGTGGATTACGGCCCATTCCTTCTCGAAGAGAGGAGGTCTGAGTCCCACGAGTGGGAACATTGTAAGGCCGACTATGTTATACTATGCTATATTTAACTACTAAAAGACTTGACCCCAAATACGGTACAAGGACGGAAAGATGATGATGATAATTATTTTACTACTAAACAATGACAATGATAAGTCTTAAAAACAATAAGGCTAAGCTAACTTTTATTTATTTCTAGATAAAAAAAGTAATACGTACCTTATTACTTTCGTGTAAACTGCTGATATACAGGATTACACTAAATTACCAGTAGTTACAAATATTATTATGGCTATCAATATATTGAAAGGCGGTAAACAAATAAAAAGATTTTTAAGTACTTGACTTTACTATCAACGGTTGTTAATCCCTTGTTTTTATTTGACAAAGGACTTCCTCACGTGCTGTTATTCATACTTTAGAACATTACAATCATCATAACTGACTGGCCTGTTGGTCTAGTGGTTAGTGATCCTGGCTGCTATGCCGGAGGTCGTGGGTTCGATTCCCACCCAGGACAAATGTTTATGTGATGAGCATGATCATTTGTTCTGTGTCTGGGTGTAATTTATCTATAATATGTATGTATTTAGAAATATATAAGTATGTTTATCAGTTGTCTAGTACTCATAACACAAGCTCTGCTTAGATTGGGACTAGACGGCGTTGTGTGATAGTTGTGGAACATTATATTATATATAATATTAAATCTTATTTACCCTCAGAACCCTGAGCATGTAAATGACGGTCCAATTCTCGTATGGATCAAAACATTTTGTGGCCTACTTATAGTTCTTCTGGGTCTGAAGGGCTCATGTATGATAGAACGGGACCCACGATACAGAAGTTCCTTGCCTTTGCAGTCCAGAACTCTGGGTTCCCTTTCGCAAGTAAACCTATGCCTCAATAGGCCCCTAAGGTTTTGCTGATATCTCTTTGAGGCGCACGTGGAACGCTATGCGCCATCGTAGATTCGGCTGGAAATCAGGATCGAGGTCATGGTTGCTGTAGCGTGAGGATGTCTGTTCCATCACGCATGCAGGCGCCTCCTTCGTTAGCATTATGGTTTCGTAGAAGGAAGCGACCGACCATTCCTCCTCGCTCTAGTCCGGGTGTGAGAGGACACGACGGTGCTCCGCCCAAGCGGGGTAGACCTGCATCCTATGTTCCACCGTATCCTAAAGCGGGTTAAGGCTGATAAAAGAAAAAATATTTACAGTATAATGATGACGATAATTGACTACATTTATGCAAATCAACCATCAAATTGTGTATAGAATACTCACTCTAAGATGAGACCTCTATAATTATTATAGAGACAATAGTGTCTAATTAATTATCTATTATTATATGTCATTATCTACATCAGCACTGACTAGCAAATGCATTATCATAGACCAACAATGAACTTGATTATCAATAGTATGTACATACTCATTAGGTATCATTGTATCAAATCTCAAAGCTCTCTCGTGCGATGTAGCGACCCTGACTCCCCAGCTGCCGGATTCCCGGTCTCGATATCCGGCCACCGTAGGCGCCGGTTTGCGGACGGCGAGTAATGAGCAGCTCGCCATCCCGACTGTCCGGTGTCGGCAAACCATAGGGGCCCAGCAGGGTCGAAGCCTACTGGGGCCTAAGGTTTGTTTCTGAAAGGAAAGTTCGGCCCTGGTATGAAAGGCAATGAAAGAACAAATCAAATTAAATCAAATTTATTTCAAATAGACCATTTGCAGGCACTTTTGAATAGTCAAATGTCGGTCAGTCCAAGAAAAGTGAAGCTAAATTGCACGTTCCAAAACGTAGGTCTTTATGGAGAAGAACGTGCAAGAAACTCCATGGACACACTTTTTTTAAAACATTTTATGAGTTACATAGATCTTGGTTACATATTTCTTGTCGCTTCTAATATGTGAACAGGAATGAATTTTTAGTCAGTAAGAGTCTGACACACTCTTTGCCCAAGAGCGGGAGATGTCATCAGATGATTTATCGAACTAAAAAAAATTACCAAATCTCTTAATAGAGCGTACTTTTTATTATTATAAGCAAGCAACCAGTCAAGCATCTATCAAATCAAGCACCTATGCTTGCTGATATTTCTTGTAATATTTTCATTATTCAGACAATATTTTCATTATTAGACAATTACTTTTTCCCATGCCGATCATACAATTCTAGTTACAATTGTTTATACTTTATACAGTAGTACTACACATGTAATTTAAGTTCGAATTCCAAGCAAATAACTTATATGTAATAGCTTCTGCCACCTTCTTTGCCCGCGTGAAAATAGGTTTCTCTAATCAAACTACCATCTCTGGTTTAACCCCAAAAGGGGGTTTATTTCTAACAATTCATTATTAGTACACATCCACACCATCCAATTTAAATTTCAAGCCTCTTTAAAAAATATAGGACTTTCATACAAACTTTCAAGCCCCATTTTTAGGGGTGGAGTTCCGTAAAATCCGTACACCCTATAAAATTTGCGCCATATAAAATTTGCCAGGGGGACCCCAGATTAAAGTTGACTTAAAATACAAGTACATTGATATTGTCTAAAATTCGTATACGCGCGCACTGACCAAATTTTGACCCCAGGAGGGTCCCCTACCAAATTTTATGTTTTTAAGTGTTATAGTTTCTGAGATTTCGTGTTTTATCAGTGAGTAGTATTTCGCTTTTATAAACATAGAAGATATATTTTTGATACAAATCTCTCTAAACATACCTGTTCCAGAGAACTAGAATAATAACAATGAGATAATATTCGTATCCATGTGATCTGACACTCATAATAATCTCACACTATTTACCTAAACGGGGAACCTGCGAAAGCGACTATCATTGGAATATCTACGTTTACGTCAAAGTCTGAAAGAAACTAAGTACAAATCACATAATATATCAAGGGGATGACACTGACATTGTACGTCAAATAATAAAAATTTCAAGGCACCACTTATTTGTCCACTTACAATACAAGCATTTACGCCTATCTTCATTGATATTTACACTCCATATATACAGCGATTTATGGCTACGACTCATCCATTAAACTTGACTTAAAATACAAGTACTGCAGTACATTGGTATCGTCTAAAGTTCGTATACGCGCGCACTGACCGCCGCGAACGGGCTGCCATTTTTTTTTTTATTTCATACAAAATATTATTACAAGTGTAGTGTTCGTTCGTGTATTATTTTTTATACAATGTTGAGTTTAGATTCAGCTATACTGAGTACAGGGTTTATGAAAGAAAGTAGAACATTGTTGAAAGTGAGGTTGTGGTTTTATGCGCTCTCATATTTGCATTTGGTAGCAGTTGCTGCTCTGTTGTTGACCATTGATTTTGGTGCTCATGATGATCCGGACATTCAGATGTATCAGAAGATCAGGTTTAAACTAATCACTGCTTGGTTTAATGTAAGTTAATAAAATATTTTAAACCATTTAAATGAATAAACAAATCATGACAGTTGTTTAACGGTTCTAGAAAAAAATATTTTCTTTCAGTGTTTACTACTTGAACAAATAAATAATAATTTTAACTCATCGAATGCCGTAATTAGAGACACAATAGAAAGAGAATTACTTATGTCGAACTGTGTAACTTAAGACATTCAAAAGGTTAAAATAATCAACGTTGACAATAATTAAATAATAAAAAGTTATCTTTTCTGAAACGGTTGAGAAATACAAAATTATTTAGGTATTCTATCAATCATAAAATATTCAGCCCACGGTCAAAACAAAAATCTAATCATACTATTACATTGCATAAATCAATCTTAACGATCACAAAAACACATTGTTATCCATAAGTACAGTCGCCGGAAAAGGTTTTGATGTTTATATTAAATACACAACATAAAATAACTCTTGATTTTTAAGTCGGCAAAACGCATTGGGCAGGCCACCGAGCCATATTCGTACCTATTGTGTCTTTATTATCTGTTCCATTCTCAATCACCGCCTGATCCGGTGGATTCACGTGGCAGAGTTTCGAAAATACGAGTGAATAATGTTTGCAAATATTACTTATGTAATGTACTTGACCTTCTACCAATTAAACTGGTGTACCAAATAACCAGCAAAGTGGAAAGGGAGCCTTAAATATATAGCATAGTATAGTCGGCCTTATAATGTTTCCACTGTTGAGAATCAGGCCTCCTCTCTAGGAGAGGAAATGGGCCGTAATCTATACATACATATTATAGATAAATTACACCCAGACACAGAACAAATGATCGTGCTCATTACACAAACATTTGTCCTAGGTGGGAATCGAACCCACGACCTCCGGCATAACAGTCAGGGTTACTAACCACTAGACCAACAGGCCTGTCACATGTATATGTCATATGTCTTCGAATTTTTGGTTCTAGGACAGGCCGGTTTTCTCACAATGTTCTTTGTTTCTTTCACCGTTTTGACAGCAGTGGTGATTAAATAATACACAAAGTAATGCGCCTGGCAGGATTTGAACCCGTGACCGACCGTAAGTCGGGGCCGTTACCACTCAGCCGCCATGGCTCTTAAATATATGAATTGGAATAGAGTCGTTTTACACCTTACTATTAATCATCCCAAATCTTCTAATACCTAAATGGAGTCGTATAGTTTCTAGTTTTGCCAGAAAGCCTTTAAATTGTTTTGGTCAAGCCATAGATTTTTCAATTTAGATTAATAGGAACTTCATTTTTGTTATTCATATAAGCTAAAAGCTTCATGCTATGGGGGTTCAGTGAGCCTGCTGACTTGGACAGTTGTTAATTTTTTGTATTGACTTTGAATTTAAATATTTTGACATTTGATTTTGATTTCATTTATTCATTATGGTTTTAATGTTAATTTTAGACTTATTTATTTATTGTGATGTTGATTTCAATTTAAATTTGATTTATTTATTGTGATTTTAATTTATTGTTTTATTTATTTTTATATACTTACTATTAGTTATAATGTGAATTGATTTGTTTTGATTTTAATTTTTTATTGATTTATTTTATGATTTGTTTTTTTTTTTTACTTACTGGCTATGGACTCTTGTCTAATAATAAATTATTTTATTTTTTTATTAAAATAAAAAAATAAAAAAAAAAACTCATATCAGCGGCTTCGTTCGTGTGAATGTTTATTATTGCGGGCGTGAAGTCAAAGACGAATAACAAGTAGCCTATGTTCTTCTTTGAAGTTCAAGCTTCCTCTGTGATAAATTTCATCAAAAACGATTGAGTAGTTTAGCCGTGATAGTGTAACACAAACAAACAGAGACTGACAGACAGAGTTACTTTAATATTTATAATATTTAGTATGGAATGCAGCAATTGTTATTCAAAGCTTGTGGAATTTATGAAATGATCTAACCGTTCTTCATAGTTTTACATTTTGAATAATATTTGTACACGTCAGTACTCAGTCTGTCATAGACTGAGTACTGGCGTGATCTGCAGTGATAATATAAATTACTGTATCCCCAAACCTTCGTAAAAACACGAATCAGATCCATATTTTCCTACATAAAAGTTAAACCATTCCCAATTTATTGTAAGAGATAACCAAACCGCTATCCCGGTGGACCAATAGCATTTCATAAAATATACTTTTCACAGAGAATCATAAAATTATTTTTATTTTTCGCACTTTTCTGAAAATTATCGTAACTTTCTAATGAATATCATAAATGCGAATATGAGTTCGTTTGTTTATTAAGCTTTCACGAATGAACGGATATTATACAATCTGATTTTTAGTATATATGCGAAACCTGAAAAACTTGTCTAGTATTTTTATACATATAAAAAATCTATGTACAAAACAAAACTGTATTATCAAAAATTCATTTTTGACAGGCCTGATGGTCTAGTGGTAAGTGACCCTGACTGCTATGCCGGAGGTCGTGGGTTTGATTCCCACTCAGGCAAAATGTTTGTATAATGAGCATGATCATTTGTTCTGTGACTGGGTGTAATTTATCTATGTTAAGTATGTATTTAGAAATACATAATTAAGTATGTTTATCAGTTGTCTTGTACCCATAACACAAGCTCTGCTTAGCTTGGGACTAGACGGCGCTGTGTGATAGTTGTGGAATATATTATATATATTATATTAAAATAACAAAGTTATAAGCCACGTACTGGTTGGCGACATAAATACAGGATCTCCGGATCACCTAGGGGACTGAGGAGTTGTTTTGCTTTCGTAACCGGCTGTACGCTGGCTCCTAATGCCAGCTATGACCTGCCATGACACGTGTTGTACTTAGTTTTGGTGGTGTACAACTTGTGGCCATTTTTATATATTTTTGGGAAAAAAATATAACATAGTGTAAAAATTACTGGAATAGATTCAGTTACTGATTTTGATCCAATTAAATATATTCAGATTTCGCATGTACCAAAAATAATTTTGTATATGAAGATAAAAATTCGCGCGCGGGTAGAACATGTTCTGAAATATACCATAGGAAACTTAGTATCCCAAAAGTGTCTTTCCTTTGGGATAATTATGGACTTTAACACAACTGAAGCCGCAAGCAGAAGAATATAGTCTAGAATAATTTATGTTACCTAACATAATATTTGCCTGGCCTATTGGTCTAGTGGTTAATGGCGCTGACTACTATACCGGAGGTCGTGGGTTCGGTTACGACCCAGAATAAATGCTTGTCTGAGGAGCATAATCATTTGTTCTGTATCTGGGTGTTATTAACTAAAATATGTGTGTGTATAACTTTTTTTTACAACTATCACACAACGTCGTCTAGTCTTGGGAAAAAATCAAACGATCAACGATGTTTAAAACTCAAGAGAATGGATAATATTATAGTATAAGTTTATCTGCACAACATCATTCTTTTTTTAACACTAAAATTTAAAAAACTCAAACTAAAGACTATTGCTTTTATTATAGGAATAGATACGCTTTTAACAGTTGAATTCAATCACTGTCAAGTTCAAAAGCATTAAATCGTCAATTACTCATGTTTACATAAATAATTATTTTTTTTTGTAAAAACAATTGCAATCTTTATCTGATAACCATAATTGACGATTATTTCGACGTAAACATTTGAATACACATTTAACACTTAAAAAAATTAAATGCGTTAAAAGTGTACGTAATGTTATAATTTGTGCAAATAATTATTTTTGCCAATGATTGTTCCTTGAAGTCATTCTGAGCAATAAACTGTCGTCACTTTTGCTTTTGTTATAGCACAATAGATATAACAGTTAACTTCCTGGCAATATTATAAAATTCTTTCCACATAATTCTCACGCCCTTCATAAAATTTCTATGAGGAAACTCATTTTGTTTTCTAATTGTAATATTAATTTATGACTTGATATGTAGAGTTATTTATACAACACTAAGAACCTTGGAGGACGGTATTACTAACATCATAAACAACAACTTTTGTTCTGTGACTTTTTATAAAACATAATTCATTTATCACAAACAAACCTACAAGATTTTGTTGTTCTGTCTAACACACTTCAACTCTGTATTTCGCTATACCTACCTACGTTTGTAACACGAGACGCAAGCGCATCAAGCACCCCAGCCTCTCGTTTCCCTGTTTAGTTACTACAAACTAACTACTAAACATTCCTATGTTTAGAAGAGTTTACTGTAGTCCTAAAAAAGAAAAAGCAACTGAAAGACACAGGTTGGTTTTAGTCTGTAAAAATCCGATACTCCCTCCAAGCTGGAATGAGAAAAGTAGGTAATTTAATGATGAATCTAAAAAAAAACACATCTTAGTGATCACTACCTTTCTAGCCATAATATATACAATTCTTCACACTATCCTCGTTCATACTCAAAACTGTGAAATACCATCTTTAAATCTGCTACATGTAAAACGAATATGACTACATTTGTTATTTTTATTTTAACTATACAATAGAATATAACTCTATAATATATTTCGTTGTTCTATCTAACACAATTCAATTCTATATTACATTATACCTCCCTACGTCTGTATCACGCGACACGAGCGCATCAAGCACCCCCGCCGCTCGTTTCCCTGTTTAGTTACTATAAACTAACTACTAAATACCTATATCCTTGTTCATACTCAAAACTTTAAAATACCATCTTTAATTCTGCTACATGTAAAACGAATATGACTACATTTGAAATTTTTATTTTAACTATAAAATAAATTTACCATGCAACAATGTTGCAAGAACAAAAGCAATCATAGTAGCACTCTGGCCACATTTCCAAGCTCCCCACTTTCGTTTTGACAAAGTTTTTAGAGATTTAATCCTTCGACGTCCCCAACGTTACAGCAAATGACGTCAGAATAGGGCTTAATTTAATAACTTACCGAACAAAATGGCTTCATTCCTTTGTAGAATTAGCAGGACGACAAGTGACCGGGGGAAAGTTTCACTTAACTATAATATATTATAGCGGGGTCCATAAAAGATAATTCACTATGACGATATATTTTTGTAAAAAGGAGAATGCATTATCATCATCATCATCATTGTTCCCGCGCGCCTCAAGGAGTTGTCAGCAACAGCAGGGACCCAGCCGGGTCGAAGCCTACTGGGGCCAGGGTTATCCGAATGGGACCTCGAGGCCCGGTATGAAGGCTAGAAGGAACGGGGTGGGCTTTTAGTCAATAAGAGTCTGACACTATCTTCCGCTCCGCTCAAGAGCGGGGGTGGTCATAGGATGATTTTACCCACCATAAAAAAAAATCATCATCATCAATTCAGCCAAAAGACGTCCATTTTGGACATAGCCTTCTCCCAAGTATTGCGATAACGATCCTCCTGTGCGTCTTGCATCCATTGGATTCTCGTGACACTCACTAGGTCATCGGTCCACCTTGTTGGAGGCCTTCCAACGCTGTGTCTTTCTGTACGTGGTCGCTACTCCAGAAACTTTGTCCTCATGGACTATTTGTTCCGCGAGAAATGTGCCCTGCCCATTTATTTCGATTTACAAAAATTTTGTAACTCAGGACTAGCCGTTAACGAAATCATAATTGTAAAAAGAATCGAAGAAGAGATTTGGTTTCTGTGTCGTATATACTTATGTATATACAGCAATACGAGTATCATAAAGCTGAAGAGTTCGTTTGTTTGTTACGCGCTAATCTCAGGCACAACTGGTTCGAATTGAAAAAAAATCTTTATGTTAGAGAGCTCAATTGCGGAAGGCTTAGACTATATAATATTACGTTACGAGACAAGTAGGACCGGAACAGTTAGTTACCAAAGATGCAAGAATAACCACAGATGACAACCCGATGCAACAAAAAAAAAAAAAATACAGAACTAAACAAACTTCAAAAAGTCGGTATGCATTTAAGCGGAAGTTGCGGAATGATTTTCTACACCAGTAGCAGAATCGTCTTAAAACTTCTGTCCTTATTTTATATAAATATATATATGTAGTATCTATATATATTATATTGATATACATGTATGTGTATTTTATCTATAATTATGTATATTTTTACTCTTGTTTTAATACCAAAATTTTCTTTTTGTGCGCCTACCATATTGTCTCTTCTCCACCCTAGGTTGACTGGTAGAGAATGCCTAAGGCATTAAGTCCGCCTATGTACTTTTTGTTGCAGGAAGATTAAATAAATAAATAAATAAAAAGACGTGTTAACTGACGTGCGAACTGAAATCGCCAATCCAGTCGTCATTAGTCAAATTACGAGTTATTGAACGACGATGTTGATTTTAAACATCTTCCTCTAATTTGTCTCAGTGGGATCTGTCTTTATGTACTCACTTAACGATATAGTTTTAACCGATAGTTTGCTTAGGCTATGTACACATTAAAGGTGGTTCGAAAAACCTTGAGAAACCAGGATCTATTGACTCTTGATAGCACCTAGCATTTTGGTTATTTCCGGGAATTCAGACGAATAGGTTACTCGATTACAAAATCATTTTAACTATCTAAAAATGAAGGCTTCGAAGCCTCTTCTTCTGGGGAGCGAATGGACCGTAATCCATCACACGGGCCCAGTGCGTTGGTGGATGGCACATGTCTTCGAATGTTTGGTTCTAGAACGTGCCGGTTGGGCTATTATAGGCATGATTTATTTTTGTAAATTTTATCCTACTTCATAAATCACAATGTCTATGGAAGAATACTGCATGAATAAATCTGCCTACTGGGGCCAGGGTTATCCGAAAGGGAACTTGAGCCCCGGTATCAAGGCTAGAAGAAACGGGGTGGGATTTTAGTCAGTAAGAGTCTGACACTATCGCCCGCTCCGCCCAAGAGCGGGGGTGGTCATAGGATGATTTTACCCACCATAAAAAAAAATCATCATCATCATTTCAGCCAACAAACGTCCATTTTGGACATAGGCTTCTCCCAAGTATTGCAATAATATATTTTTTTAGATTTTGGGTTTATCACGAATCGACAGACAGACGCGGTTAAGGGCTTTGTTTTATAATATGTAAGGACAAAAATATAAAAACAAGGATAGGATCATCGTTTAAAAACTACGCAGTACTTTGATGATTGTAGACATTTTTAAATCTATAAAAATGTAGATCACGATGATGCTATAGCTACAACGATTAACGTAAGTACATGTACACTACACCGTTTCAATAAATCATCCTGTATTAGTGCCTACTGTACTGAATGTGACTGTCATCATAACGTGACTAGTTTCTAAAACCAAATCTTTTTTTAATAATTTTAACGCGATTTAGAACCACGTGCCCAAAGTTTTTGCCAAAAGATTGAATGAGTTCCATTTTTACTGTATTCCTTTTTTACAGGAAAACTGGCAAACGAAGTTTTAACATTGTTTAAGAAACAATTTGCATGTCTTTAGCAGACATTTACCTACCATAATTACTATTTACCTCAAAACGAGACATGGCAGAAACATGCGAAACGATCATTTGCACATTACTTTTTTACTAATTGAAATTGATACAGACACCATAATTTACGCTTGGTGAAGTCAAAAGTCAGTATTCACGTGTTTTATGATTATATCATTGTGAGCAATGCTTTATTACGACAAAAAATTGCAGAATTTAAAATAATTCTACTATTTCACCCGAGAGCGCATTAAATCATTTCGGTTATGTAAGCAAATATTTAACAACACTCACTGTAATAATTAAATTATACACAACGGTAACAAATGGTCAACATTTGCCAAAAACACACAATTTTCCCGTTTAAATAAAGAAATCTCATACATTTTTCATCATGACAAACGCTAGCTCGGAGGTGGTATCAGGCACATCACTATTCCAAAGGATCCCGCAGATTAAAATCCCATTAAAACCCGTCCGGTATTGTTTACGTGACGTGCGTGCAAATCAACGAAAAAATATTATTTCGTAGCGTTCATCCCTTATATTTTACGATGAAACATTTTCGCCAAAAGTTTTCTGTGTAACATAACACAAGAACACACCACACATGTTATGGGTATAAGAAAACCTTCAAATTTCTCAAACAAGGCAATGTTTAACTTTTGTGAAATTAATTAGAATATGTTTTGTTTCAGCTCTTCACATTGGTGTATTTCCCGATATGTTTCTACTGCGATTGGAGGGAGCTGAGAGGGGAGAATGGGTGGACTCACGTGAAACTTCTCAATCAAGTTAGGTACTTGTGCTTCACAAGCATCCTCTTACCGACCACTGCAGTAAGTTTCAACATACAAATTGCCACTAAGCGGTTCTGTAAACATATTAACTTAATAGATTACCGTCATAAGTACCTATAGACGTGCTCAAAACTTATTTTCTGAGTTTTATCAAACTAATATAGTAAAGGCGAAAGTTTGTGTGTATGTTTGTTACTTCTTTACGCTGATACTGCTGACGGATGAAATTTGCACGCGGGTATGGACTATGTCCTTTTTTTTGCGCGGGAGATAGTATCAGTCTCTTACTGACTCCCCCCGTTCCTTCAAGCTTTCGTACCGGGGCTCGAGATCCCTTTCGGATAACCCTGGCCCCAATGGGCTTCGACCCGGCTGGGTCCCTGCTGTTGCTGACAACTCCTTGAGGCGCGCGGGATCAGTGCACGCCGTCGACGACTTGCGCTTGGTCTAGCCAGTTACCGGATGGTCAGACAGCGAGCTAACCAATGCTCACTGTCTGCAAGCCCGCGCCCACGGTGGCTGGAAATCGGGATCGGAATTCCGGCGGTGGCGAGAGCGCCATTGCCTGATACGGTCGGCCTCCTCCTTATCAAGCATTACTGCTTCGCAGAAGTCGGCGACCGCCTGCCACTCCTCCTCGCTCCGGACCATGGCCTGAACCAAGGCCCGGCGCGAGAGGTCTCCGCCTCCGATCACCCCCACGAGGGCACGGCGATGCTCCGCCCAAGCACATCTCGTAGACTATGTCCTCGAATAATGAGGACACTTCCACAGGATAATTTAAATACTGATAAATGTTTCTTGGGACAGTTTTCTACTTTCACTGACCAGGTTTTAAATGAATTTAAATATAGAGATGCTAATTATTTCTAGGTTACTTATCTATTTACGAGGGTAAAGTTGAAAATGTTTGGGTCCCATATTACATAGATCGTTTTCGTATGCTAAATTTTAACTAGAAACTAGTATAGCAAAACTGGGGCAGGATAAAAAGGAAAAAAAAGAACCTCGAGTCGCTATTCAAACGCATAATTGAAAGTCACTTACTTGGCTACCATTTACTTTTATCTACTTAACGTAAAAGGGTGCTGAAAAAACTATTAAGTACCTATTCCGTTTCAATTTAAATAAAAAACCGTTTCCTTAAGTTGATCTAGTCAAATAGAAAAAAAATATTAATCATTATCTCTCTTTTATCACGTAATGAAATACTTAACTAAATATAACAAACTTATCAACAACTTAATAATCTATTTTTTTTTTATGTTTATGCCATGTTTTCTCTTCACCACCCTTGGTTAACTGGTAGAGGCATTCTAAGGCTTTAAATCCGCCTTTGTACTTTTGTGTTGCATGAAGATTTGATAAATCATCATCATCTTCCTGCCCTTGTCCCGTTTTATTTGGGGTCGGCGCAACACGTTTTTTTCTTCCATTATGTCCTGTCACTCGTCCCGCTATCACTTACTCCCTTTTCTTTCATATCGCTTCTCACACAATCCATCCATCTTTTCTTTGGTTTCCCTCTTCCCCTCCATCCATCCACATGTAAACTCATAACTTTTTTAGCAACATGCGTTTCATCCCGAAGTTTTGATAAATAAGTAAATTAATGAATTAATAACAACACACAAACTGAAAATAGTAATAATGTATTTATAAATTCGTATAAAATTAAAATAAATTTTTAATTTCCAATTAAAACTAAATATTAAATTGCATTATTCATATGTTTATCATAGTGAAATGGCCACAAACTATTAAAATAGTAGCCGTGGGTATGTCACTTTCTTGTCATAATTTTATTAATGAAGTAATGTAATCACTGACACAGAGACAATGTAATCAGTCACTCTTACCTACTTACCTCGCCGTTTAAGGGAATCAGTAAATTATTCATCTTTTGATACATGAACAAATAAATATATGTTATAAACTCTGTATTTGGATAAATGGAGAATGTTTTCAATAATAATGTTTATTACGAGACACTTAACGAGTCTATTTATAAACATTGTTCTTGTAAAATTAAATCCCAAAGGTCGAAAAATACGATCGAATTTTATTAATTTCACTTCCTTCCTGGATCAGGTACAGGAAAAAACTTTTTGTTACAAACAAGAACTTATTAAACACCAGTGTCGATAACAAAAAAATCGTAAAAACTCTTTTATTTTAAAACCCATTTCCAATGAGTCTCATAACCAATCATACCTTAATTAAAATAAAATGGACTTCATAATAAAAGTAATAAGATGCCTACTTTAAATTACTTGGCCTTATAGCTGTCAAAAATGTGGAAGATTTTAAGAGATGTCATCAGATCGCAATTACTGCACAATGCCACATCCTTGGCTTGTTTGGAAGTGACCCGAAAAGCATCGTAATTAACTTTGAAGATGCAGAATCGAGTAAAAATAAAATAATATGTAATTATCGAATTTAAAAAAAAAAAGGTTGTAGACGATTGTAATATACTTCTTCATGAAGAGGCACCTTGTATTGTGTCAATCTGAAACCTTCAAGCATCGACGCTTGTGAGTTTAAATTAGACTTACAGTATTTTGCAACTACCATTTCTAAATAGACAAGCAGAATGAACAGTCACAGTGGAAAATACAACTTATTGTTAGATTTGTAATATATAAAAATAGCTAGCCGCTCAATGCATCCACGTGAAAGAGAGAGAGAGACACTTGTCATCTTTCTATCTCTTTCGCGTAGATGTTATGAGTGAGACATTCTACATACAACTGTCATCACAGCTGATAGTAATTTATGAGACCGGCTAAATGCAAGCTAGATTCACGTAGGGTCTTAGGTCTCGTCCATTTTATGGATAGGTAAAACTAAAAAAAGTGGCCAAGTGTGGTTAAGTAGGGTTCTGTAGTTGCTTGTCTCGAAAACCTTGAAAGTGACATTCATGATAAAAATAAGTCGAGGCGAATGACAAACTTTATTTTGTAATTGAAAAATGGTTCTGTCATACTATCACTAGACGATGTCCAGCTACCGTAACGCGAGTACAAAAAAAAACTTGCAAACGGTAAGCAATAGGTACTTCGCCGTCCGGCCGTCCGGTAAGGACCAAGTCCGACTCGATAGCTCGTTGTGTTCCACGTGCGTCCGAAAGCGATGTCAACAAAATTGATGGGGCCAGTTAGGGCCGATGCTTGCCAGGGCATTTGTGAATTGTTCGAAGGAGTTACTGTAGCCCTCGCAAAAAAGAGCAACTGAAGGAACTGTGGGTAACTAGCAGCCAGTGGGTTTGCCCGCGTACCAGTAAAAAATTAATCCCAAGAGAACCTACTCCCGGGATAAAAATATTATAGCAACTGAAGGAACTGTGGGTCTTAGTCAGTAAAAGTCTGACACTTCCTCTTTCTTAACCTGGAGCCGAAGAAGTTATTTGATTATTTTCCGCGTAGGAAAAAAGGGAAGAACCCTATATATTTTGATTCCCTTGCGAGTATCTCTAAGAGATAGTAGACCTATTTCATATTTATTTCTACTTGATACCTCCACGTGTTTCTGAGAAAAAGAGTAGTGACAGACAGATGAACAATAAAGTGTTTAAGGATTCCTTTTTTACATTTTGAGGTACGAAACCAAAAATAATTTTAGTACGGGTGAAGGTTTAAAATATGAAATGTGAACTATATTTTTTTACAAAATGAAGGTAAAAAATAAAGTAAAATGAGTCAAAATATGTTTGCTCTTGATGCTGTTTTGTATCACTTGAAATAATTATGATCTGGAAAATAACCTTTTAAAGGACAAATTTAATATAGTTATTATTATAACTCCGTTTTTGGGCCTCCAACCTTGTATTAAATTTGTTTACTTTAACTCAAATGTAGTAATGAGAAAAAATCTATATTCTCCTTATATTAACGACTAGCGGCCCGTTCCAGCTTCACACGGGCAATAAATATAGCCTATAATACTCAAGGTGAATGTAGCTTTGCAATGTTGAAAGAATTTTTTAAATCGGCCCAGTAGTTTTTGAGTTTATTAATTACGAACATACACATAAAAACACAAATTTTCCCTCTTTATAATATTAGTGTAGACTTTATTGAGAGGATAAATATTAAGTTACATGTTTGATGATTTCAAGCGCGATAATTTGAGTTTCCAAAGTCTTTGGACCATAACATGTACGTTAACATATGGAGAGGAAATATAGAATGCAAGCAAACTCTTATTTTGATTTAATTAGGATGTGAGAATGGAAAATTATCCTGTGGAACTGTAAAACTTTTGAATTTGTTACAAAAATATTTTCCAACGAAATTAGGCAGAAATATAATGAGACTTGAAACACGACTGGCCAAATGCCAGTGCACTAACCATCTTATTCTGTGCTTGATACTAAATTCGTGTCAAAAATATGCACGTTACATTTTTACTCTAACCGTGAGCTTGTGGACGACGAGCAATAGGTAGCACGTCGTCCGGCCGTCCGGTTACAATACAGACTGAGCCTGAGTCATCGACGGCGCGTACTGTTCCACGTGCGGCACAATGAGATGTCAACAAAACCTTTGTAGGTTTTCCTCTCAGAAGCGAGCCCATGCCCTGAACCCAGTCCTGGATTGCAAGGCTAAGTAGGAACATAGGTCCCTCCTGCTTCGTCCCAGAGTATGACTTCTCACCTAAAAAAAGAGAATTAGGCAGAAACTATAATGAGACTAAAACACGACTGGCCAAATGCAGATACTCTAACCATCTGTGGCCAATTTAAAATCTGTATCAAAAATAAGCACAATATTGCTTTTGTACTCAAAAGTAATAATTTAGTTTTCTAATATGAAACCAAGAGAAGAAGGAGGCTTAAGATGAGATAGATGGATTGTGTGAATAGTGATATGAAGCAAAAGGAAGTTAGTTATCACTAACTTGATGCATGATGGTCGCGCCGATCTCAAAAAACACGGTCCAAATGAAGGAAGATAATATTATATGTGTGTATAAATGGATAAATCACTGTGTTTTGTTTCAGTTCGGTGATATCCTGTTCTGGCGAGTATGGAATACTCACCGAGAGCTGATAGCACCGCCCAGCATACACAAGGTCGTGCCATTCTGGTCTCAGCACTGCATGCACACAGTCTCCTTGGTCGTGGTACTCATGGACCTGGTGCTGGTCCGGAGAAAGAGGCCAAAGAGTAATGCGCTGAATGTGGGGATACTGTCGTGTTTCCTCGTCGCTTATACAGTTGTGTAAGTAACATATTTAAATAACTTTCACGATTTAACTATCATCATCTGGTTGAGTCCAATCTATAAAAGTCTTGAGCACAGGCAAAAGGTAGCCAGCCTTTCGGTGTTTTACAGGATGCACTTTGGAAAGTGTGCGCAGGAATTACATGACATAATTCCACTATCTCCACGAGTGTCCACCCCAATGTTGTTGAAACCTCTACGGTCCGGACCAAGCGTTTCGCCTCGTCGTTTATACCACGTACATCGAGGGACTGGAACAATTTGCCTGCTGCGGTCTTCCCGTCTGATTATAATTTAGGTGTCTTTAAGGCAAGAGTGAATAGGCTCTTAATAAACTAGTGTGCCTCACCATCAACGATTGCATCACTAGTTAATCAAGTCAAGCACTAGTATATACAAATTTAAAAAAAAAAAAACATCATTCCATCATAATCATCACCATCATCATTTTAGCCGTAGACGTCTACTGTTGGACATAGGCCTTCCCAAGAGTCGCCACAATGAACGATCCTTTGCGTTTCGCACGAATCGGATTCCCGCAATCTTTACCAGGTCATCGGTCCACATTGTAGGAGGCCTTCCAACGTATGCAGTTGCCATGACTTACTTATCTAAATGTATATCCAAAGGCTGTTGGAACTATGGGATTGATTGAAAGAGTTACTGTGGCCCTCGCAAAGGGCAACTGTAGATACACAGGTAGGTTTTAGTCCGTCAAAATCTGACACTCCTTGTTTCTCCTAGAGTGTAAGAACATTCAATCTATCAATGACAGCGATTCTAAAAATCCGACATGAGTAGGATGTTTTTTTGGGGTAAGAAATCTTCAAATAAATGCTCCTCTGCAATTCTAGATGGAGGGAGGAGTGTCTTTTCCGATCAGTTGTTGCATTCTAAGGCTTAATTTTGTCATGTGGGATATTTTATTTTAAAAGTAATGTACTCGTACCTATACATATGTATTTTATTTTATTTCGTAGTTTCTATAATACAACACATTAGATATAGTCTGTAATATTGTAGAAGTACATTGTAAATAAATAAATTAGGTACAACTGATAGAAAAACAATGTGTCGAGAAGCCCGAATAGTTGTAGCAAAGGGAAATTATGAAATAAAAACTGTTGTGTTATCATCACCATCATAAAAAATTGGGCAAGTGCGAGTCGGACTCTTGCAATGGGGGTTCTGTGCAAACTACATGGAGTCCCGAATAGAGTCTCGAAGTTCAAGAGATTTTGTGACGTAGATAACAACAAATTTACTGTTTTCAGATTTTTTCCTATACTTGTACTATAAGATCTTGCTTTGTGCCAAATTTCAGGATTCTAGGTCAACAGAAAATACCTTATGAACCGGTCTTTAAGAGTATCAAAATATATATTTTTTTCGACATAAAACTTTTAAGCTATTGCATAGCTTCTATCGCGGGCCTTGAGCGTGGAGACCGAATCCAGAAATTCTGTAACGAAAATAACCTAACACCCCCCACTCATTTGTTTTTTGAGCGTCGTGACCGATAAGAAAACAAATGAGTGAACAATCAATCAAAATTCAATTCAATGTGTGAAAGTGTAACTTCAATTAATGTCAAAGAAAAAAAACAAAGGAAAAAAAATATTGCATAAATAAAATAAATAAATAATTATAATTGCATAAGTTGATAAAAATGCTATGCAATAGCTTTACCGCGACAGTCCCCGAGTGCCACACGTCTTTTTTATTCCTTAACTTAGAAGTTTGATTTTTTCACAGCTTGAATGTGCCGCAGTTTTAATTTCAACTCGATACCTCCACTCGTCCTTAAGATAAAGGGTCTTGAAAAACAGACAGACAAACGGACTGACAACAAAGTGATCCTATAACGTTCCGTTTTTTCCTTTTGAGGTACGGAACACTAAAAACACATGAAAACTTAGTTTTCGGTTCTATCTCTCCGTTAAAGAAAAAAATTGTTTACAGGTAACACTTTTGACTTACGACTGTCATAGAATAATTATCATAACATCGCAATATCTATACTCTTCTACCAAGTTTACAAAGAACTAAAAACTGCATCCCACGTATTCACCCAACTTCGTAAGCGTCGGCTTTCAATCTCACCAGATGCTACCAAATATAAGTATTTTACACGCAGCGACTGCCAGCTGACTTTGGCAACCCAATTACTGTGCTCTGGAACATCGAGACACAACCAGAATATTTTGATGCAATTATACAGTGCAGGCAGCGGAAAAGGCAACGAATTTTTTTGATTGCTTTATTATATACTTTTAAACTTGGTCACGACGCATTTTGGTTTATTCAGTACTAACTTTTGGTGAAACCGCGTACATAAAATATAGCCTATGTCACTTAGGAATAAAGCAGCTATCTATCGGTGAAAAGAATTAGGAATCGGACCAGCCCCCCTAGCCAAGTTACAACCGTTTCGCTTGTGCCGAACGCTTCGAGTTGACCTTGCCGCCAATTCTTTTGTTCTGACCACGTGACTGAGCGTTAAGACGACGTCATTCCCGTACATTTGAAGCTTTCTACTAGTGTTAGCTATTGCAGATTAGCTACTTGTCTAGGGGTACAGTTCTTTCAAAAGTTACTTCCTGCAAACAAACAAAAAAAAATTACTTCTAATATTTGTGTAAATTTTTTAATAATATTTTAAGTGAAGAGCAAGGTTACATATTATTTATTTTTAGTAGGTAACCTTTGTAAAACTTTATTTGGAGTTGGATTGTACAACAGTTGTGGCTGTGTGTATTTTTCAGTTTGTTTTGCGTTTGATATAAAAGGATACAGTTTTGCAAGTCGAGACCTAACTAAAAATCGACATCACAAAATGCAAGCAAACAAACCACACAGATTGCGCCCACAACCCGAGCCCAGGATATCGCATGCTTTTTTAAAACAAATTCTAAAATATAGTTCTGTCATGTATGAAAAAAATGGTGATATTTATTATATGTCTTTCTTTCTTTTCAGGTGTGTGCAAAGCGTCCTAAAAGGCGAATACATCTATCCAGGACTCAAACTGTTTACAGGCATAAAAATCCCAGTACTAGTAACATACGTTTTCGTCGAAAATTTATTCTATTATACAAGCCAATGGCTGATCGTAGACATGGTATGGGGTCAACACAATTTGAAAAAAGTCATCTAAAGATTCTAGATTATTATTTAATTGTTAAGCTAGTACAACCGCTATTTGGTAAAGGATATTTTTTTACTAATTTTAGAGGAATATTTAATTTATTCATAGAACATTTTACATGGCTAGCGAGTGGAGATGATTGAACGGGCGTTGCCTCGCTTGAATACGAGAACATTGATTATGCTAATGAAAAGTACAGCATGCCAGAACCAAAAAGTGCAATGTGAATCAACTTGATAGTTGAATATTAAACTAAGCTCGCGAGTGGCTGTTCAGTTTTGGAAATAGGGAATATGCATGAGCAATTAATGTTTTTATATTAGTATCTCTTGCAAAATCATCGTTTTCTATGGCTGCTGTTTCGGTAATGACGTGTCAGACTTTGTTGTCAGAGATCATAACGTATTCTTTTTTTTCGACAACTTTACCACTGACAAAAACAAATAAATTAAAAATCGTTTACTATTGGATTACTTGTACGAGAGCAGTGGCCAAGTGGTAACAGCTCCGACTTATGAGTGGGTTCAAACCCAGCCATGCGCATTTTTCGGTGTAATTTATTTCATCACCACTGCTCTCAAAACGGTTAAGGAAAACATCGTGAGGAAACCGGCATATTCTAGAGCCAAAAATTTGAAGACATGCTACATGGTGGATTCTCTATTTCTTAGAGGAAAAGAGGCCTGAGTCCCAGCAGGGGGAACATTAAAACGCTGATTATGCTATGTTTATGCTACTTATTGGATAAAATGTACTGGGCACAGACAGTGTTTAGGACAACGAATTAGAAGCCGGGAAAGTACCAATCTGAATTTCTCAATTCATAATTATGGTTTTTTTTTTAGTTTATTTAGGACATTACTGACACCCTTATGTATCAGAAAGCACATACAAACTTTGGTCCCGGCTGTCATTCATAGATTTTTGATACTCATAACAGGTAGTCAGTTGACAGAAAGTCTGACCATCAGCCGATACAAAGATTATCATCATCATCATCATATCAGCCGAAAGACGTCCACTGTTGGACATATGCCTCCCCCAAGCGTCGACGACCGGTCCTGTGCATCCATCGGATTCCAGCGACCCTGATCAGGTCATCGGTCCACCTTGTTGGAGGCCGTCCAACGCTGCGTCTTCCGGTACGTGGTCGCCACTTCAGAACCTTTCGTCCCCATCGACCATCTGTTCTGTGTGCAATGTGCCCTGAGTATCATATTGCCCAGTAACTAAGCTTTGGAGATATGACAGGCTCTCATTCTGTGCAAAACACGGGTACTTGCCGCATTCAGTTAGATTGGAAGTCTACCCAAGCTATTTGGGAAAAGCCTGAGGAAATGAGATATATTTGCATTACTAGAACTAATAAGTGGATATATTATGCAGCAATTTAAAAAATACATGCCATGCGTATTCCCTATGAGTAAACTTTGCTCAGCCGTGCGACAAAAGGTAAGATAAATAGATAAATATGAACTATAAGTAGGACTAACAGTTCTTTTAAAAGCTTTTGATGAATGAAATTGAGAATAGTATTTTTTTGAAGTGAAAACTTCTTTAGCGGCGTTGAGCACTTTTTCTGTAATGGGTATAAAATCTTAAACTCGCGTCAGGACACATGACCTGATCGAAAAAGCGTAAGACGGATGGAGAGTATTTAATGTAAAATAATTGTAATAGTTTTAAAGTGTTAAATTTTTAATGTAATATAAATTGTCATGTTTGTGTACGATAGCGCAATAAATGAATATTGTATTCTACCACATAAATGATGGTACTTTTATACTGATAAAGCAATTGGTGCAAAATTATTCCCTAACCATTCCAAAATATCAAACATGCTCAACGTTAATAATCAAGTTTTCACTTCTGCCGGCACTCCCGGAGTGCAACCCGTCTTTTTTAATATTATTGATGGGCTCGCGTTTGATCCCTATCTGACCTGGTGGTAAGCGACGATGTGGCCGATGATAGAGCACGCTTGTCTCGAAGTAACTATTGACTTAAAAAACCTCATGGTTGTAGCTGTCAGGAAACGCACACTCCCAGTTAACTAAGTGATTCACAAAATTCGGCAGTGTCTTTTTCTACATTTTCTTGCAAAATTATAAAATATATTTTTTTTTTTAAATAAGTAGCATTATAAATATTAGGTTAAAAATATTTCAGTGATATTTTATTGTATTTTAAGAACAAACAGCACGCTGTGTATTATTTTATTTATTTTTAAGTCTTTTTGGACTTTTTAAATGAACGAACCTACCCTTATCAGATAATGTAGTGTTTAATTTGGTGTCATTAAATGAGAATTAAATGAGAATCCTTGTTTTACTTATGAATCTCTTTTTCTGTGTCTTTCTCAAATAAAGCAAAAGTAATGTTTGAATTCTTTATTCACAACAGAATGTAATTACAGTGTACCTATAAACAAACTGATCTAAACGACTGGCAAAGTGGTTGGGCGATTAACTTCTTTCATCTATTCTCTGAGCTATTAGCTGTTGCATTGCGTGTCATGAATTTGATTCGTAAGATTACACGGAACAAATTGTATGGCCTAGAAATAGTTATTCGGGGACTGCAGTGCCTTGTGTAATTTACACAAGGCACTGCACTTTTACACAGTGTAAAAGAAGGTACCCGTTACAGCGAAAATTCAATTCTTAATCGTATAGACTTTTAGCTTTAAACCTAACGTTTTTAGGGTTCCATAGCCGAAGAGTGCCAATGGCTCCTTATTACTAAGCTCCGCTTTCTGCCCGTCCGTCCGTCTGTCTGTCTATCCGTCAGTCAGCGAGCTGTATCTCAGGCTGTAAGAGTAGGCTGTGAGATACAGCTCGAAGAGAGTTGAAATTTTTAAAGAATGTATATTGCTATTGCCACTACAATAATAAGTAAAAAAAAAGAGAAGTAAATTAGAATAAATTTAAAAATGTATGTTTTTTTTTATGTATGTTCACCCATATCTCGGTCAATTGTGGACCAATTTTGAAAATTATTTTTATGATTGAAAGGTACCATAGAAATATTGTTGTGATCTGATCATGAACTTTGAAGACATAGAACAGAACTCCTCATGGGATCACAGCAGTATTGTCGTAACAAGTAAAATTGCTTTGTTTATACGTGTAAGCGATGACTGACTGAAAGAAAAGAGGGGGGGGGGGGCGGATATATCGAACTGATCTGGTGATGAAGTGGGAAGATAAATTAATGTAATCTGACCGTGTTTAGGATTATTAGAATTGTTATGAGATGCACTCTGGCTATAATGTATTTAACTTTGGCTGAGGGGTTCTTTTTAGTGGTGGTACCATATCTAAAAAATAAAAAAACTTTTTTACAAAAAAGTAAATAAACCGACTTCAATGTAAAAAAAACACTGAAAAGGACAACATAACTTTAATTTCGGAAGTCGCTGTTAAATAAAGAAGAGACAAAATTATCTATTATAGAAACACCGACAGCAAACCCATGACTTCAGTAGGCTTCGAATCTGCTGAGACCCAACGGTTTGTTTCTTCCGCACGAACCCGGTGCAGGCATCTCTGAAACTTACCATGCCCGGTGAGAACCTGCGTCATGCGGAAGGTGAGGACGCCATGAGTTCGAGAGATGGAATTATAAATAAGAAAAAAAAAACAGTAACAAATAAATAAATAAACAAATTCATTTATTTCAGGCTACAAAACCCATAGTAAAATTACAGTTACAAAAAGTTAAAGTTAAAAAAACATATTAATATTAAAAATTCAGATTCAGTTTCAATAAAAATAAAAAATAAATATATATATATATATTTTGACTTTGAATTTTAATACTATGTTGGGTTTAGATCAGATGAATGAGATGATGTAAGGGAGGATAATGGCGTGCCCAATTTTAAGATTGTACGAGTAGTACGAAACCCTATTCGTGTGCGAGGTCGTTCCACCACCTTTTTGTTTTCGAGAATGTGCAAAAAATTAATATTGCCATTCAAGGTGCGTCGGAAACATGCCCAGAAGACAAAGTTAGAGTATATTTTGTTTTTATTATTATTTTTATTCATTTATTATTCGTACATTTAACCTTCAGGTTAAGTGTTATTCGCAGGAGAACCAAGTTAGCCGACATAGCACGAAGAATCGCCAAACTGGCAGGGCACATTGCTCGCAGAACAGATATCCATTGAGGCTAAAAGGTTCTGGAGTGGCGACCGCGTACCGGAAAACCGATCCGAGTACCTGGTGAATGTTGCGGGAATCCGAAGGATGCAGGACGCACAGGATCGTGCATTGTGGCGACACTTGGGGAGATCTATGTCCAACAGTGGACGTTTATCGGCTGAAATGATGACGATGATGGTGATGATTATTACATGCCTAGGTAGTTAGGATAAATAACTGTAGTAAGAAACACTGTTATAAAAACTACCACACAAAAATTTAAAAAATAAAAATATAATAACATAAAGTTTCTCCTGACAATTTACTTCTAGCATAATTACATATATTTATTTATCCTACTACTACTAAAGCGATAGTCCACGGATAACTCAATAAGTCTTTTGGTTCCCAAATCAAATTAATTCTGGTATTACTAAACCAGCTTTGGCACCCGTAAATGGGTCTTACCGTTTGAAAATGATAATGCTAATAAATGGTATATATTATGTCATCTATGGCCTTGAAGGTTGGAAGGCATTAGGCCGGAAGATATATTCATGATATAAGATAATTATATATTTCTGCTCTAACTTCTAGCAACGGCTTTGCCGGCGTGAAAGTAGACAATTATTTTAAGGCAACATTGACTGTGGTGTGGTTGATGATGTTTTCCACATCTTGATGGAGTGTGTCCGGAACGAAAATACAAGAATGAATGTTTCCGGACTCAGTAAAACCTATGATATTGGCATTTGTAATGCAATCCTCTCTTCTCCAATGTCCGATAAAGCTAAACAACTGTTTTAATTAGCCTTAAGGTCCCTAAGCGACAAAACCCTATAATCAAATAAAAAATAAAATTTTAAGCCAACACTGCAGTAGTGCTACTCCAGGGATAAAATGTATCCTGTATGTTATTCTAGAATAGTCTATTTGTGTACTAAACCTCATCAAAATCCATTCGTCCGTTTTAGTGTAAATGCTTGATATGATGGTGACTATTATTTCTATACTGTCCTCATATTTCTTTACTAAACAAAGTAAAAACCCATTAAGCAGTACCTATCAATTGTTGTAAAATTAAAAACGTATAAGAATAATACGCACCACTAAAATATCATGGCTCAAGAAAAGAGAGGCTCAACAGAAGGCAAAGTCCTGCTGAAAATGATGACGATAATAAGAATGATGATGATGATGACACAAACATCACATAGTTAAGGCCCAAGCGCCCGAAAAGTGCCATAAAACAGTGACACCTACTCCTCGGTAACGGCCTGGTTAATAGGTTTGAAAAAAAAAAAATGTTTATTATAGATTCAGGAACAACATTATCAACTATTAATTTTTTCGTGCTATTAATACTTTTTTCTAAAAAAATATTTAGCAATTCCGCAACTCTTCGCAACTTTTCCCTACTCCTTCGAAACGGCTTGGATCTTTAGAAACATTTTTACATATAAAAATTGGTGGTTAAATATTCTCCAAAGTGAACATAGCATATGCAAATCAATCAATATTTCACAAAGAAAATCGATTTAAAGTACTTTCAACCTTTCAACAGATGGTCCCTTGAGACTATAAGCCTTAAGGTGAAAGCTATAGACCTGAGCACATCCATCTTCTCGCTAGATGGAGCTCAACTTAAAGTTTTTAGTTTATTTTGTCTTTAGCCTATGAGAGGATTATTTATCTATTATCTCTATATATGGTATTGGCTGAAATCGTTAATTCGACTTTATTGACCTTAGTCAAATTAGGTATAACCTTAAAATTCACCTTAATCCAACTGTTCATGAATCTAACTAAAGTAAGTAAGATAGCGGTATACATAAGTACTATCTAGACATGATAATCGTTATCACTGATAGAATGTAGAATAGAATAAACTCTATTGTACTCCCACTGACCATTATTGGGGAGTTGGAGTAGATCGGATGGTACACTTGTCGTGCTTTTACACAAAATACTCACTTTAGATGTGGAGTTGCGAACACTGCTGCTGTCCATAACCCAATACAATACATTGGTCGACTGCCTTATTGAGTTAAGTAGTAAAAAGTATGACTGCTTAGCATCAAGTGTTGGGTTGGATCTCCGAGACGGTGACGTAAGTTTTTTTTTTTTGGTTTGCAGTAATCGACTCGTATCACATACCTAGCTTCTTTCAGAGGAAACATGAGAGATTTAAAGCACCTAAGTATGTAATGTATTTATTACCTTTATTCGAATTAGAACAACCATTGTAATACATCACTAACATTAGTCTGTTAAACATGTTCCTAAATTAGTGCATCTATTTCATTAAACAGGAAATCCTCAAATTAATATCAAGCTACAATCAGGATAAACATTTTAATAGTAACCAATTAGTGTTTTGTCGAAACAGAACGACAGTTTGAAATTTTGAACGTATATAATAGTTAATCCTAGGCTTAGTCATATCATAATTCGATTCGATTAATTAGTAATGTGTCCAATATATTTGTTATATTGACTTGGTTGGTCTTCTAATCGGTTTATTATTTAAATTTCAAACGTAAATGTATTGAGTGTAAATCCTTTTAAACCTGATATAAGCATTAAAAGTTAAGTATTTCTTAAACTCTAGCCTATGTTTATATGTTTACACAAAAAAAAAATATATATATATATACTGTGCTTATTGTAAAACCATTTTCTTTGCGAAATATATATATCTATACATATAATAAAATCGTAGGAAAGTCAAAACTGTACATTGAATATTTTTTAAAAAGAATACTTGGGGCGTGATCTACAATTGATACCGAAGCCAAAAATATAGTTTTTAGAATTTTTGTCTGTTTGTCTGTATGTATGTCCGGGATAAACTCAAAAAGTACTGCATGGATTTATTTCAAATTTTGCATGAATATTACTAAGAGGTCGGGTCAACACATAGGCTACATATTATCACGCTATTACCTACGGGGGAGGAGCTGTGAATCTTTATTTTTCTTACGCATTCTGTGACTGCGTGTAATCTAACGACGCATATATAAATGTTGTTTTTGAGTAAGTCATGCTATTATCTAGCTTTACACTATAAAAACTACGCCATTAAAGTAACTTGGGCAGAGAAACATAGTTTAATGAATGTTAGTAGTATAGACACAATTTTAAAGCAGCGCCATCTATGAGATTTCATCAAAATCAAATCAAGTTTATGTTAACAGTTTTTCGAAATTAATCATTTAAATTTGATCATGTTGGCGAGGTTAGTAGTTAGTTATTCTTAAAATTCATAGATGGTAATGTGCATTTTCTTCATATTATAGTTCGTTTTGACAAATTCAAGTTCCAACAAAACCCTAAAAATCTTAAGCAGAGTTGAGGAAGACAATTTAAAAAAAATGCGGTGTTAGGTATTACATTTACATTACATTACACTGCTTCCGGAAGGCAAGACAGCACATGCCATGTTAAAAATTGCCATCGACTTAGAGAGCGCTGCCTGTTTGTGGTGTGTCACGTAACAGCGATAAGGGACACGTGCTCAAGGACTGCTCTCTGATGATGAGTGTACGATGGCCATTAGGAAGGCAATTGAGGTCGTGGACAGAACCCTGCAGGACATCCGCAGAAACTAACATTTGATGGATGGTGTCACAGTTCTGTTCAGTGGCGATTTCCGGCAAATACTTCCCGAGGTGACGCGGGGATCGAGGGCTGACGAGATGAATGCTTCGTCGAAACGATCTTCGTTGTGGTCACGAGTTCGTACACTGCGCTTTACCATTAATATGAGAGCTCGGCTCGGCGGCAATGCACGTGCTCAAGAATTCTCCGATGTCCTTCTAAGTCTTGACGAACGCACTCTACCAGAAGAGAGAGGTGGACAAGTGGTACTTCCAGAGTCTCTCGGTAGAGTGGTATCCAGCTTAGAAAAACTCATTCACTGTGTGTACGGGGACATCAGTCGTAAACCGCACCAGCAGAATTCTTGGGTGTGTGAGCGGGCCATTTTGACGCCCAAAAATGATCAGGCTGCAGCAATTAACGAATGCATTCTCTCGGAAATTGAGAAGAATGAAGTAGTCTACACCTCGATAAACACTGTTACCGAGCAAGACGATGCCACACGTTATTCCGTGGAATTTCTGAACTCCTTGTCAGCAAGAGGACTTCCGGCGCATACCATCAAGCTGAAGGTCGGTATCCCGATTATGCTTTGAAGTTGTGACGGGACCCGCCTCAAAGTCATCTCGCTCCACACAGACACACCATTGAGGCGGAAATTCTTACGGGTTGTGGCGTCAGCGAGGCAGTATTTATACCACGCATTCCCCTTATACCCCATAACTTCCCGTTCCAGTTCAAGCGCGTACAGTTCCCCGTGTGTGTTTGCTTCGCGATGACCATCAATAAGTCGCAGGGGCAGACACTGAGGGCAGCGGGTGTCAACCTCAGGACGAGTTGCTTCTCACACGGGCAACTGTACGTCACTTGCTCCCGCGCCACCAGTCCTGACTCTCTTTACATTTTGGCTTCTGGCAGTATCCGTACCAACGTAGTTTATAGGGAAGTCTTGTAAGGTATGATACCTTTATACGTATTTTTACTCTTTTGTGTCCTGGAATGTATTCCTGCATTATTTCCTCTATTTCTTTCAGTCACATCTTATGACTGAACTCAGCAGGATTCCCATATAACTCTCTTCACTAGCTTCGTTTGCGAAAAAAACTTATATTATAATGCTATTTTAAAAGTTGTTTATTTATAATGCTATAGCGACACTGGCACCTTAGGTATTTTTAGTGCTATAGAGGCTTCACGCAGACGACGTCGCGGGCAGCAGCTAGTCTAATATATATATTGTGCAAAGAAAATGGTTTTAAAATTCAACGGGGCTTTAAGCGAGCACATGCGGCAGTACGAGTATATGTGCATTTAACTCTGGCAAAATGTTCAAGGAACTATGTGCCTTAAGTCATAAGTATATTACCTTTCAATCGTGGAAATTACAGACACAATAGAAATACAATAGGTGCGCAAACGCCGGCTTTCGCTTGGGGTTTAATGAATCAAAAAGTAATCATTGCTTATTTAGTTAGTGTCTTGTGCATTCTAGTTTGTTTCAGGACAATACAAAAATTACTTCTTGAAGAATAGTTTTTTTTTGTGGCCATTTCTAGCTTTTTTTGTTGCACCTTTTTTTGTGGCCATGGCACCCTAAATATAGGATCTCAATTGACGTATTTCTAAACTAAATAAATGATTTGAGTTTGAAATACGAGTATTTTTGAGTGTATTTTTTTTTTAATATTCGGATTTAGGTACCAACATATCCTGATTATTTCAGAATAGGTACTGAATAGCGTTATGAAAGAAATGAACGTTTTCTCAGAAAAAAGGAACCGTAAAGTCAAGTATTACTTTCGAGACGGAAATTAAACTAAGTTTTTTACGACAGTAGTTTTACTTAAACAGGATCTCAGATAAAACAGATTTTATCAAAGTGTCCCACTTTAGCCCACTGTTTTTTTTTTTCCAAGAAAAAATATTTACTAAAAAATTGTTAGAACTTAATTTAGAGAAGTCTGGCCAGACAAAATATTTACATAATTAAGTTAACTAACTTTCAAAGAAGGGTACACTTGGCTACAACTGGTACCAATACTTGTTTTTGGATACATTAACAAAATAATAAACAATCGGTTCTCGTGTTTAATGAGGCTAGTGGGTGTAACCTGCTAAGTACATCTCATTTTGTGTTTTATTTTTTTTCTAAATGGAAAATAGAGTAGTTTCCAGGATCAAAATAATTACATTTTATTAAGTCTGTCTTACATATTATTCAAAAATAAGGGACACGTATTTTTTATTTGTAAAATGACAAAGATATAGCCCATTAAAGTTACGTGTAACGTCACGCCGACCGTGCTGCATTTTTTCGCACGGAGTGACGTAACTTTAATGGACAATTATTGTCTTTGTTATTTTTTGTTTAAATGAATAACATTGTTTATTTGTAGTGACTAGGCTTTTATTCATAATAGTAGTTTGTATATCAGTCACGTGTCCTAAATACTTCGTATCTTTGACAAAGCAATAGACTACAAAAAAGACTTATTGCAGTTATCACAAATCACGTGCTGCCTCTGATGAGTATCAATAACTTCCAAAATGAAGTACGTAAGTCACCAGAGCTGGGTGATTATTCGACCGAATTTCTGTGGACCTGTTACAGTGGTAATTGTCCCGGACTTACAAGTTGTTAGTCACGGGTTCAAACCCAGCCAGGCTTGTTACTTTGTGTAATAAATATCTTCACCACAGCTCTCAAAACGGTGAAAGAAAACATCGTAAGAAAACCGGAAAATTCTAGAAGCAAAAAAAACGAAGGCATGTGACATCCATCAAGCCGCACTGGGCCAGGGTGGTGGCCCATTCCCTCTCCTAGAGAGGAAGCTTGAGTTTCAGCAGTATGAAGAATATGTGGGGGATTATGCTATCCTTAATTGCTTATTCTATACGGTGAAGCGCAACTGAAGAACACGCTCAAGTTTTTATCAGTAAAAATCAGTCTTGCTCCAATGAGAGCAGCTGAAACTATTGAATATTACCCTCCCTCAAAAAAAAAATGTTCCTAAGTCAATTTTGTATACTAATTTAGAAAACGATTAGGTATACACACAGTAGCTGCCTTCCCGGAAAGGCCAAGTACGGTAATCATTTCGCGGAAAACTCATAAATTGCTACTTTCTTTGATGAAAAACAAGCAAGATATGAACTACTTTTCTTTTTATCATGTAGTTTCAGGTAATGTCACAAGGTGATGAATAAAGTATACCGCTGTGGGTATATTTTCTAAAAGTTATACACGGAGGCAACGACGCAAGCGAAAGTAGTGTTTTTTGCAGAAAAGGATTTTTAACGGACTTCAAAAAGAAGGAGGGAGGAACGTTCGGCTGAATGTATTCTTTTTTTTCTCTTGTAATGAAACATGGTGACCAGCGGGAAGATGCAGCGTTGGAAGGCCTTCAACATGGTGGACCAATGACCTGGTCAGGATCGCGGGAATCCGATGGATGCGTGACGCACAGAACCGGTCGTTGTGGCGACGCTTGGGGAGGACTATGTCTAACGATGGACGTCTTTCGTCTGATATGATGATGATAAGGATAAAACGTAGGCTAAGACCATTTTATTAGGAACTATTCTAAATATACATCTGCAGTTGCATGAATAATAATGCATATGTGTTTTAGAAAGATATTATGAAATACTTTTTAAAAGGGCGGCCAGATGGATGTAAATCAACGTCCCAACCAAGGTGACCTTGGTAGTTCAATCCGTGTAGATAGCAGTTGTAAACCATGACCTTCAACGCCCTTGGTTGGGGAACGCGTTTTCCCAACCACCGAACGTGTTGACCCGTGGTTTACATCCATTTAGCCGCAACATAAACCAAACACACAAACCAAGGTCACCTTGGTTGGGACGTTGGTTTTGGTCGGCTAATTTACGTCACAGTTATCTGAGAGCAGTAGTGGCTAATTGGTAACAGCCCCGACTTACGAACTGAAGGTTGCGAGCTCGAACTCAGCCAAGCATATAACTATGTCACATTTATTTCATCATTACAGCACTTAAAGCGGTGAAAAAAACATCATACGAAAACCTATAATGTCCTAGAACGAAAAATTCGAAGAAATGTGATATCCGCCCTGGGCCCACATAGTGGACTATGACCCATTCCCTCTCCTAGAGATGAGGCCTAATTTCCAACAGTGGGAATATTACACTAAATATTATGGAGCTGGATTGTTCTTATGCTTATAGGGAAAAAAACCCTTCCTACAAAAAAAAAGTGATGTTTGCGACATAATTTACCCGGCATTGACCTCTTTTGCACGAAAACGGGCACAGTTAGGAAGCACTTAGCAAAGTCATTTTTTGAATAACCAGCACCTATTTGCACATAAAACATAATATTATTGTTTGTTAATAATTGAGATATTATTGAGAGTTTACCAACTCTGTGTCAACCTTGTGGGACCAACATTGGTTTTTTTTTTCTCTCTTCATTATAACTACCTACATGTGGAAGCTTGTAATTAGCAATTTAATTACCTACTTTGTTACTATGTTGTTATTAGTCTGTAGGTAGGTAAGCTTTCCTAAAATATGAAAAATATATAAATAAAATAAAATAGAGACTGCCAAACAAGTATGAGTGACCATCTCTCTTTTCTTCAAAACTGGTCCTGAACTTAATCAGCCATATTTTACGGCCAGAGAGGAACCCTTACTTTTTTAAATATTTGTTCTCCCGAGACAATTCTACCCGAGACCATTAGAGTCGAAAAATCACTACAGAATTGACCCCATCTATTTAGGTAGGAAGCCATCCTCAAGGAGTTGTCAGCAAACTATAGGGGCCCAACAGGATCGAAGCCTACTGGGGACACGGGCAGTGTGAAAATGAAACCCGGGGCCCTGGGACTAAGGCAAGGAAGGAACAGGAGTGGGTTTTTGATCAGTAAAATTTTTTTAGTCAGTAACACTATCTTCCGCTCTACCAAACATTAGATGATTTTTCCACAAAAAAAAAGTTCGGAAGCCATCGAATAACTTCTCCTCTCCCGTTCTGGATGGAGCGAGATAGAGCGTCTGATTTTTACTGACTAAAGTTAGTTAGATAGCCCATTTATGTCCCACTGCTGGGCGAAGGCCTTCCTCTCCCTTTTCCACACACGTCTATCTTCGGCCATTGCGGACCAGTCCCTCCGGTATTTATCAAGCTCATCTCTCCACCTTCGCCTTGGTCTGCCGCGATGTCGCCTCTTTTAGCCCACAGCTCATCTGACACTCGCTGTTTACTGACTAAAACTCTTTTATATTCCTTCAGATGTTATTTGCATTCCAAGGCAGCGGTAACTCTTTCGAACAAATTCGCAACTCATACGACTGTCTCCTACGTTTCAATGTAGTATTTATACTCGCTGTACGTCAGGGATCAACTATATAGTATTTCAGGCCGTGCATAACAAAGCCAATACGACAATGAGGGCAATTTGTCACCCTAAACAAACCTGAATTTAATACTTTTACGGGAGTGACCTATGTGTTTACTTATCGCGAGGACAGAACGAGCGAATGAACACTAACGAATGGACACCGTCTATGGATACCATTCGATCGCTAGCTTTTTACCAAGTACATAATTATTCTTCTTTTCCTTAGTAATAGGGTAATAGGTTACCCTATGCGATTCAGAATCACAAGTTTCCCTAGAAGAGAGAAGGAACATATGTGTGTCAGTAAAAATCTGATACGCCCTCCCGTCCCCTTAAAGCGGGAGAATTCATTGGATAAAAGTGCGAATTGGACTCGCGCTGAGGGTTCCGTACTAACTTATGTATATAGGCTCTTATTAAACTACTGCGCCTCACCATCAACGATTGCATCACTGCTTACCATCAAGTGGGATCGCAGTTCAGCACTTGTTTATATCGATAAATATTTTAAAATCGGCATCGGAATCTCGGCGTCGGTGAGAGCACCGTTGCCTGATGCGGTCGGCCTCCTCCTTTGCTAGCATTACTGCTTCGTAGAAGGAGGCGACCGCCTGCCACCCCTGCTCAAGGGCTTTGTAGAAAGGATAAATAAGATCATTTTAGTGAGCATATTTTTACAGGTGGCTTGAATTTTTCTCTTTATTACACGTTATGTTGTGCATCTGCGTCTCATCTATGTTATCGTTAATTAACACAGCGTTATACACACCGTTCATTTTTATTTTTCTTTTCACATCGCCTTGTTTTCATATGTCAATTATATTATGACAGACAGAAAGCATTTCGCTTGTTTTATATTCAACTGAAAATGGACGCTTGTCGAAATATTCACAAAGGCCTATATAGTGGAAGTATTTTTCGGTGACATTCTTTGCTGTCACTGGCAAAAGTATTGGAAAACTGCTTTTTGTAAAGAGTGAGAATAATTAGATTGAACGACTAGCTTTTGCCTGCAGCTTCGCCCACATATATAAAATGTAGCCTATATCACTCAGGAATAAAGCATAGTTAGTTGCCCGAATCAGACATAACATCCGTTTGGTCTAAGGATCTTCCGTAATTTTCCATCGAACATTCCAAATTACGAAAGCAATACTCAAAAAGTGTTTAAGATAATAAAATCTTATTTATTTATTATTATAATAAATAAATAAGATCAGATAGAGCTAGTTATTTTTTATGGCTTTAACTAAACCCTTCTTTTGATATCCTTCAGAAATAGCGTACCCAAATAAATACACAATTTTTACTGTAAATACAACGAATTCAACATTGGATAACATGGTTGGCACAGTGGTTGACCGATTGGCTGTTACGCTGTAGGTCGCCTACAGACAGCTATTCCAGGTCTTGGTGTATAGGAGTTGTCAGCAACAGTAGGGACCTAGCCAGGTCGAACCTACTGGGGCCAGGGTTATCCGAAAGGGAACTCGAGCCCCAGTATGAAGGCTAGAAGGAACAGGGTGGGTCGTTTAGTCAGTAAGAGTCTGACACTATCTCCCGTTCCACCCAAGAGCGGGAGTAGTCATTGGATGATTTTTACCTCCGTAAAAAATGGTCTTGGTGTATCGAGCACGTGAATTTACTTATTTGTAAATGCACCTACGACATAAAAGTAATTCCCAGTGTCGGGCAACGTCTAAAAAACCAACAAAAAAAATCTGTTCAAACTTCATTAAAAGGTCCCTCCCCCACTTGACGATCATCAACATGAACATGGGTTAAAAGCTTGTTGTTTCTTGCAACGCAATCCAACACAATGATTCATAAAGGGCCAACGCGGAAAAAGAGAGATAACGCCTGAGCATTCTATTGGCATTCGGTAATTCTGTCACTCATTCAATTATTATTTCACAAAACTTTAAACCAAAAAATTCATCATTCATCTCGATTAAATGGGTAAGGTTTCTATGAATATATTTTGTTTACTTATTTTTATGAGTAAATTCCAAACTTAGCAAGTCTTTAGAAGTTTTTCCTGGATTAGTTTGACACAAAATGTTTAGATTTCAATACAAACTTTATCTAGGCACGAGATTTCTGTCAAAAATATCTTGAGAAAGATGTGTAGAGTCTGTCTAATAAGTTAAACGACTTGGGTAATTATAAGGATTTAATGAAATCTGATGTAGTCAACGCGGGTTCAATAATTAAGGTTAATTAAGAGATGGAGATCATTGTTTTCTAACAAAAGAACCATATGAAAAGTATCGAATAAAAGTATTTTTTAAATGATTAAATGTTATACTTTCCAAGTCGGTTGACTTATTAGACAGACTTTAATAACGTCATAATCCCGTAAGAGCGGTTTGTATAGTAATAATATGTGTCTCGGGTTGAGCGCTCTTTAATTCAAAATATGTCAGCGTGTTTCGTAAAATATTAACTGTCTCGTTTAAAGAAATATCGTTCAGTTCAAGATTTTTTCTGGCAACAAATCCAGACAAGGCTAATAATAAAAATTTATTTGTACAAGTCCAACTTGTTTAGCCTTGAGTATATCGAACTATGCGAATTCAAGTAGGATCCTTCTCCTAGAGTCGTATTCCTCATTACTGAGGGTCGTGAAGTTCCCGCTGGATTAGCTTCTTATTGATGGTATCTCGCCATTTTTGACGGTTCTTAGCGTAATGAAGTGCGACGTCCAATTGAGTGTCCAGAGTGGAGCGGACCTGATATGCCAATCTTATTGGGCTGCGGCCTCTTAGTCGTTTGCTATAAACCATGCCAGTTATGATGAGCTGTTCAAGGTTGTGGCCATTTTTCCTGGCAAGGTGGCCAAAGAACTCCAGTACATTGGATCACAGTAGAATTGTCGTAACAAGTAAAATTGATTTGTTTATACGTGTAGGCGATGATTGACTGAAAGAAAAGGGAGTGGGGTGTATCGAACTGGATCTGGTGATAAAACCGGAAGGTAAATTAATGTAATCTAACCGTATTTGGTATTTTTTTTTTTTTGTAAAACAAGATTTTTTATTATTATAAATAACTTATTTTAATTAATTACCTTCACGTATAAACAACTTAATAACTATAATTACAGTAAATTACAATTAATAATAATGAGGAGCATCGGAACAAAGAACGATATATCCAAGTTACCGTATTTTACACAAATTAGAAAAAAGTTTGTAACTTTTTTAATGTTATAGCTGTGGAAAAATAAATTATGTCAATATGCAGTTAAAAGGGACCCAGATTGATTTGTGAAACGAAACGGAAGGTAGATACATAATTTGGTGAGATATTGGGTGAACACGTTTGGATATATCGGTTCTTGACGCGATCATTTGGATATGCCGGTTTTTGATACGACAACTAGAAACTGAACCTCCTTAGATATGTATGTGTCGGGTTTTGATTGGACCACTGTTTTGTGATATTTTTTTAAAGCTGGAAATGTCTGTTTTTGAATAGATTTCTTTCCTGAAGGGTATGTAATACAACATTTTGCAACGGAAAAAAATATAAAAAAATAATGGCATAAATGCGACATATCGGTTTTTGTTCCGACGCTCCTCATTATTATTTGGTATTATTAGAATCGTTATAAGATGCACTCTGATTATATGGTAGGTATTTATGTTTGCGAACTTGATGCGGAGGAAGTTGCGGGCAACAGTTAGTATTACATAAATCTTCTTTGGCTTGTGATAACACTTTTGCTGTCTATTCTAATGACCAAAAAAGATAATATTGGAATGCAAGCTCTCTTAATTTTTACAATTTGATTTTAAATATATTTTGAAGTGGTTCCTACTAAAGGCCCTACTTTACCTCTTTTTTTTGGTGCTAGCAGGATCCACAAAAACATAACTATTTATGTTAGTAAAAATAGCCTCAAACGGTGCAAATAGAACAACTTCACGGACATCCTCATGCCCTAGCCACCGGAACCCCAGCCTCAGCTATAAGCCAACGTAGACCCAGGCGTGCTGATGAGGTAATGGGTAGCTCACTATCTGACCAGGCAGATCAAACCCGTTTTCTTGACTGCGCATAGTGTTCCATGCGTGCCTGAAACAGATGTCAGCAAAACCGTAGGGACTTCTGAAAAGGTGGTCCTAGAACGAAAAAGACAACTGAGGCAACATAAGCATGGTTTTAGTCAGTCTTCTTCTTCTTCTTCCTGCCCTTGTCCCATTTTATTTGGGGTCGGCGCAACACGTTTTTTTCTTCCATTCTGTCCTGTCACTCGTCACGCTATCAATAACTCCCTTTTCTTTCATATCACTTTTTACACAATCCATCCATCTTTTCTTTGGCCGTATGGTGTCCGGACGTAAAGAATAACACCATCCCATCTCTTCCCGTGGGTGTCGTAAGAGGCGACTAAGGGACATTTTGAGACCGTGCCTACTGTAGAGCACCTGAGGTCACCGCGTGGAGGCGGGTAAACCACTAACAAAAGCATTCCCAAGGAGGGTTGGTGTCAGGATGGTGGCCGACTTCAAAAAAAAAAACTAGCCAAATCCCTTTTGCAACATGGTTTTAGTCACTAAAAGTCTGAAACGTCTTCTCGCTTCACCCTAGAGAGGAAGATTTCATTGAATATGCTATCTCAAAAAAAAATCCGTAATAAAATGTTTTTTGTCTTAATATTTTCTCAAAACAAACAGAATCAGTTTTTTTTTTGTAGATGCGAAAATTATCCAATGATACCTTTACTGATTAAAAATCTACTTCTGTTCCGTCGTTGCCATTCGTACCGACGCCGAATCTTCCTTTTAAATGCAGACTCTTGGCTCCAGTAGGCTTCGATCCTGCTGGACCCACGCTAGCTCACGCCTACTATAGCCCAAAATCGGGTTCGGAATCACGGCGGCGTCTGGGGCATAAGGGCCGCTGCGTCACGCTTGAAGCCTCCTCCTTTGCTAGCATTACTGCTTCTCAGAAGGAGACGCCCATCTGCCACTCCTCTTCGCTTCGGACCATGGCCTGTACCGAGGCCACATAATCGGCTTGATGAATTTAAACTCTATAAAATAAACAAAAGTAACAAACATACCTTTTTCATAAATATTTATGCGTGTCAGTGGTGGTCACGTCTGCTATTGATTATTTATATTTTTTTTACCTAACTACATTTAGGTCTAAATAAATAAAGTCAGTAGCGTGCTAGTTATTTGCGCGACTCGCTCGCGTGCCTGCTTGCTGGTCGTGTCACGTACGGGGACATAAATTTTGTCAATCCTACTGCAGCTGTATAACAACTTTTCAATTAAAGTCTGAAACAACACATTTTTTTTCCTTATAAAAGTGTTGATGAAGAGAATTTATTTTACTATTATTGAAAGGCTCGCGTTTAACCACCATCTCACCTGATGGCAAGTGATGATGTGGCCAACTAAGGAGCACGCTTTCCTAGAAGTAACCTATTCACTCTTAACTTAAAGACCCCTAACTTGTAGCTATCAGGAAACACAGACTCCGACAGAGAATTCCACTCAATCACGCAACCACAATAAATATGTTCTCAAAACGCATTGTACGTATGATATTATAAATCTGAATAATAAATCTAAATAACTTCTTTTCGCCTATTCAAAATCAACGTTAGGCATGTGTTCACTTTTTCAAACTCTGAGCCTTTTAAAAGAGGTTTTAACATCCTGGAACGTGGTATTATGTTGGCTTATAGATTGCCAGAATAATAAAACAGAATTGGAGTGAAAACAACTCAGATAATTACCTACATTTCTGGGAAAATTTAATTAAATCTTGAGAAAAACTAATTTATTGAAACAACATGATGATACTGAAAGATTCCTAATCACAAGAATGGTAGCTCGATGAGATAGATGTTGCCTTTGCGTTTACTTTGTATTGTGTTTCGTAATTAATATTTTTATTTTGAATCATCGTCGTACCTACAATGAAAAAGTACTCTGTAGAGGCTTTTATTATACCATCAAAGAAATACTGTTGAATAGATTCTTAAGTATCACGCTTAACTTCATTTAAATTGCCCTAAGTTCTGTATAAAAATATGTCATTCGACCTGAATGTTGCCCACATGTTTTCTATTCGCACAATGGGAAATACAGACGCGTCCCACTTGTCGCGATCTCAGAAGTCGCAGCACAGAAACACAAAGTCTGCAGACACACACTTGATAGAAAAGTGTAGGTGGTAGTTTCGCTTTGTTCCACGAACTAACTCCGAGCAAAAGGAAGTTGGCCCGCTCCAATGGTAATGTATATTTTTGTGTTGCACGTATTTTGTGAGACGGTATTTCTGTGCATGTATTGGTCACTGTTTTCAACTGCAAATTGTTTGTGACAAAAGATTTACATACATCATGGGTAGACAATGCTGGGTCAGTTGAATAGTTTCGAACTGGTAAATCATGACTCGTGGAACTGAGTACGTTTTGCTACATTTGTTTCGGTGGCATAGTATTTATTTACATTGGGATTCAAAGAAATAACTTCCTTGTTAATTTCTTTCTACAAAGTATGTTAGCAATGTTCATAAGCGCCTCGTCTTTCAAATTATTTTATTTTCTTTCAGTAATACGAAATAAGAAAATATTAAAAATAGCTTAATTTACTGTTTTCTTAGAAGGAACTGTGTGATAATAGCGTAGTTACATGATATTATATATATTTCAAAACCAGACAGATAACAACAAGACAAGATATAAAAATCGGTAAAATGTGCTGTTTTAGTAAAAACTTGACGCTTAAGTCCTTCTCTAATTTAGAGAGCTCATGTTGATTGTTTTTATGAATATAGTTGTGTAAATACATACATGTCGTTACCGCTAATATAATGTTTTATTACGGTACTATCCGATACTGTGCTGCAAATTAGATAAACTTTTGAAAATTTGAATTTCGTTGGCTACCTGTAGCATTCACATTAAGTCAAGGTAACATGTAGATAAGGATGTTAAATAGTCGACCATATTATCACTTACCATGAGGTAAGATCAAGATCAAGAGCGAGCCTATCCATAATAATCAAAAAGGAAGATTGTTAAAATTTGCATATAATAGGTACTACATTCACAAATTCTGCCTAGCTGTAAAATAGTTCGTAGGTGTTGTTTGTTCTTGTTTCAAATTACTACTTTTTTTTTTAATACACTTATAAACTCATACACTAAACAATCACACTATACACCGCTAAATTTTAATCGTTTTAATCCCGCGGAGAATTGATCCGGTACATGAAACACTATCGACTTGTAACGATAAAATTAAAAAATAAAGTACCTTTTTTCTTAACTCGTATTAATTTACGCATGTGCGAAATTAATTTCTTTACGAATACGTCAGCTGAGCGAGGCCAATGACCTGCAGGTAGTTTTTACGCAATGCCGACTACTACCTACAGGTCATTGGCGTTGCGCGGGGCGGCGAGCGGTGACATCAAAAGTATGAAATTTTTTAAGCACGCTACCGCTTACCGATGCCGCCCCGCTCACTGCGCCGTGCGCCTTTACGACCGAAGCAGTGACCAGGCCAGAAGTAAACTTAGAAAGTACCAACTAATGAATCTAAAAAGTTACATTGTTAGGCCTACCTAACAATGTAAACTAAATTCGCATCGCAATAGGTTGCGATGCGAATTTTTATCTACTAGACCATTAATCCCATTAACTTCGGTAAGATAAAACTAAATTGATGAATGATGCAACATCTAGAATATTATTAATTGTTGGCTAGGTCACAAAATAAATAGGTACAGAAGTCAATCTACATACAAAGCGTGCTCGAGCAACGCACACATAGACACCGCTCACGGACACGATATCTCGACTCAATTTAGCTTATTGCAAGCGCGTATGCTCCGCTTAAGACACGCGTTTAAGAACTTTTTTGTAAAATAATAGAGCAAAATATAAATATATAACTGTTTAGAGGACGGTTTTTTAAATTCAACATTAATTGCTAAATTATTGTTTACTAGCTTTTGGCCGTGGCTTCGCCCGCGTGGCATTAGGTACTTAAGAAAATGGGATAAAAGGTAGCCTATGTTCTTTTCTATGTCAAAGGCTATATGCATGCCAAGTCCGTTCAGCTGTTTTTGCGTGATTAAGTAACAAACAGCCAAACATCCACGCTTTCACATTTATAATATTAGTATTGTTTATAGTATTGTTTATTATGCTACCAGTTTTAAGACGTAATTAGGTAGGTAATAGTTTGTTTTTACGTAACGCAGAACAGTGAGGGTACATGTAGATGAATCTGTGGCCATGTAATATTTTTAAAATTAAAAAAATATATATGTTAGGTATTTATCGTCGAGTCTAAGCGCGCTCGGACAGAGCGGCGGCGATCCTAGCGAGATTACCAGAGAAACAATTGCTGAGCGTAGCGTATGAAGAGTGAAGTACATACATGAAATTGACTTCTGAACCTATCAATTTCGCAGCTAAGTTCTTATTTCAAATAAAGGGTGACTTCCTACAGTTCAAATAAAAGAAACAGTAAAACTTTGAGGTTGAGTAAGTACATTGTGTGGGTACAGATTGCGAGAAGTGTGATTAATATGAGGAAAAAATATAATTTTCTTACAAAAGAGGAAAACAACAAGTGAAGAAATAACTAATATATAAACCAAAACACGATTACTTCGTGTCGTTATGAGAATTACTTTTCTCTTTTTATGCGCCAGAAAGAGGGTTATGTTTTTCGAGTGTATCCATATATGTATATTTCTATTGCCTAGAGCCTAAACGGTTTGTTGCATTTTTAAATCTATTCTGCTATATATTTTTTTTATAAGTTTGTTACCTCTGCGTTTATAACGATTTGCAATTTTTTTCTCCTTACATGGTGTGCTTCCAGATTGGTCCCATTCCACGACGAATCTAGAGAACTGCTCAAATATTTAGGACTTAGTCAAGACAGTAAAAAAGTGACATTTGATAAAGTGGAACTTGTGAAGACGACCAGCAATGGCAAACAGAACTTCGTACTCACACGGATATATCACAATGAATATAGTTAAGCGACTATGACAATACAAATAAATGAATAGTTATGTTGAAAATGTTATACAAGACACGCCGTGCCATGCCGGCAGTGAGTGATGGCCCATATCATCCAGTAAGTACGCCACCATTTACATCTATAATTCAAAAGCACACATGATCATTATCTTCAAATCTAATACAATCTCATAATAACGCACATCGCCAATAATATCGAAATTGCCAATTTGTGCAGATTATCTCATAAGTAAAGCCGACCATGCATGAAAGATCAAGATTTCAGTACGCTTTGCTTTCCACAATAATTATTATAATCCTTGACTAACGTACTTAGCGAGGTCAGGCCATTGAATGAGATGACCTATTTTTATCGTTTACCTGCCTTTTAATGAATGAAGGTAGGGTCTGTATAGAAGACCAACCTTTTAAATGTCCTCTTGATCCTTTGGTAGGTTTGCTCTTTTGATTCCTTACAAAATGAATCATAATAAAGCTGGAACTACATTAGACCGTCACACATGTATAACACTCTTGATTTGTACGTAGAACGAAGTTGCGTGATGTGTATCAGGTGTAGCTCTGCAAGTTTAGTTTACATTTAAAATGTATGGAGACTGACGCGCTCAGATCGGCGTGTGTGACACACGTGTCAGCAATGTAGTTCTACTTTAACCTTTCAATCGTGGAAATTACAGACACAATAGAAAGACAATAGGTGCGCGAACGTTCGCTTGGGGTTTAATGAATTAATCAAATAGGTATATGCCTGTTTTGCTTCCGGTTACGTAGTCAGGCGTAGCAGCTGCTTTTAAAGGAGTTCTTCGTTATTTCGGAAGTTTTTAAGTAACGTTCAATTCGTTTTACTTCTATTCAAAACTTCCACTTCGTGATCTAATAATATCAAACGTGATTGGTGTGATCGTGAAGTCCCGGGTTCGTTTCTTAGGTTGACCTAGTAATCGAACCCAGGACTTAAGTGATAATATACAAATGGGGCTAGAGTGGCGAACACGCACCGGAAAACGCAGCGTTGGAAGGTTTCCCACAAGGTGGATCGATGACTTGGAGAAAGTCGCGGGAATGCGGTGGATTGCGGTGGAGACGACCAGGGTCGGTCGTTGTGGTGTCGCTTGGAGAGGCCTATGTACAACAGTGGACTTTTAAAGTGATTTTTTTAACTATTTTTATTCATAGAAATTTACACTTTAAAAACTCTTCCCGCTTGATAATTCAAAAACGCGTGGGAATAAAAGTTTCCAATTAAATATACGTGTCTATGATTGCAAGTTAAATTTTGAATCGAAACGATTAAATTCCCAAACACTCTCACGCATATGAATTTAGCATCTCATATGGCTGAGCTGTGTTCCCACAAACCTCAATAGGTACTTGCGCTGATGCCAACGCAAACTGCATGGTAACGAGATAGGGGCACGTCAAATAGAACATTAAAGCAAGATGAACGTGGCTGAAATGTGAACGCTCTATAATCTATGGTCAGTTCGAGATGGTTTCAGAAATTGGATAGAATTGAATTTCATCCTTGTCAAAGCTCTAATTAGGAATTTTGATAAAGAAATTTGCTATTGTGAAAACAAGACCTACCGAAGTGCTAAGCTTATTTATTTCTTCCATCAAAATAGTATTTAACACAAATAGTTTATTCATAATATTATTGTTTACCAAAAATGCATAAGTAACTTGAATAATAACAACTTCGACTGCCCTGTTGGTTTAGTGGCTAGTGACCCTGACGGCTATGCCGGAGGTCGTGGGTTCGATTCCCACCCAGGACAAATGTTTGTGTGATGAGCACAATCATTTGTTCTGTGTCTGGATGTAATTTATCTATAATATGTATGTATTTAGAAATATATAATTATGTTTATCAGTTGTCTAGTATCCATAACACAAGCTCTGCTTAGCTTGGGACTAGACGGCGTTGTGTGACAGTTGTGGAAATATTATATAGTTAAGTGGCAACGGCCCCTACTTATGAGTTGTAGGTTGCAGGTTCAAACCCAGCTAGGCGCATTACTTTTGTAATTTATTTCATCACTACTGCTCATAAAAAGGTGAAGCCGTGAGGAACCGGCATGTCCTAGAATCAAAATTCGAAGACATGTGACATTCGCCAACCCGCACTAGGCCCACGTGGTGGATTACGGCCCATTTCCATTCATAGAGAGGTGGTCGGAGTCGTAACAGTGGGAACATTAAAAAAGGCTGATAATGCTATGCAGATTTTTTCCTTCTAGGTGCAATTTTTTACGCTACACTCTTTTTTTAAGCCATGTATTATGCGAATAAGTCTTTTATTTTATGGAGGACCTTGTTAATTACGTGATATATGTTTCAGAAATGCGTTTTTTTTTTGTTGACTAAAGCCAAATCTCATCTCATCATACGTCGTTTCTTCATCGGTATATGCCATTATCTTTACTGTCATTGAATTAAACTATGGTTTTAAGTATTGCAGGTGCTCGTAATTTAAATCAAGGTAGATCTGCTATAAATAGCTTTTATTTTTACCTGAACCTTTAATAGTTACCTCGAAAATACAGTTTCGGCTTTAAGAAATGAAGTAGAACCAAAATAGCATTAGATTGTAAGAAAATGTTCTTTAACTAGACATTTAAAAATTATTTATTGATTCAGCACCAACAAAATGCTATATTTCTCACCGTCTAAAACAAGACAACCTAACATAGAGATATACATAAATCTGTTATCATACACAATAGTACACAGCACAAACTATTCTCCAGCTGATACTAAACCTTCATTTATTTGACTCTGTTACCTGCATGAGTGAGATAGTGCGTATAATCCTATGATTTAGTGAGCATTCCGCTTCGTTAGTTGGCAAGCCGAGATCAATACGTATGTGAGCACTGTGACATTCTGTGGCTTTGGTTGTGGATACGTTTTTAATCCTTTATTAATGATTCCTTGTTAATATTCTTTAGTTGGTAGTGAAAAGCGTGTGAACACTTTTGTTTTACATTACTTTATGCGAATAAATCGTTAGGTACTTTATTTATGTAGTTCTTAGAGATGCCATCAACTGCATCAGATTAGTCAAAGTGTATTTGCTTCAAATTTTTGAGTTGTTCAGTTGCGGTCCGTTTTTTTGACACATTTCTTGTATTTTTGTGGTTAATATTGAAATCGTGTCCTCAAACCATTTATTTTGATAACCCGGTGTCAAAAATCTGTCATTTTTATTTTGTTTATAATTTTATTTTGTTTTATCCAGTGTCAATTTCACAAATGAAACGAATCTATGGGCAGTTTACAAGCTAAAATGTAACAAGGCATTTAGGCTCTAGATTTAGCTACAGAAATATACCTACATACGGATATACACTCGAAAAACATAGGTAACCCTCCTTTTGACACAGTCGGTTAAATAAAACTAGCATCATTGATAGTATGTTCTGTGTTTTATATTCTGGCCGTTGATAACATATATTTTAGGAACTACTTAGTATGCGGTTCGTAATCGTAACTCTGCTTCAGTCGTCCTTTAATTTAGACGAGTATGTCATTTAACTTTTGAAGCTTTCAGCTCTAACGATGTGGTAAAGGATCAAAAATATACCCAACGTGTTTTATTAAGGCATTGTCAGTTGGAAAACTAACTTTTTGCTTAATTTATTTTGTTAAACCTTTCAATCGTGTTAATTAGAGACACATTAGAAAGACACTAACAGCGCGAACGCCGGCGTTCGCGCACCTATTGTCTTTCTATTGTGTCTGTAATTTCCACGATTGAAAGATTAATGATTTAAATGATATTTATTTTGCAAATAAGTTTAAAAAAAAAACACTTTCACACGTCAATTTTATTTCAGTCATTTTAAACTAAAAGAAGTTGATGTTTCCAAACCGACTACCCTGGGAAGAAATACCGGAACAAATTCAGGAGTTTGAAGCTACAAAAAAAAAAAAATGTTAAACTTGACTATATTTTCGAGAACAGGATGGTTACCCAAAAATTTCTCGTATTACTAGCTAACTGTTTCGAGGTTACTCGAGGAAGACTGCAAAAAAATTGAGGGAGGCCTGTCCCCAGCAGTGGCATAGTAGGTATAGGTTAAAAACTCTCCAATATACGTCAGTATATATTTAATAATAAATAATAATTAGAATTTTAATATAAAACTTTATTGTCTTCTATATTTAATAACTCAACTTATTTTAAAGTAATTTCAAAAATTACTTAATTTTTTTACACAATATTTTGTCGTTACGCATATTTTTTTTTTTTGTTTAAGCAGTCCGACAGTGGCTGCGCTCCTGGCCTTAAATATTTTTTTAATTCAATTTTATTTATGTGCAAATTGTATTAGGACACATGATTAGTTTTTTTTTATTGATTTACGATTTCTGTATCAGTTATTTTACGTCTTTATTAAATAATTATATTATTTTTAATTTACCTTGTTATGCAAATAAAAGATACAAAAATAGGAAAATACAGAAAACGGCTGGTCTGACTGGGTATTCATTGTGGTCATAATATAATTTGTAGAACTACTTAGTATGCAGAACGAATTGCAAACTCAGCCCGACTCATCCCTTAATTTTGGTGATTCTGACGTTTCTGATCGAGCACACAACAGTTTGTCTTTAAACTAATCGAAATGCAATAAAATATATGTACAAAAAACATACATTTAGCCGAACATAGAACCTCCCCCTTTTCGAAGTCTGTTAAAAATTGATCATAAACAAATCTTTTATAAGTGAGTAAACTTCGTAAAAAAGAATAATAAAATAGATTCACAAAACAACTTCTTAAACTTGTTTTACTCATTTAGAATGTATGGATTAAAACTTTATTCTATACTATTATTGTAAAGAAGAAAGATTTGTATGTAACGAATAAACTCAAAAACTTCTGTGCCGATTTCAAAAATTCTTACACCATTGGAAAGCTCATTCATCCTGAGTAACATAAGCTGTATTTATTGCCCGTGCGAAGCCGGGACGGGCCGCTAATTTTCTAATAAAATACCCCAGTTAATTTGTAATTTTGGTTTATTACTTTATTAATAAACAGTATTCTTTATTTCACTACATTTAGTTTAATGAAACGACATATCACTGACGATAAATTGGTGTTTCGTCATATCACTAGATATTTTTAGTAAGAAGACGTAATAAACAAGAATATTTTTTAATTCGACATCTGCATCTGGATTTCGTGAAACCCCTTATATCGTCATTTCCCTGCGATATATATAAAACAAGAGCATTACTAGAAATACTATACAAAAATTTTAATTAATATCCATACATAATCGTATGATATACACTGGCTTGGTAATCACTATGGATTTTAATTTCGATGACACAAAAATTTGCGACTAAATCTGGGAGAAAAAGCTTGGGCACCTATGCCCAAGTTTTTGAGGTATAAATATGGGCAATCCGGGGAGGATTGGCTACCTATTAAACACTTATAACTTTTGAACAACTATCCGACTAATTGTGATCTTTGAAGTGAGTAACAAATTTTTTATATTACTAAAATTAAAAATCAAAATTCGAGTTGCTGGCCAAGCCAGTGTCAGCCATACTACATAATCTTATCATATTACATCTTGCCTTAATGCGATTTCATACAAATTGGTTGCAAGGAAGCTTTATACAACATGTAACATATTAAACTCATATCCTAAAAGCAGTATGTTTGAAATTAGGTAATGAATTAATTTGAGCCGATTTTAAAATAGTTTTCTTTTATCCTAAATTAATCATTATTTTAGGATAAAATTATCACTAATTAATTTTGGTAAGTTCTTGATAAATCTTGATTGAATCACTAGCGTATTTGCAGCTTGATATCCGCTACAAATGTAGTGCGTCGATTCCCATATTATTATTTGCCATATTATTATATCTTAAATAAATAATACCTAACAGTGCATTTAAATAAATTTCAATGCTTGAATTATAATTTTGTAACTTATTTTATAATTTAGTTGTGCATTATACCAGTTACATGTTGTATATTTTCTAAAATCTATTTCTCAATTTTCAGCAAATATTTCCTAGCTCCTAATAAATAATCTCTGATGCACGTTTCCCAGTTAATCGTTTTCACATCAAAGTTAAATGTTTCTTTATCGATAGGAGACATGTTTTCTAAAAGATGTCTTATGTTAATATCGGAAAACTTCCATTCGTTGAGTAAGAAGAACTTTACTGCGTCTATTACTTTCTTCAGTTTACTTTGCAGTTTCATTTGCCTGTAAATTAAATTAAACAGGTTAAAATTAACAGTCGTTTCTACTTTAGTCATCAACGTCTTTTTGCGCTTGTCATTTGTTAGTTAATTTATAGTTTTCTGCAAAATTCTTAATAATTACTATATATAACAAACCAAAATTTTTTATAAATTACTAGCTTTTGCCCGCGGCTTCGCCCGCGTCCATAAAAAAAACCTTCCCTCTTTCTCCCCCTTTTCTCACTTTTTTATAAAAAAAACTTAGCCTATTATATAGTTCGTCTCTAGGGTCCCAACTATCTCTGTACCAAAATCGGTTTTGCTATTTAGGCGTGAAGACGTAACAAACAAACAAACTCACATTCGCTTTTATAATATTAGTAAGGATTGGTTTTTTGAGCAGTACTAACAGGATCATCTTTCATTTTTTGCTCATTTTCAAAGTTTCAGTATATAACTTCACCGCTTTGTTATTCAGTATAAAAAAAAATATTTGATCCATTTTTCGCACAGCGTTTCAGTCGGCTTACTTATTCATTTATACCTAATTACCAATATGTTTAAAAATATCTATATATTTAAGGCACTGATGTATGATTTAAGGTCATACTATATCTTAAGGTTATTTGAAAACAGTGTTTACCTTTTTCTAAGCTAACATAAAATTTAGCCGCATCCGTAAGTTAGAAATATTAATATTTGTTTCACTCATCAAATACATTTGGTCATTAAGTGGATAATTTGTTATTATTTATCACCTAAACAGCTAACTGTTTCTTGAATACACTAAATAAGTAACGTTATAAAGCTAAGATTTTTATGAGAACTGTCTTATGTTTAAGCGAAGTAATTTTCATCTAAACGATTCCTCTACATATAGTTTACTTGCAAACTTCTTATTTTTTAAACCAAGGAAGCGTTTTCATAAAAAAATAAAATTAAAACCAAAAGGGTAACTTACGTTGCTTTTCTTCCAGTAAATGTACACCATAAATCAATCAAGTAAGCAGGTATAATCTGCAGAATGAACGTTATTAAATTGTATAAAAATACACTGGGGGTGAATATGATGAAAGGCCACGGGAATTCATCTGGAAATAAGGAAAACAATATTATGTTTTCAGCGTTATTCATGAAAACATGAAGCAACAAGTCCGAGTTGAAGTTTATTACTCAATCTTTTTATATCAAATTACAGATTGGGCTGTGGAATACGAGTGCTCATACGCTTTTTAAAAGAACTATCCAAATGCTAGCATAGGTTGGTCAGAGATTAAGTATTACCATACAACGTGGCAATGCCGCCAGCCTTTTGGGCACACTTCCAGTCGACAGCGATGTGGAGGAGTTTTATGACGCCTTATTATAGTAAGGAGTAGCCTTTAGTGTGTATATTGTGTCAATATAGTTAGGTTTAGCATAAATAATTTGTTAATATTTGAGTTTAATAATTATATATTTTGTTGCTTTTAGAATATTAAATGTCTAATTACAGATTAGCTAGCAAATCGTAAATACACAAACTTATCAATTGGCTTCTATTTTTACGCATTTATAATATTCGTTCCAGCAAAATAGCGCAAAATAATGAATGTAACGTGTTAAAAATAGTTGTCGGTAGCTGGGACCCAGCTCGAGGAACTATGTGTTTCGGGAGTAGGTTCCAAGCTACTGGTGATTAAGGCTCCAGAGATAGGAACCTCCTCACAATGCGAGCCGTATTGAGGAGCCGTCTGCCTTCTGTATCAGGCTCTTGATCCAAGCGCGCAAAGACGACTTCGACAGATGGTCGTCGAAGGCTATAAGGCCATTAGCGGTCAATACAATAGGTACAATGACAGCCGAGTCCCATTATGAAATAAAATGAAGAGTGGTTGAGGAGAGTTATATCTTAAAACTTACTTAAAGAATACTTGAGCGCCACTTTTCTGGTGATGCTGATGGCTTCGTCACAAGTGATGGGGTTTGAATTGCCGGTACAGCAGTTGTATACTTTAAGTTGTTTAGAACTGGAATCACCATCAGAAATCAATGAGTATAGGGTAGAATAGAATAATTTTATGTGAGTGTTTGTAATACAGTGTTGGATTAAGACACGAAAAGTGTTGCTAACTACAAGTCAAATATTTAATAAACATTTTCTGTGTGTTTGAATAGATGAATAGTTTTTTTTTTTTTGATGGGAAAAATCATCCTATGACAACCCCCGCTCTCAAAAACTTATTTTTCTTACTTTTTATTAATGAATATGTTTATAATATACACATACATACATTTACTTGAACTATACGTATACTTTTTACTCTTATTTTCTAAATAACATTTTTACTCTTACTATATGGTCTCGCAACCACCCTAGGTTGACTGATAGAGAATGCCTAAGGCATAAAGTCCATCTTTATACTTTTGAGTTACACAAAATTTAAAGAAATAGATAAAACTATTAATTAAAAAATCTGATTCAAATCAAAACTTACTTCCGACATTCCGTAGCAGCAACTATAACAAGGTTTGTTACAATATCAACTGGTACCAAATCTGTCACGTTGCTACCTCTGCCATTAGCCACCTTCAGGACTCCAGAAGACATTCCTACAAACAGCCCAGTGGGACCGTTCCAGGTATCTATCCATCCAGGAATAGGCTCTTTGAGAGCTGACACCACTAGAACATACGAAACATAAGTTGTGGGTTATTTATGATAGTCCAGAGTTTGAATACTCACACATTTTTGTACATAAGAATGTGTGAGTTAAAATCAGGAAAAGAATGGAGGTCTATGGCAGAAACTTTATTTCCTTCAACCTGTCAACCTTTACAGCAATGAATACGCATATTTCGGGTTCTCTTTTGTCGCGCAGTTAAATAACAATGGTGTGTTAAGTGCCAAGCGCGCCTCAAAGAGATGTCAGTAAGGCTAGGGGTTCAGAAGGACTGATGCCTGCTAGAGCTGTGGGAATGTTTAAAAGAGTGACTATGACCCTAGAATGCAAAACGCAAATATAGGATATTGGCAGGTTTTAGTCAAGAAAAAACATATATATATATTACGGTTGACGTAGAATAAGTATAATAAAAGTAATGTAGGATAAGGGCAGGAAGAAGTACAAGACGGTTTACTTAGAAATTGCAAAATATTATGAGGAAGCTACTGAGACTAAGCGTAGGCTGCGAGTTAAATAAAAATAGAATTTTTGAAAGGTTTACATATTATATGAAGTTTGTACTTATTCAAAGTATCAATATAAGCAAACGTAAAGTTTCTTAGAAAATAAAATTGGGCAAGTGCGAGTCGGACTCGCGCTCTGAGGTTCCGTGCAAACTACAATTTTCGAATGAAGTCTCGTTTTTGTGATTTAGGATACAACAAATTTACTGTTTTCAGATTTTTTCCTATACCTGTACTATAACCCTTGCTTTGTGCCAAATTTCAGGATTCTGGAAAGAGAAGTACCCTATGAATTTCGATCTTTGAGAGTATCAAAATATACATTTTTTTATACATATAAACGGCCGTATCTTTTTAACACAGAAGTTTGATTTTTTTCACAGCTTGAAGGGACCGCAGACCTCGAGATAAAGGATCTTGACAGACAGATAGATAGACAGGACGGCCGGACAACAAAGTGATCCTATAAGGGCCCGCTTTTTTCCTTTTGAGGTACGGAACCCTAAAAATGATGAATATTTATATTTTTTCCTAATATTTGATTAGCTTTAACATATGTTTCATTCACATTATACTGTTTCTGTATTTGTAATCTGTAAGATAAAGGTACAGTATATTTACACAGTCACAGAAAATACACAAAACGCAAACGGCAACGCAATTTACTTTACAAAGTGTGAAATCATACATAATATATTATTGTACGTATTTCCGGGTCGATGCAACCCGACTCGGATAGGTTAGATTATTTCTGAAAATCTGTCTAATGTTAATATTATAAAGAGGTAAAGATTGTTTTCTTTTTTGTTTGTGGGGCATAGGGTATAATTTATGTATGCGGGCGAAGCCGCGGACATGCTAGTAGTAGGTACTAGATAAGATATTAATTTATGTACACACAAATACTTAAAAAGAAAAGAACATATGGAGATAAAATAGTACATAGGTGCTGCTTATTTCAACGAAATTTTTCCAGCAGACCTGCGACAGGAGAGTTGGATGAGAAATGTAGACACAGTGTGTATAAATACGAGTAATTCATAAAGGTTAAAATGGATTAAAATTAAAATCATAAATAAGTATATTTAAAATATATAACTATATATTTTATATGTATACATATTTACTTTATGTTTACGTACGTATTTCTTTTACGTTGATTTTTTTTTATTTTATATAATATAATAACTCATAAAGTACGCATTTTTTGGGTGAGATAGGGACTCTGGTGGCACTTTTTTCTTGATTAGGAATCAAGAAAAAAGTCAAAAGCTCAAATGTAAAATTTGAATATCTTTATAACTATGTGTTTTCTTTAGTGGGGAGAGGGTTCAGGAGGAGCCTTTCCCTTCCTACCTCTTCCAAAGCCCCCAAAAACCTGACCCACCGAAGTAGTTTTATCCTCATGCTTTCTCCATATGAAAAAAGTCCCCATGGCATGTTTAGTAAGAGATGGTAAAAACTTTATCATGAACCATATTTTACTCAAAATATACAAAATATTTATGAACATTAATTTCAATTACGAAATTAATAATGATTTCAAGTAGGTATTGCTTCAGGTAAACAGCAATTTTACTTGGAAAACATGTTTTAGTGATGAACTCATTAATTTGAAGGGCTCTTTCCAAGTAAAATTTAATCTTATTACCTATAGATGGCCTGACGATAGCTGCCGGTAAGTCCTCGCATTGCTTCATAACTTGCTCCTCGGCGAAAGCTTTTGAGAAAGTGTACGTATTGGGTTTTTTTCCTGTAACATATAATAATTTGAATACCAGGACTCTTAATTTTGACAAAACATGATTTATTCGTATTTCAAGAAATATTATTATTTCAAATACAAAAACATTTTGATGACCATACAATTTCATTTTTTTTTTTACTTTAAAATTATTTTCAAAATATTTTGTTTATAAGCCGGTGCTAATTGATCATGTTTTAGGAGAATGATTGGTAACAAAAAACCAAGGTAATTCTTAAAATAAAAAAAATGAAAACATTTCGATTTTTATTCTTAATGTATTTATCGCTGAGATGAAATTACAACTTTAATTTGAACGAGAATTGCACTTCTGACTCTTGACCCAGCTATTTAGTTAATAGTTCTTTAGATACTTGTAGAAACTCAGAGTCAATACTTTTTTATTTACTTTAATTTCAGTTTTAATTACGTTTTTTCTGAGTTTTACAAGTAAACTCACACTTTGATGACTAGTTGATATACATCGCTGCTATGATATTTGAAAATGCACTTTGCGGCAACCGCTAACCCATTAATGACTGGTAGAATAAATACCGCGATTAATAGCCTTAGGTTTAGTATAATCAGTAATATAGTCGTAAACTATCCAATAGTTACCATAAAAGTTGAGTATAACAACTTCAACACACAGGTGCTGTGACAATGCAGAATCTATTTTTATGGAAAAATCAAACGAATTTTTATTATTTCTACATAAACGTAGCTACACTCTATTGACGGATTCGGACGATGAGCAAGGAGTAGCTTGCCGTCCGATATTCGTCCGTTGCCAGCCATGGTCGTTGACGGCGCGTAGTGTTTCAAGCGCGCCTTAGAGAGATGTCGACAAAATCGTAGGGGCAACCCCAGTAGGGACAAGATCACGGGTTTCTCTTTCAGAAATCAACCCCCAGCATGATTTCTGCGGGCACATTGGTCCACACCAATGTTTTTTAGTCAGTAAAAGTCTGACACGCCCTCCTGCTCCGCACTAAAGCGGGAGATTAGATGATTTCCCACCTCAAAAAATACTATGTTGACGGATTCTTGCACCATTTTGTCTGGAGGACCCTTTTAGTAGCAGGTTAAGTACAAGTTCTTACCCATGAATTTGGTGATAATCTCCTCATCATGCGAGAACATATCAGCAAAAATTCTGGCATCTTCCAACTTCATTGGCATGGGATACACCACTTCATCTATTTCCTTTTGATCAACATTCGTGAATGCTGTTGAAACATGCACAAACGCCTGTGGAAAATAAAAAGTAAATATTGTGAAAGCAGCCATTTCAGACAATTTCCCTCCCATAGCTTACTTCACGAGAACTTTGCATGATAAAGTGATTTAAATTTCTGTCAATTATATTTATCATAATTGTATCGACACTTCTAGGTAAGCATTAATTTTATTATCAAACTTTGCAATAATATATTATATCATCTGATTATCGTAAACACCGACAGTTTATAATGTATATATCTCGTAAAATTGTATATTCTTTAATTTCAATAATGCTCTTATACATTGCAAATTATCGAATTTAGATGTGATTTCTAAAACGATATATTCACAATATATCAAAAATTTACATTTTCGTAAGATTTATTTCAAAATAATGATGTATTTGCACTTTTACAGTCACATTATGTATACGTATATATATAAACGAACAATCCTATCTATTTGTCACACTAATATAATAAAGTTAAGGTAAAGTTAAGTATTTGTAAATATGTAAGTTTGATATTTCTTTGCGCTGAAATGGCTAAATGGATTTCGATGAAACTTGGTGCACAGTTAGACCATGCCCTAGAATGGTATATAGGATACTTTACTTTTATCTCGGGAGTATGTGTGAACATTCTGCTATCACACGAGTGAAGCCACTAGCACCAGCTAATCTATACATCTATATAAATAAAATTAGAGTGTCTGTTTGTAATATTGAAATAACTGCTTTTTACTACATGCATATGAATATATATACGGTACATACACCAAAATAACATTTTACAATTTTTGTCAGTCTATCTGTTTGTCCGGGCTAATCTCTGAAATATCTGGACCGATTTTGACGGGATTTTTTTTTGGCAGACAGCTGATGTAATAAGGAGTAACATAGGTTACTACATATTATTATATTCATTTACGAAATCTCTAACCTCTAGTTTCTTCATTCGGCGACATAATTCGATAACGCTCTCGGTCCCATTAATATTGATTTTCATGGCATCTTTAAGAGGCAGTTTGAAAGCTACTGTGGCTGCTAGATGAAATACTACTGAAACCTGAAATATAAATGTGATTACGAACGTCACAGTTCTATATAAATATTTTAAATAACTTAAAAATTATGAACCTGGCTTAAATCGAGACGAGCGGAAAAGAAAAGTCAATAACACTTTTTCCAACCCCGACACCGAACTTTGGATTTCCTTTTCAGCAGTAGTGTTTGTGTTGTGACCACTGAACCAACATATCAACCACCAACGTGGTAGTCATTGGTGGCTATCTCTCTAAACCAACGTGGTAGTCATTGGTGTCTACCAAGTTGTACCTACCAATGCACCAACTAATACCGGTAGTCACTAGTGACTACCCCGTTGAACCAACGTAGCAATAACCAACGATAGATACTAGTGGATATGACGTTAAACAGACGTGGACTCATTAGTGGCTACCTCGTTATCCCCTGAGACTGCATTTAAATAGGTATAAATATGGAAAAATGGGAAAGGTTGCTTATTTTCAAACTTTACAGACTACTTTATGAAGAAATTCTTATTTACATTCTTAGGTACATAACCAATAAATAAAACGCTCAAAATTTTAATAATTTACGCGGATTTTTAATAATCTTAGTGTTCACCCGAATGGCGCGAAATGACGCGCGAAATCCGGCGTTCGCTTGGGGTTTGAGGGTTAACCAACATACACACACTATCAACGGAATTCACTAATGATTACCATGTTTGTTATTACTACCTCATTGGACTTTTTTTTTGTTTTTTGGTGGGAAAAATCATGCATTGATATCCCCCGCTCTTGGGCGGAGCGGAAGATAGTGTCAGACTCTTACTGACTAAAAGACCCACCCTGTTCCTTCTAGCCTTCATACCGGGGCTCGAGCGCCCTTTCGGATAACCCCCTGGCCCCAATAGGCTTCGACCCAGCTGGGTCCCTGCTGTTGCTGACAACTCCATGAGGCGCGCGGGAACAGTGCGCACCGTCGACGACTTGGTCTTGGTCCGGACAGTTACCGGGCGGCCGGACAGCGAGCTACCCATTGCTCACTGTCCGCAAGCCCGCACCTACGGTGGCCGGAAATCGGGATCAGAATCCCGGCGGCGGCGGCGGCGGCGATAACGCCGTTACCTGATGCGTTCGGCCTCCTCCTTTGCGAACCTCATTGGACTGGTCTAGACCCAACGTGACGGTCATAAGTAAGCAAGAAACATTTTTCATTAGCAAAAGTTGGAAATAATATAACAAACCTCGTCCTGTAATATTTTTAAAACATCATCCGGCAATCCAAGACATTCCCGAGAAATGTCTCCACTGATGACCGTAATTTTTTTCAGCTCCTCACTTCGGCCTTCTTTTAATCTGTCGAAAACCTGAAAATGGTAGGTATTAATTAACATTTTGATATAACGCACAACTTTGAGGATCATTTCATTTCTGCAAGTCACTTCTTTTTAAACGACTTAAAAAGTGAAGCATGTTTTCAATTTGGTGTTTTTTTTTTGTTGGCGTCTATTGCTTAAGAACCTTTACGAAAAATAATATCATATATATTTTCTGATAGTGTTCTGATGGATGAATTTGAAATCTGGCATATCCTCCTCCTTGCGTAGTACTCTTCAAGGCTGCTGATGCTCCTTGCCTCATCACTTTCATTCGAATGATATTCATCCATCTGTTTCATATACCAATGTGATTTTTTCGATTCATGTGTAATTATAATAATTCTTTTCGTTTAAGATTATCTAGATCATTACTGATAGCCTCACAAAGTACGTAAAGCCTTTGGTCTCGGTCGTCATCCGTAAATCTTTGACTGTCGTTACAGTTAGTCGGACGCCGATTTGGTCCATGGCCCTTTATGGGGCGCCGGTGTAGGCGCCGTCGCTGTAAAACCGACCGGCAGCCCAGCTGAACGCATGCTCGAGGGTCATGTCATGGCCATACCGATGATGTGAAGAAACCTCACGGCTTCCCGCGAAGTGGCGAGCCTCTTTGCTGGCCTGCTACCGTGGGATCTGGAGGTAGTTGCGATGACGATCCCACCTGATGGTAAGCATTGATGCAATCGTTGATGGTGAGGCGCGTTAGTTTATTAAGAGCCTATTCACTCTAGCGTTGAAGACACCTAAATTTTAATCTGACGGGAAGATCGATCGATCGACAAGGCTAAACGCATAGTCCGGACTATAGAGGTCTCAACTACGTTAGGGTCTTGTACACTTGCCAAGCCTGCAAGACTACACATGATCAGCATATCACGGTTCCACTACTGGAAGAAAGGGTTCCTCTCTTTATTTAGTCACAAATCGACCACAAGAGCCTAATACGGGAAGGTACTGTAACGCAGCTCAGCTTGTCGGTAGGCTCGTATAGGGAGTCTCCTATGAAATCAAACACTTCGGGCAGCGCACTCTTATATTTTTTTAACTTATTTAAACGAATAGGTACATGCTTTCCTTACAAAAATCTCTTCAACACTGAAAAAACAACAGATATTCTTTTTTTCTACTAACTTTCAAACCTATTCTAGAACAGCATAATGCTTCGAATTATATTTTACAAGCTAGTTCGTTGGTTACCATATAAAAAAAGCAACTCATGCGATCTCCTTTCGATATCACAGTACATACAAATACAATGTTGCATCTAATTTTGATGATTTATCAATAATATGTATTTATTTAAAAATATATAAGTAAGTTTATCAGTTGTCTAGTACGCATAACACAAGCTCTGCTTAGCTTGAGACTAGACGGCGTTGTGTGATAGTTGTGGAATATTATTATTATTATCTAAGCTCTTCTGTAAACAGTGTCAGCAGAATTTTAAAACAAAAAAAAAATTAATTAGCTGCACCTGAGGCTTCACGATAAGACAGAAAATCAGTGTGTACCGCTGTCACTGAGCACGGTGATGAAACTAACGTAAGTAATCCAAGGATGGTTTACCTTGGAGCAGGATAAGCATTACCATACAGCGTCCAAACATTACTGTAATGCGTGAAACACGAATGCAGAACGTTTTTTTGCATTCCGAAATTTTCTGCATGCGGAGCAAACCCGCATGCGTGTTGAAATCCGTATGATAATATTTACACCATTAGTTATGTAAACTATGTGGTGGGGTGTTGACGCCTTTAGATTGTTTCAATTAGTAGAGTTATTTTTCACGTCATATTTGATTCTTATTTTATAAGTACAAATTTGAGCAGTTGTACAAATTTTGAGCAATGAATTCAAGTTTAATACAAATGCATAAGAAATATAAGTGTGCAACTGCGCCTGAGCTAGGCCGAGCCTGTATTTCAGGACGCAGTTCTCTTCCCAGAAAAGGAGTAATCAATACAACAGCATTTGCGTGTTTCGTTTATATGCTTTTTTATACAACAATATATTAATCTGCAATCGTAAGTGTGAGTAGTGTGCATGCATGTGTTTCGTGTGTTAGTGTGTGTAATTTTATCTCAATGCTTTAAGAAGGTCTTCAGTAGTTTGGTAATCGCATGTGAGTAGAAATTCTAATAATTTGGTTTTGCATTCTTGTTTGCTTAGTGTGTAAATATTGAGAGTTGTGTTTAATTTATTGTAGAGGAAAGGACCATTGAAACAGAAAAACCTATGTGTAAACGAATGTTTAAATTGACGGGACTGGGGTACTACAGTGTTACGACGCCGTTTAAGCAGATTATTCCTGTCCAGAGGGGCAAGAGAGTGTTGTTTAAGAATTAAAGTTAATATATAAAGTTGACGTACAGTGGGTAAATTCCAGGACTGATACAAAAGATGTGTAGGGTAATCAATGGGTCGGAAGGAGCTGACCTTTAGAATGGCTCGTTGTGCTATCTCAAGAGGAAGTAGAGTGGTTTTGGAAGCTCCACCCCAACTTGAAATGCAGTAAGTTAAGAGCGATTCACAAAGTGCCTTATAAACTTTTTTTAGAATAGTAATGTCTGCCACATGGCGTAAGTTTCTGAAAACGTAAATCAATTTTCGAAGTCTGGATTGAAGCAAGGAAATGTGTGCACTGAAATTCAGTGATGAGTCGATTAAAACACCTAAGTATTTTGCTTCAGATCTTCTGATTAAGCAAGGGCAACTGCAAGTAGGATCATTTAAAGAGGGGACATGATTGGGATGTGACTTTAAGATAAGTTCAATGGGGGGTGCATTAGAATTTCGTAAGTAAAATGGCATGTATAAAGTTTTATCCGAGTTTAGAGTGAGGACATTTTCCTTCAGCCAGTTAGAGACCCTATTTAAGCCATTCTGCGCCAGCATAAAGGTGTTTTCCCAGGTGTCAGCAGAAAATAGCAACACAGTATCGTCAGCATAAGAGATGATGACGCCCTGCTCTAACTTCATTTCACATAGCTCATTAAGATACACTAAGAAGAGCGTAGGTCCTAGCACCGAGCCTTGTGGGACACCAAAAGAGATAGATAGGTCAGTGCTAATATATGTGTCCACTTTTAAACACTGCTTACGATTGCTCAGGTAATCTTGAAACAGTTTTAGCTGTAAGCCTCTCACACCCAGGCGTTCCAACTTAGCTAGAGCCAGCTTAGTATGTAGCATCCTTCGTAAAAATTGAAGCCTGCAAAACAGCCCCTATTACAAAGTTGTACGTTTAAAACCCATACTTACTGGTGTGCTAGTGATACGCGCCAGTCGTTCACTCGCCTGCTTGCCATACTTATCACGTACTAGGACATAAATTTTGTCAATCCCACTGCAGCTGTACAGCAACTTTTCTATTAAAGTCTGGAATTATTAAACATGCAGTTTTGAATACTATTTAGATGGTAAATTCATGAATTTATGAGTTTTACGCTTTTAATTTTAGAAAAGGCAGACAGGCGGGTGTGAATACGCAGACGATGAGTCATACCCATAATAAATGAATCCATCGAATTCATACAACTATTAAATTCAAATATATCACTATTATTTTAAAGGCTAAAGTTTGTGTATTAGTTACTCATGTTCATGAACAGGTGTTGTCAGTTATGACTGGTAATTTCTTAACTGCCAGTAGCTTAATTGAATTCCTATTTTTTAATTACTTTTTTTTGAGCTGACCAAATAGAAACGATAAGAAATATTTATGTTACCAGGATTTTTGTTACATGTAACATGATTTTAAGGAGAGTCCATGAAGTTTCTTGTACGTTCTTCTCCATAGAGATCTTGTAAAATGAGCTTAATTTATCAGACTGACCGACTTTCTGATAATTCTAGAGTATCTGTAAATGGTTTACTTGAAAATACCTTAAGCTTTGAGTTTTTAAATTGTTCACGCTCATATGACTAAACGTCTAAAGACCATTGCCCTGGAATAGCACATTGAATAATTTTTACAACATTTAATGAAGCTTGTGCATTCCTTTGAGAATAATGGCCATTATTTAAAAAAACCAAACATTAATTGAATTAAAATGTACTTGCATCAAACAAGTTTATTAAAAAATCTAACGGGCCACTAACAAAAAAAACCGGCCAAGTGCGAGTCGGACTCGCCCATGAAGGGTTCCGTAGCAGCAAGTAACATAATATAAAAGTTCTTGTAATGTGTTGTAACTTTGATCGATGTTTTAATAATAGTGTATTTTTTTTCGGTTTATGACGCATTAAAAAAAAACTACTCACTGGATTTCGTTCAAACCAATTTTCGTTGGTAGTTTTTATAGTAATGTACATCATATATTTTTTTTAGTTTTATCATTCTCTTATCTTGGAAGTTAGAGGGGGGGGACACACATTTTACCACTTTGGAAGTGTCTCTCGCGCAAACTATTCAGTTTAGAAAAAAATGATATTAGAAACCTCAGTATCATTTTTGAAGACCTATCCATAGATACCACACACGCATGGGTTTGATGAAAAAAAAAATTTTGAGTTTCAGTTCTATGTATGGGGACCCCCAAAATTTATTGCTTTTTTTCTATTTTTGTGTGATAATCTTAATGCGGTTCACAGAATACATCTACTTACAAAGTTTCAACAGTATAGCTCTTATAGTTTCGGAAAAAAGTGGCTGTGACATACGGACGGACAGACAGACAGACAGACAGACAGACAGACAGACAGACATGACGAATCTATAAGGGTTCCGTTTTTTGCCATTTGGCTACGGAACCCTAAAAAGGAACAAAATGTTGTTACTGACGAGCATGAAGCAAAATTAAATAACAGAATCTCTAAAAAAGAAGTAACGAAAGAGCGGCAGCGTTACAGAAAATTAAGACTATTTATGTCAGCTTCAGAGTAATGAATTTTGTTTGTTTAAATCTCAAAACATATCGGGTTAGAGTTAATATTTATTTGTAAATAATACTTATATAACTCACTATATACTACACACATACACACACACATTCACATTATATACTTATACTTTATCTTATATATATTTTAATATGTATTATCTCACAAATGGTGTAAATAGTATAGTATGTACGGGGAAAAAATTGTCTTTGTCTAGGGTAGTTTGAATTCCTCACTTGACTCAGGTTTCTATATTAACTCCGTCGCAGTATTCATAAATTAATTTTAAAGCTCCCTCGCTGGCATTCGGGAATAAAACTTAGCCACCTATATTTCGTTCAGAATTTAACATGCCACCCGACAATGAGACACTGCTCTATAAGGCGATAGAGCAGTGTCTGTGTCAGTCACAAATATGTGAAAAGGGGATGAAGTAGTGTAAACCTATTAAGTGAAAACATACACCCAGGGCCTCAAGTCTGCAATCAATGATAGACCATTCTGACACTATTGTATAGTGTCAGAATGGTCTATCATTGATTTCATATATTGTGGATTTTGACAAGTTTGGTAATCTACTAATATAATGGCTTCATCATGACTTTACAATGGTCAACCACTGACACTCTATAGAAAGAAGTGGTAGAGAATGGTAATCTCATACATATTGACAAATGAATGTCTGACGTTAACGGTAATCTGCTAAAATTTTGACAGTTCCTTTGATCAGTGACCTACCATTAGAACGTCATTATGCTGTTACTGCTTAAATAAGTTCGATATAGTCATTCTAGCACAACTCTATGAGACCATTGACCTATCAATGATCGATCAATATGAATTAGCAGATTACGAACTTTTAGCAAAATGACAATGGAATTGTGTTGGAATGATGAATTTATAAAAATAGCAGACTTGGGCCCCAGAACTATTGTCTGAGACTGTATTTTTTTACTTTTGCCTTTGGAAAAACTAGTTTAATAAATTAAATAATAAGTTTTAATGTTCTGAAGTACTGTAGGGGTTTAATTAAAATCTTAACGACAACATAAACGGTGGTACAACATATCTGGTTATGTTCTTAGAATGTTTAATGATTAAAAGTGCATTATTTTACATGTAACTATTTAACCTAATTTCAACTCTGAAATGTATTAATATTGTAGAACAAAGATTATTCTTACCTTGCCAACAAATCCCGTACCACCAGTTATAAAAACAGATTTCCCGTGATAAAAGTTAGCCACCTTTGATCTATTAATATCAGACATTATAGATTAACTGAATCAGAACCTCAGACCTAAAATTATAGAAATTAACCTTTTAAAAAAATTAAATTAAATATCGAAAGTGACCGTCTAACCACACTGCCTATAAGCAATTAGATCTAATAGAATCTAAATCAGTTCATATCACTTCACTTATAAAACAATTGAACGTCGATGGTTCTAGGCTGTTATCATTAGACTCATGGAATCATCGATCTAGGCATAATATTTTTCACAATGCTCGAAGTAAAATCTATGACACTATATGTTTTCCTTTTGTTATAATATTTAGTTATATTGATATCAACGATAAAAACGTCAGTACCAGTTGAAATAATTTAAAACAGTACTCTGAAAAAAAAATTACGAAACAATTTATACTGTTTACATTCATTTATAATTTGTCTTTTTATTGAATGCTAATATACCTTCTTAATATATAGTTTTTGTATTCTTAATCTTTACTTAGTGTCATATTGACATTGTGAGTATTTTTAAAAAGGCCATGACAACTTTTTACGTGTTTGTATTTGTATTTATTGTGACGATGTCATTAATAACACAAATTCTATCTGTTTTTTATTTCCGCTCTGTATGTAGTAAGAGGGAGTATCAGACTTTTACCGATTAAAACCCACATGTGAGCCGTCAGTTACCCTTTGCGTTCCACTTACGAATAATCCCAAAACCCTGGCAGGCCGATGCCCTAGAGGGCCTTGAACGTGCGGTTGACCTGGGTTTAGTCCTTACCACATGGCGAGCTTATTATTCGCCGCCCTTAAATGCTTCGCATTGCGACTCCTGTGATGTGTCTGGTCTTGAAGACCTGGATTCTATTTCTAGGTCGGGTAGTGTTATTAAGTTTTTCTATCTTTTTTGTTAATATGTTACGTGTATGTGTGTATCTTAAAACAGTAGTTGTCAAGCAGGATCGAAGCCTACTGGGGCCATGGGTTTTAGATACGATAGAGAACCCTGGACACCTGGAACGAAGACAAAGAAGCAACAGGAGTGGGTTTTGTTTCCCATCTAGAAAAAAAACCGGCCAAGAGCGTGTCGGGCCACGCTCAGTGTAGGGTTCCGTAGTTTCCCGTCCGTCACAATAAGTGTAACCACTTATGAGTTTAAAAAAATGCTTGCATGTACGATTATATTACAAACTTAGTCCAGAAATTATTTTGTAGAACCGTTTTGTCTTTTTTGTACAAAAACTGTTCTTTTCATTAAGTTCAAAATAATTTTCCTAGAAAGTCCTTATAAAGTTCAAATTTTCAGATTTTTTTCATATTTTCTAAACTTATGGTTCAAAAGTTAGAGGGGGGGGGACACATTGTTTTTTTACTTTTGGAGCGATTATTTCCGAAATTATTCACATTATCAAAAAATGATTTGAGTAAACCCCTATTCATTTTTAAATACCTATCCAACAATATATCACACGTTAGGGTTGAAATTAAAAAAAAAATCACTTCCCACTTTACTTATAGGGGGGCTACCCTAATAAAACATTTTTTTTCCAATTTTTATCTTACCACTTTGTCGGCGTGATTGATATACATATTGGTACCAAATTTCAGCTTTCTAGTGCTAACGGTCACAGAGATTAAGCGAGGACGGACAGATAGACGGACAGACAGACGGACAGACAGACATGGCGAAACTATAAGGGTTCCTAGTTGACTACGGAACCCTAAAAATGATAATATAAAAAACTAGAGATTAAGACTAAATTCCGGCTTAAACTTAGCTTTAGTGTAGATCACATACACACAAGTGAGAATAAACACTAACTAAGGTCGGTTTGACACTGACAGAATATTTAAATAAACGATTGGTTAGTAACTTTACCTACTTAACTAAACTTCCTTTGTTAAAAATACATATTTAATTAACTGTTTGCTGTTTCTTACAATTTTAAAGAAACTTAGTTTATCTAATGTCATTTTATAATGTACTAGCTTCTGCCAGCGGCTTGGACTGAGTTCATAAAATATAGCTTGTCACTCAGGAATGAAGCAGTTTTCTATCAGTAAAAAATATTAGCAATCGGACTAGTACTTTCAGTGATTACCTCCTACAAACAAAAGAATAAAAAACAAATTTTATCGCTTTATAATTTGAGTGTAGATTTTTAATGTTCATATGTGAATATTTGTGAGTATATCGGTACTTTGATAGAATTTTATATACGGATAGACCATCTCCTGAAACAGTCGGATATATGGAATGATACTTTTTATTCCAAAAATATGTTTCCTTGGGATGATTTTCTACTATTAAGCGGGCGAGCCCGCAGCAACTTTTTATATCGTAACGAAAATTATTTATTATTAGCTTTTACCCGCACACATATATATCCTATATTACTCAGAAATAAAGCATCTTTCTATCGGTGAAAAAAAATTCACAGTCGGACCAATACCTTCGGAGAATACGTCCTACAAAGAAAAAAAACATTCTTTAACTCTTATGATATTAGTGTTGCCTATGTCCAACAGTGGACGTCTATCGGCTGAAATGATGAATATTTGTAGATTTGTTCAGCCAATGTAGTTTTAAATACCAAGCATAGCCATCTATGTTATCATGTCTGTAAGTTTGTAAAATGAGAGAAAGCCTTACTCGGCCACCCGGTGCTGTTTTTGGAAGGAGTTCTCAAACCTGCCGGTAGATGTTGCTATTGTAAGTAATGTTTTGTTTTTTTTTTATTCACGAGTACTAGTCAGAAGTAACCTGTATTATAAGTAACTATCGTGAATCAACTCAGTTCAGTGTTCTTATTTTATTAAATCTTTATTCAACGTTATAAAAAAATAATTATGAACGGTTTACCTTTCACTTTGTGTTAGTTAATCAGTATATCATGTATTTTTTTATTTGCTTAAATGGCAACAATATAAGATTTATTTAATTCATTAAACTTCAAGCAAACGCCGGCGTTTCGCGCCGCGTTCGCGCACCTATTGTCTTTCTATTGTTTCTATTGTGTCTCGAATTACCACGATTGAAAGGTTAAAAAAAAGTAACGGTCATCTAAATTCGAAAACCTGCTGCATACCTCAAGAAACAGACAGTTTTTACATAATTTATTGTGATTCTATCGGCCACTTAGGAAGAAGAATCTAATATAAATCGATACCAAAGGCTGTATGTAGCTAGTTCACTTGATTGGGATAGGCGAAACTAATTAGATAAAGTTGTTGTTGTTGTTGATTATACTAACATAGTTTAGTAAAAATAACGATTTTATGGGTAATCTGCCTGAATTAAACATAAATAAATAAATAAAAGTCGGGCTGAGAACAAGTGCAAGGAAGGGGTACTATAATGGTCGCTGTTTTCCTCATCAACATCATCATCATATCAGCCGAAAGACGTCCACTGTTGGACATGGCCTCCCCCAAGCGTCGCCACAACGACCGGTCCTGTGCATCACGTATCCATCGGATACCCGCTGTTTTTTCTAAATTATTAAAATCAAGAAACAAACGCAAAATAACTTTTCTTTTATGTGAACCCCATTTCATTTTCAACTTTATTTTATTTTTATTATATATTTTTTTGCAGAGGCAATAAAAATACACATTCTATGAAAAGTTGGTTATTCCCTACCTCTTTCAGTGTATGAGATACAGCCCGCTAATAAACGGAAAGACAGGCAATGGTACGGACGGATAAACTGGTTGTTTCTTTGTGTAGCCAATTACAGAATTGTTAAACGCTCTCTCAAAATACACCATGATTCCCTCGAACATCGCCAAGAGCGCATCAACAAGTCCAAGAGCATGATCTCACATGCTGAGAACTTTCACTACCATCAACTGATATTTTTTTTCATCTTATAAGATACCTTCCTTTTTTTCAGAATCTTTCGATCCTACCGGCTGTACGATTACGTACACACTAATAGCTGACTTTAATTTAGGAAAACCTTTGGACGACCTAATTATAATGCATTACCTAAAGTGAGTTTGGAAAAAGAAAATATGCAGATGCTTTGCATCAGGGATGTAACGGAGGTAATTATATCGGAACCGAAGGCGGAGTCGGAGTTTTAAAATTTGATTTATCGGAGTCGGAACCGGAATCGGAACCGGAGTCGAAACCGGAGGCGGAAGAGGGCCTGAAGTGGTGGCAGGAGAGAGATATAAAGAAGATGGATGTGTCGTGTGCAAACTAACAACAAGTGAAAAAATAAATGACATTAAAGTTCACGTAGCGGGAGTCAGGGGGATTCCGGACCTCCGATTAAAACCTCCGATTTAAAAGTATCGGAGCCGAAGTCGGAACCGAAGGTGTAATAATATCGGAAGTTCCGACTTAACGGAGTCGGAATCGAAGCTCCGTAACATCCCTGCTTTGCATTATCACTTTCTTCTTCTGTCCCATCTTACAAATGGTAGAAAATGTTTTTTTTCTGCCGTCTTGTTCCATCAACCGTCACGATATCACCAACTCCGTTATCTTTCATATACCTCCTCATGCAGTCCATCTAATCGGAGGCTTCTGATGTGGCTGTGAAAAGTAATAACTAGCTTTTACACCGCCACATCAAAAATCATAAGTGATAATCAGCTTTTCAATGTTCCCATGGTGAGACTTAAGCCTCGTCTTTAGGAACTTGAGTGGGCCAAAATCCACGACGTGGGCCCAATGCGGTTGGTGAATTTAACATGTCTCCGAATTTTTGGTTTTAGGTCATACCGGTTTTTCCCTACGATGTTTTCCTACACCGTTTTTAGAGTAGTAATAATGTAATAAATTACACAAAGTAATATTGCGCCTGGTTGGGTTTGAACCCTTGATCTACAACTCGTAAGTCAGGGCCGTTGCCACTCGGCCACCACTGCTCTAGTGCTCCTGGTGCTAACAGACAACTCGGCAAAAAAATGATACTTTTTTACAAGACTTATTAACAATTAAAATTGTCATGTAGTCCGTGGCATGTTAGATACATTTTGCTTTGACATGTATGACTTTAATAAATCTTTATCAGATGGCTTGTTCGTCAACTCGCTTTAGCAATTCGCGCGAGTCTACGCGAGTTAGCGCCTTCCGATAAAACACATCCAAGTTCATTAGTTTCCAATATCTTATTTATGTAGTTTAAGTTGTTAACAATTCCTCATGGTATTTTACAATCCAACTGCGTTTGCGATTTTTCGTTGATATGACATATACATTACCATGCCGATCTTAAGATTAAGAATGATGGAGTTAATTGATACCCTTCTTTGAATTTGTTTGGCTGTAAACTACAATAGTACATTTTATTCTATATTTAGAAAAACAAAGTCTATCTAAGTGCTTTATTAATAATTATTAATTAGTTATAGTTATTATAAAAAAAATACGTACCTAGATGGACTTAACCTAGTATGATACTATAGTAATTAAGAGAACTGTAAATACAATAATAGTGATATAGGTAATTATGTATTTTCTTTTGAGGTTACTTTTCCCGCCCAGGGCGAAGCGGTAGTGTGTCAGACTTTTACTAACTAAAACCAGACCAATGTTCCGTCTTAGCCTGGCGTTCCAGGACGCCGAGTTTTCTTTCAACCCATGGCCCCAGTAGGATTCAGCCCTGCTGGGTCTATACGGTTTTGCTGACATCTCCTTGAGGCGTGCGTGGAATATTACGCGCCTCCGACAATTCGGACTGGACGGCCAGCTACCTATTGCTCATCATCCGCAAGCCCACACCTACGGTAGCTGTAAATCGGGGTCGGCATCCCGGCTAAGGTATGAGAATGTTTGTTCCCTCTCGCGTGCGGCCTCCTCCTTCGCTAGTACTACTGCTTTGCAGAAAGTGGCGGCCACCTGCTATTTCTCCTTGCCGTCGATCGCCTACACAATTATACGGCGTGCCCAATGTTATATTTGACACTGTCCTTAAGATGTATTTTAAATAAGATTAACTTAACTACACAAAACACAGTATGTGTTTACATAGTATATAAATATATTTATTAGTATTTATTATACTATTATCTGCAAGCGGCTTTGCCCGCGTAAATGTAGGTTACTCCTTACAATATTTTTTTTTTGGTGGGTAATAATTATTCTAAGTGGGAAATAATTATTATATAATAAATATTAATATAGTTTCAGACTCTCTACTAACTAAAAATCCTACCCCGTTCCTTCTTGCCTTTCGGACCGGGGCCAAGCTTCCCTTTCGGATAACCCTCCAGTAAGGCTCCAGTACTTCTACTCCAGGCTTCGACCCGGCTGGGTCCCTGCTTTTGCTGACAACTCCCTGAGGCGCGCGGGAACAGTGCGCGTCGTCGACGACTTGGGCTCGGTCTGAACAGTTACCGGTCGGAAGGACAGCGAGCTACCCATTGCTCGCCATCCAAAAGCTCCCGGCGGTTGGTCATATAGTCCGTTATAATTCAATTTTCATGGTGTTCTCTTATATAATGTGGATTTCCAGAGGTTTAAAAAAGTAAATGAGTAAAACTTGACCTTATTGATACAGTTCTATCCAGTTTTTTACGCTCTATCGATCTTTATTTTTATAATTTAAATTATCAAAGAAGAAAAAAATGGTTTTATATATATTGTGACGACCACGAAGGTCACATATTAATTGAAGTAGAAACTTTATTGTAATGGACCTTTTAAGGCTTATGTATTAAGAATATAAAAAAAAATATGACAGAAGTTGTCAACAAGAAAAATATGAATTTAATTTTATATTGTAATAAGATAATTCAAAGGCTTGAACAATATATAATTTAGTAAAATCAAAGCTAAAAGCCTTTCATTGGCGTCTCCCCACGTCACAATATATATAAATATAATATTTTATGTTATATGCCCCGTTGTAGACGAAAAACGCTTGAGCATTGACGCAGAGTAGCTAGCCTGTCGGTTTTCTACCAGTTGCATTTCGGGGAGTGTGCGTCGGAATTGCATAACCTAATTCCGCCTAGCCCGTTCCATCATCTGACTACCAGACGTACGGCTATGCACCACCGGTATATGGTGAATATCCCACCTACACGCACAAAACGTTTTGGGGACACATTCATTGTGCGTGCGGCTAGGGAGTGGAATTCCTTGCCGGAGTCCGGGTTTCTTGCCTGATAGCTACAACCCGGAAATCTTTAAGTCGAGAGTGAATAGGTTTCTTCTAGGTAAGCGCGTTCCATCGTCGACTGCATCTTCGCTTTCCAACAGGTGAGACAGCGGTCAAGCGCGAACCTATCAATAATAAAAAAAATCATTTTTTTTAATCAATTTTAAATTGAAGTAGTGACGTTTGCATAGGTACTGATATGAGCACTTATGACAGATATCTACTCGGAAGGTAGTGTTTCTTTAATAGTTTTGTTTCTTCGTTATTTAACACCGACTTCCGATATTAAAGTTATTTTGCATTTTTAGTGTTTTTTTTTTTACATTGAAGTCGGTTGTATATTTTTTTGAAAAAAGATTTTTATTTGACATCCAAGTTGTACAGACGTATGTATAATCGGCGCTCGAGGGGTTAATGAATTAAAAAAGAAACTTATGACCGCGATTGTGATTTTCACAAAACACGTATCGCTGTTAGATACTCACTTCTGTGTATGAGAAAGCGCCTGACTCATTCGCAAAGCAATTTGACGACTTAAATTTTCTTTTTCCTGGTATTTTTGCGACTGTTTGCGCACAAAATTATACCTACTCTAAGAAAAACTCATGGATAACGTCTTGATACTTGTATAATCTACACTATCTACACTAATATTCATCATCATCATCATTTCAGGCGATAGACGTCCACTGTTGGACATAGGCCTCCCCCAAGCGTCGCCACTACGAAGGATCATGTGCGTCCCGCAACCATCGGATTCCCGCTACCTTCACCAGGTCGTCAGTCCACCTTGTAAGACGCCTTCCAACGCTGCGTTTTCCGATACACTAATATTATAAAGAGGTAAAGTATGTTTTTTGTTTCTATTTGCACCGATAGAAAGCTGCTATATTTCTGAGTGACAAAGGCTACATTTTATGTACGCGGGTGAAGCTGTGGGCCAAAGTTAGTGTTCAATCATTTCAAATGTCTTTTGCGGAGTAGAAATAAACAATACTTTTTTAAGGTGTCTCCTTCCATTGTCGGAATAAAAAAAATTGCTGTAAACACAAAACACACAGGTGTCAATTTGCGTTTAACTTTTCAGCAGGCGCGAACAGTGACATTGCTATAAAACACAGTTTGTTAGTGATTAATAGCAATCAGTAAAATTACAGGAGTTTCTAGGACACAGCATTATCCATATAGTCCATACTAATCTAACGTAACACACAATAGTATCACATATGTTTTGCAACAGTTTGTTTGTTTATTTGTTACTTCTGCACATTAAAACAATTGAACGAATTTTGATGTTTATCACACGGGTAGACTACAACTCACGACGATCGAATTGTTACCCCCCGAAAGATTTCATTTGGAATAATTTTCTATTTTCACAAGAGCAAAGTTTTTGACAGAATCTAGTTAGTCATATTATTAAATAATAGTAGTCTTATCAGACAGCAGTGGTGGCCTAGTGCAACAGCCCTAACTTACGAGTTGTAGATCGTGGGTTCAAATCCAGCAAGGCACATTACTTTGTGTAATTTATTTCATCACCACTGCTCTCAAAACTGTGAAGGAAAACATCGTGAGAAAACTGGCATGTCCACTGGAATCAAAATTCGAAGACATGTTACATTCACCAACCCATAATGTACCGCATGGTGGATTACGGCTCATTCCCTCTCCTAGAGAGGAGGCCTGAGTCCCAGCAGTGGGAACATTAAAAGGCTGATAATGCTTATTCTAGTCTTATCATCTTCTTTTTGAGACGACCGACTTTTGATACGAGTACCACATTAATGGGCACATTCATTATAGCACTTGAGGTATTCTTCTACACAGCCAATATGCTCTACTCTAAAAACGAATGCTCTGGCCATCAATCCAATAAAAAAAAAACATGTCAGAGAAATTGGCACTATTGTCACCCACTGACCTTATTCCAACGCTGCAACAACTGACCGTTACAATGTCAACTACGCAATTATAAGATCGATCTCATGCGTACGCAGTGTGCTATGTAAATGTGAACTAGACTATGTAATGTGTACTTTGCTATGTATGTATGTTGAACTAGAATCACTAGCTGTGTAACTTAATGATGCAGATGAAATTGAAGCTTCAGTATGATGCGGTTAGTTGTTGTAGCTAAGACTGTTTTATAAGCAAAAGCAGTTGTAAATAAGTTCAAAATACATATAGCTTCAGGATTCACAAGCGCGATAATCAAAAACAAGTGTCCCTAATATTCGAATATCGATATCGTTTAGTTTGTCACTTGGTATTTTAAAATCTTTTAATTTTTCTGATTATATGTGCAAATTTATAAGTAACAGATAAAATAATAGGGTTTAAAATTTAAATAAAAACAAAGAAAAAAGCGCAACGTTTAAGTTATAAACACCATTTCAAACAAAAGCTGCTAAAGAATCTAGCACTCAAAACAAACAATGCAGATTGTAGACGAGGAGCATCGTGGCCTGAAAACGTAGACAGAAATACTGAATACAATCTCTCCGGCTTGCTACCAACGTGACACGGACTCCTCGGCTATCTCTCGACATGGCTCGGATACGTAGAACATCAGACATTCAACAAGACACTAGACACTTGACCAATGTATCGCATATTAAAGATGGCCACGAACATCCCAAATCCGGAATCTTATCAATCATTCCGGTCTGAATTATGTTTCTATTTCTGAGTGTTTTGAATGCTGTCTATCGTTTTGGGAGTGAATATTTGGTGAAATTAATGACTTGTGTTATTAATACACAGCTTTTACTGAGATGTAGTTCTTCATGAAACAGTCCATGTACCATAGCGGTCATTTCTGCCTGATCACTTAAAAAAGTTTGTTTGAACCTTGCAGCGCCGCGTCAAACCAAAGCCTTTAAAGTTTTCGTTTCGAGTACAAGCAAAAATGTACCTGTAATTTTGTTTAGTGATCGTCAGCTGAGTACGTTTTTAAATAGAATTACCTTTGCCTACTTAATTTTTATTGTTGTAGGTATGGTTTGTAAATAAATGGCATAAATACCGTAAAATGGGGTGAATAGAGACTTAAGGGTGAATAGAGACAAAACTTTAAAGGGTATTTTCTCGATATTTGAATATTTTTTGCAGCATTTAAATAAATAATTTTTTTAATAAATTGTTATTCTAAAAAATCGATGCTTTGTAGAGGCCAATATTGTAGTATCAAAGTGAAAAATCAAACCAAAGTTTTGTCTTTATTCACCCCTAAGTCTCTATTCACCCCGTTTACTAGCAGCATCCTAGCAACTTTTGACAGGTGGAAAGACGTGCAAAGAGGCTAATTGGTGATCAAAATTTGGTTAAAGTCCAATCTTCAAAGCCCTGTGCACAAGCGTATGGAGCGCCTTCGTTGTATTACAGGTTGTATTTTGGAGAGTGTTCCCGGGAATAGTATGACTTGACTCCACCATCTCATTTCTACCATCGTGCAACCTGATGTAAGACGAGCATCCACCCTTACGTTCTTGAAATCTCTACGGTCCAGATTAAACGTTTTGCCTCGTCGCTTATACCGCATACATGAAAGGATTGGAATAATTTGCCTGCTGCGGTCTTCCTGTCAGATCAAAATTTGGATCTCTTCACAGGTGGAATGAATAGGCTCTTGATAAACTAGTGCGCCTCATCATCAACGATTACATCACTGCATCCCATTAGCTGAGATCGCAGTCAAGTACTAGTTTATATCTCCTAAACCCTCCCCATGTCTCTAATACTAGACTTTGAAATTATATAACCGATGTGTCCCTAACCCTTAGAAAGACAATAATGCAAATATTGTGATACACACCATTCGTGTGGAAGTAAAAGTCTGACACTATCTCCCACTTCGCCCAAGAGCGGGGGATGTCATTAGATGATTTTCCCACCGCAAAAAAGATGGTTACCATAAAAAATGAATTTACCAACAAGTAAACAAAGTATATTGTTTTCTTTAGCCTAGAAGAAGCACACACCGGGTATCCGCTAGTGTCTGATTGCTTCCTTGATGAGCAACCGTATTCTTAAGTTTATCGACTTCCTTCAAATAACATTAGCACCAAGAAATAAAAAAATATGAGGTCTATAGTAGAATAGAATAGAATAGAATAGACTTTATTGTACACCAAAAAGTAATACAGCTTATACAAAAACTTCAGTTTGTGGGTACAATTATGGCGGTCTTATCGCTGAAAGCGATATCTTCCAGACAACCTTAGGATGGATAAGAGCTAAAAATAATACACGGGGTAGTCTGTGGTGTACTGGGTCTATAGTAGTATCATTTAGATTTCATTTAAGTTTTACATCTTAAAAAACCGGCCAAAAGCATGTCGGACCACGCTCAGTCAAGGGTTCCGTAGTTTTCCGTCAGTCACAATAAGTGTACCCACTTATGAGGTTGCCTATTAATAAAATGCCTATTAATTTTAAGTTTCTTATGTAACTGCTTTATTTTTGGTGTACAATAAAGAATTTATCTATCTATCTATCTATCTATCTATCTATCTATCTATCTATCTATCTATCTATCTATCTATCTATCTATCTATCTATCTATCTATCTATCTATCTATCTATCTATCTATCTATCTATCTATCTATCTGCATATACGATTATACTACAAACTTAGTCTAGAAATTATTTTGTAGAACACTTTTGTCTTTTTTGTACAAAAACTGTTCTTTCCATCAAGTTCAAAATAATTTTCCTAGAAAGTCCTTATAAAGTTCTACTTTTCAAATTTTTTTCATATTTTCTAAACTTATGGTTCAAAAGTTAGGGGGGGGGACACACATTGTTTTTTGTTTTTTTTTGCGATTATTTCCGAAATTATTGATATTATCAAAAAATGATTTTAGTAAACCCTTATTCATTTTTAAATGCCTATCCAACAATATATCACACGTTAGGGTTGAAATTAAAAAAAAAATCACTTCCTACTTTACATATAGGGGAGCTACCCTAAAAAAAAATTTTTTCCAATTTTTATTTTACCACTTTGTCAACAATGTCCCCACCGGACATTGTTTTTTACTTTTGGAGCGATTATTTCCGAAACTATTGACATTATCAAAAAATTATTTGAGTAAACCTCTATTCATTTTTAAATACCTATCCAACAATATATCACACGTTAGGGTTGAAAGTAAAAAAAAATCACTTCCCACTTTACATATACGGGGGCTACCCCCTAATACATATTGGTACCAAATTTCAGCTTTCTAGTGCTAACGGTCACAGAGATTAAGCGAGGACGGACAGACAGACAGACAAACACGGCGAAACTATAAGGGTTCCTAGTTGACTACGGAACCCTAAAAAGAGGTGAAGAAACGTGTTTCGCCGACCTCAAATAAAACGGGACGAGGCGAGGAAGACGATGATGATGATAATGAAAAAAAGAAGATATGATGACACCCTGATATATGGTGATGCGCCACCAATATACAGGGTCATTTGTAAAATACTAACAACCTTACAGGACTGTATTACCACATGTATTACTAACATCATAAACAACAACTTTTGTTCTATGACTTTTTACAAAACATACACACCAAACACTTTAGGAACACATTCATTGTGCAATTATGGAGTGAAGTCCCTGATAGTTACAACATAAGGATCCATTCCAGCAGGCTTACTCTCCAATTAATTTCAATTTCAATCTAAAGTCAATCAAATTGCAATGTCAATTTTGACGTTACGTGATTTGACGAGATGAAAGATTAGATTTACGATTTCACTTAGTTCTCAAAATGGTCACGCAATTTTGAACCAATTCGGCGCTAGCATTGAATTCAAGGGTACGAAACGTCACAATCTCAATGTCAACCGATCGGAATTGAACTCAAGAGTAAGCCTGCTGGTTTGAGTGAATAGCTTACTTCTAGGCAAGCGTGCTCCACTCCACTGACAAAATAACAAAAAGAAGATTAAATATTCCTATCAGACGATACGATACCAAGTGACACTTTAATGGATATATGGTGTGTTTTCTGAAATAAAGTGGGAGTTGTGACAAATATGGTAATGATGAATGACAGTGCCAATTGTTGAAAATGTCGCATCTTTATAACGCGAACACGGGATACACATTTTCAGTATATATCTAAACATAGATACGGGTTTATCTATTGTAACTATGTGATTTAGTAAGAATTTAAGCCTTCTAAATATTCTAAATCATTTCCTCGTTTCTAATCATATAATTTGATAGATTTATGTAACTTGTCATTTGTTGAAATTATTCAAGGTTTTTGTTTCCGTTATGATCGTGAGTGAACCATTTGGAGCACATAAAGTTTCCTTTAAATAAACAAAAACTTTAGTGTTTTTTTTTTTTTGTGGGAAAGCATCAAATACCTTACCCTTCCTATTCTGGCTACAGCGAGACTTTTACTTATTAAAATCACCCCATGTTCAAAAAAATAAGTGGGTATTAGTAAGTAAATCACTAAAGATTTACCCTTTGCTTTCGAGGATCGCGGAAACTCCCGTTGTGGGATCTGGAGAAAACAGTCCTCACACACATGCACATGGTTTGCGCATGGAGATGCAACGACAGGGCAAAACTCTTAGAGTTCCGGCTAGATTATACTATTATAAAATATTAACTTACGTGGCGTCCTGTGAACGATCTTTACGTTACCAAAAATTCGTGGTATTTTGTAATAATTTATTTTATACTATACCATTATATTTACTATTAGAGGTTGTACATTTAGATGGAGCAATTATCTAGCACAGGGAGAGTCGTACTGAGCGGCGGTCGCTCTAGTGACACGCGGGGTTGCGATAGTCGTTGGTAGGATCCAGGAGTTGGGACTCGAGAGGTGGCGCTGCACAAATCCGAAGCTATGTGCTTTCACGGCCCTCGGAACGTGCCACCATCGGGTTCTCAACTAACGGTAGTAGGAGTTCACATCGGCGTCGGATCGAAGATGAAGTACCTGGGACTCGTCATCGATAGCCGGTGGATTTTCGGGGATCATTTCCGACGTCTGGCTCCCAAACTCAACCGGGCTGAGGCTGCGCTTTGCAACCTTGGGGCTCCAGATGCCTCCTGTCGGAGGCTTGACGCGGGGATCGTTCGGGCGCCGTCGCTGCAAAAGCGACCGGCGGCCATGCTGAACGCCTGCCAGAGGGTCATGACAATACGGATGGTGTGGGGATACAGCACAATTCCCCGCGAAGCGGCGAGCCTTCTGACTGGCCTACCAACATGGGATCTGGAGGCAACAGTCCTTGCACGCATGCGCGATATGCGCGTGGAGATGCAATGCCGGGGTGAAAGTCCGCTGCCGCGACAGATCACGGCATGGCGGACAGAGCTCCGGCGGGATCTCATGGGGAAATGGCGCTAGCGACTATCGCAATCCAGTTCTAGGCACGCCACAATTATGGCAGTAAGTCCCTTCTTTGAAACGTGGCTGGAAAGACCTCACGGTGTCTTTACCTTCCGCATAACGCAGGTCCTCACCGGACATGGCACGTTCGGGAGGTACCTGTTCCGGATTCGAGCGGAAGAGACGCCCGGGTGTCATCACTGTGCGGATCGCCCGGAGGACACGGTGGAGCACACAGTCGAGATGTGCCCTGCTTGAGCGGAGCATTGCCGGACCTTGATTGAGGCTATGGTCCGGAGCGAGGAGGAGTGGCAGCATTGGATGATTATTCCCACCATAAAAAAAAGATGGAGCAATTATACTTATACTTACTTATTATATTTCAACTGGTGCTACAATTTTTTTTTTGACATAATTTAAAGTCACTACCGACTAAACGTGACTAAAGATTGGCAATTCTAAACTGACTGAGGTAATAATAAAAACTATGAAAAATATTAAATCATACAGAGAACTTAATAACAATTCTGACGAAGACTAAACTAAGGTTGAGAGGCCTTCAAGTAGGTTGGTGGGTAGGTAGGTTGATGGTTCTGAATTTTACGTTTGAAGGAAAATTTACTTTCGGCTTTTTTGATGTCTAAGGGGAAACTGCCGCATGCCCGACAAACTGTGGGCCAAAGTAGCCAAAGTTGGTACCCTGAAACAGCGCGTCGGGGTCGCGGTAGACCATGAAGGAGATGGCGCGACGAACTTGATAGATTCCTCCAGAACTGGCAAGAAGAAGCCCGGGCCCGCGAAAAATCGAAGGAGTGGAGGGAGGCCTTTGCCCAGGAGTGGGACAGAACAGGGAAACAAAAAAAAAAGGGAAACACATTCCAGAGTTTTAAGCAGCTTAAAGCTCTATGTAGCTGTTACTTGAGTGGACTAGCGCCGATAAGCGCTGGTAGATTAGCGCAGCCTGCCAACTTTCTTTCTGTATACGGCCTTAGGGTGTAAACATAAATAAACAGGTTACCGGTGCAGGCAAGTCTATACGGGTCGGTACCGATCGGTGCGGGTATAATTCTCCCATGTATTCTTATGTGCCCGTTTATAATTTGACTGGCCTGTTGGTCTAGTGGCTAGTAGCCCTGACTGCTAAGCCGGAGGTCGTGGGTTCGATTCCCACCCAGGACAAATGTTTGTGTAATGAGCATGATCGTTTGTTCTGTGTCTGGGTGTAATTTATCTATAATATGTATGCATTTAGAAGTTTAGAATATTATTATTAATAATATATTATTATATATTATTATAAAGAAACAGGTTCATACTTATCAGTACCGACTACCTGGACCGAGGATACAGGTCTAAGCGTCTCGGCCAGTGTAGTGTTTTACTCATAGAGATTTACCTGTTTCTTTGTGTCGTTTTACCGGTACTTATCTGTACCGACTCGTACCGACATATTGGGACTGAAAAACCTGTTTCTTTATGTTTGCACCCTTAGGCATTCTCGACCAGTCAACATAAAAAAAAACAATTGAAAATTAAATGGTATCTTTTGCTATTTTCTCGCGTGTAAGCTAACTTTAATGCGTAAGTTCGCAGGATGTTACTCATGAAAGTTCACATGTGAGTGCATACCTGTTGTAGCTGCCTATAGTGATACAGCTGACCTCAATTCACTTATAGGGTCGCTGAAACCCCGCCTGATGTCAGATTTCCATTTACTACGGTGACAGGCTACGATGTCAAATCCGTCTCTACTCAACATTAAGAGCACTCTCGTCTCTAATTAGAGATTAATTGAATCAGGGAGCGACTGAGAGCCCTTTGTCGGTTACTCGCATAAAACGCCCTCTCCATCAAACGAGCCCTCAAAAAGAACTTTTCAATTGTAGCTAAATTAATAAAGTTTGATTGATTTCTAAGTCATGGTGATAAAGAATCGATTTGGGATTATATATTTCGAACGCTTTTCCACACTCTCATCGGAGTTTGGTTGGTATGACAGTCAGTTCAGTTAGCCGCCACGCGTTGTAGGCGTCGGACGTAACGCCATGTTCCGCGCAGTGACAGACGGCTGGAAGCGATATTGGTGGGGAACAGGTACGGAGCTAATAATCACGACTTCCTCAATAAACCTCCAAATTGTTTGTAAACATGTGGAAACAAAAAAGTGCGACGGTATTTTTTTTTTTTTGTTTCGCGCTAATATTTTGCGAAGAAAATAACTGATAAATGAAAAAGTGACGGCGTCTTGTTATATATTCTGCCAGGTGTCGTCTATGTGCTATTGTCACGGTAGATGATTGTTTGTGAAAACTAACACGTCGCTTCGTGTTGCTGCAAAAGAAAAGTCTAGTTGTGTAAAGGGTGCTAGCCGGTGCGAAGTACAGCACACCTCAGAAGTTCAAAACTATTTGTGTCTGCGTTCGTTCAACTTCGCGCGCACTCGTGCGTTTCCGGAGCACGTGGTAAGGGTACCGAGTTGGCAGGTGTTGCAAAACCGATAAGAACATTCGCTTTCCGGTTCTTGGAGAGATAGGGTCTGTGTTATTTGACAATGACAGCAAAACCCATTGTGTACTGCGATTCACAAAAGACGTGTGAATAATTTCATTTATATTGTGTACGCAGGTAACATTAAATTAATTTGTCAAACTAATTATGCGGTTTTCACAAAGCAGTGCTAATAACTTATAATAATTTATCGTTATTAATAAACCGGTTTACTTGAACACCGGTTTTAATTTAATTTATTTTAAAATGCACTTACCTTGCATTTTAAAATGCATCATAAATGAACAAATATTAGAAGCAGAAGAAGTTTTATTTATTTATTATACAGTTAATTTTTCAAACTACAATGCCAAAGCAAAACTCTTGTTTTATAAATGTAAATTACAATAGGTACTAATAAGCTGCGTGTATAAAATTACAAGTCAACTACATAATCAGTCAATAATTATTTTACAAACCTTGAAATTACTTAGACATTACAATGTCAAGCATTTTAACAATAGGGTCATACAAAATATACATTGTTATATTGTATTCATCGTAATAATTTCTGCATTTATTAAAACACTAAACTCTATTCTAAATAACGTTAGACATTTAAGAAAACCTTTTCTTACAGTCCGTTCATCCGATTCTGACTTTTAATACGTTGGTGGCAAGACAAATAACAGCTGCAGTAAATAGTTGGTATTGTAAAAACTTTTTTGCTTTTAATTCCATTCTTATGCCTATTGACCAGACAGTAGAAAAAGGTTTCTTTAACCTTTCAATCGTGGAAATTACAGACACAATAGAAAGACAATAGGTGCGCCAACGCCAGCGTTCGCTTGGGGTTTAATGAATTAAATATCTAATCTTAACGCGATTAGGATATAGGTTTTATAGATGGGAAGAATCATTGTGCTTAGCATGTCGTAACGGAGCATAATATAAAACAAAATTTTGCTAAATCTCTTCTAAGTTACTTTTTAAAATCATTAATTGATCTAGAACCCTATTTTATTGTCTCTAACATTCATTGCCGCAATAGATTCATTCATAAATATACTTAAATTAGTCACTACATTTGTAAATAAACTGTAACTATAAATAGTAACATGCTAAAGGAAAATTCTGTTCAAATATGGTTATTATTTCTCATCGAAATACCCAAACCAACGTATAATTAATACAATAACAACTCCGTATGAGAGTACAATAGGAAAACATTTGGATAAAGTTATCAACCCATAATTTCGTTATACAGTACTGAACAAAAGTCAATATTTTCCTTGTGAACTAGACGTACACTTAACTGTAGGCTAGAGAAAAAAGTATCATGGCATGTCTACATATTATAAGTAGATGCAAAATTAATCGATTTCAATAAATGTGTACTACAAGTTACTTCGTCAGACTACAAAAGACTTGCTCGCCTTGGAGTGTCATATCGTTGTACTCGCTCCAATGCAGTATCTATTTTAATATTTATTGAAGAAATAGACAAACCGGGTTTTTGTGCTTATTCTGTTTTTCTTGGAGATTTTTTTTGTAATACATCTAAACGTCAATCAATATTACTATAATAAAGCATACAATAAAGCAAATAACTATACAGGTTATACTAAATATATAAAAAATGTTGATATATGTGTCTACATAGGTTACCAAGAAATATATCGGCGAAACCAATTGCTAAGTTTTATCAAATTAAGCTAATGGCGAGTCTGTTTCGCAAAAAAACATCATAATTGAAAACTGAATTGATTAAAACGCTGCTTGATTATTTGGGATGGCAAAATAAAAATATTAATCTATGTAAAAATAATAATAATAATTTTCCACAACTATCACACAACGTCGTCTAGTCTCAAGCTAAGCAGAGCTTGTGTTATAAGTACTAGACAACTGATAGACATATTTGTATATTTCTAAATACATACATATAATACATAAATTACACCCGGACATAGAACAAATGATTGTGTTCATCACACAAACATTTGTCCTGGGTGGGAATCGTACCCACGACCTTTGGTATAGTAGTCAGGGCCACTAACCACAAGCCCAACAAGCCAGTCAAAATGAATTCATAACGACAATATAAACTTTAAATGAAACTAAATGAATGAACAATCACGATGATGAGTGTACTGTAATAACGATTGATAAAACTCAATTGAATGAACGTAATGAATGGCATGCTTGAATTTTTTAAAACGAACGACGAATAGAAAGACGATAGAGATGAATTCAAAGAATTAAATCAGTCAATCAATCACGATAGAAGAAGATAGACACAGGGTTTCTAAATTCACATATAATAATTAAGGCTTCTACAGATTGGCACTGCTTTACAATGCGTCACCAATAGTTGCCAGTCTGCAGGGGCTTTGGAATCTTCGGAACTATAAATGTATTAGACCTACTTTATTTCATTCAACAGTCATAATTTGAAATTTAAAACAGGCTACTCAAATAGATTTGACAAGGTTTATCAAGGTTATATATATATTTCTATTTTGCACAAAGTTTCCTTTTATGACTTAGGCCAGCACTGAGAGAAGATTTTCCAAAAATCACCTTGAAATAATGAGGATCCAAAGTTTGTATGGACAAACCCATTTTCACGCTGGTGAAGCAAATGCTATAAGCTATCATGTCAACAGACACGACAGCATTGGAGATAATAATTAATCTATCAACATAAGTCTGTATTAATAACCAAGTAATTACAACAGTTAACATTGAACCTTCACAAACAACTTGTCATGTAAAAACATTGTAAGCATCGTAGAGTTCAAAGCAGACACACAAACCATCCATCATTATCAATACAAGTGGAAATACTAAGGGAATACTAAGAGTAAGTACCTGGTGTACGAGTTACGTCGTCATTTGCAGTTATACCTAGTTGGTTTCAAATGCATACTTGAGTTATATTCAATTCAGTTAATGTTAGAACAATTCAGGTAACTACTGGACCTAATCAGCCTTATAACGTTTCCACTATTGGGCCAAAGATTTCTATTAGAGGAAACGGAGCATAATCCACCATGTGGAGCCAGTGCAGGTTGGTTTTCGATTTTTTGGTTCTAATACATCCTGGTCTCTTCACGAAATTTTCCTTGACCACAATATACAACTCGTAAATCAGTGCCGTTACCAACAGGTAAGACGTCACTGCTTTCTAGCGATCATCGTCATTTTAACTGAAAGACGTCCACTACTGGATATGTTTCTGTCAGTGTCACCACACTGACCGATCTTGTGCTTCTCGAATCAATTGTATTTGCGCAACCCTCATCAGGTTGTCGGACCACCTTGTGGGAGACTTTCAGGGAGACACTCCAGAACCCTTCGTCCCCATCGACCATCTGTAGCCTATGTCCAACAGTGGACACCTTTCGGTTAAAATGAGGATAATGAAAAAAAAGATCTGTATTTTTATATTATGAAATCTGATTATTTTCCAACGCTAATAGTGCGTCGTTTTGTAACTTGAAGAAAATACTGTTATCGTTAAAATGTAACTAACCTACACGCTCATTAATAAAACATATCCATATAAATAATAGAATAACTTTTAAAAGTTATTTAAATAAAATCATTTAAATGTTATTTCAACATTTATAAAGTCACACAAATATAATTAACCGGTTCCGGGATCTTATACGGTTTCATTGGCCTAATAACCGGTCCTCTTACGCAACGAGTTACGACTTGTGCTTAGCTAGTGTAACCGGTACGTGGAATCCCCACTTGAGACTTACTCGTCAACTATACCGCCGCTGTCTAAATAAAAAGGGCACATCTATGATTTTAGGAAAATATTGAGATATTTACATTGGACATTGAAAAGTGCATCTACTAATCCCCAAAGGTATCTTTATTGTGGTGGGAAATCTTCAATTTTTTTACCCTGTTGCTTACGCTGGGTGAGAGAGTATGAGGAGATGTGGACTTTTACTAACTAAAACCCAGTTCTGTGCCTTCATTTGCTCTTCCGCGTTTTAGGGCCTCGGTGACTCTTTCGAAAAATCCCGCGGGCCCAATAGACATCGGCTCCAGTAGCCCCTGTCTGTTGCAAAAGTTAATCTTGCCCGTTTGTTCTCACGTCTTAATGGAACATATTTAGATGAAACTTGATTCGTGATTACACTGCCATATTTTGGAATAGTATGTAGAATACTTTCAGTCCTGGGAGTATGTTCCCTTAGAATAATTTTAGCCCGATGAGGCAGAAGCAATGAATAGCTTCTCCAACACCAACACTCGTTACACTCGTGGAAAGTCTAGTTTCGTCGATATCATATCATTTTAAATGTTTCCTACTTTTTGTGTTTTGGTGAGATAAGTCTTTTTTACTTCTGGCCGCAGTACGGACAATCTCTGTAAACTACGTAGTTTATAAGGCCGTAAATTGGTTGGAAACGGTCGTTTAAATTGAAATGACACAGTAATTTAAAATCTTATCTAAACAGTTCAATGGTACCATTGAGTCAACGAGCTTTCTGTTTAAGAATGTTTATTACAGAATATGATGTTCTTGGCTAATACTAATAAAATATTCTTGGGACCGTTTATTTTGTATATAAGTTTTTAATAGACCGAGAGCCAACAAAACTTTCTTAGTACATAAATATATCGATCGTTTACCTTCGAGTTATAGTAAACATTTTTTTTTTTTTCGAAAATGCGTTAATTCCATTATTTATACAATAATTATTTATACAATAAAGTTTCATGTTTTTCAATTTTCTCTTATTTTCAAATTAATTTATTAGTTTTGTAAAGTATACTTATCACTCCTATTCAGATTAATCACTAGAATTGTAAATAAAAAATAATAAGGTATTATTTTATACTTTTATGATTCAAAAGCTTTAAATTGAATAATAATATCTAGTATCCTTTTTTTTATTTGCATGACTTCATAAACAAAATACACCTCTATCACGTTTTTTGTAATAATCGGTTGTCGATAGAAAAAAAACACCTCGTACATTTTAAACTTTAGTAGATTTAAAAGAATATCGTGTCACCAAAAAAATATATAAAAGCTATGATGCAATAGATATGCAACGGAGAGTATACATTAAAACCGTAACAACTGTTAACATACGAAAACATTTCAAAAGAAGTTTAACCATAAAAGCAAGAAACAGTTACGTAAGTATACATTTACATAAACATTATCTTAGAATTGCTCTAAATAAACATAACGTTATAGTTACAACGCCCTCAGGTGACAATCAAGATTATAAAGGTACGGCCAGGTTAAGTCACGTAACAAATGTTAAGATTTTGTAGCTACACAACGATTATTTCCAGTTTCATCCTTTTGACACTTTGTGACACTGCCTAACAAATATCAGTGTTATGTTTATCTGGGTCAACTTTCAAGCATTGCTTGGTTTTTATTATGAAATGGGAACTTTAAGGCCAGGTTCTACTCAACTTTTTTTAACCTCTGGAAATCCACAAATATAATAGAGAATACCATGAAAAATAATTTCATTAAAACTGACTATAGGTATGACCAACCGACGGGTAAAAATCAAAACATGATATAAATTAATTGACTTGATAAAAAAAAATCGCGAATCTGGCCTTAACTTACGATTTCAAACATGTATGTCCACGAGATTACGCCACGGAAATATTTAAAAGCTACAAAAAGTAGTAAAGCTTGTTTTAAACGTGCCTCGCAAAAACAAAAATCTTTAATAGTTATTGTTTTTTTGTTTTTAAGAATTAAAACCGCTGTTACGGGCTTAAATAAAAAAAAAAATAAAGGGTCATAGGGCGGAGTTCATACAAAATACTCAGTGATTACAACCGGCTCTTAAGGGAAAAAAACATCGGGTAAGATAAATCCGAGGCTGGTTCAAAGAAATAAAAAAACTTCGCTTCCTAAGCTATGATTAGAAGTATAGTTTTCAGTACGCTATCTCAAACCAACCCACATGGTGCGACTACCATGTATAGTGTCTACCTTGACATTTTAATTGTATAGTTTCTATCTTGAAATTTTAATCATTATATTTATCATCAGTTGACATCTTTAATTGTAAAGTTTTTATTTTGACATTTGGATAATTATTTTAATCATACCTTTTTCTACCAATTGACATCTATAATTTATTGTATAGTGGCTACCTTGAAATTTTTAACTGTATAGTTTTTATCTTGACATTTGTAATTGAAAAGTTTCTTTAACGACGTTGTAATCTTAAATTATTATTGACATTAAAATTTACATATTTTATTGTAAATTTATAATTTATTGAGTTGGCGACTTACATAAAATGTGACTGAATATGACGGAGAATGTTTAAAACCATATTTTGTTTTGCATAACTAGGTACGTCTATAATACATTCAATAGGTAGTAGACTGATATTGGACCATTGGGTATTAATATTTTTCAACTGTATGTTCAGCAAATTGTACCTTGAATAGATACATAGACTACAGAGAGATTGACAGGTCTGTTGGTCTAGTGTTTAGTGAACCTGACTGCTATGCCGGAGGTCGTGGGTTCGATTCCCACCCAGGACAAATGTTTGTGTGATGAGCACGATCATTTTGTTCTGTGTCTGGGTGTAATTTATCAATAATATGTATGTATTTAGAAATATATAAGTATGTTTATCAGTTGTCTAGTACCCATAACACAAGCTCTGCTTAGCTTGGGACTAGACGGCGTTGTGTGATAGTTGTGGAATAATAGAATAATAATAATAATAATAGATACATCACAAGACCTTAAATTTTTTTATGGTTGACGGTGGTTTGTTGTAAACATCTGCGCATGCATAACAGACACAAAACACAAACATTGACACACACATGAACACAAACATTATTTTGCCAAACTTCATTCATATGACATATGAGGACGACTTGGGTTTGAACTTCGATACCACCGGGGACACCTACTGACTAGTTGTATGGAAAAAGAGGGCCTCTACATAATGAACTCCTTTTTCAAAAAGCATTTAAGCATAGGAAGTTGCTCTGGCAAAGTAACGACGGATGGTGCATCTAGAAAAGAGATTTACTTCATCTTGGCGACGAAGAGATCTTAGAGACTACTTCCTATTACGACTTACTTTGTTTTTTACTGAGAAATTTTTTACTGTGCTTTTGTGTACAATATTTGACTGGTCTACACTGTTCTTACATAACATCTATCAATATTGTAAAACAACCACTTTTTTAAAAGAGTAACCATGGAGTTTCTTGCCGGTTCTTCTCCATAGGATACGACCAATTTGGAACCGTGCACTAGCTTCTGACGTTTTATAAGTGCCCATGTAGGCCTATGTGAAATAAAAATATTTTTGATTTTGATTGATTGATTGATTTGAAGAAGTAAATATCCAATGATGTTTCTGTGATTAACGCGGTGAAAACTGGAAGTGATCAACCACTTCCTAATGCCCGTCATAAAAATAAGCTTTGGGCAAAATTTGTACTCCCTGGTCCTAGTAGGGCTATGCGTCGATATGTTAGTTGGTTTCTTCGCTCAAACGTAAAAAAAACATAATTAGATTAATCAACATTGCCACTATAAATTGCGCACATGCCCAACTCATTTATTACTAACATCCATTAATCGTAAATATTATCACGCTAATTTATTAGAGATCGCTTAGGTTATTAATTAATCAGTATTAGCAATCAGCTTATTGTATCCCTTTGTGATATTCTGCGGGTCGATAGCAATCGAATGATTAAACCAGTCTATAGGGAATGTCCGATACTTCGATAGAACTCATTAATTATTATAACCTTGCCTCGCATTTACGAAACAGTGAAAATGCAATGTAATTGATATTGACTTGTATTCCTAGCATGGTTTTTATTATTATTATTATTTCTTTATTGTCAGGCAACTTAGGCCTGCGTGCTTGCGGACAGTGAGCAATGGGTAGCTCACTGTCCGGCCGTCCGGTAACTGTCCGGACCAAGCCCAAGTCGTCGACGGCGCGCACTGTTCCCGCGCGTCTCAAGGAGTTGTCAGCAACAGCAGGGACCCAGCCGGGTCGAAGCCTACTGGAGCCAGGGTTATCCGAAAGGGCGCTCGAGCCCCGGTATGAAGGCTAGAAGGAACGGGGTGGGTCTTTCAATCAGTAAGAGTCTGACACTATCTCCCGCTCCGCCCAAGGGCGGGGGATGACAATGCATGATTTTTCCCACCATAAAAAAAGGCAATAAGGCCCATAGATAAAATACATAACATTACAATCTTATAAACAAAATAAACTAATACATATATAAAAATATCACAAACTATTTATAATTAAACACGTAACATCGGCGTCGGGTTTTTATCGTCACGCCCTAAAAGTCAATGAACATGAAATTATAACCTGAATTTTATTGCGATTTCCTCAATTTCGTTGATAACGTATTGCAACTATTATTGTTGCAGGATTTTAAAAGGTTACAGCGGGTAATGTAGGTCAGTAAAAACCAATAATCAATACATAGCTCACAATAAAACTGGGCATAAAATATTGAGCTATATACTGATTGTTTTAAAATAATAAAACTCACTGTTATAAAGGTAAAAGATTGTATACACATGTTTGTTACCTACTCTTTCAAGCTCAAACGTCTAAACCGATTTAGATGAAATATAGTAAGTAACAAAAAATAATATTAAAAACAGTACATATTTCGATACAATTTAGATAGAAATGAGACAATTTCAATTTAGATGGAGTCATAGATAAGAACTGACCAAGAAATAAGACCTGAGAAGTCCATTTTTGTCTTTAGATTTAATCCCGAGTCCCTAAGTCATTTACGAGTATATTTATCTCTGGACGTTTATTACTTTTGAGATCTTGGTATCATTTTCCATTTTGCGTTTTTGACATTCAATTCAAAATACTTACATATACATTTACAAAATGTCAGGAGCTAGGGCACGGATCCAATCGGTCCTTTGCAATTGAGAAGAACCGGTAAGAAACTCCGATATGAGAAGACAGTGCAGACCAATCAACATAGTATGCCGTCAAAAATATAACTAGTAAAAAACCAGGGCTTGCAACTCTATTCTAGAAAGAAAGATAGAAAAAATATTTGGCGAAAGTCACCAGGATCACACAACTTAAATAAATCTAAAAATAAATGAAAACAATATCATTGTGTGTGCCTCAGGCCGCGCCAAAAACGTTCATTACAGCAATGTTGCCAACCAGAAAAATACTGTCTGATGCTGGTCTTCCAATGAACCTTTAGTGACAAGTAATGGAGAGTGTTCTACCGTAAAAAGTTATGAGATCCATGTAATAAGAAGTCTGTTAATTTATTCAGTCTGTACTTAAGGGACCTTGATGACCTAGACTTACCATAAGTGCAGACTTAATGCGACTAAACGGTCCCTTATTTGTCTCATATCCAACCATCAAATTATGAACCAAGTAACATACCACCCTACAGGTCCCTACTTCATTGATAAAATAAATTCTTTATTACAATACCCATCACTTGCGCAACAGAACCAACATCATATGGTCATACATACACACATGAGAATATATGAGATTGTTTATGGAACAAACAAATTGAGCGGAGCAATCATTCCCATCAAATCGATTGCGGCTGAGTGTAGATTGATTGAACCAATTTGCTGCATTCTTCTTTTAACTGTCCAATATACATGTGTGGATGCTATGGAATTACATACCTATGTTCCTGTATATAATTCAGATAGCAATTCGTTTTCTAACATTAACCAGCTTTCTCCCATTTTGTCACTTCCACAAAAATTATTTGTATAATCTACAAGCAGCCTATGGCCTAATTTCTGAACTAACATAGAAATAAGTGACACTAACATATAATGTTGTTTTGGTCCACATTGAATGTGAGTATCACTTCTTTGTTGTCTTGAAATAAATAATAAGATAATACTTATGTCTCAGAACCCTTTTTTTTCTTTTTTTTTCGATGGGATAAATCATCTTATGACAACCCCCGCTCTTGGGTGGAGCGGGAGGTAGTGTCAGACTCTTACTGACTAATAACCCATCCCGTTCCTTCAAGCCTTCATACCGGGGCTCGAGCGCCCTTTCGGATAACCCTGGCCCCAATAGGCTTCGACCCGGCTGGGCCCCTGCTGTTGCTGACAATTCCTTGAAGCGCGCGGGAGCAGCGCGCGCCGTCGACGATGTGGGTTTGGTCTGGACAGTTACCGGACGGCCGGACAACGAGCTGTCTCAGAACCCTCAGGTCCTGGACTTTTGAAAGACACTCAGGTCCTGGACTGTTGAAAGACATACGAGGAGCCGAAACCAATTGGTTTAGACACTTTTAATAGAACGTGATACCAACCGCCATTATCCCTGTACGCGCTGTGCTAGCGTATCCAAAGACAACCACCGGTTGATGAAAAACTATTGTGACATATAGAAAAAAAAAACAATAGGGCTTTGACTTTGGCTGTTATTATTATGGCACTCGACTATAGCATACCTGTATTATTCTCTCGTTCCATTACGATCCCCTAAATCAGACCCCCAGGAGACTAAACGGCACTCAATGTCTCACTACGATTCAATATGCTGGGGAATGTCTAAGAACTAAGAAGTGCAATTCCTTTAAAGTCCTTCCTGTAAGTTACCTTCCACGACTTAAATAAAATTATGACTTCCAGTGAGTATTATATAGTTTCACTGGAAGTCATTATTTTATATAAGACGTGGAAGGGAGTTTAAAGAAGTAGCACTTATTAGTTCTACGTTACGAATATAAAACTTTACTTCTATGTAAACAATAAATATAATTTAAGCATTAATTTACCACGAGTATTTACAGCGTTAATTTATTTATGTACATACAAAATAAAGTATCTTAACTTGGCGTCAAAGTTCACATTGTTTTCACCTAAGCATGCCAGAGACGTGCCCAAAAGACTGGCGGCCTTTCTCACGTTAAATGGCAATGACAATCTATATTTTTAATTTTATTTAGTTTTAGTTTTTTTTTTTATATGATGTAAACCCGTGCTCTACTGTGATCCCACCTGATGGTAAGCAGTGATGCAATCGTTGATGTTGAGGCGCACTAGTTTTAAAACCCAAGCGAACGCCGGCGTTCGTGCATCTATTGTCATACCATAGTATCTCAAATTTACAGTAGGTATCTGAAAGGTTAAGAGCTTATTCACTCTTTTATTTAGTTTACTTATAACAGTAATGTTAAGCATATTAGTGGTAAATTTCCTTTTGATTTTAAGCTTAGGAGCGCCATTTTACTCAGAGGCTTGAGGCGCTGCTTGAAGGCCATAAACCTAGCTAGGTAGTACTCGTAGATGCTGTTAGAAACAATTGATTGTGTTATCTAGTTATTATTTATAGCATAATCATAATCTTTTAATGTTTTTACTGCTAGGATTCAGCCCTTCTCTCTAAGAGAGAGAATAGAGTGTAATCCGCCATGCGGGGCAAGTGACATGTCATCAAATTTCTGGTTATTTTTTAATTTTTTTATGGTGGAAAAAAAATCATGCATTGACATCCCCCGCTCTTGAGCAGAGCGGGAGATAGTGTCAGACTCTTACTGACTAAAAGACCCACCCTGATCCTTCTAGTAGGCTTCAACCCGGCTGGGTCCCTGCTGTTGCTGACAACTCCTTGACGCACGCGGGAACAGTGCGTGCCGTCGACGACTTGGGCTTGGTCCGGACAGTTACCAAGACAGACCGATTTTCTCATGATGTTTTCCTTGAACTTTTTGAGAACAGTGTTGATAAATTAACCCCTCGAGTGCCAGGGGATCACGTGACCCGGATAATTGCACTGTTTACGTAAATCACCAAAAAATCTTTTTTTTTTTTAATTTTCTAGGAACAATAAATAATGTAATAAATATAGAATAATATGTATAGAAACCAAAATTTTCGGCCAAATAACTTTCGTACAATCGTGTGTACAAAACGAAAATTAAGAGTTTTTCAAGGACATCCAAGTTGTACTGACGTATGTTTACACAAAGTGCTGCTCAACTGTTACTTATAGCTATTACATAGGTTATAAACAATTGTTTATACTCGTTTTTACTTTTTGTTCCATTATTGTTATATTGTTATTTCTTTGGGCGAAAAATATGCTAACCTTCTAGTCCTTTTATATCTTTTTATTATTTTAGAATAGCTAACACATTGAATCATTCAAAAATATATCGTCTATCGATCTCCCCTTCTGAGTTTGCAAATTAATATTCATGATAAACATAACTTCACGCTTGTTTTCTTCAAGGGTTGAGTATATGGACAAGGGAGTAAGTACACCCACATTCTAATTTCGATCGATAAGACTAGAGTATAACATAATTGATAACAGATAATGATTGAAAGGAATAAGTGCTTGGTTACCTCTTCTGTCAAGCTTTTCTATTGAGTCTTTTGTGCACTTACGTAGTGCATACAGGTATATGATTTATCGGTTGGCACATTGAAATTATTTAACAGATCTCTCAGGGTCGACTTTGGCACCTTCTGAAGATACTCCAGAGCCTCATAAATTACGAAAATGTCTATATTAAAATCATTCAAGCAAGGCATTAGGTCGGATATATTTACCGCAAATCATATGACAAATTGGCTTAAAACTATCTAGGTCACAGCACTACAAAGCTAAGATGGCGGAATTACCGTAACTCCTACGAGGAGGTGCTCGCACTAAAAATACACAGGATTGTGAAAACTGAAGAAAGTTTTACTCTCCAATTAAACAATTTGGGCTACCCTTTGTAGGCTAGGGCTTGCGGACGGCGAGTAATGGTTACCTCACCGTCCGATAAGGACCTGGCTTGTACGACTGCGCAGCGTATTTCACGGGCGCCTCAAAAAGTTGTCCGGTAAACGGACGGGGTCTACAGTTAGAGCCGATACCTGCCAGGAAGGAAAGAGCAACTGAAGGAACACGTACGTTTTAGTCAGTAAAAGTCTGTCACTCCCTCTTACTCCACTCAGAGCGGAAGAAGTCATTAGATGATGGTCCACGTAAAAAAAAACTTGTTATTGACGAATGCCTCTACATCAAGCTTAATAAAAATTACATTATTTCCCTTGGCAATCGAATCTACGCCTTTACGATGAGTATAATTATTAATTATTTACATATCAATAGTTTAGCATTACTAAATAATACAGCATTTAAAGCATACTGGACCCATAACAACAACACGTATATATTAATAAATGTTATACTATTAATAAATCTTTCCGCTATTTAACAGACTCATTCTTGTTCGTTCGCTAAGAGTTCGTTACGAAAACATGCTATAAATATTACAGTTCCATTTCGGCCCTTCGGTTCAATTCTGGTTTTTGCTAAAAGAAAAGTTAATTGCAACGGGTACTTTTGACCCGGTTTTATGAAACCTTTTTTCTGGAGTGAGAGATCATCATATAACTTCACTTGCTCTAGGTGTAGCAAGAAGTGTTAGTCTTTATAATTAAAACGTACCCTTGTTCCTTCCCTTGCCATTAGCGTTCTAGGGGTAACTCTTTGGAAGAATCCTAGTCATTTGATGATTTATCACCAAAATAAAGCGATCCATGCAGATTCTCAGAAAAATCGGCGTCGTTTGATTCTTTTGGTCCAACCTTTGATGATTAAATAAATTTCGAACAGTTGATGCATTCGCAATATTATTACAGAATTTATACGACAAAGACTTTATTTTTATGACCAACCCCACAAAAATCTTGAAATCAAGTTTTATAGCTGTCTAAATATACGTGGAAATTTTTAAAAACATTTTAACATAACGCAGCCATAAGCAACCCCCATAAGGTTTCAGTAGTAATAAAACCCTTAATTAACATCAGCAAAGCCGTAGGCTACAGGCTATTAGCATATGTGAATGAGAAGTGGGAGAAAAAATCATGTATGCGGCCGCAGTAATTTAAAATTCATACGTCACAACACGACTAGTAAGTCGGGCAAGGTGATGCTATTGCCACAGAGTAACTATTTACAGTTGTTCAATGTCATTACATGTCCATAGTTTCGTGTACACCTTTTTAGTGTTTCGTGAACTTTACTGTCCTACTTATTGCTTATTAATCGTTAATTGCCTCAACGTCTGAAAAAATCCAAGGCCTGAAGTAAAAGACTTTTTATCACAGTAGTATAGTGTATAGTGTGTATACACTCCTACTTTTTAATTAGTACCCAAAAATTGGAGCTCTATCTGTACCCGTCACTGATCGATCATATTTTTGTAGTCAAAAGTAGAAAAAACCGAAATCCTAAAATTGACCACGAAAAGGTAAATTCATTACAGAATCAATCATACGTAACAATTGCTAGTAGAAAATACTGCGGGCAGTGCTTTTCCTTAATAATTGTCCCTTAGTCGTTCATTAATCCACACAATATTTCCATGAATTGAGTGACATTTTGGGACATAAACCAACGCTAATAGCTTTGCTGTTTATGAATATTATTTATTGAGATTTTACTTATAAAATAACAAGGGCTTTTCTAGTAAGCTCTTTAAGTATGTGTACTAATTAAAAAATTGTGGCGTATTTATTTAATTGACAATCATTATTTAAATCCCACCCGATGGTAAACAGTGATGCAATCGTTGATGGTGACGTGGACTAGTTAATTAGGAGCCTATACATAGTAATTTTTCATGTTCACATGTGTAAATCAGTCTACAACCAGCTAGGTAACCTACTAATGTCCTTAAGTGGCACTATGGCAGCCCCGTCTAATTAAGTAAAACTACGCTACGCTGTACGATCACTCTGCTACAACACTTCCGTTGAATTACTGAAACTATAGTTACACTATGGTATCGCTACGTGTATCAAAATGCAATAGCAGTATGTCGTCTTCGTTTTGCGTGCAATAATAATATACGACATATTACTTATCTTGAGTGATTCACAACACAATATTATCAGTGATTTATAAAGATAAAATTATGTCTCGTGTAAACTAAGTTTAAGTGATTGCGTCAATGTCATTTAGATAATATTTTGGCGCAAGATATAATATCATTGGTGTGATAATTCTATTTTTAATTCAAAAATTCATTGAAAATCATATTTCTTGGTGCTATACAACACACGCTATTTTTATTCTATTTTATTCTGATTTTTCATCGCCGGTTCGGAATGAACCTGTGGATGCGACAAAATACTTTTATGCATTCATTCTACACCAACAGATGTAATTATAATAATTATATTCTCATAAATATTTTCATAAAAAATGTAATTAATTTTATTTCCTTGTAAAAAGACATTCTGAAGCATTACATATAGCCTTAGTAATCAGTTTGAATAATCAACCATTTGAAACATAAAAATCCCCTATACAAGACCTTAATGGCTACGAGAAACTTCACAATCTACCATAGAAAAACTCGTACCTAATCCATTTATAATCATGGGTTGGTATGTCAAACACAGTATACATCGCACCATCATGTAATTGGTATGTTAACAACGTTTAAATGTAAATCAAGAAACCGTACTCGTATGACATGATTGGCGGGACTTGCCGGAAAAATCATAGTATTTTTAATATGCTCTGGCAAGTAGGTTTTTATACCTGCATATATTGTAGACCTCTGATTGGTTTCATGGTCCTAAGCTTGACTACTGAGCCAGGGGTCCTATTGGGACCATTCATAAGTCGGGCAAAAAGTACTATTGAATAGTTCTACTAGGAATTACCCCGTAGCTGCCGGGAGTTTGGAAGATGACAGTTCTTGGTCCTACACGTGAACTCTCCCTGGTCGTGTCAGATTGCTGTCAGAACGGACTATGGGCGTAAAAGAATAGAGAGTACATCTATGATTGCGGATCCGCTCCTCCTGCATACTTACTGAGCAGTGGTGGCCGAGTGGTAACGGCCCCGACTTACGAGTTGTGGGTCGCGGGTTCAAACCCAGCCAGGCGCATTACTTTGTGTAATTTATTTCATCATCACTGCAAAACGGTGAAGAAAAACATCATGAGGAAACCGGCATATCCTAGAACCAAAAAATTCGAAGACATGTGACGTCAACCAACACGCATTGGGCCCGCATGGTGGATTACTGCCCATTCCCTCTCCTAGAAAGGAGGCCTGAGTCCCAACAGTGGAAACATTATAAGGCCGACTATGCTATACTATGTACCTACTGGCTTATCTCCTTAAAGATTGGCCACCACGACCGAAATTCGGCCGGAAAGATTATACATAGATAACCAATAATTAATCTCAAATGTTTTTACCTAAATAAAACTTCTTACATAAAGTAATTCTAATGATCGCAAAAAAAGAAACACACGGTTTTTATTGATAGCTTATCGAATTAAATAGTAGATATTTAGTTTTAGCAAAGTACAAAGTCTTCACGATAGTACTTTTAATTAGACTACGATTACAGTAGAGATGTGCTAAATTGTATAGCTGCAGATGTGTTTGTTATTTCTACCTTAGACAGCTTAGCTTAGAGTAGCTCTAAAGGAACCGGGTTCAACGAGTAGTCAGAAGGTAACAGACGTAATTAAGTACATGTTGATTTATTTAGACTTTATACGACAAGGTTTGTTAACAGTTTACTGATATGCAAGCTCGTGAAAAGGCTGCTCTGCCTTCTTTTTCATGATTGGTTAGAGAGAGGGCTCGCTTCGCTTACTTGACTCTTAAAAAGACTTACAGTGATTGTTCTCGTTAAAAAAAGGACTCTCATCGCTTGTATGAATAAATCACTTGACTAACTGAAATTGTAAGTGAGCTCATTTTGCTCGCTCAGCTGGTGAGAAGGCTGGGTTTATTTGTTGGGTTAGAATGAGGTCGTGATGATGTTTTGAAAAATGAATGTGTCTCAAATCGCTTAAAGCTTTTTATATTCAGTTTTTTTTTTTATTTGGAAGAAAATTTTACCATTAGTAAGGTTGGAATAAGAATGAAAATCAAACTTAAAAAAAATATTAAAATGGTTACTGAGTTTCAATTGAGAAATAATCGCCAAAAGGTGGCGCCAATCAGGATCTTTAATGTACAATCAGATATGCGGAATTTTCCAATGCTATAAAACTTGCTTGCTTTTTGCATTATTTCCGACGATCTGAGATCTGTGTTTTTTTTTTTCTATACCACAAACGAAATAAAACTAGAATAAGTTTTATCGCACACCAAAATAGTATCAAAACGAACCATACAAATTCTTTTTTTTGAGGCCAACGATATATAGCGTTGTGGCTAAATATTGTTCGGACAAAATTTGAGTCAAATCGACACAAAAGAAGAAGTCTTTAAAAACAAACCAAGAAAATGTTGTACAATCACGTCTTGTCCCATTATTAAAATAATCTCAATCAAACAATCATATTTGATAACATAATCTTATACTATTAATTTCATACTATATCCGTACACGTTATTCCTTATCTATACTCCTTATCGCCTACAATAAGATAGTATTAGTCATTATGCTACCGTAAAACTACGGAATCCGTTATTTGACATGGTTTGCAGTCACGCCCTGTGATCCGCAAAGATTTTGTACTCTGATACCTTTCTATTACCTACCAAGATACTTAATGAAGAAATTACTTGACTTGACTTTCTTTTCGTTTTTTTTTTAACCGACTTTAAACAGAGGAGGTTATATGTTCGGCTATAAGTATCTTTTATGTATATTTACCGATTTCTCGATCAATTGTGGCCCGATTTTGAAAAAAAAAAATATTGAAAACTTATCCTCCCATAGGAATATTATTAGTAAATCAAAATCTCTTAAAAAAAAAACAACTGAAATCAATGAAAAAAAAAACACTAAAAAAAGTGCAATATTTTTATTTCTGAAGTCGGTGTTAAATAACTAGGGGTCAAAACTTTTTTTAGTCATCCAAGATTTTTGTATATAGCATATAACATACTAGCTTTTGCCCGCGGCTTCGCCCGCGTACCTACATAAAATGTAGCCTATGTCACTCAGGAATAAAGCAGCTTTATGCCAATAAAAAAATTTTAGCGATCGGACCAGTACTTCCACAGACTACCTCCTACAAATAAAAAGTAGTAGATAGATAGTAATGTAGATAGTGTAGATGTGACCATGTGTGTGTGTATACTGTGTTTCACAAAAAAACCGGTGGAAAAGGGTTGGTGGAACTATAAAATATACGTTATCTTCACCAATTATCACGGAACACACACGCACGGCTGATATCTCGTTTCGGCTTTCAAACACTGCTTGACTTGACATGAGATCAATTGAGAATCACTGATAACGGTTGTCATGTCAGTGATGTTGAAAAGGGGTTTAATTTTTTTTTTGAGTGTATTTTAGAAGAGCAGCTGTCACATTCCATTGTTTGATAAAAGTTAATCATTTTCATCATTCATAGTCCCATGACCCATTTAATTTATGGTTTATGATTATTGTTTCTTTCATGACTATTGTTTATTAAAACATAACGAACCAACGAGAGCTACTACACTTAAAAAGATTACAAACAATTTAAACGACGGTATCTACATAAATGTGTGATGTGGCGACTGCATACAACAAGACGCAGCGTTGGAAGGCCTTCCACAAGGACGAATGACCAGGGCCAAGTCTGCTATTACAATAGTGTCAGAATGGTCTATCATTGATTTCATAATTGTTGATTTTGATAAGTTTTGGTAATCTACTAATAATGTCGTCATTTTGACTTTCCTATGGTCAACCACTGACATTCCATAGAAAGAAATGGCATAGAACGGTAATCTCGTACATAATGATGAATGAATATCTGACATATGCGGTAATCTGCAAAAAAATTGACGTTTCTTTAATCAGTGACCTACCATTACGATGTTATTGAGCAGTTAGTGCTTTTAATAAGCTCGATATTATCATTCTACCAAAATTTTATTACAAGATCATTGACCGATCAATGATCGATCATTATGAATTAGCAGATTACAAACTATTAGCAAAATGACAATGGGATCGTGTTGGAATGACGAATTTATAAAAATAGCAGACTTGGGGCCCTGGTCAGGGTCTCGGGAATCCATTGGATGCGAGACGCACAGGACAAGTCGTTGTGGCGACGCTTAGGGGAGGCCTATGTCCAACAATGAACGTCTTTTGGCTGAAATGATGATGCCTTATGCTCATGAATTTGTGCGGACCACCAGGTAATAGAATAAGCTTATAAGTTTATGACTTCACATGGTACAGTTAGTTAGTTAGTAAGTTCTCTTCTTCTTCTTCAAGTATCTTAGCTCCGTCTTTCCATTTTTGCCACTCTGTCTGTCTGTGTCCTCCGGCATAAATTTTTGAAATTGTGTACAAATGGCATTACGCTATTTTACAAGTTTGACACGGACAAAATGGCAAGCACCAGCAAGTTTAATAATAATGCTAATTTATGACCTATACTTAAAATAGAAAAATCTAGTTCTGTTACAAAATTATGAGTCACCAAGTTCAATGCTATTTGGACTAGAATTTTAACTTGCTAACCTAGAATTACTAGTACTTGTTTTTATGTTTAGAGTTTTGCAACTAACTGCTCTGGTTTACAAACGACACGCGTAGGGGTTTAACTGATGGTTAAAGAAATTATGCTACCTTATAACGATAAGGTAGCGTAAAACGCTTATAAGGGTAACGAACCCTATGAAGAACTAATAATACTACCTACTAACTTATACTATGTTAAGGGTTTCACTCCCATGAAACGTCTTTTTACCCTCTTCGCCTTCAAATTTGCTGCAAAGTGCCGTACAACAGCGAATTATAAAGCAGCGCGGCGGCAGCGCAGTAGCCGCGCTAATGAACTTCAATACATCCGTTCTTATTCCTTGTGTACATCTTAAAAACAACACCTGTGAAGTCGGCTTTCCAGGTCAAAGAGATGATGAGTCCTTGAGTCACTCATTAGATCTGATATACATATGAATCAAAGTATATTTGAAGACATATTAAAAAAAGAGAAACGAAAATTAGAGAAAGAGAGTGAGTGAAAATGTTAGAAAGTGAGTGAATTGAAATTTAAATCAGTTAAGAAAGAAAATTTTGAGGATGAATGTGAATTAATCTAATGTTATTACCCTTTTCACTACAAAGACCATAACTGCAAATTTCTTACTTTGAGAAGTTTGGTGAATAACTGCTTCGGAGCTGGGGAAATGGAAGAACTATTTTTTTCATCGCAGTATTGCAATTTTCAACAAATCAAACAGAGACTATGAAAAACGAACCAATTCTTTAATTCATAAGTCAATTTCTCAAAAATAATCTATACTCTTTTGGAGGTAGGCGGAACAGAGAGTAAAGTCCCGCAAACCTCCGTTGAAAAGGGAGGATCCTTCGACCAGACAGATGTTATGGTCTGGTGGGCGACTGCCCGATAAATGATTTCGGGCTGTCGTATATGTTCAAATCAGATGCAGGATTTCGTATTTTCTTCGTAGTTCTTGTGTGGCGCTATAGATGTCGCTATACTCTCTTTGTAGAGGAAAGAGTCGACGAGGAAGGCAAGACCAAAAATTAATAGATAGTGAGAATGATAGAACGGTAAGAAAAGCTATTGAAACTCCATTTTCTTTTTCAGTGGGAAATAATTTCAAATGATTCCTCTTACTCTGGTTGGAGATAGTGACCTGCGATCCTATAGTAACCCTTTGTTCCAAGGCCACTAATTTATCTCCCACCTCTTAGGGCTGTCCTCTTTGGCACTTTCCATATGTAAAAACCCACTGCATACTCTTGCCCTGCGGTCATTGGGCATGCATGTGACCCACCTAATCTTGTTTGCGCCCGGTAACCTTTTTACCTACGTCCATATACCTACTATGGAGCACAGCGTCCTCCTAACTGTATTTAACCATGAATATCGTTACTATACTGGCTAGCTTCCAACATTCCAATATTTAACAGGCTCAATATGTCGTCAGCTTATTGATCCGTGTAAACATCATTAGGTACAGAAATCACAAGTAGGTACGTAAAATACTAGAGTCAATTTAAGTCACTAGGCGATTCCAAACTTATTTCAATGACAAATAAAACGATATACAAATATGTATGTTTTTGGTCTTCTTTCAAACGTTACCATATACTAGAAATTACTGTTATATCATGAGTGCATTTACAAACATGCAAACTCACATATAGACGATACCTGGACTAGTGATGTGCCTTTGCCGGCAATACTACCGTGAAGTAGGAATATTGCCCGAAGTATGAATATTGGTAGCTATATTGGTGGGAATATTGCCCGAAGTAAGATTATTGGTGGGAATATTGCCCGAAGTATGAATATTGGTGGGAATATTGCCCGAAGTATGAATATTGGTGGGAATATTGCCCGAAGTATGAATATTGGTGGCAATATTGGTGGGAATATTGCCCGAAGTATGAATATTGGTGGCAAAATTTCCAGCAATATTCCCATATTGCCGGCAACGTCACATCTCTAACCTGGACCCGGAACAAGTATCTATAGACTATACAACTAACAACTATCTATATCTGTACGGCAATCATTCTCGAGACAAGCAGTGCAGAATTGCCGAATTACTTCATAGACGCTTTGAACAAGATGGGAAACTTAAACTGCTTCTAGAGAAAGATGAACCAGATGGAAAGATGGCCGCCACGGCCCACGTACAATAGTCCATTATTGACTGATTGCAGTAACCTAACTCTAAACGCTCAACTACTGTGCAAACCGTACCATCCTTCTACTTATTACGTCCGTTTTAATTTGATATAAGCTAGTCCTTAACTGCGATACGACACATACATACATAAGACATCCAAATTATAGTCAGATGGGAAGACCGCAGCAGGTGTTCTAGTTCTTCGATGTACGAAGTATAAACGACGGAGCTAAACGCTTAGTCCGTTCTGTAGAGGTTACAACAATGTTAGGGGGGATACTCGCCGTTCGTCAGCTTGTCCGATGGTAGAAGTGAGATGGTAAAGTAATAGTAAAGTAATCCTACGGCAAGTATCCACCATAGTCGCCGTACGATTACTCTACTGAAAATTATCATTACACCAAGTAGAGGGTCTTTTAATTTCACAAGCATCGATAAGTATCGTGGCATACCCACGACTACCTTGTTAGGAAAGACTAGCACACTCTATTAAATTAAAGTATTTTTACGTCCATGTTTGCCAACACTGGCAGCATGAGTAATGAGAATTTTTGCGTTTTTTGTAATAAATAACTAAGTGCTAAGTAATATTTATTCAAAAATAATTGACCTAAAACACGATGGTTGGATTTCATGAAATACTATAGACTATTTAGAATTAGACTACAGAGAGTAAGTGAGTAATTAAAAAGGAATAGTCGATTAATAGAATAGAAATATGGAAGAAGACATTTTATGACGAGTACAAATATCTTCTTGGTCTTGAAGGAGAAAAAACGAATTGCGACGACCCAAAGTATAACTTGACAAGGGCTGGCTTTTTAGTTGTAGTAAGTCTCAAGGAAATTTTAGCACAAAAATAGCTAGGTTACCTACATGGTTTTATTAGAGCTCCAGTGCCTTTTAGGTTCATCATCTGATCAGTTCAATTTTACTATTTTGTTCTGAACCATTTATTTAAATCTGCTCCGATATAGTCGCTTAAGAATTTGAATAGAAATATGTTGTACCACTCGTGAAATGCTTAATATTGAAGAGTTCGGTTGCTGTCTGTGTCATTTTCATCAGCTCACTACACTAAAGGATACATTTTGTTGAAATAGCTAACATCGCAATTTTTTTCTCTAATTATTAAAAGGTTTTCTTCAAAACTTACATTTTATAAGGTAATAAATAACTTTACTCTGCTTTGATATGTATTGATTAGCCTCTTAAGTAATTTAAAAGGTTTGACCAGGTTATTTTTAAAACTAAAAACAGAATTTAATGGCCATTATTTATAAATTTTTAGCTCAAACAAAAATCTGATATTGCAGTAACTTCATGTTAATCAAATTGAATTGAATCCTTTTTATTTAATTGCTCACAACATATCACATATAATAATGTCTGTAAACTTCAATAACAGATCCGTTTTAACTTGCATTCCATTTAAAAATAATCCCAGAATGGCCAGAACTAATTTACACCATAACCAATTTTCTCTAAATAATTACCGATACTAGGTAAATGACTAAGAATAATACAGCAAAATCAATAATTATAGGTACCACAATAGACACGCGTTTAGCGCTAAGTATCAATGGAAGAGTGATGTTTCTTGAATTTTTAATAGGACCGTCCGGGTCAGCCCTAGTACCTCGGGTCAACCCTATATCGTGCCACGATGACCTGACAGCACGTTCATGTGAATATACTTATGCGTGCTGGTTGCAGGAACTTTTACGAAGCCGGACTTTTCAAATTCTTTCCAAGAACACTTTTTCAAATAATTTTGAAAAGCTAATCGAAATTTTAGTTTAGAAAAATTAAGAAGTGAGATATATATATATTTTTTTTAATGATACTACAAATATTGCTGTATGGTTCTTAAGTCTCTATCCTCTCACTCTCCATTTAACTTTAAAATTTCGGTATGCTATACATAATAATATATAATAATCTAACATGCAAAGTAGAAATACAGGCCTGCAATTAACTATCGAATTTAAATATTATTATAAGTACTAACTTATTATTTTATAGATCTACCGCAGTGTGCTTGTTCTTTTTAACCTACGTACAAAGCGTTTTGGTAACTCATTCATTATGTGTACAGCTAAAAAGTGAAATTCCCTATCGGAATCTGTATTTCCTGATAACTGTAACCAAAAGATCTTCAAGTTAAGGCTTATAATCCCTTAAACCATCTGGCCGAAATTAAATGGTCACTACTCTCGTACCCATCGAGGTGACAGTACGACTATCTGTGCATTTGTTTGTGGCCAGCTGCGCCCGGAGAGAGTCCCGCTGACTTTTAAATCCATTTTCTTTGCGAAATATTGATTGATTTAGATATGCTATGTTCACTTTGAAGAATATTTAACTACCAATTGTTATGTGTAAAAACGTTTCTAAAGATCCAAACCGTTTCGAAGGAGTAAGGAAAAGTTGCGAATGTGATGTTTTTGTATGTAATATTTTTTTTAGACAAAAGTATTAATCCTACGAAAAAATCAAATGTTGATAATGTTGTTCATAAATCTATAACAAACATATTTTTTTCAAACCTATTAACCTGGCCGTTACCGAGGAGTAGGCTCCGGAAAGTCTCTGTTTTAAAACACTTTTTGGGCGCCTGGGCTTTAAGAGTTAATAGGTTGCTTCTAGGCAAGTGTGCTCCATCATCAGCCACATCATCGCTTACTATCTGGTGATACAGTGGTCAAAAACGAGCCTATCCATAATAATAAAAAAAAAGGCGTGTGGCACTCGGGGACTGCCGCGGTAAAGCTATTGCATAGCATTTTTATCAACTTATGCAACTATAATTTTATGCAGTATTTTTTTCCTTTGTTTTTTTTTTCTTTGATATTAATTTAAGTTACACTTACACACATTGAATTGAATTTTGATTGGTTGTTCACTCATTTGTTTTCTTATCGGTCACGACGCTCCGACTCTCCACGTCTCCACGCTCAAGGCCCGCGATAGAAGCTATGCAATAGCTTAAAAATAAACAATAACTCCAGTTCGTTCATATTACAAACAAGGTGACTCAAATAATGTAAGTATTAATAAATCCTCACATTTTCCGGAAAACTTCAATCCGTTTCAGCGCATAAAATAAGAAAAGCCCTCTTAGTGAGTTAATAACGGCTACACACCTGTTACCATATGTGACGTATTGCGAATTAGTACCTTTAAAGCGAGTAAAAGAGAGGGAAAACATAACTTTACCCTTATCAAAGCAATATAATAATATACCATACTGTCACTTGAATTATTAAAGAAACTTTTCGAAGGTACTAAAAAGCTTCTTCCTGCGGCTTTATTCGCGTTACCTTAAAATACTACACCTACTAGGTACTCAAATATCAATTATTTTGATACAAGTTTGTATCAAAATATTAAAGTCAAGAGTGAATAGGTTACTTCTAGGTAAGCGCTCTCCATCGTTGACCACGTCGTCGCTTTACATCGGGTGAGATAGCGGTCAAGCGCAAACCTATCAACTATAAAAAAGTGGAGGAGATGCAGGTAAGGGTATTAGGTATAAAGCCGAGTGCTGCAGTGATAAATTTTTACGTGTATCAAACAACGTTTTTTAATAAACTTACGAAGAAATAAAAACACCGGAGTTGACTCATGACAGTCAATTAGCGCCCAGCTTAATACGATCAATTATGGCGGGGGCGAACTCGCGCACTAAAAGCGGTACGGATTAATGGATCCATACCGAGTTTTCTAGTAACTGTATTGAAAAATTATTATTAAATATCAAAAATATGGATATTTAATAATATTTTTTTAATTTTTGTTTCATTATTTCAATTCTGCATTATTTAATGTACCTACTCAGAATACTCAGAATCTCCAGTGTAGTTCGTACTTTTGCATGCCTTTTGGTTAAATATGCATCAGCCATATTTTTGTAATCATATTTGCAATATAAATATCTTATCTTATAATATATTTTACCGTAGCAATGCTATGTTTCAACAATCCATTTAGATTCGCAAGTCTCGAAATACGAGTATAATATGCATTTCTAAACACACAGACTTCCTCACAGGTTGCAGTCTAAAACATAGGCCATGTTCATAAAAGTACTACTTCGTAACACTCATGTGGCATTTCAGTTAACCAGTTAACAAGTAGACAGTAAATAAATAATATCGAAGAGTATTTTCCACAAGCAATGTTTAAATCATAAAGCAAATCGGAGAAGACAACGATTTATTAAAATCACTACGTAATAATATAAATATGTATTTTTGTTTTTACATAAACTTATTCTCGAGGCCAATCGCGAAGTATTGTGTTCGGCAATCATCATCATTTCAGCCGAAAGACACCCACTGTTAGACAGATACCTCCCCAAGTGTCGCCACAAGAACCAGTCCTGTACCCCTAGCCAAGTTGCTAATCTGCAATAGTTAACGCTTGTAGAAAGCTTCAAATGTACGGGAATGACGTCGTCTTAACGCTCAGTCACGTGGTCAAAACAAAAGAATTGGAGGCGTGGCCAACTCGAAGCGTTCGACGCAAGCGAAACGGTTCTAACTTGGCTAGTGAGCAGTGCAACTCGCACCCGTCAGATTCCTGTGACCTTCACCAGGTCATCAGTCCTCCTTGTGAGGCTTTTCAACGCTGTGTCTTTTGGTACGCGGTCGCCTGCCCAAAATTGTTATCATCATCATCATATCATAGTTGGACATAGGCCTCCTCCAAGCGTCGCCACAACGACCGGTCCTGTGCGTCACGCATCCATCGGATTCACGCGACCATGACCAGGTCATCGGTCCACCTTAAATGATAAATGATCTTTATTTTGCAAGTAGGTTTTATAAAGACACTTTTACACGTCAATTTTTTTTTTCGTCAATTAAAGCTAGATGAGGCCGGTTGTCTTGTTGGAGGCCTGCCAATGCTGCGTCTTCCGGTACGTGGTCGCCACTCCAGAACCTTTCGTCCCCATCAACCATCTGCATGCAATATGTGCTCTGCCCATTGCCACTTAATATCGTTACATTGAACAATATATTAAGCCCACTGCCTCTGAAGTTTTGTCGATTTTTTGGACTTTGTCGACGTCGTTAACCTTAGTTCTACTGCGGATATTTCATAGTATAGTAGCAACTGCAATTTCGGAATTTACATACTGTATATCTTCATTTCAGCGATGTTTAACTGACATACATATCGGCAACTTCAGCGATCAAAGATTAACAAAGTAAACAAATCCAAACATCGTTGTCATTGTCTTAACAACTGCGTTCAACAAATTGTTAAATTGCAAAATCATTCCGTAGTAAATACCTAGTGCAATAAAAATGCACGCTATTGTATTAAAATTTTCCTTTCGCACATTATAATAGTAGGTTCGTGACTTTTTGTTTTCAGTTTTTCAGCGACTTCGCAATAAAAAACACTGATAACTCTTACAGTCTACTAAAGTTGTTATCCATTCAGGTTGTCTTGTAGGTATCGCTAACAGCGATAAGACCACCATCGTAGCTTTATATTTATATTTATGTGAAAGTTTTTCTACTATTTGGTGTACATTAAAGTTAATTCTTTTCTATTCTATAAATATTTTTAGTGAAAATAAACAACTCCCGTTTATTTTTCAGTACTATACAAAAATTTAGAATATTTTGAAGAAGTAGGCCAAAGTGGAACGTTACAATGTTTTCTAAGAATATCGCTTTATATTTATTTTTAATAACGTTCGGTGTTACGGGAATAGCTGCCGGTATTCTGAAGAAACCAACAGTAGACCCAATTACTGGGGACGGTAAACATAGATTTACGCATTTGTGTTTAAAACATCATTCTCATTTGCATAGTTTTTATATGTGTTTTCAATTCAATGAATAGGCAACACTAGCAAGACTGTTTTTATGGTTTTGTATGGGAAAATTGGACTCCTATTAATATTTTATTTTTATTTATTTATTTTAAGTACCAAAGTACACAATCATACTTAAACAGGTATAGTAAAATTACATACAATTTAAATGTGAATATCAAAATTAAATTAATTTAAATTTTATTAGATTATTATTACCATTTAGATTTGATTATCATTATTTTGCATTGATCCGATGATTATCATTAAATTAAATTCATTTTATAATTATATAATCAGACAGTCAAATATTATAATTTTGATCGTGCAGATTCTTCTAGCCCAAGAAAACATGAAAATCAAAGGACAAACTGTATTTAAAAGAAAAATACGAAGATTTTTATCAAATTTATCATTAATAACCATTAGCAATATTATATGAAAAGATGGTTGCGAAACCGTGTGCTCAAAATATTTATTAACTTTAAATACAATAGAATTGCGTTTATTTAGATTTCAAAATAAATAAAGGTTTTAATTTGGTTTCAGGAATCTTGCCAGACAGGACAAACCGAATAGAAGATATTTATTTAAGATGTTATAATGGGTGAGTAGAATAACTGCTAAAACAATAGAAGGACTAAATAATTAAATACCTACGTTTATTTCAAATTTATTGTCAAAGCAATTTAGTGAACACTTTCAAAAATAATCTGTTCCTCTCCATTCAGTAAAATTATTCCTGTAAAGAATTATTTAGTAGGTTAATAAAACCATAAAGTCAAGATAAAAATAAAATGTTATCATGACTCAGCGACAGTACACCCGGAAAGGAAAATTGAATGCTTATTGGAAAACGCGTCGTATTCTTGTTTGTCACGCAATCATTTATATAGTTATTGCAAAGTCCCACTATTTATGTTTAAATCCAAATACGCTTTTCTACACACAATATTTAACTTTTTGGTAATCTGCTGTAATCATAAATTTTATTATAGTATTAAGTTCAGCTGTGAAAACTTTTTCATCAATTTTTTTTTTCACATTTTTGTTTGAGCGCAGTCTAAATCTTCTAAACATTTTTTGTAGTTTCTTCTATTTACTCTTCTATCACTTATTTTTCTTTATAAAAACAACAAAAAGTTAGGGTTTATAGTCTGTCTAAAAAGTCAACCGACTATTTAAAAAATACTTATATTAGATACTTTTTTATGGTTCTTCTAGTAGTAAAAAATAATCACTATCTTTTAATCAACCTTGATAATTATTGAACCAGCATTGACTACATCAGATTTCATTTTACTCTAATAATTACACAAGTCGGTTGATTTATTAGACAGACTCTACTAAAAATTGTCTCTTTTGTTCTCTTTTTTTAGAATCTATTGTGATTGTATTGTATTATTTGTATGATTTGTAATATATAATGTTTAAAAGTTAAATTTTTAGGGGTTAATATCGAATGAATTGAAGTTAGAATTTGAATTTTAAATGGAATAATGACGCAAATTTTTAAATTAATTATGTAATTGGGTAGTAGAATAAATGGCTTTTTTATTTTAATTGTTTTATTTACTAAAAATTGTCTCTATGTTCCACAGACAAACAACAGATGACTACGTGGACATTCCTCTCAGCCAAGCCAGTCGGCTATTCGAACTCAAAGGTTTCGACAAGAACAATCCAACAGTCTTCTACATTCATGGCTTTATTGAAGTCGCTCAGCAGGAGAGTATCCAGGTAAGGTTTTACTGAATATTCAAGTACAATATATTTTTCTTAATACACTTGCTCACAAAGTGACTCTTATTGCACTGCACTTAGGTACATAATGGCCCTTGTTACCAAACTGTGACATTTTAATTACCATTACGCTCTAGTGCTATAGTGTAGTTAAAAACTTATTATTCAACCTCTCCCCAGCCATAATTATATTACATGTATCGTACCAGGATGGGCGCAGGTCAACCCCCGTTTATTCATTTCAGTGAGTGTATTGAAAGGTAAATAAAAAAAAACATGGCGCGCATATGAACACAGATTTTTACCGCCACAAAAGATTACTAGTTTTATAGTTATTGTCTTTACAAGTGTATTGAAAAACGTCGTATGATACATGTGAGTAATTAATGATTACCGTTCTCGGCTCTCTTAAGACCCTCGCCACGGCTCGGGTCTAAATAGCGCCTCGTCGGTATTCACTATCATTACACACTTATACCATAATGCACTATTTATGACTCTTGTTTATCACGTTTGACAATAAACAATTGGGCACTCACGAAACTATAGGAATTAGATGCATTGTTCCCTTTAACCGCATCCGATACTGTTGTTTCGACATTGTACAGTTTCTTTTCGGTGAAATACTAAAAACATTGTTGGCTGAAATTATGATACTGTTGCGCTGTTGGTTGTGTTTTTTTTGTTCGCTGGAACAGGAACTATGTCAGTTTCTTTGGATGACATGATGATAATGCTTGCCTAATCAAAGAGATCGTTCTTGTTATTCAGTTCTTTATAATATTCTATAATAACAACATGTCTAAAAATTGATTAATAGATCATTTCCTTTAAGTACATAAAAAGTCAAGGCTTGTTTGTAAGGACAAACAGGTCTATATTTAGCTGGTTTTAATCGGTTCTAAACATTCTCGAACATGTTAAATGGCACTTAAATATTTATAGTGTGCTAAGATAGGTGGTTTATTTAAATTATAATGTAAAAAAGTTAAAATCAATCCCAGTATAAAGTACGACTAAAATTAGTATACTTAATTAACACTAACACATGAGTAACGCTACCGTAATTTGCTAATTAAATTAGTTGAGAGTGTATTCGGTAGATTTTTATCTTTACTGTTTTTGGGATCATTCACTCGCTTTGTAGTTTACTCTATTTGAGTTGAGTCAACTTCTAGTTGAGTTTTCATGAGTTTACCTTTCTATTAAATATCTTTAGTCCAGTCTTATTGACTATCATCAACCTTTCGCTCTTGTCTAATTTATTCGGAGTGTTTGTTACATTTTTTTTCCTCTACCATGTTATTAAATGTTCTTTTGTCAACAGTTTAATTTTGTAAATATCTGTACTACTACTATCATCGTCGATTGTATCTCTCCAAATGTATTCTCCGCTTTATTACTCAATACTATTTTAACATACACATCAAGTGAATCATATTCTTGGCATTTCATGATGTGCAATAGCAACAGTTTATGAATTGCATATTAACTTATGAATAATTATTGACGGTAGCGATTCATTCATATTCCGATGTATTTACCGGCTGTACTGGTTGTGGTGGAGTGTGTTAAACTAAACTGATAATTATGAATGTATGCTCGAAAACTTAATTAATTAATAGTATGCTAAATGATTCTGCAATTAATTGTTTTGTTAACATAATCTAAATTTTGCCATTTTTTCTTTTGTATGTGTAAAGCCAGTATTATATTCTTATATTTTTTAATAGTAAGTAACTTTTTGAGTTTACATTAACTAACCATAAGACCTGCTGTATCACCAAAAAACATACTTGCAAATACTTTAACTTTTGACCTAGTCAAAAGTTAAAGTATTTGCAAGTATAATAAATCATTTATATTTAAAAAAACAAGCTTATAAATAACATTAGTGATGATAGTCATAACATAGTGGCTATTTTACATAAATAAGACCACTGCCTTCCAAACTAGGAGACAATTCTATACCTTGAAAAACTATATAAGCTTAACTATGAATACTTTAAATGGATTACCTACAAGTTTCAAAATCACTTATGTAAATTTAAAGGACACATAAAATTATGATGTTTTTAATATCATGCGGTTTTGATATATACATAACCCTCACAAATATCCATTTCTTAGAAGTATTTATTATAATGCGTAGAATACGCACGCGGAAAGCTTTTTTTTTCTGCGTACGGAGCAAACCCTCATGGGTTTATCTCCGTCTTTTAGTAGTTAACGTGTCTCACAAATACAAAAAAAAAAATAGTGGAATTCCTCATTTGATAATAGGATTTCCCTCTTCCGTGTTCAGGCTGTATATAAACTAGATTTAGCCTTATATATTTTCCCTATAATATTTGCCATTATAACCCAAGGCTTTATGTTTCCCATACGCATCTGTGTTATCTCGCCATTAACCCTCCAACAGGAAGACATCTGTCTTCCATTACGCTATCTCCTGCCATGGGAAAACGTTGCACAATTACGGAAGAGGATTGACGGTCATGATTATAGTGTTTACATGGACATGTAGGTCTACAATGTTGTCATTGAAACCATTATAGATAAACCCTCTTGATATACAGAAACTTCCTTATACATAGAAGGTTTTAGCCTTGACCATAAGCGTGAGATAATTTCATCAAACTGTTAGGTCGTTTACATATTTAATTTTTTTAAGTGTGTTCATTGTAATTAAATCTAATATTGAAAAATTAAAAATAAATTTCATTTCTGTACTTAAATATGACCAAAAGCTGCAAAATGTAGTTCCCTTGCGTGACAGCATTAAGAATAAAGAAATCCGTAGGAGAACTAAGGTTACCGACAAAGCCCGAAGAATCTTCAAATTTAAGGAGCAGTGGGTAGGGTACATTGCTCGTAGAACAGATGGTTGTTGGGGTTGACAGGTTCTGAAATGACGACCGCGTACCAACAGAAGAAGGGTTGGAAGGCCACGCACAAGGTGGATCGATGCCCTGATGATGTTCGTGGGTATCTGATGGGTGCGAGATGCACAAGACCGTTTATTGTAGCGTGACTTGGAGGAGGCTTATGTCCAACAGTGGACGTCTCTTGTGATGATGATGATCTAAAGATGATGTACAGTTCTAGACCACCACTTCCGATAAGGTGTAAGGGCCAAAATTAAAATTATGAGAAGTATTTTGCAGATCACGGTCAATTTATATATTAATTAAAATTATATCGGAAGTATAATATTAAAATCATCAACACATCAATTTTGCGGGTTATATGAGCATCTTCCTTGATGACTTCGGTGTTAAGAATTTTTATTTATTTATCACGTACAAATTTTCAAATGATAGAAATTCTAAAAAATAACATATAACAAAAAAAAAAATATGAATAGGTGCTAAACACTATAATAATACAAAAATTCCAATTAAAGAAGCGATGGTCTACTTAATATTTTTTACGTTTTCCTAATTTTTTTCTTATTCATTTGTATTTTTTTCCATCTTCAGGTCGTGGTGAGCTCATATTTGGAAGCAAGGCCGGACACAAACGTTGTATTATTGGACTGGTCCAATATGGCGCATGGTTCTTACTTAGTCAATGCTGCACGAAACACAAAAAAGGTAAGATTTAAGCCATAGCGCGCACTGGTGACTTTGTCACCGTGTCTTTTGGCAAAAAAGTCACCGTACTTATGAACCCAAAATGTAGTGCGCGGCACTACACTTGAAGACATGACAATTAGAAAAAATGGGTATTTTTTTTCTTCGATGGGAAATATCATCTTATGACAACCCCCGCTTTTAGGCGGAGCGGGAGATAGTGTCAGACTCTTACTGACTAAAAAACCCATCCCGTTCCTTCAAGCCAGAAAAAAATATTGTCACCGTAACAAAAGTCACCAGTGCGCGCTATGTCTAGGAGGCGAATATTCTACACCCACTATCTTGTTTTTAAAAGGCTTTATAACTAGTTTATCTATCTACAAATTCGGCGCTAACACACCGGTGTTATTATTTATTTATGGCCTTGAACAGACCGTCGTACAAAACATTATAGTAAAAAATCAAGAACCATAACATAACATGTTATTAATATGTATTAGTTTATTATTTTTAAAATTGTTCAATTTATTTTGTCTATGGGCTTTAGCTGTCTGAAAATAAAGAATTATTATTAGTATAACTTGATTCAAAGTAGAAGGCGTTTTGTAAAGTACTAGAAATATTATAATAACATACATAACTAAAATAAATTGGGCTATTATATTAGATTTTACCAGCGACTTTGCCCGTGTGGTTTTGCGCACAAAACGTTTTGCGAACACATTTATTATGCGTACCGCCAAGGAGTGGAATTCCCTGCCGGAATCTGTGTTTCCTGATAGCTACAACTTAGGAGTCTTTAAGTCGAGAGTGAATAGGTTTATTCTAGGCAAGCGTGCTTCATCGTCGACCACATCATCGCTTACCATCAGGTGAGATGGTGGTCAAACGCAAGCCTATCATAAATAAAAAAAAAGTTAAAAAAAAAATATCCTCAAGGAACATGCCCTCGGGAAAAAAAACTAATCTATCTCCTACTCTAGACATGGACTTCTCATGTACTAAATTTCGTCTAAACCCGTTTTGCTGTTTGAGTGTAATAACAAATATACACATATATACATATATACTTTCGCCTTTATATATGAGTAGTGCATAAAGAGGGTATAAAGGGAAATTACTGAAAAGATGTTCAGGAAACAACTGTCATAGTATGGACATGAAATGCGGAAATAAGGAAAATGTCTCGAAGAAATGTTTGAATTTGAACGAATATAAATATAGTTAGCTGCAAATGTAGGGAAAGACCATAGACATTATGGATGTCTATCCATAATGTCTATGGTCTTTACATAAGACTGTGCATAAGTGCCAAAGAAAGCCGGTCTTTTTTATGTTAAGTGTCCCGTCACCTTGATTTTTTCCCACAATCCAGCAGCTCATAGATGGCTGGTAACATTGAAAGTACAACTGATTTTCAAGCATTAGTTATAGGGAACATGTTTTGTCGACCCTAAATAAATTTAAATAGACAAAATCTACACTAATATAATAAAGAGGTAAAGTTTGTTTTTTTTTTGTAGAAAGTAGTCTCTGGAAGCACTGGTCCGATTGCAAATTGTTTTCACCGATTGAAAGCTACTTTATTGCTGAGTGATATGTGATATATTTTATGTAAAAAGCTAGTAACTTATAAATATACAAAAGGAGACTTTCTTGAAATGTAACAATACGTAGCTTAACACTATTTTTTTTTCACAACGTCATCTAGTTCCAAACTAAGCACAGATGACCTTATGCTAGAAAACTGATAAAAAATATACTCATAAATTTTCTAAATACTTACATATTATAGATAAATTACACCCAGACTCAGAACAAATGTATTTTTATTTGCATATCATGCTCATCACACTAACATTTTTCTTGGATGGGATTCGAATTTCGTGGGTTCGATTCCCATCGTACCCGTCCCATTCTCCGGCATAACAGACAGCGTCACTGACCACTAGACTAACAGGTTAGTCTAGTGGTAGCTTATAACTTCTTTAACCTTTTGAATGTCTTAAGTTACACAGTTGGACATAAGCAATTGTCTTTTAATTGTGTCTCTAATTACGGCATTCAATGAATTAATTTAATAATAGCGCGATGGTGCTGAATAAACATGAATAGTTTGGAGGAACCGAGAGTAAAGTCCTACAAATCTCCGTTGAAAAGGAAAGATCCTCTGACCAGACGGGCGTTATGTCTGGTGGGCAACTGCCCGATAGATGATTTCGGGCTGTCGTATGTACTCCAATCGCGTGGAGAACTTTACTTGCGCGTAGTTCGCGCTTCGTAGTTCTTATGTGGCGCCATAGATGTCGCTACAATAGATTTTTCGGTCAAAATAAACACGTTTATATGTTTAGATGACTTGCGTTGTAAAACTTTTCACTCCATTCATTATTAGAATAATCAAACAGTAAATGTAACCTTGGAGTAAATCATACCTTTATGACTTGACGACCTTCATTACTATGTGTTGACTATTATTAAACAGCTATAATTTTTGTTATTATTGACACAATAACCTTTAGAAATGTTTTAGTAAATAAATTGCTATTGTGTAGAAACATAGATGATATCTTGTCTGTTAACGATGTCGTCTGCTACATTTGGCCATTTCATATAGTAGTCGACTCTTTTATGATATGGTCGGTAATACCATACCGTAGTCGGCCATTTTATGAAATAATACACTAATACACATATCATGAACTAGCATGACCAAATGAATCAATACAGATCGTTTAACGATATATAAGTACGTAATTGATTGTTTATGAGCAATATTTTTCAATATTTAAATATTCTGATACAAGGGTGCCAATCTGGGCAGTTATTATTTTATGTATAAAATTCTTTCGTACGTTTCCGTTTTCTTTCGTTTGTTACCTATCTCCTCTTTTCTGGATGGCTTGAAAATAAAAGGCCCGTTTAGAAATTTGAGAAATAATCTAGAATATAACTTAAAATTAAACTGAAAGAAACAGTAAAATAATAATTAATTACATGTATAAAGCGTTTTAAAAAAGGACATACATTTTTTTGGCGCGTTAAACAATAAGATGGAATATGTTTCGAATATTATTTTTGTGTATTTAGGTATTCGTTATATACGTTATACGTGGCACTGTAATCGGGATCTCAATTTTTTCTCATGAAAAGCCAGCTTTTGGCCAAATGGCCAACGTTTGCAGGCCCCACTGGTACTATATTTAAATGTAATGGCTATGTGCCTACTTTAAAATGAATTCTGGTGTTTAACCACGATAGTTTCTCTTGTGAGTTCCAATAACATTATAATGGATGGCAGAGTCACGCTCTCATTAGTTAGTATAAAATAAGAATAAATTATAACTGAGTCGACAACACGTGTAGGTATAGTCACAAGCATTAATGCATAACGCTTATGCAATATTCATAAGCGTTTTCTCTGGCACGTCGACTTTTATGTGAAAATGGGGGGATCCATGTAAAAGAAAAATAACAAGGCAGTAAAGAAATCTGGGTCGCTAATTAAGGGCGCTTTCAATTTAAACGTTTCATGTCAGACCGCTGTCGAAAGTTTACCATGCTGCAGCCAACCGGTTGCAGTATGTTAGCAGTCCAATTAAAAACTTATCTGGCTGTCGTGCGTTTGTATGCCAGTGAAGCGCTATTCAACACGGAATTGTATACACCACAAATTTTTAATTAGTACACATACTTAAAGGGCTTATTAGAAAAGCCCTTTTTATTATATAAGTAAAATTTTAATAAATAATATTCATAAACAGCAAAGTTATTAGCGTCGGCTTATATCCCAAAATGTCACTCAATTTATGGAAATATTGTGCAGACTATTAATTAATTAATGAATAATTGACCATTATTGAGGAAAAACACTGCCCGCAGTATTTTCTACTAGCAATTGTTATGTATGATTGATTCTATGATGAATTTACCTTTTCGTGGTGAATTTTAGGGTTTCGGTTTTTTCTACTTTTGACTACAAAATTATGATCAGGGTACAGATAGAGCCCCATTTTTTCCGTTCCCCGCACGAGTGCCGCAACACGCGCTTTGTACGAAAAATAAGATCGTCCGTACGCACGGCGCCCTAAAAGTGTGATAGTTTGTTTATTATTATGTTTAGGACATCAGGGTACTTATACAAATACAAAAACACAAGACAACTACGCGAAACAAAATGTGATCTGCGTCTAAAAATAATCACTTGTTTATCTTAATTGTCGTATACTTATGTAAAATTGTTCGTGGCTGTACCTATTGTTATTTAACAAAATACTTAAATCGTAAAATAATAAGAGGCAATTGTATTGTTTCTTTACAATAACTACCAGTTTATTACCTACTAAAGGGTGAGTTATACTATTTAACTATAACCATTACAAATCCGTTAACAATTGTCAAATCGTCGAATTGACCAATAGGCGGCCGTTTCACGGTTGGTTATGGTTTAGTTATCGTTATAGTTAAATGGTGCAACTCACCTTAAGTCAACTAATTTATAGCGGTAAGTTATGAAGGGAAAAATCTAGACTTTCAAAAGAATGTTTTCCTAAAATCGCAGAACTACGTAACCTAGTTTCACATAACTCGAAAGCAGTTATTTTCTAGATTACGGCAGCTTAAAATTAGACTGCTATACAGCATGTTTGAAGGACGTAATGGCGAAACTAGGTCTATTGCTGTAGAAAATATGAGGTTACTCCATCCATACATTTTTTTACTAGTATTAGGAAAATCTCGAATATTTTTAAGTCCTGATGATTTCGCAATACCGTCCTATGTACCAATTATTTACCGTTTAGAAATAATAATATTTCTTTTTATTTTATTTATTTTACCATTTCAACCGATCGGTCGTTTTTACGTAATTTACGGGCAGAGAATGCCTTCCTTCCTAGCCAAGTTACAACCGTTTCGCTTGCACCGAACGCTTCGAGTTGACCTTGCCGTCAATTCTTTTGTTCTGACCACGTGAAGACGACGTCATTCCCGTACATTTGAAGCTTTCTACAAGCGTTAACTATTGCAGATTAGCAACTTGGCTAGGGGTACTTGTATCTTTAAGTCCACGTATGTACTATTGTATACAGGGCTATTTGGAAAACACTGGAAAACTCTCAGAATTATGTTACTAACATCATAAACAACAACTTTTGTTCTATGACTTTAAAAAAAAATATCATATTTTAGTTCATCACAGTTTCATACAATACATAAAAATATTTAATTTGAACGTTCTAAATATTACGAAGTCTATGCGAAGCAAGCGACAGTACAATAGCGGAAGGGAGCGGGGTTCGGGCGGCGAAGGTGCTTGATGCACTTCCATCGTATCATAGACGTGGGCAGATATTGCTAACTAAAGATTTGAAATGTGTTAGATAGAATAACGAAATCTTAAAGGATGGTTTTTGGTAAAAGGAATCCCTGTTATCAATTTCTATGAACCCCTACTCAACCTTCAACGAAACTTAGAACCACGTTAAATATATCTTTATCAGGGCAGCAGTTTCCTTATGTTTAACTAATAAAATATTCATTTGGACATAAAATAAGGATAGCTATGATATATACACTACCGGTCAAAAGTTTTTGCCCACCCTATAGTTTGCGTGATACACAACAAATAAAGACCATACGAGCGATTTTGATATTTATATTTTAAAGAACATATATAGATAAGAATATAGTAATAATAAAACTACAGTCTGTAATTATTGCATATTTGAATTTTAGATTTATCGATGTAACCCCCTTTTGCTTTTATTATTTTGGTGCACAATCTTGGCATTCTCTGTAACAATTTCGACAAATAATCGTCGTCTATTTGATTCCATTCGTTTTTCAGGATATCCCAAAGACGTGAAGTGGAAGTAGAACACTGCTTTCCGACTACCCTGTCCAATTTGTCCCACAACAACTCAATTGGGTTGAGGTCGGGGCGACTGTGACGCCCAAATCATAACTTTCAGTAGATTCTTCCTTTCTAATTTTTTTAAAAACTCTTGGATAGCTTCGAGGAATGCTTGGGATCGTTGTCATGCTGAAAGAAAAATTTTCTGCCGATCAGACGCTAGCCACAACGTACTATATTTTCCTTTAATATTTTTTTATAGCCTTCTTTCTTTAAAATCCCTTAAATTTTTACCAGGTCTCAAGTCACCCGTCCTCTAAAATATCCCCAAACCATCGCTGAACCTCCGCCGTGTTTTACAGTCCGGATTACACAAGGATCGAACATCCATTCTTCCTTTGACCTGCGCACAAAGACTCTTCTCTTAGACCCAAAAACATCAAACTTTGACTCATCACCGCACAAAACTCTCTCCCACTGTTCGTGCGTCCAATTTTTATGTTCTTTAGCCCATTGCATCCTCTTAATTTTATCTTGACGTCTTAAAAGAGGTTTCTTCACTGCCACCCTTCCAAAATGGCCAGCTTTTCTCAATCTACTTTTCACTGTAAAAGTATTCAAAGGCAGATCCCTATATTCATTAATCTGAGCTGCTATCTCTGGACCCGTGAGTCATTGATCACGTTTATTGATCAATACAATACTTTATCTTCATTTATTATGATTTTTCGAGATCGCCTTGAACGTTTTCTATCGCCAAAGCTCCTGGTCGATGCATATTTTTTCACGTTGTGTCCACGATACGTCGAGTTATTTTTAATTCGGCAGCAATAATAAGGTAACTTTTGTCTAGATTATGAAGACTTGCGATTAATGCACGAGTTTCAACCGTTATTTCCTTGATTTTACCCATTTTAAAACTTACAAGTCACAATTTGTGAGAACGAAAACAATTCGTATACGAACTTCGCAAAAAGATGTCTTGGTACTAAAAGTGTTAATCACAGGACGTTCTTGCGTTTCATAGGGCTAACTGGGACTAATCTGAAACTATAAACACCGAAGAAATAATTCACAGTTATAGAATAATAAACAAATCCGCCGGCACTTGTAAGTTTTAACTTGTCGCACTCACGGACAAAATATAAAATGCGCTCGTACAAATAAAACAAATAACGGACGCTATTATTTTTGGTTTTTAAAACATCGTTTCGGTCTTCGCTTGATAATATAAAAAGGAAATTTGATAAAGTGTATTATTTTGAAATTTAATTAATGGATTATGGGGTGGGCAAAAACTTTTGACCGGTAGTGTACATATGTCAATGTTTACAATATTATAATGTAAAATTTCGGTACTAGTGTTACAGGAAGATGTCCACACCTACAGTTTACCTTACTAAAAAAATACCATTAATATTGAATTAACACCTTTCTGTGCTATTTCAGTGATATCCAATTCATCCATCTGAACTGAATGTTTTCATCATTTTTGTTTATTTCATATTATATATTTCTGAACTGGCCTGTCGTTGTAGTGGTTAGTAGCCCTAACCACAAAATAGATAGGTACAAAAGACAAATGTGTGTACTTCACTTTTTATACCTACGCTCGGTGGACGCACACTAATGAGCATTTGAGCCGGAATTGTTCAACGAGTGATCCGAGACGTGACCGAGACATCGTGTCTGTGAGCGGTGTCTTTGTGTGCGTTACTCGAGCGCGCTTTGTATATAGATTGACTTCCGTACCTATATATTTTGTTCCCTAACTGCAATGCCGGAGGTTGTGGGTTCAAATGTTTGTGTGATGAGCACGATCATTTGTTCTGTGTCTGGGTGTGGTTTTTCTATAACACGTATGTAACACCGCTAAATTTTAATCCCGTGGAGGGTCGATCCGGTATATGAAACACTATCGATTTGTAAAGATAAAATTAAAAAATTATGTACCTCTTTTTGAAAAATTCGTATTAATTTTTCGCATGTACGAAATTAATTTCTTTAAGTAAAAGTCAGCTGAGCGAGTTAAATGACCTGTAGGTACTTGTACGCAACGCCGACTATTAACTACAGGTCATTGAATTCGCTCAGCTTACGTTTTCTTAAAGATATTAATTTCGTACATGCGTGAATGAATACGAGTTTAAAAAAAAGGTACTTTATTTTTAATTTTATCATTACAAATCGATAGTGTTTCATGTACCGGATCGACCCTCCACGGGATTAAAACGATTAAAATTTAGCGGTGTATATAATACAGCACTCATAGTACAAACTCTACCTTGTTTGAGACTAAATGACGTTGTGTGAAAATTGTGGAATATAATATCATTTGCTCGAAATGGCCCATGGCAAAACAGAACTACATCAATATCAATACTTCAATAGCTTAGTGCTCTTAAATATTTTATTTGAGTTCAAATAATTTTTACTTCTTTCAGGTTGGAACAGCAGCAGCCGAACAATTAAACAAGCTATTAGAATCTGGTCTTCCTCTGGAGAAAGTTCACGTAATAGGGCACTCTCTAGGAAGCCACGTGGCTGGTTACACCGCAAGGGAACTCAAGACTAAACACAATAAAATTGTAAAAAGGTAATATTCACTTATAAAAATAGCTCAATATTTTTATGAGATTTCGCACATCATGTTATGTTGTTGTATATAGAAAATTGCTGATTCCTTACCACGAGCTCTAATCGCGATCCATTTGACTAATTAAATTGAACTGTTAGGCGATTATTACACTGGCACGCACCACGCAGCGTAGGACGTTAATGCGTGTTTTAAAGTTGCTAGTAAGTACAGTTGCCATAACGGATCTTGAACGGTTGTGCAGAAGTCAAATATTCGGTCTCTTTAGTGGTGCGTAGTGATACGCGGGGGCGGGGAGAGTCAGTGATTGGCTCGCCGCTCCATCGCGTCATAGACGTCACTCCCCATTCGTTCCCTGCGTTGCTGCATGTATCTAACAACGAGAAAGATTGGCTCGCCAATATATGGAATGCGCAAAGCGATCTCCACTCTGACGCCGAGCGCTCAAGATCCGTTTCGGCAACTGTATCTATGTTTGTATAGAAAACACGCACTGTCTAACACACCGAAAATGCATCCACGCGCATTCATGCAAATCACGCGCCTATATGTGGAGAAACATACACACACGCGCGTGGGTGCGGGGTAACACGCAAGGTATGGCACACTGAGTCACGTAGTACCGTGCGTGATTTTATATGAAATGAGTCACAGCCTGCGTGAATTTACAAAACGCACCTACGCGCGTGAGTGCGTAAAAAACCCGCACGATGATGCAGATCTACACCCCCGCAAGTACGCGCGTAGGTGCGTTGACACACAACATGCAGCGTGATGCGTGCCAGTGTGACACACTCGCCGATGTGGGCGCGTTGGTCTCCATATATTTTATATGGAAACTTTACTTGTAGAGCTACATAAGATCCACGCTACGCACGCCACGCGAAGTCGCTTACATACAAATCAAGCGTGTTACACCTCGTCACCCTCCCTACTAACTGTCGTAACTAGCAATTGATGTTTTTCCAGTTCGACCGTTTTTCGGTCGGGCGTTAAAATCATATTCCTGTAGTTGCGTTGGCTGTAGCTTTATTAATGAATTATTAAGTTTTTCATATTAATCTTGGCATATTCTTTTAGTTATTAGTAGCCCTAAAGCTCTAAATTACGAAGGTAGTGAGGATATTTTTTCCCTTCTTTTACACTTCCGAAAAACGAAAACTTGAATATCTTTTAAACGGTAAACGATACAACTATGTCGATTAGAGAGAACTTATTCGAAATAATGTTATAAACACATTGGTAATATCAGTGCAGATACGCCACAGTTTGTGAGATACGACAGTTAGCGGGGAGGGCGACGACGTGTGCAGCGGTCTAATGTAATGTTAGCTCTAAAGGGATGGAGCTATATGTATAGAGTGTATAGATCCATCTCTTTTTGTCGCTCTCACGCTTGACGCACAAATCATCCATTATAATAAAAGTATCATCCATTCAGACTCAATCGCAACGTTATCATTTTTTTTTATCACTTCTACAATCGTTTTGTAAAAATCGTTTTAATCCATAGCAATAAATCAATGCTACTTAATCAGTGCTTAGTAATCCGAGTTACTGAAGATTTGGACGCCACGTACAGTCAGTCAGATATAAAAAAGTCTTAAAATATAATATATATACATATATTACCCGAAGTTACCGCCTCAAATCCAGCCTGAAATAGGTTTAGTAACGCTTTTCCTCATAGTCCTATTATATTTTAAAACTTAAACTGAATGTACTAAACAGTGTATGTACCAAATAGAAAATTAAATGTAACTACTACATAGGGTTATTTGTAAAACACTAACAACCTTGCAAGACTTTATTACTAACACCATAAACAACAACTTTTGTTCTTTGACTTTTTATAAAACATTTACCAAAAATAAACCTTCAAGATTTCATTGTTCCATCTAACAGATTGCAACTGTGTATTTCGCTATACCCACGTACGCCTCCTGCGCACAATCCCCGCTCCCCTCCACTATTGTACTATCGCTTGCTTCGTATAGACTTCGTAACAATTAGAAAGTTCAAATTTTAATTATTTTTAATTTTGTATGAAAAGTTGTTGTTTATGATGTTCTTATCATAATCCTGAGAGATTGCCAGTGTTATACAGATAACCCTGTAAAACTCTATTTAGATATATTTGAGACCAATCTTTATTGCAAGATTCTAACTCATTCCACCATTTTAATCGGCCCGACGCCATGTATTGCCCGCCTTTGAAGCCACTGAGTCTTAAAGTCCCATCATTTAATATTATATTAAAATAATCACAGCTCCACTTCCACCAAACCGCACTAAATTAACATCAGCCTACAAACATTTCAGATTAACGGCACTCGATCCTGCTTTTCCAGCGTTCTACCCTGATGGCGTGGTGATGGAACACGTCAACGCGAAGGATGCCGAGTTCGTGGATGTCATTCACACGGATGCCGGTGGCTACGGTGCACCGGTCCGGACTGGAACAGCTGACTTTTGGCCCAATGGTGGCAAAAGCGTACAACCAGGATGTCCTCGATTCGCGCCAATACCTCTCTCCGATGATAGTAAGTTTTATGTGCATTAATATTATATATTTCCTTTTGTGGCCGTAAACTTGCGCAAGCTTCATGACGACAAATAATCTGATGATATTATGCTTCAGTATGCCTAGGTAAATGCTAGTATTTTTCTCGTAGCATTATACGCTGCGAGTCTATTATAACAACACTTTCATGGTGCTGATGCGGCTGCCAAGTTATTGCAGTGCTTCGGAGATGTTTGCTCAGCCAGAGATGACAGCTTCTCAGCTATCATACGCAAAAACACAACAACCTCTTAACAGCCTCCTGAAGTGATTGCTGAAACACATGATGAGAGCCCCATAGTGCGATTATATATATACATATAGATCTCGTTAAAAGCACATTGTCTTCAGTAGTGTAACTAACATAGTTTATAAGCTAAAAATTGTTACTAACATCCTGTCAGTTTTGTTGTGATTTGTGGTTTGATTGTTGTATGGGCTATATTGTCCGTAATAAAAATATATTATTATTGTTATGCTTACGCTTTTTTGTTGCCTACGCTATTGTGACGCCCTTTTTAGGTTTTGGTGTATAGTAAAAACTTTTCTATTAGAAATTATTTTTGATCTTTTCCTAAAATGTGATAATATTCAGCCTCACGAGGTAACAACGGGAGACGAGTCAAACCCTCTCGGAAAAAAGCTCGAAGGATGAAGAGTAGGTTGATTTTTAACATATATTTTAATATTGGTGAATGTATTTAATCTCAGCTAAATTCTAAATTAATTTAGGTATCGGTATGGAGGAGGCCATTGTCACTTTTCTTCAATAGCTACAAAATTATGTATATCATGAGTACATTTACTCATGACCACATACACCCGACAAAATACTTATTTGCACCAATAACATTATAAAAAGATCACCATAACATCAATCGCCTTCAAATTGGTTTATTAATTTTTAAAGCTAGCCATTTTTTACGTTTACTCGCCAAATCTACAAATTGTATATTAGAATTATAAAAATTACATAATAGTCAATACTTTTAATTAGTCAAAACTAGTTTTGACTAATAACAATAAATTTATTATCACAACAAAAAATATTTTTAAATTGGCTATTAAAAAAAAACCTACCAACTCAACAGGTTTTTGAATAAACGTAAATAATTTTGGAGTAGTTTTACCTGATCAAAAGTACTTCTGAAGATTTCTTGCAGTTGAAAGTGATTTTGACCAATTAAAAGTTTTGACTGTGACCTGTCATGTCATCCACATGTCGCAGCTTATTGATGGTAAAGTGCTTAATTTTGTTCTACGCTAACAGCGGTCGCTGAAGTCAGCGCTGAGGTCAGCTTCAGTCAGGTAGCGCGTACGAATAAACACAATGTTCTACGGACTACCGCACAGTGAGCAACGCTGACAACCTCAGCAGATTTATTGCTACTTTTCTTTGTCAAACGCGACCCGGTACGCTCGATCGACATCAGCGAGCGATGTCAGCGTAGAAGGAAATCAAACCTAAGAGCCCGAGGATGCCCGACTTTCGTCATTTTGCTAGTGATATTTTATCAGTGCATGCCCCTAAACACACCTGTTTTGTCACCTGCCAAAGCCGTCATAATTGACACTATAACCACAAAAAAGATAGGTACAGAAGACAATCTCATGTATGTACTTCACTTTTTATACCTACGCTCGGTGGACGCACACTAATGAGCGTTAGAGCCGGAACTGTTCGACGACTGGTCCGAGACGCTCCGAGATATCGTGTCCATGAGCGGTGTCTATGTGTGCGTTGCTCAAGCGCGCCTTGTATGTAGATTGACTTCTGTACCTTTGTGCTATAACATAGCAGGGCATCGTTCCTACCTGTGTTGGAGACATGTCTGTGTGTGTGTGTGCTTCGTTTTTTTATAAAAACTGATAGTTTTTACAGACAAACTATCAGCATCAACAAAGAAAGTCTGGCAGCCACGGGCTCTCACTCTAGTAGGTACCATTGATTTGAATGGTGAAAAAACATTCGTAAACAACAGGTCTCAGACATTCCTAAACTGTAACAAACTGGCAGCTTCAGAATTCGGCAATTTTATAACTCGTTGCGAGGGTTTAATATGCCAGTATCAAACTTTACCCTTTCCTTAAAGATTATCTTTGTAGGAAACCACACAATAATCTATGTAATGTCTGTCTAATAAGTCAACCGACTTGGGAATTTTGTATAATATTTAATCATTTAAAAAATACTTATATTCGGTACTTTTTACAAGGTTCTTCTGTTAGTAAACAATGATTTCTATCTCATAATCAACTTTGATTATTGCACCCGTGTTGACTACATCAAATTTAATTAAATTCTAATAATTACCCAAGTCGTTTAACTTATTAGACAGACTCTATAGTTTCTCATTAATAACAAAAAGTTGAAGATCACATTATATGCATGTCAATACTGTATTCCAAAGCGTTGAAGGGTATGTAACCGCTACAGGCATGCTCATATGAAAACAATATAAACAAGTTCCTGTGCGTACAGATAATTTCAATCATGGAAGATTGTTTTCTTAACATTTTCAGATTTATGCAGCCACTGGCGGTCGTGGCGGTTCTACGCAGAGTCAGTAATAAATCCTGAGGCGTTTCCAGCCTCCCCTGCCGAATCTTACCATAAGTTTAGAGAAAATCCAACTCCAGAAGATGGCATGGTCTACATGGGCTACGGCTGTACAAATACGTAAGTTTGAAGTATCTATTCGCTACTAGCTATTACAAATGACTTCGCCCCGTGAAAGTATGAAATAGTAAAGCCTATATGTCAATCAGTCATAAAGTAGTTCTACTGATGAAAGAATTTTTAAAATCGGTCCAGTTGTTTCTATGATGTTTTTCCAACAAACATGAGTAGCAAGGACCAGTTTTTAAATTCGATTATTTTCTGCATCTAAAGGAGAGTACAGGACACACTAAAACTACATAGTTACTTAAATTTTTCAGAACTTCAATTTTCAGAAGTTAAAATTTCCAGTTGAAAATCAAAATTTCACCCAAAACAACACCCATGTACTACAAATCTCTCATGTTTGTAAAATTGGTTATGTACTCTACGAATTATTTTTGTAACAGTGGAAATAAAATATTTTAAATTGCAGCTGATCTTTTCTAATTAATTTTTTTGTGGAATTTCAATTGAATCGTTTTTCTGGGCCTTGTCATGTTTCATTGCTTCAGCACTATTGATATTGTCACCACTATTGATACATTTTCAAAAGTTAATTGAAGACGAAATTGTAACAAAAAAAAAAAGATTTAGAACGACGACGAAAATATTGAGGATAAATAACTCCAAAGACATTCTTGACAAGATCTTTCGAAAGAGTTACCGTGGCAAAAGAGTTAAAGTGGGTTTTAGTCAGTATAAATCTGATTCTTTTGCTCGCTTCCGTCGAAGCAGGTAGAGTCATTTAATTGCCACGTAAAAAAATATATATTTTTGAAATTCGCATACACCTACAATTTAACTCAAAATATGTATATATTAAGATTAATATGACTACAGTTCACATTGAATTTTATAATAATAAATGAAAAGAACACTCAACACTGCTAAATAAAAAAAACACTCAAAAAAAGAAAACAAATATATATAAACACTGCTAGGTCATAAAAATCGAACCCACACAAATATGACCGTACTCAAATATTATCGTCATTAATATTAAGCTTTTCTCATTCCAGTGCCCAAGGATCGTATTATTTGACGACTAACTCCGAAACGCCGTTCGGAAAAGGAATGGATGGACTGTACCCAAAGAGCAAAAAGAATTCCATTAAGAAATAAATTTAAGAAAAATAAAAAAAATGCGGACCCCTTTAAAGTATTTTAACAGCGATACTCAAACAATGCTGTAATAACTTTTTTAAGAAAAAAATTTTTGAATACTATGAAAATAACTAGTAAAATCGCTGGATATAGAAAATTCTAAATAAGATTGAGTATTGTGAAACTCTTTGAGAAAATCAACACATCACTCCACTTGATTTTTCAGTGGACCAAATTTTTAAGAAAAAAAAAATCTTTCAATGTGATATTCATTAAAACATCACAGAGGCATTGTAAAACCTCATCTAAGGCCTAATGTCTACGGACGCGCAGCTTCAAAGACGTATATTCGACATTGCCCGTATTAATGTATGCCTGCTCACAGTTACATACCTTTGTTGTAAGCTGCCGCTTCGTCAACAGAGTTTCATATCTTTCTATGAAACTTTGCCAACGAAGCGGCAGCGTAGGGGTATCGTGCGTGACGCTTGCCGTACCGCATGTCATACGACGAGGCGTACATCGAGCGGCATGTTTTTGTTAAAATGACGAGAACATCTTCATCGTCCAACAGCATTGTCACAAATCATTGAAAAGGTACGCTTGTAATACGACTCGTGGACAGAGTTCAGTTCGCTAATCAAGCCTCCTGGCGTATTTTGAAGTGTCTATGAAGCTACGCGTCTATGAAGCTACGCGTCCGTAGACAGCAGATCTAAATCCTTTAGAAAATTTCACATTCATAACAGTGACTTTAATATCACTGACACTGAAATTAAAAATGTGATATTATTATTCTTAATGTAAATGTTGACAAGATGGAGTTGGGCATAACATAAGGAAAGTATCTATTTAATAAAATCACTAAAAAAAAAATTAAACATAGTGGTCTGCGAAGAGCTACCACGAGCTCTTAACGCGGTCCAGTTTACGACCTAAACTGAACTGATAAAGGGTTGTAGTTGATGAGGGGTGAATAGATTCATCCCTCTTTCTTGATCACGTGGCTGACATTTTAATAGGTCGTGGAAAGCCTCCGGCTCACACAAAGACAAACAGTCTTTCAATGTATGCGCATCTTTTTGTGTGTGGTATATAATAGTCATATCATTTAAATACTGTCACATAACAAAAGTTATTAAAATATAAATGTTCTAGCGCCAATAAGGAATATGCATGCATTTTCAAAATCATATTATATGACAGGAATTTTAAAATGTCTTCATAAAATACGAAGTTCTAAACCACGAGACAGAAAAAATTCGGATATGTTCTTTGACGTCATAACACATATTATTCATTCATTTTGTAAATAGCGAAATTTATTACATAGAACGTATGATGAAAAAGATTTAAATTTTGTCTGTCTGATATTTATGGTCTAAAATAATTTATATGTAGAACTCTTACTAGACTGTTATATAATAATATAGTAATGAAACACTGAGAATCAAAATGTAAACAGTTATACTTACGGAATAGATATAGTACATCACTTACAAACTTAAAGCGTATAGTCCCTTGAACCATCTGACCGAAATTATGTGAACGCAATTCTCACACTCGCCTAGGCGACAGTACGCAAATCTGTGCATTTATTTGCGGCCAGCAGCCCCCGGAAAGCGCTTTAAATCCATTTTCTCTGCGAGATATTGATTGATTTACATATGCAATGTTCACTTTGAAGAATATTTAACCACCAATTTTTATGTGTAAAAATGTTTTTAAAGGTCCAAGCCGTTTCGAAGGAGTAGGGAAAAGTTGTGAATAGTTGCGAATTCGCTAATTTTTTTTTTTTTTTTTTGACAAACGTATTAATTGAACGAAAAAATAAAATATGTTGATATTATTGTTCATGAATCTATAATAAACATATATTTTTTTCAAACCAATTGACCTAGCCGTTACGGAGGAGTAGGCCTCAGAAAATCACTGTTTTATGGCACTTTTCGGGCGCTTGGCCCTTAAGTATTTTGGTTTCATTCGACCACTACTGGAATTAATCCTGGACTTATTAAATTTACTTAGCAAATCTATATTTTCTTTACGTAAGGAAATCAAACGGATAATTTATTTTACTTCAAGTTTTCTTTCTTAAACAGTGTGAGTCAATATTAAATTAATATCATCTACCGTAGAGCAGATAATGATTTATCAGTCAAATTTAATATTATACATAATATATATTGTATATAATATATAATAATAATAATAGCCCAATAATAACAACTTTATTGAAAGTTAAAGTTTGCCCCTTTTGGAGCTGAAATGCAAAGGCTATGTAGACCTATTGTCACGTTTTTTAAGAAGGACTTATCTTTAATAGCGTTAGAATTTAATTAATAAAACAAGCTATTAGTAAGTGTCATTGCCACTTTTGTTTTATTATTTAAAACATATATATACAATGACATTATGTGTGGAATATACTCGTAACAGTGAGCAAAAGGTCGCTGTAGCTTCGCGTAATTGCACGCTCTAGTGAAACAATTCGCACGCGAGAATAATAGATTTCTTGATAAACGCGTGTTGTGGTAGGTAGCCTTTACGATTTTCGTTGTTGAATCGTGTATCATTCATTACACGATAAAATATGAAGATTAAGGGCTATAATTTACCGAGACACCATGGCGGCGCCACCAGTCGCCGCTAGCAACAAAATGTATACAGCTCTTTAAAGAGTTACTCACCTGCCCGATAACCAACTTGACCAGGGGCCAAGTTGGTTATCTGCAATCGTTAACGCTAGTCGAAAACGAATCAAACGTACCTATATGAATGACAAAATCTCAAAGTTATCGTTTCTACCATGTTCGACGCTACGTCCTTTGTTATACAAACGCTACATTGTAGAACGAGCGGCCGACTCAGGCGCGTCAACATAGCTACCCACTTATCGTTTTCTACAATTGCAGACACCTAGGCGTTACCGATTGGAGAAGGGAATTCGACACGAATCGGTTATAACTTGGCTAAGGGGGCTGGTGTTCGTTTGGTGGCGCAACCAATTTATGGCTATATTTCACCGAGACACCATGGCGGCGCAATTGGTTGCGCTGCTATGGTATCTCGATGAAAAATAGCCCCATGCCTTTCAAATTTGACAAGAGAATCGCTATACATTGTCAAAGTTCAAATGTACCATACCTATTGAAAGACCCTGATATATTTTTTGTTAATTCATGTTTTGTAACTTATATTCAATATAACGCATACAATAGTAGTAATTACGTTATATAAAATATGAGCAAATCTTTATTTTTTTATATAAGTATGTACCTACCAACTTCTTGCCACTGATTTCAAAATTAAAAAAAAAAAACTTAAATACTTAGTCATAATATCTATTTGATAATGTCAAATAAAAAAAATTCTATCAGACTCATTTTTAATATTTAAAAATAATGTATTTCAATGTCATTTTTGTTCATAATATCAGTCAATTGTTATCCGAAACGTATGCAAAAAAGTAAAGAATTAATGCGACAGCAAACAATAAAAAAAATCTCATTGCATATTGTCTCATCTTCACGCCTCACCCCGCTATCGGGAGCACCTAGTAACCTTTACAATTACATTAGAGAAGATAACGCTTAATTTCAGTAAAAATATTTATAATTATGTAACATATTCTTTGTGATATTTTCGACTATATGTTGCCACTGTTTGTCATACATTAGGATAGAAGTGATGTAGTGCATAGGCTGAATAGATGTTAATTAAGTACATAACTTTATTACTTTTTAGTAAAAAAATAAGAAGAGCCTAAGTAAAAACATATTCGGTATTATGTAGCAACGCACAATACCTAATAGGTAAGATGTAAGATCGCATCGAACTTTATAAAAATAGTAATATAAAACTTTTTAAAAGTTATATTATCATAATATAACATCACACAAACGTTAATTTTAGTAATTTATTAGTGTTCAATCGGTACTTAAGGGAACAATTGTTTTATTTTTATTTTTATTTTAATGCAGGACATTGTACTATATTATATATTTTGTTGTTGATTTGATGTAATGTCTGTTTCAAACAATAAAAAGAATAAAATTGGACTATTGTATTTTTATTAATTCCTATTTCAAATATTGAAATGTCAAAAGTCGTATTTAGTAAACGTTAAATACAGTTTTATATTCGTAGTTTATTTTTCTGGATATTCAAATTACTTATTATTTATTTTATTTATTTATTTATTTCAAGTATCAAAGACTCATTTCAGTTACAAAATCATACGTATTACATATATTACATACAGGTATTACAAAATTACATAAAATTAAAGGTCAGTAACAATCAATCATAAGTATAATACCAGTTTTTCTTTAACTAATAATAAAACATAATGAAGTTCAATAAAAATCATTCATCAAACTGCTTCAAATACTTATTCATCTTTGGCGTATCGTCATCATTATTTGCTTATCTTTGCCATTTAAGTCTATAATTTCTTCTTGGTATTATTGTAGATATAGCAACAGTTTCACTCCAGTCGGATCTTAATAATTTATACTTATAAGGAGTACTTTCATCATCAAAATCTTCATCAAGTAGGTATGTTCGCAATTTATTACCTTGCTTGCCATTGTTATCCTTATTATCTTTGCTATCTTTGTTATCTTTGCTATCTTTGCTATCTTTGCCATCTTTGCTATCTTTGCTATCTTTGCTATATTTGCTATCATTATTATCTTTTTCATTTTGTTCTTCCAGGTAATTTTCAAATCTTTCTTTCACATTTTTAACAGCTAAATATATGACATATGCTAACGTACCGTATATTATAATGCTGAAAACATACATAACACAATCTATTAATTTGAGTAAGAACAAGAATGAAAACTAAACAGGGTCGCAGCAGATTCAGAACTTGACGTGAGGCTTTCAATGGACTTTAATAATAAATAAATCTGTATTATCAGGCAACTAAGGCTCATAGCCAAAATACACAAAATATATATATGATTCGGCACTTGCACCACTGTAGAACGATTAGGGTTGATTAAGTACAGGCTGTGTCCCCCTAACTTGTGATTTATTCCCGTAAAGAACAGTTTGTTTTGACTTAAGAGCTGCAAACCCATCTTATGATGATTACACTACGTTAGGGTTTAAACCATATTAATTAAAAGAGTAGGATATCAAAATAAATAAAAATAACTTACTTATTTTGATATCCTACTCTTTCTTTCTTTCTTTGTTAATCATTCTCTTTTAACATAATTTTTCATAAACAAATCATAAGTTGCTTCATAGGTTTTGCTTCCCGAAAAATTATTATAACTCTAACTTTATATCATTTGAATTGACAATCTAAAAATGAAACTGAAGATGTTTGGAATTTAACATTAACAACAACGACAGGCTAATTAATAAAAACACAAATAAAAATGCAAAAATAATGTTTCAACTCACCCTATTGTGCCCATCCTGTCCAATACTACAGCTGTGTTGTTGTTTAAATCTTTATGAACAATGCCAAAGATGACGACTTGAATAGTCATTCACAAGGCTGCGTTCACACTAGATTAGATCACATCCTTCTGCAAAGCAGTATTATTATTTATACAATGGGCGGTCTTATCGCACAGTGAAATTTTATACAGACAGCCGTTGGATGGACTGAAAGAATGGAGATAAATAATGCGAGCTAAGGATACGGTCACATCCGTGAGGAAACGGACATCCTCGTGCCCGAAGAATCCTTAGGTAATTCCTGGCCACTGTAAGCAAGGGCTTGTACATGGCAGGCAATGGATAGCTCACCATTCACTCTTCTGGTCAAGAGCGAGTTGACGACGCGTAGTGTTCCACTCACGTCTTAAAGAGATGTCAGCAAAACTGTTGGGGTCTAGCAGGGTCAATGCCTGATAGGGCCACGGAAACTTTTGGAAGTTTTACCGTGGCCCTGAAACACAAAGGGCAACTTAAGGACAGAAATAAATTTTAGTCAGTTAAAGTCTGACACGTTCTACAGCAGAAGATATCGTTGAATAATTTGCCAATACAATAACAAAAAAAGAGGAACACTAGATATTCAGCAAAGTACTATAATTCTACCACGATCTTCACTTGATCCCATTCAACTTTAATTTCATCATCAAACTACCAGACGATTTACAGGTTATTTTGCACTGGCTTTTGATATACCAACTATAGTAAAATTCTGAGATAAAGTGAAATATCATCTGTGTTCCCCACAAAACATATATTATCAACAGCAGTCTTCTAAGCCAGTGTCAAAATAAGTGTGTGAACCTAGCCTTAAAATTCTAAACAAACACATTGTTTCTCAGCAACTGCAGCATACACTCATTGTAAGCAATCTATAATTTAGTTATTCAACTAAGATAATAGTTACTGTTTATTCAATAGGATGTTGATATACCTGTGTCAGCGGACGGCACTACTGTTGCTAAATACGGGGCCAAGTAAAAGATTTAATTTACAAAATTCATCATTATTGCCATCGACACGCTAAGAAGAAGAATAAGATGATGAATATGGTTTATTTCGGATTTTAAAACTGTCTCAATTATGACATAATTTATTATTTTTGCATGATAGTTTCTTTCCATACAGAGAAAGCATTAGCATTGATCCAGCTATTTACTTATTTACACAAACATGGGCACTAAATAGTTTACAAAGTTTTACCTAAATACATTACAATTGTTTGAATTAGCTTATTGCCTGCAAGATTCAGATACCGAGTCTGTGTAGTGAATAACTTCTCATAGATGAGAGGCCTCTGTCCTGACTGTGGAAACATTATCACTACGAATAAATTATTATTGTTCTTCTATTTTGCAGGTTCCTTATGTTCCATCTGTAGTATCATCACTATAATCATCATAATATCTTGAAGTAAACGTCTTCACAATTTTTTTTGCAACCTCCGTCACATTTTCAGAATTGGGATTCATAAATTTGTCAATCCATCCTACATCGTGATAAAATAAAAAAATGCCATAAATCAATGAACTGAAGATGAAAAGGCTGAAAAAAAATAATACCAAAAACTATCAAACTTGCAATATGCGGGTAAATAAATTAATATACTCCTTTCGAAATAATATTAGACATTTATACAAACCTTTTACACAGTCCTTTCAACCCATTTTGACTTCTATTGCTTTGGTTGTAAGACAAATGTATGGTGCAGTAAAAAGTTTGTTTTAGAACCACATTTTTTGCTTTGAATGCCATCCATGCATATGGAATAGAAGTCAAAATCGGTTGATTAGACAGTAAAAAAGGTTTTTTTCAGTGTTTAATTTTTTTGCGAATAGAGTATAGGTATCGTCTAAAAATACTTTACCTAAAACATCCCGTGTTCTGTAAATTATTTAAAAAACACTGTTTTTCATATAATAATAGTACATAGATATAAAGCTGGTGAACTTAGCGATCATTGTACTGTTAGTCATGTCATAATTCGTGTCAGCCACCGCCTCCACGACCCTCGATCAACATCTAAGGAGGCTCTCGTTAGGAAGCTGGATCAAGGGCTTGATTGAGAAAGTGGTACTTCTGGATAGGCTGATCGTAGTTTTAGCCTGTTGTTAATTTGATATGTCTTTTTGTTCAATTATTTATCTTGTTCAAGCCTGAGTATAAAATAAGCATTATAACACTTGCATCTTGTTCGAAATCCGAATTAAAAATCACATAAAATCAAGCACTATAATTTCTTTTATATTTTCGAATTTAAGTATAGACTCCAGATTTAATCCATATTTTTTATATGCGAGTTTGTCAAAATAATACTAAGCGTCTGTTTATAAGTAGCTAAATTTATTAGTAAATTGCTTGTAAAATTTATCATCATTGTTCTTCACTCTTCAACTGTCTTACCACATACCTTCCCCCTAAATAAACTCCATATGCAGCACCCAACAAGAGCCAAATTCTGAAAAAGTGTAACCATTATAATTATACAGGGTTATTCGTAAAACACAGGCAACCTCTAAGGACTATGATACTAACATCATAAACAACAACTTTTGTTCTATGACTTTTAAAAATTTATCATATACATATTTAATTTGAACGTTCTAAATATTACGAAGTCTATGCAATACAAGTGGACGACAATCGCGGAGAGAAGCGGCGATCGGGCGACGGGAGTACTTGATGCACTTGCGTCACGTCATACAGACGTAAGTACGTATAGTAAAATACAGAGTAGAAATGTGTTAGATAGAACAACGTAATCTTGAAGGTTTGTTTTTGGTAAATGAATTATGTTTTGTAAAAATTCGTAGAACAAAAGTTGTTGTTTATGATGTTAGCAGTACAGTTCTGCAAGATTGTTAGTATTTTACAAATAATCCTTAGATAAAATAAAATATAAGACAGCATTATTTAAAATCGCACGCAAATACTAACATCCACATTTTAAGTTTTTATTAGATAGTCTTAATAATATTTCCTTTGATTTTTTTTTAACTGACGGATACATATATCACTTAGCTTTATACACTATTTTGAGAATTTACATATTAACCACATAATATTTTTATTTTATTGCAGCTCACAATTTCAACAGTACGGAAATATAGTTCTCACATCTAGACTTCATCACGTAGACTAGAAATCCTAAGAATTTAAATAAGTTTTTCAACAATGGTCATTATTTTCATAAACAAAGCATCTGAATACGTATTGTGAACTAATCTTATTATAATCATTACGTAAGGTATGTATGTTTTTTTTCGTCAATGAAACAATCATAGTATTGTAATATTGACTATATTCTGATTATATTTTGATTAAGTTATGGTCGGTCTAAAAATTCAAACGAATTGGGAATTTTGTATAATATTTAATCATTTAAAAAATACTTATAAACGATCATTTTCAGAAGATTCTTCTATGTTAAACAATGACCAAGATCTCTTAATCAACCTCGATTACTGAACCAGTGTTGACTGCATCAGATTTCATTTTGCTCTAAAATCACCCAACTTGTTAAATTTTTTAAACAGACTCTATCACATAATTAAATAGTCCATTTCGTGTTTTATTAATTTATTTATTTGTATCCTCAAAAACAACGATTGTATTTACAAGATTTACCGCAAAGTTTCTTGCTGATTCTTTTCCATAGGAAAACATCAATTGCAACCGTGCACTAGTTGCTGAAAATATGCAAGTGCCTATGTCAGCATTTGTAAGTAGTATATCGGAAGGCTACAGGAATGCCCGAAAGAATTTACCGTGGCCCAAGAACGGAAAGGGCAAATGAAGGTCACTGGTGCGCTTTCGTCAGTAAAAGCCTTATATGCTCCATTATGATCTAGAGAGTGGGAGAAATCTCAAACTCAAAAAAAGGCTTATTGGAAATAATAGTAGATTATGTGACTAGGGGATCAAGCAGTGTTTTTAAGTCGCGGGCGGCATGTTGAATTCCGTACGAAACGAAGGTTCCCGAACGTTAGTGAGGGATCCCGAACGATCCCGAACGTTAGTGAGGGATTTATATAATTAACCCCCGAGCATTGCGAAGGAGTTAATAAAGAAACCTGAGTAAAGTGAGGAATTCAAGCCGCCCAAGACAAGACAGCTTTATCCCCGTGTTGCATACACCATCTGTGAGATAATTAAAAGACAATTTGGTCGACCAAATCCTAAATTAGAGAAATATAAGTATTATATTTACAAATTCATCAAACAAACAAAATTCACTACTCCAATATTCTATAGTTTCAATTTTCTAAAACGCTCCCGTCAGTAAGCACGTTTTATTCTATTTTTTTTTTTTTTTTGTTAGTGGCCAGTTTGAACTTCGAGTCAACTTGTTCGATGCACCTTCATTTTATAATTCACAATGTTGACGATTTTTGATGTTCCAAATTCAAATCTTATTATTTCATATGGATCGGCCATACTGCATTATCTCCCTAGGGACTGGTATGAAGGCTAGAAGGAACGGGGTGGGTCTTTTAGTCAGTAATAGTCTGACACTTTCTCCCGGTCCGCCCAAGAGAACTGACTTGCTTTAAGTGCGGTTTGTATGATGTATAAAACGATATTATCGAGCAGGTGGTGTAAAAAATAATTCTCAATACACTCACTCGAAGACCCGCACTTATCCCACCGTTTACAAGCACGCAATAGGATAGTCGGTATGCATTTAAGCGGAGGTTGCGGAATCATTTTCTACACCAATAACAGAATCGTCTCAAAACTTCTGTCCTTATTTTATATAAATATATATATGTAGTATATATATTATATTAGATATATATGTATGTGTATTTTTTCTATAATTATGTATACTTTTTACTCTTGTTTCAATACCAAAATTTTCTTTTTGTGCGCCTACCATATTGTCTCTTCACCACCCTAGGTTGACTGGTAGAGAATGCCTAAGGCATTAAGTCCACCCATGTACTTTGTGTTGCATGAATATTAAATAAATAAATAATAGGCTATTTCCCGCACAAGTGTTAAAATGTGCGCGTGTTCTCCCCCGCCATAATTTTATTACATTTATCGTATCAGGCTGGGCGCGGCTCGTCCCCCACGAGTCGCTGGTCAGCCCCCGTTTATTCATTTCAGTGAGTGTATTGAAAAAAGTCGTTTGAAACACGTGCAAATTTGCCACAGCAGCCCTCGCCTCCATAACACACCCGCCTGCGGCTCGTGCTGATTCCGCCTCGGTCGCAAAGACAAACTTTCTGCACTTGTGTCAAAATGTATTATTAACTCATATCTATCAGCCCCATTGAATTTCTGAGTCATAGCTTGGAGTTAGGAAGATAGCGGTGTTACACCTTTGTGCCTCACAAAGAACGTTATTCGGCGGTCCTGCACCTGCTGACCTAGCCAAGTTAAAACCAATTCGTTTCGATTCACTTGTGTCCAACGTCTCGAGTTGGCCATGTCTCCGATTTCTTTGTTCTGACCACGTAAGTGAACGCTGAGATGACGTCAGAACAAAGGAATCGGTGGTGTGGCCAACTTGAGGCGATCGACACAAGAGAATAGAAAAAAAACGGTTGTAACTTGGCTAGGCCTGCAGGTCTCTTTCCGGTTGTTTTGTTGTCGCCGTCCTGACTTCTAGAGTGATGATAGAACGGTAGTGCACCTTTTTTTGCACACATACTTAATAATAATAATATCATTTGGTTGCTTGAAATATGGTTACAAGTATAGGTCTTAATTCATTAAACCCCAAGCGAACGCCAGCGTTCGCGCACCCATTGTCTTTCTATTGTGTCTGTAATTCTCACGATTGAAAGGATTCACGATTATAATGTTTCTTCATATATTCTGCATCGATGGCTAGTGTCAAACTTGACGTCGAAGCAACAAATTAGAAATTTTCTTGGAAATCATGTTGTGTTAGGCTATGTATATAATATATATATTTTTTTATGGTGGGAAAATCACCTACTGACAACCCCCGCTCTTGGGCGGAGCGAGAGATAGTGTCAGACTCTTACTGACTAAAAACCCATCCCGTTCCTCGAGCCTTCATACCGGGGCTCGAGCTACTCTTTCGAAACTAACCCTGGCCCCAGTAGGCTTCGACCCGGCTGGGCCCCTGCTATTGCTGACAACTCCTTGAGGCGCGCGGGAACAGTGCGCGCCGCGTGACGGTGGTCGGAAATCGGGGTCGGAATCCCGGTGGCGGTGAGAGCGCCGTTGCCTCATGTGGTCGGCCTCCTCATTTGCTAGCATTACTGCTTCTCAGAAGTCGGTGACGCCCCACCACTCCTCCTCGCTCCGTACCATGGCCTGAACCAGGCAATGTATATACTCTTGGAATTTAACTGAGGGTCTGTGTTGTGTTGTTTATTCTTTATAGGTGTACGGTGGTGCGCCATTGGTTCATAGTTGACAACCCGTAATTCAAATTGACTATTGCCTAATGTATCCTTTTTGACCTTTGTATTTACCTTTGTTTTATATACCTTATTTTTTAGTTTTAATTTGGCATGATTTATTGTATTCATTTGACATGATTTATTGGAATATGTTTTTTTGTCTAATCTGTTTGGTATTTTTTTGTTAAATTCAAATTTTTCTACATTTCACCTAGTTATATGTGCATGCTGTGGTCTCCTGTAACTGAAAGAGCACACGTTGAAGAACCCCATGCCTAATGATTTATACTGTTCTGTGTAGCCTTTGTGACTTGGTCGCTCAAGGCTGCAAACCGCAAACACATCGACGCCTTTGAGATGTAGTGTTGGAGAAGGATGCTCCGTATTCCTTGGACAGCATTTCGGACCAACGTATCCATTTTGCAAGAACTGAAAATCTCCTCACGGCTGTCGTCCGAGTGTCTTCACAAGGTTCTGTAATACTTCGGTCACATTGCAAGGAAAGACCGTGGCAACCTGGAAAGGCTAATTGTGACCGGTAAAGTGGACGGGACAAGACCTCGCGGGTGCAGCCCAATACGTTGGTACGACCAGGGGGTCTACTCGCTTTCTCCGAAAAACGAAGTTTCGATTGAAGTTCGGCGTGTTTCCTACCATGGTTCATTTCGTTCCCGAAATTTCGTACGAACGAAAATTATTTGACGTACCGAATCTCTAAACCTACTCTAATTAGTTGTATTTCGAAAAAAAATATGATCATGACATACGAATATTATGCAATTTTAACGTCAAATTGACGAAACCAAAAACCTTACCTTTTCATTTTCGTTTGTGTTGATTTTGTAAGAAAAGTGCTAAAAATGGCCTCAAAAATGCTTTCAATTGAAGCAGCTCTACATTACGAGTGTTTAGAGCGTACAAAGACCCGGCAACCAGCTCAAATTCCTGACTTACACGTTGTGGATAATGTTAGACTCAGTCGGCAATTATTTGAGAAGTTGTACCAGGAAATAGTGCCTTTATTACCTTCAAGAAGCCTCCAAAGGCTTCTCCTTAGCAAAGCACTAGGAAGTGGACTACTACTGTGATGTTTTCAGCTCAACATTAGGTATGCAAATTCCTGACACACAGTTTGTGGGAAATGAGGGACTCAATCGACAATTATTTGAAGAGTTGCACCAGAAAATAGTGCGTTTATTACCTTCAAAAAGCCTCAGTAGGCTTCTCCTCAGCAAAGCATTAGGAAGTAGAGTACTACTGTGATGTTTTCTGCTCAACATGACGCAAATTCCTGACTTACATGTTGTGAATAATGTGAGACACAGTCGGTAATTATTTAGGGAGTTGTAACAGGAAATAATGCCTTTATTACCTCCAAAAAGCCTCTGTAGGCTTCTCCTCAGCAAAGCACTGGAAGTGGAGTACTATGGTGTTTGCAGGGTACTGTGACTGTCTTAAATTGTTGTTGTTTAAAAAGACTTTATTAAAAGACTAAAAAATACATTTATATTTTTTATTAACTTGAATCCTGTAGGATTCAGAGATTTTCATGTCACTAGTGGTCGATTTCCTGGCAGGGTCGTATGTCCACAGCTACCTCGGGCTGTGAAAAGTTTGGAGGTTAGCTTGATTGCCTGGAGGTGGATGGTATTGGTTCATTGATCTGAAAATAAAACAGATTAGATAGAGAGAAATACCTAATAGAATCATAAAATATTGAAATTAAATAGGTAAGAATTGATAGAATTTACTTTTAATACTATGTGGTAATAAAATCAATTGTTATTGTTTAAAACAAAATTTGGACACAACTAAGATGGTAAATAAAAGAATTCTACGAATGACTACCCACGACTAAAAACAAATAGGTACATACATGGTACATACTATATTGTATAATTATGATAATATTACTTACAAAGATCAAAGATCCACAACAAAACTTGTGGAAGACTGCGACATCCACAGTTCTACTTGAAACTTTCTTACAGAAAGCGTACCGTAATGACAAAATATGTATATTAAAATATACCTATTTGTAACTTGAGTTAAGTATAGGTAAAGTCCAAATAAAAATCTTTTGATTTCAAAATTAACAATGCAAGTTGACCAGTGCTGCCAACTCCTTAAAATATTTTCTGCTAAATCTGCATTCAAAAAATGCCAAATACATGCCAAAATTTTCAGAAAATGCTAAATACTATGCTGATAACTGGACCCTCGTGTGTATCCTCTTCGTATGATGTCTGAGCAGAGCGGAAGAAGCCATTCTTTCAAATCGGACATCAATTCCCACTCTGCACGATAAAGTTGGTTATAGGTTATTTATTGACATTGTGAATTTAATAACTCTTATTCAACGCACGTAGCCAAATAAGAATCAAACAAAACTAAATTACCTTTGATAACAACGTCGAGTGATGCAATAAACCATACGTGGTTCAATCCAAGCGGGATTCCCCTAACCACTAGGGTCGCGTGCACAAACAACAGAAACATCAAGATTTTATTTAGAAATAATGTTCAAACTTTCCGAGTAAAATGCTAAAAATATGCTAAACTGAATTTATACATGCCAAATTACTTTGAAAAATGCTAAATTTAGCCATAATAATACCAAATTGGCAGCACTGAAGTTGACAATGTTGACAAGTTACACATTGTTTTTTTTTTGCCCCATTTGGGCCGGCTAAGGTCTTGACCATACCGCCTCATCATTAATAATAAATACGTTTTTTTTTAGTTTCATTTGTATTCTATGCATAAATATTACAAGAAATATTTAATCACATCAAAGAGGTAATAAATGTAAAGAAAAGTTGTCGTGGCCCAAAAAGGTAGACTGCGACAGTCCGACTTTCTTACGTAATGTTTCATGTAAAAAAGCACTGGCAGCATGATATTTTTTTTAAAATTGAAACTAAAAGTCAAATTCAAGTTGACATTCAAAGATTGACATGTTACGTGTGATTATACAGATATTTTTAGTTGTCATACATTAGTACCGATGATTGAAGTAAAGTAGCGCTCTTTATATAAGTCAGTTAACGATGACCGTAGAAAAGGTTGTTTTATGGTGTCTTTTTGTATTTTATCGAAAATTATTTTTTACGACATATTTATGTTTTATCTATAAATATTACAAGAAATATTTAATAAACCACCTCATAAATGCAAAATTTTAAAATAAAGCAAGATTTAAAATTAATTTAAAAACCGTAATTTACTTTAAATGACATATAAAAAGACCCAAATCATATAGTTCATTCTATTCGGACACGAAGATTGTCTGTGGGTCCGAACTTCTTGTGTGTATCCGAAAATGAAACAGAGTAGGTGCACTAACGAAACTTCGTTTGAATATCGTTCGTATACGAAAATTACGTTTCGGAGAAAGCAAGTAGACCTCCAGATCCGCACCGCCCTTGACTCCACGATGTACAATGCCCTTCACACCGCCAGAGACAGGAACAGATGGAGGAATATCATAAGGGATAGAGTGATGAAACAGGGGGGTCACGACCTTCAGCATTGAGGAATACGACGCAAGGGTGTGTAGCCTTTGTTGGAGATCCAAATAAATAAATAGCCCATCCATACGTACAAAGTGGAATTCCCAGCTGGAGTCTGTGTTTCCTGATAGCTACAACCTAAGGGTTATGTTCTTCAAATCAAGACTGAATAGTTGACTTTTAGGCAAACATGATGCGGCCGACGAAAAACGGTTGAACACGAGCCTACCAAAGGATAATAATAAAAAAAATGTCTCCACATAATTTCAACCTTTTAAATGGTTAAGTTGCTGAACTCTGACAAGTTTAATAACAGCCAGCATAGATCTTCCCATGAAGTAACCTAATTACTAATGTAATTTAATATAATTTTGTGTTTTTTTACTGTAACTTAATGTAATTTTACGTATTTTAATGTTATTTTGTGGTGTATTCTAATGTAATTTAATTTATTGTGACATAATTTATTACTGAATTTTAATGCAATTTAATTCAATCTGACATAATTTATTTAATTGATTGATCTATAAAATTATTATCTTATTGATTATTTTTTCTTTGTTATCGTGTCGTACCTGGATATTATTTATTAAATGTGAATGATCAATTTATTCTAAATAATATTAGTTTACAAAATTTTGTAAGTGTTGTGCACACCTTTAAGTGAAAAATTCGCTGTGATAATTGTTAATTATAAGATTGTTCCTTTTTAAATGTTTTGGCGAACTATTCGTTGGAGTGCCGTAATAAATAAATTACGGATTTAAAAAAAGTAGGTGAACCTGTATATATATTTAATGACTGATATCGTTTTGACACAGAAGCTATACCTTCATGCGGTGACATATACCAGGACAAAATAGGAAAAATAATGGATTCATATTATACTAAAACATTTTTATTCACAAGTTTAAAGTTAGAAACTGCTATAAGTGTAGTCTTTCTGCCACAAAAGTATCAAACAGGTTATCTATTTTTTTAATTACCTAATAACTAAATTATCTTTTATTTCTTACATTTATGATGATACAAATATTTACATGTTCCATGATCTTTCACATAAAAAATAAATACTAAATTATTTAAGGGGCCGGCGACGGATGAATTTCCATAAAAACGCAATACCACGCTCATTTGCAAGTGGAGCATCCTTCCAACATATAATGATATTCGGTTGTAGACAATATTTATCTAGGTTCCTACGTCTTTTTTTTTTTAAAAAAAAAAACATAAAGAAATTTACGCGAAATGTATTTCGTACTTTTTTACAGCGTAAATGGCAAAACATGCCGTTTGGCTTTTCCTTTATTAAAAATAACAATAATTCTAATATTCTCGACGTAGGAACCTAGATAAATATTGTCTATAACCGAATATCATTATAATATGTAGGAAATATGCTCCAACTGTAAATGAGCGTGGTATTACGTTTGTATGGAAATTCATCCGTCGCCGGCCCCTTAATGCGCCAATGACATTATTGAGTACATACAGTTACTTTCCCAATTAATAAATTCTGAGTAAACTTTACAACAAAGAACAGCCAAGATAACTATTTATTTACAAAATATTTCAAGTATCATTTAAAACCAAACTAAATGAAACATATTCATACTTTAACTGAAATACGTTGCATCAATATTGTTTTTTTCTAAATAGAACTTTAAACCAAAATATACAGCAGCCGCCATACCTCCGTAAAGGAAAAATCTGTAAAATTATGAAATATACATTAGCACAAAAAAGTTCTGAGTACACATGTAGATGGATGGAGAGGGAGAGGAAGGGCGAAGAATAAATGGATGGATTGTGTGAGGAGTGATATGAAACAAAAGGGAGTTAGTGATAGTTTGACGGGTCAGCATGGAAGAAAAAAACGTGTTGCGCCGACCCCGAGTAATATGGAACAAGGGCAGGAAGAAGAAGGAGATAAAATTTCTAACACTATTCTCTTTGCTATGTTGAGATCAGTATATTATTTTAACTAGCCGATACTCACGCCCACATTTTGCTATAATACCGACATTAAATGTCAAATTTTGTCTTGATTTCATTTGTTTCACTGACAAATAAATCAGGAACAGATCACTATTTCAGAAATCTGGTTATTGACAATAGTAACATTTTTATTTGACGATGTCATTCAACCGCACCTTCCGGTTCGTCTCAATCGACAGGGACTATTACACCTAATGCAGAATTTAAAGAGGGGTTTCAACAAAGGCTATTATGATATTTAAAAAAAAAATCAACATCTATTTCTTATAAGAAATATTAACAATACGTATATACGTTATTATTATAATAATATTATTGATTTCTGATATCCCTTATCATTCATCAACTATAACGAAAACCAAACCATAACCAGCCGTGAAACGGCCGCCTATTGGTCAATTCAACGATTTGACAGCTGTTAACGGCTTTGTTATCGTTATAGTTAAATGGTGCAACTTACCCTTAGGCAGGAAGTATCATACATACAGTAGAGAAAATAAAGAAGGTCCGTTTAGACATTTTTTTTTTTTTGACTGACCTGTTGGCCTAGTGGTTAGTGAACCTGACTGCTATGCCAGAGGTCGTGGGTTCGATTTCCACCCAGGACAAATTTTTGTGTGATGAGCATAATCATTTGTTCTGTGTCTGGGTGTAATTTATCTATAATATGTATGTATTTAGAAATTTATAAGTATGTTTATCAGTTGTCTAGTACCCATAACACAAGATCTGCTTAGCTTGGGACTAGACGGCGTTGTGTGATAGTTGTGGAATATTATTATATTATATATTATATTTGTATTTTGACTACCTAGCGGCTTGTCCGATGTTATGTAGCTGCTACTAAAATAGCTACTACTATACCGGATTCCTAATTATTATATTATTATATTCGATCTGTCGAAACGTTTAGTTGACACTTCGCGTGACCCAAAGGCTGGTTTTTACCTTGGACAGAGGATAAGCATTGCCATACAGCGTGGCAATGCCGCCAGTCTTTTGGGAACATGACCAGTCGACAGCGATGTGGAAGAGTTTTTTGACGCCATATTTTAGTTAGTGTATTTTAGCATAGGGTTTTATTATTCATTTTTTTTTTAATTTACTATAATTATAGTTATTAAGTTGTTTATAAGTGTAGATAATTCATTAATTTATAATAGTGTGTACAGATTAAACAAAAAATAAATCTCACATATAAAATTCTCGTGTCACAATGTTCGTTCCCGTACTCCTCCGAAACGGCCTGACCGATTCTCATGAAATTTTGTGAGCATATTGAGTAGGTCTGAGAATCAGCCAACATCTATTTTTCATGCCCCTTAGTGATAAGGGTTGTCCAACCTTAACATTTTTCTCTTAAAAATTATTTTTATGGCAAAACAACGTTTGCCGGGTCAGCTAGTATATAATATTCCACAGCTATCACACAACGCCGTCTAGTCCCAAGCTAAGCAGAGCTTGTGTCATAAGTACTAGACAACTGGTAAACATACTTATATATTTCTAAATACATACATATTATAGATAAATTACACCCAGACACAGAACAAATGATTATGCTCATCACACAAACATTTGTCCTGGGTGGGAATCGAACCCACGACCTCCGGCATAGCAGTCAGGGTCACAAACCACTACACTAACAGGTCAGTCAAATAAAAAATAATGTTTTAGTGTTGTGTATTTTATAATGAATTGACTGATAAAATGTAATTATAAATGTAATTTTAAATATAATTTTAAATGTGATTATAAATGTAATTTTAAATATAATTTTAAATGTAATTATAAATGTAATTTTTTATGTAATTTTAAATTAAATTGTAGTGCATATTTTTTTCAAATGAATAGCAAATGTTTTGTACGCCGTTATTGTTACATACATCAGACCACCTTATTGAAATTTATTCTTTTTTAATGATAAATGTATTGTAATGTGGCAGTACTCAATAAATAAGTAAATAAATAAAATAAAATCAATAAATGCGGTGTGAAGTTTAAAACAAAAAACAACCAGCCACATTGTGGTTCAAGAAGTACTAATAAGTACACGAAGATTGAGTTTGGCATAAGTTACTATGCGGTTATTTATAAAGGAGTTATATAAGTTAAATACTTGTGGATTGATTAAATCCGAACTAGGCAATGCTTGAAATCAATCATCGTCATGATTCTTCATTCCTTCTCTTGTGAACTGTAGTAATGATGTCTCAAGTAGTTAAAACCGTAATATCCAAGGGTCGCCACTAATAAGTTGAATGCAACACTGCAAAATAAATGATAAAATTGCAATACATGAAATAAAATTTCGAATATTAATCTGCAAAATTTTGTGTAAATACTTACAAAACGAACATTTTGCAATTTTTATCTCACTATTGGAAGTTAAATTTTCTTTAAATTGATGAATAAATCACGAATAGTTGACACTCCTGAAGTCACTTGTTAATCTACACTAATACTCGTATAAAGAGGTAAAATTTGTTTTTTTTTTGTTTGTAGGAGGTAATCTCCGAAAGTACTGGTCCGATTGCTGATATTTTTTTCACAGAAAGAGAGCTTCTTTATTCCTGAGTATCATAGGCTATATTTTACGTACGCGGGTGAAGCTGCGGGCAAAAGCTAGGCTAGTAACATATTTTTCTTTGATTATATCAGTTTAAACACGACCGGAAGGCAGTGGCTCTTACATCTAGTACTTATGTTAAATATAAGAAGAATTTAAATAGGCATTTTAACAAAAGATTCTTATAATAAATAAAGCATCTAAACACTTATTGTTAACTATTCTCACTTATTGCATACTTCAGTTACTATACATAAAATAGCTATACTTTTATAACATCTATGTCGCATTCAGATTCTTTATAGGGTTATTACATGAAATGTCCAGTCACTTCATGAAAAGAGATTGCTCAGAACAATCCCAGCTCCAGCAGAAACGAAATGTATACCAAATTATCAATAATAATATTAGAAATAAAACAATAATCAGCTATCAGCATGATCTTTACTTGCAAACATAGAAATTCCCAATATTATTACTCAGGCGTCGATTTAAAAAATATTTTATTATTATGATTAATTATTCTTTATTATTTTGACTTTATTAAAACACTTTGGAAAAATATATACAGCATTTTCGATATAACGAAAACTTTTGACAAAGCCTTAAGCTACCTAAACTTGGTGTACCAGATCATGTCGTACTCGTCATCACAGGGAGTGGATTTATAGAAATCCTCTCTTAGTACGTCATAAAAGGAAACCTCGTGTAAAACTTCATGCTCCTAGCAGTTTAGTTAGGTTCCCTGTAGTTTTGGCTATTCGTTAATATGCCAGTCACTCTGTTTCTCTTTTTATTTTATAAATATCTATATAATATATATACTAGATATTTTTTTTTTTCATTTTTTCAAGTTTAACTTCGACATTACTACCACAAAACACTTACAATAATAACATGTATGTAGCCATTATTATAATTGTTTAGTAGTCTGGTATATTATTTTAAAATTACATACTTAATATTTACTTATTATATTTTTATATTAATTTCTAATAATATAAAGGACATTGCCCAAACAAGTATGGGTAAAAACTCAAAATCCACACAAATGAAAAGTAATTATTTCGTGATTATACATGAGAAACAAATAACAGTACCAAAAGGACAACCTCGGCAGCATTTATAAATCGAAATTTGTGGTGATTTTGTTTTAATAAAATGGGAAATTTTTGGATGTTGGTCTAATCGTTTACTGTTAAATTTGATCAAGTGTGTCCTAGATATATGACAAACCTCTGCTGCTACTGATTATTTCAAGGATCAAGAGACACAAGAAGACATTTTTAATGTGAAATACATCTATTACTAAGAATAATAAACCTCAAAAGCTGAGACATACTTTTAGATTTTTACCATGTTACTTGAGACTGTTTTAACTCAATAACTATTTAGAATATAATTTCAGTCAGGATGCGAACGTTCGGGTTTAGAGTTCCCATACATCCAGCTTTCACGTTATTGTTGTTTTCATTTTCTTTTATTTTTATATAAATAAAAATCAAACGAAATAAAATATATCTGAAGGTATAGATATATTTTATTAACTTTTATGTAATCAATAAGTCTTCTCTATATTTTGCATGTAATTAATAAATCAAAATCAATCTTTACTTACACTATCATAATTTTAAAAATTATTAATAAATAACAATAAAAATAAATTTACATGTCAGATTTCAAAAGTTATCATATCATGTCCAAGGCAGATAAAAGTAAATTTCTCAAAAAACTTATACGAGGAAAGGCTTGAATAAAATTCGGTCTAGATGAAGATATTTGTGTTTAATTAAAATATAATATTTTTCATGAACATAAGCCTACAAAAATAAAACAAACAATTTTAACCGACTCTGAATTTTTTCGGCCATTTCTTACAACCTACTTTATTCACACAATAAATAACAACAAAAGTACTCAACTTTTGCCACCTCATTAATAAACGAGGAGTGACGTTTACAACAAAAAATGACCAGTATAGATTTATGACACATTTTTCAAGATTTGGGCTTGGCATTACTTCACTCATCATTCTTCGATTCTTCTATTTCCATATATACTTTGATATCAAGTATTTTGCACTGATAACTCCGAGAGTTAATATAAGTGCGTTTAGTAAAATTCTGTAAAATAACGAGAAATTAAACCCTGACATATACATGAAATAAAATATCTTTCACATTTCTAGAAAATTGTAGGAAAATACTTACACATTAATTATTCCAATCATGGGTATTTTTTTAATTCTACTATTAAAAAGAATTTTATTCGCCTTGATTTCTTCTGATGTAATCCACTAATATTACCATTACACCATTACAATATTATGAACAGCAAAATATGTATTTATGTAAATAATATAATAAATAAATATATTATTTAATTGCAAATTCAACACAGCCGGAAGACGGGGGAACCTTAATTTAATACCTGTTTTATACATCAGAAGAAGTTAAATACTCTTTTTAACAAAGGATATTAACTATGTTTACAACAAAGCATCTAAAAATGAATTGTTTACTTTTCATATTTCATTAGGTATGTTAAGCATGCGTGCTTTAAATTGCCGCTAAAAATAACTATAGCATTACAATACATACCGATGTCTTAGCCAGATCTATAAAATGGTTAATCTATGCAAAAAAACAGAAAGAAATTATATTAATTTTTGCATTTAAAGTAATTTACAGTTCATCACAATATCAATATCACTTATATAATAAGAGCAGTTGCTAAGATAACTACATAATAAAATTTTCAGGTACTGACCAGTTCTCGTAATCTTAACCTTGGAGCGTCCATAAATATACATCTTCATATTCCTTGTCACCAGGTTTGTGTCTAGTTTTTACACTGACCCTCACTTAAAACTCTGGAATTAGCTTCCTCTTGACATCAAAAAAATTGAAAGTTAATTTTTCTTCAAACATAAAATTCGGAATTCGTATAATATGTATTGTGTATTTTATTGTTTTAAGCAACTTAATATATAATAATAACTTTAAATACTCGTATTTGAAATGTGTATTATTTATTTAAAGTGCAGACTACAATAGAATAGAATATAATAGAATAAACTTTATTGTACACCAAAATAATACCAATTTCACAGAAACTTAAGGCGTATAGTCCCTTGAACCATCTGGCCGAAATTATGTGAACGCAACGCTCGCACTCGCCTAGGCGGCAGTACGCAAATCTGTGCATTTATTTGCGGCCAGCAGCGCCCGGAAAGCGCTTTAAAGCCATTATCTCTGCGAGATTTTGTTTGATTTACATAGGCAATGTTCACTTTGAAGAATATTTAACCACCAATTTGTATGTGTAAAAATGTTTCTAAAGGTCCAAGCGGTTTCGAAGGAGTAGGGAAAAGTTGTGAAAAGTTGCGAAATTGCTAAATATTTTTTTTTTTTTTTACAAAAGTATTAATTGCACGAAAAAATCAAATGTTGATATTATTGTTCATGAATCTATAATAAACATATTTTTTTTCAAATTTTCCGCAGTATGCCTGTCCGCTCCTCAAACGCCTGAAAATTTGTTGTGCCCTTGTTACTACGTCACTTTGTGCTATTGATCATTTTTGGAGCCCATTTAATGAGTGTGCAAGTTACCCAGTGCCTTTTTTTTGTTTTACACATTAATATTATCCAAGTAAGGATCAAAGTCTACATTGTTTTTGATAACAAGTCCACTTAAGATTTCCATAATCATAGTCTCTCTATATCTTTGTTTTCCATGTTTCATAATAGTTTCTCAACCGGGAGTTCTTGGATGCACTTGCGTAGCGCATATAAAGATAAAGCTAGAACTACATTAAACTGACACACACATATAACACGCCTGCATGACGATACGTGGCGTGCATCAAGTGTAGCTCTACAAGTCTAATTTCCATATGAAATGTATGAAGACCAACTCGCCCAGATCGGCGTGTGTGGCACACGTGTGGGCAGTGCAGTTCTACCTTAATTGTATCGGTTGACACGTTCTATAAACAATATCTAAGGGACCTCTATGAGATGGCTACTCCTCGTACGCCTTCCATAAGTTCAGGACTCTGGGGGCCTGGGATAGTTAAATACATACCAAAAATAATAAATATAGGTCTTGAGATCCGATACTAGTCTTCAACATTACTAGAATAATAATTATTTTTATTCTATGAATGAAACTACCTATTTCATTTCTCAATTATCTCATCATTATACACTTCATCTGTAAACCCAAACAACTTTAAACACATGCTTGACATGTTAAAACAAATGATGCAACAAATGACTACCATCACCACGCTGCCGCTGTTGCATATCTGAATTGAAACCACATTCAAGCCATTAAGAATTGCTGCATGGAATGCTAATGGCCTGTCAAACCATACTCTTGAAGTCAAAATGTTTTTGTTTACACACTATATCGATATAATGCTAATATCCGAGATTCACTTTACCACCAAAAGTTTCTTCAATATAAAGAAAAACAAAGTGTACAACACAACCATCCAGATGGTACAGCTCATGGAGGCTCAGCTGTGCTTATCAAAGAAAACGTAAAGCACTATGTTTCAACCTGTTATTGCAGCAATGAAATTCAAGCTACAAATATAAAAATTAAATGCTTAGATGGACCGCTCACATCAGTTTTGTACATTCACCCAAAGCACAACTTTAAGAGTGAAATTTCCACAGGTTTTTTCCAAACGTTGGGTCACAAATTCATAGCGGGGTGTGATTACAACTCTAAATACACCGATTGGGGATCCAGAATCATATATCCTAAAGGGCGTAAACTTTGCAAAACTATCCAACAAATAAACCTCAAAGTATACTGGGGCCCCAACTTATTGGCCTACTAGTGTCAAAAAGAAACCTGACTTAGTAGATTATTTTGTCACTAAAGGTCTTCCCACCTCGTCCTTATGCTGCAAATCTAGTTTCGATTTTTCATCTAATCACACCGCAATAATAGCTGATTTATCGAATGAACCTATCAAAGCACCGACATCCTGTAAACACAGTAAAAATATTTATTGTATCCAATTCTGAGAATACATAATTGATACTCAAATACCGTTAAGAACAGCAATGCAGAAGTTGAAATCTTAAATAAATGTATTTAATCAGCTGCCTCGGCAGCAACTCCCCTATCGAATCCTTAGAAAACTGAATGCATACCCACATTTCCACAAATTGTAAAGGACTTAGTGTAAGAAAAGAGGCAAGCCAGGAAAAAATGGCAAGACACCAGACATCCCTTACACAAATGTGCTTATAACAGGTTGATCAAAAAACTTAATTACATTTTGCAAAAAATAAAAGACGAAAACCTAGAAAAATTTCTGAAAAGAGGACACCACTCCTTCCACAGATTATTCTCTTTGGAAAATTACCAAAACCGTCAAAAGACCACTTGCTTTTCAATCACCGCTACTTAAAAAGAATAGATATTGGGCTAAAAGTGACGCCGAAAAGGCAAAACTGTTTGCTGAGCATTTATCTCGTTTCTTTACAACTAATTATGATTTGGGATCTTCAAAACTAGACGAAATCAAGGAAACTATCTCTCAGACACATCAGCATACAGACCATATTCAGCCATTAACTAAAAATGAAGTTCAGCATGCAATACGTAAAGCAAAGCCTTTGGATACGACCTTATAACCGCAAAAATCACGAAAGAGCTACCAGTAGCCTGATTCACGTAAAATCAAACAAGCCAAATTTCGTTGATGTTTTATAGTCCTTCGATCGAAGTCCTATCCAAAACGCGGTATACAACATCTATCGACTTATTTCCAGTTACATTAATAAGTATTCTACCAGATATCGTTACGGTTTTCATTACGTTAATCGGGCTACTGATATCGGTATAACATTCCTAACACAATTATACAATGCAATTCTACGCCGTGAATTCATCCCTGAACAATGGAAAACAGCTGAAATAATCGACCTCTGACCTCTTACCACCCAATGGGTTTAGTTCCAAAACCCTCTAAAGTGCTAGAAATCCTTCTACTGAAAAGGCTTTTAATAGAAATCTCGAAGAATCAAATCATACCGCTACATCAGTTCGGATTTAAAGAAGCTCATGGGACTATAGAACAGGTCCACCGACTTGTAAAAAGGGATAAATTCCGCATTCGAACATAAGTAGTACTGCACGGCTGCCTTTCTCGATATTTCACAAACTTTTGAGTGTGAGTGTGGCATGAAGGTCTTCTATATAAAATATTGAAAACTCTCCCAAGCTATCACCTGTTAATCCAATCCTACTTAACCCAGCGTCATTTTTATGTAAAGCATCGAGATGAAAGAACTGAGTTACATGACATCAAAGCAGGAGTTCCCCAAGGCAGCGTTCTGAGACCAATTTTACAATGTTATCGTGGGTACATTTGCAGACGATACGGCAGTCCTAGCTACACACGAAGATCCAAAGTCAGCATCTGCTATACTACAGAGAAGCCTTAGTGATATATCCCAATGCCTACGCGACTGGCGTATCAAGGCGAACGAGTCCAAATCTGTACACGTAACTTTTACCCGCGGGCGGCGTTTCAGGCGTGGGGCTTGCTTTCCTGTTGAATTAAACTGGATCCAAATACCCCAACATGATGAAGTACGATACCTAGGTATTTACCTGAACAAAAGACTCACTTGGAAAAAGCACAACTTTACCAAAAGGAAAGTACTAGGGTAGCAGCTCAGGAAGATGTTTTGGCTTATGTCTTACAAATCTAAAGTATCACTGGAAAATAAACCCCTTCTATACAAATGTATATTGAAGCCCATTTGGTCATACGGAGTGGAGCTGTCGGGAACTGCCGCCGACTCGGACTTGGAAATTCTACAACGTTTCCAGTCAAAGATACTGCGCATGATAAAAAATGCACTATGGTATAATACCAACAATCAACTACACCAAAATGTCATTAAAAAAAAATTCAGGAGACTTACGACAAGAGTTGGGTCAGAGATATAAAGACGTAGGTACACTTTGTGTATAAATGGATTAAGATGCATAAAATGCATAACTAAACCAAATGATACACTAGAGCCATGGGGTCCCAGCGCTCATCGAGTTGTTCGTGATATCAGTAAACAACTGGTCAACTAGACTTTTTTTCGGTCAATGAATCAGCATTGCTATCCAATGTGGTAATACTACCAGCGCTCTGGGAACTTTTCCCATTGATATCGATATGGATGAATTTTTTGATGCCCAATAATTACATTCCTACCCGTTTGTCAAAATTATTATTTTTAGTTTATATATACAGAATTTAAGGGACAGCCCTCCACAAATTTTAAAGCTTCCTTAGTAAACGAAACTGAACAACCAGAAGATATTTTTTCAGGAAACGAAATTAAGTTTATAATTTTGTATGATAGGGCTGATTTTTTTTTTCGATTCAATTTCGAATCTTGCCTAAAACCTATTATGTTATTAATATTTATTCGTTTTGATGTTTATAAGCAAATAAAATTCTTGAGAAGTATTTAAAAAATCGTACGTAATCAGATCATTAAACAAATATACACATAATAAGTACATAAATAAAATACATAAATTAATTCACGTGTCTATAATATTTGTAATTTTTCTGACTGTGTTCTTGTTACCAACTTTTCTTTAGACAAGAACGTAGAAGTAACAGGTTGACCGATTTGGATAAAATTTTCTGTGTATATTTAAACTGGTCCTTAGGTGGTTTGAAAATAGGTATAATTGAATCTGGTAGGTGGCGCAGCAATCGGGTTTAAAAGTTTTTTTTTTACTTAAAACCAGCTTTTGGGCAGGACATCTTTCTGGACTACAAGTTATATAATATAATATTACGAGAGATTAAGTTATGTTGTTAGACCAGATTTTTGGAATTAGATTTAAGTACGTTCAGCGTTAGGCGTGTTGGCTGGAAGCGAGTATCACATTCTTTCTGCTATTAATGAGAAGGAATAAGAATAAAATAGGAGGGAGTCCAATGGATGCACAACACGGGTCAGCGATACTTAAGAGAGGACTATGTTCAGCAGTGGACATCTTTCAGCTAAAATGATGACGATGGCGAGGATTAGAAATAAATTTGACGGGGTGATAATTAAGATACTTTGAACTTTATTCTTATTCTACTTATCTATAACACACATAAGCTTCTAGATTATTTTGCACAGCCGTCTAGGCTTATGTACGTTTTAATCCCTAGACACAGAACATTTTTTTTAATTATGATATAATTTTAAGGCTTCACAAACCACAATATAACTTAATCAGCTTTATAACGTTCATAATTAGAGCCGGCAATTTTGCCCAAAGTGAAAATATTACTGGCCATATTGCCACCAAAATTCATACTTCGGGCAATACTGCCACCAACATTTTCACTTCACGGCAATATTGCCAGCAACAGCACATCTCTATTCCCAATGCTATGACTCCCTGCGGCCGTAAGTCACATCGTCGAAGTTTTCGGCTCAAGGAGATGCCGTTTTACTTTGCAAAGTGTCTCTTCACCATTTCGATAATAGTGGTGATGGAATAGATTACACAAAGTCAAGCTTAGTTTTGAACTCACGACACAACTCGTAAATCAAGGAAATTGTTACCACGTGGCCACCACTGATCTCACTCATAACTCATTTTATTGACTCTGGTTTTTTTCTGGGCTTTAGTTGCACAATAAATGATAACAAAAAACAAATTTAACAAAAAACATTTCTACTAAATACCCATTCAGCCTCTTAGGAATAAATCCCGCTTCATTATTACACGAACATTCTTATCAAAAATACAACTAGAATAGATTTACACACATTTTGAAGCTCAAGTAGCATAACTTCTTCCTCTTTTCTCATCATCATCTTCAATCTTTGATGTGTACTCTATTTAAAAATAAACTTATTACACAAGTATTTTGTAGTGATAAATCCGAGAAATATCAAAAGTGCGTTCACTCCCATTCTGTAAAATTAATCACAAATTAATCGATTAACGAAAAAAGAAGAAAAAAATTGAGAATAGTGGCATAAATAGCATCTGCCTCACTACCCAAGCTGCGACCGTTTCGTTTCGGTTCTCTTGCGTCGAACGCCTCGCGTCTGTCACGCCTCCGATTTTTTGTTCTGACGACGTGATCGAGCGTAAAGATGACGTCAAATCAAAGGAACCAGAGGCGAGGCCTATTCGAGGCGTTCGACGGCAGAGAAGGCAAATGAAACGGTCGTAACTTGGCTAGGCCTGCTGACACTGTTCTCAAAAATTTTATACAAATACATACATTACAATTGCATTAATCATCACTTATTTTTTTTTAATCCCTCTGATAATAGTGGTTCTTGAACTGGTTTTATTTAGAGGTAAATCATTTAAAAAAAAAAACGTACAATAAAATATTTTTATGTTATTGCAATTTCATCACGGTCAGAAGGAAGTGGATCTTCGATTGAATGCTTGTTTTATTCAGCAGAAGTTAAATAGAGTTTAACATTGAATAAAGGTTATTTACTATTTTTATAACAAAGCATATAAAAAAGTATTGTTAACTATTCTTATTTTATAACTACGTTAGACATTCCTGTTCTAAGTCAGTGCTATAAACTATTAAAGTATATCGATGTTGTAGTCAAATCGTTGAAAGCACACAGTTGAGGGGTGCCCTGCTTGGGTGGAGCATCACCGTGCCCTCGTGGGAGCGATCGGCGGCGGAAAGATCTCGCGCCGGGCCTTGGTTGAGGCTATGGTCCCGAGCGAGGAGGAGTGACAGGCGGTCGCCGACTTCTGCGAAGCAGTAATGCTCGCAAAGGATGAGGCAGACCGCATCAGGCAACTTTTGCCTGATGCTCTCGCCGCCGCCGGGATTCCGATCCCGATTTCCAACCACCGTAGGCGAGGGCTTGCGGACAGTGAGCAATGGGTAGCTCGCTGTCTGGCTGTCTGGTAAATGTCCGGACTAAGCCCAAGTCGTCGACGGCGCGCACTGTCCCCACGCGCCTCAATTAGTTGTCAGCAACAGCAGGGGCTCAGCCGGGTCGAAGCCTACTGGGGCCAGAGTTATCCGAAAGGGAGCTCGGGCCCCGGTATGAAAGCTTGAAGGAAAAGGGGGGGGTTTTTTAGTCAGTAAGAGTCTCACACTATCTCCCGCTCCGCCCAAGAGCGAAGGTTGTCATTGGATGATATTCCCCATCAAAAAAAAAAGACGTGTGGCACTCGGGGACTGGCGCGGTAAAGCTATTGCATAGCATTTTTTATCAACTTATGCAATAGACCTCGCCAACAGCTGCTTAACCCCAACCATCCAAAACCAGACCTCGCCAACAGCTGCTTAACCCCATCCATCCAAAACTAGACCTAGCCAACAGCTGCTTAACCTTTTTCATCAAAAACCAGACCTCGCTAACAGCTGCTTAACCCCACCCATCCAAAACGCCAACAGCTGCTTTTACTCATTTGTTTTCTTATCGGTCACCACGCTCAAAAAACAAATGAGTGGGGGTGTTAGGTTATTTTCGTTACGGAATTTCTGGATTCGGTCTCCACGCTCAAGGCCCACGATAGAAGCTATGCAATAGCTTAAAAGCATATAGCCAGAAATTTCATAAGGTTTAATTTCGTTTTCTTTCAAAATGATGCCAACGTCAGCATAAGGTACTGGTAAGCAATTCACGTATGCTTGACGAATGTTTCCATTCGCCAAATGTTAAAACACTCCTATTTTTTTTTTTTTGACAAAATTTTACATTGACTATTGATCACCGGCAGTTGATAAATTTGTGACTTCATATTTAACGTTTCTTTAGTACAAATATAGGCCTATTTCAAATTAAATTTTATGTACCTTTATGTATCTTATCACCCAAGTATAAGATAGGAAGACTCTGGACGTTTTTTAGTCAACATGATTCTTCTTCTTTTTCTTGCTCTTATCCCATATTGCTTGGAGTAGGAGCAACACGTTCTTCTTTCAACATGGTTGTTGACAGACAATAAGCAGTTTTTTTTTTTAATTTTCAGAGTTTTGAAAACTGATGTCATCAAAACTCTGAAACCCTTTCAAATAACTGCGATATAATTTAAAAAACACAACTTTCTTCTATTAATCGAATTCCAGTTTCTCAGTCGTAACCGGATCGCAGAATTTTAATCTTGTTATATTTCAACAGCAATTGAAAGTACAAATACGTTACGTAATTGAAAAATAAAGAAACGTTAACAATGCATGTACAAATGCTTTGTTTATAATCATAATAATCTTTGTTGAAAAATCTATTTACATTGTTCGGATGACTAATACGTGCATTACTTATAAGAGCTTCAGACATTCTTTGGCAGTGTCTAGTTACTGAACTACAAAGTTGCAATAAAAAATATGAAAACTATGAACCTGATTTATTTATAAGTTGGAATAAAATAATTTCAGGATAATAAGAGCTTTGTAGTGGGATCAAAAACACAAAATGGTGTTGTAAGTATTTGTTTACAATTTTAAAGAATAGCTTTAGATAATTGATTTTCTCTATAACTTACTTTTTTTGACGTGACAACGTCTTAAATTAGGTTGCGGCTGGGAGTCACTTATGAAAAAGTGTAACGCTCGGTAACGTTACGATGAGTCACCGAACGAGAGAGAGGCCCGCCGAATGCCTTGCGTCTCTCTCCCACTCAACTATGTTTTACCACTCAAAGTCGTTGTCACGTAAAACTTTCGCCCGTATACCGACTTTACAGGCAACCAATTTTTTTTTGGTTACAGATTTTTGATGCTCGGATCAGTAATGGCGACGATTGGTTTATATTATGGTTTCCAGACTGTTATGGAAAGATATCAGAATACTACATAGATTGAAATATGAAGAAATAGTCGTCACCAACGATAGATTTGAAAAATTACTTTCAATTATTTGAATTGTTGTACTCAAAATAAATCTCGAAAGAGGACATTTCTGTATGAAATTTTGTATTATTGTGGATATCCACTTTAAAAAAGCTAAGGCCGCGTTCCCACTATGTCGTAACGGTTAGTTTATCTTTGACGATTATCGATGCTGTTTCCATTATAACAACGATTTGGCCACGTCTGTCGCCCTAGCCAAGTTATAAACTTTACGCTTGCGTCGAACGTTTCGAGTAAGCCACGCCCTCAATTCTTTTGTTCTGACCACGTGACTGAGTAAGATGACGTCATTTCCGTACATTTGAAGCTTTCTACTAGCGTTAACAATTTCAGATTAGCAACTTGGCTAAGGGTACAGATAGTCACAACAACCGCACATGATTTACCGTCACGGTTTTTTTTTTATGGTGGGGAAAATCATCTAATGGTGGGGAAAACCCCCGCTCTTGGGCGGAGCGGGAGATAGTGTCAGACTCTTACTGACTAAAAACCCACCCCATTCCTTCTAGCCTTTATACCGGGGCTCGAGCACCCTTTCGGGCACCTCTTCGTCTTACCCTGGCCCCAGTAGAAAGTGCAGTGTTTCTTCACCATTTCGAGAGCAGTGGTAATGCAATAAATACACAAAGTCAAGCTTGGGCTGGAACCCACAACATACAACTTGTAAATGATTTACTAATGATAAGCATAAAATATACTATCATAATTTACATTGGCATAACGAAATTCAGCATAATGATCAATTTGAATAATATTATTAAGCATAACAGTTTTGCCATAATGCTTGTTGCCATAATAATATAAAAATAAAATAAAATTTCACTTTTCAATCCCTTCCTCTTTAGTTTATTTAAGACATTACTGAGGGTTCCTTCTATTTGGCAGAATCTTGATACTCCGAATTTTATTTGGCATAACACACTTAGCATAATCTTATTCCATTAAATATTTTTAAAGCATAAAAATATTTAGCATAACTATTGTTTGGAAGAATATTTGCGTCTCCGAATTTACAATGGCATATTTTAATAATGGCAGAATTTTGTTTCGCATAATGTTTATTTAGAGATGCAATTATTTTGTATAGGTACATATTTGCTCACCAAAAATTAAAATACATGTATCTTATTGTAAAAAGTCAATATTACGTTGTGTTACAAAATATAGTGACAGAAACAAATCGCGTGGGGCCGCCCAAACCCCGCAGCGCCGGAGCCATGACAGAAACGCTTGCTGCATTTTGCATGGCTGCCTGCAAGCTGCATGCCTGCTTGCATGTTTACTTACAATGCCTGCTTTCATATCTACTTGCATGCCCGCTTGCATGCGTGCTTACATGCCTGCTTACATGCCTGCTTGCATTCCTGCTTGTATACTGTTTGCCTGTTGCATGTTGCATGCCTGTTTCCAGGCTGCAAACCTGCTTGCATGCCTGCTTACATGTCTGCTTGCATGATTGCTTGCATGCTGCATGCCTGTTGCATGTTGCATGCCTGTTTCCGGGCTGCAAGTATGCTAGCATGCTACATGCCTGCTTGCATACTGCATGCCTGCTTGCTTGCTGCATGCCTGCTGCATGTTGTATGCCTTCTTACACGCTGCATGTCTGCTTTCATGTTTGTTTGCATGCTATATGCCTTCTTGCATGCTATATGCCTGCTAGCCCCCATGGTTATTTTTTTATACTCCGTTGACCCTATAACCAACAGTGCTTCGTAATTAAGACCTTTCTGACTGTGAATTTTCTGCGTTATGGTGGTTCTGCTTTTTAATTATTATGGATATGAACATTATGCCAAAAAATTACTCTGACTAACAAAATTATGAGTTTTGAATGTATGACAAATGAGTGTATGCAAAATGATTTTCTGCGAAATGAAGTTTATGCTATCAATTGTTATGCAAAACAATATTATGACATAGAAAGTTCTGCTATAAAAGGTAGACCCCATTACTGACTCCCCTTGCTTCGCAAAGCTCGTAAAGCCTTTATAAACCTAACCTAATCTAACCTTTGCATTATACCAAAGTATTATTATGCAGTAGTATTATTTTGCTAATAAAAATTATGTGAAACCGTTATGCCACCAAATATTGCACCAAAAATACAACTAGTATAGATTTACACTTCTTCCTCTTTTCTCATCATCATCTTCAATATTTGATCTGTACTCTATAAAAACTTATTAAACAAGTATTTTGCAGCAAGAAATCCGAGAAATATCAAAAGTGCGTTCACTCCCATTCTGTAAAATTAATCACAAATTAATCGACAAACGAAAAAAGAAGAAAAAAATTGAGAATAATGGCATAAATAGCATCTGCCTCACTACCCAAGTTGCGACCGTTTCGTTTCGATTCTCTTGCGTCGAACGCCTGGAGTCTGTCACGCCTCCGATTCCTTTGTTCTGACCACGTGACCGAGCGTTAAGATGACGTCAAAACAAAGGAACTAGAGGCGAGGATGATTCAAGGCGTTCGACGCAAGAGAATGCAAATGAAACGGTCGTAACTTGGCTAGGCCTGCTGGCACTGTTCTCAAAATATAACCGAATCGCAGAATTGGAATCTTGTTATATTTTTCAACAGCAATTGAAAGTCAAATGCGTTACGTAATTGAAAAATAAAGAATCGTTAACAATTACAAAGGCTTTGTTTATAATCATAATAACCTTTGTTGAAAAATCTATTTGACATTGTTTGGATGACTAAAACGTGCATTACTTATAAGCGCTTTAGTCTTTCTTCGGCAGTGTTCGAGTTACTGGACTACAGAACTGAAATAAAATATGAAAACTATGATCGTGATTTATTTATAAGTTGGAATAAAATAGTTTCAAGAAAATAAGAGTTTTGTAGTGGGATCAAAAAACGCAAAATGGTGTTGTAAGTATTTGTTTACAATTTTGAAGAATAACTTTGGAAAATGGATTTTCTTTATGACTTATTATTTTTTACAGAGTTTTGATCCTCGGAACTGCGGCGGTTGGTATATATTACGGTGTACAGAATTTAATACAAAGATTTAAGACTACTACATAGATTGAAATATGAAGAAATAATCGTCACCAACGATAGATTTGAAAAATTACCTACCTTAAATTATTTGCATGGTTGTTTCAAAATAAATCTCAAAAACCGAAATTTCTATAAGAATTTTGTAATTATTATGGACATCCACCTTACATTTACATAAAAAAGCCAAGGCCGCGTTCCCACTATGTCGTAGCAGTTAATTTATCTTTGACAACTATCGATGCCAGCTATTCCCATTATAACAACTGCTTGGCCACATCTGCCCCCTTAGCCAAGATACAACCGTTTCGTTTGCGTCGAACGCTTCGAGTAGGCAACGCCCCCTATTTTTTTGTTCTGACCACGCGACTCAGCGGGAATGACGTCATCTCAATGATGACGTCATTCTCGTACATTCGAAGCTTTCTACTGGCATTAACGATTGCAGTATAGCAACTTGGCTGGGGATACAGATAGTCGCAACAACGGCACATGATTTACTGTAAGGTTTAGTCTTGACAATTTTTTATCGTTTTACAATTGTCGTGTTAGCTGTTCCCAATATCATGCCAATCTGTTATCACTGCAAAAAAAGTCGTGGACGCCAGTTAATCATATCATTCTATATGTGAACACCTCCATTTAAATATATTAGCCACAACACTAATAAGTACACAATTGTCTATCGTCACGGCAAAGTGGGAACGCGACCTTATTCTGATCTAAAAAAAATCATGTTAAAACGTAGGTATATATTATGCTACATTATCAGCAAGTCTAAGCTACAATACTATTAAAGTATGTACTATAGACGTAATGCACATGTAATTTTAAAAGCAGTATTGACTATGAAGATTTGTATAAAATATAAAATTAAAAAAAAAAATTAAACATGTATGTTTTGTTTTCCTGATTTGGTCTAGTCTTGTGCCACTTGCTTGGATTTAGGTTTTTTCGTATTACTCATCAGGATGCCTTGAAACCGATCCAAAAACGTTAGTTAGCTATTTAGAGAAGATAGTGGAAATATATGTTAATGAAGCTCTCTCTTCTCAGCCGTACACTACTGCCCCCCTAGCCAAGTTACAACCGTTTCGCTTGCGTCGAACGTTGGCCACGCCCCCAAATCTTTTGTTCTGATCACGTAACTGAGCGTTGAGATGACTTCATTCCTGTACATTTGAAATATTTTGCAAGCCTTAACGATTACAGATTATCAACTTGGCTAGGGGTAGGTACTGGCAGAGAGGTCGGCCATGGATCGTCTGTTAGGTTAGTTGCAGCTTTTGCGAGACTTCTCCATCCCAAAATTATTTAATGCGGTCTGCTCACCTTGTGGCTGATCGACTGCGAGAAAGTTGGCTCTCTACTCTTCCCTCTATTACTAAACGTTCCAAAGAGCTTTCATTGCAGGTGGCATGTACTTTTCTTTAATCTTAAAACCTATAAAACTTTATTTTTAAAGCTGTCTATTGTGTGTCCCACTGCTGAGAAAGACCCCCTCCTCCCTCTAAGCTTCTCTATCTAGGGCGATCTCTTACTAAGTTTGCCTCGCAAACATGATCAGATCATCACACCACCTTCGCCGTGGTCGAACTCGACGGCGTCGACCTCCTTTAGGCGTCGTGAGTGGCTATAATAGTACATTATGATGTAAGTGTGTATGTTAGTGATTACAGTCGAGGCGGTATTTGGACCCGAGCCGTGGCGAGGGTCTTAAGAAAGTCGAGAACGGTAATCATTAATTACTCACGTGTAGCATACGACATTTTTCAACACACTTGTGAAAAAATTAAAACTAGAAACTTGTTTTGTGACATGGCGGTAAAAATCTGTTTTCATATGCGCATACGCATAATTTTTTTATTTACCACTAGGGGAAGGCTAAGGTGTTTTGTATATATATAACATATTCTAATGATTTTGTAGTATTTAATTTTATTTGATTAATTTAATATTTTATTTAATAAACTAACAGACACAAAAAAAAACAATTTTTAAGTGAATGTACGATTTATTTACTAAATGTTTTTTTTTGTTAAATAAATTCGTTTGTACAAGTAAAAATGGTCAAAATTACATGAAATAAGTAAGTAAGACACTAATTTATACCATTGAGTGTGTCACCAATCTTTGTCGAAAAGTCAACCATGGGACGTCTCAAATGGCCGTTTTGTACCAATCCCTGAAGCAAAAGTCCATCCAAGCACACACCACTATCCAGCACCTTCAAGTGCAGCAGAATGTAGCGGAATCCCTTTGCCAGTTCAAAGATGTCGTGGAAACGAAGATGAGCCGATACGAACCAGAAAATACCTCCTACGCTAACATGGTGAAAAAAGGTACCGATAAATTAATTCGCCCAGCAAATATTAGTTCAGTCGCTATATATCCCAGCGATAAGACTAAAACCAGTGACGATACCAAGTTGCTAGTACAAAAAATTATCTCGCCGGAGGAATTGAAGCTCCATGTCCGCGGTCTAAGAAAAATTAGAAACGGAGGTGTTATCATTCGGACGGATAACAAAGACGACATCAATAAATTAAAAAGCTCGCAGAAGTTAGTTTCCTCAGGCCTTAAAGTTGAAGAACCGTCTAAACGACGTCCTAGGATTGCGGTCATTGGTGTCCCTGTAGCCCTGACTGAAAAAGAGGTTTTCGACTGCATTTACGTCCAAAACATGACAGATAAATTGCCGAACGTTACTCGAGAGTCCTTCTTAGACAGTTTGAAGTTGAGCCACAAGTCGGGAAAGAAAGATCGATCTACCTGCAATTATATATTGGAAGTTCCTGCAAATATTAGGAAAATTTTGATAACTCAAGGCCGAATATTTATAAATTGGACGTCGTGTCCAGTGAGAGACTTTACTATTGTGACCAGGTGTTTCAACTGCCAGCAGTTTGGACACGCAGCCAAATTTTGTAGAGAAACGAGCCCTACCTGCAACCTCTGTGGCGAAACAGGACATTCTTTCAAGGATTGCAATAATAAAGACTCTCAGCCTCAATGTGCGACCTGCAAACGCTTCAAGCGGAAAAATGATCATCCAACCGGTGATGTGAATTGCCCAGCACGGAAATATGCAGAGGACAATTATATTAATTCCGTTGACTATGATGGTGCCTAGGAGCGCCGCCAACTACCTAGTTAATTTAGCACATAGATAGTAAGTTAACTTCTAGTTACATTTAATTTAATTTAATTTTTTTCGTATGGCTAATCAGCTTATCTATGATTTGGATGGGTTTTCCGTGTCTGAAGCTAAAATCTGTAATGTTGACGAGTGCAGAAACCTTGTCTATACAGGGGATAAAACTTTTACTTTACTTACACAAAACATACGCAGTATAACCCGTAATTTCAATGATTTTCAAGTTTTGTTACAAAATCTTGATATAAGCTTCGATATTATCATTCTAACAGAATGTTGGTTATCTAAACAGTCAGCCAATTTACCAACTCTCGATGGTTTTAATCTTCACAAAAGCGATAATACATTTAACCAGAATTATGGTATCGTCGTTTACATTAGAAATAACTTAAGAGTATGGGTAGAAGAACCTCATTGTTTAGACTGCAATTGCTTAGTAATTAAAATTATTTCCGACACAGTGATTGTGGCTATTTACAGGCCACCATCCCAAAGTATTGATGGGTTTTTGGACTCGCTTAACAGTAACCTAGAAAAATTATCTTCGTTTAAAAATATTATACTAGTAGGAGATATTAACATAAACATTATTGCCGAAAAAATCGATACTCATTCTCATAATTACCTCAATATTAGCTCTTTTCATGGTTTATTACCAGCTCATAATCACCCAACCCATCAGAGCGGCTCTTGTCTAGACCATATCCTTATAAAATCAAAGAGTCCATCCAAAACATTAGTTACTAACTCATCACTTACCGATCATCAAGCTGTTTTACTAACATTGCAAATAAGTTCACCTCGAAATAAGTGCATGCGCAGCTATACTAAAATCAATATGACGAGTCTTGATACTGACTTACGCGCTATTAATCTTGACCCCGTTTACAATTCACACGATCCAAATATTTCTTTGCAATATTTAGTCGATGTAATGCAATCTAAGATAAGGAAAAATACATTTACCAACATAACCCCTAGAAAATATAGTAATATTAAACCCTGGATTACACCTGGACTTGTTCGCTGTATTAGACATAGAGATAAACTCCACCATAATTTAAAAAATGCACCGGATAATGGACAGCTATCAATTATTTACAAACGATATAGGAATTTCTGTAATAATCTATTGAAAAAGTTAAAAAACCAATATGATCAGACTCAACTACAAAAAGCTGGTAAAAGCACTAAACTTATATGGAAATTCATAAAAACGAACACTATTAGGTCCAAAAATCTCGAACCAGCACTTGACCTTTTATCTTCCGTCCAAAGCCCTACCGAAGCAGTAAATAAAACTAACAACTTCTTCATTAACGTAGGAAAAAACTTAGCAGAAAAACTCTTACTTTCAAATAAGTGTCCTTCCAGTCAGAGCCAAACTAGTACAAGTGCATCACGAAATTCTTTTGTTTTACTAGATACCGATGTTAATGAGATAATAGGCTTAATAAATGGATTAAAGGAAAATTGTGCCATAGGTTATGACGGCATACCAAATAGCATACTCAAAAGATTTAAACACGTCATTGCCCCTCCCCTGACTCACATTTTTCAGTTATGTTTAACCAAAGGAATATTCCCGAAATTGCTTAAAAAAGCCGTAGTTACTCCTGTGTTTAAGGCTGGAGACAAAAATTGTGTTAATAATTACAGGCCAATCTCAGTTCTTACTGGCCTGTCAAAGATTTTAGAAAAAATTATAAACAGTAGATTAGTAAAGTACCTTGAAAGTAATAAATTACTCTCTGATCAACAGTTTGGTTTTAGGCCTAAAAGATCAACTAGCCAGGCTGTTCACCATCTGACGAAATTTATAAGCTCAAACCTGGATAACGGTTTGCATACTTTAGGGATCTTTTTGGACCTTGCCAAGGCGTTTGACACAATTTCATGTGATTTGCTTTTGTACAAGCTGGAAAGGCTGGGAATACGAGGAGAACAACTGAAATTACTATCTGATTACCTTAGCGACCGTCATCAGTCTGTAAAAATAGGTCAGTGCATAAGTTCTGAACTTAAAAGTACCTGTTACGGAATCCCACAGGGTAGTATTTTGGGTCCTACCTTGTTCCTTATTTATATAAATGACCTGTGCAATTTGACCCTTCAAAATGGTGTAATTATTTCGTATGCTGATGACACAGCTCTACTTTTTGCAGCTAAATCAAAGACCGAGGTCTATGATCTAGCACAGAAGGGTTTTGATGCTGTGTCTAATTGGCTTTATAATAATATCTTAAGCTTAAATACAGTTAAAACCAAATACCTATTATTTACAATGAGAAACACTTATCCAACGATGACTAATCTAAGTATTCAAGCGCATAACAATTGTAATCTACATTGTGCTGATATTGCATGTACTTGTCCCACTTTAGCAAAAACTGACCATAAAATATTTAGGTGTAACGATTGACACAAACTTGAATTTCCGCAAACACATTGATTTATTATGCTCCCGTGTGCGTAAATTAATATATATTTTTAAAAACTTACGTAACATTGCCGAATTTAAATTAATTAGACAGGTCTATTTGGCTTTGTGTCAATCTATAATTACTTACTGCATAACATCATGGGGTGGTGCTGCTAAATCAATTTTACTACCTTTAGAACGCGCCCAAAGAGCAGTTTTAAAAGTTGCTACTTTTCGCCCATTTCGTTTTCCTACAAATCAGCTTTATATGGCATGTAAGGTGCTAACAGTACGCCAATTATTATTTTTGAATGTAATTTTGTTCCAACACACTGAACTTTATTTTAACCCAATACCCTCAGATAGGAGAAGAAAGGATTTGGTTTGTGCTAACTCTAAGACTAAACATGCTTTTGCTAAACGATTTTATTTATTTTTAGGACCCTACTTATACAACCAGTTTAACAGAATACTAAAGATTTATAGTTTAAGTTACAATAGGTGTAATTTACTAGTTCAGGAATATTTGGCAAAACACAATTATGCAGACACGGAAAAACTTCTAGAAATTGTAAAATAAAGTTTATCTAATCTAAATCACTTTTTTTTACCTAATTAATAAATCAATCAATCAATCAATCAATCAATCAATTTTATTTGCATAAAACATGGTGTACAATGGTGTTATGTCAAAAATTATTAGAGCATACATGTTTTGCTTATATCACAGCACGCAAATATTTTACAAATTATTATGTCAAAGAAAAAATTATTATATGTCAAAAAATTATTCACACTCTATTTGCATTATTTGCACTTTATTTGCATTATTATTATTCGTTAATTTGTTTAAACATAATATATCGTAACTAATCTAGTTTTAAAATATTTTTACTCTAATGGTTTACTTTAAGTCATTGGAATTATTGTCTTCGTTTTAATTTAGCTTTCATTTCTATTGTAGTTATTCTTTTTTAAATGTTTGATGTAAATGGATTGCCTGAAACACAGGTTTTCATTAACCTAGATCAGGCAGATCTATACTACAGTTTGAATTAAATTTATGTCGATTGTAATTAATGTAAATTATAATGTCGCTTACTTTATACCTGAATAAAGAATTATTATATTATATTATTATTATTATTATTGAACGCAATAACTTATGCGAAATTTTTTCTTATACAAAATTTGTTTTGTGAACAAAGAGGTTGAACAAAAAAGTTTTAAGTACATTATAGCACGAGTGTGTAATGGCAATATACCTAAGTGCAGTGCAATAAGTGTCACTTTCTGATCAAGTGTATTAAAAATATATAAACCTATGAACAATTAAAAAAACGCACCTGCACAGTGCACCTGATGAAACATACCTCATTGTTTCATGCTAAGCTGTTTCAGAATTGAATGAATTACTAAAACTTCTATGTCGCCACTCAACCGTACCGCATATGGAATTATGTATGAATTTTTAATTTAATTTTTTTCACAGAATTGTCTGTTATAATAATAATAACAATTTATTTAAAAAGACAACTTTTGGTCCACATTGTATGTTAGTAACACTTATTTCTATGTTAGATACAAATTTCAAAAAATATGTATAGTTTAGTGTTTAGTTTAGTTTTAGTTATTAGTTATATAAGACTAGATACTATAAGCTATTATACAAGATTTTTTTAAATTTTCGTCTATGAAGGATTTATAAAGTTTAAAAGCTGGTAATTAAAATAAAAGTTCGAATCATGACTCTGTTTTTCTTTTGTACGTAGAAAATTATTTTTCAATACACTTACTCGAAAACAGGCTCTTATCGTACTACGAATAAGTTCGACATGCCATGTTTATCACCCTCGAGTTTTCTTTTAATTTATCCTATGAAGGGCTTTTCCATTTCTATTTCGTCACGGTCAACCGTGATTTTTTTCTTTAATTATAGAGGTGAATATTTTCAAGGTTTTAATAATATGAAAATTAAAATTGTGTTTATGAACAGAATATCATGAACAAATAACTTTATTTACAACAATAATTTGTTGTAAATAAAGAAATTATCAACAAATTAACATTATCTGTTTTCTAAATTCAAAAATATTTGAATTTCCATTTTTAATATTCTTCTTCTTTTTAATATTGTTCATTCTTCTTCAACCTGCAAAGATAAAGCGCGGGAAAAAGTCAATTAATTTTTTTTTTTTATTTGTGTTACGTATATTTTGTGTTTTTTTTTTTTAATTTAAGGTTTGAAGAGAAAATCGTGGGCCCAAATAAGACAGTTAAAACGCGCTATATCACCAAATAATAGTGCCTATATAAGACCCTAGGTTATAAAAAGCCTCTTAAACAGCTCACGTAGCACTAATTCTTAACACCATCTTGGGACATCTTCTGCGAAGCAGTAATGCTTATAGCAAAGGAGACGGCCACACGCACTAGGAAACGGCCCTCACACCCCAGCCACCGGGATCCCGATCCCGATTGCTAGCCACCGTAGACGCGGGCTTGCGGACTGCAAGCAATAGGTAGCTCGCCGTCCGACCGTCCAGTAACTGTCCAGACCGGGCCCAAGTTTTCAACGCTGCGTTTTCACGCGCGCCTCGAGGAGATGTCAGAAAAACCGTAGGGGCCCAGAAGGGCCAAAGCCTACAATCATCGTGCTCATCACACAAACATTTATCTTGTATGGGAATCGAATCCATGACCTCCGGCATAGCAGTCAAAGTCACTAACCACTAAACCAACAGGACAGTCAAGTATTTATGAAAATGTAGTTAATGTAAAACAGCTTGTGTGTATTTAAAAAGTTTAATTTCTTATAATGTTTTATAACCTAATCAATTTAAACATTGTACCTGGTTTCATTATAGAGAAACATTTACCTACGCACCGATTAAAAATAAATGTTTTACGAGTATTTGCAAACAAATTGGGTACATTTTTAAGTTTTACCATTTCATATTTGATAAACTCACTTTGACACGTGCTAAACTTTAAATTCTCAATTTAGAAACTGGCTCTGCGGGCCCTTTTAGTTTGTTCATACTCTTAAACAATTATTTAAACATTATTAATCAACTTAAACTATACATCTACTCATATAAAATATAAATATATATAATTGAATGCAAAAATTGGAACGATTCGATATCTATTTATTTTCATATCAACTAACACTAATTAATTAATAAAGGTAAGTACTTTTTTAATACCTTAGCAATATTTGCACCGCAGACTACCCCCTTCTATTCTATTCTGTTCTATTCTATTCTATTCTATTCTATTCTATAAGTTCTTTGGACTTGGATTGCGGACTTTTCTGTCCGTAGCTAACACATACAACACACACATCGAAAACTAGTTTACAATACACAATCACAAAAAAGCAATACACATTAAAACAAAAACTACACACATTTTTTGCGGTTAGGGGGAAACTGTCCAGTAATCACCATGCAGCATGCAAGCGTATCAACGTGTATTTTTTTATTTTTTATTTATACGGAACACAAAATTGAACCCATCACGTAACGCTAAATTGTTCAATATTATTTAAAATTTTCATCCAATTTTACTTCCATTTCCAGTAAAATTTGAACTCCAATTTGATTCAATTTTGTTTCCATTTCCAGTAAAATTTGACGTCCAATTCGATCCGAATATACTTCCATTTCCAGTCAAATTTGACATCCAATTTGATCCGAATGTACTTCCATTTCCAGTAAAATTTGACGTCCAATTTGATCCCATTGTACTTCCATTTGCAGTCAAATTTGACGTCCATGTGTCCGTCCAATTTGCATAATCCACGAAAGATCCGGGGTCATCGTAGCCCATTTCATATTCCTCACCTTGCAGAAATTTGAATTCTTTCCACCATTTTTTCACTGCAGGGTACAATAAATACAATCCAAAATATACTGAGCCTGTAAATAAGAATCTGCGAAAAGAAAAAAACAACATTAAGTTCATTTTGTTATATAAGATGCAAACAATAGCGACAAACACCGATTTCCGAAATTAAAGTTCGAACCCATGACTTCCAGCATATCACGGCCACTAACTACTAGCACAACAGGTAACTGAAAAAAAAAAAGGAAATACTCACGCTCCTGGATACGAAAACATTTTATTTAAGTATTTCAATACTCTGGATTTGGTACGTCTCGAATCCTTTGACTTCTCACCACACACTAATTTATGGTTTTGATGGGTCTATAAATATAGCACGCATTTTTCATAACATGCCCAATCGAATAACAAAATTATTGACATTTCCTCATATTGTTTATAATACCCGTATTCTACGACCATTTTCAGCACACTTGTTCAAAACATTAATTGTTTTTTCCAATATTATAAATAATTTTGTTTGTTCAAAAACGTAAAATACTAACAATCAATCCCAATATTCTATCTATCTATTAGAATCTGGCTTCCACATTTAACCCATGGTTGACTATTGCGCGTGGGTCATGATGGCCATTATTTGGCAAGCTTATACTATCCAGCCCAGCTCTCTCCAAAACTAGATTAGGTTTTACAGGTTTTCAGGGCATCAGCGAGGGAATTCAGTGGTCTTAGGGTTCATATTCGTGTATTAATGACACCTGTGCTGTCAAAGAGCTCTTCAGCCTTTTTCCAGTTATCGTTTTCCAGTCTAAACGGATACAGCTAGACAGTAATGATTGCTTCAATATCACGACTATTTATCTGACCTCCACAACCCAATTAAAGAATTAACCCATCTAATAAAGATATTCCTTTCAATACCTTATTTAGCTGACATTTACAATCCAATAAATAAAAAAACAACTAGGTGAGGTCGGGTTCAGGTGAGCGACTGGGTAACACAATCACACGCGATTAGACAATAATGCATTACATCGAAAGAATGTATCAATATGGTCATTTAGACGTCCAACAATCAACCATTTATGAGTTCTCAGTCAGCAATCACCATTCTGTTCGATTAAGCGAAAATTCTTTAAGTGACAATAAGTCGGAACATGGCATGCCGAAGAGTACTTGTGACAACCGTATGATTAGGAGATCATGCGGTTGTCAAAAGTGTTCTTCGGACTTAGAAGCTTAATCACGGTTAAACCTAAGTTTGGCTATTACGGTTCTCGGAACGCGCCACCACCGGGTTCCCAATTAAGGGTAGGAGGACTTCACATCGGCGTCAGGTTGACGATGAAGTACCTGGGACTCGTCCTCGACAGCTTGTGGAATTTTGAGGAGCACTTCCGACGTCTGGCTCCCAAACTGAACCGGTGGTTAGAGAAAACCCTACCCTATTTTGATTCGCATCCATACATGTGAGTGCTAAACTATGAATTTCTCCAGCCATAGGATGTGACCTGCTGACGGTAAACTTGGGGAGTATACACAAAGTAAAAAATGCATGCACTATATAATAATATAATATAATATATGCTGCCTGCAGCACTGCAGGCCAGGTAAGATCTGTAGGCGCGGGCTTGCGGACAGTAAGCAATGGGTAGCTCGCTGTCTGGCCGTCCGGTGACTGTCCGGACCAAGCCCAAGTCGTCGATGGCGCGCGCTGTTCCCGCGCGCCTCAAGGAGTTGTCAGCATCAGCCGGGGCCCAGCCGGGTCGAAGCCTACTGGGGCCAGGGTTATCCGAAAGGGCGCTCGAGCCCCGGTATGAAGGCTTGAAGGAACGGGATGGGTTTTTTAGTCAGTAAGAGTCTGACACTATCTCCCGCTCCGCCCAAGAGCGGGGGTTGTCATAGGATGATTATTCCCATCGAAAAAAAAAAAAAGGGCCAGGTAAGATCTAATGGCGGCAAGGAGATAGTGGCTGTCGCCAGCGCTGGCTATGCCGAAATCGTGGTTATGTTTCACCTCTTTGAATAGAGAAGCACCACGGCATCCTGACGTTCCTCTCGGTGCAGTTCATTACCGGATACAATTGTTTTGGAAGGTTTCTGTTTCAGATTCGGTGGGAAGAAAGACCTGGTTGTTATCATTGTGGTGATCACTCTGAATGTATGAAGCATAGGGTGGAAATCTGCCATATTTGTGAGCACTACCATGATTGATTGAAGGTAATCGGCGATGGTCTCTCACTTCCAGCATTGGACTCAGCCATGATATAGAGCAAATGCGCATCTACGAAGCAGTAATACGAGCGAAGGAGCCGGTCTAGTCTAACTATACATTATTATTTTATATGGATTAATTTGCGAAATCATTTGATGATTTCTCACCAAAAAAATAAAAATGTGCTGACTGATAAACTACTAACCTAAAAAAGTATAAAAATATGAGTGGTTTTATAATAGTTCTGTCTACATTTAATATGCAAGCCATCCTACATGTTAATGGGTCTTCAAAGTAATATTTTTATCACTGCATTGCATCTGATCTGGGGGCCGACCATAAGACCTTAAAACAGTATTGTTTTAATATTAAATAAGCTTTTCGTACCATGACGCCTAAAAAACAACCTTATTACAATATTAAAACAAGATTATTTTCTTAGCGATAATGTGACGTCACTCTTAAAAAGTTCATTCTTTTCGTATTCTGACGGGATTTTTGACCGCTAGCAGTATTGTTTTTACGTCAAATTAGCAGGAGTAAAAAAGTTGCTCAAACGCAGCGGATTTATTATTGTTTTCCAAATAAGTACCATTTAAAGCGTTTTTTGGGACATATAAAGTATTTAAAACTTATTTCGATACCTAAAAGAGCCCAGTTCATTGTTTAATCTAGTGATTTTGGTCCTTACGTGGGTTATTAATTTACATATTATTTTATTCTATATTCGAACATATAATATGATTTTTTGTTTCTGGAAGTAGATAACTCTGACTTCAACAGTGCACGAACAACAACACAAACAACAAGTTATTTCACTGGAATACACTGTTTAACTTTACCTTGATTCCATGATGTCCTTAGACAATAAGTTTCAAGGATAACATACGCACTTCGTGGGTTCAATTATCCGCTTCGAACACCAACCACTTGAAGACATATTACCTACTTTAAATATATTTAAGCACTTGAAAACTATTTACTAATCAACATTGATAAGAATCTTGTTAATGTAAACATACGTTCCGAATTCTGAATACGATTCACACTAACTTGCAACTAAAATTAAATGTTAACGTAGTCGCTCGCAGCTTTTTATTTTTCTACTTTATTAATGTAAATTCTTAAAGTTATTACGTCCTTTTTATGAAAGTTACTTAGATCGTTTTAAATATATATTTAAAAAGGATTTTTTTTTTTAGTTCAATGTATTCTATTGGTTCTCAATGAACTAGCGATTCAAACAAACATGCGAAAGAGACAACGCTATACAGATCTATATAGCGCGTATCTTTTCTTTTTAGCAGGGAATAGACAAAATCTTTAAAATCGTTCATTCTTTCCCAGGCCTTAGCAGGAATACAATCATACTGAGCGATTAAGTTCATGGTACGAAATGAAGTAATATTACTTTAAGATGGAAACAAAACGGTCCTGCAATAAGATTGTTTTATAAATGTTTATGGTTCGACCCCAGGTCGGATATATGCAATGCTTAGTCTGTTGATGACGAAACTAATTAAATTTCATGCCTGGCCCAGTATTCGACCACAGCAATGCCGTCCACTGATGTTGTCATTAGATCCCTACATGAACAGGTTATAGGGCACGTTATGCAAGGATGCAAGGGGGGACATGGTCTGCGAAAAAAACGCCACACAAACACTGAACGTGAAAACCGTCCAGGAACTTCCATCTGTGGAGATTGTCTTTGCAGGGTGCGGAGTCTGTTTAGTTTTCTAGGTTGGCCATGGCAACTCGTGTCCGGAAGAGAGGTTTCCAGAAAACCCCTATCTTTTGGAGGTAATTTAAAAAGACATTTAACATTAAGTATAAAGTAGAGTAGACTGGAAGCCGGCTCCAACATAATTTGGAATAAATTCACAATGCTAATCATGCATTATCGTCTTTTCAGAACGCTGTAAAAAGACAATACCCAAATTAGTAAAGAAGAGCTGCTCCCCAGTAATAGCCAAAACGCAGATCAATGGCATATAAAAGGTGTAAGGGACAGCCCTCCACAAACTTTAAGGGCTTGCTCAGTAGACGAAACTGAACAACCTTACACAAAAAATTTAAAGCAAGCCCTTAAATTTTGTGGAGGGCTGTCCCTTACACCTTGTAGATAGCTTTTCAATAGTCTTTTTACACAACAAGATTTAGCGTCAAATAAAACACTGATTCAAAAGTTATTAGACGATATGCATTTAGCTTCCTACTGCTATTTTTATTCAGCCATGTTTACAGGCAAGTTTGCTATTAGTTATTCACTAGGCACTTGTTTTCTTTGTCTTGTGTTTGTTTTTTGGCAAAATATCATCCTAACTCTATGTTGAGTCGATTGAAATTGATGACGAGAAAATTAGGATCATATCCAAACACTGTAAAAGGTTGCATTTCGCGTATTAAATGCTGTGTAACATTTATAAAGACATTCAAATATCATATCTTGATTCTTCGAACCATCAACGTCTTTGGTCATCCAAATAAAAAACTCGGGCATGGACTTCTCCACGCGATTAGAGCATTTACAACATTCCGAAATCATCTATCGGGCACTGGCCCACAACAGACAAAACACCTCAAGGATCCTCCGATCACACGGTCGGAGGATACTCCCTTTTTAACGGAGGTTTGCGGGACTTTATACTCTAAAACCTTTTTCGAACTGGCTTTGTGACTTAAAACTGTTTAGTATCAGTTACAGATAGACAAATCAATTATCTTGCACGCCAAAAGATGAAAACCTTTCTCACAAAAGGAAAGAAATTGAAAAAGGCAATCAATAAAAAAAAACAAATGTTTTGTAACATCCTTTAATCATTTTTTTTTTCAGTTTAACAACTATACAGGCTGCATATAACAATAATTGGTACCTAAAATTAACAATACATTTAACACTTACATAAATTTCTCTTATTTACATTAAAAGAAGGTGGCAACTTCGTAAGGCTCATATCGTGACCGGTAAAATAAATGGGAAAAGGTCTCACAGGCGCAGCCCAATACTTTGATCCGACCAGCGGGCTTACTCTTGAGTTCAATTCCGATCGGTCAACATTGAGATTGTGACGTTTCGTACCCTTGAATTCAATGCTAGCGCCAAATTGGTTCAAAATTGCGTGACCATTTTGAAAACTAAGTGAGATCTGACAATATTGTTTTCAAGAGTACCGAATCACGTAACGTCAAAATTGACATTGCAATCGGATTGACTTTAGATTGAAATTGAAATTAATTTGGAGAGTAAGCCTGCAGATCCGCACCGCACCTGATTCTACGGTATACAAAGCTCTTTACACCAGAGACAGAAACAAATGGAGGAATATCATACAACTAAAAATACAGATGAAGCAGAGAGGTTACGGTCACGACCTTCAGCATTGAGAATTATAACAAAAAGAGATTAATAATATTATCTATCATGATCATCACAAGATTTTTTTAATAATAGATCGCTGACATAGGGGTATTGTCCATTTTACAGTAATTATGTTTTTTTGGAGAATATACTTATTGATATAAAATGTAACATGGTTTCACAGTTGGTAACTTCAACAATTGAAAACTTTTTCACAACTTATTCATTATTTGTTTTGGTCAGAATTTTACATAATTTTATTCAGAAATGATTAATAAGGGACTTTGAGTTGTCAAGCTTTGATTCAAAATCCAATGGGCTAAATCTACAAATGACTTAAATTCTATATATTCGTAGTTTTCCGCCGAACGTTTTATGCCTATGGCGGTCTTCTGGCGAGAGAAGTATTCTGCGAAAGTAAAATAAGTATCATTAACATAATATCAAGCCAATATCGTTCCTTTAAGAGTTGGTTGTAAAGTTGTAAAACATGAGCTTAATATGCGGGATAATCCAGAAGAGTTACCGCGGCCTTGGAATGCAAAGGGCAAGTGAAAGAACCCAGACAGGTTATAGTTAGTAAAACCAGACACTACTCTACTTCTGCCTAAAGAGGGGAGCATAAAAATATTAAGCCAATAAAGATCCCACCCACCGCTGAGGACCATGAGATCTGGAGGCAACAGTCCTTGCACACATGCACGACTTGATGCAACGCCGGGGCGAAAGTCCGCTGCCGCAACAGATCGCGGCATGGCGAACTGGCGTCAGCGACTATCGTAACCCAGTGCTGGACACACCATAATTATGGCGGTAAGTCCCCTCTTTAAGGCGTGGCTGGAAAGACCTCACGGCGCCCTCACCTTCCGCATGATGCAGGTTCTCACCGAACATGGCAAGTTCGGGAGGTTCCTGAACCGCTGCTGCGCAAGTGACGCCCGGGTGTCGCCACTGTGCAGTGCAGCACTGAAATACAATACAACACATTACACCCATTTTAAAACTTGTACAACTTATGTCATCTCATTCGATTGTCTTTGAATATTATTGTATTGAACAAAGCAATCATCCGTTGTTACATTTTGATATGACAATTGATTACGTGATATGTATCATCATTTTTATCGCCAAAAGACGTCCACGGCTGAACATCGCCTCTCCCAACTGTCGCCACAATGGTCAGTCTTGTGCGTCCCACATCTATCGGATTCCTACAACCCTCACCAGGTAGTTGGTCCACTTTTTTTGGAACGCCTTCCAACGCTGGATTTTCCGTCCCTATCGGCCCTCTGTTCCGTGAGCAACTACCACTTAAATTTGGCGATTCCTCGGGCTGTAATCATAACCTATAAAGTACGATATAACAGACTAAGATATATCTTTTAATTGATTATGTAAGATTACAATCAAAATTTTCAAAAAGTTTGACTTTCTACCTCGTATAAACTAAACCAAATGATATACTCGGAATACTGTACCTGAACTCCTTTAGAAGTTTGTCTTCAGCGTCCTTCGTCCAGCATGAAATTGAAGTTGTATTTTTCATTCAACATGTTGTAATGCACCAGCAGAAACGAATGCAGACAAGGTCGTCAATGTTTTTCGATTCTCATGATTCATTTGAATGTTAAATAATATTTGACTTAATATTGTCTGAAAAAGTTCGTAACAAGAAGACATAGAAAATCGACTAAAATTGTTATTATATAATTCTGACACAGATGTTTTATGTTACATTTTTAATAGTACTTCACTATCAGATAATTGTTTATTTCATACAGTATTTGGCAAAAAGAACCTAAATGTATTCACTCAGAGAGTTAGGCAGAATTATGCCACACATTCATTATATTTGGCAAATATAATCCCTATTCATAAACTACAATACAACAAACTACAAATATAGGTAACATTTTTTTTTGTTCATCAATAGAACTATACGCAATAAACCCGTATGTACAGGATATACAAAATCTTATAATTTACTATTTGGCTTATTAAAAAGTTGAAAGGTAGGAAAATAATGATGCTTACTTATATAAGCCTACCTCATTTTATCTGACAATAGGTTAAAGTCTTAACGCTAAATATAATGGGCCTGCCACACGCAAAAAAGTCACCACAGATTTGCGTGTGTAGTGTGTCACTGTGCGTGTGGAAGGCCTATTAAAAAAGTTTTATTTATATTTGCATTCACTAAAACTTTGCCATCATCCGGATCATATCAGTAATTTGGATAAGATCACCTAAAAAGTGAGCCTGTAGAATATAAAGAGCAAACATACGCATGCAGTACAACATTGAGTTTGGATTGCAATAGATGAAGTAACAAGCTTTTAAACTATGCTCGATGTTGACGATAGGCGTGTGGAAAAGCAGTCCCTTAAGTTAAAATCGATTGTAATTTATCCATAAAGCCGTCGGTCGTATTTTCATTTCCAGTTAAATTTGCCGACAACGTGTCTGTCCAATTCGCATGAGCCTCATACGACCCAGAATCGCTGGAGCCAATATCTTCGCTTAGTAACATCATTTTTCTGATTATTAGCTTTATCGGAGGGTATACATAATACGCCAAATAGGATATAGCGCCGCTTACTAAGAATCTGCAAAGTAAATAATACAAGCCTTTGACTTTTAATTTGCTTTAACCTCTCGTGTGCCGTAATTACAGACACAACTAAAAAGTCATTGCGTTTCGCGTAGATCTGCGTTCCGACATACAACGGGTTAAAAGAGAAAAAAAACTAGCATTAACTTAAAGGCTACTGGGCAAAATTGTATAGTAAGTGATCCAGAAATAATGTTATTATAAAACTGTTTTATTGTTATGTTATTTAAAAAAATATATGATGACTTTATATAACTAAATATTAACGATATTACAGTTTATTGGTATTTTACATTTTGTGTCTAATTTTAATTTTTGATAATAAATAAATATTATTATATTGTTATTATAACTAAGTGAAAAAAATATAATATGTGCTTCATTTCTAACTACATAAATAGATCTTTTATTTTTTTACTACTTAAATACTCCTAAAAACACTAAGTGAACTGTGTAAGAGTGAAAAGTGTTATGAAATAAGTCTTCTAATTATATTTGTGCATCAATTGCATAGTTTAGTTGCTCAAAAGTCTCTTTTTCTTATTTGATAGATATAGTGGCTGAAAATAACAACTTCCTTAAGATGTATGTCGTGCTAGATTGAAAAACGTCGCTGTGATATAACGCGGTTTTTTATTTCTAGCCATCTGGCGTTACAATCTACTACAGCGCTATCACAACAAAGAGAAATTAATAACAATCGACTGAAACATGATTTGATTGAATATAGTCGATATTTTTTTCCATTACATGTTCCCCAGACATATATAAGCCAGCTATTTACTATGAAAGTTGTAGAGCATTATGAAACCATAGTTAGATCGAAGATATTTCATCAAAAAAATAAACAAACTAAATTATAATGCCGTAAATGTTTGCGTTGTTGAGATATTTGAATACAATGCACTGACATGAGAACTTTGACTCTAAATAAAGCACCATTTTTGATAATTTCATGTCTGTTTTTTCAACCAGACATGAAGTGATCACGAGCATATCAGCAAGGTAATATCATCGTGCACCATAACTTTTAAGGAATATTATATTGGCGATGGGTGGCTAGCCCAATGAGCTTCTATAATTTTTCAAGAATAGTTCATCCATGCAAATAAATAAGAAATATCTACCATTCTGGTCACTCTACGTATTCCAGGAACTCCTTATCCTTCACTGTACTCTTTATTAATAATGTTTTAATGGTCGTCGTTCCATTGTATACATTATCATCATAAACTTCTCGTAAAAACTTTGTGGTCCAAAAAACTGAAAATGCAAAAGCTCCAAGCAGAAGAACGCTGTAAGAAAATGTGAAAAGCTGTGTTACTACGTCTACTGTGTATTTTAAAATGACTTCAAAAAAAGGGACGGTGTGTTTTCTTTTATTTTACGAGAGAATAAAGATGTGATTCTGATATTTAAATTTAGACAGCAGTGAAAAATACATACCGTGTAAGTTTAAATCAGGTACAAAAGACGTAACTCAATAAGTACCATAAATTTATAATATAAAATTACTTAAGTGGTGTTGATAAGTAGATTGAAGGGAGTTATATGAAAAACTAAGTTATAGTTACCCATTTTATTTACAAAATAATGTATTTTTGAATCTATGCTAATGACTGTAAGTCTAATAATATGTGCTTACACTACACAGCTTTAATAAATATGTAACGATAGAAGATACAGTAATTTATAAATGCAATTAAGTAATCTTCAAATATAGTCTTTATACATATACTTAAAAATAGTCTTTCTACGAAATGCAAAAGTAATATTATATTATTTCTACTTCTGTTAACATAATTATTTTGTTCACAAATATTAATTCTTTTGGACAAAATCATGGTAATGACTAGTTTTTTTTTTATTTGCCTAATCTATCTTACTTCACTTTACTGCTTTTCACCTTTCGTAAAACCACTTTTTTTTTCAGTTCCTCCGTCCTATACTAAGTTTTTACCCCAAATAACCTATTAATTAAGAACTTAAATCGGTTGAGTGTACTAGTCGTCACTTGTTCCATTTATTGATAGAGGGTAAGAACATATAAATCAAATGATTTTAATTGATTCTTTAACCCAAAAACAAATTTATTCAGTTTACTACATTACAGTAAGATTATATTTTTTATTTAAAATCGGAAAATAATCATATAATAATGGTTTTTTCGTTGTTACAGTATCAATATTGTTATCGTAAATATCACGAACAAATTTTGAAGTCCAGAAAAGTGAAAATGCAAAAGCTCCAAGCGCAAGAAAACTGTAAAAAAATGTGAAAGACTGTATTACCACATCTTGTATCATCTGAACCATGTTAAAGAGCCTTAGCTGTCAATACTGCATAGCAACTTTTGTTGAACTTGCTTTAGAAGTAATGAGTGCGTTATGTTTAATTGGTGAAATCGGCCCTAAACCATTTATGTGCCTCTCATACAGTTTATTTGGTTTATGTTATATTAATCTATTAGCAAACCAGCTGCATGTAATATAATGTTAGTTATCATAGTTAGTTATATAGAAAGTATCAAAAAAAGTGTACGGTGTTTTTTTCCTCAAAATCAAGCAAAAACACAACACAGCTACAAATTGACACAAGAATATTTGTAAGACTGTAAAAAATTGCAAAAAAATATTCATAAAATCTTTAACCTGGTTAGCTTGACTATAGAATAAGAATTTTAATAATACTTTTATTTAACAGATTTTTTTATGAATAACACTTTTAAAAGCAAAGCTAATTTAAAATATATATATAATAGTAAGCAAGAAAATGTATATTCATATGAATAAATAAACCAAAACAGGTATACTAATAATATTATACAATTAAAAACGTTGCGTTTCTATAATACAAAAACAACTTTTGAACTTTAATTTTACGTAAGAAATGATGAGAAAAGAAATGCTTAAAACATTTATTAGATTAAGTGACAGTCTATAAAAATCTACTAACAATGTTGATAAAGAGCAAAAAGATTTTCTACTAAATAATAACTCTCTACGTTTTATTAGTGTCCTACAATTAAACAGGTATTTAAAACCAAAAATGGCAATAATTTAATTTTTCTCTTGTACTTACAATAATAAAATTTACAGCAACGGAATATTTGAAACAATTTTAATAATTATTCATAAAGGTACAATTTTCACTATAGACAAGAGTTAAATAATTTCAAAAAAATACTTACAGTCCCGCCGCCATTGTGCTAATCTGCCCTGTGTCCTTTTCACGACGCTTGCTAGAATATCTCTAACTCTTGCAAATATCTCATGTTAATATTTATATCAGTGCTCAAAAACGTTGTCGTCAAACAAATATTTGACTACTATTCTTCAATAAAAATAAACAATCTGGTTTCATTACATCATCTATTCATGCCAAAAATTAGTTACGAAATTTGGGTTTATTGTGGTTTTTGGTGATGCAATTATACAATTATTTCTAGAAAAAGATTCTCATAGAACAGTCGCTTTATATGCAGCTGATTTTTAATTCCTTATTCTAACTCTCTCCTTTATTTTGAACATACACTGCGTATGACGGTTGCTATATAATGAGCGATGTCCAAGGGATGTGATGATACAATATGCCCAACAATTATCTAATAAGCGGATGATATTATGCAAACACTAGAAACAATAACACATTAGTTTATCGACCATTGTAAAACCAGGTGAGCGACCATGAAGTAATAATATGATAGTTATGATGATGTATGTATACAAAGAGTACCTATTGTAGCTGTATCGGTAAAGGCTTTCCAACGGTTCATTTATGTGCTGGTGAATAATGTGTCAAATCGAGCTGCAACGTTAAAAAATCCCAACAACTAGCAACTGTTTAGCAGGTAAAGGACCTTTAATACAGAAAACCCTTTTCCGTTTGGTCATGCAAGCTCTAGTCTAAAATCTATGAAACTCCCGTGTCTAGGTACTTAGCAGTCTGGAAAGATACCGTCACAGATAGATTTGAGTCTATGGAATACGATAGACTTTCTCTACCACATACACACACACAAATATAAAGATTAGTGATATACCTTTATGTTCTGCAGAATTGTTAAAAAAAATACGTGCTAGAACGAAAAAAGCTACCAACAAGAGAGTTTTAGTCGGTAAAAGTCTGAAACTCCCTCTTACTCCATCCAAAGCAGGAGAATGAATTTGATGATTTCCCTACTCAAAAAAAAAATGTGTCTTTGTAATGCATGATTTTTTTTCTAATGAAGTGACAGATAGGGACTTTGTTTTATACTAAACTCGTTAAAATACAAAAGGCCTGTTTTGAAGAGAGTTTTGAGAAAGACCCTAGAATGTAACTTGAAACGAAACTGTAAGAAATAATAATTAATCACATAAAGTGTTTTAATGTAATAACATAATAGTTAACATAAACGACAAAACGGGCTTTTTATTTTTTCACACAATAAAGTTGCTTTGCAAGTCGTCTTTAAGTTTATTTGCTTTCTTTGTCTAAACCACAGAATAGATTTTAATGCGATTTTTATACATAGAAAAATTTATAAAGTATGAAGATTTTTATATTTTCACCCGTTTGAAGTCAGGGCGGTTTATTAGTATTAACTAAATTAATATATATAATATTATGTTGTGCCTGCACTCTCTCCCGGAAATATTTAGTGGAAAAGTCCTATTTTCATTGAAAGATCTAGAAGTTACTCCTGTATTGTGGGTGCGCTCACAAACATTTAAACTCACATAGACGTGTTGGCCTAAAATTGAGTAGAACCAAAACGGAGTACTTGTTCTGCGATTTCGACGGTCTCTTCAATCCAGTACCTTTAGCTCTCTGGGACGCCCATACCAATCTGTTCCGACTTTCAGTACCTCGGGTCGCTCGCCCAAGGGGATGATGAGGTAGACCAGGACGTAACACATCGAATCAACGCAGGATGGATGAAATGGCAACAGGTCACGGGAACAATTTGTGACCCACGGAGGCTCCTCAAGTTGAAAGGTAACATCTACAAGTCCGTGATAAGGCCTGTCATATTGTATGGATTTGAATGATGGGTTGTGAAAAAAAAAAGGATAAAAAAAAGATAGCATGTAGCGGAGATGAGAATGTTAAGATGGATGTGTGGTGAGAAATGAGTATATCAGCGGAAGTTTGTAAGAGGCGCCAGTGACTAAAAACTTGAAAGGGGATGGTTTGTCTTGGTATGGTCATGTGAAGAGGAGGGATGAAACGCATATTGCTAAAAAAGTTATGATTTTACACGTGGATGGAAAGAGGGGAAGAGGGAGGCCAAAGAAAAGGTGAATGGATTGTGTAAGAAATGATGTGAAAGAAAAGGGTGATGGCGTGATGGTTGACAGGACAGAATGGAAGAAAACACCGTGTTGTGCCGACCCCAAATAAAATAGAACAAGGGCAGGAAGATAATGATGATAATACACAAGTCACAATCGAAAACATCATAATATTTAGATTGAAACCCAATATTCAGATTGAAAATGTTTAATTTAATGAAAACCAAACTCTTAACAGGTAACATTTTATGCAAGTGGTTAAAAATGCTTAGGCCCGCTTGAAGCATGTACATCACTTAACACGTCTCCTAAACGTATTTAAAAAATAATTTTGTTTCTGTCATCAAACAAGTTTACCATAATAGAATCAGAAAATAATTTAATATCGTTTAGCGTTTTTTTTTTTGAGTATTTTGTACTACAAGTGGACCTTTAGACTCGACAGACGAGAAAAAATGCGGATACCTCAGTCAGTAAAACAGAGACCTTATCGGATCACTTTGTTATCCGTCTGCCCGTCTATTCTGAGAAAATGTCTTATTTTCTCAGGAATGCTTGAAAATACGAGTAAGCTGTCATAACATCAAACACTTA